>CATOUR010000007.1:3750000-5000000 GCA_951848785.1 Callosobruchus maculatus
ACTGCCCAACTTTTGAAATCACAGGGACACAGGACACAAAAGGACGAGTCAGTGTCAGTCATGGTCAGTCGTCAGTCAGAGAACCACAACAGAGAACGTAAACACGTGGGATAGACAGAGGGATATCTAGCTCACAAAACTTCACATCATAGATCAAGGGGGTTAGAACCTTCATAGATCCAGCCATGGCCGACTTTACTCACTAGGCCGGAGCATTAAAATATGGCAACACTACATCGTTGGCCGAGCTTTTGTTTGTTGTGAAGTCATTAGTGTAATCTTCCAGAGTGAAAAATAAGATTGGAAGGTGCTTTTTAATGTGTTTCTAATTATTTACCTGCACAAACGAAACTATAACGATAACAAGATGCCTGCAAAGTGTGTAGTACCAGGTTGCAGCCCAATAGAGGACATACCAAACCATGGCCCAACATAACCTTATTCCAGAGTAAAAAGAACATTGCAAAGTGATTTTTAATGTGTTTCTACTTATTTTTAGAATACAAGAATACAGAATCCTTTATTTCATAAGAATCTATAAAATTTACAAAGTAAAAACTACAGATATGGTGAAATTGCGTCAATTAAAATGTGTTCTTATAGATCTTTTATGTTTGTTTAGAAACAAGATCAATAAATTTATAAATTTCACACACAATGATTAAAACATTTAAAATTAATCACACCTAAATAGGTACCTAGAAAACATTACACAAACACATTAAAACAAAGAGCATTTACCTAGACAAGTATTTTGACAACATTTCAATTCCTATGGTTCAAGAACTCCTCGGTTGAGTATGGCTCAATTTCATTAATTGAGTCAAAAATTTTTATTTTAAATCTAGCTAAGCTTTTCTCAGTTTTTATATGTTGCGGTAGCGTATTAAAGAATCTCAAACACGCATATGTTGGTATCTTTTCAGTAAGTGAAAGTCTATGTTTAGGCAATTCATAGTTGAGATTTCTTAGATTATATTTGGATTCATTCAGGTATTTTGTAAACTTGTCTTTATTTCTGAACAAAAACAGTAGACACCATTTACCTGTACAAATGAAACTATAAAGATAAAAAGATGCCTGCAAAGTGTGTAGTACTAGGTTGCAGCCCAATAGAGGACATACCAAACCATGGCCCAACATAACCTTATTCCAGAGTAAAAAGAACATTGCAAGGTGATTTTTAATGTGTTTCTACTTATTTACCTGCACAAATGAAACTATAAAGATAAAAAGATGCCTGCAAAGTGTGTAGTACCGGGTTGCACTAGCAATTGTGCGTCCAATAAGGGACATAAACAGAAGTGGGTGAAAGGTATTCCTCGGAAGGGCAGGTTATATTTATAAGGATAAAGACAATAATTTACAAACATTTCAAAGGATAAGACCTATTTTAAAGCACCATTTATTTATTTATCGTATGGCTCAAAAACATGACGGTAGTAAATATAGATTAAAAGAAAAACTATTATAACCTATACTAAAATAAAATATATACAGCTACAAACTAAGATACATAGTCTTTGGTATTTACAGGTTGATGTCAAGTTCTTTCAACCACTTCAGCGCCAACGGTGTGGCTGTGAAGAACTCTTCTCGCGATCCCTGAAACGCACGCAGTTCACATTCGCTCGTAATATGGTTTATAGTTTGGCGGGGCGCGCCACAGTCACATAAGGGAGATTGCACATAGCCCCACTTGTAAAGGGAGTCGGCACATCTGCCGTGGCCTGTTCGGACTCTATTAAGTTTTACCCACTCTTTCCGGGGTAGTTCTGATCCTGGAAGTAAGGCTGCCCCCATAAATGCGCATCGCGAATGGTGTTCCGCAAAACCTTCCCACTGAGAGCGCCATTGGTTTAAGGAGTCGAAGTTGTTGATTTTAAGCCCTTCTGCATCCCTTATTGGTGGTTGTCGGGATTTAAGTCTGTTTATTTGCAACGGGGGTATTGCTCGGTGGATGGGCAGTTTGTTGTTGGCCGTAATCTTGTTATACTCCCTTAGAAGGGCGTCAGTCCTTCGCAGCTGCGGTGGGGCTATTCCAGAGAGTACAGGCAGCCATTGAGTTGGGGTTGTCTTAACTGCGCCTGTAAGAAGTCTCATAGTGTGATTTAGTTGGACGTCAATTAGTCTGGTATGATGGCTGTTAATCCAGACAGGCGCACAGTACTCAGCACATGAATAGACAAGAGCTAGTGCACTGGTTCGTAGAGTTGGAGCAGTGGCACCCCACGTCGTTCCACACAGCTTTTGGATAATGTTGTTGCGTGTTCTGAGTTTTCCTGCAGTGTTTGCGAGATGTTTCTTATAGCAGAGGGTGCGATCTAACGTTACTCCAAGATATTTTGGGAAATGGTTATGCTTCAGGGGTTCGCCTGCAAAAAGTACCTGCAGTTCATATTTAGCTAGTTTGTTATTCAGGTGGAAGCAGGAAACTTCGGTTTTGTTGGGGCTCGGTACTAGTCTCCATTTCTTGAAGTAGTTGTTTAGAGCTAACAAGTCGTTAGAAAGAGTATGCTCAACGTTCTTGAAGCTCTTATCGGAAAAAGCTATGGCTATATCGTCCGCATAGCAAAACTTGTAACTGACTGTTTCTGGCATGTCAGATATATATAGATTGAAAAGTAAGGGGGCCAGTACTGAGCCTTGTGGAAGTCCGTTGTTCAATTTGCGCTGCCTGCTTGCTTTCTCGTTTAGGATTACTTGGAACTTTCTGTCGCATAACATGTTGTTTATGAGTCTTGTAGTGGTCTGACAGGGAATCACCTGCAGCAACTTATATAGGAGGCCCTCCCTCCAGACCATACCACCATATGTGGTACCTATAATGTTTTCTGGACCTCCCAAATATCACAGAAAAATACAGTTAAAAGGGGTGATACACGTACGAGCAAGTACGCGTACTTATGGTTCGACGACCTTTTTCGCCTGTGTATCACCGTAAGTACGCGTACTTTAAAACCGTCGCGCAAACCGCCGGCGAGCCAACTGGTTTGAAATGTTGCTCGTAGCTGGTCTCAGCTCGTACTGCGAGCCGCGAGCCACCACTTTGTTTTGGCAGGCCATCGATGCGCAACGCCTGTTGTGTTTGGCGTTTGTTAAAAGTTTTGTTTGTTATTTAGGTAAATTATCAAAATGAGTGATTTCAGCTTCACGTGTGTCACCGCGTCCAGCCGAGAGTAAGTTCGCGAACTTAAAAACCGCGTACTAAAAGTTCGTACGTGTATCACCCCTTTAATAGAACTCATCCGGGCATGCATCTGGGGCATACCTACGAAAAGATTTGATAGTGAAAGGGAATCAAGACCAGCAAGAATGGCTTCGCAGTGACCTAATAGTGAATTTTTCTAGCTCAAGTGACAATTTACTAAGTAAATTGAGTGTTCATTTAAGTGGAAGTGGCAGCAGGAAACAGGTTGCGTTTATTTTTATTTTGTAGTGTCTGACTGCGATGAACCAGACATCAGATGTAAGTGGCATTAGTAGTAGTAGTAGTTCTAAAAAGTATTTTTCTTAATTTATTAACGCAGATGAACTCTAATACATATAAAATGTAATAATTATTCTGAACCTATAGGCCTACTATTTGACAGCTAAGCCACGTTGCCACATCTAAGGCTCCGGCCTAGTGTAGAGTCGGCCATGCCTTGGTGGAAGTCTGCCTGAACAGGATAATTTCAGCCTGCATGTTGGCGACAGTGTTAGTTGTCGTAGGCAACCAGGCAACGCTGTCAAATATCTAGTCACAACACAGTTTTAGGTTAGGATTAGCTGTCAAAAATTTTGAATTCTTTGTGATGATTTTTCAATGGTTGGATAAATATAAGATACATATAAATTAACATTTGTGTGAAATAAGCGTAGAGTGAAATCTTAATGAACTTATAGCTTACCCATGGAAGTGTTTCAATTCAAGGATGCCAAGATCGTACCGGACATTGTACACAATTATAATGGTGACATTAAAGAGAACTGTGTTCCTTTAATTTATGATAATGGTAGGAGTATCACTTTTGAGGTCTACAATTTCGTATTTTATTGAATTCATACTCTTCCAGGTTCCTATATGGCCCGGGTAGGTTGGGCGACAAGTAAAGAACCACTTCTGATGTTCAAAAATTTAATTGCAAAGCCACGAAAAGAGAGATCTAAGAAAGACAATGTTGAACCAGCCCAAGCTCCCCAATTACAAGTGGGTAATGATATAGTAAACATAGAAGCAGTGAGGTTCCAACTGAAAACACAATTTGACCGCAACATAGTCACACACTTTGAGGCACAGGAACATCTATTTGATTATGCCTTCGCACATCTTGGAATTGATACTGAGAACCATGTCAATCACCCCATTGTCCTAACTGAGGCATTTCTAAATCCAAATACATCAAGACATTGTAAGTTGTTTTAAAGAATATGTATTTTGTCAACAACATAAATTATAATCAGAAAGACCTAAGGTGCAATCCACTTCATGAAATTTAGTTAATTATCCAACACTTTATTGAGGCTCAAGCCCTTTAAAGGAACCCTTTAGCCAAATAAAGTAGGCTTGTTTAGAGAGAGGAGGGAATTCTGTTTCCTCCTCTAAATTTTATAAAATCCTATTTTGATCCTTTCTTCAAATTCCAGTAATGACAGAGCTCCTTTTCGAATGCTATGATGTGCCAGGCATAACATATGGAGTGGACACACTTTTTGCATACCACTACCACCTTGAAAAACCCAAGAAAGATGCTCTCATGTTATGTCTAGGCTACCAGACATGCCATGTTGTACCCATATTAGATAATAAAGTTATCTTTGAGAACATCCGAAGAATAAACACTGGTGGTTGGAATGTGGTTACATTCCTACATCGCATCCTGCAATTGAAGTATCCAGCACATGCCACAGCAATCACATTGAGTCGAGCTGAGGAACTTTTGCAAACTATTTGTGAGGTGGCCGAAGACTATAGAGAAGAGTTGAAGAAATGGTTCAACACAGAGTATTACGAAAATCATATTATGAAAATACAGCTGCCATATTCATCAATATCTGCAAATTCAGCGTTAACTTGTAAGTTTTTTGTGCATATCAATGTTGCTTAAAATATGATTTGATATAATAGGACGTTTCCAGATTGACTCAAAGAATATTGATCCCCATGGCTTGTACTTATTTAAATAAGGGACAGCTTGAATTTATCACAATGCCAACACATTGTGTTGACTCCATTCTCTTTTTCACCTAGTTACAACTATGAATTTGTGGTTCTTTGGTTTTTAGGCCGGCGTCGTTTAGCGTTAAAGCTTGACGTTTCGCCACCACGAGTGGATGGCATCTTCAGAAGCTATTTCACTTCGGCGACTTCCAAAATACTATACTACGCCGAAGTGAAATAGCTTCTGAAGATGCCATCCACTCATGGTGGTGAAACGTCAAGCTTTAACGCTAAACGACGCCGGCCTAAAAACCCAAGAACCACAAATTCATTGGACGATGGCCACGAAAGCCTTACACAGTATAGTTACAACTATGTTACAAAGTGGCAAACATTGACTTGCAGTTACAACTTTTGTCCTGTCATATGACAGCTTTGCACATTGGAAGATTGTATAATATTTTATTTATACAAAATGAATCTCTGCAAAAGTATGTCTACATTGTCATATATTCTGCTGTTCTTAGATCAATCATATCCTCCATATAATGTATACTAGGGCTAAGAATCAGACTTCTTTAACTTTTCCAGTAGAACAACAAAAAGAGCGGAAGCGAGAGTTGGCCAGACGATTAACAGAGATAAATGCAAGGAAAAGAGAAGAGCGTTTAGCAGAAGACCAAGAAAAACTTCGTCAGTTCCTTGAGGTCCAAGAAATAATTGATTTTGGCGCAGAAAAGCAAGAAATAGAAAACCTGTTAGCTGAAGTGCATATGAAGAACTTACAAGAATTGCAAAAAAATATCACAAACTTGAATATGAGAATAGAAAGGACAAGACAGAAGATAATTGCTGCCAATTCAGCAGAAGATGCTGAAGAACCACCTGCTAAGCAGACAAAATTGTCCAAGATGGTCTTTGAAAGTGACACTGCAATGCATTCATTCATTGATAATGTCAAAAAAATGGTAAGTGACACCTATCATGCGTCTGAGAGGACAAGGTCTTTCAACCAAAAAAGCATTTGAAATATCAGTTGGCGATGAATAAAATAATTTTTAGTGTTTCATTCTTTATTTATCTGTTGCCATTGTAAACCATGTGATTAATATCAGAACAGGAATTTCCAAGTTATAGGGGAGACTAAGGAGAACTCAATCCATAGGATGTATTAGCTTCCAAAACATATTTGTAAGAAATGTTATTACAATGTTCCTAGTAGTTTTGGCAAAATCGCGAAAAATGTGTATATATACGCATGGCTCTCGAAATTTTTTTAGAAAGCACAGTTCAGTTCTCTATCTATCCTAGATATGGGATCACATTTTCAAGACTATGTACAGGGACGCCAACAGTCATACAGACGGAAACGAGTAACTTGGTGTTTCGTTCACCTCAAGTTCTAAATTTTTCGTGATTACAATACTACTTCTTCCGCATATTGAAGCGGTAATGAAAGCATGAATATTATAAGTATAAAAAATAATTGTTTCAGCGACAAGACATCTTAACGAAGAAAATGCTGCGGAAGCAACGCAAGCAAGATATATTCAAAAGACGCACAGCCGCAGGTCAAGAGCGCATGCGTATCATCTCACAGTTGGCTAGAAAAGAAAAGGGTAACGATGACTTTGGTCTTAGAGACGAAGATTGGGATATATACAAGACCATAAGCAAAGATGGCGGAGACTCTGATAGCGAAGCCGAAAATGAGAAACTGCTGGAGTTTGAAGAAATTCTGAGAAACCATGAGCCGGAAGAATTCGATGGTTC
The DNA here is from genome assembly GCA_951848785.1 of Callosobruchus maculatus. Classification (NCBI taxonomy): domain Eukaryota; kingdom Metazoa; phylum Arthropoda; class Insecta; order Coleoptera; family Chrysomelidae; genus Callosobruchus; species Callosobruchus maculatus. The sequence goes on from CATOUR010000007.1 coordinate 3,756,917, forward strand.
ATCCAATCCTGGGGAAACACACCAGTTGCACGTTGGCATTGAAAGATACAGGGCTCCAGAGTTGATCTTCAAGCCTTACATGGCTGGTTCATCAGAAGCGGGATTATCAGAAGTTATTGGCTACGTTCTGTCATTATTTAGTGCAGATGATCAGCTCAAGCTGGCAAACAATGTGATTATAACTGGGGGTTTGGCGAATCTGAAAGGCTTAAAAGAGCGAATTCTGAAAGATCTCATTTCTATAAGACCGTTCCAGTCGGAAGTGAAAGTCAGCGTTATGAAAGATTGTTCTTTGTCTCCTTGGTATGGGATGAGGCAATTTGCGGTAACTGGTGAATATAAGAAGCACATGGTGACCAAAAACATGTACGAGGAGTATGGCGGTGAATACTTCAAGACACATATGGCTTCGAATCCTTATTTTCCATCCCCCAAAGAGGTTTTGGTTGACGTTGATACATAATTGGAAGCCCTAAATAGTGTTGTATTTAATACAATAATTTTCAATTACCTCAAACTGATCGCAACTGTTGAAGAATTTAAATATCATCTACCGCTAATTTACCAACGTTCAAAAGCGTGTAAAGTGTTCTTCGTAAAACAGAAAGCTTAAGTGTAATGTATTTCATAATCAGGCAACTAGTATTCCGGTCACCGAATTCTTGTACACCCATAAACTTGACATTACATTTTTTGCTTGTCATGTAAGTGAGTACATAAAATAGTACACTAGTCAAACATGTGTTTCATGAATGCTCTTAATAAACTTACTAGGTTTCCAGATCGCTAATTTCCTATTTGCCCCTTCCTGACCATGAGGTAGTATCATTCGTTTACTTCGTAATGCAGTATTTTCAAAAAAAAAAAAGAATTTATCTTCAACCTCGATACGGCAGGACCATCAGAAGCGGGATTATCAGAAGTTATTGGTCATGTCTTGTCGTTATTTAGCACAGATGATCAGTTCACTCTAGCAAACAATGTGATCATCACGGGGGGTTTGGCGAATCTGAAAGGCTTAAAAGAGCGAATTTTGAAAGATCTCACTTGCTATAAGATCGAATATAAGAAGCACATGGTGTACTCCGCCATACTCCTCGTACATGAAAAAAGTACGAGGAGTATGGCGGTGAATACTTCAAGACATATGGCTTCGAATCCTTATTTTCCATCCCCCAAGGAGGTTTTGGTTGATTTTGATACATAATTGGAAGCCCTAAATAGTGGTACATTTACCACAAACTCAGTGGCGGTCCCTGAATTTTTGAAAGGAGGGACGCAAAAAATTTAAAATTAAAAACCTCACGAAAATCCTATCAGAGATTGTTGGGGCTGCAGCTGCACCCTGCACATAATCAGAGTTTTCAGTTTCCACAGTTATGTCTTAAAAGCTTTTTCTAGCTAGTATCACAAAAAATCACTTCTTAAAGAGTGTTTTACTTATCACTCATCACAAAATGTTGTTTACTTATCATCCCGCCTAATCAAGAAAATATCATCTAGATTGGGAATCGAACTCCCAACCCCTGTATTGAAACACCTCAGCGCAACATATTCAACCAAGCAGCTGCTTCTTTTTGTCAAAACATTGTACATTATTAGTACCTACTTATTTTCATCTTTGTAATGTTATTTATATTTCCTTAATTTTAATTTTGTCCTCTTAAGGACATTTGGGCAAAGTTCATGTTAAGCAACGCGTTCACCCGATTATCCATTTAAATAATAGGTTAGTAGATTAGAGTCGCCAAGGTAAACAACGCGTAGCGAATCGAACAAGAGAAGATGACAGACGGCGTCAGCAGAAGCAGCTTCTGTTCATATATCACCTCTAACTCTTTGGTTTTCATTGGTCATTTTCAAAGTCAAATGTGTGATTGACCAATAGGAACGCTCTCGGTCCGCTACTCGTTCCTTGGCCTTCAGTCAACCACGTGACGTGACACTGGTTATAGCCCGAGCTTAGTGTGCTGTGAGTGCCAGTTTTCATAGTCTGAGCACTGTGTGCTACCTACAGATCAGGCAACCGATTGAAGCCAGAAATAGGTACTTTCACCGCATACAGACCTAAAAATTATTTTTTTCTTTCGCTGAGGGGGGAGGGGCGTGCGGCATTGCGCTTTAAGGAGGAACCGCCCCTGTTAGGGGTAAAATAAAAGTATTCCTTAGGATAATCAACAAATCATTTAATGATGACAGGCACACAACACTCGTAACTTGATCTATGACATATAAAACAATTTTAAGTAACATCAAATCACAACAGTATATTCCAGACATTTTTTATGAACCATGTTCCTGGAATGTTATCGCTCTAATTTTCTGTTCCAGAATCTGTTCACTCATACCCTATTTCACTCATAAAAATATGTATTTTAAAATTTTTAAAATGTATAAAAAGAATATTTAATAAAAACTGGTGATGTATCCTTCAAGTTAAGTATTATGCTTAGAGCCACAATATAAACAAAATAATATGAAAGAATGTAGACATCGTTAATCCTTCTCAAAACATAATACATATCCTTTGGTTGTCAGTACTCCTCTGCACTTTAAATGCGTTAAAAATCGTAATACCCATTTTAAGTTAAGTGAAGCATCGAGTATATCTTGAATACTTTCTTTCGGCAATACGTCTGAAATAAAAAAAAATCTTAGAGCTCACATCAATTAATAGGGCACGGCAGGTAATTTATTTGACTGTTTTATACAACAGCAATCAATTTTATTGTATAATAGTCCTGTGGTACAGAAAATAGTGGAATAAAACTAATTTAAGAGAATTTGAAAAGTTTACACATCTTCGGATTAGTGGATACTGAACAGCCTAAATTCTAGTTATCTGCAATTGAAAAACGAGATATACCTAAAGAGCATGCATATTACTATTGCAAGATATTATGTTGTTTATCACCGCAAATGTTATCTAAATATTTCCCCTCTAGGATCGTGACGTCACGGTCCTAGAAGGGTTCAAATATTTTCTTAATTTTCTCGGCTTTCTCTTGCACAAAAAAATCGCGAAAAAATATGGGAAGCTTATTATGCCATGCTCTATCATATGCAACCCTCTAGGACCGTGACGTCACTCTAGGATCGTGACGTCACGGTCCTAGAAGGGATCAAATATTTTCTTCATTTTCTCAGCTTTGTCTTGCACAAAAAAATCGCGAAAAAATATGGGAAAGTTCTTATGCCATACTCTATAACATGCAATCATAAAAAAAATCATGATACTAGTCCAGAGATCTGGTACAACAGATTTTAATGGCTTGGATTTCTATGAAACACCATAGACCTCTAAAAGGTGATAATTATAAATTTGTATGTTTCCACGGGCTTCCAAAAGGTTTTGAGATTTACAAATATATTGTGGAAACGACAATTGAATGCGTTTTTAAAACATTTCCTATTCAAGGTCGATTCGCTAATATTTGGGATCATATCAAGATCCAAATGTCGTGGACACACCAGCTGTCACTTTCAAAACGTTTTGAAATGAACTATGCACAGTGCGTAGCTGTCTAATGTCGCAATCATTGGTTTATTGAAGTTTATTAGAATTTGAAGCTAAAGTTTTATGATAAATAACAGGTTATAAAACAAAGAAATTACATTTGTCGAGAGTGTTAGTTGAAAACGTTTTGAATGCGTCTCGAAACCTATTGTGGAAGCACCGGCAATCCAAAATCACAAAACAGTTTTGAAAGCCTAAGGAAACATAATTCAAAAGGTCAGACCGAGAGTCAGATAATGCGTAAAAATATGAAGGTACAAACTCACCATTTGGATCACTGTGTGTCAACAGCTTCAAATCATTGTCTTTGCAGAAAGCTTGCAGCGTAGGCGGCACTACACAACATGCAGCAAGGTTGATTTGTATAATGCTCGGTTTTACCTCCGCCCAATCATATAGCTGCCTTAATGTGCTCTCTTCCAGATCTGCTATCCCGATCTGCCTGATTTTTCCACCCTGAACAAATGACTGGAGTGCTTTCCAAACAGTTTGGATTTGAGGCAGATTGTCTTGCCGTTCTTCCGATTGTGTCTGCTTGAAGCTTATCACTGCGTCGTTGATTATGTTCACTTGCAGTATGGTAAATGCTAAAAACAATTGAGGTGTTTCATACAAAAATAGCTGTAGTCCAAAATTTCATGTTTTTTCCGTAAAGTAGGATAAGCCAAAAGAACAGCCTTAGCCTCACATATTTAAACTACATTAAAGTTTTAATAATTTTACTTGAATGATCATAGACCACTTGAGTTTCTACAAAACCAGCCACATTTCCCACAATAAAAGACTAACAGACTATGGCTCGTTTTGTAAGCAATGCTTCAATTGAGGTTGATCACTGAAAAGAAGCAATCATTTATCTTGAAATTTATTGCATTGTTCTTAAATTAGGGTGACCATCCGTCGAAAAATGTCCGGAAATTTTGAGCTAAATTTCGCGTCCGGGAGGAATTACAAAAATCGGTAAAATGTCCGGAATTTAAGCCCCAGTCGAAAATAGTTGGCACAACATACAGCAAAATGAGCAAATACAGCTAATGGGCATGCAAAGAATCACAAAAATCGGTAAAATGTCAGGAATTTGAGCCGCTAAATCGAAAATAGCTGGCACAACATACAGCAAAATAAACAAATACAGTTAACAGACAGGCAAAAAAGGACTTACTGTCACTTAATGGTATGATGGCCCATCTCTCTTCATTCTCTCACAGCCCCCTCCCCCCAGTAAACTGAGTGTCTGGAATTGATCTATGAAGTATATGGTCACACTATTTTAAGTTCATATGACATCTTCATTATTTTCTTTGAAGTAGTACTAATGTACACGTAAAGTCATCATCAAATTACCTATCTAAAGTTTCGTTTAAATCCTCTCAAAAGTATTCATCCAAATCAGTCTCATATTTAAACCTTGAATAATTAGCCAAATCATTTTGTGAGGATTACCTTGGAATATGCATAAATCTTGACTTAATTACATAACAAAAATCAGTATTCAAGCAAATGACTATATAATTTTCATATGTGTATTATTTACTGCTGCAATAAAAATTTTAAATGAATGTAAGGCAAATGATTGTGGCTTATAGAACATTATGTTTTATTTCAACAGATGTGGTTTTTAATTATTATGGGACCGTGTGATAAATATGTCTGGACTGTCATCAAATGGTATTATGAAAACTCATAAAATGTGTCCCCAATATTAGTAATGGTTGTTTTAAATTGATGTTCACACACTCTTCATACTTCATAAAATAATACTGCTATATACTATACTTAATATCAGTGGAGAGGATATTGGAGAGCTTGAAGTCCAGGGTGGCAAATTTTGAGGAATAGTAAATTTTTGATATCAATTTAACTTGAAAAAGGTTTAAGTGATTGCATCTTATTTTTGAATCAGGGATAATTTTTAAACATATCCTGAGAGAGGGAAGGTGCTTAGGGCACAACTGACCATTGTGCATCCTCTCAGGGAGTTGTTTCCTCAGGCTATCATCCATCTTGCCAATTAAGGAAGGTGGACAAGTCGCTCCGGGACATATCCCTTATGTGGGCCAAGACTCACCAAATGCACAGTCTCCAAATGAAGATAATTCTGGGCACTCACATATGACATGTTCTACAGAACACAAAACTGTTTTTGTTTTTGCTTTCACATATTCTACATATTCATGTGTCACCTAACCCCATTATGTGCATGTGTTTCCTAAATTGACAATGGCCAGTCAGGAGTCCTACTATAAGATGTAAGTTTGAGCTGGTCATTGCAAGTACTTCTTGGACATTGCCATGCCAAAACCTGCAAGAATTTCCTTAGTATTTACTAAGGTACAGTACAGTATCCTTGTAATTCTTCCCATCATTTTACCACTTGGCATGGGAGTATTTTTGTCTACTTCTGCAATTGTGGTTGTCAACTTTTCAGAAAGGTCACATGGTCCTAAAATTCTTTGGTCAGCAGCCTTCCTGGCTAGACCATCCACTATATGGTTGACTTTGTTATTGTGCCCTTTAACCCACCTCAGGACAATATGTTTTTGTCTGAGGGCCGGTTTCTCAATGTCCAGTTAATGTGTCAGATAGGTATCTGCCAGATAGCGTTGCTATGGAAACAACTGTCAGATAAGATTTATGTGACTTCGTAAGTTTAGCCTTCAATTGTTTAAACCATTTATCTAACAGTTGCTGTTATCTTGCAAATAAATATTTAACTGGACATTGAGAAACCGGTCCTTAGGCATGGGCTAAGGATTGGTGCCATTCTATTGCATTTATCAAGTGTAAAAAATATTCAATATAATTCAAATTATTGGGGCAGTGTGAATTTTCAAGCCAATCAACAAATTTGGAATCATAGACCAATTACAGATGATGGGCTCAAGGGGGGGGGAAGGGTTGTGTGTGTGGATGTGAAAACGTGTTAAGAGACGTTGACTTTATTTTGCTGTATATTGTGCCAACCGGTGCCAACTATTGTTGATTATTGTTCAAATTCCAAGCGTTTTTATTATTTTTGTGAATCCGGCTGGACCAGGAAATTAAACTCTGAATTCCCGGAGATGTCCGAGATTTTCCGGACTAATGGACACTTAAAAAAATTCCTATTTCAAAAGTAATTTTTACATATGAAAATATCATGATACCTTAATTATACCATTTGAACCTTGATTTGAACAGAGTATATATACTATATACTGTTCAAATAAACTTCTGCTATGTATATAAAATCACTTGAGTAGCTTGACCATGTGGTTGTACAGCTACAATCACTTTGCAATATGACACACAGTTTTCATCTGAAGGACTGTTATAGAACATTACCAAAGAAAATGCGGAGCAACAAATAGTGTGAGCATACCTTTGTCAATGGCCTCCTTCAAAGATTCTTGATCATCTCCATTTAGAAATATTTTTATTCCAATTTTCAATTCCGACAAATCATTCTCTTTTATTCGTTGCACTAAATCATCATTCTGTCTCGATACAACTACACCGTTGTCTAGTTGGTTATCCAAGGCACCTTGTACATCTTTTAAAGTACATTTAATTGCTTCCACTAACTGAAAATGATAGAGTAATTAATTTTGAGGTTGTAATTAGATATGTCGCAATTTACCTCCTCTGTGGTATTGTGGTTGGCTTTTTTTGTGAAATCCTTGATTGAGAGTATATTACCAGTGTTAATAATCACATTTTTCAAATTCTCCTTGTTGTAGCTATCCATTCTGGATCCAAAATTGAAAATACAAAAATGCCGCAAACAGACACCAACAACTTCACGTCAAGTCGCTCGTGCTCGTGGATCGTGGAATATCAAAAGCAAAAGTCATTCCAGTTTTTAATCCATGCATTTTTTGACCATGGAACGAGTGATTCAAGTACTATGAGTTATGGTTTATTCAGTTACTTATCTATTTTTCGGTTTATGTGAGTGATGTAATCAAAGTTTCATGCTTCACGCGTTGCTGAATAGATTTATTATCATTGGTTTTTTATTGTCACATTTTTATTTCATCATTTTCATCACTGTATATTTCATCTTAACCTAGTGACGTGACATCTATGACCTCTATTTTCAAATACAACCCATGCAACATCCTAATTTCCTAATCGATAAAAATTACTGTATCCAAGTTCATATAGCAAGATTACGTTGCCGAAGCTAGTAACAGATATCGCCACCCTCGATGTCATGTAGTGGCCTCTATGAAGATTTAATTTAACTATTATCACTTGAACTCCTATGGTATCAACGGAAAGAAGAACTCTGTGTCATATTACATAAAAAAGTCCAATTAGCTATTCACTTAACAGATGTCTCTACCTTCGAAATGCGCGGTGTTGCCAACTTTGACAATTTGTCGTTAGAAGAACTACTTTAATAGTTACCAATATTCTTAATTTATTTTCACGTTTTGATATTTTTTGTGTCTGAATTATAGTTAATGGTTAGACCATTACGTATGGCGAAATCTGTAATTTTAATTACCAATACAGCGCGACCATCATACATAGATTTTCAAATCATCCAAATATCTTTAATCAGTGCCAGTGGCGGCTCTTGAATATTTGAAGGGGGGGGTGGACAAAATTTGACATACAAAAAATAGCTAAGGATACGAAAATATTACCCGAGCTCGTTGCAGCTGCGCAAACAGTTATTGCTTAGAAGAGTTTCCAGCTAGGATCACAAAAAGCGTTAAAAATTTCATATTCATCACTCATCACACAGTAGGTTTTTTCTAAAAGTAATTAGTAAAGTCCTGTCGACGATCCTTCATCCAAATAAACTTCGTCCTCAATTTATCCTCAAAATTATCGATGTCTTGAACTAAACTTCTATAATCATTGCTAACGCGTTTAATCTATAGTATAATTCGTAAAGAAAGTCCAAAAAATCATTTAGTTATATTTTAAACGAGATTTCCACATTAATAGGTAAGCTGTAGGTATATACAGAATGCAAAACGATTACAGTAAAATCCTTTGAGAAATGTTAAATGATTCTGTTGCAAATAAAAGCATCAAAACACCGTCCACGGTTTTCCAGAGCGGTTACCCATCCAAGTACTAACCGCACTCGGCGCTGCTTAGCTTCACAGGCGGCGCTTGGTTTTGCTATTCATACAAGATGTATAAGTCATTTAAATACGATCTAAAAGATTGGTAACAGACAAAGAGAGGAATCACCTTAAGGTTTCTATCTAAGATTAATCGCGTGCGAGGTATACACCAACGACGTTCGTATATACTTACACCCTTCAACGAGACAAGGAAAAGACTGACGCCAGGGCCGTATATAAGGGGAGGGGTTAGGGGTTTCAAACCCCCCCCATGAGTATTCCAATGAATGAAATAACTACTAATATAATACAAAAAAAAATAATCAAGATCCTTTCTCCAAGCTTAGTGATTTATTCTACTACTAACCAATCCCTCGGCGCTCATGACACATTATCAGCGATATAATCTATACGGATTTTAAGGAAATTAAGTCATTACATATTTTTTTTAAACATGAACCCCCCCCCTAAGGTCAACATGAACCCCCTCCATGGTCACCACCTAGCTACGGCCCTGCGTAGTGCAAAGTATGCTGCCTACGAATCAGGCAGGAGACCAAAACTTCTGGTTTGCCTGAAATAGGTATCTACTTGCAATGATTTTGCTGGCAGATCTACTAAATAGTTATTTATGTATCAAGGGCGTTTATGGACCGCAACATGTAATACAGGGTTGGGATAAAGTATGGAGCCAAGCAAATAACTTTGGAACGGAAAGAGTGATACTGCTGAAAATTTGCAGGCAAGTGTAGTGACGTCTAGTGCATCCGAAGACATTATGTTAGCTATTAATGTACTTCCGGTTTAACCGGAAGTACCGTCAACTTTTTTAATTTAAATGGGACACCCTGTATATTTTTGCAGATTTTAATTCATCTTTTTTTTTCCGAAAACGTCCATATTTATAATCTGTTGATCAGTTTTATCTCGATCAGGTTTATTGTCAAGCTCCATAGCCCAAGAATCTAGTCTATCGAGCAGCATATTAATGCAAAAATTATGGACATACTCTTAAAAACATTAAGGCACTGGCAAATTCGTTCAATTAAAGACCATTCTGTGTCGGTTGGCTTTTAAGTTTTAGAGTGATCGGGTGCCTGCTTGTTGACGTAACCTCGGTGATTCCCCTACTTTAACGCTTCAATTCGCATTTTGCAGATCGATATCAAGTAATATCAAGTAGTTTGATTTTACTTGATATCAAGTCAAGTAGTTCAGATCGAATATCAAATTTTCAAAAGCTTGAACTTTCAAGTCAAGTCAAGTATTTAAGAAAAAACTCAAGCTACTTGACTTGATGAATCCCTACTCAGGGGTTGTCAGTGATTTGAAATAATTGACGTTCAGTAAGGTAGGGTACTAGAGAGAATGGATAAAGAACAGGAACTTTTAATCACAATAAAACGAAGGAAAGCAGCTTATTTTGGCCATATTTTTAGAAATAGTATGTACGAGTTGTTACAACTGGCTTCGGAACTTACGCCAGTGGTTTAATATTAGAGAGGCCTGCACAATCACTCGTTTAGCCCAAGACGGAGAAGAGTTCCAAATGATGGTCGCCAACCTCCGCTGAGGAGATGGTACTGAAAGAAGACAAAGCATATAAGGAACATCCGAACATCTCAAAGAAGCTACGAACTTTGGGTCTGGGTTCTTTGCTTTGTTGACTCATCTCGTTGAGTGTATGAGTAGCCATGCTAAACTTCGCCCGATGTTTCTTTCTTTCTTTTCTTGTTTAAATAAATCATTATTATTATTATACCAGTTAGTGTGTAATTCTTCGATATCCCAGGTATACCTGATAGAAGAAAATATCAAATACAGAAGTTATTTGGTTACTCAAGACGCATATTCCAAAATTATTTGAAATATACAGGGTGTTGCGGGAAAGTAGGATAGTGATCAACTTGATTTTTTTATATGGAACTATAATTTTTTCTTAAATTCCTCTAGTGTCCATCATTGATCTCTATTCAACCCTAAACTTCTTTTGGGATCGGTTGCGACGTTGCCAAGTTATAATATATTTTCTATAAATTTCCGGATTTACAAGTTCGCAAGTAATACGTCCAAATTGATATATTCCTTTAACTTTTCTCAATAATATTATACAGCGAGTTACTTGAATGTTAAGTGGATATTATTTTGTATGTTACCAGCAAATTGTATCTACACGGTGTATTTGGCAGAATTTTAAATTACGGCAATTTGAAGGTCATTTTACTTTGTTTTTTTAAATGTAACACCCTGTATATTTTATTTTAAATCGAAATATCTACTAATACCCCATCTCGCCTTGTAATATTTTTTTTCGCGTTTGCGGCGTTGCCAAGTTATACATTATTTTTCAAAATTTTTGAACAAATATTCCCGATTTTAAATTATTTTAAACATAATCTGGCAGTGGCAGTTTTGGAAATATTTAAGCGTTCCGGTACCGTTTATTGAAAAAGCGGTGTTGCCGTATCTCAGTAATTAATAGAAACAAAATTTTGAAATGTGAGGTCTTACTAAATTCGACATGCGCAATTCATTGCAATAAAAATAAGTAGAGGATTCTATTTAAAATAAATAAAAATCGGGGATATTTGTTTAAAAATTTGGAAAAATAATTTATAACTTGGCAACGTCGCAAACGCGAAAAAAATATCACACGGCGAGATAGGGTATTAGTAGATATTTCGATTCACAATAAAAAAATAAGGGTGTTACATTTAAAAAACAAGGTAAAATGACCTTCAAGTTGCCGTAATTTAAAATTCTGCCAAAAACACCTTGTAGATAAAAATTGCTGGTAGCATCCAAAATAACATCCACTTAATATTCGGGTATCTCACTGTGTAATATTATTGAGAAAAGTTAAAGGAATATATCAATTTGGACGTATTACTTGCGACCTTGCAAATCCGGACATTAATAGAAAATATATTATAACTTGGCAACGTCGCAACCGATCCCAAAAATATTTTACTTAAATAGAGATCAATGATGGAAACTAGAATAATTAAAAGAAAGGTATAGTTCCATATAAAAAAATTATGTTGATCACTATCCTACTTTCCAGCAACACCCTGTATATTTTAAAATATTTTTAGAATATGCGTCTTAAGTAACTTTGTATTTGACATTTTCTTCTATCAGGTTTACCTTGTGAGGTATCGAAGAATTACACACTAACTGGAGACCCTCTATAAATTATATTTTATATCCAAGTAGGGTTTATGGAGTCCTGACCCTTGAAATTAGTCCACCTCTGTGCGTGGCTGTCGTTATGTTTTACGGAAACACATAATTTGTATAGAGGTTGTGTTTCAGCGTTTCAGCGAAAATAAAGGAGCTGGGAGCCGCTTCATAAAGAGTTCAACCTTTTATACCTATCCGATCCATCGAAATTCTCGTCCCTATTTTGGTATGCAAAAACGCTCTTCTTTGCGACCGTTGGTCTTCCGAAGCAACGTAGTGCTGCTGAAAGGGAGAAAAGAAACAGAAGCTCAAAAGGAAGCAGGTCCGCAGGTGGATCAGTGGCGTATTTTGCTGGACTTAAGGTTGACCCCACGAAGGTTATAACCTCAGATTTAAATTGTCACCAGAATGTCAGTCGATCAACTAATAGCGTTTTCGACTTACTGCACTGATTTTAACCACGATTGCACTACAGTGCACATTGAAAACTCGTCTGGTGCCCAGAAGTGCAATAAATCTGAACTGGTAAGTCGAACATACACCAAATTTCAGTGCAATTCAAGAAACTGTTCTTTCAGCCAACTGATGACAGTTTGATGTCATTTTGCATCCCGAGAGCTCAATTTCATTCTGTGGTGGTTTTCTATTTGAATAGTTTGAATCCGCCTTATTCAATCATTTATTCTATTTATTGACATAAAAACTAACAGCATTTTGTACAATATGGCTTTTGCACTAAAAATGAATATCTATCTATATCGGTAAATACTTATATATATCTTGTTGTATCTCTTCTTCCGTCCGTTTGTGAATAACATCTTCAACAAATATTCGTTTGGGACACCCGCAGCCGTTGTTTGCAATCATTTAACTAGATATGCTCCAATTTCCTCATCATCCTAAGGTGACAATATTCTCAGTTCTTCCAACTACACTTTCTACCCAGTTCTTAATTCAAAAAATTATTTTCTCCGACAAATAAAATAGGTTATAATTAATATTTTAATAGATGTCAAAAATGCACTGAAATCTCCACGAGCTCAGAGAGTCTGTGGCGATAATTTGCACTCAAGTGAAATTAAGCGGATAAGTCGAAAACAAAAAACCACATTAGTTTTGCACTCAAATCTAAGACGAACATAATTTTGACACTCAGTTCTTATGAGTGCAGTGATAGGGCAATAAGTCGAAAATGCTATAAAAGTGGTTAAAAATATAATTTCAAACAAAGGAATGAGTATGTCTGTACTGTGTGACCATCATAAATTGACCAGCGCGGCATGACGTAAGGGCAGCGGAAGGTTCTCTCAGGTAGACGTCGTCAGTATCATGTTGAGCCTAACAAAGGATAGAGAAAATAAGTGAAACAAGGACATTAAATGATATTTGCATTCTGCAATAATTATCCAATCACGATGCTGCGTCGTCTTTAAGGTGGGGGAAGAAATTCTGCTGCTGCCGGTTGTAGTTTTAAGTTTTATAAACCAAATAGATAGGATATTAAGGATATAAATTATTTATGTCATTTCCTTTATAAGATAATTTGTCATTTCCTCTATAACATAATTAGTAGTAAAGCTGAGTATATTATTGGAACATTTTAATCCGAGACAGCATACAGTTTTTAATTTTTGATATCTAAAATAGAGCTAAGACTGATTTGACTACCCTATTTTTGAAATCAGATTTGATTTCAATTCTTGAATTGCTTAAATTATGGCAACGTCGTGACTTCTTGCATCGAACTCTTTTCCTGGTCAATTTATTACGATGGTCACACACTAGGTATATAATGTCATCTTAAATACGCAAACATACAATAACCTCAAATCAAAAACACTGGTTTTGATTATACATATAGGTGGGATTGAACCAACATTTTTAGTTCAAGACTTGGAAACTCGCTATACAATAGTACTAAGATACTACGAGATTTGAACCTACTTATCTTACCGCTAAATCTGCTCTGTTTCCTGAGATCCTTAAAAAGTATCCTTTATTCATACTTCTCACATCATAGGTGAAAGTGAAAGTACATTGTATAACCCGTATTTACCTAAGTACCAAAATAGTATTTATCCATTGGGTATATACAGGGGCTAATACCTTAAATATTTGCCCAAACTTAAATTACTTAACTTTATTCGTACCTAGTGATACAAATAGTGCCACACTGAAGGCTATGACTTGCTAACAGTATTAGCTGAAATTATTTACTGATGGGAATTTGCGCATTTCACTAACTGCTGCAACCATTTTACAAACATGTAAAACAAAGTCAATAAGGACCGGTTTCTCAATGTTCAGTTAAATATTTATCTGCAAGATAACAGCAACTGTTAGATAAATTGTTTGAACAGTTGAAGGCTAAACTTACGAAGTCACGTAAATCTTATCTGACAGTTGTATCCATAGCAACGCTATCTGGCAGATACCTAGCTGACACTTTAATTGGACATTGAGAAACCGGCCCTAAGGCACGTAATTCGTTATGGGCATTTAGAAGGGTTGTAGGAGCGAACGGGGGACTGACTCCTTGTAGGGTTAAATTAAGACATGGTGTCACCTATGTAGGTGCCGAATCATGCTGGAGTTTGCAGTAATGTAATGGCGGACGCGCTCGCAAGGCGAAGGTCTTCCTGAGTCTTGAGCAGGCGCTGTGAGGTTAGTAGGAGGCACCATTAGAAAAAAAAAACAGTGGTGTGTTTGCAAAACCTATATAATTTTGTGAGCCTACTACACCTTCAGACGTCCCTTGGATGTGATGGGGGTAGCAAGCGACTCAACTTGTGCACGCTGTGGCGAGAAGTACGAGTCCTCGGTGCAAATTCTGTATCGCTGTGACGCCCTTGGATATCACAGCCAGACTATACTAGGTTCAAAAGGGTCACTGAACCAGAAGATTCATAGATTTAATATTTCGTCCATACTGTCTATCCCTCATCAGAAGGAATTTCGCAGCTTTGAAAAACAGCAGTTCTCTAGGAGGCGGAAGCTTTCTAATATCTGGCTTCGCCTTTCCAAAACTACTACTACTAGCAGGGCCGTGTCTACCCGGTGGTGCAAGTGGTGCAAGGCACCAGGGCGCTGGACGTTATGGGACGCAAACTTTTTTAGAACAGAGAAAATTTTAATCTGATTTGTCAGTATTCCTTTTTCGCGATCTTGCTGATTTTTGCAGAGGTATCTTTACTTTAACCATTTACATGTCATTGACAATTGCATGCTGGAGCAACAATCGGCGGTAGTTTTTCTCTAATTTCAGGCTTTTTAATTGTTTTGAAAATGTTTAAACTCTAGTACATTACAGTAGCCAGTAGGCTGTGACAAATATCAACTTTTTTTACAATCTTGTCTCTTTATTCTAGTTCGTGTGTATATTTCTTCTAAGTTAATTATTTTCTCTCATATGAACATGTTTTTGTTTATATTTCATGGTTTGCTGGGTTGATTATAGGTAGGAATAATGAAAAACACCATTTGATCTAAAATTTGAAAATAAATGAAAACTACCTACCAGAGGCTGATATTCACTCCCTTATATCATTAGAAAGGTTATCAAATTTCACATTCAATCGTAAAAAAATTAGGCATTCCCGTTTGCAAAAATCAAGTTATCTCTGATTACAGTCGCTCAACTAATCGACCGATTTCTCCAGGCACAAACACAATACAAATTTCACCGTCTAACCTAAGCTAATAACGCATTTCATGCTCAGTAATCCGGCAAAGTTACAGCCTTCTAATTTAATAATTTCTGCAATGTTTAATTTTTTTCAGACATCTACTTGTACCGAAAATGGTAACTTACACCTAAACGGTTCATTTTAAGACCCAGGTGTGATACTTAAAGTCACACTAGAATTCACCAAGGAATTCGAATATGTTA
The DNA here is from genome assembly GCA_951848785.1 of Callosobruchus maculatus. NCBI lineage: Eukaryota > Metazoa > Arthropoda > Insecta > Coleoptera > Chrysomelidae > Callosobruchus > Callosobruchus maculatus. The sequence continues at coordinate 3,772,572 of CATOUR010000007.1, forward strand.
ATATAAAAGGGTGTTTTATTTGAAAAAAATGTAACTTTGATACGTTTCGTGTTTTGGGGACACCCTGTACAACATGAAAGTATTTTTGAAATGTGGCCTTAATGTGCCATCCATGCGAAATTATTATTTTCTTTTTCATCAAATGCTTTAGCTGTAATGCCCCGTGTCGAATAACGTGAATAACCTGGTATATAAGTATATCGATTTTACTGATTTTAGATCTAATCCATCTACATCCCATTTTATCTCCAGCTATGCAAAAAGCGGCAATTTTTAGCTTGCACCAGGGCGCGTATGACCCCAGGAACGGCCCTGACTACTAGCTTTCCGTAATGGAAATTGGAATTAGTAATAATAGGGAAGCACATGTGAACATGTGGGGTATACATAAACAATATAGATACGCGGACGACTCTGTATTATTGGCGGACAACATAGAGGATCTACGACAGATGATTCAACAACTAAATGACGCCAGTAAGAATTATGGGTTGAAAATGAACATCACTAAAACAAAGTAATGATAGTAAGCAGAAACAAAACACCACATGCGAACGTACAAGTTGTCGTCGACGGGGAAACTCTGGAACGTGTCACAAGGTATAAATACTTAGGAAGCTGGCATCATGATGATTGGAGCGTCGACAGTGAGATTAAATCTAGAATAGAAGTGGCCCGTAGCTACTTCTTCAAATTTAAACGTGTGCTTACAAAGATATAAACCTAAGACTAAGAATGAGATACGCCAAATGCTACGTATGGTCGGTTCTATTTTATGGCATGGAAACGTGGACGCTTAAGGTTACATCAATAAACAGATTAGAGGCGTTTGAAATGATAGGGTCACGAATGAGGATATCTTGAGAAGAATGGGAAAGGAGAGGGAAATCCTCCAAAACATAAAAAAGAGAAAGGTGGCTTATTTTGGCCACATAATGAGAAACCCAAAGTACCGACTTTTACAGTTGATCGTCGAAGGAAAAATAGAAGGTAGACGTGGTGTCGGAAGAAAACAGATGTCCTGGCTCAGAAACCTGAGGGATCGGACAGGCCTAAGAACAATTGGGGACCTTGTACACACGGCAACAAACAGGGAAGCGTTTGAAAATGTGATCGCCAACATCCAGTAAGAGTGGATAGGCAGCTGAAGAAGAAGAAGACATGTGAACATTTGTGTTGGCCTCCCCTGTGCATCCGAGAGAAGATAGTGAGTGGTGAGGAGCGAGCGGTCAAGCCACAGAGGCTGGCATCCAGCGAGTTATGGTTGTAGTGTGTCCGGCCGCTGCCGACCGACGTACCGACGTACCGACAGACCGACCGACCGCACATACCGCCGGCCCGGCCGTTCTGGACTCGCCGCACAAGAAAGAAGAAACGCCAAAGGCGACGCTCGCACCACACAGGGCTGGATTCATATAACACCTCAAACACTAACTTATTTTACTTCACTTTTCCGCGTCCAAATTCATATCAAATTATTTCGGCCATGGCCGACTCTACACTAGGCCGGAGCCTTAGGTGTGGCAACGTGGCTTAGCTGTCAAATAGCGGGCCTATAGTTTCAGAACAATTATTACATTTTATATGTATTAGAGTTCATCTCGGTTAACAAATTAAGAAAAATACTTTTTAGAACTACTACTACTAATATCACTTACATCTGATGTCTGGTTCATCGTAGTCAGATACTACAAAATAAAAATAAACGCAACCTGTTTCCTGCTGCCACTTCCACTTCCACTTAAATGAAAACTAAATTTACTTTGTAAATTGTCACTTGAGCTAGAAAAATTCACTATTAGGTCACTGTGAAGCCATTCTTGCTGGTCTTGATTCCCTTTCACTATCAAATCTTTTCGTAGGTATGCCCAGATGCATGCCCAGATGAGTTCTATTAACTGTATTTTTCTGTGATATTTGGGAGGTCCAGAAAACATTGTAGGTACCACATTGTGCTCTAAAATAGGTCTTATCCTTTGAAATGTTTGTAAAATATTGTCCTTATTCTTATAAATATAACCAGCCCATACGAGGAATACCGTTCACCCACTTCTGTTTATGTCCTTTATTGGAAGTACAATTGCTAGTGCAACCTGGTACTACACACTTTGCAGGCATCTTTTTATCTTTATAGTTCCGTTTGTGCAGGTAAATAATTAGAAACATATTAAAAATCACCTTCCACTTTTCGTTGTTACTCTGGAAGGTTATGTTGGTATGTCCTTGATTGGAGGCACAATTGCTATTGCAACCTGGTACTACACTCTTTGCAGGCATCTTTTTATCTTTATAGTTTCGTTTGTGCAGGTAAATAATTAGAAACACATTAAAAATCACCTTCCACTCTTCGTTGTTACTCTGGAAGGTTATGTTGGTATGTCCTTGATTGGAGGCACAATTGCTATTGCAACCTGGTACTACACACTTTGCAGGCATCTTTTTATATTTATAGTTTCGTTTGTGCAGGTAAATAATTAGAAACACATTAAAAATCATCTTCCACTCTTCGTTGTTACTCTGGAAGGTGATGTTGGTATGTCCTTGATTGGAGGCACAATTGCTAGTGCAACCTGGTACTACACACTTTGCGGGCATCTTTTTATCTTTATAGTTTCGTTTGTGCAGGTAAATAATTAGAAACACATTAAAAATCACCTGCCAATCTTATTTTGCACTCTGGAAGATTACACTAATGACTTAACAACAAACAAAAGCTCGACCCGATATCCAGTGTTGCCATATTTCAATGCTCCGGCATAGTGAGTAAAGTCGGCCATGTTTCGGCCCAATACCGGGCCACATCCCACATAACAAAAGTATATACAATGAACATACAATGGATATCGAATCAATGGATATGTATATCCACAGATGGAGCAAGAATGTCCAATGGATGTCAAATAGACATCAAAAAAATATACATTTCATGTACGTTTGTCGCGAACTTTCACATCCATGGCATATCCATGGAATGCACATATGTACGTCTAATGTACATGTATAGTATATGTAACATAGATCAGGTATGAACAGGTATATTCATAACATATGCCATGTATATACTTACATACCAAAGTACGTACAGAGTGCACATACAATGGATATGTATATTCACATCTGGTGCATGAACGTCTAATGGATATAAAATAGACATAAAAAATTACATTTCATGTACGTTTGTCGCGAATTTACACATCCATGGTATATCCATTAAATGTACATTCATGTTCTTTTAATGCACATGCATAAAGTATGAAAGTTCAATGTAGACGCAGAAGGATAAAAAAACTATACTTTCATTATACAGGATGTTAATTAAGTATGTTAACAAACTTTAACCACGAATAGTACTCCGAAAAGTATAAAGAAAATGTCATATGCACATGGGTCCGGAAATGCTTCCTAAGGGAGCTACGCCCCCTTGCATGGGGCACCCTGAAGACGGTTTTCCCTCGATATTCTCGAAACCATTCATAACAAAATTACGAAATTAGGTACAATGGATAAACTTTTGACGCCGAATTTGATTCTGAATTCAGAGTTTCATATTTTAATCATACGGGAGGAGTTAAGGGTAAAAACAACCCTATTTTCTACATGGTGATTTTTTTGACATTTTGATTTTACAATATGGTATTTCAGAGATTTCTACGTAAAAACAGTCTGTTGGTACATCTCGATAGGGCTAACCGTTTTCGAGAAAAATGCAAATTATTGAATACAATAGCCTGCATCGATTCAATAATTTGCATTTTTCTTGAAAACGGTTAATTCTATCGAGATGCACCAAGAGACCATTTTTACGTAGACGCCTCTGAAATACCATATTCTAAAATCAAAATGTCAAAAAAATTACCATTTAGAAAATGGGGTTTTACCCTTAACTCCTCCCGTATGTTACGCCTATGATTAAAATTATGAAATTCTGAATTCAGAATCAGATTTAGCATCTAAAGTTTACCTACCGTACCTAATTTCGTAATTTTGTTATAAATGGTTTCGAGAATATCGAGGGAAAACCGTTTTCAGGGTGCCCCATGCAAAGAGGCGTAGCTCCCTTAGGAAGCATTTCCCGACCCATGTTCATATGATATTTTCTTTCTATTTTTCGGTGTACTATTCGTGGTTAAAGTTTGTTAACATACATTATTAACACCGTGTATATTGTTATTAATTCAATTTCTAGTTACAATAATAATACTTGGCAAAATCGATTACTGTGATTGCCATCTCTTTCCTGTTGAATGGCATGTCTAAAATCACAAAGAAATTAAGGTTATAAAATTTTGTAGGCGGTTTGTTCCGCGTACGACTTACCGTCAAACGCTAGATGCGAGTGTTATCAGTAGCCAGAAGATAAGTAACATTGCACAATATTTCACTCGATCAGGCAATCAGGCACAATCAGCACCAGCACACACACGCTAACTACGACGAAGAACGCGAACGACGGAATGAGTAGACATCAGCAATGGCGGCACCAGTTGTCCTTCGCGCAGGCGTAAACTGCTAGATGTATATATATACCAACATCTTATGTATATTCATATATGAATAGGTACGTGAATATACACAGTATATTACATTAGTGTATATCATGCTTCATATGAATATTCAAAATATACATGTTCAAACTGGAATATCTAATGAACATTCAGTGGATGTACATATCCATATAGTGTTATGTGGGACCTAGAGCATTTTCTCTCGCAAGCCGTAAATCTTCGACGGTGCAGGTGCTTGGACAGTTTGCGCAGGTTAGAAGATATTCTCCAGTTTGAGCTCTCCGCAGTCACATGTTTTGTCATTTCCATCTGTGATACCTCACTTGATCAGATTAGGTTCAGTTGGAGCTACTCCAGTTCTGACCCAAGAAACATTTTTAGTTATCAGAGGCTACAGGAGGCTTTTGCAGCTCAGTATTGCTTGCCCTTTTGAAGCAAAATTGCCTTATGAACATCATTTTGATTGGGGTAGAGGCTTGATAGTGCCAGAAATGAGGCGCTTTGTGAGTTGTTCGTCTACCAACTTGGTATAGGCGCTGGTAAGGGTTGAGTCATACTGGGGCACAGTACTCGGCTACAGAATATGCCAATCCCAGGGCCGAGCCCCTCAATAGATCTATTCGGGTTTCGACGAAAACCGTTTGCAAACTGTCAGGAGTGTGCGCCGTAGAAATGACCATGATCCGCTTTGCACAAACTAATTTCAAACCGGTCAGACGGCTGCAGTCGGATATTCGGGTTCAATTTGTGAACGGTTTGGAAACAGTCAAACTTGTCAGAGATTATGGGCAAGAGTCGTTCTCGGACTGCTACTTGCGCGTGCTCAGTTCACTACTATACACGCTGTTCGCTGTTGCTTCCTAGAGTATAGTGACAGCTGATCGGTGGTTTTGTAATTTGCGTTCGGGTTATTTTTAACTCGGATCGGTTTTGAACAGTTTCAGTTTGTAAACAGTCTCCAATATACTCTGGCCGCGCACCTAGTTTCGCGCAGTCCATGGACAGTTTCTAAATCGTCAGCACATTTGAACCCAAGTGAAGGAATGAAGCTAATCTAGCCGCTGAAGGTCCTCAAGGAGATTGTTTCTAGTGTTAACTTCTGCGGCGAGGTTAGTTAGATATTTTTTTTCTAAGAGATAGAGATGTGTAGTTCGCGAACGAACTATTTGGAAGAACTATCTCTCAGAAAGAACTAATCGAACTAGTTCGAAAACTAAAGGAGAACTAGTTCGTTTGTGTTATTGTTCTGGAAAACGCCACGGGAGCGGTGGCAGTTGACGAGCTGACTCGTTGATGGAGTCCGGTCCAAGTCACCGTCACCATTACTAATCCCTATGCGTACATTGCGAACTAAGAACGATTATGACGACTGAATAGTTGAGGGAATGGTTTGACTGATAGCATGGTGCGTTTTCACCTTATTATTTTTACCCAGTATTTTCGCTTTTTCTGGCGTTCTGCAACTAACCAAAAACGAAATAAAGGCTTTTGACAATAGTTAATCATTGAGCAACGTATTATGTTAACTGGTCTACATTGCAATTCTTAGAGATTTTGATCTGGATATAGGAATTTCTTTATTGGTCTTTTATTCTCAAAATTTTTCCTTCTGATAGAATGATACCTGAATATATATGTAAAAAATGTATCATTTAAAAGAATATTATTTTTTCCGGACCATGTTAATTAGAGCAAATGACAATCAATGTTTGAATTTTTAGCCTGATAAAGTATAGAGGTACGAGTATGATATAAATATAATATTGTTTACACTCATGAATTGTGGTTGGAGGAATATAGATACATTGATCATTTTTGTGTGGTTTCATTTATCTCAGATACAAAAGTAATTTATAGTAAAAAACTGAAATTGTTGAAAGTAGTGTAAATGTTTGTTTTTTAAAATCATTATACATAAAATAATAATCCGCCATAAGCCCCTTAAATAAAATAAGTGTCCGTGGCCCGTTTGCTTAGCCTACAATGGGCCTATACCACATTTTTGGTTTATTGGCTTAAACGAACCCTGACACCACGTAGATGCCATAAATAATTTTACAAAATTTTTCTATCGTATTTATAATCGAAAAAAATTGCTCTAAATATTGAATTTTTTGAATCCATATACTTCCCGCCCAGGTCGTGACGTCACTTGTAGGGAACCAATAAGAGCTCACTGGTACAAAACAATAGCATCCGCTCGTAGTCATCGGACCATGAAAGGACGCTTCTCATTGGTTCCCTATCATCGGCTATTAAATAGCCCAATCTCTTGTTTGAGCCTTCCTCTTTGATTTAGCCATATCTGCTTCTACAACAATGATTCATAGAAAACACCTTTCCACGTCACCTAGGCATGTTATATTATACTGAAGAACGAGTATAACGTATCTGAAAGAGCTGATGAGGTTTTTAATAAAGAGCTTGAAGGATGACTATATTATTTGAAGTACTGTGTTCATGGAAGAATTCTCAATTCTCACTTCCCTGAAAGGATATCACTTCCCTGTCAACGCAACTTCAGGGAAGTGATACACAGGAAAGTCATATTTTCACGTAATTACAGTACAAACTTCTTTTTAGTGTTATTCTCATTTGGATCAAGTTTTTTGCTGACTTTTTACAGTAAACGGTCCTATGTATCATCAAAAGTAATACCGCAGTAAATAAATTGATCAGTTTGAGATCACGGTATAGGCCCATTACAAACCTTATACTAGTTCGTTCGCGAACTATTATTCGCCGAGGCGAACTAGTTCGTGAGATCTATCATCACATCAGGACATACCACTACTAAGAGAGTGTTCTGTCTAGTGTGTCCCCGACCCGAAATATTTTGGTTTTTGTCTGCTTCAGTAATCAGTACTTCAGTAGTTTGCCCTTAAAGTACATTTCCTCACGTTAGCAAGTGAGTAATAAAAATCAATGGGAATTCAGCGATTCATGATTTATTGCAATTCTTAGTCCATTAAATATAAGTATATTAATTTAAATCAACTGTACCTATTTTACCAGTTACATAACAGCTTAACTATACAAACATACACATAATATTTCTAAAACAGATATATAAAATATAATGGGGATTCAGTCCGCACCTGTGCTGGTGTCTTTTGATTATCTGGGACATACATTAGCTGCGGCTGTCAACCGCTACCGTGGTGACATCTGGCGGGCAATAGTTGCTAACTAACCGCGCATCTTGCCTGCTTGCCTGTCACACACGCGGCCCAGCGGTCGCGATCAGCCGCCGCTTGCCCCCTAAATCTTCTCTTCTCTTCGTCGTCGTCGCCGTCGGACTCTTCTTGTGCTTCTACGTATTCTACTTCTTCTTGCTTGCTTTTTTTGCCAGCGCGCACACCGAGCTTTTTCGGCGGACTTCTAATCCTTCTTTTTTTATTGCCTGGACAACAGTCGCAACTATAGATATATGGGACAGCGTATGCATTCGAATCATCCTTTTTTATATATGTATACCACGGAGGAAAAGCCTCGCTTCAGTCTTCAGTAGTAGCACATTATAGTGAAAAAACTATATTATTTTAAATTGGAATGATTGAGGGGCCTAGGTACACACATATATACATAATTATAAAAAAAAAGAAAAAAAAGAAAAAAAAAGAAACATTTAGTGCGTGATAAGGGTTATCAAACCAAGAAAGAAATTTTAACATAGCTGGCTAAGCACGCAAAGGGAAACAACGATAGCTGCCGACACGTGTTTCGGACTTATTGGACCTCTTCAGGGCAGCGTAATCTAAGTCAAGGATGGTAGGACTAAGAGATGAAAAGTACCAGGATGTCGTCCGCGAGGGGTTGCTAGACCCCCTCAGTTTGCGCCTCCCCAGGTGGCGGATAGGGGGACGCCTCCCAGATATGGGTGGAAATGAAATACCCGGGGCGGACCAAAAACTAGCGCGCACCGTGGTGGATGACCAAGATCAGGTAGCCAACCCTGGTGGCGGAAATCACCACGGAGAAGCGCACAGACAGCGTCTGACCAGGAGCGGGCGGCTGTCAAAGGGGTGGACCGGACTCCTAAAGCCGTAGAGAAGGCAACCGGTCTAGGGAAGGATACCCGAACAAACCTACCTCGACGACGACTGTGGCAATGAAGATGGAGGACGATGATCGGTCCACGTCGAAACACACGGGGAGTGCTCCATATATGGAGCTGTTGTGAGCATGCTCTACCGAAGTGCTGGAACGACGATGGATCAGGGACCAGCCCCTTCGGGCCGTGATCGGGAAGTGTGTGGTGGATGTAGGATGTCGGAACCCCTACATTGCTCCGGGCGAGCTCCAGTCCGTCCGTGGATCCCGGGACTGGTAAAGCGAGGGTTGGGCCCCGGAGTACCGGGGTAGGATACAAACTATCCGAGGGTGCACCCGCTCCCAACCAACTCGGCCCGCCCCCCCACACACGATGCGCTGGCTTACAATTTATGGAACAAAAGAAAGGAATGGAAGAGTCAACCATGAAATTTAATGAGGATATCCTTAACCCGTTCGAGAGACGGTCCTCCTTAAGTAGGACACCCCCATGCTCAAGAAGGGGTTCCACTAGTTCTGTAGGCAGCAGCAGCAGCTACAAAAGGGCAAGAGACGACGACGTACCGGAGTCATACCAGGAAATGCAGGACATGCTGAAAAGACTAGAAGAGTCCGCAAAAGACGCGCAGGCTATAGTTCAAAGAATACCGAACACGAAGACGGATATTAAAAGAGCAATCAACGACATCGTCTTTCAAATCGGAAAGATCAATAGGCGTCGCAAGGAGTGGGAAACGTACCCCCATGAAATGAATCAGAGTAAGTCAGATTCTATAACGTGCACAGATGCGACTACCCAGACCACCCAGGACTCCAAAGTAACCATCGGAACTCAAACAATTCCGTGGGACGAAAGGAGACGGGAGGAAGAAGAAGCGGAAGAGAAAAGTGTAAAGGAAATACAGAAGATGATCGAAGAACAGCGCGGTTTTGACGGACTCTCTGGATTCCTCGATAGGAAATGGCCCGAGGCAACCTTTAGGACGATCAAAGAAACTCCGGGAAACCCGTTTAAAACTGGATGCAAGGAAGACATGGCCATATTCATTGACCCAAAGGAGAAAGGGGAGAAGGGCATCATGAGAGACGCAATAGCGCGACATCCAGAAATTTTAGAAGTCATCGATGGATGCACAGAAGGAACCATGGAGTTTATATCTAGCCAGATAAGAACTAGTAGAGGTAAAGATGACAGCATCAACAGAACGATCTACCTACTCCCGCTCTGCGTAGATGAACATGGGACAAATGACATGAAAATAGTTTACGACCTGTTGACAAACTTGAAAACCAGTTTAGAGGGTTTTAACCGGGGAAAGCTGATTCTGGTAACACCAGAAGGCCTGGATCGAGCATATGTAAGGAAATCGGCAGAATTCGTGATGCACGGTTGTGACATAATTTTAGAGTACGTATCGACCACTAAGCCGAAAGGTGATGAAAGGCGGCGAAGCATAACAACACAGCGCGGAACAGTCATAGTTAAGGCAGGAGAACGAAGCTATGCAGAACTGCTGACCGCAGTTAAAGAGAAGGTGGACACCGAGGGACTGGGAATTAAAGTCAAGAGTCTCAGAAGGACGGCAAAAGGGGACCTTCTCCTAAATGTAGAGGGTAAAGATATGGCCGGCTCACTAGGAACGGAGATCCGGAAACAGCTACGCGGAACCGAAGTTGTTATACGGAGAGGGGAAAAAGTCCTTTTTGTTACTGACATCGACGCAGTAACCTCAAAAGAGGAGGTAGTAAGAGCATTGAAACAAGCCGCGGGAACAAGTGATATTGATAGCCTGTCAGTAGGGGACCTCCGACCTACTAAAAATGGAAATCGCGTGGCGACGGTTGCTGCTCCGCGGGCAATGGCAGAGCTCATTATTAAGAAGGGCTACGTCAAAATAGGATTAGTCAATTGTAGAGTGAGAGAGCGGGTGACGGTTAATCGCTGCCTCAGGTGTCTAGACATAGGACATAATACACAGAACTGTGTAGGCCCCGATCGCTCGGAGCAATGCTTTAACTGCGGCAAAGAAGGTCATAAGGCCAAAGACTGCAAGAACGCAGCCTTCTGCACTAAATGCAACGTTGAAGGGCACAGGGCATTTTCAAAGAAATGCCCACACTCCAATGAGACCGCGGTGGGCAATGGGAATTTGTCCGCACAACCCCGCCAGTAACAGGTTACCCTAGATAATACAACATGCAGAACCCCGCACTAAAGATCCTTCAAGCAAACTTGAACAGATCAAGAAGAGCACACGACCTTGCTGATCTTACATCTAGAACTGAGAACATTGACATAATAATAGTCAGCGAACCCAACAGGAATGTTATTACGAAGCCTGGCTGGATGAAAGATGACAGAGAAGATGTGGCAGTATTCTTCCCCAACAAGAAAATTGAAGTGGATGAAATAGAACCAAAGAATGGCTACATTCGAATAAGGATAAAGAGACTTCATTTCTTTGGATGCTACGTGTCACCAAACATCGCAGTCGATCAATTCGAAGAATACCTCAGAATTTTACTGGAAGACGTAAGAACGACACAAGGGGAGAAAATAGTGCTGGGGGATTTTAACGCCAAATCAGCTGAATGGGGATCTCCAACAACCGATAGAAGAGGGCGCATATTTGAAGAATTTTTATCGGAACTAGACATGGTCATACACAATGATGGGAAACGTCCCACTTTCAGAAGAGGCACTTCAACATCCTATATTGATATTACCTGTTCCACCACCGGGATTGCAAAAAAAGTGGAGAATTGGCGTGTACTAGATACCGAAACATTAAGCGACCATAACCATATATGTTTTGATATACATGGACTGGGGAAATCTCAGGCTAGGACGGCAGTTTCGATCGATCTACCAAAACTTCGTAGGAATCTCACATATGCAGCTAACAGTCTCAAAGGTAAAGCTAATATATCACTTAAAGATGGGATGCGGACCATACGACAGGCATACTCAGAAAGCGTTAGAAGGCACGGAGTCGCGAGGAAAATGGTACCGTACTGGTGGTCAGAGGATATCAATGATAAAAGACAGGAATGCATCAAAGCGCGCAGAAAGTTAACCAGGTCTGCAAGACGCTTATGCCCAGAAGAACTCCAGCAGTTGAAAGAAAGCCTCAACATAAAAAGGAAAAACCTCAGAGTAACAATTTGTGCAGAGCAGAGGAAGCATTGGATATCGTTATGCAATGAGCTGAACGAGAACATCTGGGGTAACGGCTACAAAATCGCGGTAAAGCATCTGACCAACGTATTTCCACCCTGCTCCATGCCTCCGGAAAAGAGGCTGGATATAGCTAATCACTTGTTCCCAGGCTGTAGAGACGTACTGAAGGACATTTCGCCAGTGGATGACGTACAGCTCTTTACGGAAAAAGAACTGGAGGAAGCAGGGCGGTTAATTAAGTCTGGTAAGGCACCTGGTCCAGATGGAATACCTCCTGAGATAGTTAAGGAAGCAATAAAGACCTGCCCGGAGGTCTTGATAAGCATGTTGAACGGGCAACTAAGACTGCAGGAATTCCCTTCCCAGTGGAAGATAGCCAAGCTGACCCTGTTGCTAAAGAATAGCAAATCATTCAGTGATCCATCAGCCTTCAGACCCATATGTCTTTTGGATGTAATGGGTAAGCTCCTGGAGATCATGGTACTAAAGAGACTGGAAGCTGAACTAGAAAGTGGCATCAACCTGTCCAGTCGACAGTTTGGTTTTAGAAAGGGTAAATCCACGATTCAAGCTGTAGAGACTGTATCTGCGGTAGCCAAGGGAACCCCGCATAAACTATGCGTCTTGGTAGCACTCGATGTCAGAAACGCATTTAATACCGCAAGGTGGAGCGTGATAGTTGAAGAGCTCGAGAAGAGGGGAATCTCGCGATACCTCATAAACCTAGTGACCCATTACTTTAAGGACAGGCAAATTAGCATAAGTGCTAACTTAAAGAAGAACATGTCAATGGGTGTCCCGCAGGGATCGGTCCTCGGACCTACGCTGTGGAACCTGTTGTACGATGGGATCCTGGAAGAAGATCTTGGTGAGGGTGTTACAACTGTCGCATATGCTGACGACCTCGCAGTCCTCGCAACGGCCGATGATCTACACGACCTGAGAAGGAATACCAATGAAGCATTGCGTCGAGTCCATGTATGGATGAAAGGACACCATCTATCGCTGGCTCCTGAAAAATCACAGGCAGTAATGCTCAAAGGTGCAAGAAAGTGCCGGTCTATCACTTTCAACCTACAAGGAACCGAAATCGTTCCGGCAAGATCGCTGAAGTACTTGGGAGTGATATTGGATGAAAACCTGACGTACCGTGAACATATCAAATACGTAGTACAAAAGGCAGACAACAGAACTGCAGTCCTGGCCAGGTTAATGCCAAACATCGGAGGACCAAGCAGCCTTAAACGGGAACTACTGAACAACGTTATGCAGTCCATTGTACTTTATGGAGCACCAGTATGGCACACGGTACTAGCAATTAAGAAGTACGCTGCCATGTTAGAGAGGACCCAAAGGAAGATGATGCTGCGGGTAGCATGTGCATACCGAACAACCTCTACACCAGCACTTCAAGTCATCACCGGGATACCACCTATCGATCTACTAGTACAAGAGCGCAGGCTGATACGTGAGAACCAGGAGGGTACTCGCGAAGAGAAGTGGAAACAGGCGCGAGAGCAAACAAGGCAGGCCTGGCAGCAGATGTGGGAAAAAACGGAGCTTAAAGCACAATGGACCAAAAGACTGATCCCAAATCTAACAACTTGGCTTGACTGTCCTCACAGACAGCTGGACTACTACTTGACGCAATTCCTGACGGGTCACGGGCGGTTCCGCACGTATACAAATCGAATGAACATCACAAATGATGACAGGTGTATGTACTGCGGTAACATCGACACAGTGCAACATACTATATTTCACTGCCCAAGATGGACTGCTATCAGACAACGAACTTTCGACAACATAGGAGAAACTCTCACAGTGGATAATGTCCTGCCCAAAATGATAGCGTCCAAAGAGAACTGGAAGCAGGTACAGACAATGGTACGAGCCGTGCTCAGGGAGAAGGAAGCCGAAGATCGAGATCGAGAACGAAATATCCGAACTCCTAATCCCTGAGAAATCAGGGGAGGGGAGATGTAGGACAAAGACACCGAAGGAAGAAAGACAGCCCCCACCTGAAGTTATGTCTTCACGACGGTTCCGGGGAAGGGGCGGTTTCGCATGACCCACTCGCTCCGGGCTGCGGCCCGGCGACGGTCCATGGTAAAAAAAAAACCAGGATGTCGTAACAGGGGACCAATGACATAATTATATATTTACGATGTAAAACACGGATTTGCAAGTAACCACAACTCACTTGTTTTTCAAACTACGTATACTTATATAGTATTCCAGAAGGTGATAGTTAGGACCTTAATGAATGACATCTCAGAGCAATTTTTTCAAAATAGTTTTTTTAGTATGCAAAAAAACTCGCAATGTAAAATTATACATCTTTAAATGTCTGTAATTTTATAACCAAACACGATATCAATACAAGGCTACTGAAGTGACATAGGGCAAGCTTCCTTCTTCAATCTGCTTTTTGAATCATTACTGTAAGTTTAAAGGTAAAGTCAGGAGCTTCTAGATGCGAAATTCATTTTTATGGCGACTTTAGGACCTTACCTTTGGACCTTTTGACCTTACCTTTGAACTTTTGGACTTACCTCCCATCAGTTTTGACGCACATACTGGAGAAAGGGAACAGGCCACCTCGCTAACCCGAGAATATACGTATTTTCTTGGATTCTCAATTTCGCACACTATACCCTAGACCAGGGGTTCCCAATCTTTTTCCACCCGCGGCGCACTTTCAAGTATGGGATTTTGTCACGGCGCCCCACCTTAGACAGCTATTTTAAATAGATCCTGTCGAAACAAATATGTATCTACAATAATAGTAGACACAAAAATAAAAATTTCCTCAATAGGAAATGAAGTTTATTTTATTATATTTATAAGAATTCAGAATTAAAACAGAAAACAAAAAGAAAGACTCAAGAAAAACAAAAATAAGATACGACACTCAAGTGAATGTGACGATTGAGCTTGGTGATCTTCGCATAGTTTTTTAAAACGGGGAATAAAATTCGACACTCCGACTCTCATTTCTTGCTCTTCATTGATCCTTGAGCGATATTTGTTCTTGATTACAGCTACGGCTAAAAATCTAGCTTTATATAAATATGACGTTGCGAACGGAATAAAAATTCTTTAAGCTTTTGAAGTTAGGTTTGGATATTTATTTTGAATTGATAACCAAAACTCCACCAAACCGGATTTGGAGAATTCTGGCGGAGCTTGCGTATGAAAGGGATCTTGGATCCACGCAAATTTTTCCATTCTCATTCACCATTCAGTGAGCTTCCATAAGTGTTACGTGAAAAGGGCCATCATGTCTTGTGAGACAACCAGTTCATTGGATCCCGCATATTTATACAATTATTGTGGAAAGCAATCTTGACCGCCGCCTTCATTCGTCTTTTTTATCCAAACTTGTAGTTTCTTCCTGAACGTTGTAATCTTCTCTAGTAGTTTCAAAGTGTGGCGAGCGTCAGAATAGGTATTGTTGCTTTTTAGACACCCACAAGTATTAAATTTGTGCTTTAGACTTAGAGGATCGACTCACGGCGCCCCTCTGTACTTTCTACGGCGCACCAGGGCGCCGCGGCGCACAGGTTAGGAACCCCTGCCCTAGACCCTTAAAGCTCATTCTTAGGTGCACCATATTGTTGAATCGAAACCACGTAAACACGACTTACTCTACGGATGTGGAATTTTTACTGTTACTTTTAGAAACGCGTTACCTAGAATTGGAAAATAAAAAATTTAATCTTCGAAAAACTACCTATTTGCATAAACTTGTGGTTCCTGGGGATCTTCTATCAAAATATATTCTTTTACTATAATTTAGTGAAAATTGCAATAGAAAATAATAAGAAATATGCCCGACATTTTGATTCCAGAAAATTTTGACGCCCAACGTCGAGTCCTTCGGCTGCCCGATAGTTTGTCTATTACATTTTCGACTCAGACGTATCGTCTCCACACCTTTAGTATTCGAAATCGAAAATTTTAAAGCCATTTGCCGAGTAAGTTCCATACAGTTCTTTTTGTTTAAATTGCTTCAAAGCTGAAAACACATAATAATAATTCTTTGACTCTAATATTTGTCCAGCTGGAGCTGTTAGTCGTAGGCTCTGTTTTGATTAATCTTTGTAATTGACTGACATACCTTCCAACTAAGTACACCGAAAAGACAGACCCTAAGAAGCCCTCATTCCGAAATATTGGATAGAAAGCCAACAAATAAAGGATTTTTAGTAAAAATCTTTAAAATCCCATATCGTTATGACGGTTACAGCTCGGACACCACATTACCAAATCCATCAAAAATGACCTAACTAATAACGTCCTTCAATATTCAGTAACCTTATATACAGGGTGTCCCACGACGATTAAGACAAGCAATATACCGGAACTGAGCAGTAGTAGCGAATTATATAATTTTGAGGGTGTAAATTAAAACAAATGTAGTATCTTCTTTTATTATTGCGTCACCCAACGAGGTATTTGTTTTTGGTCACGTGACGTCAGATTCAAAATGTGTAATGGGACACCATTTGTGACTTTTCGTGTTCCTTCCGATAAGACAATTCCAACAAACTGTACACTTGGGGTCTAAAGTGATTCATCCAAGAGCTACAGGTACTTAAAGGACTGTACCACTACCATTATGGAACACTACCAAAGTAATTTAACTGTAGGGGTACATGTTATAATCAAAGGTAGTGGTACCATCTTTAAGTACCTGTAGCTCTTGAACTAATCACTTTAGATCCCAAGTCTGCTAGTTTGTTGGAATTGTTTTATCGGGAGGAACACAAAAAGTCACAAATATACAGGGTGTACCATTAAAAAATTTGAATCGGACGTCACGTGATCAAAAATAAATACCTCATCGGGTGACACAGTAATAAGAAAAGATACTATATTTGCTCCAATTTAAATCCCCAAAATTATAAATCGTTACTACTGCCCAGTTCCGATATATTGCTTGTCCTAATCGTCGTGGGACACCCTGTATGTATAATTAGGTTAGGATTCCTTCTCATTTTGACGTGCATTGCTCTAGGAATATTACTTCATCAAATAAAGCATTTCTGCTCCTTTTTCTGTTGCCCAGGTCAAGTCGGAGTATATGCTGTAGGAATTTGTAGGGACGTTTTGGAGACACCCTTTAAATCACTATTACAATCTATCTTCCTACCACGATATTCGTATTAATTCTTCAGTAAATTGCATATAGCATATCGGTCGTCCATCATCATAGTGACAATGTCTCAACAGACATGTGAACTCGTAAAATGCATTAAGTTGGAGCTAGGGTATTGCCGACTCGTATATTATCAATAGTTTTGAAAAATGTAGCTCGCCATCGTTCGCGATTTACTGTCTGTTCAACGGCGCTCTTGATACTCATATCCAGCAGCTGTTTCGTCGTATCCACCCAGCGTGTAGGGGAACGGGCCACGACGCAGCCCACTTGGAGCATGACTCTGAACTACAAGTTTCTCCATATTATCGCTTCTTGTATATGTCGATCTTGTATATGTCGATCTGCCTTTTTAGTAGTCTAAGTTTCCGAGGCATACAAAAATATGGAGAACACAAGAGACTGAATCAGCGACATTTTGGTAGCTTCAGCGATGTTATGGTCATGCCATATTTCAGTAAGCTTTGTCATGGACTCACGTGCCTGTTGAATGCGCAGTCGAATCTCACAGCTACCCGAATTGTCCATCAAAGAACCGAGGTACACAAAACTTCGAACTACTTCACTACTTCGTTCAGTTGTCCAATATTCAGCCAGCTCTTTTGATAACCAAAGCACATGTGTCATATCCCTATATATACGCTGACACGCCTAAAATGATATATGTTCTCCGATCCCAGAATTTAACCATTCAACAATTAATTATCCAAATTTTGGAGCGGAGAGGAGAGCGATAGCCTCCCACATCAGGTCCATTCATGCGTCACGTGCACTGAAGACACCTCCGTACAGGATACTGCACTATACCGACCGCCTTTTGATAACGAATCAAGACGGATATGAGAGCCCGAATGAATTATTTTGCTTCTGTAGGTCGCCTAAGGTCTAGGAAGTTAGATAGCATGGGCAAACTAGACACTTGGAAATATTTTAATAATTTTTAGAAAGTCTTGTCTATGTTATTTGAGACATTAATAAGCCCCAAGTACCTTATACTGCATTCAATGATCGTTGTCGTTGGCTAAACCGCTTTGTGCTCGGTTGGATTGATACCGGGATACAAAGAGTGTAAAGAGAAGAAAGAGGGAGTTGTTAACTTCGCGTCGTCATATTTCATATATAATTATATATCCCTATTTTGTTGTCTGGAGCTGTGAACTTGACAAAGCTACTTCCATGGCACCGTATTAAAAAACTTATATTTTACAATGCAATGGTGGGGGGTAATGCTGCTTGCGTCCGTAACAGAACGTTACACGTGCCCCCTGGTTAACACTAAATAAGCAGCGACAAACGTACCGCCAGACTGTCTTTTCTTATTTAAGATCTCCTGGCGAACATATTGCGATGAGAACCAAGCGAGCGAAACTCACTATCGGTCCTTCTCAGGACCATTTGACCATTGGCTCCAAAATCAAAATATG
Organism: Callosobruchus maculatus; assembly: GCA_951848785.1. Classification (NCBI taxonomy): domain Eukaryota; kingdom Metazoa; phylum Arthropoda; class Insecta; order Coleoptera; family Chrysomelidae; genus Callosobruchus; species Callosobruchus maculatus. Next base: position 3,790,899 of record CATOUR010000007.1, read on the forward strand.
CCAAATTAACATTGAAGGCATGAGCCGCAGCAAGGGTGAATACCTTAGCAAGGTGGCATGCAAGCTTAAATTTGACGTTATCACAGTCCAGGAAACCCATACTGCCGACGACTACCAAATTCAATCACGAGGTCATATACCAGGATATAACCTCACCGCAGCAATAAATCATCCGAAATATGGAATTGCTACCTACACCAGAATAGGCATCGACAACGTCTCTGTAATACAATCATCCTGCTCACAAGACCTCTTTATACTTGCCGTGAAAGTGGAAGACACCACAATCGTCAACATATATAAACCTCCTAACTTACCATGGCCCAGTTCCGTGTTTCCCATTTTCACTCATCCCTGTGTTTACACAGGAGATTTTAATTCGCACCACCAACTCTGGGGATACAAAGACAACAACACGCATGGCACCGTATTAGCAGACTGGGCAGAGCGAAATAAATTACACCTTCTTTTTGACGCCAAGCAGAAACCCACCTTCGAATCTGCAAGATGGAGGAAAGGATATAATCCCGACTTGACTTTTATAACGACAGGCAACCAACCAAGCCAAGCTATTAGAGAAGTACAGGACAGCTTTCCCAAATCTCAACACCGACCAGTTGTCACTACTCTAGGCACAACCATCCCCATCACCTGTTCACTCCCTCTACCGAGATGGAACTTCAGAAAGGCAAACTGGGCCAAATTCAGAGAACAGTTGGAAAATGACATCAGATGGATTCCACCAAAAATAGAACACTACGAAAGATTCGCTGCCCTTGTAATAAGCTCCGCCAAAAAACATATCCCCCGAGGAGTAACAAAGTCCTATATCCCTTGTTGGAACGAGGAGTGCCAAGAACTATATGATTCTTACGAACGTACAAGAGATCAAGAACTAGGCGAGCAGCTACTCGAAGCCCTTAGTAACGCAAGAACAGCTAGATGGAGAGAAACAATCGAGAGTCTCAACTTCAAACACAGCAGCAGAACCGCATGGAGTTTATTGCATAAACTTGAAACTGGTCAAAAACTACCCACCGTCCCTACTAACTCTCCTGGACCAGAAGCCATAGCTAAGAGAATTAAGCACCTATCCAAGCCCATCATTGATAAGGCACAGAAGAAAGAAGTGAGGTATGCAATAAATGACATTCGTAAAAGCCACCAACAGCTCCATCCCATCATGGACCTAGTCACAATGGATGAACTCCATACTGCAATCGACGTCACCAAATGTAGAAAAGCTGCAGGTCTAGACAACATTTACCCAGAGTTCGTTAAAAACATGGGTCCAAACATGCAACAATGGCTCCTAAATCTATACAACGACATCCTGCAAAGAGGCAAACTGCCCAAATATTTCAAGAGAAGTAAAGTCATTGCCATCCCAAAGCCTGGTAAAAACACCTCCTTGCCAGAAAGTTACAGACCAGTTGCACTCCTAAGCATATGTTTCAAGATCTTTGAAAGAATACTTTATGCTCGCCTTACCCCTCTAGTAAACAACAAGATACCAATAGAGCAGGCGGGGTTCATGCCGGGAAGAAGCTGCTGTGATCAAGTCCTCTCACTCACGACCTACATAGAGAGGGGATTTCAACAAAAACTGAAAACATCTGCTGCGTTTATTGATCTAAGTTCAGCTTACGATACGGTTTGGAAAGAAGGGCTACTACTCAAGGTATACCAGCTCATTCCCTGCAGATATCTCATTAATCTGCTCAATGAGATGCTAAGTGACAGACTCCTTCAAGTTCACCTCAGTGGAAAATCGAGCACATTTCATAACCTTCAAAACGGCCTTCCGCAGGGATCCGTACTTGCTCCTTTGTTGTTTAACATATACATCTCGGATATTCCACCAACAACATCTCGGAAGTTCATGTATGCGGACGACATTGCCATCGGTACCCAAAGTTCGAACTTAGGCCAAACCGAGGATGTGCTCACAGAAGATCTTGCCATAATCAGTGAATACTTTAAGAGATGGGGACTCCAGCCAAACCCAAACAAAACTGAGGTCTCATCATTCCACCTTAACAACAGAGAAGCGCAGCGAAACCTTGTCGTACAATTTGATGGAGCCATCTTGAAGCACAATCCACACCCGAAATACCTCGGTGTCACTCTGGACAGAACACTCTCCTTCAAACCACACCTGGAGAAACTATCCGCAAAAGTCAAAACCAGAGTTAACCTGATCCAGAAGTTGGCTAACACGTCATGGGGTGCCACTGCTGAGACTTTGAGAATCAGCACAATAGCCCTAGTACACTCAACAGCAGAATACTGTGCTCCTGTCTGGATAAACAGCTGTCACACCAAGCTTGTCGACACGCAGCTGAATCAGGCAATGCGCACCATAAGTGGGACAATTAGAACAACTCCACTCCAGTGGCTACCAGTACTAAGCAATATCGCTCCTCCCCGAAGTAGACGACTGGCAGCTCTCAAATTACAGCTGGAGAAATGCTATGCAAACCCCTCTTTACCGTTCCATGCCGATGCCGATGTTCTTAGTACCCAGCAATTTAGGTTGAAATCGAGACAACCCCCCGCAGCAGCTGCCAATGAACTCAGTAACTTCAACATCAACGAACACTGGTCGTCACTCTGGGAAGATCAAAATATCACGAACTCCCATCTCGTGAGAGATCCAACCTCGAAGGTTTCAGGTTTCAAACTCCCAAGGAGACAGTGGTGTAACTTGAACCGGATCCGGACAAACCACGGCATCTGCAACAAGAGTTTGGCCCAATGGGGAGTGGTGGAAAGCTCCCGTTGCGATCGATGTGGAGCAGACGAACAATCTATCACTCATTTGGCGCTGGTTTGCCCCGACACATCGTTTAGAGGTACGCTACAGGACATCCATGAACTCAACACCGAAGCCCTGGAATGGCTAGTACATAGTGACCTGCGACTGTGATACAAATAGTGCAATATACAGTGATGAAATAACTGTTTTAGTTTTAAGTTTTTTAACGATTAGTATATTTTTTTTTTCTCTTTCTCTTCTTCTCATGTATCGCAATATGTAAGTTCATTCGAATATATATATATATATATACAATGCAATGGTATCAAATCTGACGACAAATGTTTGTGCTTTTGGATGTCATACCATTAACCTAATTGAGCAAAAAAAAATCTAGTAGTTATCTCAATAATGCCTATCTTTGTGATCATAATTTCATAAGTCAAGAAATGAGAAAAAAAATACGAAAAAATGCACAACCAGAAAACTATAAAAAATTGCATAACATAATTTTAAACTGTTAACTCTCAATGAGCTGAAAGACATCAGATATTCGTTAGACAACAAATTTAGCATAAGTGAAATCTTGACAGCAGAACATTAAAAGAAGCATTCCAAACAATTGGACATGTGTTTTTAAATCTAGTTAATACCTTGACAATTCCAGTATTCCTGATGTACTAAAAGTAAGTACAGTTGTGCCAGTACCAAAAGTTACAAACACAATTAATTCCTCTGAGTTTCGTGCAATTAATACTTTACCACCAATTGAAAAAGTCATTGAGAAAGCAGTCTATGAACAAGTTATTGACCACATCCAATGCAATTAGATACTATTTAGCTATCAATCTGGCTTCAGAAGGATGCATTCTTGTGAGACTGCCGTTCAGATTTGTTTAGATAAATTCAAAAAAAGTCTTGATGATGACAAGTATGTTGTTGTTGTTTTTCTTGATCTGAAACGCGCTTTTGAAACCATAAATAGGAATATTTTGTTAGCTAAGCTTAAAGTATATGGTTTTGAGGGTAAGGTTTACAAATGGTTTGAAAATTATCTAAATGGAAGACAACAAAGGGTAAAAATAGGTGACGTCGTATCAGATACACGCTATATCAATGTTGGTGTACCTCCAGGGAGTGTGTTAGGACCTATCCTTTTTATTTTGTACCTCAATGACATACATTTCGTCCCCTATCTCACGTAAAGACGTAACTGATAAAAAATAAAAAAATTAGATATGTCACTGGAAGGTGTCCCATATGCACAGCTTTTTTCTCACGAAGTATCACAACTGTATAACTGCTTTATCTAAGCAGTGGTAGTATTTGTATTCCACATATCTGAAAATCCACGACAATATTAACACAGTAAATGTCTCAGTTTCTTCTCTCTTGGAAAATTTATTGGATGCTAGTTACGCCCGTACGTGAGATTGGGGACGATTTGTTTGTAGATTGTGCTTTTATAAATCTGTTTGCAGATGATACTGTACTTGCATGTTCAGATGTTAACCTAGACACTGCTATTGAAAAAATTAATTATGCCTTAAGTGGTGCTGACAATTACTTGAAATTAAACAAGCTCAAATTAGATGTCCTTAAGACTAAAGCCATGATCATTACCTCAAAATATAAATACAAACAGATAGATTTTTCGAATTTAAGAATTACTATTGATAATCAAAACATTTGAATCATTACTTTCGTTAAGTACTTAGGTATACAACTTGATAACTTCTTATTATTCGATAAACATTTTGATTATGTACACAAGAAAGTCTCTAAAAAGCTATTCTTTTTCACAAGAATTACTAATTTTCTGTCTACCGAGATGAGGTTAAAAGTATATCAGTCCATTATACAACCCCACTTTGACTATTGTTCTTCTGTACGATACCTTTTTAACTCAAATCAGCTGTCACAGTTACAAAAGATGCAAAATCGTGGGATGAGAATTATCTTAAGGACGAATCGATATACACCTATTCAATTGATGCTGTCAACCCTTAATTGGTCATCTGTATCACAAAGACTATATTATCTTATCATGGTATTTGTTTTTAAAATAGTGTCAGGTATGGCACCAACGTATTTGCAATGCTTCACCTATAATAGTGATATACATGCACATCAGACTAGAAAACAAACTATTTATATTTCTAAAACTAACAAGAAAAGTAGCATGAATTCCTTATTTTTTAAAGGATTCAATGATTACAATAATCTTCCAATTACAATGAAACAAAGTTCGTCGCTTAGAATATTTAAACAACAATTATTAAAGTACATAAGAGCCATCTGATAATCTTTAGACTCACAGTTAACTTCTCTCTATTATTGAGGTTTCTAATATTGGCATTGTATATTTGCGTAGTATATATAGTACCAGCATTAATTTAATTACTTTTTCGTGTTAATTTTATTATTTTGGAATAACCAATTTGTATTTTTTTAGATATCACTGCTTTATTTTGTATTAGGGTAATCCTATTTTGAAATAAAGCTTCTTCTTCTTCGCCTTCGACACTATATCCTACTACTCTACTATCTGTATAGTACCATAAGATAACTTTAACCCATAGTGATCAGGCTATAACCCGGTGAAAGGTTCTCGATAGAGCATAAAGTCACGCACAAGAGTCTAGTAATGATGCCCTCCAATATTAATATTAATCAGCATACGTCAAAACGTCAGTGCCATTACCGTTTAAAATACACGACAGTGCCGGCTGTATTAAATTATTCCCCTATTACGACTAGATAATTTATTTATTTATTTATGTTTGTTTTGTATGCTGCATATAATTATCCAGCTCAATATAGCAAGCGGTAAAGCTTATATGTATATACATGAAGATCTGATGTTTCAAAAAGACAATTCACGAAAATGTTTTTTTCTGCAAATTGTGGCGCACTAGTTAACAAAATAGCCAAAAATGCTCCTATTTTTTTTGTAGATGCTTTAGTTCTGGTTTCTCGTCATTCTGTATCTAGCTTAAAACATATTTCCAACATAGTATTATTATTATTCTGACTTTCTAAGTTCCTCTCGCGTGATTGCGGTGACAAGTTAGCGTCGACGGGCTGTGCCAAGTCATCACCTGAATCATTATTGACCTGAATTTAGGAATAATCGTACAATATTACAGGTCTTCCAGACTTTTGGAATACTTTCTGTAACTTTTCGTCCAGGCCTAACTGTTGCTGGTCTTGTGTAAGTGTCTTTGGTGTAAGGCCTGAGACCAACATAATGGGGGGGACAATAGTAACTTTGTTTTGTATTCAAAGTCGTTTCATTTCCATGGCAAGGTTATTATTATTGTTATATAAATGGCGATTAGTTGTGGGACAATAAAAGCTTTATTTACTCTTTTTTGTTTATCTATTACGCTATCGTCACACCGCAAATGCTCATTTTAGGTACAGGACATTTCCTAATCTTTCTCTATTGTCGACACACTGTATACTTTTAATTTTGACAAGCATTTGACGCCTCTGACAAACATTTCTCTACTAATTCATCCTATTTCATTCTTTTACGTCTTGTTCTATTCTATTCATAAAGAAAACGGCATCACTTAATATCCTATTTGTCTAGTTCATAAAACTTATAACTACAACTGACAACAGCAAATTTTCTTCCACAGCTTAAAGACGATGCAGAATCGTGATCGGATAATCGCTGCAGACAATATTTAATGCCTTGTTTTACTTATTTTCTCTCTCCCTATCCAAACTCGACATGATAATGACGATAGCACATGGCGTGCGCCTATGAGAGCAAAATTGAATTGGAAGGGAGGATAGTGAATTTGGTAATCGAGAATGTGTGTGTAGTGTGTGGTCCTGAGCTATTCCACTTAGGGTTTGATCAAGCCAAGTAGCTTGAGTTTTTTCTTAAATACTTGATTGACTTGAAAGCTCAAGCTTTTGAAAATTTGATATTTGACTTGACTTGATTTTCGATCTGAACTACTTGACTTGATATCAAGTAAAATCAAACTACGTGATATTAGTTGATATCGATCTGTAAAGTGCGAATCGAAGCGTTAAAATAGGGGAATCACCGAGGTTATGACAGCAAGCAGGCACTCGATGACTTTAAAACTTTAAAGCCAACCGACACAGAATGGTCGATAATTGATCGAAGTTGCCAGTACCTTAATGTTTTTAGGAGTATTTCCATCATTGTTGCATTAATATGCTGCTCGATAGACTAGATTCGTAGGCTATGGAACATGACAATAAACCTGATCGAGAGGAAACCGATGTACAGATTATAAATAGTATTTAAGCGACAAGGGACAGTACTGAAGATATTTTAGAATGGTGGAAAAGCCAAACATTGCCACAATGGCCAAAGACTTTTTGGTAACGCCAGCTTCTTCAGCTCCAGCTGAAAGGCAGTTCTCTAGAGCTGCCTTAACTCTTACCAAAACAAGAAAATCGATTAGGTGATAACTCCGTTATGTCGGCTACACACGTTCAGGCAGGCCTGTCAGTTCGAACTGAATGGTCCGCCGACGTCCGGTCGCCTGAGCGTGTGTATGGTCCGGTCGACCTGTCAGTTAAGACTGTTCACGCGGCCGGAGAAGAATCACATATATTATGTTCGTCCCTCCGTCCGGCCTGACGTCCCGTCGCCTGAGCGTGTGTATGGTCCGTTAGATGTCTTATGTGTCTCAAATCATCGATGGCAGGTGAGGATATTACATTTTTTTTACTTCTGTCTCATCGGCATCGATTGCTCTGGTCATTAGCCTCGTATTCTCTGTAGGCGCCACTCTAGAAACAGTACTGTTAATTAGAAGCCAACAGTGAAGGCTCAGGTGGGGATTCTTCCCTGAGCTTTTTTTATTTTTGATTGAAAAAACCAGAAATAAATTTCCGCCTCTAACGAGAATGGAACCCGGCACTTTCCCGGTCACGAGCCCTCGACTCTAACAACTGAGTCAACCTACCCCCATTTGAGTTTGTTGTTTTTCTATGTATTATTGTCAGAATTCAGAATATTTCGTATTTTTATTTCATGTTATTACATTCAGTATTTAACTAAGTTTGTTGGAGTTTTCCTTTTTGTATGTTTTTTTAATAAAAGATTACATCTTTATATACATAGATTTTTACTGTTATTGCGTTTTGGCGGTTAATCAGATTAATATCAAAAAGAATAATTTTTTCAAGAAAAATCAAGTAGCTTGAAAAACTTGATTTTCTAGTTGCTTGATGTGTAACTACTTGACTTGATCTTAACTTGATATCAAGTCAAGTAGCTTGAAAATCAAGTCAAGTCGTGAATCTCTAATTTCACTTGACGCTATAATTTTTTTCCTTCACTTTCCAACTGATAACACGGGGATATTATTGAGCGCGGATTTATTTACCGCAGAAAATGGAATAACGAGCAGCAATACATCTTTGTTGATGAAGAACCGCGATGGTTGTCAATGACCAAGGAGCTGGCGGTCTCTTAGCTGCGCCGCACCGGCGTACGCAGATGTACGATGATTGTGTAAAAACGGGCAGTGACATAAAGTTCAGAATAATAAATTAGGATCGGTTTGCCGGCGGCGGCAGCGCGGCGGCGCGGCGCGACGCAGCGGCGGAATTGTATCTCAAAAGCCGATCGCCGACTTTGTAATTTACGAAAGTTCATGTCTGCCTCGGATTCCTCCAATATAAATTAAATTAAGGCAACGCTGCTTGCTGCCCGGCCGAGCAGCCAGCGGTAAAAATTACACGCTTAAAATAGTCATCGATTCTTCTATTATGTACGCGAGGTCTCAGACCGCGTACGTGAGTGTATCCGAAGTGTCAAGGAGATTGACTAAGGACTTCCCACGCATTAGTAGTAGCAGTCCTTGAACGGAGAGAGAGGTGCCAGAATACTATCAACTGGCAGATTGCACACAGAAAGATCTGTCGTTCTGTCAAAGACTTACGCTTGGATTCAATGGGACGTTACACTCAGCACTTCTCAAATACAGCGATGTTTTATCCAATGGGAAGTGTATAGTTGGTAACGAATTATATCGGATTGTCGATTCAACTACAAGATGTCATTGGATTGCAATGGCGGCCTGTCGTTGAATCGAATCTGTGTTTGATAATTGATCCTACTTTTTTTTCCTTGGACCAACAGATTTTATTGCGAGGACTGCTGATCGATTCGTTTGGATGTTTAATTGTGTGATTTTTGTGTGAAGTTATAAGAAGCATGATATAAGCATTAGACATAAACCTGCACCTGTTGTTGCATTTTTACCTGAACTATAACTGTCTGACTAATCTAAATACCTAAATTCTCAGAGTTGTTACTCTGAGCCTAAATTCAAATGTGGGTGTTAGCACTTCTAAGCCCCAATTTCTCAGTAGGTCCTCCATTTAATATATAACTGGACACATTTAAATCACACAATTGCTGATGCAATACGTAAAACCACGAGATGAGACAACACGGCTAACACCGAAACAACACAACGAAACAACCCGTTACCGAACAACCTCGTCCATGTTGGCGCAGATAACGAATAACACTGAGATAATCCTCCTCATCTTTCTTTTTACGTTCATCAAATGGGGATATCAGTCCTGCCGAATACTGATTATAGTTCAGCGAACAACAAGGGCCATTGAGACAAAATTAATTTTTATCAGATGAATTACCACGCACTGCTGTTGCAGTAATAATTTTTGTACATTGAATAGATTGCTTAAATGAAACATAGGGTAAATTTCGAAAACAAAAGGATGTTTTGATTGCCTTATATGTCAATCCTGGTATTAGAAGGATTATACATATCGTTAGAACGAATATAAAATTATTTTGAATTTATTGGCGTACCTGTGATTACTTCGAATATAAGGATTGAATTCTTTCAATGACATGGATTTGAAACAACTGTAAATATATTTAAAGCGATGGAAAAACATCCAAATACTAACAATTAATTGGAAACGCAACAGTATTTTTTTCTGTGTGGACAAAAAGAAGGAATACACAGAAAGGGTATTATGAGTGAAATTATAAACCACCACATACTCGGAATAGCCTCGGACTCTATGGTTCCCCAAACGCACTCGGAAAGATCCTACAACGTCCTTTTCCCAAGAACAAGGGCCAAGAGGGAGCAGGGAGGGGCAGGTGCCCCCCCCCCCTAGATGAAAACCTGAGCATTTTATCATAAGCTTTGTTGCTTATTGCCTAATTCGAATTCCCCGCGTTTTTGAGTACGCAACCGTAGTAGCATAACTTCAAATTCGCCCCTCCCCCCCATAAGAACCTTTCGATGGATCCTTTTTTCATAATATATCATGTATATATACCGGGTGAGTCCTAAGCTGATTCTTTTTTTTAACCGTGTATAGAGGTCGGTGAAATAAACAACTTTTTCATATAACTTTTATGCAAAACCTGAAAAATCAACGAGATACAGAATCAAGCAGAGTAAGTCTGGATCCTGGCCTGGACTTGTGTTAAAGCGTACCTATCTTTATGTTTAGTTTTTGCTCAAATTTTTATCTTGTCATCAGGCAATTGTACCTGTCAATTACTGCACTAGTCACTTTCAGTTTACCGTAAGTAATTCTAAATTGGTAAATCCTAAAAGTTGCGCATAATAATGTGCCGTTTTAGGAATTACCAATTTAAAATTAACAAAGATAAACAGAAAGTGACTACTGCACTATCTGATAGGTGCAATGCCTAATCGATAAGACAAAAATCCGAGCAAAAAAAAACGAAACATATACTAACTTGGTACGTATGATTTCATACACAAGCCTAGATTTACATTTTTTATTTTGGACCTCGCGTATTTTTCAGTTTTTTGAAAAACTAGATTATTTCAATGACTTCTATATGAAGTTAAAAAAAGTATCAACTTAGGACTCACCCTGTATATATTAAGGATAAATTCTTGGGGTTCCTAGGTATTATTTGTAATAAATACTAACATACAAGGAAAGCAACCTTTTAATTTAGTACTTTCTTATTGCACAAACGATGGCGCATGAGGATCCTGGTCTTCAAGACTACGGGGCCCCCAAAACCCAAAAATTACGCCACTGCGCAACCGCATTATTTTACTTAATTAATATTTGTGCTTCTAATAAACTATAAAAACTTTCTGGTCTGTTTGTACCGGGGTTCCATATCCTTTAACTACTATCTTGACCCTCCCCCCTAGGTCCTAGGCTGGCGACGCTCTTGCCCCAGGGAGAGACGAATTTGAAGAGGAGTGACAGTTTCAGACCACTATCCGAACTTGCTCTGTGATATGTATGTATGTATATTTTTAATAGATTAAGGGTTGTGTTGTAGATTAGTAAAATGAAGGGAACTGGTAACACCCAGTATATTGTATTGCTCCACTTAGTAAGAAGGTTACCAGACCGGGACGTGATATTGGAAAATAAGCGTATACTTGTTTAACTAAGATTTTTTATAAACAGAGTGAGCGTGTTAAGTATGTCAACAGGATATGGGTTAGATATGAGATACATCTGTAGTTTATAACAAGAAAGATCAATATACACCAAGTTTCAAGAATATAGTGGTTTTACTCAGGGCTCCCCTAAGCCTCCAGTTTGGTGCAGTGGGTAACATAAGAGATATATTACATGGCGACCCTGCCGCAAGAACTACTGCCGTACTAGATTGGGACGTGAAGTCGTGAATTTTCTAAGTCCTTATATGTCCGTCATTCTGCTGAAAAAATAAGTCCAAGCCAAATACAGGAGTAAAACCAACACTGAAAAAAACGTGGGTATTTTTACAAAACAACTACAAGCATTATTGGAGCGATTTTACTATGTCACGTTGTAAAACCACAGTAAAGTTTAACAAAAATACAATAGTTTTGTGGATTTACTAAATTTTGTAAAAATGGTTGAGCATTTTACAGAAAAAATACAAATAATTCATTTTTGCACAAAATATTTGTAAAATTACAAAACTGTGTTGCATTTTTGTAAGACAAAATTACAAGATAATTGCCATTATACAAAATGTTTGTTTTTTACAATCTTCTTTTGTAAATTTATAATTATTTTAGAAAAATACTCCAATAATGTTAGTAAAATAATTTCTTAGGTTGGTATCAATGGTAATTTGACTGAAACGCTTTATATGGCCACTTGCCATCAGTACAGATTACGCGTTGCCGATGAAAGGTAGCACTGGCGGGCGAAAATAATCAGCTTGTGTGAATAGAGAAATAGCGGACGGGTCGTTATTTTATGGATTTTGTTTTGGAAGTGCCGGTGTATAGCGCGTAGTAGTGTTTGTGTTTGAAGTTTGAAGATTCATTGGATAAAATGAATACAAAGTACATTTAAACAAGGTAAGCCGCCATCTTGGAAATATGGCCATCCTGTACACCAAATTTATTTAGGGATGCATTCATTTTTATTTTTTTTCGACATGATATGGTTAATTAATGAAAAAGTTTTCAAATCATAATATTTACTTTACTCTAAGAACAATATTTTCTTTAATTTCAGATGAATAAGGGACAAAGAAAATTTCCATTTACAATGAAAAGATCCAGCTCATCAATGCAAGTTCCCTTGAAGAAGCAATAAAATTACTATTTGTCATATATTTCAATTCTAGCCGGATTAATCCAAAAAATGTTTCGGTAACTTTGGAAATGACTCAAACATATTTTATTAAAGTGCATCTTGACTATGACTTTGGATCACACTCCCAGTAGGAAAACAGTAATTTCTTTTATTAATAAATTGGCACGTTAACTAGCTTTTTGCCTGGCCAACAAGCTGATATAATATGCCTTTTTGTCAGCCGATAAGACTGAAACAGTTGATTTTCTATGTTGTGTTTGTATAGAATTTTAATGTTGTTTTACCTTATTTTCATACATAAAATGAAAATATGTTTATAATGACAGCCTTTTCTTAAAACCTATAATAATAGGTTTTTTGTAAGACTACAAAGTCATTTTATAAAATGAGGTAAAATTACAAAATCAATCATTAAAACATTTGTAATAAAACGTATAATGGTTTTACAATATAATCTAGTGATATTACAAGTAAATTATGTGAAATTACATATCTTACAAAATACTTTTACAAAACATATATGTAAAAAACCAATATGATATCCTTAAAATTGTGTAAAATCGCATAATAATTGCACAAATTATCATGTTAAATCACAAACAAATGTTGTGATGTTACAAAAATGCGTTTTTGCGAATTTACAATATTAGAAAATTGCTAAATGAAATTACAAATCTGATTTGTAATATTACTAACAAAATCGGTGGCACTAAATAGCCTACGATTTTGTTAGTAATTTTACAAAACAATTTTTTTTTTTTTATGGACAGCCTCCCGCAAAGGCTAAAAGCCTATGTCGCTGTAGAAGCGCTGCGAGAGGATAAGTGTCGGTGCACGTTAGATTTGAAGCGCTGCAGGTTGTAGCCGGCGGGAAACAAATTCCCTGGCAGCTCGTTCCACAGCGTCGAAGTTCTCCAAAAGAAGGAATGCTGGAGGAGACTGGTTCGTGGAGTAGGGACCTCGACCTGGTAAGGGTGAGCTCGCAGAGCCTCTCTAGTGTTCCTCGTTCGGGCGGCCTTTGCTGTTATTACCTGGGAGAGCTCACTCGAACATCTTCCGTGATAGAATCTGTAGAACAGGGATAGATCAGCCACCCTTCTTCGATGTTCCAGGCTATGGAGGTCTTTTGTGAGGTTAGGCGTATCGATTAGTCTAATTGCTCTCTTCTGGATGGTATCCAGAAGCTTTAGAGAGTGCTTGGGAGCGCATCCCCACACATGGGAGCAATACTCCAGCGGTGGTCGGATCTGTGCCTTGTAGAGCAGCAGCAGCTGCTCTGGTGTGTACAGCGGAACAAAACTCCAAGCTTCTGGGATGCCGCTTTAGCAATAGCCAAATGAGGAAAAAGAGAAGAAGAAAAAAGCTATTCAATCAAGCACGAGGTTAGTGTAGTCCGAAGCCGTAAATAATGGTCAAATGATGCAGTGTCCATCCAATTGGCTAGCGAGAGGAGCTTTGGACCTGAACATTGTAGCCACTGCTGGATTTGGCTCCTGCTACCGAAGGAGAATACCGAAATTGTAGGCGATGATAGAGGTTTGTCAGAACCAGACAACTTCTTACTTCTGTATAGTGAGGAAGTAACATTGACAGAAGTGTTAATAGTAAGGTAATTAGATTAGATAAGAAGTATATATATGGAGAACTTTAATATTGAGGTCGACATGATCACAAATTAGTACGCGGTCTCAGTTTCTCGCAGCATGCCTAACAGGTAACAGCTTTTGAGGATGCCAACCACGCGTCGACGCAAAGGCGGAGGTGCGTGTCGACGCCGACCGAACAGTCCAAGGACCAACAATTCATCACCATAAAAGGAAACGTGAGTCTATCAAACTTGGTTTGATTTTTTGCAAAGCAGAAATGCATACCTTCCGACCATATCTATACAGAAAAGTCTTACAACTCTGAATAAGTTGTTAAGAAGCAAATAATACCACCCAGCGAAGCAAGAAAACGCAATGTTTCTATCATGGAACATTCATAAATTCATAACAATCGTTATCGAGAAGTGCTTGCATTTCAACGAAACCTACCCAACCAACTAAAGTGATTAATCACACAGCTAATTAAATGCTAATGAGTCTTCCATCAGCCGTTTATAAATTCATTTGCATAATATTCTTTGTTGCCCGTTCTGGAAAACTAAACTCACTCCATCCGTAAAAAATTAGCGCCATTGCAGCGAACGATTTATTGCATGCACGCAATAATGAAGAAAAAACTTTAGGTCGGAGCAGGAAAGCTATTAAAGCAGCATCCATGAAATATTAACAAATAGTTACCTTCTGTTCTGCATCCATCAAGCAACATTATAGTATTGTTTATCGCAGAACTGCATAGGCGTATAGTGTAAATATTACTGAAATTTGTAATAAAATAATATGAAGAGAGTTTGAAAAATCTGTGACGTCTTGAACTTACCTTGTTATAGCTATAATGGCAACAGCACAGTGGTTTATTATATCAAATGGTCCAGGTCAAACAAAGTTTTGGAACAAACTCCAGGCGCTAAGAGGGCGCTGTTAATAGTAATGTTACCAGCTATCTGATTGTTGTTTGACACACGCAATATTTGAAAGCGTCTGCTATAATGCCAAAAATGGTGTTTAGTTGCTGTGTGTGGTGCTGCAGAAATAAAATGGGCCTATACCCCATTTTTGGTTTATTGGCATAAACGAAACCTTACACCACATAGATGCTATAAATAATTCTTCAATAAACTTCTATAGTAGGTATTTATCATTAAATAGGATTGCCCTAAATACTGAGTTTCTTGAATACATACAGTTACCGTTAAGATGCTGAACCAATAAGAGCTCAGCGGCTCAAAGCAATATAGCATCCTCTCTCTTTCCTCGTCAAAGACACAGAGCTCAAGGTTTGAGTTCTGTGGTCAAAGAGCATCCTGGGACGTGCACATCATTTGACCTTTTTTCTTATGGTCAGCCTCCTGCAAAGGCTGAAAGCCTATAGCGCTGTAGAAGCGCTGCGAGAGGATAAGTGTCGGTTCACGTTAGATTTGAAACGCTGCAAGTTGTAGTCATCGGGAAACAGATTCCCCGGCAGCTGATTCCACAGCGTCGAAATTCTCCAAAAGCAGGAATGCTGGAGGAGACTGATTCGGGGAGTAAGGACCTCGACCTGGTAAGAATGAGCTCGCAGAGCTTCTCTAGTGTTCCTGGTTCGGACGGCCTTTGGTGCTATTATCTGGGAGAGCTCGCTCGAACATCTTCCATGATAGAATTTGTAAAACAGGGATAGGTCAGCTACCCTCCTTCGATGTTCCAGGCTGTGGAGGTCCTTTGTGAGGTTAGACGTATCGATTAATCTAATTTCTCTTTTCTGGATAGTGTCCAGAAGCTTTAGAGAGTGCTTCGGAGCGCATCCCCACACATGGGAGCAATACTCCAGCGATGGTCGGATCTGGGCCTTGTAGAGCAGCAACAGTTGCTCTGGTATATACAACTTCCTGCAGCGGAACAAAACTCCAAACTTCTGGGATGCCGCCCTAGCAATACTGACGACGTCGTCGTGCCAGGACATGTTATTGTTGATGTTGATCCCCAAGAGCTTGACGGAAGGTGATTCGACTATGGGGCGATCCTCAATTTCTACGGTTGGTAAGCCATCGTGAGACTTCTTTGTGAGTGCTGTTGCCTGAGCTTTTTGTACGTTGAACTGTACTTTATTTGCTAATCTCCACTCGACAATTGCTTTGATATCTGCGTTGATCTGTGAGGCATGCTGCTGTCGCCGACGTACCGTCTCCTGGGATGATAGTGGCTTGCCTGGTTCCATGCATGACACTAATGTACTGTCATCTGCGAAGCTGTAGATGGATTGGATGTTATTTCCAGCAGCTCGTTGATGTACAGCAGAAACAGTGTAGGGGATAGGACAGATCCCTGAGGAACACCGGCGTTTATTGAAAATACGTCTGTTGAACAGCCCTCGACTACAACAAACAGAGATCGGTTGTTCAAAAAGCTATTCAGCCACTGGCGCAGGCCAGGTGGTAGTCCATAAGCAGCAAGCTTGACCAGAAGTCCCTCATGTCGAAAGTTTTCGATATGTCAAGTGCAACAACATGGGATTCGCCATGATTGTCTATTGCTCTGTTCCACAAGTGAGTGACGTAGACCTGTAGACCTGTGCTTACGGAATTTGACCTAACCTCACAATACAGCTTGTTTATTTCCTGTGTTTACTAATACGTACTTTTCATACATATTAATTCGAATCTCTTATTTTTTGCTGCTGTTTTCATTCTTTATAGCGTAAGACTAGTGCATAATTTAAATTTAATTTACTATTTCATGTATTTACATTTTGGACTCTATTTTGCACGAAGAGAAATTCAACGTATTTTATGTGTCAAAAGTAACTAAAATTTATCCTACAACAACTTTTTGTCAAAATGGAATACACACTTTTAGCAAATTAAATTCAATTTTTTATTAAAATCCAAATGTATTTTAGAATTAACTTGTACTATGCTACGAATGTATTATTCTAAGAAATGGTGAAAGCGTTGAACATTATAGTTTGGAATATTGCTATACAAAGCTTATGCAAAGCAAATCATCAGTTTACGTCAAGTATGCATCCTTGGTGTTTATAGAAGACAAATTTCGCGCTACACTAAACCTGGTTTTCTGTCAATGTCTCTTTTCCATCATGAGCAAATATATCTTAATTTTTATAATAACATCTGGATTTATTAAAATTGACTTAAGTTGTGAGTTGCAATTAAGCTGTTTAAAACACGCGTGTTCAAACTAACGATTTTAAAACATACAATTTTTTTCCTATAAATATGTTCTTAATGCACAACCAGCTAATCTCAGTTGAGCATATCAAATAAGGAGGAACATTTACTAGGTCTAAGGTTTAATGACGCTAGCTGTTTTTCATAACGATGGAGTATAGGTTTTATTTGGTCTTGCATTTTGATGTTTTATCAGCAGTATAGTATATATATAGTATATCGTGATTCATAGTTCCAAATCCTTATCTGTTCTTGCCGCAGTACAGGGGCGTATATTCATCATAGTCCTGGGGGGTTAAGGGGCACAGCTCTGTGTGAGCCTTCACCATAAAATTGACTGTTGCAGTGTACGTTATCGTCATACCTCTCAAGAATCCTGGTCGCTGGGTTTTTTTTGTTTGTTTTAATGGCACTGGTCGTAGACCAACTGGCCAGTCGTTTTAATAAGGGATTGCAACATATGCATAAGTGAGATAAGGGTAGGTAGGTAATATGATTATGTATATTTTCGATATAAGAATGGAACATAAGCACCGCTCAACTAGTCATATATAGAGGTTATTGTGTTAGTGCGTAGTTATGTGTTTTCATCATTGTTTTGTATTTTGTCATTTTCTTTTTGTAATTTTTTTTATATATATTCTTATTTTTTTTAAAATCCTTCTTACCCTCCCCATATGTATGTATGTGCTGTAGTAGAGCCGTAGTAACCAAACAATATACAAGAAATATTTTGACTAAAATGGGGAACATTCCCAACAAACAATCTAGGTTAAAATTATTGTATATCGACCACTATACAGGTTACATGTCTAATTTCAACAAGGATTATTCAGTTCCAGGTGCTTTACCTTTTTACAAAATGGGAATAAAACTAATTTAGAGGTTAATAATAATAATAATAATAATAATAATAACCCCCATCAGGTGCTAGAACGTTGTCGCTCGTTTGGGGGCTTAGAAAGTGACTTTTTGATGGGCAAGCTATGTCGGTTGATGGCTCATCGGAGGCTCTAATACCACCGCGGGGTTGTCATGCCGGCATGGCTCGTGATCAACAAGTCACTTCAACCAAGGCTAGCACACTCAGGAAGCTGAGGGCTAGGTAGACTTTACATCCTCTACCGAGCACAAAGCTTCTTTCCCCAAGCTATCCTGACCTCAGTCAGATAGGGATTTGGCAAATCCGGGGAGAAATGCCACAGAAGGCTGAGCGCCGGTCCTTCTGTCATATACCGTTATTGCGCCCCACACTTCAACGACCTCAGCAGGGCGTGGCTGTGGAACGTTGTGGGGGGTACGCAACCGGGGGGCTTGCCTTAACTGGCCGGCCCGCGAGGAGAAAGCCTCAATAAAACCCGACAGTAAAGTCGCAAATCCTCCGGAGCACCTTGGGCCAACTTCGGAGTAAATATAAGTCCCTTCTCTCCTGGAATGGGCGTCACCCGGGAGAGCGACATTTAGATCGTCCCTACTCGTGGGAACACGATGGATAGAGTTAATTTTATAAATAACCAACGACGGCCTAGGGTACGTCGATTAAACTCACCTGAACCCCAAACCGAAAAAGAACAACCAATAGGAGATAACCCAGTTGCGGATGTTTTGCCGGTAGAGCCGGCAACCACCAAAGCTGGCAAGCCCAGACAGCGCTTACAGTGGACTACTGAGATGAACACATCTGTAATGCACTGTTACTATACCGCCACAAAACTAGAAACAATCTCCACAGGCTACAGGCATGAACTACACAGGCTATTTACAGCACAATACCCACACCTCTCAGCACGGGTAACTGAACAAAGACTTATTGACCAAAAACGTGTCATTACCAAAAATAACCGACTTACACCTCAACAACTACAAGCTATAAAGAATCTTGTAGCGGACGAAATAAATACAGTTGAAACGAATGATTCTCTAGTCAATGAATCAATCACGGAAACACAACACGATCATACCCTAAACGATAAGACTCCAAACACAACCAACACCACCAGCACACACTTAGAAGAAAACCCAGAACATGAGTTTATACCAGATGCCCCAGACACAGTATGCACTAACCAGCCTCCCACAACCACACGAAACCAAAACGTTACTCAAACACCTTCCTTCACACAATCTGCCGAACAAGTGATGAACGAACAATTTAACAAATGGTGTGGCACTAACCCTACACTGCGAGATCCCCTGCCCAGACTAATTTTCAACAGCAACACCCAAAAAATATTACATACAATAAATACCAACGTAATACCACAATTCTTAACAAGCGGCAGTAACCTAGAGGACATCCACACCGTCATATATGCTGCCGCAGCAGCCACACTTATAGTTAACGGCCAAAAACTTCCGAAACGGTCTAATAACCACACAAGCAAAAGGTCGAAACCTAAATGGCAAATGCGAATCGAAAACAAAATTACCACAATCAGAAAGGAACTGGCACACCTCGCACAATACACCAACAACAACAACCGTTCAAAACGCATACAGACAACAATAGATATCCTCAAATCCAAGTCGCCCCAGAAATCAATACCAGAAATAACTGATACACTCAAACAAAAACTTGCAGTCTACGCAGCTCGACTACGCAGATACAATGAATCAAACGACAGAAAGGACGCTAATAACCTTTTTCAGAAAAGTGAAAAACAATTCTACAAAAAGATAACAACCGACAACCAGATAACAGCAATAGAACTTCCTAGTAAACAAGAGTTAACTGAGTTTTGGGGAAGCCTATGGTCAGAACCCAAAACACATAATGGAAGCGCTCCATGGATCAGACAGGAAGAGGAAAAACATCAACATATAGCGGAACAGGGAAACGTTATTCTTACGCCAGAGGAAATAGCTGAAACAATAAAACATACTCACAGCTGGAAGTGTCCAGGCGTGGATAATATACAAAATTTTTGGTACAAGCAGTTCAGCTCAGTATACGAAGTGCTCACAGACCAAATTAATAAAGCCATACTCCAACCGAATAGGCTTCCCAAATTCCTCACGCAGGGAATAACGTATATAAAACCCAAAAACGCAGACACCAAAAACCCTGCCAACTATCGCCCAATCACTTGTCTTCCCACCTTGTACAAGATCATAACCGCAACGATATGTAGAAGAATTGAAAAACACCTCACGGAAAACAGCATCCTGACTGAAGAACAAAAAGGATGTAGAAAACAAAGCCAAGGATGCAAGGAACAACTTATAATTGATAGTGTGATCATGGAGCAAACCAGAAAAGAACACAGGAATCTTCATACCTGTTTCATCGACTATAAAAAAGCTTTCGACTCTGTACCCCATAGCTGGCTAACAAAAACTCTTCAAATATACAAGATCAACCCAGGGCTTCGTCAGTTTCTTACAAGAACGATGGAGACATGGCGAACAAATATACACCTTCAAACTGACGACGGTCATATTCAAACGGATGAGCTACATATACGTCGTGGTATCTTTCAGGGTGACTCTCTCAGTTCACTATGGTTCTGCCTCTGTCTCAATCCGCTCTCCAACACACTTAACAACACAAACTGTGGTTTCACCATCAGGCACCAGAAAGCAAATCAACACAAAATCAATCATCTTCTTTACATGGATGATCTAAAACTATATGCCGCCACAGAAGTGCAACTGAGAGAATTACTCAGGATAACAGAAGTTTGTACGTCAGATATCAAGATGGAGTTTGGCATGAGTAAATGCAAGGTGCTTCACATCAATAAAGGCCAATGGAAAAACCATCCCGAACAGGAAGTAGTAACTGGCCAGGCGCTAGACAACATGGACAAGGATGAAACGTACAAGTACCTGGGTATCAATCAAAACGCTAAGATAGACCACACAAAAATCAAATCACAACTAACACAAGAGTTTAAAGACCGCCTTATTAGACTGTTAAAAACGAAACTAAATTCTAAAAATCTTACAAAAGCTATTAACACATTTGCTATACCAATCCTAACATATTCATTCGGCATTATCAAGTGGTCGCACACTGATATAGAAAACATCCATATACTCATGCGAACAGAACTCACAAAACACAGAATGTCACATCCCAAAGCATGCAAGGAAAGGCTCACCATAGACAGAAGACGAGGGGGCAGAGGAATTATAGATATACAGTCACTTCATGCAAAACAAATAAAATCACTCAGACATTTTTTCCACAGTAAACAAACAAACTTGCATAAAGCAATAGTAAAAGCAGACAAAAACTACACACCACTCGCCCTTTCTTGTCCAGACCACGCAGCAGACGCACACAACCACATACAAGCGCAACAAGAAAAAATAAACACCTGGTCGCAGAAGGCACTCCACGGCAAACATAGATACCGTGTTACACAAGACCACATTAATGAAAAGCAGTCATACACCTGGCTGCAGGATGGCCAGCTCTTTCCGGAAACGGAAGGTTTTATGCTTGCTATCCAGGACCAAGTGATTGCGACACGAAATTACAGGAAGTACATAATGAAAGATCCATCCATCTCTGATGACAATTGCAGAAAATGCCACCAACAGAAGGAAACAATAGAACACATAACTAGTGGATGCAAAACTCTCGCTGGAACTGAGTATACAGCCAGACATAACTCTGCAGCCAAAGTCATACACCAAGCACTAGCCACAACAAACAAGCTAATTGAAAACACAGATCCATATTATAACTACACACCGACCTCAGTACTAGAGAACAATCAATTCAAACTATACTGGGACATTGAAATACATACAGATAAAACCATCCCAGCAAACAGACCAGATATAGTTTTCCAGTCAAAGACAGACAAAGTGACCTACTTAATAGATATTGCGATTCCCAATGATATGAACATCCAAAACACCTACGCTGGGAAGATATCTAAATACACCGATCTCGCCATAGAAATAAAACGACTATGGAAACAAAACAAAGTTGTCATTGTCCCCCTCATTATGTCGGTCTCAGGCCTTACTCCAAATACATTTACGCCACACCTGCAACAATTGGGCCTGGATGAAAAGTTACATAAAACCTTCCAAAAGTCTGTAATCCTCAAGACCTGTAGCATTGTACGGTCCTTCCTGAATTCAGAATAATAATAGGTCAGGTATTGACTTGGCACAGCCCGTCAATACTTGTTACTACCGCAACCATGCGAGAAAAAATGAGACATGCATAATAATAATAAAGCGTTTATTGCTCAACAGTAATATAACCATTTACAGAGCAATTCATACATTTGTACATAATGCATAATTATAATGTTCCCTAGTGTAGCAAAAGGTTAACAAGCTCGTCTTAACTAAAAGGGAAAAAAAATCAAAAGGAAATAAAACATCATCAAAAAATATAATTATCTATAAGGATGCAGGTATTGCGTCTTCTGTTTAATCTCGCTAATACTAGATTCAAAAATATCACATTCGTTTAAGATTGTATTCGCACTCCTGCACATAAAATCTATTGGCGACTTATACAACAAATTAGTCTGCGCTCTTTTACAGCTAAACATGAATCCTTGTCTAGATGCGAGTCTTGGAACCAGAAGCCCTATCTGTGATAATAGGTCGGCACAGTCAATTTTATTATTTAACAATTTATACAGAAATATCACTGCTATTTGGCACCTTCTATTTTTCAAAGACATCATGCCAAATCTCACCAACATATCTGTATAACTGGATCCCCTTGATGGGTATGCTCCATCAATTTTGAAAATCAAATATTTCAAAAACCTTTTTTGGACTTTTTCTAACGATGTTACATACTGATCATAGATAGGATTCCATATAAGTGATCCATATTCTAATTTAGATCTAACTAAGCTAAAAAATAAAGATATAAGTGTGGAGATGTTATTAAAATTCCTACAATTTCGAACGATAAAACCATAGATATGATATGCATTCTTAACAGTCTGATCTATATGAAAATTAAATGTTAACTGACGATCAAAGTGTATGCCAAGATCTCGGACGGTGTCTACTCTTTCCAGAACAGTGTTGTTAATAACGTATTGGAATAAAAAGGTGTTGCATTTCCTACTGAAAGTTATCACTTTACACTTGTCTGTGTTTAAATATAAACGATTCTTTATACACCATTCATGCAAAAAGTTTATCTGGCATTGTAATGCAAGGCAATCATTCTCAGAAGTAATAGTGGCGTACAGCTTGAGATCGTCAGCAAACATTAGTTTCTGGCAGGTGAGAGACTCGCATAGGTCATTGACAAAAAGCAAAAAGAGCAACGGACCTAAATTAGACCCTTGTGGCACGCCACTTGTGGAAGTATATTTAGAAGAGTGGTAACCGCTATGAAATACATACTGCTGTCTATTAGATAGATACGACTTTAGTAACAAGATATAGCTGTCATTGAAACCCATATTCATGAGCTTCGAAAGAAGGGCATAATGAGAAACCTTGTCGAAAGCCTTGGTGAAATCGGTATACACCGCATCAACTTGTCCTCTATGATCCAAAGTTTGACATAAGTGGTGGCTAAAGATGGCTAAATTAGTCACAGTTGATCTACCTTTCATGAAGCCGTGCTGATCAACAGCTATAATACTATTTATCGACAAGTAAATACGATTGTACAAGACCACCTCCAAAACCTTAGCAAAGTTGTTAAGTATCGAAATTGACCTATAATCATTAATGGCTGATTTATCATTAGATTTAGGCAATGGGCATACTTTAGAGACCTTCCATTCTTCAGGAAAAGCCGATGATTTAAGTACTAGGTTGAAAAGTATTTGCAAAGGTTTTGCGAAGACGCATATGCAATCTTTTACAAGAAATGAAGGAATCTGATCAGGCCCAGAAGTGAACTTGTTTTTCAATTTATTGCCAGCAAGTATGATTTCTTCCTCTGAAATTGGCTTGCTATCGATGTCAACTAAACTATTATACTTTATGTCTCCATCTAGATGGTTCCTAATATTATCCAAATCTAGATCTTCAGAAGGATTATATACACTTTGAAAAAAATTTGCAAAGGCATCAACAATACCTTGGGGATCATTGTAAAATTCATCCCCATTATGCATTATTCCAGGGAGTCGAGATGTTTTTTGCTTTTGATGAATGAATGACCAGAATGATTTCGGATTTTGTTTAAGCTGGTTTTGGACATTTTCTAGGTGATGTTCGTAAGCTTGTTTTGCACTTTGTTTGACTGCTATTCTGAGTTCACTGAAACGCTGGTAGTAGGCAATATGTCCTGTTTTCTTGTATTTTGTGTGTACCTTTGCCTTTTCTTTAATAAGTTTGATGGTGTTGCTGTTGTACCAAACTGGGTACTTACGCTTAAATATTCTGATGCGTGGCACGTGTAGTTCAAATATTGTCGTTAGTTTATTGTAAAATTTGGCAACTGCTCCATCAGGGCTCTCCTCATTACATAAAAACTTCCAGTTAGTATTGAACAGTTCGTCGTAAAGTGTAAGGTAATTTGCTTTCCTAAAATTGAAGTTATAGTTTATCGGTTCCCTATGGAATTTGGAGTTGTTTCGTCCAAGAGAAGAATGAATTTCTATTCTCAGAGACGGATGATGCTCATCTTCATTCACCAGCGGCACCAGATCTCTTTCCACATTACAGTCCATATTACCTATCACCAGGTCTAGCATCCTGCCATGACTGTTAAGAATATTGTTTCTCTGTTGCATATCAAGTACTGAAATGAAAGTACTTAATGTACGTGTTTTCATATCATCAACATTAGGCTCGATATACTTAGTGCAATAATTGAAGTCACCTACAAAAATCACGCGTTTCGAATGCAAGGTATTTTCCATCTCTAGCATCTCAAAGAACTCATCATATCTTTCATTGGAAATGTATGGAGGAACATAAATAATAGCTACATAAAATACAAAAACATTAATGAAACATTTACATACTAACAGGTCTATTTCAGGAAAATTCGAACGATACTGCGACGTGTCCACCACGGTTGACTTCATTGATGAGTCAATGGCTAACAACACACCCCCACCAGTAGACACATCAAGTGAATCAAACTGTCGGTCACATCTGTGAACAACGTAATGATCCGGGAGTAGTTCAGAACTACTTATTTCAGGTTTCAACCACGTTTCACTCAGAGCTATTATGTCGTACTCACAGTCACTAACACTAGAGAAAAACTTGGTCACTTTGCTTCTTAACCCCCTGACGTTCTGATAATACACCCTTATTGGATCATCGCGTATACTGTTGAGCTTGTTCAGTTTAAAGAAATAATTCTCGGCACGTCGTTTATATATTTTATTCGACAGTTTGTCTCACCAGAATTCTGCCTGTTAATGAGTTCTTGCTTTACTTCTTTATAATATTCCATCTGCTTCTTGGTCCGATCAGAAGCTACATTGACAGTTTTATATCTGGTGTTAGTTTTCAGCTTTTTGGCATTGATAAGAATCTTTCTGACGACATCGTTGTTCTCTAACGATACTTTGATTGGCCTTACTTTGGACTGGCGAAATAGGCCCAACCTTATGGGTTTAACATTGCCCAATGATATATCTGGAGCAATGTTGTTCACTATATCAGAGACAACAGTTTTGTCACCTTCTCTTTGCTCTTCAAGTGTCTGACTTTGATCTGGCTCAGGCACATTGAATAAAATTATATTGCGTTTTCTTTTTTGTCGTTCAGAAAACTCTGCCATCACATCTTCGAATACAATTTCAGGTGATTTTGTAATTCGCGCATTCTCTGCTTTTAGCTCCTTAACCTCATTCTGTAGCTGTATAATCAATAACTTCAAATCTTTTATGTCTTTTCCAACCGCCCTACAACCTATGCAAGTCCAATCGTAACCCTTGTTGGCATTAAGGGTGCGTATCTCATTTGCGGTAATATCGACGCACGTATGTTTGTACTTATCTTTACATACGCAACAAGTAACCAACAAGTGGTTATCTGATAATTGGTTGCAACACTTGCATGGCAATCTGGAAGGCATTTTCAGTGTAGAGTTAATACGACAGAATTTAGAACAAAACTATCCCTGCGCTACTGGTACAAATTCTTGCAGATGTAAACAGAGATAACGGACGGATTGTGTGAATTATTTTCCAGTAAATACACAATATCTATCTAACGGCCTCTTCAATTAAATTGTAAATATGCTCAAATGATAGACTGTGTACTAATAAATATGTGGCTACTCACACATCCAATTATCTCTCAGGATATCCGTGCAAAAATGCAGTTTTCGTAAGAGCTAAGATTTTTCACTGTATTTCACTGGGAACATAGGCGTTAATATGTGGAAGAATAGGCATTTGTAATCAACAGTTCGAGAATACTATGTAGACATTCTTCAGTTGTCCATGTAATTTGCGCCGTAAAATATCTAACAGTACCTACCAAAGAAAACATGATAATTTTGACATATAGTTTCATAAAATTCTATTTTAAGGCAGACCTAGCTCCTCTTTTAA
This sequence comes from Callosobruchus maculatus, assembly GCA_951848785.1. NCBI lineage: Eukaryota > Metazoa > Arthropoda > Insecta > Coleoptera > Chrysomelidae > Callosobruchus > Callosobruchus maculatus. The sequence goes on from CATOUR010000007.1 coordinate 3,817,480, forward strand.
AGTCAGATTCTTAGATGATAATTTATGTTTCACAAATTTATGTTGAAATCCTTCTTACCCTCCCCATATGTATGTATGTGCTGTAGTAGAGCCGTAGTAACCAAACAATATACAAGAAATATTTTGACTAAAATGGGGAACATTCCCAACAAACAATCTAGGTTAAAATTATTGTATATCGACCACTATACAGGTTACATGTCTAATTTCAACAAGGATTATTCAGTTCCAGGTGCTTTACCTTTTTACAAAATGGGAATAAAACTAATTTAGAGGTTAATATGTGGAAGAATAGGCATTTGTAATCAACAGTTCGAGAATACTATGTAGACATTCTTCAGTTGTCCATGTAATTTGCGCCGTAAAATATCTAACAGTACCTACCAAAGAAAACATGATAATTTTGACATATAGTTTCATAAAATTCTATTTTAAGGCAGACCTAGCTCCTCTTTTAAAGTCAGATTCTTAGATGATAATTTATGTTTCACAAATTTATGTTGAAAACTTAATAAATTACAAGAAGCCTTTCTAGATGGCAGATAAGGTGATTTTTATACTTGAAATGTCCAAAAAATGTCTTAACTGTATACAGTCTTCGAGGTTTCATCTTAATAGGAAGCCAAATAAATATTTTAGAATTTTAGGTAGACATCGAGATCTGAAATTTTTGATTTTTGTCAAACGAGACTAAAACTCAAAGCTGCGAGTGGATTAGTAATCGTCATCCTCACATTATCTAAATCACGAGGTCTCATCTTAATAGAGAGCCAAATAATGATTTTCGGTTTTTTAGGTAAACTTGATGACCTGAACGATCTGAAATTTTTGATTTTCGTTAAACAAGACTGAGAATCAAAAAGTGCAAATGTATTTGTGATTAGTTCGCTCAAATTATCTAAACACCAGGTTTCATCTTATTAGAAAGCTAAATAAAGATTTTAGATTTTTTGAGTAAAACTGAAGATCCGAAGGATTTTTTATGTTCGTCAGACCAGACCGAAACTCAGAACAGCAACAGGATTTGTAATCGCGACTTTGACAATTATCAAAAAAAAATAGTGGAACGCCAAATACAGATTTTGAATTTTTTCCGTAAACCTCAAGATCTGAAACGTCTGAAATATTTGATTTCCATTAAATGGGACTGAAACTCAAAACTCCGGCCGGACTTGTAATCACCACCCTCAAAATTATCCAAAACACGAAGTTTCATCTTAATAAATGCCAAATAAAGATTTTCATTTTTTTGGGTAAACCTCAAGATCTGAAAGGTCTGAAATTTTTGATTTCCATCAAATGGGAATGAAACGCAATACTGCGACCGAATTCACCACCCTTACACTTATCCAAAACACGAGGTTTCGTTTCATCTCAATAGAACGCCAAATAAAGATTTTCTTTTTTGTACCTAGCAAACCTCAGGATCTGAAAGGTCTGAACTTTTTGATTTTCATCAAATGAGGCTGAAACTCAAAACTGTGACCGAATTTGTAATCACCACCATCACAATTATCGAAAACTCGAGGTTTCACCTTGATAGAACGCCAAATAAAGATTTTCAATTTTTTTGGGTGAACCTCAAGATCCCAAAGGTCTGAAAACTTTTGATTCTCATCAAATGACACTGAAACCAATACCGGATTTGGGATTGTAACCTCAAATTATCCAATACACGAGGTTTCATTTTAATAGAAAGTCAAATAAAAATTTTCGATTTTTCAGCTAAACCTGAAGATTTGAGAGATCTGAATTCTTTTTTCGTCAAAGACGCCTGAAACTCAAAATTAATGTATTAGCTTTGGAGACATATTTTTGCTTAGTGCTATAGGTAACTTATTACCTGTGAATTGATGTTTGCGAAGCATAATTTCTTGTAGTTTTGACCCTGTTATTTCGATCCTTTTGTGATTTTAATCACATGTCACTTGATGACTAATTTTGGTCAATGAGTTCAACGCTCAAAAACATATTTGACTCAAGAAACTATTAAATATATATAGTCATAGTAAATAATGTATGTTAACAAACTTTAACCACGAATAGTACTCCGACAAATAGAAAGAAAATGTCATATGAACATGGGTCCGGAAATGCTTCGCATGGGGCACCCTGAAGACGGTTTTCCCTCGATATTCTCGAAACCATTCATAACAACATTGCGAAATTAGGTACCATGTGTAAAATTGTGACGCTGAATCTGATTCTGAATTCAGAATTTCCTAATTTTGATCAGAGGCGTATCATACGGGAGGAGTTAAGGGTAAAAATAACCCCATTTTCTAAATGGTTATTTTTTTGACATTTTGATTTTAGAATATGGTATTTCAGAGATCTCTACGTAAAAATTGTCTCTTGGTACATCTCGATAGGGCTAACCGTTTTCGAGAAATGAACATTTATTTATTTACAATAGCCTGCATCGATTCAATAATTTGCATTTTCCTCGAAAACGGTTAGCCCTATGGAAATGTACCAAGAGACCATTTTTACATAGAAATCTCTGAAATACCACATTCTAAAATCATGTCAAAGTCAAAGTTTACTCATCATTCCTAATGTCGTAATTTTGTTATGAATGGTTTCGAGAATATCGAGGGAAAACCGTCGTCAGGGTGCCCCATGCAAAGGAGCGTAGCTCCCTTACGAAGCATTTCCGGACCCATGTTCATATGACATTTTTTTTATATTTTTTGGAGTACTATTCGTGGTAAAAGCTTGTTAACATACTTAATTAACACCCTGTATAATCACTAAAACTCGACTTATGTAAGTTTTTCTTTGGAAGAGGTCTATTTTATTAAAACGCTATTTGTGTGGATTTTCGCAATGCAGTAGTTGACCCCTCAGTATTATGTTGATGATTCGGGAAACAAAGCAGTACTCATTTCACTGTAGAAGAGACGCTAATGCCTCAGTCAATTAGCATATGGTCTAAAAAGAATCCGGGCGTGAAGTGTGTTCCTCCATCTTGGGTCTTGAACAGGAAGTTCGGAAAGATATCATCGGTGCTGGCTGGAACGATTTCAAGGAACCTTAACCTAACTGTAACCATAAAAGGCAATAATTCTTATTTATTATGCAAAACGAATCGACCACTCATAGAGGAGAGTCCGAGTGAAATGGCTTTGTTTACAGCTATTACGGTTATTAAGAGTTGAGAAACTGCTTTACTACCGCCTAGTAGCTAGTTTGTCGCACTTCAAATACTTTCACTTCTATCTAGAGTCCTTTGAAATACGACTAGACCAGGGGAGTGCATGGAAGGCAGTACTTTATGTACCTGCCCTCAATGGGGTATTTTCCGAACAAAATTTTATGACGGAATATTGATGTTGCGTCCCCAAAAGCCATGTAACTAACATTTTTACTTTTTACTGTTAACGCGAATTGGCTTAACAGCACCTGCAAAGTTCAAACATAAAATTTCGCGCCAAAGCTGTGACGTAATAAATCTAAACGTGACGTAATAAGTCTTTCGTAGAGCTATCCTTAGAATGTGACTGTACCTTGTTATCTGACCTCCTTTTCTCCATCTGCAGACATAACATCCGCTCCGTATTGATATTAACAGATGTTTGTTTACATCATTCCATGATCTATCTTGGTTAAATGAGATACCGAGACAGTCGTGACACCAGGGGAGGTTATGTATTCATGGCATACATGTGACAGGCTGTTAAAGACGAGTGTTGCCGAATGACGAGTAAAATTGTGAAAAGTAACTATGAAACATTTTCAGAGTAAACTGCTAATTACATAACAATGCAAAAAAGGGAAAATCTGTGCATTATAACATTTATAGTCTTCAAAAAGAGGGAAACTAAATAAACATAAATAAAGTTTACATCTTTAATAGAAAAACTATGCAAAATATTAACAACGTAACAACCTTGAATCTACGCCCAATTCAAATTAAAATAGTCAAATCCTATCTACATCCGGCATAAAAATCACTTTTGATTGGTTGATTTCTTAGGCGGGAGGTTTAAGAGATTTAAATGAGCTCTTTTCAGAGCGATTATTTTCAAAGTCTATCTTTACTCCACGGGGGCAAAAAAGAGCAAACACTGCCATCATTACAAATTAGATGCAAGCAATCCATTTCAGCCAATAAACAGGCAATATTAGTAAGGTGGAAAATACCCCATTATATTTATTGAAATAGGTCTACAATAATTAATTAAATATATATGTTACGCTTGAAGTCCGAAAATCGCTAATGTAAGATATATTAACCTTAACCGGTTAACGTCTAGATTAGCTATCTTCCGCTGCTGATGTTAAATAGAATGACGCAGCGTTGCCAATTTTACAAAAAGAAATCATTTATTCAAACATGACAAACCTCCATGAGATGAGTCACACAGTATATTAGCTGCCTTACAATGGCATTTTTTGAACTACATTTGGTTTTGCAAGATCATTTTTCATATCCCTGATCACCAGAGGCCGCTACAATTTTACGTAGTCTTTCCTACATCTGAAATTTTTTCAGCAGCAACAAGGGGAGCCAGGCGGACACTAAGCTATTCATTTAAAAAAACATAGGTTTTACAGCGATGCCTTTTCTTTTTAAGCTGATGAGCTGACTTTCGTTATGGTAGAATGTTGGTTATGGGTGCATTTAACTTAAGCGCGCATCTCTCTTTACTCTAGTTCCAAAGTTCAGCCCTCATCGCAAAGGTGAGGATGGCATTGGATTCTGCCCATATTAAGGTTCAAGAACCCTTGAATCCAGTATAGTCTGCATGTGATACCCAAGGGCGTCACAGCGATACAGAATGTGTGCCAAGGCCTCCTCCTCCTTGCTACAATGTGCACAACCAGGGTCATTTGCAACCTCCACACCACCACAAGTGACGTCTGAAGGTGTTATCGCCAGACAGCAGGCCCACAAATAACCTTAGCCAGCTTCTGTCCAGTGAGAGACAGAACCGCCCCAGCTTGGTCTAAAATAGGTTCCTCTTCATCTCACAAGATGTTTATTTTTCAACCGCATTGCTCTTTTTCTTCTTATGGTACCTGCTTCCAGCCCCACAACCGACTCAGGACCCGAGAAAACCTACTAATAGTCCCGACTTCTCTATGTCTATAAAGATAAACCCCAACATTAGTTATCTCTTATTGGTAGGCTTTGCCTTACGCTAGTACTGTTGCGTATGTTACAGCTGATTTATATAGTGGATGTTGGAGTTAGGGCTCCTTATTTGGTTTAGGTTCCAGGTCATAGTGGAGTGGAAGGCAATCCATTGGCCGATACGCTCACAAGAGGAGAAACTGAATCTGCGTTTATAGGACTACAACTATATTTGCGGGCATTGCGAAATGCACTTCCAGTGGAACCACCTTGTTATGTATGGAGAATAGTAAATATTGTAAGGAGTTTTTATAAGCAAAACAGCCGGGCGTCGGTACCCGACACCTTTTGTATACTTCGTCAGTCCGTAATATATGTTCTCCAAATTGAGGCGTATTTATTTGTGTGTAAACATAACACACCTCATAATGGGCAGTGAGGAAAACACGGCTGCAATGGAGAATTATGCGTTAACAAACTTCCCCTAACATAATTCTTTCACAGCAGCCGCGGTACTCTGGTATTTAGGCTGTGCCTACGCGGTCTGCTGAGTTATAAAAAAGGACTATTACACCCGAAGGCGTCCATTCCATACCCTTCTAGTCCTCCGATGACCCTAGAATGGTGCAGGAATGATCTGCGTCTTCTTGTCGTTTTTTGACAGGACACTGTCGCCTGAGAAACCACCAGGCACCTATTTAGGGGGTCCAGCAGGTCCCCCCCCGAAACGTTATATAACGCCGCTAAAAATGTACTTTCTTCAAACAGCACCTCTTCACCCCCTCCCTAATTTTTTTCTAATGAGCAAAATCAAAACATTTTTTTTGAAACATCGTTTATTTCTGGAAATAACTATATAACAATAAACTTTAACAATTCTCTAAACAGTACCGAAGGTTCTTGCCTCGAGAATTATAAACATAAATTTATCAACAGTGCTTATTCTTTTTCTTTAATTAGATTGCTACTAGAGTCCTTAATTATTATTATATACTACTTAATTAACTACATACACGTCTAGGTGTTGTTTTAAATTGTACAAGAAGCTATTATAACATATTTTAGATCTAATTTCAACTGGTAACCTATTATAAGCTCTAGACGCGGATTGCATTGGACAATTCAAAGCTATATTTGTACGACTGTAAACCGGAGTAACGGCCATTTTATCACCTGTTAGACCAAGAAGGTCTTTATTTAAGAAAAACCTAGATCATAAAATGTGTGTTTTCAAACCACGGATTTAGTAATACACCTACGGGTTTTTTGAAATTTCAACATGTAAAGGTCGTTCCTGTGTGTTTGTAATTTACAAGTATATGTTCGTTTGTTTCCTGACCTGTTAGTGGAAGACGCCATGATAGCATAGGTTTTGAAAGATTTTATGAAAAATTGTGACGATTATTTATTTGCATTAAGAAGTCGTTTGCACTCAATGCAATTGCTGTTTTCAAATTGGCAAACCTCAACGTTAAAGCCCTGAAGATGGCAATAAACATTGCCGAAAGCTTGGCTGTTAGCACCAGAGTCTCCTCCATGCTGTGACCCAGTCTCTTTTTCAAAATTTTGGCCACAACCCCAAGATTTTCTCATCTAAAGTAAACCGGATATATATTGTTTTGTGACCTGGTAAAATGATCATGTAGGTATTTCATTTACAAAATTATGGTTAGTGTTATTCTTCTGCCTGCTACTAATTATTTTAAATATTAATTTACATTGTTCAAATAGTATTTTCAAAATCTTATTTTATAAAGTTTGAAATAAAGTTCCTGAACAAGTTCCCCATATTGGAGTTAAGTACCTCAAATGTGCCAGAAAAAATGCGTTATAAATGCTATATTTGGTTTTCTTAGTGAAGTAATATCGACATTTAAATATTATGGGCAGCATCGGAGTAACTTTTTTAGTAATATGATTTAGATGTGGTTGCCAATTTAAACTTTCATCCACTATCAACCCCAAATATTTTATTGATGAGACCTTTTCCAACATGATATTATCAATTGCAATCTGAAGTTCATTAACTATGGTATTTTTCCTTTTAAACAAAATATATTTGGTCTTATCAATATTGATTTTCAAATTATTATAAAATACCCATTTCAGGTATTTATCCAAGTCTTGATTCACTAAAGCCTGGAGTTCAAGTTCATTCCGTGCTGAGTATACTAGTACTGTATCGTCAGCAAATGTAAAGTACCTGGCTTTCAAGTTTGCTACTTTCAAATTCAGCACGTGAAGTGAGTACAACAATGGACCTAGAACCGATCCCTGCGGGTCTCCATATGAATTAGTCAATAGTTCACTCACTGCCTCACCAAGCTTTACATATTGCCTTCGATCACAGAGATATGCGTCTAGTAACTTATGTACTGTGCCTCTAATGCCAATGTTATTCAGCTTTGTTAGCAGCTTATCAATACTGACAACGTCAAAAGCTTTTTTTATATCAACAAATACCGTGATTACAAAATATTTTTCATCTAAGGCTTTAGATATATAAACTAAATCCTGGATACGTGCCAGGAAACCACTTGAGGAAGATCTGGAACAGACATCGGATTGTCGTTTTTGTTATGTGGATGACAAAACAGCAGAACAGATACTGAGCTCCTGCTCAGTAATGGAAAGAGCTAAGTTTCAGACTTCCATTCACCCATCTGGAACCTACTGACTTCAAGGAAGCTTCAACCACCTTGATCATCGCCTTCGTTAGAGGGTGTGATTGTACAACAGCGTGTAAGATACAATAGGGTCACTGTGAAAAGTATAATCACCCCATTCACAATCAATCTAATCTAGCGTATGTATAAGAGGTAACATATTGTTACTTATTTTTTACGTTTTGATGTTAAAGATGTTAATAATTAGTAATGCTTGTATCTGATTTAGCTATACATAACAATAAGAACAAAGTCTGGAAGAGTGTAACATCAACTTCTCATTTTGACCACGGTAACAAAAACACCTTGTTACGCAACGCTGGGCGTTTAATACAGGGTGGGGCAGCAATAATCAAGTGTTTTTGAAATAATCATAAAATTATTAGTTTTTACTCTAAAAAAATTACTGGTAGTAGAACATAGCTGATAATAAACCAATTTGAAATATCTAAGTGTAAAAATTACATCTGGCATATGATGCAGCCGTTTGCGAAAATTGCACTCCACTGTTTCCGGCATGTCTCTGTTGATTTTTGAGAGATTTCATGGCGTCTGACGTACAGGGCTTGGCCCTTTAAACACCTTCTTGAGTTACCCCCATAAAAAAATCACAAACTGATAAGTCGGGAGACCGAGGAGCTCATGAAATGCCACCAAACCTCGAAATTGAACGATTTGGAAACAGGTGGCGAAGAACAGCCATGGATGCTCTGGCGGTGCGTGCAGTGGCCCCATCTTGGTGGAACCACAAATTTTTGATATCCATAACTCTTCTTTGCAATTCAGGTATGAAAAAGGTATTCAGCATAGGAATGTAACGTTCAGATGGTACTGTAGCGGTGACCCCATTTTCTCCAAAACAATATGGGCCAATGATGCCACGCCATATGCCACGCATTGTTCTAGCGTCTACCGCTCCATGATGGCAAGTGGCAAGTAAGAAACTGAAATAGTTTGAGTCATGGAATGGATTGTAATAAACCGCGCGCTCCTACCTTTTCTAATATATGAGTACTACTCAAACCAAGAACACTTGGCTTTTATGCCCCACCCTGTATAAATTAATGTGGTTTATAAGAATTGCTTATGTCCGCGACCTGTAAAATTTGACCCGTAGCAAATGTATATAATTAAAACGGCAAAAGTTAAATATCCGGTGGGTGATTGCTGAAGAGGATATTCCAAATAGAAACTCGATCTTTTACGGTTAATTAAGGATTAGAATAAAGGAAGAGAGTAATTGACAGGGTCGTGGGATTCTCATTCGAAGAGGATTGAGGTCGAAATGGTGAGTAGGGGACAGACGGAAAATATGGAAGTAACTCTTGTTACTACATCTATGTCTATGTTCGATGTCTGAAGATAAAGGCTTTATTTCCATTCTCCTCATTTTCTAGTTGTGTACACACAGAAAAATCTGTCGTAAAATCGGTAGTTATAACTTGATTTTCTGAAATAAGTATGCTTAATTTTTTGTACAATAAAATGTGCAAATTGATAGGCTTTCTAAAGATATAAGGTTGTGAATATCAATTTCTGGTAGTTTTCATTTAATTTCGAGATTTCAATCAAATTGGAATTTTCAATTTCTTTATCTGAAATCAAAACAAAAAGACGTGTTCAGAAGAAGAATAGCAGAAAGATTCATACGAATTAGAGTAAAGGGCCAAGATTATATAAATCCCCTACAACCAATCAACTCTGAATAGAAATATGTCTAAGGTCAAAGAGAAGCTGGAATACGACAGAAATGGATAATTTTTACAGCTTACTAGTTACTGCAATGTTATAGAGATTAAACATTTCCAAAACCACTGAAAACTTTGGAATGAAAGGAAGCGTTTCAGCATTCCTCAAATACAGCGATGTTTTATCCAATGGGAAGTGTATAATTGGTAACGAATTATATCGTATTGTCGATTCAACTACAAGATATCATTGGATTCCAATGAATAATTCAATGGCAGCCTGTCGTTGCATCGAATCTGTGTTTGGTAATTGATTCTAAACTACTTTCTTTTCCTTGGATTAACAGATTTTATTGCGAGGACAGGTGATTGATTCGTTTGGATGTTTAATTGTGTGATTTTGTATGAAGTTATAAGGAGCATGATATAAGAATTAGACATAAGCCTGCACCAGTTGTTGCATTATTACCTGAAATATAACTGTCTGACTAATTTAAATACCCACATTCAAATGTGGGTGTTAGCTCTTCTAAGTCCCAATTTCTCAGTAGGTCCTCCATTTAATATATAACTGGACACATTTAAATCACACAATTGCTAATGCAATACGCAAAACCACGAGATGACACAACACTGCTAACACCGAAACAACACAACGGAACAACCTCGTCCACGTTGGCAGGTTCGCGACGACAGTAACACTGAGATAATCCCCCTGTTCTTTATTTTACGTTCATTGAATCGGGACATCAGTCCCGCCGAATACTGATTATAGTTCAGCGAACGACAAGGGCCATTGAAACAAAATTAATTTTTATCAGATGAATTATCACGAACTGCTGTTGCAGCAATAATTTTAGTACATTGAATAGATTGTATGCTTTGCTTCGAAAACAAAAGGATGTTTTGATTGCATTATATGTCAGTACTGGTATTAGATGGATTATACATATCGTTAGAACGAATATAAAATTATTTTGAATTTATTGGCGTAACTATGATTACTTCGAATATAAGGACTGAACTTAAAGCGATGGAAAAACATCCAAATACTAACAATTAATTGGAATTGGAATTATTTTCTTCTGTGTAGTGTAGCCACCTGTACAGGTACACACCCTTAATACAAACACAAATAACGTTTTCCGTTTTCCTGTCTGCGAGTCTGGACATGGAATCCGGTGCCTATTCGGCACATACATATTTATAAGAGCGGATGAGATGGCGTGGCGCGCAGGGGAAATTAAAGTCACTCTGCGTGGGAATCCCTGTAATAATCACACGAGCCGAACACACTTAAGCGTCCCATCAGGGGCGTTGACGTGACCATTTTCCGAGGGTATAATTATATCGCACGACCGATACCACCCGATGCCTCGCTTTTACTTTTTGTTGTTTACAAAACGTTGCCATTAGGATCGCTGCACCGCCGACTGTAAATCCCGATGTGACACGGACGAGACGTCGTAGTGAATGATGTTCAGCCATACATTTACTTCCCACACAAGACCGGGGAAAAGGGGAAATATTCCAGTTACAAAGGTTGTCTATAATAGGATAATGCTCAATGAAAGGGAAACACCAGACGGTGCACCTGCATTTTTGACACAAATAGAGTAAGGTCCAATTAAGTATATTTACCGTGTACAACTTTTTTAATCATCTATTTTAGTAAAAATCGCTATGCTAACGCGATTGGAACCTATTTTTGCGAAGTCGCGTAATGTTGTCATAGGTTCAGTGCTGCCACTGCCGTTCGCTGGTGCGTACTGAATTTGACACAGAAAACGTACTGAATCCATAGACAGCGTACTGAAAATCAAACCGCGGGAAATTCGAAAAAAAAAAACATTTCATTGATTGCCTTAAAAACAAATCTTAACTTAAACTTTGATAAAAGAAAACATGAATATATCTAAATCATAAAGGTAACAAAAAAATACTTATTATTAAAAAACATTTTCAAATAAACAAAACATCACAGATTCAAATACCAATTCTCAAAGGCCTCCTATAGAGTTATTATCAAAAAAACATCTGACAACTGAAAAAAAAAACAGATACGAGTTCCATTTGCATCTTTTTATTCATATTTTTTAAAGCTCATTTCTTGAAGGTGACAAGATCAGAATCGGGCTCCCATTCATAGCAGTTCTTGTTCTTTAGAAGGTGATTTGTAAATAATAAATTCTGTACTGTTGTGATGCTCAAACTATTTCTATACCTGTTTTTAATTAAAGTTAGCTGGGAAAATACCCTTTCTGATGCGTAGTTCTGATGTAAAGATCAGAGTTGGGATCATTAGCGAACTTTCGGAACAACAGCGAAGCGAAAATTCACGATTAACATCGAGCAGCTCGGCAACGTCGATAAAGAGATTACATCTGTACCGTGGTGCGAGTATACACCATGATCTGTACCAAACAAAGGTACCAAAGAGTCATAATTAAAGTTGCCAAAATAGTCGTAAGGTAATGCCACAGTGACGCTGTCTAACTAAAAAATTAAATAACTAGACAGCACAATAACTATTATGTCAATATATCCTAGAGTAGAGTCCATCGTTCGATATCCATATAAAAAATGGAGTCAAGTTGATTGACTCAGTACTTCCCACACATTACTGTGATAAAAAAAAAAAAAAAAAAAAAAAAAAAAAAAAAAAAAAAATGTCAAAATTTCGATGTGCTTATAAGGTCTAATTTCATGTGGTCTACGTTCGAACCAAAATTCTACGTGTATTTTTTTGTAAATATGAAAGGGTCCTGAAGAAATGGGAGACGCTCCACCACCGGCGCAGCCGCGGGGCAAGATTGACCTGGACTTCTACATCAGGTTTGCTAGGCCGCTCATCTTCGACCTGCCAGATGCTCAAGGTACATCCAGGTGATGCCAAGTTCGATGTCGTGCGAAGGTAGTCCTAGAAGTAGGTACCCAATCTAACAAAGAAGATGGTTGAGTGGAAGAGCACTATTTTAGTGAACTCCGCCATTTGAAGTGTATCTATACTTCAATAAAGTCTATATTATTATTATTATTATTATTATTATATCAGTTTATTATTTTCCCATAGCATGAAGCTTTAGTCTGAGATCTCCTTGCAACCAAATCATCGGCGGCCTTCCCTCCCCTAAAATTGTCTTATGCCGCTAAGTATTTCCTTCAGAGGTCAATGGACAGCCTAAAACATCTAAAAACGAAGTTTGAGTTGTTTTCATACTTTTAGTTTTTTGATTATTGCTATATACGCTGCCACTGACACGATATTTAACAAACACACGCGTTTTCCATCCTCACCTCGGTAATAATACTGTGTCAAAATTTAATTAGAATCAATGTAATAGTGTCCACGTTACAAAATACAAAAAGATCTAAAGCCATAAATACTCGTATGTATGTATACAGAAAATTCTAAGTCCCTTAGTTTCCGTAATACGCTAGGCAATGTTCGGATGGACCTAAAAAGTTGATTTATGTCGCTAGGTCTTCCTTCAGAGCCAATACCCTACACCCTATTATGAATACAAGAAATTTCTCAGTTTTTCAACCCCCCACCCCCTAACCACCTCAATTTCACCCCACCCAAAAAAAACGCAGAAAATGATCAGGAACCTCTAAAACGCTTAAAAACGAAGTTTGAGCTGTTTTTATATTTTTACTTTTTTTTATTATTTGTGCGCCGCCACTGGCACGATTTATAAAAACCATACGCGTTTTCCATCCTCGCCACGGTAGTAATACTGTGTCAAAATTTCATTAACATCAATTCAACAGTTTCCTTGTAACACAATATAGAAGGATCTAAAGCAATACTCTCGTATGTTTACACCAGAAAAAATTCTAAGTCCTTTGGTTTCTGGTAATAGGCAAGGCAATGTTCGGATGGACCTAAAAAAGTTATTTATGTTGCTAGGTCTTCCTTCATGGGTCAGTGGGCAGTCTATTATGAAAGCAACAAATTTTTCAATTTTACAACCCCCCACCCCCCAACCACCCCAATTTCACCCCCACCCAAAAAAAAGTAAAAAATGATCAGGAACCTCTAAAACGCCTAAAAACGAAGTTTGAGGAATATTTAATTTTTTTTGTTTTTTGCTAATTACTCCGCCGCCCCTGCACCGATTTTCAAAATTATAAGAACATTACCTACTACGACCCCCCAGCATATCGCTGCCCAAATTTCATCACAATCCATGCAGCGGTTACTGAGATTACGAGGACACAAAAACGCGTACAGACAGACCGACAGACAGACCGACAGACAGACAGACAGACCGACAGACAGACCGACAGACAGACAGACCGACGGAAATGAGTGACATGGATTTTCGTTATGTAGACATCATGAAACGCCCAAAAAGTGTATTATCTCAAAATCGAAAATTTTCGCGATCACAATACTCCCCTCACCTATCGGTGTGGGAAGTAAAATGTACTAAAAAAAGGCAGTCTTAGGACTGTGAACTAAATAAAGTTACAATACTTACCACTGCTCTTATTTTTCAACTGTGTAGCTTCCAGTACACTATAGGTACTTCAAACTAAAGCCAAATCATTTTCGCGTTCATCATAATGGCCTGGGAAACTAGCGAGAAAGGTAAATTTGATATTTGTCCATATGTTTGTGCTTGATATGTGCTTGCAAGTTAGGTATGAAACACACACACTAGTCAGATAGATAAATCATTCTATTACAGCCAATACAAGTACATAAATGATTTTTAACAATAGTCAGCAATCTAAAATAGTTATTTTGTGATAGTACTGCTAAATTATGTCAGCTAGCATGTAGAATTTCAAGGTGCCAATAATTGGAACACTAGGCAGTCCCAAATCTATTTGTTGGCCCAAGGATAAATATCAGATCAAAAATAGAATTCGGTTATTGATTTTTCCGGCAAACCAACCCTTTTATGAACCGCAAAAGCAAATTGATTTCCATTAGCACTTCCGCCTTCCCGGTACTTCGAAGATATTTTGCAAAAGGCATTGGATAAGGTGCGTACAGGAAAGCCAAAAAAACTGTATCCAAAAAATTTGGGATGCCTAGTTTAAACTGGGATACAATTTGAAAATTATGGAAAAGAGCTACTTACCTAGTATATGATGGAGAAGCTAGAATTGTGAATTTTATCTTGGAAAATTACAGAAAGGAGTTTCCTAGGCGTCCAGTCGACCTCCAGGTGTCAGATAAAGAGCTCATGGATAGGAATCAAAGAAACGGTCCAGGTAAGGACTGGTTGAAATGCCGTCCATAGCTGATTGAAGCACGTTTGAAGGAATAACATCCGCTTTTTCTTGCGTTGCGGAGAAGGACATCAGAGGCTGGTTTATGGGCATCGAAAGGACTTAAAATAAGAAGGGTATTGAACAGGCACGAAACATGCTTCCAGTACAATCCAAAACTGGGAAAACTAAATGCTACAAAAGGAAAAAAAGTCTGCGAAACAGATGTGTGCAAGGCATAAGGAAACTCTAAGAAGGATAGAAAATTTGACAGAACTTAAATTCGTGTTTACATCAGCCGAAACAATATAGCCGAGTAATCTGTATTACTGATTTATTTTGTGCAGCACTAGAGTAACGCTGTGAATCTGATTTGGCTTAATTTGGTACTCAGGTCCTTTTTTTGTAGATACCTGTACTGAACTGTCTTGATTAAAGTTTTTGTAATAACTACACCTGTTTCTTCATACAAAAAATAAAACCAATCTGATATCTATTTTAGACCACTACCTATAATACAAAAAGCGTAGTGCCAATAATTAGCACCAGCCAGTGCCAGTGCCAACCATTGGGAAAAGAGTGCCAATAATACGGAATTTGCAATGGTTTGTATTTTTTGTGTTAATCCTTGGTTTTTCAGCTTGTTGCGAAATTATTTCACATCAGTTCAAAACTACAGTGATTTCTGACTATACAATCACAGAAATCATATATTTCCTGCATTTGTGGAAGCAGTTATCGTTGTCTTCGAGGAGACGATACCTTAAAGTGCCAACAATTGGGGGTTTTACCCTAACTTCAATTTTTTTTTTAGTATCAATTCATTTTCTATATCGTAATTCAACGCATAGCCTTGCATCTTACATCCTGCCCTTAAAACCACTGGTGGTCAATGATACATCATCTTCCACGCATTCGCACGCAGCTACCAAAATCCTTAGTCATCAAACCAACGATTAATAATCGTCAGTGTACAACACAAACAACTCAAAACCGAAAAAATGCAGCTTATAATTTATTGTGCGCACGATCTGAAGCGATTAAACAAAAGACTTCATCTTGAATGGGCTTCAGGAGACGCAGACGCGTCGAAGAAACACAATTAAACGAGTCTGGAGTGTTGCTGGTTTTATTTATTGTTTTCCGCTTGTAATTTGATATGGCGCTCCTACCGTCGTCGTCCGTCGCAGTCGGAAGCTACTGGCCACTCGAGTAGCTTATCTCATTATTGGATGAGGTGCACACCGCACCACATGATCCATTCATTGAAAACTTTGCTTTGTTCATTGTTATCATTTGCAGATACGGCTCAGAAGTTAAAAAGAGCTTTCATTTCGATCAACAACTTTCAAATCATAAATACAGTTGAAGGTTCATAATAATATAACGTTGGTAATAGGGTATCCATTGACATTTTGACAGCGACGCGGCATTGAAGAAACTAAATTTTGGAGAGAAACATTCGACACTTAGGGTAACGGGTATATCGTGCGCGAAACTGAGAATCCAAAGAAATACACATTCCCGTGTTAGCGAGGAGGCGTGGCCGTCTGTTCCCTTTTTCCAGTGTGTGTGTGTCTAAGATGAGGGGATATAAGCCCAAAAATCTAAAAATAAGGTCAAAATGTCCGAAGACAAAAAAAAATGAATTTCATATTTCGAAGCACCTGACGTTACCTTTAAACTCACAGTAATGATTCAACAAGCAAAATGAACAAGAAAGCTTACGCTTTGTCACTGTCATGGCCTTTTTGATATCTTGTTTGGTTGTTAAATTACTAAGATACGAAGAATGTATGATTCTGCATTACGAGTTTTTTTGCACACCAAAAAACTTTTTTCAAAAAGTTGTTCTTAGATGTCATTCACTAAGGTATTAACTATCACCTTCTGAAATACTGTGTATATAGTTTGAAAAACAAGTGAGTTCTGTTCGGAATGGGGGTCATATGTATAACTGTACCTACCATGCCAATGGTTTTATATATTTTGTTTAATACATTATGTAAACAAGGAATATTTGTAGTAAAGTGTATTCTAGAAGCCATTGACAATTTTGAATTTGCTTGTAATTTTTTTTCTGATTCGAGCTTGATGATAAATTCAGTTCAATGGAAGATAGGTATTGGCACCGTAGAGATAGTTAGTGGTATAGGTTGACAAGTTGGCACCTATTAGCGTTTAGTGATATTTCTATCAAACTAGATGTAAATTATCATACAACGGATAGGGTCACTTCAGATGTAAAAACCAACCTTTTGAACATGACAAAAAATAATTCTAGTGAAATTTAAATACCCTACAACAAAATGTAGTTCTGTATATTGCACATTGCCCGTGTGGGGGCGGGTTAGAATATCTCCCATCGTATATCCTGCGTGTCGTAAAAGGCGACTAAAAGGAACACCGAACTACTGTCGGTATAAACAGTAACCTCTTCTCAACCAACAGCTTCGGGTGGACGAGTTGAGAAGAGTCAGGACACCTTCTTGTCCTTGGGGTGAGAAATTGCCCCTAAAGGCGGATGAACCAGTAGATATCATCTGGTCAACGGCATGAACATGCAGAAAGCAAATAGGAAACTACTGCATTAAAGATCTTAAAGATATCCCAAGAGAAACTCGTAAAATGTGTAAATGCATTTTACGAGTTCACAACATATCTGTTAAGAGATTGTGACTATGATGATGATATTGCACATAGCTATATCAAATGCAAATGTAGCCCTCAAAGATATATAGCAGCCCATTGTTTGGGAACTGAGGTTACAACTTCCGCTGGAAGGTGCTTGTAAGGAAATATTATTAGAGCTGTCAGTAAAATGTAAGAAATACACTCATATTTGATTTTCACCCAGCTATCAGCCCACTTTGACAAATCATCCGCTACATCCTTTCCGTTTGCGTTTGACGAAGGTGCTTTACTATACATCTACTGGAGTATTGTTAGCAAATTGATTTCATTTCTTTGAGGGAAACCCTTACGGCCACTCTCTGGCATTCATTTCATCAACAGATTTTCTTCATTTACTGTTCAGATGGGAAAAGGTACAAGAACCTTGAGAAACTTTACTAAGCTTTTCAGTTAGCCTAAACTGAAGTGTACCTAGGAATCTTATATGCCTTAAAGACACTTTTTTTCGACTCACCATCTGTAATGTATTAAATTGCTTTTTGAATTGTCACTTGATTATAGTAGTTTTCTATAAATTCTACACTCGATATCTATATAATAGGAGATACAGTTATTGGCATATATTTTTGATAATTATTGGCGTGGTGCCAATTACTTTTGACAACTACGTTCTAAATATTTTCCAAACTGCTTTATAAATGATCACTTTTATTTAATCAAAATACGACAAGTATTTTCACCTCATTCAGCAAGCACAGTTGTTCGCTCCCCAGTGCCTACCGCTAGTAACCTCATCACTTAACGATTGTTTATTTAGAAATATAGTCCGAATCCTATGTTTAACCTCTTCCCAAAGGTTCTCAATAGGGCTGATGCCTGGTGATTGTGCTGGCCACTGAAGACCCTGGATCTTGTTCTCCTATAACGGCTGAATGAATTTTTCGCTCAACATACGGAAGCATAGCATTTTGCAGTATGTCCCTGTAGACGTGGACCTACTCCACTCCACGAAAAGAAAACCCATTAAAAATAGACTACCATTTCCATACTTTATGGTTGGCGTAAAGGACTTTCGGTGAACGCCTAACACGGTTCATTCCATTGGAGTTAAACATTTTATAACGAGTTTCGTCGCTAAACAATACTTCTCTTCATTCTTGTACTGTCCAATTAAAAAAAATACTAAGATAGAGAGATTTTGCACGTCCGTTGCCTGACGTTATTTCACGTTATCGGTTATTTGTGGCATGCGCAGTTCTCCCGAAATAACCGAATCGCCGAATAACCGATAAAGTTGTACGCTAGCTATGAAAGATTACGGTACGATATTATTACGTGCGGTATTGCTAGGTTTAAACCACTATGCGGCAATGAGATAAGTACCGTGATGGTTTTGATATTAACAATACTTATTTTGTGGTTTATTGTTGTACAAAAGGATTAGGTTTTCTTCCGTCAATTTTATTTGACAGTATTATCCAATATCCAGGTGTTTCCGGCAACAGCGTGTGATCATCACGGGACTGAACCATGGTAGTGAAATCTGAAATGTCATGCTTCGGGTATCCTGCATTACCTACTTTTTATTTTACTTGTGATGTGATCTATTTTCTGCTTGTAGTGTTTAGTTGTTGCACGTAACATTTCTTGGCGTAATGTGAGGCTAAGTTAAAATCAAATGGGTCCAATAATTATTGTTAATGTCAATTGTCAAATGCTGAATAATAATAACGCAACGATACACGTCACATGTTTCGGTTACAAAAACTTTACACAAGGTACACGCTTATCCGTTATTTTAAACACACTGCGCATGCTCAGAATAATGTTTTAGGCATAATGTCGTCACAATTTTTAGCAAAATCTCTCTATTGGCATGTTTAAGTCATGAAGGTAGGTTGAAACAACGGTGAGTATGTAGCTCATGTCGGATTAGAAGTCTTTATATAAAAAATGTTCTCCGCAACATTCCCTATGAACTTAGTAAGTCTGGCATCACCTTTTTGGTACAGCCTGTATTTTATATATTTTGTCAGAACAATATAAGTTGAAGAACTGCAATCTTTATTACTGTGGGGTATGAAATTTGCAGACAAGGTAGATGTGTCAAAAAGAATATTTCGAAGTTCCAGTGACTATATAGCTTTTAAGTATAACAACGTTTCGAACGATTTACCATGAGTATCTTCAATCATCCTCAGGTGTTCACAGTACAAGTCGCATTTGGAACTTTAATTACTCAACAGCTCTCGTTCTCTTTGGATAGGCGGCATGCTAACGATCTTAAGATCTAAGATAAATGAAAGTCATTTTGACATAAAATAGTATATTCCCGTAAAATATTGTACAAAGTTTGATAATATGTACAAATTTATAACTTATGTTTAAATATACAATATGTACAAACTTTGGTTTTCATTAAAAAATCATCTATATAACATAATGACTGACAGCACACGCATAGACTCAATTGTAGAAAACGTATTTGTTCAAGCTTATGTCGATTTGGTGTTGCCAAATCTTAGGCACAAATGTAAATGTGCACAAATTCCAGAAATGTGGCAAACATAAAACCATCTAGGATGGCATGTTTCCATACTGAGAATTTTTTCAAATTCAGTGGCTTCTAAAGAGGAGCCGGACTACTCGCAAATTATTCTCAAAACAAAATCTATTTTATACCACCTAATGATAAACTAAGGACGTTCTATGAAGTTAAAATTTCTTCACCTATAGAATGACTGATGCTCTGAACCTTTCTCTTGTAGAGGATAAGAAAATGGAGTTCTCACAAACCATACGATGTAAGCCACTGACTGAACTTTGTCAAATTTGGCAAAATATTGGTAGACTCTGTGGTACTGTGCTCATGAGAATATGTAGAAAAAGCTAAAATGATTGGCTTCTGATTCTTAGACAAGATTTTATTTCAAGTCACAAAAATTTGTGTTGCTAAATTTTGAGCTCAATCTCTTGCCAAAGTTACAGAATTTGTAATATTTTTTTAAGAACGTTATCAATCTCATTTTAACATATTGTTGGAGTTCCCAATAGTTGCATTGTTAACTTTTAAAAGATGCAATTTATAAGTTAATTAAGATCTTCAATGTCAAATTAAAATATTTTTTCATTATAGTGTGCTGTGATTCTTTTCACAGAAACTCTTGTCAAAATATTATTTGTGTGTGCCTCGTGGCTAACTGAGAAAGAAACAAAATAGTATAGCTCGCGAGATCTCACACAAGGACTATTAAAAGGAATTAGATCTTGGAAAATGGCAAAAACTGGAACTATACCATTGATAAAAGAAAGAAGTCATACACAAGAATTACAATGGACTAGTATCATGAATTTTTTTTTGGTTGCATATGATAGAGTACGTCATAAAAAGCATCTCATTTTTTTCTCCGATTTTTTTGGGCACAGGAAAACCGTGAAAATAAGGAAAATATTGAATTCTCCTAAAGGCGAACAGCCAATCAAAAGACAGATATGTGTGCTGTGTTGCCGCATTCTGATGGCGCGCGAAATGCCAGAGCTGTACGCGGGCTGGCTCATTTATCTTGCCTTCTGTTCCCGTCTGCGAGTTGGAGCTGTTCTTGGCAACAATGCACTGTTGATGATTCGCGCGGTTGGCACTGATTGGCTGAATTTGAATTCCTTTCTATAAACTTTAGAATGGAATTACTAAAAAACAAAATGATGCAGAAAGTAACGAAATGCAGCAGTACGTTTATTTTTGTATGCACTAAGCGGTTATAACAATTAAATCATTGTTCTTAACCT
This sequence comes from Callosobruchus maculatus, assembly GCA_951848785.1. Lineage (NCBI taxonomy): Eukaryota > Metazoa > Arthropoda > Insecta > Coleoptera > Chrysomelidae > Callosobruchus > Callosobruchus maculatus. The sequence continues at coordinate 3,838,560 of CATOUR010000007.1, forward strand.
CGTGATACTAGCCCAATGGACAACGTCGACCATATAATATTTTATTGCTTAGTGAAACACACACAAACTTTTTCTTTGTTCTGAGGCAGGTTGAAAACATTACAACATTCAAGTTTTGCTAAGAATACAAATACAAAATCTGTAATGAACGAGAAACATAAGAAAACATTAAAATATGTGTAGATAGATGTCTGCGAATTAAGTATTTTTCTTTGTATCTGTTGTACAAATACGTATCGTATCAACATTTCTTAGGACTATTAGGATCTCGCTTAGCAACATCCTGATAAATAAAAATAAAATTATTAAGTACACGTTTTTAACTGACAAACTGAGATAAAATATTTTGTGTGACATGGAATTACATTTAAATCTCGTAAATAAGGTTATTCGTCAAGTTTACTGTGTGACGTTGAATTTTAAGAAATACTAGCAATTTCACATGATACAAAAACAAATTTTATTAGTTTATGGAAAAGTACTTTTAACACCTGTTTTAGCTATAGATTCAACGTGTTGTACAAGCAGCTATGTGCGATGTATGAAGAAATTTATGGTGATATTGGTAGTGCTTTAATCAGTGCTGTTATAGGATACTTTTGTTCGTCAAATGATAAATTATGGTTGTACCCTCGGAGCTGATAAATTCAATCTAAATTCATTTTCCTCTTTTAATAAAAATGTTAAATATTAAAGGTGGTTGAAAAGTCAACAGTCAATACAATCATCAAGAATATTAATTCTAAAATTACCAAAATTTACAATAAAAGCCAAAGCTCGTCGGAAAAGGTAAGTTCAATCGCAAAACTCAGGCTTCCCTATCACACTTGTAAAGGCTGTATGTCACGGTCCTATTTTTCATCCTAAATATTGTACAAAGTTACTCCTGTATGCAACGATCAAATAATTCGTAATAAGTATAGGACAAGAGCAGGCGCATAAAAAGCACAGTCATGTCATATGACTGTTGACAGTTATCGCTTCTGTCAAAGTCCTGTCGTACTGTCAATTATCACATTCCAACACATGGTTCTCGTTTTAACATTCTATACATTTTCTACCTACGTTTTTTTTCTAACCTAATATTCGTGGTTGTCTTTTATTGCGAAGATTTTTCTTGTATTTGACTTTTGATTAGTTTGGATTATTTTGTGAAGTTATTCACGTACTGCAGTATTTTGATATCAAAATATTTAATTTCCATAACCCAACCACAACCTAACTTTCCAAATGTCACCAGCATGACATTAGAATGCGCTGTTATCAACGCGCAGTTTTACCACAGCATAATAAACAACCAGCACAATAACTCAAGTTGGCGGAAAATACACGCGCATTTCCACTTTTGGATGGGTTTTTGTAGGGATGGTAATGGTACTTCGATACTTCTGAACTAATATCAAGTTTTTTTGGCATCGATACTTTTTGAGGCATTAAAAGCTGGTATCGATAATTTTGTTTCAGTATCGAATATAATTATATAATTATTGAGGGGTGTAATCAGTTGCACAAAATGCTCTCTACGAACCAAACGCGCCTATTTGGATAAAAAATATCGAGTTGGTACCGGTATCGATATTTTCATTTTCGCATCTCTACCCAAACTTGACAGCCGTAAAATCATCCAAAAACCCTCCCAAGGTCAAATTTTGTGGGAACCATTTTTATATAGGAAATCCTCAGAGATATTATGCTGGTTGTTTATTATGCTGTGGTTTTACATCCAATTTGCCAAATATTTAGAACACGTCCTAAATATCCGAACAAATTAGATGTAAAAATGCGCAGTAGCGAATGCGCAGCCATTCTATTTTTTGTCAAAGATTTAGGATGGAAAATACTACCGTGACATACAGCCTTAAAGGAGTAAAAGCCATTCAATTTCATTAGCTTTGCTGTGCGCTTTGTAATTATTCTATCCATATTAACATATTATGGACAAAATACAGTATAATTGACTAGTGCTGAGTCATTTTATATAACAGTAATAATTGGATGCAACACTCAAAATAACCATCAAGGATTCATTTATTTTTTTTTTAAATAAAGCAAGGCCTATTTATAATTTTCTAGGATACATGATCTGATACATTCTATAGCACATAATAAAGATGTGTGAAGGCATAGTAGACAATATAGATCCTAGATACAGTGCGTATCTGTAGCTACCTCATGCTTCCATAGGAAGACAAAGGACCATGCAGGCTCAATATGAAAAATTACTTTTGGCTTTTCTTGAAACGCTGTTATCGTATATAGCTCTCAACAAACATTTTTAAGGATAAAAAGTCACAATTTCATTTTTGTTCCATTTGCAACATATCGGCTAAATGACTCGTGAGAAACTCATTAGATTTTATAATGTGGCACCGTGAAAACTGTTATAAATACTAAAGTGGCTTTCTGGTTTCTTTTTTGAAATTCTGACGAGATGACAATAAATATACAGGGTGAGTCAAGCTCAACGCCTCGGGTTTTTGTGACCAAACGATATCTCTTTTGAAGAAAATTTTTATGTGGGTGTATGTATGTCGAGTTGTACTATATATTTTAAAAATAATGTCTTTTGTACAGGGTGTCCAATAAAGGCGCGACATAACAAAGTTGTGTTTTTATGGAACACTCTGTATATTACTGCATATTCAGATTCGTTGGTCAGTTCTAGTGTGACTTTATGTATCACATATGGAACATAAAATGAACCGTTTAGGTGTAAAACACTATTTTTGGTATAAGTAGATATCAGAAAAAAATTGAATATCGCACTAATTATAAACTATGCACGTGATCTTTTATTCAACATTTTTTGACCCCTCTCCCCTTTGGTGATGTGTGGTGAGATTTGAGACTACTCCCTTCCCTCCCCCATCCAACATCATGTGTAGTTTTAGTACCTTCAACGAATCTTAAATTTTTTCGAATATTATCTTTAAATATAGGTATTAAATGATCAACATGCCGCTTTTAGTTTAAAAATCGCGCGTATGAAAATCGGGAAGATTTATTAATTAATATAGTTTTCTATATATCTAGCATTTTGATCAAACCTATAATGGATTTGACGACAACGTGTATTTAACACGTGATATCTTAATAGATCCCTCCTCCCCCCTTGTGATATTTCGTGACTTTTCTCAAACCCCTCCCCCCTTTCAAGCCTCACATGATTAATGGTCGGCCCAAAGCAATCTAGCGGTCCATGAGAGAAACAGAGACAAAGCCTGACCAGTTGCCAACAACAATTTTATTAACCGCTGATAGTTTTCCTTTCATTTATAATTTTTTAATGAATTTGGAAATTTTAGGTCTCTCGTATTTTACAGTAGGCAGTAGGCTGTTAAAAGTATCAATTTCTGTCGTACTCCAGCTCTCCTTTGACCTTGAGGTGTTACCGCTGTTGTTTCTAGTTTCATAATCTTGTTTCCGTACCCTAGTTCGTCTATATTATATTTCTACTAAGTTACGTGTTTTGTTCATACTTGGCATAACTTGCTAGGTTGCTTATAGGGATGAAAATCGAATTATACCAATTTGATAGAAAATTTGAGATTGGATGAAAACTCCTAGAGATTGACATTCATAACCTCATTTGATGGCATAAAAAAATTGGGCATTTCCACTTGAAAAAAACAGATTATATCTGATTGAAACTCCTTTCATTATTCCACCGATTTCTCCAAGTACAAAAGCAATTCAGATTTGATCACCTAACCTCAGCTGCCGCATAAAATATTTAGTCATGAGGCAAAGTCGCAGCAGAAAATACTGTTTTGCTCTTACGTGGCTCATTTTAAGTGCCATATGTGATACATAAAGTCACACTGGAATTGACCAAGAAATCTGAATATGCAATAATTGTTTTTGTCCTGTCAATATTCGAAGTTGTCACTGATAGGGGAGCGTGAAAAATGTTATGTTGCAGTTGATGGGACACCATAAGCAACATATTTGGATGCTGTGATGGCCCACCAAATGTAGGTAACACCAACTTTGATGAGATATGGAACTATATGGATTGGGCGAGTGTGTCAGAGAACTGCTGTTGGATCTGTGCAATTATTTTTCAGCCAATACCCTTATACAGGTGTAATAATAATAATAATAATAAACTATACTGGGACGTTGAAATACATACAGACAAGATTATCCCAACCAATAGACCAGATATGGTTTTCCAATCAAAGGCCGACAAAATTACCTATTTGATAGATATTGCCATGCCCAACGATGTGAATATCCAAAACACCTACGCTGGAGAGATATCTAAATACACGGATCTTGCCATGGAAATAAAACGGCTTTGGAAACAAAACAAAGTCACTATTGTCCCCCTCATTATGTCGGTGTCAGGCCTTACACCAAACGCGTTTACACAACAACCTCAACAGCTGGGCCTGGACGAAAAGTTACACAAAGTATTCCAAAAGTCTGTAATCCTGAAGACCTTCCTAAATTCCGATCAATAATAGTCAGGTGTTGACTTGGCACAGCCCGTCAACACTTGTTGCTACCGCAATTATGCGAGTGGAACTTAGAAAGTCAGATAATAATAACATGATATGAACATCCAAAACACCAGCGCTGGGAAGATATCTAAATACACCGATCTCGCCATAGAAATAAAACGACTATGGAAACAAAACGAAGTTGTCATTGTCCCCCTCATTATGTCTGTCTCAGGCCTTACTCCAAATACATTTACGTCACACTTGCAACAATTGGGCCTGGATGAAAAGTTACATAAATTCAGAATAATAATAGGTCAGGTATTGAGTTGGCACAGCCCGTCAATACTTGTTGCTACCGCAATTATGCGAGTGGAACTTAGAAAGTCAGATAATAATAACATGATATGAATATCCAAAACACCAACGCTGGGAAGATATCTAAATACACCGATTTTGCCATAGAAATAAAACGACTATGGAAACAAAACGAAGTTGTCATTGTCCCCCTCATTATGTCTGTCTCAGGCCTTACTCCAAATACATTTACGCCACACTTGCAACAATTGGGCCTGGATGAAAAGTTACATAAATTCAGAATAACAATAGGTCAGGTATTGAGTTGGCACAGCCCGTCAATACTTGTTACTACCGCAACCATGCGAGAAAAAATAAAAATAATAATAATATACAGGGTATTCCATTTAAAAAAACTCATTCAATTTTCAAATATAGTCAAATTCGACCTACGTATACTCTCATAGTTATTCTGAAAAGAGGTATTGTTTGGTCACAAGAGTCCGAGGCGTTGAGTTTGACTCACCCTGTATAATGAATTTGTCGTTCTTGGGTTTTTAGGCCGGAGTCGTTTAGCATCAAAGCTTGACGTTTCGCCACCACGAGTGGATGGCATCTTCAGAAGCTATTTCACTTCGGCGACTTCCAAAATACTGACACAGTATACCACCCTGTATAATCAAAAACTTGCTTCTATTGGTGCTCCGCCTCTGCCTTAACATATTGGAAAACTTAGGCAAACACCCCAGATGACTATTTTGAGTGAAGCATCATATGAACCTTTCCTAAAAATTTATCACTTGGAGCCGTATTGCACATCGCACCTATTCATCCATCCTAGTCACGTGCTGAAGCACGTTTTCCTCACTCCAGCCAGAATCTCGCTGAAATCGTCCTCGTTCTTCGGCACCCCGTTCTGAGCCAGATCGTACACGCCCTCAGGACAGTGTCCGATGTAAGGCTCGGGCTTCACGTTCGTCGGAAGGATCACCGAGGTGTGCTGAGCCTGGAAATTGTAAGCCACGTTCGTGTTCGCCGATTCGTTCCTATGGTAGTTGTGGTTGGAGTCTATCACGCTGGTGTCACTGTTACCGAACTTTAGGTACTTGTCAAACTCGCGAGTGTCCACGTCACTGTCCACGTCACTCCGTTCCTCGCTGGTCGGGAGATACCCTTGCACCAGCTGGCTGTTATCTTGATTCGCGTATTCCTGGTAAGCTTCCTCCATAGGAGTCTGCTTGTACCCCGCTTGGGCATCCATCATTTGCTTCATTTGTTGTTGGTACCCTAGGAAGCTATCTTTGCTGGGGTCGTGAGTCTCGTAGACGTACTCCTTGCTATAGTACGAAGGATGTATGCTAGCAGGATAGTAGTGCAGGCTACTCGCAGCGCTTGTAGCTATAGTATGGACGTTTTGGGTGCTACCAAGAAGTTGTTGGTCTTGAGATGTCGCTACGGGAGGGTAGAAGGTTCCAGTGACCACGTGACCTTGCTCAACGCTGCTCTTATTGGCACACATCACGTACATACCATTGGCCATTGGTACAGAGGTAATTGGTTGGGTGTTGGTATAGTTCGTGGGTTGTCTATAGTTCTGAACCCTGCTGTTATTGTAGCTCTGACTGGCGCTGGTGTTTGTCATGGTACTAGGTATGCTGATAGGAATCCTCTTGTCATCGTATTGCTGATAAGCCTCTTTGTCGTGTTCCATTGGAGATAGTTGAGGTGTGGGTAGTGAAGCTGAGCTTCGTTCCCCCAAACCGTCTTTGCTATCTCCGGGGCTGCCGGGGGTTTTGGAGCTTTTGGGCTCAGGGCTCTGCGTAGGAGACGTTTCTGGTGACTGGATGGAGTAAGGGCTCTTCTGCGTGAAGTTCTGGTAGTCTACGTAGGCGAACTGGCTGTTGAACTTGAAGTTGTCCGGACTGTAACGTTTATCTGTTGTGTAGTCTATACTGCCACCTGGAAAAAAGAATTGCATGTTTAGGAATCATGTTTGTTATTTGTTCTAGGATCTACAATACAGGGTGAGTTTTTAGTACCGGTTCGGCCGGTAACTCCACTACTGTAGAAGATAGAGCAAAAATTTGTATATAAAAGTTGTAGCCACGGATATGCTCTTTGCTCAGAAAATATTTAGATTTATACAGGGTGATCCATAACTAAGTGATGATGCAAACATGCATTTTTTTAAATAAGACACCCTACATATTATTCCACATTCAAATTCTACTAATGATTTTCGTTCTTCCAATATAGAGTATTGTTACATTATACAAGGTATTTCAAAAGTTATGACCATTTTTATATCCAAATCGCGTTCAAAAAGTAATAAATCAAAAATTATTTTTTTTACATAAAAAGATTAAGAATATCCTCTAGTTTAAAATCGACTATAAAAAAAAAGCCCGCGACGCATATTCGTATGCAGGGTGATGTAGAATGCAAAACCTAGATTTTCTCTTTTTTTTTAAATGTAACCCACAATGCTTTATTATACCAAAGAATTGCTTTTAAGATGCTCTTTCATCTTTATATAGCACTTCTTATGGTTGCATTCATTAGTTTCGGAGATATTTTGATTTTTCTACAAATTTTAAATAAACCTTGTATTTGTTTACTAAAATTTATTTATTTTGAGAAAATACTATCAAATTTTATTTTTGCTCAACAAACAACTAAAATATAAGGCGATAATAGTAGTTGATCAAGTCAAAACACTGAATTACCGAGCTAATATAGGTCAAGTGTGCTCAGGAAACAATTTTATAGATGTCATGCATAATTATTAAGCTGATCTATCAGGTAGGCTATGAAATATTAAACGACACAGTCCAAACAAAACGATTCTTCAATCTTCCAAACGCATTAGTTTTAGAGTGCCTCCGTTCTGGATATTGCTGTTCACAGTTGATACATTCTAGAGGCAAGTAGACAATTTCTCAAAGATTCTACTAAATACCCTCAATGGAAAAATTAATTTTTAATGCTGGTTTTTCACACAGTACAGAATTATTGAGCAAGTTATGAAAACTCAATTTTTCAAAGCCTGCCTGATAAATTTGCTTGATAATTATGCATCATGCCTACAAAATTGTTTCAGCAGACTTGACACTATTATCTCGATGATTTTAGGGTTTTGACTTCATCAAATAGTATCATGACCTTATAATTTAGTTGTTCGTTAAACAAAAAACAAATTCGATAGTACTTTCTCAAAATAAATAAACTTAAGTATACAAATAGTAGCAATATTTTAAATTTACCGAAAAATCGAAATATCTCGGAAACTGATGGACGTAGGTACAACAAATGCTATACCAAGACGAAAGGGCATATTAGAGGCAATTCTTTGGTATAATAAAATATTGGGGGTTACATATAAAAAAAAGAGAAAATATGGATTTTGCATTCTACATCACCCTGTATACGAATATGCGTCACGGGCTTTTTAATAGCCAATTTTGGAACTAGAGGACACTTTTAATTTTTTCATGTAAAAGAAATAATTTTTGATTCATTACTTTTTGATATACAGTACGTTCATTTGACCACGATTTGGATATAAAAATGGTCATAACTTTTGAAATACCCTGTATAATGTAACAACACCCTATATTGGAAGCACGGAAATCATTAGTAGAATTTGAATAAGGAATAATATATAGGGTGTCTCACTTAAAAAAATGCATGTTTGTATCACCACGTAGTAACGGATCACCCTGTATAAATATAAATATTTTCTGATCAAGGAGCATATCCGTGGCTACAACTTTTTTATACAACTTTCTTCGCTATCTTCTACAGTAGTGGAGTTATCGAGCGAGCCGGTACTAAAAACTCACCCTGTATGTCAGGGTAGATTGACTCGATATATGCTGCAAAATTCTTCTATCAATAAATCAACATCGTTCTGGTCATTGTTGTTATAGTAAAGCAGTTGATACTCCAAGTAAATGTAAAATTGAGGCCATATCATATTGCGAAAATACAAAATGGAGCTATGCAGTATGGTTGTCTATCTAAGTAACCTTTGCACGTTACCATCGACGTTCTCAGAAAATGTGTCGATTGCGCGTTTATACAACCTGCAGCTACAAATGTCTTCCAATTCTTGTGTGGAAAGCTGCAGCCTAGGCCTAGGGCCGGTTTCACCGGTGCCTGATAAGTGTCAGATAGCCTATCTGCCAGATAACGCCATATGAATATACTTGAGAGTCCCTTAGGTAAGGTTTTGTGTTTCTAAACCCATATATTAACCATGGGAAGTGATCACAGGATGCCAACAACATCACTCGAGAAACCCTTTAGCGTCGAAATCGAATGGAAAGGAGAACTCGAGGAAACACCCAAACAAGAAATAGTTTGGTTTACTGACGGTTCCAAAACAGACAATGGAACAGGAGCAGGAATTCGCGGTCAATCTCCCAGATGTGACATCAGTCAACCTCTGGGAGTCTACTCCACTGTATTCCAAGCAGAAATATATGCAATCGACTCTTGTCTGAGAGAAAACATAAGAAGGGGATACAAAAGTAAAAACATTCTTATCTGCTCGGATAGCCAAGCGTCGATTAAAGCTCTTAACGGCTGCCAAATCAAATCCAAACTCGTCTGGGAATGCTTAGAAAACCTCAAACAACTTAGTGCCATGAACAAGGTAACCCTGAAATGGGTGCCAGGTCACAAGGGAATTGAAGGGAACGAAAAAGCAGACACCTTAGCACGAAACGGATCGGCATCCAGCTTTACCGGCCCCGAACCGGCGATAGGCATTTCAAGGTCTTTGGTAAAAACTACGATAAACCAGTGGGTGCATTCACAGCACCTAAAATACTGGCAATCACATCCAAAGCTCAGACACAGCAAGCTGATGGTGAAACAACCCACACCAAAGCTAGCTGAAGAGATCCTAAAACTAAATAGGAAAGAAACTAGGCTAATAACCGGCCTCCTAACCGGACACTGCGGCCTAAGAAAACATCTACACACATTAGGGATCTTCAAAGAAAACCCAATATGCAGACTATGTGACGAGGACGACGAAACAGCCTCTCACATAATCTTTGAATGTGAGGCTCTACGCTGGTGGAGATTCAGACTGATAGGGCCTAACAACCCCAAATCACTCCCCAATCGAGATATCGTGAAGAGACTCTTGGATCTTATCAAGGTCACAAAACTCTTCACGGATTAACAAACGCACAGGACAATACAATAAGCCAATGGCTGCAGTGTTGGGGCTACCTAACCCGGCCTGTACGTTTGACCCCCCTAACCTAACCTAACCTAAACCCATTGATTAAAGGGCTCCCTTACGTAAGGTTCCTTGACTAATACTCAAGTAACGAAATGTCAACATGGCATGTCAACATGACATTTCGTTACGGAATTGACTTATGTTTGAAATATGACAACGTCGCGAAATGAATCCCGCTATATCGTAGATGTTGTCTATGAAACAGATACACAAGGAAAGCCACACTTGAAGGTCACTCAAGTATCCCTTGAGTGTTACTTAAGGGAACCTTAAAAACCTAAACCTGAAATAATTTTGAAAATTTTCAAAATTTTCAAAATCATGAAAAATCTAAAAATATTGAAAATTCTGAAAATCATTAAAATATCGAAAATTTTGAAAAGTGGGGCTTGGGGTTGCATGGGATTGATCCATTGCACACATAAAAATAATTTCTTAGATGGAGCACAGATGCTTTAATTCAAGTATACCATTACTTCCTATACGCGCAAAGTTATGCTAATTTTAAAGTGAGAATACGATATCTTTGACCATGTAAGGGTTAGATTGAGAAAATATCTTCAATACAAAACTGGGAAATTCTTAAGAATACCAAAATCTTAAATCAAGCATATGGTAATCTTGACCGAAGTATTTCATAATCTTGACTGAAGCACTTCATAATCTTAACTGGGAGCATTTCATAAACTTGACGCAAGTAGCTGAACTTTATTCTAAAATTATGATATTCTTGGATGAGGAATCTAGTAGTATCAATTTGAGCATTCAAACTGTTCTATGAGCATGTAGAAATTTTTCTGGAGAAATAGTTCTGCAAAATTTCTTAAATCACTTTTAATATACTTAGTGCTTATCTAGGAACACCTGAGTCAGGTCTTCGCATCCCAATTTTTTTAATAGCTCACTCATGGTTGGACAGATCCAGTGATAAGGAAGCTGATGGGAACTGGGACGCGACTCAAATGGCGGTGGACCAGCACAACCGGCAGATTCGATGACTGATGGACTGATGGTTGACGGTGGTATCACGGGTATCACGTGGCAATGGCAATTTATTTAACAGTTTGACTAATGATATTATTATGTGCTATTATGCAAGATCCAGGATGCAGGTATTACGCTACGGTGCTAAAGACGGCGGCGAATGCGACAATCCTAAAACCGATAATGGTGCGGCGGCGCGGACGCGGACGGGCAACGGGCTGTTGAGTAGAGAGGGTGAAGAGGTTAGGATTGACCCGTGACACGCTGCGCGTCTGCGCACTCCGACGTTGGTAGATGTCAAATAAATGATTTACTTGATAGAAATATAGGGTGTGCTTGTAAAACAGCGTTAATTTTCAAACCAAGATTATCATATTGTAAATGAAGGTTCGCATTTGCAAGCTGTGTATATTCTTGATAGAAGTAAACTGGGCATCGCTGGGAAAAATGATAATCTTGATATAAAATTATGAAATATTTGTTATTCAATTACTATAGCCTTGGTTCCAAAGAAAATTATATTTTCTTTCGGAGCATATTTTTTTAAAATAAGTATATAAATCAAAAATATATTATTTTTGATACAAATTTTATATGATTTTCTCATCAAATATTCTTTCTTAGAGTGAGAACCGATATTCTTGTTGTGAGTATGTATTTACAAGAATATTACAAATCTTGATTTGAAAATTTCTTTTTATGTTTGTGGTACAGAAAAATTAAGAAATTTTAAAAATTGTGGAAATTTTGAAAATTTTTGAAAATCTTAAAAACATTGAAAATTTTGGGGTTGGAGTTTGAGTTGGGATTGCGATCGATATTGGTGTTGGTTAAATTTAGCGACTGACATAACTAGTCGCAGCTTACCTGGACTAGGAAACTCGATAGTTGCGAACGTTCCACTCGCCACCTGCTGCTGCATGGTGGGGCTCATGGCGGCGTTGGGCACGTACCCCTGCCCGTACCGGGGACTGGGCATGGAAGCCCCTCCAGGGCTAGGCAGCGCCGCCTGCACTCTGGGCGGCCCCGTCGACTGCCCGGGAGGCTGCCCTTGCGTGCCCGGCTGTCCAGCGCCGCCCGCTCTCTGCTTGTTGTGCTTGCGCCTTCGTGGGCGGTACTTGTAGTTGGGGTGCTCCGTCATGTGAATCACCCGCAGTCGCTCCGCCTCTTCGACGAACGGGCGCCGGTCCTGAGGGGTCAACGACCGCCATTTCTTTCCTGGAACAAAAGGGAATACTTTTAGGTGGGTGCTCAAAAAATTGGTTTCTGTATAAAATCAAAGGTACTACAAGATTTTGAATAAAATAAGGACTTAATTTGTGTACCTAGGAAAAACTATTGGGTGATATTTAGAAAAAAAGGTTGGGGGTGAGTTTCAAGGGTTGAAGTACAAAGCACAATGTTTTGAAAGCATCGTATGAGAGACCCTAGAGTACTTTCAAAATATCACTCAGTTTTCGTTAGAACTTGTTTTTGTTCTTCTTCTTTCCATGCCGTCTTCTCATAGAAGGTTGGCGACCACTTTCCTAAATTCTTCTCTGTCTTTTGCAACATGGAACAATTCTCCAACGCCAAGATTTGTCCACTCTCTAATGTTTCGGAGCCAGGATTTTTTCTTTCTGCCGATACCCTTCTTCCCCTCAATTCTGCCCTGCATAATATTTTGTAACAGTAGATATTTGTCATTGCGTAATATGTGTCCCACGTAAGATGTTTTTCTTATCTTAATGATTGTGAGAAGTTTTCGTTTTCGGCCGATGCGTCTCAACACTTCGTCGTTGTTTATTTTATCAGTCCAAGGTATCTTTAGAATGCGCCTATAGAGCCACATCTCAAATGCTTCGAGCTTTTTAATCATTTGAGTCTTCAGCGTCCAAGTTTCTACTCCGTACATTACCACCGACCACACATAACACTCCACGAATCTCAACCTGATGCCAAGGTTTAAATTTCTGTTTGTGAGCAATGTGGAATATTTCATAAATGCATTTCGAGCCATTTCAATTCTGATCTTAATTTCCTGATCAGGGTCCATTTCAGAATTTATGACAGAGCCGAGATATTTGTATTTTTGGACCTGCTCTATTCGGTTCCCATTTACTGTCAGAATAGGGTTAATATTTGGGTTTTTGCTTATGACCATCATTTTAGTTTTCTGCGTGTTTATAGCAAGTCCCACTTCCTCACACTCTCGACTGACTCTTTCCAACAGGGTTTGGAGATCTTCTGCACTCTCGGCCATTATGGCCAGAATATAATAACATAATAATAATAAAGGTTTTTATTAGCAGCATGTTAAAAATACAAAAATAATGATGTGGAACACTTCTTCTTTGGGTGCCACACGCTTTGCAGCGTGTAGGTGGTTATCTGCTCTCGTGACCAACGATGTGTAGAGTGTCATCTTCTGCTCTTCTCACTATTGTTGAGATGTCGCTGACGTGACACCAGTTTCTGATATTTCGGAGCCATGAGTGTTGTTTGCGACCTGGACCTCTCCTCTTCTCAATTTTACCCATTTAAATTTCTTTTAGCAACCTATATTTGGGGCCTCTAAGCATGTGACCTAAGTAAGCTATCTTGTGTCTCTTTAGTAGTAACTTTCTTTGAGTGGAGGCTCTATCCAATACATCCTGGTTCGTTAGATGGTCTGTCCACGGGATTCCCAAAGGCCGACGTAACGTCCACATTTCGAAGGCTTCTATTCTATTCATTGACTTGATTTTGAGGGACTAAGTTTCAGCGCCGTATATTAGTATTGGCCATATATAGCATTTTACCACCCGCAGTCTGAGATTCAGTGGCGTTTCTCGGCGTAAAAGAAAGCTGTTAAACTTTATAAAAGTAGTCCTGGCCATCGCAATGCGTATTTTGATTTCATCGTCACAGTCCCATTTTGCATTTAGTGTTGAACCTAGATAAGTATTTGAATTTATCTACTCGTTCGATCAGTTGGTTGTCTATGAAAAGCTGTTCGCTGGTATGCTCTTTTCTGCTTACAATCATCAATTTAGTTTTTGTTACATTGTTCTTCAAGCCATACTCTTTTCCAATTCTATTTATTTTGTTCACCATAAAATTTAGGCATTCTATGTTGTCGCCTAGTATTGCGTATCTCAGGTTATTTATAGAGAAGCCATTTATTTTGATGCCTTTCGTTTCGCCTTCAAGAGCTAACTGGAAAATAATCCTTTCGACGTATACGTTGAATAACAAAGGTGAGAGAGTACACCCTTGTCTCACACCTTTTGTGATTGATATTTCATTTGTGCACATTGAGTTATTAATTTTGAGGTCTGCTTTTCGGTTCCAATACAAGTTGTATATTATTTTTAGATCCTTGTCGTCCAGACCAATGTCTTTTAATATTGGAATAAGAAAATCATGGCGGACATTATCAAATGCTTGTTTGTAGTCAATAAAAGATATGAATACATCTTTCCTTTAGTCGTAACACTTTTGAACTAGCAGCTCCATAGACAACAGCGCCTCTCTTGTGCCCAAGCTATTTTTGGAGCCAAACTGGGTTTCTCCAGAACACTCATCGCATTTTCTATATATTCGGTTATGAATGACCCGCAGTAAGGCTTTTAGGGCGTGACTCACTATATCAAACTAATTAATCGGTGATCATCACATGTGGAACACAAAAATACAAAAAAGCCCAATTGCTGCTAAAAGGAAGACACCCGGTATATTACTCAAGAAATACGAATACTGAGGAAAAAGGGATGTGATTTATGAAATTTGGCAGGACTGAAGGCAAGAATAAACGAACCCATTTGCCATAATTAGTGTATAAAAAAATATAACCGGTCAATAATGAGTGGTTACATGTTAAAGAATGCACTTCTCTAGCCTGCGCAGAATACTAGTATTCTGACTGTTAATAAACTCCAGAGATAAAGCCTCCCAAGCTGTCATCTCAGCATGTTCCAGTTCGTCCAACGTAATCGGAGGATTGAATTAACCGCGAATGTAGCGACCCATCACATCCCATACTTTTTTAATTGGCGATAAATCGAGTGATCGTCGAAGCTACGGGATCACCCTGACCGCAGCTTCCCGTAGAAACCTCCTTGACACTCTTGCAATATAAAGAGGAACATTATCTTATTGGAAGAAATCCTCTTCGAGGCCTCGGCAGCAAAATACGCTTTACACAAAGAAAAAAATACTGTTGCGTTGCGTATTTGAATGTTTTTCCATCGCTTTAAATATATTTACAGTTGTTTCAAATCCATGTCATTGAAAGAATTCAATCCTTATATTCGAAGTAATCACAGGTACGCAAATAAATTCAAAATAATTTTATATTCGTTCTAACGATATGTATAATCCTTCTAATACCAGTATTGACATATAATGCAATCAAAACATCCTTTTGTTTCCGAAATTTACCCTATGTTCCATTTAAGCAAAGCATACAATCTATTCAATGTACAAAAATTATTGCTGCAACAGCAGTTCGTGATAATTCATCTGATAAAAATTAATTTTGTTTCAATGGCCCTTGTCGTTCGCTGAATTATAATCAGTATTCGTCGGGACTGATGTCTGGATTCAATGAAGGTAAGAATAAAGAACAGGGGGATTATCTTAGTGTTACTATTGCCGGAAACTCACCAACACGGACGGTTGTTCCGTTGTGTTGTTTCGGTGTTAGCTGTGTTGTGTCATCTCGTGGTTTTGCGTATTGCATCAGCGATTGTGTGATTTAAATATGTCCAGTTATATATTAAATGGAGGACCTACTGAGAAATTGGGACTTAGAAGAGCTAACACCCACATTTGAATGTAGGTATTTAGATTAGTCAGACAGTTATATTTCAGATAATAATGCAACAACTGGTGCAGGCTTATGTCTAATTCTTATATCATGCTCCTTATAACATCATCAAAATCACACAGTTAAGCATCCAAACGAACAATCAGCTGTCCTCGCAATAAAATCTGTTGGTCCAAGGAAAAGGAAGTAGTTTAGAATCAATTACCAAACACAGATTCGATTCAACGACAGGCTGCGATTGAATTTATCATTTGAATCTAATGACATCTTGTAGCTGAATGAAATCTTGTAATTGAATCGACAATACGACATAATTCGTTACCAATTATACACTTCCCATTGGATAAAACATCGCTGTATTTGAGGAATGCTGAGTGTAACGTCCCATTGAATCCAAGCGTAAGTCTTTGACAGAACGACAGATTTTTCTGTGTGCAGGGAGATACAAATAAGATCCTGTTGCACAGTCGAAGAAACATCAGAAGCTGATTCATAGAAGCCACACTATTTTGTTGCTACAAATTTGTCAGTTTTATAAGTATGTATATACAGTTAACAACAATATCTTACACTCTTAGGGATATTAAACTTCATCCTCAACCAGGCTTAAAATATCCACAGCTTTCGTCACCCTGCATCGACTGAAAAATGTGAGTTCATCAAACTTACCGAAATAATCCACCCTCTCAAACACTTGCCTAGGCAGTAGGCACCCTATACAAAATTAAGCTTAGTTCGTCCACTTCATCATCATCATCCAGTACGTTATGGTTAATTCTACCGTCCCTTTTTCTTTTTCTGAGATTGTTTCACAATATTATGTCGACTACCTAGTATCGACAGCAAAGAGGTGGAAATTTAAGGACTATGAAGCTCAACACGTCAATGAGTTCAGTAATAATTTTTTTTTAACAAAAACTTAAAAACCTTTTTGGCCCTTTTTCAGATTTATTTATATTTATATAGAGTGGGGCAAAAAAAACAAGTGTTTTTGCTTTGAGTAGTACTCATATATTAGAAAAGGGAGGAGTGCGTGGTTTATTAAAATCCATTCCTTGACTCAAACCTTTTCACTTTCTTACTTGCCCTTGCCATCATGGAGCGGTAGACGCTAGAACAACGCGTGGCATATGGCGTGGCATCATTGGCCCATATTTTTTTGGAGAAAATGGGATCACCGCTACAATAACATCTGAACGCCACATTCATATGGTGGATACCTTTTCCATACCTGAATTGCAAAGAAGAGGTGTGGATATCAAACATTTGTAGTTCTAGCAAGATGGGGCCACGGCACACATCGCCAGAGCATCCATGATTGTTCTTCGCCACCTGTTTCCAAATCGTTCAATTTCGAGGTTTGGTGGCATTTCGTGAACTCCTTGGTCCCCCGACTTATCAATTTGTGATTTTTTTCTATGGGGGTAACGCAAGTCACGTGTTTAAAGGGCCAAGCCCCGTACGTTGGATGCAGAGAAGGAAGCGATTCGCTACGGAATCTCTCAAAAATCAACAGAGACATGCTGGAAACAGTGGAGTGCAATTTTCGTGAACGGCTGCATCATGTCAGATGCAATTTTTGCACTCAGATATTTCAAAATAATTTATTATCAGCTATGTTCTACTACCAATATTTTTTTAGAGTAAAAACTAATAATTTTATGATTATTTCAAAAACACTTGATTCCTATGCCCCACCCTGTACTATCAAAGTAATTATTTAACATATAGATGATCAGAAATTGATTTCTGAACAGGCTGAGTAAAAAAAACTCTCAAAATGTTCTTGGACGTGGTTGATGAGGCTCGTAAATATAAATGGTGAATGATGGAAATTTTGCTTTGTGTACATTGACACGATTTTGAAGTTTATGTAATAATTGTATAATTCATGAGTATGTAGGTATGAATAACCAAAACGGAAAATTTCGCAAAGCGAAATACTGACAAATCTGTTTTCATTAAAACCGACTTACTGCGAATAACCGTGGTATTGCACAAGTGTGACGGCTATCACGATAGTTACGAATTTTAAGTGTGGGAATTAATAGAATAGCTTAGTTTCCCCAGACACACATATTTATATTACGATATTAAATAGTAGTATTTCTAACTGATATTTTTTGGAAATCCAGGTCCTTGTTCAGATGAAGGGTTAGATTTGTATTGAGTATGCGAAGACATAATATTATGTATTATAGCAGGTTGCGATTCCACTAGCCTACTGCCTGTTTTGTGGAGTGGGACTTGATGACAAATGACCCTACTTCACTTCTGAAGGGCCATTGGAGTCAGTTCAATTTCCTATCTTAAGGGTCTAGGGTATAGGGCCTAGAAAAGACGTATTCCCGTGTTAGCGAGGAGGCGTGGCTGCCTGTCCCCTTTCTCCAGTGAGTGTGTCGAAGATGAGGAGAGATAAGTCCAAAAATCCAAAGGTAAGATCCAAAGGTCACTACAAAAATGAATTTCGCATTTCCAAGCTCCTGACGTTACTTTAAACTTACAGTAATGATTCAGAAAGCAAATTGTAAAAGAAAACTTGCGCCTTGTCATCTATTTGGCCTTTTTTTGATATCATGTTTAGTTGTTAAATTACATACATTTGAAGAATGTATGATTTTGCATTGCGAGTTTTTTTGCACACTAAAAAACTTTTGAGAAAATCGCAAATAATTGTCATTCATTGTCATTCATTAAGGTCTTAACTGGTTTTCCTAAAAATAATACACAAGCGAATATTTAAAAAGTGCGAAGAGGTCAGCGGTGAAACACAGTTTGGATTTATAAATGGGCTCGGTACTAGAGAAGCATTATTCTGCATGCAATTGCTGGTCCAGAAATGCTATGATCAGAGAAAAGATGTTTTTATTTGCTTTATAGACTACCAAAAAGCGTTCGACGCCATCCGACATGAATTTATATTTGATATCCTGAAGGACATTGACATTGATAGCAAAGACATTAGGATCATTAAAAACTTGTATTCAGAGCAAACAGCATTAACAGCTTTCTTTCTACAGAACAGATACAGATACGAAAGGGTGTCCGTCAGGGTTGCATCCTTTCCCCATATTATTTAATATAGATGTAGAAAGAGTCTTTCAGATGGCATTGAAAAATATACAAAAAGGTATTAAGGCCAACGGAATTCTTATAAATAATATCAGATACGCAGAGGATACTGCGATCCTAGCAGAAAACGCAGAAGACCTACAAGCACTACTCAATCTTATAAGCGATGTTGGTATAGAATACGGACTTACAATAAATGCGAAAAAACCAAATTTATGGTCATAAGTAGATTACAGCATGGCGAAGCTCAATTACTAGTCAACGGAAGTAACATAGAGAGAGCCAATAAATTTAAATACCTTGGATGTACACTAAACGAAAAGTAGGATTGTGACGAGGAAGTAAAAATCCGGGTGGCTATGGTAAAAACAGCTTTTACAAAATTCAGTAGGTTCCTAATTCGTGGTGAAGTTTTGAGCCTTAGATTGAGGGTATTAAAATGCTATATATGGCGAATTCTTCTATATGGTGTAGAAACGTGGTCCTTGAAAGTAAGATCCATGAACAGAATTGAAGTGATGGAGATGTGGCTGTTGCGAAGGCTCCTGCGAATCTCGTGGGTGGATCACGTTACAAATGAAGAAGTACTGAGAAGAGCAGGCATTGATCAATAATATTAAACACTGTAAATTATCTTATCTGGGGCACATTCTGCGAGGATCGAGATACTCATTACTTAAACTTGTGCTGACAGGAAAGATCGAAGGACGGAGAGGCACAGGGCACAAACAACATTCCTGGCTGAGGAACATAAGAGATTGGTGCGACATTTACAGTGCGGCTACCATTTTTCGACGTGCAGAGAAAGGTGCTCTCCAGATAGTTAATTAGAAGTAAAGAACATTTGAACACCTACACGCTGCAGAGCGTATGGTACCTGAAGAAGAAGAAGAAGGTCTTAACTATCACCTTCTGAAATACTGGGTATGTATGTATGTAGTTTGAAAAACAAGTGAGTTCTGTTAGAAATGGGAATCTGTGTTTTAACATGGCAAATACATATGTATAACTGTGTATAGCCAGGTCCCTTAAGGCTAAAGATTCTTATAACTATCCACTTATATAATAATTATAGTTATTATACTGCATCCACTGAAGAAAAGGAGTAAAAAATTATTTCAAACCCATATTTTGGGACTTTACTTGGATACATCGAACTTAATTTTTCTGTTTATAACAACATCCCTACTCTCAGCATGCAGTTTTATAGACGGTGTGCATATAACCCTTGACCATACAGTAAAAATTTACATATATTGTGCATGGTTACTCCGTTTGTTCGGTGGATAAGGTATAGTAGCCTTTGTACTAAGAATGAACTGCCACAAAGCAACAGCAAGACTCTCCACATATTCAAACCTCCACCTTCGAGGTAATTTATATTACCACCGAAACAGGAGCATAAAAAAGCAGAACAAGATTTATATCTATAAATCGCGAATAAATCTTAGGTAGCAATATGGATTGGAACGAACCGCTTGAGTCTCTCGGCGCCAGCTAGTAATAAAAGCGTGGAATTACCTCGCGCAATATGGCGTCGATCCGCAGGTTAATAAACTATAGCATAAGCTGTCGAACGGCTTAGGTCAAGAACAATGACACTTCAACATGAACATCAGTTTCACACGATACATGTATACCCAGTGTAGCCAATATACATTTATGGACAAAATTATCGTCTATTTTCACAGTTTTATGATTTTCCGTTGTAAAAATGAATTGTGGTGAATCAGGTCATTTAAACACTATGCATTAGAGGAAAAAGTTCACTATAAATAAAGTTCAGTCGCGCAATCTGTATTTTTAGTTTCTTGATGACTTTTCCAGATATTTGATGCCGTAGATTGACCTCTCCTAACCGTCGTACGATATCTTTTTCTTCCCACACCGATAGGTGAGGGGAGTATTGTGATCGTGAAAATTTTCGATTTTGAGATAATATACCTTTTGGGCGTTTTATGATGCCTACATAACGAAAATCCACGTCACTCATTTCCGTCGGTCGGTCTGTCTGTCTGTCTGTCTGTCTGTCGGTCTGTCTGTCTGTCTGTTGGAGTTTTTCTATTTCTAGCCTCCTAATCTTAGTAACCCCAGCATAGATTTTCATGAAATTTGGGTAGTGATATGGTGTAGAGTCGTAGTAGGTAATGTTGCTACAATTTTGAAAATCGGTGCATGGGCGGCGGAGTAATTAGCAAAAAACGAAAAATTCCAAATATGCCTCAAACTTCGTTTTTAGGCGTTTTAGGGGCTCCTGATCATTTTCTACTTTTTTTTTGGGTGGGGACGAAATTGGAGTGGTTGAGGGGTAATGGGTTGTAAATCTGAAAAATTTGTTGTACACTTTTTTTAGGTCCATCCGAACATTGCCTTGCCGATTACAGAAACTAAGGGACGTGAACTGTCTGATGCATACAAAATACATACGAGTATTACTTTGGATCGTTCTGTATTGTGTACGTGGAAACTTCTGAACTGACTTTAATGACATTTTGACACAGATTTATTACCGCGACGAGTATTGAAAACGCGTATGGTTTTTAGAAATCATTTCAGTGGCGGCGCGGCAATAATAAAAAAAACTAAAAACATAAAAAACACCTCAAACTTCATTTTGGACGTTTTATTGGTTCCTGCGCATTTTAAAATTTTTTTGGTTGGGGTGAAATTGGGGTGGCTCGGGGGTGGGGGTTTGTAAAATTCAAAAATTTGTTGTATTCATGGTAGATTGTCCATTCACCTGTGAAAGAAGCACCTAGTAGAATAAAACACTTTTTTTGCGGTCGGGCGAGCGACAATTTGATTGCAGGGGCATCTAGACTATAGTTTCATGTCGTAGGAAAATAATAAAACTGATATCATCGCAATGTGTGGGAAGTACTGAGTCAACCAACTTGACTCCATTTTTTGTTTATGTCCTTCATTATGTAGTTACAATTTGTACGGCTTCAGCTTCATTGCAGTGTCTAACTGGTAGCATAATGGCGTTATCAATGGAGCAAAAGACAAACACTTTTCACTATTACTTAGTTAATTACACTATAGTAACTTAATTCGCTATATTTTAATAGTTATTTACGTAACAAGTCCCGAAAGTGATATTTTACGGGATGAGGGTCCTGCGAGTTTCCGGTAGCGTTATACGTACAGTATTTTTTCTTCAGCCGTTTATTAGATAAGATATTAAAAAAATATAGGGATATATACTATAAGTATTACTTATGAACATTGCCGTCATCCCGAAGATAGAACTTTCGGTATGATTTCTGTAAAGTTTCACTTTCGATTTAGTAAATCATACCGACAGTTCTATTTTCTCTTACGGCAGCAGAAAAAAATGTATTGAATTGTTTTCGCAAGATGCCCTAGAGACAATAGTAGTGCGCCATTAGTGTAAATTAAATGTCAAAATATTTAAATAGTCAGCCTGCTAGATGACCAATTGACCAACATCAGCACATATAGATTCACGGCAATTACATATTTAAAATTATTTAGAAATAATAGTGATTATAAGTAATATTCGATAATGTATTGTGTAAGACTTTCGCGGCCATGATCCCATGAACCATTGATTCTTGGGCTGTTCGGGCGACGTCGACATGCTCTGCGGCCTTGGCGTCGGCCAGCCACTCGTGTTGACGAACCGCCAAGCAGCGAAGCGAGCGGTGGAGCGTGTGGACGGCGGCCGAACAGCCCAAGAACCAACAGTTCATTAACATTCGAGAATTTTGCTCAATAATGTAAATTATAATAGTGTATCAGGAAGAATAGCAGGCTGACTATAGAAGTTACAAAGCAAATCTTTTTGCCAAATGAGTTGGACGTTGGACGTCGTCTTGTTGCATGTGGTAGTGTGAATCAACCTTAAACCGTCCAACGACACGGCACAAGAGCAATGTCACTTCGGCACGATTACGTATGCAACTCGCTGCATGCATGCCGATGGTCACATTTCAATAATGAACGCTGGCCGACTCGTTCTAATATTTTCAACGTGCTTGTAACCAATTTCCGTGGCCCTCCCATTCATGAGTGTTAACTTCGACCTGGCCGTTATAGGCCGGTCTTGTATAACCCGTGACAGTCAACGAAGCAGAGAGGAAAAACTAACGGAACGAACATACAAGGTGGACTCAGATCAATATAGATTGCCTTAGGTTACAATCAATCAATTAATTTATTCCAAAAAGACAACCAAAATGGAAATGGAATAATATATCAACTATTTTGAGTATACAACTAAACAGCCTAATTCAATATAAATTAAAAGTTCATCTCAGTAGGTAAAATTTGACCAGTAAGTATTCAGTCGTGAGAAAATTTACTAAGAAACACAATAAAAGTTACATTAAAAGCTTACTTTATCTATGAGAGAGGAAATCATCAACTGAGTAAAAACAGTTCTTTATCAAAAAGTCCCTAAAACTACGTTTAAATCTACAATAGTCATATGGCTGTCTCAATGACAATGGCAGATTACTGTAAAAAATTGCACAATTATAATACGGGCTATGTTTATATAAAGTAGTGGAGTAGTTTTGAATGACGAGTAATTCACCATTTCTGGTATTGCAATCGTGGTATTGCCCTGAAGTTGAGAACACATTTAAGTTCATTTTTACAAATAAAACACACTTTATAAATACAAGATAATGTTAAAATATCGTTTTCTTCAAAAATGTTTATGCAACTACTTGGTTTTTAACCATTGAAAATAAACCTTAGTATGCGTTCTTGGGACAGAAAAATTCTATCTCTATAATAATTATAGGCTCCCCATATCATAACGTTATATGATAGGATTGACAGGTGCGTGTGTGCTAAAGAAAAGAATGATAAATACACAATGAATAAGCCTTTTTGGTTAAGGGTGTTTTTTAGCTGTAGTATGGCATAGAAAGCTTTATTTAAGTTCCTACATGTTTGGTCAATATGATCAGTGAGAATTAACCTGCTGCCTTATAATTTTGCGCACTATCTGAAAGTACAAAACTACTAGTGAAACTAGGGGAAGTTTGTCTCCTAGCAGTATAGTTGATGATAAAAGCTCATTTCGTTGGCACTATGCACTCACCTCGTCCATCACACAATTGACCTTCAACTCAAGATCACCAAAGTCTTCACTTGACACTGTTATAGTAATGCAGCCAGCAAACGAGGTAACATGACCATTCACGTAGGTAGATCATTCACGTAAAGTAAAAAAAGTATAGGTCCTAAGACTGAGCCCTGAGGAACACCAATTTATCTGTTCTGCGTGGATAACATCGTTTCACTTGTATTTCACTATTTTCCACGTAGGACTGGATGTAAGCCAATTGAATCTAATTGTTCCATTAAGTATTTTTTATCTACGGTGTCAAACGCTTTGGATGAATCAAATAAGAGGGATATAACATATTTTCCAAGGTCTATCTCTCTATAAATGAAACTGAGGTAGGAGCATGATGCTGTCTCAGTAGATTTTCTTGGTTGGAAGTAGTGTTTCTCTAATATTTTCGAGAAACTGCCTGAGAGAGAAATTTGCCGATAGTTATCAATATCTTCATATTCATAACTCTAGCCAGTTTTTGTACAACAGGGAAAGTAAATTACTGGTACAGCTTCGCAACTTTTGGTCCAATTAAGTTGAGCAAATATGTAGAAGATATTCGTACAAAAGTTTTGTGCTGCCCACTAATTTCTTAGTTTTTCAAAATATTCTTTGGTACTGCTCCACTATTAACATTCTTGAAAGCAGGAAAGGCATCCGGCCCAGATATCATACCCCCGGAGGTTATAAAGGGAATAGTCGACTCTGTTCCTGTTTTCCTGCTAAATCTGTTGAATGGGCTGCTCAAGACGCAAACCTTCCCAGAGGCCTGGATAAGAGCCAAGGTGATATTGCTCGGTAAAGGCGGTAAACCTCCTGGGCTCACATCGTCTCGCAGACCTATATGTCTACTGGACACTATAGGTAAGCTGTTCGAAATAATGATCCGTCAGAAGCTACAGGAAGAAATAGACGAACGAGAAGGTTTCTCGGAGTACCAGTTCGGTTTTCGTATAGGCAAGTCTACCATCGACGCTCTTGAGACAGTGATGGGCATAGTAGAAAGGTCCAGGGATAAATGTTGCAAACTAGTTACCCTTGACGTCAGGAATGCTTGCAATTCTGCTTCCTGGGGCATCATAATGAGTGAATTGCGAAGGCGATACATCTCGAAATATCTTCGTAATATAATAAGCAGCTATATTTCGAGGGCATGACCATATCTATATCCAAAGTAGATCTGCCTATGTCTACCGGAGTTTCACAAGGGTCGGCACTAGAACTAACCCTCTGGACCATCCTGTACGATAGGATATTGAAGCTACCTCTACCCGGTAGCGTTAGAACGACAGGCTTTGCTTTAGTCGCGACATCCAAGGACGAGGTATCACACAAGGTGAGCCGAGCCTTGCAAAAAATTGGGGCAGTGATACTACGAGGACATAGGATGAAGAGGAAGGACGTGAACTGCCAGCTTATAGGCAAACTGATAACCCCAGTAAGTCCGTGAGGTACTTGGGAGTCTATATAGACAACGAGAGGTGCTTCTCAGACCACACTAAGAAGTCAACTCAGAAGGCAGAAGCTAGAATAACCATGCTCCCTAGACTGATGCGGAGTATTGGGGGACCCAGCAGTAGAAAAAGAGTACTCCTGAACGCAATCTTCCAGTCGATTGTCCTTTACGGAGCGCCAGCTTGGCACAGGGCACTCAAAAGGAAAAAACATCAGCGGGAGCTGGACAGGCTGCAAAGGAAGTCACTGCTGACGGTAGCCAGTGCTTATCGCACAGTTTCCAGTAAAGCTTTGCAAGTGGTGGCAGGGATGCCACCCTTGCATCTGCCAGCTGAAGAGAGACGAGACATTTACGTCTCACAAGGAGACACAGAGACGAGGTGGAGGGACTGCCGACAATGGACCATACAGAAGTGGTATCAGATATGGTCTCAAACGACGGATGTTGCGCAGTAGACGAAAAGACTGATACCATCAGTAGGAGATGGGGTAAAATGCGAGCACAGGACTACCTGCTAATTCCTGACGCAGGCTCTAACGGCACATGGCCCGTTCCGGGTGTATCGGAAAAGGGTAGGAAGAGTTATTGATGACCAGTGCCGCCATTGCGGACAGCCCGACACGGCGGAACATACGCCCTTCGAGTGAGAGACACGAAGCCTGTGCAAACCTACCTGAAGATCTGAGGGCAGATAACATGGTGAGATTGATGATCTCCCATAAAGTCTGTTGGACGACCATCCACTGCATGGTGAGGAAAATTCTGAGCGCCAAAGAAAGCGAGGAACGTAGAAGTGGTGATTAACCACAATATCAACCAGCAGGGACCAGACCTACACTCATTTTGTTATGTCGTTCGACGAAGGTTCCGTGAGTGGTAGGAGGGCTTGAAGGTAAGAAAAGAGGGAACGGGTTTAGCCGGTCGGGCCATGGTGGCATGTCGGATGGACGCGTTCGCGTCTGTTGGACAGGCGGTCAGAGGACTCAAGCTGGTTCAGCGTCGGGCGGGCAGACTCTCTCTCGCACCTTTGGATGTGCAAGAGCTTCTGTCCTTGCTTCTGTCCTAAATCCCACTATAATAAAAAGAACTATTAACCCTCTTTTCTCTTAATATATTAGTCTGCCACCACCTTTTTTGTTTTTTCTTCTCTAACTAAATATAAGTGGAGCACTGTTTAACAGAACATTGGAAATGATCATTCGCTGCATCGTGTAAACACGGGCTTTGTAATGTACTGCTCATTATGAGCTCAACGAACATTACGTTACAAGGCTCTGCTCAAGTCAGTCGCCGCCTTAGGTCCAGTTTCACAATTAGTGCTCACTCTGACGGTTTACTAACCTCGACCTGCGAGTTAACTCAAACAATGGAACGCCTCTTGTTTCACAGTCATAAAACGACGTAGGGTTAACTGACCGCGAGTTGTATTTTATTTTTAGCGGTTGGTGGTACTGTGTCCGCAATATTTAAAATTCTTCTTCTTCTTATTTCCTTGGTTAGGTGTTTTGTGCTGTTGTTTTGTGTTTTTCTGACAAGACTGTCAAAGAATGAGTTCGTTGAGTTGTCAGTTCCATGCGATTTCCAACCTCATTTTGGTTTTTTCCACCGACGTTTTTTAATTTCATTCACAGTTATTTGGCATAGATTTCTAGGTTGGGTTGATGTTTCGACAGCTTGGCGTTGTAGTTGTTTCCGGGGCCTTTTTCAAATAATAGCCGTGCATGTACCCGTGTGTCAGCATGGAAAAACCAAAAAGAGCGAACAGCTTTTCAATAGATGAAGAAGGTCTGTTCATTTCGTTAGTCGAAAAGTACAGGCATGTAATAGAATTGAATACAAAAGGTGCAACAACATGGCGCGAAAAAGACAACGCCTGGGAAAAGATAGGGGGAAAATTTAATTGCAAGTGTGCAAATAGTAGCCTCAGATCTGTAAAGGTGCTGAAAGAAAAATACAAAAATTTTAAAAAATTCAAGGAGCCATGGTCATCATATTCCTCAAAATAACTGACTCTAGGTCGAAATATTCTTGGCCTCATAGCTTCTTCATCACTGCTATATGCATTTACATCATAAATATCAATTTCAAATAAAAAGAACGATGGAAAGCGTTAAGGTAAACGATAAAATGTGAAACTTCAAACGCCTAGCAAGTAGCAAAACCAAAGTGACATAACCTAATGCGTATGCGTCATTGCAAGCCTGGGGTTAACTCGAGAATTTCTTGGGGTGAAGTTGACTCAGAGTTAACCTCAAGTAAAATCGAAAACTACCATTTGTGAAACATGACATCTAGGGTAAACCTCCGGTCAACACACAACCTTGAGTTAACCCATTATTGTGAAACCGGCCCTTAGTAATTCAGTTATCTTTGCTATTTATATGTCTTTCAGATCTTCTGTTTCTTGTTGTTCCACCATGTATATGCATCGACTAAAAAGTGTGTACCACCAACATGAATTTTGAAGCCTATGAATTATTAATGGCCGAGTCGTCATTCGCCTGTCTCAGTCTGCGGGATGACAGTGTTTTGTTCAGGGCGCGGCATCACCACAGCCTGCTATGCTCTGCCTCGTAATTGAACTTTTTTCCGAGGATTTTTTTAATAGGTTTAAGAAATTACCATGAATGATTGCCACGATGAAATTATTGGGGATTTTGACAGTGACGAATATCCAGGGTATTATTGCTGATTGTGAATTCAATTTTTTTCGATACGGTTGTGTTTGTTAAGACGTCTGGGTTTTCGATGGATCGTCAATTTGTACGTTAACAAATGAGTGCTGCCTTAATGAAATGGTACGCCATGAACATGTTTCCTTGTGTTGCAGTTTCTGTTCTTCTCCATATAAAGGGTTGGGATAAAGTATGGAACCAAGCAAATAACTTTGGAATGGAAAGAGTGATATTGCTGAAAATTTGCAGGCAAGTGTAGTGACGCCTAGTGCATCCGAAGACATTATGTTAGCTATTGATGTACTTCCGGTTTAACCGGAAGTACCGTCAATTTTTATAATTTAAATGGGACACCCTGTATATTTTTGCAGATTTTAATTCATCTTTTTTTTCCAAATACGTCCATAGTGGGTTTAGCATTAGTTTCTGTAAAAACGGCAAAGATAAAGCTTCTTCATCATTTCAGGTGTTTAAAATGGCGGTCATTCAAAGTGACGGTGACTAAAAAAAAAAATACAAAAAAATTACCTCAAACGGGAAGACTGGAGACCGCCACGGACGAATTTGTGGGACAAATTTTTTAAGAAACAAATACTAAAACCACTATGAACGTATTCGGAAAAAAAAGATGAATTAAAATCTGCAAAAATATACAGGGTGTCCCATTTAAATTAAAAAAGTTGACGGTGCTTCCGGTTAAACCGGAAGTACATTAACAGCTAACATAATGTCTTCGGATGCATTAGACGTCACTACACTTGCCTGCAAATTTTCAACAATATCACTATTTCCGTTCCAAAGTTATTTGCTTGGTTCCATACTTTATCCTAACCCTGTATGAGGATTGTGAAATGTACGAGGTATGTAAAACAAGTAATGAGACTGATTCTTTTCACTTTTTTATTCAAATAGGATTGTGTTCTCCATATTTTTGTATGCCTCGGAAACTTGGACTGTTAAAAAGGCAGATCAAGCTCGCATAGATGCTTTTGGAATGTGGACGTGGAGGAGAATGCTGAGAGTTTCTTATGCCGCCCATTGAACTAACTTTTCCATACTGGATGAGTTCGGTGATTTAAAAAGACTATCCTCCATTGTGTCGACGAGAATGCTTACATTTTTCGAACATATTCACAGAAGCGATAATATGGAGAAACTTGTAGTTCAGGGTCATGCCCCGAGTGGGCGGCGCCGTAGCCGTTCCCCTACACGCTGGGTGGATACGACGAAACAGTTGCTGGATATAAGTATCAAGAGCGCCACTGAGCTGACAGTAAATCGCGAATCTTGGCGAGCTACAGTTCTCAAAACTATTGGTAATATTCGTGTCGGCAACACTCTAGCTTCGACTTAATGCATTTTACGAGTTCACAACATGTCTGTTAAGACATTGTTACCATGATGATGATGATGATGGTGATTGCAATTAAATATTATCATCTGTCAAGACAGTTTTCTTTGGATGCCACACAGTGCTGGAGACCGTCCTTCCAATACTCATAGTATTGCTGAAACTCTGATACTGGATTAGCCTTCAACTGGTCGGATAGAGATGTCTGGAGCTTTTGAAGTATCCCAAAATAAGTTTCCTTGAGATGACTTTTCAGTCTCGAGAAAAAAAAGTCACAAGAACTCAAGTATGTTGAATAAGAAGGTTGAGGAGCCGCATGTATGAGTACAGGTCAAAAACTCATTTACTGAGATTGCAGTCTTGTAACGCGTTCCATTGGTTTTTGGCCGCACACGAAAGGCTCTTTTTTCGAAGCTTTTCAAGGACCTTTCGCTAAAAGAACACTGAACCCTTTAGCCTGGAGGCACAAACCCTTTGTGGACGATTTCGTGGCTATCAAGAAAACAAATCAGCAAGCATTTGATCTTTGAGCTGCCCTTCTTTTTGGGTCTTGGAGAGGTTGCAGTATGCCACTTCATGATCTGGCGTTTGATTTTGGGGTTGTACTCAAACACTCAAGAGTAGTCACCTAAATGACATGTTCCAAAAAACGGTGATCATCCCGAATCGTTCTTAGAAAGTTAAAGCTCCTTTCTTCCTTTTAATCTTGGGGGAAGGTTTTTTGGGTCCAACCTAACCTACTCTAACCAGAGTATAAAGTACTATTGCTTTAAAAATGGTTCTCAAATGACAAACCAGTTCGTCGAAGGTTATTTCTGCCAACAGCCATATTGTGGTAATAAAACGTTGACAAACCACCATTGAATTTGTGGTTCTTGGTTTTTTAGGCCGGCGTCGGTTAGCGTTAAAGCTTGACGTTTCGCCACCACGAGTGGATGGCATCTTCAGAAGCTATTTCACTTCGGCGACTTCTAAAATACTGACGGCTGGTGGATCTGCACCTGTATTTATACCTGCTAATGGTGACGTGGCCCAACCAGGTAGCGTTGGTAGCCCCGCCCCTTCGCGATATGGTAGTGTTTTCAGGTCCTTTAGGATGGGTATCCATGTCCGGTTGACTTTCTGTGTTTCTTCTTTCCTCTTGAAATTATTATGATGTTTTTGTATTTCGATGGCTTCTCTTTGAAGTCTGGCATGGTATGAAGACGTTGCGGCAAGAACCTGAGTTTCTTCAAACTTGATCCTGTGACTTCCCTCCTTAATCGCATGTTCGGCTACCGCTGATTTGTCCGTATGGCCTAGTCGACAGCTAGCCTTATGTTCTGCAATTCTTGTGTTTATAGATCGCTTCGCTGTCCCTATGTATACACTCCCACATGTGCATGGTATGCGATATACCCCCGGTGTTGTGAGTGGGTCTCTTTTATTCTTCACCGTTCTCAAATATTCCTGTATCTTTCTTTAAGGTTGTATAAAAGACTGATATGTATATAAGCTGAGACCACAATGATGATCTGTTGCGTGTTACTATAAAATATTCACCCGAACAAACCCAGACGCAAGGTGAAAAACACAGTCCGTCACATTACGTAGTTGTGCTGGGATCATGACGCTTATAGCGTGATTAAGCACATTTTTCCGCTGCTTCCTTGGAACTTTACGATAATCAATAATTATATCGATTATCGATCACGACCAGCGATCAGGTTCGGTTTTTATATTCCGTCCGATTACCATACCGCAATGAATACAATGTGAACAATACGGATCGTTTCGAGTCAAGAACTTGATAATAATATTTCCAATCTCGGGAAGCTTTTTGGCTCCTTTTGGCACCATAGTCAGTAGTATATTATTTCTAGTTCATAATTAAAACTTGCCATGGACATACATACACCAAAGCAGGCTGTTTTTGAGTGACTGCAATCCTGTGCTGAGTAGATTTCAGTTGTGATGGTTCATCCACTTGGCAGAAGCTCATAGTTTTTTTTATAACTGAACAGACCGCGCAGGCAGAGCCTAAATACCAGAGAACCGCGGCTATTGTGAAAGGGTTATATTAGGGGAAGTTTGTTAACGCGAGATTTGAATGGGCCAATACCCGCAGGCCCAATAAATACATCTTCTGGCAGTCCATTCCAAGCTTTGGACACCCTGGGAAGAAATGTGCAGTTGTACCGCTCAGTTCTTGATGTATGAAGAACGACCGTCTTAATATGAGATACAGCGCTCGCACGGGTACATCTGATAGGAGCAGTGAGCGGCGGAACGATAGAGGATAGCTCAGAGGAGCAGATTCCGTTGGAATATCGGTAGAGGAATGAGAGGTTACCAACAACACGCCGGTGAGAAAGTGACTGAAGGTGGCGCGTTAAGGCCGGATCGCCAATTAGTCGAATTGCCCTTCTTTGGACGGCATCTAGTATAGACAGGGTAGTAGGGGCAGCAGCTCCCCAGACATGAGAGCAATACTCCAGGCAAGGTCTTATCTGGGCTTTATATAGCGTGAGGAGGTTACATGGTGAGAAATACTTTTCTGGCTTTTTACCAGCAGCTGTTGCAATTGACGCAACGTGTTCGTGCCAGATCAGATTTTCTGTAATGTTGACTCCTAACAGCTTGAATGAGTGACTCCTTGGCAGAGCCTGGTTGTTCATTACAACCTGGTGTTGGCTTGGGCACTCCTTGTTTGATAGCGTACAATACTGGGTGGGTCTTGGAGGCATTAAATTTAACGATATTCTTAAGCCCCCAAGCGGTAATGGAATCGAGATGCTTTGAAAGTGAAGCTCCCACTGCCAGTCTCCTGCGTTCCAGCTCGACCACAGAGATCGGTCTATTGCTCATAATGCCTGCATGCAGCGTACTGTCATTCGCAAAACTATGGATTGGGTTTGTAGTGCTAGAAAGTAGATCATTAATGTGAAGCAGAAACAATGTCGGAGCCAATACCGATCCCTGCGGAACCCCGGCATTGATGCTATGGAAAGAAGAGGAAAAGCCGTCTACCACGACAGAGATTTTCCGACCTGCGAGCCAACCGCAAAGCTTAACAGGGAGCCCTTAAGACGGGAGCTTGTTTAGGGGAGCTGCATGCCATAGTTGATCGAATGCCTTTGAAATATCGAGAGCAACGACGTGAGCCTCGCCAAATGACTGGACGAGTTTGTTCCACACATGTGTGACGTAAGCCAAGAGATCTCCAGTTGATCTTTGGTGTCGGAATCCATATTGTCTGTCGTTGATTAAGTGATAGTGCTCTAGGTATTTAATGAGCTCTTGGTTGGCGCATTTCTCCATCACTTTACTGATTACAGAAAGCAGAGCTATAGGTCTGTAGTTGGTTGGATCAGTTTTGGATCCCTTTTTTGGCACCGGCTGGATGCAAGCTGTTTTCCAGTCTTTTGGGAAAATGCCGGAATCGTAAGACATCCGAAAGAGGTGGGTAAACATGGGAGCGAGCTCCGGTGCGCACTTTTTGACAACAATGGAGGGGATCATGTCGGGCCCTTTCGCCTTAATAATGTCAAGTGACTGCAGCACCTTCCGAACTATTTTTGTTCTGAACGTGATTTCGCTCATGGCTTGGGGTACTGTCGGTATGGATGGTAACTGGGCACTGGATGGGACTTTTACAGTGGAGCTTGCTGCAAATGTCTTGGCAAATATTTCGGCCTTGTCCTTGGAAGCAATTGCTACTGTTCCATCCGCACATGTGATCGGTGGGAAGCTTCTCCTCAAGAAGTTACCCTCTATTTGTTTGACCAGAGTCCAGAAGGAGCGGCTGCCATTGGGGTGTAACATAGTGAACTATACCTGCTGTAGTCCACCACACACATGACAGAACCTTTTCTTGGTGAATTCTTTGGCGAACAGTAAAGGTGTTATCTTCCATCAGGATAATGCAAGACCACATACAGCAAGAATCATCCAGGAAAATGTATCGCTACTCCACTGGGAAGCTCTACCTCACCCTCCATACTCACCAGACCTTGCCCCGAGTGACTACCATCTGTTTTTGGCCTTGGACAACCACATGCGGAACCGGCGATTTGAAAATAGAGACGCTTTGTAAAACGAGACGGCACACTTCTTCAGTTCCCAAAAGCAAAATTTTTATAAAAATGGGATATACAGTCTTGTGTCTAGATGGGAAATGGTGATACCTGCTGAGGGTGATTATTTTTCTGAATGAATCTGAGTTTAATCCATTTTTTGTATGACTATTTCTTGACCTTCAAAATCGCACGAACTTTTTTGGTTGCCTGATATAATTTTTAAGAGGACACGGACAAATGTCTCTTTTTACTAGGCTAATGAAGGCGGATGCTCTAGGGAAAGTCACAAAAAGCTCGGCATTCCATGGGGCGGTCACTGGAGTGGCCTATGTGACTTCAAAGCATATTCATAATCCAGCTGCGCGACTCTATAGTTATTATTTACCGAACACTCGTACGATGCCGCGCCGCGCCGGTCGGAGAGCTACAGTGACGTCACCATCGCACACTCGCAAGTTCCGCGCGTTTTCAATTTACAGCACTTTGATAATTTATTAGAATATGAAATCGAGCTCAGAAAATTCTGAAATTTTGCACAGCTACTAAACTCAACACGCTCTTTTAAAATATGCAATAAAAATATATGCTGAACGAGTCTATTACGCAAACTTTCTGTCCGACTACCCATGACTACGAGACAGAAATGGTGTCATTGTCTGTGATAACATAAGTCAGCTGAAATATTAGCCAGCGCATTTGTTAAGGATTTTTTACTGGAAGCTCTGTTTTCTGTAATAGGGGTTCCGAGACCAATCTCAAGCCTCTGAGAGATCAAGTTTCCACCCGATGTGGTCGAGGATCACCTCATCAGCCTCATTCCTATAATTGCAAAACTAGCTGAAAAAATAGTAGTTTCAGGAATGCTCCAGTTTGCCATCGATAACAGTATTTTACCCACCAACCAACACGGGTCCTTACCTGGTCGCTCTATCATCACAAATCTCTACAAATGCGTCAATGACTGGACAAGAATTATAGGAATTATAGATAGAAATTTACTTGTAGATGTCATTTATATGGATTTTTCCAGGGCATTTGATAGAGTCCCTCACAAGCTCTTGCTTCATAAGCTTGAACACTTAGGTATTGGTGGTAGTTTGCTGGAATGGATCAAGGCATTTCTGAGTAACAGGGAGTTCTGTGTGAAAATCGGTGAGTCACTGTCAACGAGAAGAATAGTAGCAAGCGGTATTCCACAAGGCTCCGTATTAGGACCATTCTACGCTGATGACACTAAGATCTACAAGATTGACCAGGTCAACTATGACACGTTGCAGCAGGATCTCAATAAAATCCACGAGTGGTCTAAAACATAGTTAGTACCCTTTAATATAGAAGTGTCACGTTCTTCATATGAGCAAGCGTCACCCAACGAGTAGTTACTATATTGGGGATCAGCAAATATCTTCGGTGTCTATAGTCATTGTGACTTGGGAGTTACTGTCACACATTATGTATGTCAATCATTGAATAAAGCATTTTACGCTATACTGCAGCTAAAGGATGTTCTTGATGAATCTGGGATTGTATCTGTGTATTATGCACTTGCACATTCACATATGTCTTATAATATCATGGCATGGGGTAACGCAAAAGATAAAGATCGCGTCTTTATTGCACAGAAGCGTTTGGTAAGACTTATGTATAATATTAAACCTGGGAATACATGCAGGCCAATTTTTAAAAGTAAACAAATTTTAACCTTTCCATGTATATATATTTTAAAGTGTGTACTTTATGTTAAGAGAAATCCTTCATGGTTCAATACATTAGGTCAATTTCACCAGTATAATACTAGAAATGGAAGACTTTTATCTATAGACAATCACACTACTAATAGCTTTAAACAGTCGCCTAACTATAATTGCACAGTAATTTACAACAACCTACCAAACTTTTTAAGGGACATTGATAAATATGAACACTTTAAGCATAAAGTTAAATCCTACTTGGCAGATAATGTATTTTACTCGGTGAAGGAATTCCTTGAAAAAAGCGACTAGTGAATAATATTTCGATGTTTTTAATTTGTAAAGTGTTTGTTAATTTGTAATTGTTTTTTTTTTGCCAATAGCTGACGTGTCATATATGCAAACATTGTATCAATTTGACAAAAATATACTACTACTACTACTACTACTACTGAAAATTCATCTTGGTCTGATCACATACAGATTACAGAATTTAACATCCAAAATTAAAAAATTCCCCCAGTGGGCGGCGCCGCGGCCGTTCCCCTACACGCTGCGTGGATACGACGAAACAGTTGCTGGATATGAGTATCAAGAGCGACACTGAACTGACAGTAAATCGCGAAAGATGACGAGCTACAGTTCTCAAAACTATTGATAATATTCGTGTCGGCAATACTCTAGCTCTGACTTAATGCATTTTACGAGTTCACAACAGTAGCGTAACTTCTAATTCGGGGCACTCCCGCAAGATTCCTCCCGGGGCCTCCCTCTAAGAAATTTTCCGTGGCTTTTCTTTTCATAATATATTATGTATATATACAGGGTGAGCCCTAAGTTAAAATAAACATCTTTCTCGAATAACTTTTCTTCCCGAAAACTGAAAAATAAGTGAGATACAGAATCAAATCACCTAGCCTTTTTATGTTTAGTTTTTATGTCTGTCTATGTTTAGTTTTTCGCTCAAATGTTTGTCTTATCACCATCAGGCAATTAATGCACTTTTTAGCATTTACCAATTTAGAATCAACAAAGATGAACAGAAAGTGACTACTGCACTATCGACAGGTGCAATGCCTATTTGATAAGACAAATGTCGGAGCAAAAAACTAAAGATAAACAGACTAGGTACCTTGATACACAAGCCCAGATTTACATTTTTTATTTTGTATCTCGTTTGTTTTTCAGTTTTCTGAAAAGTTATTTGAAAAAGTAGTTTATTTCAACGACTTCTATGAACAGTTAAAAAGTTATCAACTCACCCTGTATATATTAAAGAGAAAATATTGGGCTTGTGGCCAAAATTCTGAAAATAAACACGGGTCACTGCATAGAGGAGACTATGGCGTTAACTGTAAAGCTTTCGGCAATTTTTTTTGCCAACTTCAGGGCTTAACGTTGAGGTTTGCTCATAAAAACAGCAATGTGCATTGAGTCGCAGGCTTTAAAATGCAATTCTAGAAACACAAAACGTCAACAGATTTTTGGCTGACTTAACTCGGTGTCTTCCACAATACAGGTCACACAAACAACCAACACATATTATGTAGGTGTAAACTACAAACTAAACAACGACCTTATATGTTTTAATCACCCGAAAAATTACAAAATTCGTGGTATGAAAACACAGATTTTTTGATTTAATTTTTTTTAGAAGGTCGTTGTTTAGTTTGTATTTTACACGTATGGGTTAGTTGTTAATGTGACCTGTGTTGTGGAAGGAAGCGAATTAAATTGGCTAAAAAATTTTTTGACGTATGCTGTCTTCCCGTATTTTACCATTTACTGCGGATTCTCGGCCGATTTTTAGGGTTTAGTTTAAAATTCAATACTGTCCCACTTTTTCACTGATTGGTATGCATCCTGGGGTTCATTGGTTGAAGTATTATTTGTAAAACATACTAACATACAAGGAAAGCCACCTTTAATTTAGTACTTCTTTTTGCACAAAAGATGGTGGTTGAGGAGCCTGCACTCCTGTAAAATTGTAAAATTACTAACAAAATCGTAGGCTATTTAGTGCCACTGATTTTGTTAGTAATACTACAAATCTGATCTGTGATTTCGTTTAGAAATTTTCTAATATTGTAAATTCGCAAAAACGCATTTTTGCAATATCACTACATTTGTCTGTGATTTAACATGATAATTTGTAAAATTATTATGCGATTGTACACAATTTTAAGGATATCATATTGGTTTTTTACATATATGTTTTGTAAAACTATTTTGTAAGATATTTAATTTCAAATAATTTACTTCTAATATCACTAGATTAAAACCATTATACGTTTTATTACAAATTTTTTAATGATTTATTTTGTAATTTTACCTCATTTTATAAAATGACTTTGTAGTCTTACAAAAAACCTATTATAATAGGTTTTAAGAAAAGGCTGTCATTATAAACATATTTTTATTTTATTTATGAAAATAAGGTAACACAACATTAAAATTCTATACAAACACAACATAGAAAATCAACTGTTTCAGTCTTATCGGCTGACAAAAAGGCATATTATATCAGCCTGATGGCCAGGCAAACAGCTAGTTAACATGCCAGTTTATTAATAAAAGAAATTACTGTTTCCCTACTGGGAGTGTGACCCAAAGTCAAAGTCAAGATGCACTTAATAAAATATGTTTAAGTCATTTCCGAAGTTACCGAAACATTTTTTGGATTAATCCGGTTAGAATTGAAATACCTATATGACAAATAGAAATTTTATTGCTTCTTGAAAGGAACTTGCATTGTGGAGCTGGATCTTTTGATTGTAAATGGAAATTTTCTGTTTCCCTTCTTCATCTGAAATTAAAGAAAATATTGTTCTTAAGGTAAAGTAAATATTATGATTCGAAAACTTTTTCATTAATTAATATCATATCGAAGAAAAATAAAAATGAATGCATCCCTAAATAAATTTGTTGTACAGGATGGCCACATTTCCAAGATGTAGGCTTACCTTGTTTAAATGCACTATTCATTTTATCCAATGAATCTTCAAGCTTCAAACACAAATAGCACCACTACACGTTATATACCGGCACTTTCAAAACAAAATCCATAAAATAATGACCCGTCCGCTGTTTCTCTATTCACACAAGCTGATTCTTTTCGCCCGCCAGTGCTACCTTTAATCGGCAACGCGTAATCTGTACTAAGGGCAAGTGGCCATATAAAGCGTTTTAGTCAAATTACCATTGACACCAACTGAAGAAATCAATTATTTTACTAACATTATTGCAGTATTTTTCTAAAATAATTATAAATTTACAAAAGGAGATTCTAAAAAAACAAACATTTTGTATAATGGCAATTATCTTGTAATTTTGTCTTACAAAAATGCAACACAGTTTTGTGATTTTACAAATATTTTGTGAAAAAATGAATTATTTGTATTTTTTCTGTAAAATGCTCAACCAATTTTACAAAATTTAGTAAATCTACAACACTATGTATTTTTGTTAAACTTTGCTGTGGTTTTACAATATGACATAGTAAAATCGCTCCAATAATGCTTGTAATTGTTTTGTAAAAATACCCACGTTTTTTTCAGTGTGGGCCTCGAGGACTAAGGGTCCCCCAAGTCCTTGGGGCCCCCGCAGCCGCGGGCTCTGCGGGCCCTTAGTTACGCCACTGGTCCACAACATGTCTGGTAAGACACTGTGACTATGATAATAGTGGTCGCGCTGCTGGTAGATGTATATGCTGTGGCGACGGTCCAGTCGAGGACGCAGATCTCGATACGGGCTAAACATTGAAAACATTCTATAATGCCTTGAGATAACCGGCTCATAAACGGTTAATGCGGCTATGGCTATGGCTTGGTCGACGGACGAGTGGATCGGTCGCAGACTGTCCGTAGCATGATTAATTATTGTAGGGGGCGTGAGCAGTGATTGACAGCGCGATTGCAGCCAGGACGCAACGGGGCTCCGCGGGTGGCCACCCGACCTGCCTTCCTTCGAGGAATCCTACCTTCCACCTTCACGTACATACCTTAGGGTGGACGATAAAAGATGCTCCTAGACAAATTCAACTCAAGTTTTGCTCCTTAAAGATTGCGCCCAAGAAATAACAGAGGTACCTATTAATATCCGGCATGGAAGCCTATATTCCTCATGTCGTTAAGCATCCCTCCAAAAACAAGCCATGGTTCAATCAGCGTTGTAGAGATGCAGTTACCTCTCAAAGAATGGAGGAAAAATCCAAATGCCGAGAACCACCGCAGTTTTATCGACGCCAGAAATCCATGTAAACGCGTGATTGACAGCAGCAAGGAGCAGGTACGTATCCAGGATTTGGTTTTGGGGGGGGGTCCAGATTATGGGTGTCACTTGTTTGACCTTTCGGCGGGGGGGGGGGGGTCCAGATGAGAGTTGCCACCTTAAATCCTTAAATTTGCGGGGGGGGGGGGGTACAAATTTGTTGATTCCATTTTTTAGAAACGTTTCGTGGGGGGGTCCGGACCCCCCTGAACCCCCCCCTAAATACGTGCCTGGTAAGGAGGAACACAACCAAAAAATTAAGAACAAGCTCCTCTCATGTCCTAGTTCGTCCAGAACATTCTGGTCTGTAGCTAAGGGTCTTAGTCAGAACTTTTCATATTCGTCAATACTACCCTTGACTAGAGAGGACAAGTCCATCGCTTCTGCTCCTAAAGAAAAAGCAGACATCTTGGGGAAGCTTTTCGCTGCCAATTCTACCGTAGACCTCCAAGGAAGTACTCCGACCACCACCATAAGCGTGAACTCGAGAATGGCAGAGGTGAAATTTCAACATAGAGTAAAAAGTATCCTCTAAAAACTGGACACGAATAAAGCTACTGGTCCTGACCAATTTCCAGCCATTGTCCTACGCTATGCAGTTGAGCTTGCACCTATTCTTTGCAAACTTTTCAAACTTTCGTATCAATGAGGCGTGTTTCCCGCTTCATGGAAGGTTGGCTGCGTACAACCCATCCTAAACAAAGGCAAAAAAACTGATCCCACCAATTATAGACCTGTGGCTCTTCCCAGCATCATGTCTAAGGTTATGGAGACTGTCATTAGCACACACAGCTCCTGAAATACCTGGCCAACAATAGCATCATAAATGATCGCCAGTATATGGCTTCCGTAAGCACAGGTCTACAGGTGACCTCCTTGCCTACGTCACTCACTTGTGGGACAGAACAATAGACAATCACGGTGAATCCCGTGTTGTTGCACTTGACATATCGAAAGCCTTCGACAGAGTGTGGCATGAGGGACTTCTGGTCAAGCTTGCTGCTTATGGAGTACCACCTGGCCTGCGCCAGTAGCTGAATAGCTTTTTGAACGACTGATCTCTGTCTATTGTAGTAGAGGGCTGCTCATCAGACGTATTTTCAATAAAAGCAGGTGTTCCTCAGCGATCTGTCCTATCCCCTACACTGTTTCTGATGTACATCAACGAGCTGCTGGAAATAATATCCAATCCAATCTACAGCTTCGCAGATGACAGTACATTAGTATCATGCATGGAACTAGGCAAGCCACTATCATCACAGGAGACGGTACGTCGGCGACAGCAGCATGCTTCACAGATCAACGCAGATATCAAAACATTTGTCGAGTGGGGATAAGCAAATAAAGTACATTTCAACGTACAAAAAACTCAGGCAACAACACTTACAAAGAAGTATCACGATGGCTTTCCAGCCGTGGAAATGGAGGGTCACCCCATAGTCGAATCATCTTCCGTCAAGCTTTTGGGGATCAACATCAACAATAACATGTCCTGGCACGACCACCTCGTCAGTATTGCCAAAACGGCATCCCAGAAGCTTGGAGTTTTGTTCCGCTGTAGGAAGTATACAACAGAGCAACTGCTGCTGCTCTACAAGGCACAGATTCGACCATCGCTGGAGTATTGCTGCCATGTATGGGGATGCGCTTCGAAGCACTCTCTAAAGCTACTGGACACTATCCAGAAAAGAGCAATTAGATTAATCGATACGCCTAACCTCACAAAGGACCTCCACAGCCTCGAACATCGAAGGAGGGTGGCTGACCTATCCCTGTTTTACAGATTCTATTACAGAAGATGCCCGAGTGAGCTCTCCCAGGTAACAACACCAAAGGCCGTCCGAACCAGGAACACTAGAGAAGCTCTGTGAGCTCATCCTTACCAGGTCGAGGTCCTTACTCCCCGAACCAGTCTCCTCCAGCATTCCTTCTTTTGGAGAACTTCGACGCTGTGGAATCAGCTGCACGGGAATTTGTTTCCCGACTGCTACAACCTGCAGCATTTCAATTCTAACGTAAACCGACACTTATCTTCCCGCAGCGCTTCTACAACGCCATAGATTTTCAGCCTTTGCTGGAGAGTAGGTATTGACAGTGATGAGTGGGTTAGCTTCATTTTGTGATTACTGTTTTTATTAAGAAATTGTGAGGAATTTAATAAGTATAAGCAGTACAAAATGAACTCCAAGAAAGTACCTATTACAATACGATGAATTGAAAAAATCCGATGAAAAGAAGACCTCACCAAAATCCGTTGGGAGTGTCTTAGGTTAGGTTCAATTATTTTGATTATTCAACCCTACGGCCAGGCTCGTATCCAGGATTTGGTTTTGGAGGGAGTCCAGATTATGGTTGTTACTTGCTTGACCTTCCGGGTCCAGATTAGAGTTGCCACCTTAAATTTGCTCTCGTCGGGGGGGGGGGGGCATTATATAACGCTTGGGGGAGGGGGTGAGGACCCCCTGGACCCGTCCCCTAAATACGTGCCTGCCTAGGGCAACTGCAACACATGTAACTGCAAAATAAAATCCACGTGCCGCTCTGACCGCAACAAAGAGTAGTATCGCTCTCAGCAGCTGGTTAACAAATGAGCCGCCTTGTTGGTCCGGACTCAACCTAATTTATCTCCCAAACAACCGCGCCGTTGCATGGTGGTATCAGATAACTCTTCCGTGGCCTATTAATGAAATT
Organism: Callosobruchus maculatus; assembly: GCA_951848785.1. NCBI lineage: Eukaryota > Metazoa > Arthropoda > Insecta > Coleoptera > Chrysomelidae > Callosobruchus > Callosobruchus maculatus. Next base: position 3,880,690 of record CATOUR010000007.1, read on the forward strand.
TTATAACACGTGTTGTGACACACAAAAACGCTCGTATAACTCAAATTTATAGCAGATCGACGTCATAATACATTCATATTAAGCACCCCTTTGGGTCCGATCTGTGTAGGTAGATGTAGCCAATCAGCAGTATTCCATATAAGGACATGGGCGTTCGTTGTAAAAAATTGATCGGGAAAAATATAACAATACTCTAACTTAAATAAAGATCAAATTTAGTGGCTTTGTTCTGTGACATTTCTGAAGCATTTGATTGTGTCAATCACAATATATTAAGCAAACAATTAGATAAATATAGTTGTTCTGAAATAATACTAAAATCGTTTACCACTTGTTTGAGTAATCGCTAAATTATCTACACTACCCGTGTGAGGGCGGGTTAGAGTATCTCCCATCGTATATCCTGCGTGTCGTAAAAGACGACTAAAAGGAACCGAACTACTGTCGGTATAAACAGTAACCTCTTCTCAACCAACAGCTTTGGGTGGACGAGTTGAGAAAAGTCAGGACACCTTCTTGTCCTTGGGGTGAGAAATTGCCCCTAAAGGCGGATGAACCACTAGATACCATCTGGTCAACGGCATGAGGATGCAGAGAGCGAATGGGAAACTATACAGCATTAAAGATTTTAAGAAGAGAAACTCATAAAATGCGTAAATGCATTTTACAAGTTCACTACATGTCTGTTAAGACGTTGTGACTATGATGATGATGATGATGATGATGACCAAAGTAATTTAACACTAGGGGTACATGTTACAATCAATGGTAGTGGTATACCATCCTTTAAGTACCTGTAGTTCTTGAATTCATAACTTTAGACACCAAGTGTGCTAGTTTGTTGGAATTGTTCAATCGGGAGGAACACAAAAAGTAACAAATATACAGTGTGTCCCATTAAACATTTTGAATCGGACGTCACGTGATCAAAAACAAATACTTCACTGGGTAACACAATAATAAGAAAGGATACTATGTTTGCTCTAATTTAAATTACTACTCCCCATTTCCGATATATTGCTTGTCTTAATTATAAATTCAAAAAGATTTAAATAAGTATAAAAGCATCATTGTGATTATTATTAAGGTAAAACTACCGAGTCTTGTTGCAAGTATAAAGATCTGGTCAAACTGATACCACTGTTGTGGATAAAGCTACGCTTGATCCGGCGGTGTGCGAGAAGCTTCAGTCTTGTAGTGGCTAAATATTTGCTACAGGCTTTGGTGCTGTAGTATTATACGGGATGGAGAAATCAGGTGTCTAAAAACACTGTTCTGTATACCGCTCAGCTGAGGCTTCTGTGTATCTAAAATGACACGTCCCACAATTCACAATAAATTTTGTTTTGAGATGTATGGTGGTATATGTAAGTTAATGCTAGGCTGTATATATCCGATATATCATAGAAATACGTTATATGAGTATAGTTATGATAGGAAGATTAAATAAATGCTGAGTTTCTTATTTCCGAGATATCATACAGAAGATTTGAACCTGAAATATTCTTGAATTAGTCCTGTATCTGAGTATTTCAATTATATTGTAGTAGAACATTTCAGTTATTGCTATTCTTATAAACTAATGTATTTCCAAGTGAAGTACAAGTATCTGGAGTTGAAGCACATCGTAAGCAAAATTCTCATAATTTGCTTATCACAACATCATTAAGTTTGATGCTACGTTGTTGTTGTGTGTACACGTAGATTATGTAGAGTTTGTTAGTACTACGTCAAAGACTCTAGTGTCACTTTATATCTCTTTGACCCTAACAAAGCCCGGTTCCACCCCATTGAGAGGGGCACCCTTGTCAGTATCTAGCACAGGGATTTCCTGAGTGGAGTGCGTGCCCCAAGGGGGGCGCAGAGACCTTAAAGGGGGGTAGTGGGCCACTTGTATGGTTAAGCACAAAAAACCAGCGATCACTGAGAGTATGCATCCCAAACTGCTTAATACCACCAATAAATAAAAGTCTAGCTCATCCACCATATTCCAATATTTAAGTAGGTTCCTCACAAAATACCTTCTGTAAAATTTTACGATAAAAATATGTATTTTGTTATTGAATATCTCTTTTATTATTAGGTTATTATAACCTGATAACCTGGACTGAGGCCTGTTTCTTAAGAACTATAGAATAATAAATATGAGCTTTGTGTCTTTTTCTCGAAGTATAGGAAAGGACGCGGTACGCGTGAACAGATCTTAAACTTAAGACAAATTATTGAAAAAGCCAGAGAGCATTATTTTCCTGTTTTTATCTGCTTTGTGGACTATTCTAAGGCGTCTGATAACATAAAGTGGCCTAAACTGTGGGAAATCCTCAGCTCTATGGGAGTTCCCTATCACCTAGTGTTTCTCATACAGCAACTCTATGAGTCTAATTCGGCTCGCGTAAGAATTGATGGTAACCTGTCTAGTCAAACTGCAACCAGAAAAGGAGTTCATCAGGGATGTGTGTTATCTCCAATGTTGTTTAACATTTACTCTGAATTTGTGATGAGACAGGTATTAGACAACTGGAATGGCGGTGTAACTGTTGGCGGAAACAAAATATCCAACTTAAGATTTGCTGACGACACAACCCTTATTGCAGCTTCTCAGGAAGAACTAGTAGCTCTATTAAACATCTTAGAACAACGTAGTTCAGAGTATGGTCTTGGTATTAACTACAATAAGACCAAGGTTATGATCGTTGATAGAGAGCATGATAATTATCGAGAAATAAAGTCAGTAGGCCGTTGTGAAGTAGTTCAAAGTTTTATATACCTCGGTTCTTTGATCGATAATTCGGGTAGCTGTGAAAATGAGATTCGACGGCGCATTCAACAGGCACGTGTGGCCATGACAAAGCTTACTAAAATTTGGCGTGACCATAACATCACTAAAGCTACAAAAATGTCGCTGGTTCAGTCTCTTGTGTTCTCCATATTTTTGTATGCCTCGGAAACTTGGACTTGAACTTGGACGCTTTTGAAATGTGGACATGGAGGAGAATGCTGAGAGTTCCTTATACGGCCCATCGAACTAACGTCTCCATACTGGATGAGGTCGGTAATCCAAAGAGACTATCCTCCATTGTGTGGACGAGAATGCTTACATTCTTTGATATACACAGAAGCGATAATATGGAGAAACTTGTAGTTCAGGGTCATGCCCCGAGTGGGAGGCGCCGTGGCCGTCCCCCTACACGCTGGGTGGATACGACGAAACAGTTGCTGGATATGAGTGTCAAGAGCGCCACTAAACTGACAACAAATCGCGAACGATTGCGAGCTACAGTGCTCAAAACTATTGATAATATTCGTGTCGGCAATACTCTAGCTCCGACTTAATGCATTTTACGAGTTCACAACATGTCTGTTAAGACATTGTGACTATGATGATGATGATAGCAAGGTGGCCAAAAGCTTATACCTAATACTGGTCAATATTTTTTTATGGAATGAGTCGTCTCTGGAGGATCAGAAGAGCCATTTTTTTGGGTGTCAAATAAGTTAGGCAACCCCTTCTAGCATCTTCTACTACGCTCATGATTAAGAGGTCTAGTGAGCAAAAGTAACACCGGCCTACAAATAACAGGTGAATCTCGTTAATGAGAATATATTGCGTCCACAGCCGGACCGAGCGAGGGGAAGACGAATGGATTTTTAAATATCTTTTATATACTTGTTGCGGACCGCGTTTTCGTGAGTAAGAGCCTCTTGTCATCAAATTAACATGAAAATTGAATGAATCCACTGTAGAGGCGTCCAACCAGACGTTCTTTATCTCCCGACGATAAATTATCTGTAATACGATAGCACGTTGAGTAACTGGCTGCTTCGGCACCTGTTCGATCCAACCATTCATCACGGATGCTTTCGTGACATCCAGACATAATCAAGGAAGATGTCAACGAATCGTCAACTAGTAGGTACATTCTATATAGCGCTTAATTATACAAACAGGAATCGAAATAAAACCTTATAGAAAAACTGCACACAATTTATTCACTAGTGTCAGGGTGAAAAAATTTTATAATTCAAAAATACTATTATCGTAGAGTGTAGTTAAAAATACAACGTAAATACGATAACTTAAAATGCTAGGAAGACAAATTTCAATCGAATTTAAGATAAACAACTAAACATCTGGCCGATATTATTTTCTAAACAGTTTGAAGAGCTTCACAGTAATTTAGGCACTCCGTTACGTTAGAATAAGGTTCGAAGTTATATAATGTTTACTTAGTGCTTGCCTAAGAATACGTTCGTCCCTTCAGACTTGTTGACCACAAGTATCATTTCATATAGTACCTAGTTATACTTCCTACAATAAAGTAGTCTTATGAATTGTTGGTGATTGTGCAACAGCTTGGGTGAGTTTAGTCTCACAGAGTACCCAATTCGACTAATTGTCTTTTTATTTATTGATATATTTGATTTACATTTATTGATATGATGATATATTTCATTAATTCATTTGAGCTTGTTATTAGACAATTGACAAACTTTCATAAACACATTTATATCATTAATGGTTTGATAGTTCAACTACGGAATGTCTGCGATATCAAAACAGATAACAATCTCGATATACTCCGCGAGTTGACCCTTCGTGCCGAACCAGTACAGAGGAGTGGATACTTTGCAGGTTGACCCCTAGTATCTTAGTGAGTTGGCCTCACAGTTATGATGATAATTCTCCGCCCTAGTGATTGGAGCCCTTGGAGAGGTATTTCGCCTGTTGACCCTCAATACCAAAGACCCAAGTGCTGCTCGAGTTTTGTTATATGGTTTTTGTATAATTACACAGTATATTATTTCATGTATTCTTTTGGATGAGGTATTTCGCATGTTGACCCTTAATACCCCTGACCCGAGAGATATTTGATTTACGTTCTGTGTGATTTTTTTAAAGAGTTCTTTGGTGTGTATCTATTTATGTTTATCTGTTTAAATTATAACAATTGCATAACTTGTAGGTTATATGAATCACACCAATATAAAATAACGTTATGTTATTCAATTAAACCTATGGTAACCTATTTTTAAAAATTTATTCTACTTTACTGAATTGGTTACTCAGGATCTTTTTATTTAATTTCCAGATGTGTCATCTCGAGCGCTTTTCCTGATACAGGCCCAACCTTTTATCGATGTTAAATTAGGTACTCCTAGTAAGTTGTCGTTTAAACATTTAATTGTGATCTTATCTAAGTTATTTTGGTCATTTATTTATTGAATAATTACTACATTATTAAATGTTTTTAAAACACGCACAGAATTATCATTTAATTTGTTTTTATCCCCTACATCAGTAGGGACCATTTCAGCTTTTCTTTAGCAAATTTAAAAACCTGGCCAATAGTTTGTTTGTCCATTGGATCAATTCTCAATGCTACTCAAAATACTACTGATACTAAAGCTGCATCAATGATTATCACTCCATTAAGTATTTCATCCATAGCAAGCATAAAAATGTCAAGCGACTCCAGTACTGCTTGGTTTCCAACATTTTCCTCAAAATTTGGCTGACTTGAAGGACTGCCAGCCCAAATCACTACAAAAAAATTTAGTCTGTGAAATGCACTCCTTAATGAGCTGATATCTATCAAATAGACGTCAAGCCAGTACAAAGTATCCGATAAAATTTTTAAGTAACTTTGGACACAGCTGAGGAAGAAGCACGTAAAAGATTAGTTATATATTTGTTCCTTTTACATACTTTATTTTACTTTCCACACCTATAGGTGAGGGGAGTATTGTGATCGCAACATTTTCGATTTTGAGATAACACGATTTTTGGGCGTAGATAACGAAACTCCACGTCACCCAAACATCCAAACATTGCCTTGCTCATTATAAAAACTAAGGGACTTAGAATTTGTGATGTATACATAAGAGTATTATTTTAGGTCGTTCTATATTGCGTAACGCGAAAATTGTTAAATTGATTTCAATGAAATTTTGACACAGTATTACTACCGCGGCGAGGATGGAAAACGCGTATGTTTTGGAAAAATCGTGTCAGTGGCAGCGCAGCAGGCATAAAAAAACTAAAAATATAAAAATAGCTCAAACTTTGTTTTTAGGCATTTTAGAAGTTCCTGATCATTTTCTACTTTTTTTGGGTGAGCGTGAAATTGGGGCAGTTGGGGGTGAGGGGTTATTAATCTAAAAAAAACTGTTGTATTCATAATAGTTGTCCATTGACCTATGGAAGAAATATCTAGCGGCATATTCTTTTTCTAAGTCCATCGGCTTGCGTATTACAGAAGCTAAGGGACTTAGAATTTTGTGTTCATATATTATACGAGTCTTGCTTAATGTTGTTCTATGTATATTGCTTAAAGCGAAGATTATAGAATCGATTTCAATGAAATTTTGACACAGAATCTACTATCGCGGCGAGAATGGAGAACGCGTCAGTTTCTGAAAAATTGTGTCAGTGGCGGCGTAACAATAATCAAAAAATAAGCTCATACTTCGTTTTTAGACCGTTTGGAGGCTCCCGATCGTTTCCCATCGACCAGCTGAAGCATGCAGAATAAGCACTGTGGCGTCCTGGTTCCTAAGGAGGGAGTCGGAAGAAACTATTTACGAAAGCTTTTGTGTTGGATGTTTTTTTTTGCGGGCGGGTGTGCGATGATTTGGTTACAAGGCAAGGGGATTTCAGACTATAACTTCATGCAATGAGAAAATGATAAAATGGTATCACTATTATGTATGGGAAGTACTGAGTCAATCAACTTGACTCCATTTTTTCCTCTTACTTTACAATTTAGATATTTATACCAAGCCCAGCAAAACCAAATATTCAATATATGGATATGTATATGTAGCACTCGTACCTACAGATGTATTAAAAATAAATAGATACGTATATGAGCATAGATCGATGAATTAGGTGTCTGTTCACCTTAGTAATTCCGATACCTTTCAAGCTCACATAAATCCATCAACCGGGAGTACCCGCGGACCTATTCAAGTGTCACATCGGCAATCGATCGTTGGAAATTCGTTGGATAATCTCTGGATAAGACGTCATTTCATACGCATGCGCCAATTTTGGAAATATCCAGCGACTGGCAATCCTGAGAGGCGTGTCATCACAGTGATGGCGGCTTCCTGTTCCTCAGCCGTCAGCTGATGAGCCTAACCTAACAACCTAACCGTACTTAATTTTTATTTTATTGTTCCATGTCATTGACGTCTTAGGTTACGTCATACCCCAAAGACGTCAATGTTCATTGTTGTTGTTGTTTTAGCCGAAAGCCGAGCCACCACAGCTATATACATATTCTCGGGTGCGTAATGTGAGAAGACCCCCTGCAGTACATGATCTACAGATTCGTGAAAGTGGTATCTGCAGGTATAGTTTATTCGCGCCTCAGATACTGTGTGGATAACTGGATAACAAGTGCGTATGTTGTTTTTCATTTTCTACACTGGAACAAACGGAGTTAACGACCCAACGTGAGGGACTTAGGTTGGTAGAAGAATATTTATTATTAGCCAGTGAGTTTAGGAAAGCTTACTGAGACCATAGAAGTAGGATGGGTCGGCTGACAGTTTCAATACTCATGGTTCTGAAGCTACAAGTAATGGTGCGTGCTGGACACAGGTAAAGTAGCATGATAGTGTTTTATGTGATCTCATAAAAGGGGCAAAATCAATTTCATATTTGTCAGGCTGTGCTCTACATGTTAGATATTATTGTGGCACATCATAATCTTCGTGGAGCTTATAGGGTTATACACCTTATTTTGGATAATCCCTGTTTTCATAATAATTGTTACCATGACTCGGTCTCATGCACAGGTACTCGTTACCCAGCCTTTGTGTTTAAATGAGAATTTAATGTTGCATTAGTTCTAAACGATTCTACAGTAGTATGTTGTTATTGTCAGTGTGTCAACTAGTTATGATAGTGGTCTTATGATGGTCACATTGTGTTGTATAATATTTACATTTGTAGTAACCAACAATTATTCATATGTATGGGTGACAGTTTTTATCACAGCACTGTGATTAAAGTTGGGGAATTGTGTTGTATGATGGTACCCTAAAGCACCTTATGCTATGCAGTTATGTTCTTCACAATTACTGAAATGAAAATATCAATAATAATTCAACACTGCAGTTCCCCACATGTGACCTTTATTCACATTCATAACTAATTTGAAGAGTTTATTGCTATTGATGAACTGTAGTTACTAAGTTATAGTCATGCAATTCACTTTTGCAGGATGGGGTGGACATGATACATCGAGTGACATCTCAAGCAGCACATATGAAGTAAGATGCTACAGGGACTGGGGTCCTTCCAGGGTAGATTGTGTATTGTGTCAAAGTTAGAACATTATTTATTACGATTACAACATGTATTCTAACTTTGTGTAAGCACAATATGATATGAAGTTGTTTTCTAATAATAAATAATAAATCCCATGTATTCATACTTTAATATACAAAATGAATCCAACAAACTATCTGTGATCATGGTTAGCTCTTAATAACAACCTAAATGTAACTAGGCCCATCAAATCACTTCAATCAATCAATTTATTGGTGATAATAAACAACATATTTATAAGTCATATGGTGAACAAAAGTAAAGTTACAAACTAGAAATATGAGAATATTGTTAAAAACTTGGACATATAAAAACAAACTACAAAAAATAGTTTATAAACAATGATACAAAACAGACGAGGCTACTATATGTATTGGGCATACCTATGTCCCATCTTTACCAAATAAAAAAAATTCATCAATTGAGTAAAATGCTTCTGATATCAAAATTTGTTTTATTTTTACTTTGAACTCAAACTATGGCACAGTGCTGTAGCTTAATGGTAACTTATTATATAATTTAACAGCCAGATATCCTGGACCACATTGACATCTTGTTAAACATTGAGAAATTGGCATAAGTTTCTTTCTAGTTTTGGCTTCATAACTATGGACATCACTGTACAATCTATATTGATCCTTATTACCCACAGCAAATTTTGAAGTATATAAACCGCTGGTAAAGTGGGTATGCCCATATTTAAGAAAACATGTCTGCAGACATCCTGATAATTCAACCTACCCACTATTCTTATGGCTTTCCTCTGCAAGATAAATAACCTTTTCATTTGCAGGGCATGGCCTTATGCTAGGATGGCATAAGTAGGTACAGGGTGCCCTAGTCGCGCATCATGCCATGAAGCCTACCAAATTGCAGCAGAAATAATGTTCAGTTGATTGGGTTATACAAAATACTTTTTTATTAGTCTACAAAATAATACATTTCACTTATACACTGTAATACTTTCACTCCACTACCTTTAAGCTGCAATTACAATACTCAAGTCACTGTTGCAGACCTGAAAAGAAAAGCATGATTACAGTTTCCTACTCACTTGTCAGCTGCTGTAGTCAGCCACACATGAGGTTTAGATGTACACTTAATTAAATGTAGCAAATAAAATTGTACAAGCATTATTCGCTGACTGATGAACTTTGAGTATGAATTTGAACATTGGTATTAATGTTGCTAACATGATGCAGACGTGCCATTGATTAGTAGTTTTTGTTTGTTTTAAACTCAGCACCAGTCTACTTCTTTACTTCACACGTTACTCAACATTGCTTCACATAACTGTATATGCAGTTGTGCACATATTTCAAAAAGTACAGGTCAGTAACAATGTAGCCCCGTTGTAGTTAATGTTGATGGCCCCTGCATTTGATAAGGTGTCACTATATCTTCATCATGTACTAGACATTGGAACACATACACAAGTCCTTGTGTGCAGTGGATGGTTTCAGTTGAGGCTAACATGATACAATCATGTTTGAGAATTATTCAAAATACACCACAACATTCTCTGCATTTGAACGATTCATAATATGCTTGGCCATGTACAGCTGCTTGTATTGTGTATTAGTGTATTTGATAGCTACATTATGCAAATGTATGTAGTGGGTGTTTCCTCATACAATGCCATCCTTATCTTTTTTTATTTGAAGTAGTAGAAAAAAGTTTCCCATTTAAAAAAATATACATCTATACAAAAACAGGTTTTTTTATTATTTTATCTTTTTGTTCATATTGTATTCTAAATGACAACAGAAGACTATAAAAGTTTCATATAAAAACTTGTTTCTATCTCTACAATTAAAACAGATAAGAGGGGAGGCGAAGTTTGAGGAAACACCTGGTATAACCACCCTGCCTCTTTAACCATAGATTATAGCAGCTGAGGGACATAAATGTGTCATGTCACGAGGGACATAAATGTGTCATGTCACAGTATCAGGATGATTTCATGGATCTACTACTGTTTACTCAGAGTGTCTGATCCAGAGGTGGGCTAAGACCATGTAAATACTCATACCAATCAGTTTCTGGTATGCACCTAAACTATATACTTACTGAGCATGATTAGTCAGACAACGAAAACTGCTCACCTTGCCCTCTATCCTTACAGCCGTGCTTCTTCGTGCGTCCACGAGGTACGGTGTTAGCTCGTGCCATGCCTGTTGTAGTGCGCCCTACACTAACTGTCAAATGGGATGATATCCCCTGTTCTGTTCAGGACGATCTCGGCGTAGGCGGCTAGCATAGTCCTGGGTCTTCGATCTCCCTCCCAAGCTTCGATACACAACACTACTCACGACATAGTGGGGGCAGTATACACGCTGAAGTAGTCACATATCGATTCTAGCCCTACTCCAAGTATATCACGTTATCACACTAACCTTTTCTTCGATACATTGTGTTTGTTTGTAACACCGTACGATCACTACGATCCTTCATCACTTGGTCAGCGACACAAAATAGGTGTCAGTGACCTCAGAGTTCAGCGACTAACAGCTGATCTGCACAAACACAAACAAGTCTTTTAGGTTAGGCTCATCAGCTGACTGCTGAGAAACAGGAAGCCGCCATAGCTGTTTAACTGTCAAAATAGGGCTAACAGGCCTGCCACTCGCTGGATATTTCCAAAATTGGCGCATGCGTACGAAATGACGTGTTATCCAGAGATTATCCAACGAATTTCCAACGATCGATTGCCGATGTGACACTTGAATAGGTCCGCCGATTTCATACGTATCAATGTCAAGGTCAACTGGATCCTACATCATTTCGAATATGAAATATTATCGAAATGAATTGTATGTACTCGTAGCTAAGCTGATAATAAGCTACTTACGAGATTAGGTTGATACTATCAATAAAGAAATCTCACGTTACTGTTGTAATCTAAAGGTACTTGAGAAGTGCAGTCGCAACCACTTATCGCATTCCACAACAGATACTCAACAAAATTGGGTTGAATTGGGTAACACGTTCTCGTCACTAGACCTCGACACTATTTGTCTACGACTAGACGTCTATTACTTCTGTTTGCTGTGGTATTTTTGACATTTATGGATGCAATAGCACACAATTTGATGCTAGGCTCCGAGTAGATTTTAAAGATGTTAACACATTGTATCTATTTTAGAAATGAGGAAGAAAAGAAGTATCCGAATTGTAGCAGGTTTATAGACCGGGTTTCCTTTATGAACCATCAGCCGGTACGATACCATTTTTAGGTCATCAACAGTTCGAGGGAGTCTACTAGACACCAATACTTTTTCAAAAGCTATTGTTTCTACATCAACTATTAAACGATTGTAGCTGATCAATAGGAAAAATATTTATTCAGCTAGTAAGCATTTGCTAGAAAAATCTCAATTCTGTTAAATAAAGAACATTTTTCAAGCTCTAAAATCAAACGAAATGCAGATCACAGAAACTCAACAAGATCCTAGATTCTCATGGTTACACTATGTAAAAACAAAAACATATATTTAATATACAGAATATGTTTTCCAATAACATAAAATATAATGAAGAAAAAGAAGAACTGGATTTTTGTGTTATATGTATCAAAAATCCGTTGGTTTAATGAATGCACCAAAAATTGAGCACAAAAGTGGCAATAGATTTGGCGCAAGCGAATTTGATTGCACTAAAGTGGAAATCAATGGTTTGGTTTTGTTTTTATTGTTTGTGTATATTTGCTCTAGAGATACTTGCAAGTGTAAGTTTTCGTGAAATGAATTAGAATTATTTTCGTCAAACGAGACTGAGACTCGAAACTGCGACTGAATTTGTAATCATCACCTCGAAACTATCCGAAATGCGAAGTTTCATCTTAATAGAAAGCCAAATAAAGATTATCGATTTTTTAGGTACACCCTCCGCCCTGAGGGATCTGAAATTTTTTAATTTCGTCAAACGGGACTGAGACTCGAAACTGTGACTGGGTTTGTAATCATTACCTCAAAAATATCGGAAATGCGAGGTTTCATCTTAATAGAAAGCCAAGTAAAGATTTTCGATGTTTTTAGGTACACCCGTCACCCCGAGAGATCTGAAATTTTTTATCTTCGTCAAGCAAGACTGAGACACGAAACTACTGGATTTATGATCAGCACCTCGAAATTATCCGAAATGCGAGGTTTCATCTTAATAAAAAGCCAAATAAAGGTTATCGATTTTTTGTAGGTACATCCCGCTACCCCGAGAGATCTGAAATTTTTTATTTTCGTCAAACGAGACTGAGGCTCGAAACTGCGACTGGTTTTGTAATCATTACCTCAAAAATATCGGAAATGCGAGGTTTCATCTTAATAGAAAGCTAAGTAAAGATTTATTAAGGGGGACCCACGTGGTTGCGCGATGAACAGCGTCTGTCTTCGATAGTGGGGCAGCAGCAGCATTGTGCGCGGTTAGCGCTTGGGTGGGTGACTGAATATACAGGGTTACTGGTAACTCGACCACTTTCCTGCAAGAGGTGATAGAGGGACTCAAATACAATAGATTTAACCCCTCATATGTAATTCCGAAAACCAATAGTTTTCGAGATAATTAACATTTAATGTTTTCAACCAAATGTCCAAATTTCCACATTAGATCCTAAACTAAGAAAAAAAACCTGTTGTTGATTCTGATAATTTTTATTTTAGTATTTAACTAACACATACACAAAGCTAACTTAGTATTAAAATGCTTAAAAATACTAAGCAGTTACAAACTAAATTCAAATATTTAGAAAATATTCAACAAAATTTTTACATTCACCGTGAAATAAAATTATCTAGCTCAAAAAAAATTATACAAACGGTTGAACAAATCGCTAAAAAAACTTTCCTACCTAATAACCTTTTCAGAAAGATTATAAACAGCATTGAATAAAAATCACTTATCCAAAAAGAACGAATGACAGTATAATCATTATTGATAACTCAGTTACATACTCGAATGTTTGCAAATGCGGTCGATGATTTTATCCAAGTAAAACAAATTAAATTCACTCAAAGTTTCTAGAGAGCTTGCTCAATGTGTTGCCCCTGATTTCGAATACAAGTACGGATCTGTTACCTCATTCGTGTTGAAAAAGTTCGTTTCATCTCCTCCGCCGCATTGATCATTTTTTGCCTTAGTTCGTCAGCAGTAGTAACTGGAGTCTCCTAAACCAATGCCTTCATGTGACCCCAGACGTAAAAATCAAGAGGTGTCAGATCTGCGCTCCGCGCAGGCCATGGGATGGGTTCACCTTTCCCTTTCCATTTGTTCGGGTATGTGTTGTCCAACAACTGCCGAATTGTGATACGGTAATGTGCTGGACAACCATCATGCTGGAATATCATATTGTTGATGATTCTGTATTATGTTGATAAATTTTGTTAAATAGTTACTTGTGGTTGTACTGTCATTCTTGTCCTTTGAATAGGCCATCAGATAAGGAAGTTTTTATAATAATTTGTTTGACTGGTTGTGTATCTTTTTTTGAGCTAGACAATTTTGTTTCACGGAGAATGTAAAAATTTTTTTCTTTATTTTTTAAATAATTGTATGTAGTTTGAAACTGTTTAGTATTTTTACACATTCAAATACTAAATTAGATTTGCGTATGTGTCAGGAAAAAACTAAATTGAAAATTACTAAAATCGACAGCAGGCTTTTTTCTAAATTTGGGATGTAGTGTGGAAATTTGGACATATCGTTGAAAAACATTAAACGTTAATTATCTCGAAAACTATCGGTTTTCGGAATTACATATGGGGGGTTAAATCCATTGCATTTGAGTTCCTCTATCACTTCCTGCAGGAAAGTGGTCGAGTTACCAGTAACCCTGTATACACAGGGCATTCAGTTTCGACCGTGTTTGGTGTCGTCCACACGAGCGCTGAGCGGAGGCGGAGGCGGAGGCTTAATTGAGTATTGACGGCTCCCAGAGAAAAAAAAAAGGTTTTTTAAACTGAAAACCTTGCAAACTGATTTTGTTATATGCACGTATTGATATATCATTTTTAAAATTAAATTTCTTCAAAAAAAATGCGAAAATACCAATGGTCTCTCGGACGACACCTTAGCCACTTAATGCCACGTTATAAGTTGAGGGTTAAGGGTCTAGGGCATAGCGCGCGAAATTGAGAATCCAAGAAAAGACGTATTCCCGTGTTAGCGAGGAGGCGTGGCCGCCTGTTCCCTTTCTCCAGTGTGTGTGTCTAAGATGAGGGGAGATAAGTCCAAAAATCCAAAGGTAAGGTCAAAAGGTCCAAAGGTCACCATAAAAGTTAATTTCGCATTTCCAGGCTCCTGACGTTACCTTTAAACTTACAGTAATGGCTCAAGGAGCAAATTGAAGAAGAAAGCTTCGCTTGTGCAACTATATAACCTTTCTTTGATATCGTGTTCGGTTGTTAAATTACATACATTTATAAAATGTATGATTTTGCATTGCGAGTTTTTTTGCACATTAAAAAATTTTTTTGAGAAAATCGAAAATAGTTGTCATTCATTAAGGTCTTAACTATAGCCTTCTGAAATACTGGATGTATAGTTTAAAAATAGAGAGAGTTATGTGAGAAATTGTGAGTCCGTGTTTTACATGGCAAATACGTATTTATACGTATGTATATATGTGTGTATCCAGGCACCTTAAGGGCCCTTTTACATACGTATTTGCATGGTGGTAGCCATGCCTCCTCGCTAACACAGGAATACGTCTTTTCTTGGATTCTCAATTTCGCGGGCTATACCCTGGACCCTTAAGAAGACACGTGTCGTCTCGACCACTACCTACTCGAATACTAGACAGTAGACATGCACATAGATCCTATTAGAGAGGACAACTCCCAGCTTGGGTTGCGCATGAATATAATTTAAATTCGAGCCGATGGCGATGGCTATCCAGCACGGTGCGATCTCCGGTGGTACTGCTACCTAACTATGATGACGTCATGCCGCGATTCGGACATTAAGCCGACCTCCTACGGCCACTCTTGCATCAATCACGAGAGGACGCCCGTGCCGCGGACCGTGTACCGCACGACTTATATGGTCCGTAAACTCTTAGTTTTATGTCTAAATATGTACTTTGGATTGCTATATATTAGACGGAGGGAGTGGACCTTTGGTCATGTTTTCATTTTCGATTTTCACTTCCCACACCGATAGGTGAGGGGAGTATTGTGATCGCGAAAATTTTCAATTTTGAGATAATACGCTTTTTGGGCGTTTTATGATGTGTACATAAGGAAAATCCACGTCACTCATTTCCGTCGGTCTGTCTGTCTGTCTGTCTGTCTGTCTGTCTGTAGCGTTTTTCTACCCTCGTAATCTCAGTAACCGCTGCATGGATTGTGATGAAATTTGGGCAGCGGTATGCTGTGGGGTCGTAGTAGGTAATGCTCCTATAATTTTAAAAATTGATGCATAGGCGGCGGAGTAATTAGCAAAAAACAAAAAAATTAAATATTGCTGAAACTTCGTTTTTAGGCGTTTTAGGGGTCCCTGATCATTTTCTACTTTTTCTTGGATGGGGGTGAAATTGGGGTGGTTGCGGGGTGGGGGGTTGTAAAATTGAAAAATTTGTTGTATTCATAATAGACTACCCACTGACCTGTGAAGGAAGACCTAGCGACATAAATAACTTTTTTAGGTCTATCCGAACATTGCCTTATGCCTATTACAGGAACTAAAGGACAAGATTTTTTCCGATGTATACATACGAGTATTGCTTTAGATCGTTCTATATTATGTAACGACGAAACTATTCAATTGATTTTAATGAAATTTTGACACAGTATTACTACCGTGGCGAGGATGGAAAATGCGTATGGTTTTTATAGATCGTGCCAGTGGCGGCGCAGAAACAATAAAAAAACTAAAAATATAAAAACAGCTCAAAGTTCGTTTTTAAGTGTTTTAGAGGTTCCTGACCATTTACTGAGTTTTTTTGAGTGGCGGTGAAATTCAGGTGGTTGGGGGGTGGGGGGTTGAAAAACTGAAAAGTTTGCTGTATTAATAATAGGTTGTCCGCTGACCTGTGAAGGAAGACCTAGCGACATAAATCACCTTTTTAGGTCCACCTGAATATTGCCTTGCCTATTACAGAAAGCAAAGGACTTAGAATTTCTTCTGATGTAAATATACGAGAGTATTGCGTTAGATCGTTGTAACGAGGAAACTGTTGAATTGATTTTAATGAAATTTTGACACAGTATTACTACCGTTGGGAGGATGGAAAATGCGTATGGTTTTGATAAATCGTGCCAGTGGCGCCGCAGAAGTAATAAAAAAACTAAAAATATAAAAACAGCCCAAACCTCGTTTTTAAGCGTTTTAGAGGTTCCTGCTCATTTTCTGCGTCTTTTTGGGTGGGGGTGAAACTGGATTATTTGGTTGCAAGGGATCTTAGACTAAAGCTTCATGCTATGGAAAAATAATAAACTGGTATCAGCGGAATGTGTGGGAAGTACTGAGTCAATCAACTTGACTTCATTTTTTTCAGGTGAACTTGAAAATCGTGTAGTCTGAAAATTTGGTTTCCGTTAAATGAGACTGAAACTCAAAATAGCCGCCGAATTTGTGATTAGCGCTGTCAAGTTATTCAGAAAACGAGGTTCTGTTCTGATAGGGAACCAAATAAAGATATTCGATTTTTTTAGGTGAGCTTGAAAGTCGTGTACGTGAAAGTTTTATTTTTGTCAAATGAGACTGAAACTCAAAATAGCCGCCGGATTTATGTTTAGCGCTGTCAAATTATTTAAAGAACGAGGTTTTGTTCTGATAGGGAAGCAAATAAAGAGTTTAGATTTTTTTTAGGTGAACTTGAAAATCGTGTAGTCTGAAATTTTTATTTTCGTTAAATGAGACTGAGACTCAAAATAGCCGCCGAATTTGTGATAAGCGCTGTCAAATTATTTAGAAAACGAGGTTTTGTTCTGATAGGGAAGCAAATAAAGATTTTCGGTTTTTTAGGTGAACTTGAAGATCGTGTACTCTGAAAATTTTATTTTTGTCAAATGAGACCGAAACTCAAAATAGCCACTGGATTTATGTTTAGCGCTGTCAAATTATCTAGAGAACAAGGTTTTGTTCTGATAGGGAAGCAAATAAAGTTTTTAGATTTTTTTTAGGTGAACTTGAAAATCGTGTAGTCTGAAATTTTGATTTTCGTTAAATGAGACTGAAACTCAAAATAGCCGCCGGATTTATGTTTAGCGCTGTCAAATTATTTAGAAAACGAGGTTTTGTTCTGAAAGGGAAGCAAATAAAGATTTTCGATTTTTTTAGGTGAACTTGAAGATCGTGTACTCTGAAAATTTTATTTTTGTCAAATGAGACTGAAACTCAAAATAGTCGCCCGATTTATGTTTACCGCTGCCAAATTATTTAGAAAACGAGGTTTTGTTCTGATAGGGAAGCAAATAAAGATTTTAGATTTTTTTAGGTGAACTTGAAGATCGTGTAGTCTGAAAGTTTTATTTTTGTCAAATGAGACTGAAACGCAAAATAGCCGCCGGATTTATGTTTAACGCTGTCAAATTCCTTAGAAACGAGGTTTTGTTCTGATAGAGAAGCAAATAAAGATTTTCGATTTTTTCTTGGGTGAACTTGAAAATCTTGTAGCCTGAAAGTTTTATTTTGAAACTCAAAATAGCCGCCGAATTTGTGATAAGTGCTGTAAAATTTTTCAGAAAACAAGGTTTTGTTCTGATAGGGAACCAAATAAGGATTTTAGATTTTTTTAGGTGAACTTGAAAATTGTGTGGTCTGAAAGTTTTATTTTGGTCAATGAGACTGAAACTCAAAATAGCCGCCGGATTTATGTTTAGCGCATCAAATTATTTAGAAAATGAGGTTTTGTTCTGATAGGGAAGCAAATAAAGGTTTTCGATTTTTTTAGGTGAACTTGAAAATCGTGTAATCTGAAATTTTGATTTTCGTTAAATGAGGCCGAAACTCAAAATAGTCGCTGAATTTGTGATTAGCGCTGTCAAATTATTCAGAAAACGAGGTTTTGTTCTGATAGGGAAGCAAATAAAGATTTTTGATTTTTTTAGGTGAACTTGAAAATCGTGTAGTCTGAAATTTTGATTTTTGTCAAATGAGACTGAAACTCAAAATAGCTGCCGGATTTATGTTAAGCGCTGTCAAATTATTTAGAAAACAAGGTTTTGTTCTGATAGGGAAACAAATAAAAGTTTTAGATTTTTTTAGGTGAACTTGAAAATCGTGTAGTCTGAAATTTTTATTTTCGTTAAATGGGACTGAGACTCAAAATAGCCGCGGAATTTGTGATTAGCGCTGTCAAATTATTCAGAAAACGAGGTTTTGTTCTGATAGGGAACCAAATAAAGATTTTCGATTTTTTTAGGTGAACTTGAAAATCGTGTAGTCTGAAAGTTTAATTTTTGTCAAATGAGACTGAAATTCAAAATAGCCGCCGGATTTAAGTTTATCGGTGTCAAGTTATTTAGAAAACGACGTTTTGTCCTGATAGGGAAGCAAATAAAGATTTTCGATTTTTCTTAGGTGAACTTGAAAATCTTGTAGCGTGAAAGTTTTATTTTTGTCAAATGAGACTGAACTGAAATGTTCATGAACACCTAAGTCAAGTGCGACGAAAAGTGCTTCAGTGGTTGAGTAGGGTCGGAAGTAGGTGTTTGAATTCTTGTACCCAAAAAATGAGGCTACAGGATATACAAATTTACTACTCGTAAGTGAAACTAGAACAGAAGAAGATCAGGTATGCTGCAATGGAAGGAAAAGCTAAAGGAGGAGACGTCAAACTCTGATTCCAAAAACTAATACTGAATGGAAAGGCCATGATATGGAACCAAACGGAGAACAGACTTATGGGAAAAAGCTCCCAGTTTATAACGCCAAGGCTATCGAACAGGACAAATGCTAAAGGTCAAGGAGAAAACCTCAACATGGATGGAACGGAATTAAGGGGAAACTCTCGGGTACAGGAGACTGATGACCTCCTCACCTTAAACCAACTCATCAAAGGAACCTCTACAAGCAAAAATAATACCAGACGGACCAAAGTTATACATACCCTCATGTATGGGACTGAGAGTAAACGTGATGAACCTCATCTTCTTTATAACGAAGTGGTTGAAAGAGTCGACTACTTTGAATGTCTAGGCAGTATAGTTAATTATACAGGAGGGACTGACCAAGATATTCAACAGCGTCTACTAGAAGCAAGAAGAGCAGTTGTAGATTTTCAATATTAACGTGAAATCAGCGTCATCGTATGAATGCGAAAACATGGAAAAGCACAAAAGCCAATGAACAAAAACTCCAGGTTTTAATTAATAGATCTCTACGGAGTATCTTACGGATTTTCTTGCCAAGGACAATATCGAATGAAGAGTTGTGGAAAATATTAGGGCTGAAGAAGGTAGTGACGCAGATCAGACAAAAAAGTGAAATTAGATAGATTACATTCTGCGAAGAGAAACAGAAGGGTCAGTAGCTAGAACGGCGTTAGACTGGAACTCCCAAGGAAGTAGATACATAGGAAGACCCAAAGTGACCTGGAGAAGAACGGCTAAGTAGCCTCAGGGGCTTCACTATTGACTGTCTGTCTGTCATGAACATTATCTCTTAGTAATCAAATTTTGAGAATAAAAAATAATAGGACCATACCTTTTGCAACCAAGAACAGTGACGTTAAACATACCAAAGTCTGTGACATGACGAGGCATATTCATTCTGCAGTATAAACTGATCAATAATGTACCTAAGCCTTGTTAAAAAAATAGTCTGGAGGAGGTTGAGTGGGCAAGGTGAACTCAAAATGAATTAATGGCATCTAGGTACAAGCTCTTCTACTGACAGAACAACAGAAAATGATCAAACACAGCGGAATTCGATAGGCAAGAACTGAAAACAGCTCAAAACCACAGAAATCAAGCAGATTACAACTGCAAACGATAGAAAACGACTAAATACAACCGAATAGAATTAAAACACACGCCTATGGTCGGCACCGAGTAGACGTGGTTTTGTGAGCTCCGCTTCAATCGTGTAAATTAGTGGTTAAATCTCGAGTTAAATTAGTCAAAGTTTCAGTGCACCTGCATTTCATCCCAATACACCCAGTGAGTAAGTAAAATATCAACAATGGTACTCACACGAGAGATAAGAGATGAAATTAAAATCTCTATTAGCAATGGGATCAAATCGTTGCTTAAAGAGGAAGAATTTATCAAACACTTAGTAGAAAAAGTGGCAGACAGCGTAACTAAAAACCTGAGCACAAAAATCGCAGAGCTAGAACAAAAACTCGAGAAATTTGAGGCCGATAATAGTACAGTGATAACTGATATAAAGGAAGAAATGGCTATTATGAAATCCGAAAACGATTACCTCATGAAAAAATTTGACCAGCTGGACCAACAATCTAGGTTGAGCAATGTAAGAATATTTTTGTTGAAAGAACAGGCCGGAGAAGATTTAGAAGCTGAAATTATTAGATTATTTGATTCCAAACTGGGAATACAGATTAAAATGGAAGATATAGTATTTTGTAAAAGAATTGGCAAAATAAGAGAGGGCAAAACAAGAGGAATACTGTTAAAACTTGCTAGTACCAAATTGAAACAGAGGGTCTATAACAGTAAAAAACGATTGAAAGGTACGGGAGTCGTCATGAAGGAAGATTTAACAGAGAATAAGATGAAACTGATGGAGGCTGCAATAGAGAAGACGTCTTTGCGAGATGTGTGGTCGTCTATGGGGAATGTGTTTGCTATGAAAAATAACGTTAGACATCTTATTGATTCTAAGGCTGCGTTGGACAACTTGTAATTATTGTGTTCGCTGATTAGAAAATGTATGTATATAATTCATGTTCAAACTTGTATACAGGTAATGAACTCTTTTATATGTGGTAGTACTCTGGGAAATTTTAATTTTATTTGTAATTTATAAGTTACGTGTATATATTAGGTGTATTGTGGAGAACCTCCATATCTGTGGAGATTTATATTATGTGGTTGTTGATTGAAACATCACTTCTATACGATGAAAGTCTGTTATTTCGAAATAATTTGATAAAATATGATTGTAAATAGTGGTAGCTCACCTAAAAATATTGTTATTTTTTCTTTCAACTTTGCAATTTGTGCAGTGGTCACCTGAAGTGACTGCACATTAGAGTTTTATTTTTTTTTCTCATTGAGTTCGGAAATTTCGACTGTAGGTGTTGAATTTTGATTTCTCTTCTTTTGTAAAAAGAATACGTAAAGTAACTTACTACAATACCTGAACTATAATAGAATCACCTATACACCTGATCAACCGTGATTAAGATGAAAATTGCTCACTTGAATATACGATCCATATTTACTAATTTCAGTGACTTTAAAGATATTGTTTTAGCTAACGACTTTGATGTCATTCTTCTGTCTGAGACATGGTTGGACGAGCATATGGATTCCGATATGGTAACCATACGAGGTTATAATTTATTCCGGAAAGATCGAACTGGCAGAGGCGGCGGTGTAGGGGCTTATGTTAAGGTATCATTGGCATGTGAGATTGTGAGCATAGATGTGGATACTGTGAGTAACCTGGAATACTTGTTGCTCAAATTTAAAGCTAAACATGTCAGCTTTATAGTTTCAGTTTTTTACTATCCTCCTAATTTATCTATCAAGGACCTTGTAACTGATTTAGATAATATTTTGTCTCTTACTTACTATACAGTGGACTGGTTTGTGTGCCTGGGAGACTTCAACGTGAACTTTTTTAACTTAAACAATCCCCTCTTACATTGTTTCGAAGCTTTCGGATTTTCACAGATTTTAAATACTCCAACTCGAATCACTAATACATCTAGTACTTTAATCGATCCTATCCTAATTTCTAATACAGACTTAGTGGCCAAAAGTGGAACGATTTCTGTTCATACTATCACAGACCATGAAATGACATTCGTCTATATAGATCAACCTGTGGCTGACAACTCCCCTAAATTCGTGCAATATCGATCGTTTCGTAACTTTGACACAATGGCTTTTTTGGAGCATTTTTCTGGTCTACCGTGGCATAACATTATTGTAGAAGACAACATTGATAATAAAGTAGCTCTGCTAAACCGATATGTTTTGGATGCATTCGAGAAATTTGCTCCTGTTGTTTCCAAGAAGGTTACCAAAAATCGCTCGCCTTGGTTAACTCCTAATTTAGAGCTCTTGAAAAAAGAGAGAAATAAGGCTTTGAGTAAATTCAAAAGGACTCGAAATCAGTGTGACTTCCAAAGGTATAAGGAATTAAGAAACTTTACTTTGTCAGTTACGAGGAATGAAAAGAAAGCTTACCTGAACCAGATGCTTCAAAGTAAAGATGTAAAAAAGTACTGGAAAACTCTGAAAGACTTAGGGGCTCAAACTAATCGTAATAATGTTTTGCCAAAAGGCTTATCAGATCCCAATGAGATAAATCAATATTTTGCCTCTTTTTTCCAGTGTGTAACAAATAACTGTAATGAAAAAATCGATTTTTATAGTAAATCTACATATGGCACACATGAAACGTTTTCCTTTCATTTAATCACTGTTGAGGAAGTCAATGAAATAATTCGTAGTATCAAAACTGATGCATTTGGAGTGGACAACATCAATCGGGTTATGATTATGTATTGCAGTCCTTTTATTGACAAATACATAGCCCACATCATTAACTGTTGTATCTTAAGCTCATATTTTCCTAGATTATGGAAAGAAGCGATTGGTATCCCTATCCCCAAAAAAAGTAATCCAGTTGAATATTCAGACTTACGTATTATTAGTATTTTACCTATGATATCTAAAATTTTTGAAAAATTCATGTTCAAGCAAATTTACCAATACTTTTTAAGCCATAACCTGTTACCTGACTGTCAAAATGGATTTCGTCCTGGAAGATCTACTATTGACCCGCTAGTTACTGTCACGAACGATATTTTAGTGTCATATGACAAAGGATTTTCTTCCGTTCTAGTACTTCTGGATTTCTCGAAGGCCTTTGACACTATTTGTCATGAACTAATGTGTCAGAAGTTGAAATATTATGGCTTCGAAAATTCAGCAGTATTCTTAATATGGAACTATTTATTGGGACGAACTATGACTGTATCTGTCGATGGCACGTTCTCCACCCCCACTGATATTTTGTCTGGAATTCCACAAGGTTCTATCCTCGGTCCCTTACTCTTCATTATATACACCTCTGACATATTGAAAGGTATAACTAATTGCCAGATACAGGCATATGCGGATGATACACAATTGTATCTAAGTTTCTCTTGTAACGACATTGACATGGCCGAGATCAAGATGAATAGTGACCTTCAAAAAATTAAATTAATGTCTGAGCAGCATAATTTGAAGTTGAACGCAGACAAATGTAAAGTACTGTATTTTGGGAACAAAAATAATATAAACATTTTAAAGGAACATTTAACATTAAGCTTAGACACCACAGTTATCCAAGTTTGCGATGATGCTCGAAATCTGGGACTGATATTTGACTCTACCATGCGTTTCTCTTTGCATGTAAGAAGTTTAATAAGTAAAGCATTTGCCTCATTAAAGTTAATTTATGCTAACAGGAAAATTCTTGATTTTAAAACTAAACGTTCATTGTGTGACTCGCTAGTGCTCAGTCATTTCAACTATTGTGATTTCATTTATGGAAATTGCCTCACAAAATTAGATAAATTCCGAGTACAAAAAGTTCAAAATAGTTGCTGCAGGTTGATCTATGGCGTAAAAAGATCAGAACACATTTCCCATAAGATTAAAGAGTGTAAATGGTTGACCATGGACAATCGCAGGCTTCTACATCTGGGCGCATATATACACAAGCTTTTGAACAACGTTGATAAGTCAACTCTTACACAGAAGCTCATTCCTCGATTCAAAATTCACTCCAGAAATGTTCGGTTCAAATTTACCCTGACCATGCCTCAATACAGAACAGCTATTTTTCAAAGATCGTTTATTTTTAACGCTGTTCGTTTATACAACTCGCTTCCGGCTGAATTCAGGGCTTATAATATAAATAAGTTTAAATACAAACTCAAGATGTATTTGCTTGCTAGGCAGTTATAGTTTATAATATGTATTTTGCCGGAAAGAAATAAAATGACAACAATATTAAGTACTAGTTTTAAGTTGTTATAGCTGTATTTTTTGTTCATAAACGGATAGTTCAACAATTTCAATGTTTTCTGCCCTATGTTCCTCCATACCATGTTCTTCTTCTTTATTAAGAAATTTTTGTAAATAGTTATGTAATTTAAGATAGGTATCAATGTCAATAGGTGATAGTCTTGGTATTCTTTTTACTTGTTCATTGTTTTTTTTTATCGGGCTTAGTCCCATTGAAGGTTAAGTAAAATAGCCAGGAGCTAGACTTCGCCTTCAATATAGTACAAATTGTATACCATACATTTTTTCATTGAATAAAAGACGGTTTATTTCATCTGACTTTTTAAGTTCCTCTCGCATAATTGCGGTAGCAACAAGTGTTGACGGGCTGTGCCAAGTCAACACTCGGACTATTATTGATCGGAATTTAGGAAAGATCGCACAATATTACAGGTCTTCAGGATTACAGACTTTTGGAATACTTTGTGTAACTTTTCGTCCAGGCCCAACTGTTGAAGGTGTTGTGTAAACGTGTTTGGTGTAAGGCCTGAGACAGACATAATGAGGGGGACAATAGTGACTTTGTTTTGTTTCCAAAGTCGTTTTATTTCCATGGCAAGGTCCGTGTATTTAGATATCTTCCCAGCGTAGGTGTTTTGGATATTCACATCATTGGGAATGGCAATATCTATCAAATAGGTAATTTAAATTTAAAATAAAGACGGTTTATTATTATTATTATTATTATTATTAAAACTAGCTCAAAACGACAGAAAGCAAGCAGATAACAGCGGGAAATAACAGAAAACGACTAAACACAGCCGAATACAACAGAAAAGAACAGAAAACAGCTCAAAACCACAGAAATCAAGCAGATATTAACAACTGTAAATGATAGAAAACGGCCAAGTACAACCCAGTAGAATCAAAAATAGCTCTAAACAACAGAAATCAAGCAGATAACAACTGTAAACAATAGAAAATGGCCAAATACACCCGAATAGAGTCAAAACTAGCTCAAAACAACAGAAAGCAAGCAGATAAGAGCGGGAAACAACAGAAAACGACTAAATGCAGCTGAATACAACAGAAAATAGCTCAAAACCACAGGAATCAAGCAGATAACAACTCTAAACGATAGAAAACAACTCTAAACGATAGAAAACGATCAAATGCAACCGAATAGAATCAAAACTAGCTCAAAATGATAGAAAGCAAGCAGATAACAGCGGGAAACAACAGAAAACGACTAAACACAGTCGAATACCGAGCCCTGATCTCTAGTTACCCAGAGGTACGCGAATCCTGTCACCTATAGCGTGTATATATTTAAATTTAAGTTCAGTAGCTCTTGTCCTTGCTGATAGTATAGTTATGCCCAATAGTAAACAATTCCTCACGTGAGGACAAAAAGTAAGAATTTCGACGAAGGTGTAATGTGGAAGTTTTAAGACATCATGGTTTATGATCTGTCACAGGGTTTAAAATTTGGAAATACTGAAAAAGAGTATATATAGGTATAGGTACTATACCTTATCCACCGAACAAACGGAGTAACCATGCACAATGTATGTAAATTTTTACTGTATGGTCAAGGGTTATATGCACACTGTCTACAAAACTGCATACTGAGAGCAGTGATGTTATTATAAACAGAAAAATTAAGTTCGATTTATCCGAGAAAAACCCCAAAATATGGGTTTGAAATAATTTTTTACTCCTTTTCTTCAGTGAATGCAGTATAGTCTTAGCTATGGTGCATGCTTGTCACATGCATATACTCGTTATGAATGCTTCTATATTGAATGTAAGTAGAAACCAGCCAACATCGCCCTTATACATGTCTTCCAAACTCAAACTGTGACTTTACTGCTTAACCTTGTAATATCGATGCAAAATATTTCTGCTAAATTGGAATAGGATTCATAAATAAACATGAACAAAGTGCAGACGATGAAGTCCACATGAAGCGGAAAACCGAGGAAGGATGTAACACACCCAGACTTTAAAATATGGATGAACACGTGTGAAACCACACAGAACTACCGTTAAAACATAAACTGACACACGGGCCGTGTACTAAAACCTGGCGATAATAATCTCGACGATACTGTGTTCGGTAACCACGAAGTGAACACAAATATTTCAATTTACTTCATACAGTGTTGAACGTTGCAACCACCAATTTCGAAACTCCTACATTTTAACATTTATTGATAGATCTCGATGCAATATAGAGCTTAATCTTCTAGTGAACATTATAATAAATATAGTCTAAGAAAACAAAAAAAGTTGAAAATAATTTTTAAAATAAGCTTAAAACAATAAAGAACGGAAAACACTAGTTATATTGTGAAAAAAAAATATGGCACAAAGCGCACTACGCTTTTTTCACAATAATACTAGTATTTTTCGAGAGGTTCATATCATACGAGTATAGTTTTAAGCTCATATTAAAACTTATTTTTGGCTATCCTTTATGCTCTTCAAAGGCGCGTTTTTTTTGGTTCTTTTAAACTGCATTTATTTTTAATTTGCTTGTTAGCTTTATCATTAAAGCATCTTCTTTCTGTTTTTGGCTTTCAAAGTAGATGATGTGTATCCCGCACAGGGCATTCTTGAGAGCCTGCTATTATCCAGGTTTATAATTCGATCTTTGAAGACTACATACACTACGTGCTTGAACCATTTCTTTATGTAAGCTGCTTCATGATCAAATATAAGCTATTGAACTTATTGGGCGCAGTTAAATTTGCGTGTTCCTTATTTTAGAACTCGGAACTTTAAAGCTTAATATTGTGACAGGGCACGTACCGATTTATACCTAAAGTCTCCCAGTTTCTTCATTTGTGATTCGTATAATAGTATTTGTAATCAATCTGATATACAGGGTTACTGGTAACTCAACCACTTTCCTGCAAGAGGTGATAGAGGGACTCAAATGTAATAGATTTAACTCCCCATATGTAATTCCGAAAACCGATAGTCTTCGAAATAATTAACATTTAATATTTTTCAACCAAATGTCCAAATTTCCACACTAGATCCTAAACTAAGAAAAAAACCTGTTGCTGATTCTGATAATTTTTATTTTAGTATTTAACTAACACATACACAAAGCTAACTTATTATTAAAATGTTTCAAAATACTAAACATTTCCAAACTTCATGTGACCCCAGACGTAAAAATCAAGAGGTGTCAGATCTGGGCTCCGCGCAGGCCATGGGATGGGTTCACCCCTCCCTATCCATTTGTTCGGGTATGTGTTGTCCAACAACTGCCGAATTGTGATACGGTAATGTGCTGGACAACCATCATGCTGGACTATCATGTTGTTGATGATTCTGTATTATGTTGATAAATTTTGTTAAATAGTTACTTGTGGTTGTACTGTCCTTGGAATAGGCCATCAGATAAGGAAGTTTTTAAAATAATTTGTTTGACTGGTTGTGTATCTTTTTTTGAGCTAGACAATTTTCTTTCGCGGTGAATGTAAAAATTTTGTTCTTTATTTTTAAAATAATTGTATATCGTTTGAAACTGTTTAGTATTTTTACACATTTAAATACTAAATTAGATTTTCGTATGTGTCAGTAAAAAATTAAATTGGAAATTAATAAAATCGACAGCAGGGTTTTTTCTAAATTTGGGATGTAGTGTGGAAATTTGAACATATCGTTGAAAAACATTAAATGTTGATTATCTCGAAAACTATCGGTTTTTGGAATCACGTATGAGGGGTTAAATCTATTGCATTTGAGTCCCTCTATCACTTCCTGCAGGAAAGTGGTCGAGTTACCAGTAACCCTGTATATGCTGATAGCTTGAGAGGTATTTTGAAGGTAGCTGTAATCTATTATAGTTTTTAGACATTTTTCTCTGACTGTTGTTGAACATAATGTTCAATTTATTTCTGATATGTCTATTTTTATATTTTGTTTAAAAAATTTCCTGTGAATTGTCTCTTTATAACTGCTGGGCAATATAGGCTATCTATTATTTATTTATCGTTCCTTCATTAGCAAATCGACAGGTGCCACTATTAGAGTTTCTAACGTACCCAATTTTTTAAGCCTCTTCATAAAGCAGCTTCTCGAATAGCATTGCAATATGTGCTACGAGATTTATAGTCTATGGTTCGTCTTATGAGTTAGGCAGCGTGGCCAGATGTGGTAGATTTCTACCTTTGTGCATTGATTAAGGTATTTTAATACCTTAATCAATGCTTTGTGTTAGTTTTTGAGAATTTGATTCTAAATCTTAATAGGGAGAATTTCTTGGTAGTTTTTTACGCTGTTATTGCTACTGCATAATTTTTCGAAAAATGTCCTTCTTTAAAGAATTATTGACTCACTTTAGAATGTGCCATGTTCAAAAGACACCTTTTATTACGGCTGTAGAGGTTTGAGAGCTTTTTTTACTTTTCAGAAAATCGTAGCATCTTTTGGGTTCTTTTGCTGTTCCGATAATCGTAGTACCTTTTTGGTAGGTTTTGGTAGATTGCACCAAAACATCTGGTAGATACCCTAAGTAAATTCTGGCCAGACTGGAGTTAGGTCTGTCAATCAACGGACGGATGGCCTGAATGTTTTTATTTTTGAAGCAGGTGACACTTAAGTTGGTGCCGAGTCATGCTGGAGTCTACGGTAATGAAACGGCGCTTGCAAGGCGAGGGTCGAGGCATAATTTCCTGTGTAGGTCTACTCAGGAGCTTATAGGGCTGGCTGGAATCAAGCTGGAGAACCTATATGAGGACCTCTGGCCAAGGGTATTGGACATGAACCGGCTAAGATTACTTGTGGACCTGAAGACACAAGATGGACAGGACCCAGGATCATCCTCCTCTTTGCGATGAGGGGGATTTGGAAAATAGAGTAAGAGAGGGTGCAGATATGCCAACTTGTAGGCTTAGGTACTGGTGGTTCTTGTCATCAGAAAGCCTCTCTCTTTTTTATTCATCAATTCATAGGCTAGGAATATAATTAGCCGGAGGTGTGGACATATTGGGTTCTGATCGTATCAGCGAGGTGATAGCGAGGAATGTCTAGCTTCTGACCTTTTGGGTCAATTAACTTACAATTAAGTAACACATTTTTAACTTTATGAAGGTATAAGGGACAATAAAAGAGGGTGCTCTATATCGTATATCGACTCTCATAAGCAGTTGGCATGGAAGCGTGCTTATCTGGTTAGGTGAAGCGAATGCACCTTTGCGTTCCACCAAGAAGTTTGCTGCTTTTAAGCAGTAACTTTTTTTGGTTTGCCGTTACCTCCGGGTACCAGATGGCGCACAGGTAGATCTTTTCTGCGGCCTACTCTCAAACACTAAAAGATTTTGTATCAAATTTTCTATTGTATTTTGCATGGCTTTGCCTGGTAAGGCGTCGCCTCCATTGCCTCACTGGCAAATTCGCCACTGATTGACAGAGTTTGTGAGAAATGGAGTACTGTGTTGAGGATTCTTGAAAATCTCGTAAAACATTTGCACACATAATCAAAATATCACACTGGAAGTGGCCTTAACTAATCCGGTACAGCGTTATATCACAATCGAACCTCCAAGGCTCTACACTCTTTACGTAACAAGCGAAGGTCTCCTTTTCACCAAACGCATTAACACCATTACAGAATAATCCGTTTTTGACATGCATGAAATTCCCGATGTAGATGAAACCTTTCTTTCTATAAACGCTTTTTTTATTCAAATGCGTTGCAGAGTCAGTGGAGAGAATCGCCGGATACAGGTAATAATCGGAAATGGAGTGATATCCTCATTTGTTCTTGCTCGGTAAGACACACCTTTCCAATGTACCGCATCACAGCCGGACCGCGATCGAGCCGCTTTGTTTCTGGATAATAGGGTTTTTAGTGGGTCCGTGATTAAAAAGGTCACCGCATTTGAATTTTACACGCCACCGCAATTTAGCGGTTCGGATACTCGAACTGGTTCATCCACGCCTCTGTTGGACTTCACCGATGTTTCATTTGAATACATTTATGATAAGAATAGTCCTGTTTTAGTCTGGGGAAAGTATTTAGAGCGCCTATGATCCAGTGTTGCCAACTTAGCGGAATTTCCGCTAGATTTAGCGGAATTTAGTTTAAATTGTTGGCGATAGCGGATAGCGGAATTTTTGACGGATTATGAGATTTTCTTAGTTGATTTCAGCTGATTTTCATCATCATTATCATCATCATCATCATCATAGTCACAATGTCAGACATGTGAACTCGTAAAATGCATTAAGTCGGAGCTAGAGTATTGCCGATACGAATATTATCAATAGTTTTGAGAACTGATTTTAGCTTATTCATTTTCAGATAAGAACTAGACATATGAGGAAAATCTAATTTGCAAGCTTTCTGCCAGACTGGGAAGTAGAAAATGTGGAAAAAGATGTACAAAAGTATTTAAATCCTAAACGATATTTGGGCTTCCAGTTTGAAAATAAGACAAATAAATTAGTTCAAAACAAACATATAACAGCTGCTGATGGAAAAACAGTTAGAAAGATGTCGCGATTTCCTGATCGATTCGTATAACCAGTTAAAACAACGTTTGCCTGATAATATAAAACATTTAGAAAAAATATCATTAAGTTCGCTCCAAAATGTACTAAAGCAACAAAAAGATAATGGAAAATCTATCAAGTCTCCTACAACATTATAAGTTTGATTGAACAGCAATACACCAACATAAATTTTGTTAAATGGGTAAATACTACTGACACAATTAAGTTTTGGTCCGAAGTGGGGGGGGGGTAGTATGTTTAGCGGAAAATAATCCAATCTAGCGGATTTTAAGCCTGTACTTGGCGGAAAATATTTTTTAGTGTTGGCAACACTGCTATGATCAACTAACGTCCGGCCGGTTTCTGAACGTACAGATACAACTGTCAGTTAGGTAGCTGCCAGTTAACGACAACTGTCAGTTGAATTTGTTTTGTAGTGTTTCTGAACTATATGTTAACTCAGAGGTTCCCAACCTGTGCGCCGCGGCGCCCTGGTGCACTGTAGAAAGTAAAGAGGGGCGCCGTGAGTCGATCCTCGTCTTACGCTAGTTGCACACACACCGATTTTGGACGGCCGGTAAAATATCGGCCGATAATTTATCGGTGGAGCGTTGCTTTCACACAAGCCGGATTTTTGCCGATCAAACGAGCAGTTGAATGGTTATCGTCGTCCAGTAAGTTTGATTGTAGCGACTATCGGTCGGTAAACAATCGATACGTGTGCAAGGTTGTATCTAGCCACGTATCGCTAGTTGCATACACACCGATTTTGGACAGCCGGTTTTATTCCGGCCGTCCAAATTCCAATAGTGAACCACTGGATTGAATTGGACCTTGCACACACGCCGACTGTAAAATAATACAGGTAAAATATCGGCCGGAATAAAACCGACCGTCCAAAATTGGTGTGTGCAACTATCGTAAAGCACAAATATTTGCCTAAAAAGCAACAATACCTATTCTGACGCTCGCCAATGGTTAAGAACATAGATATTACGTACTTTCGTCGCGTCGCCGTCGCCGAAAAGTATAAACATAGACCTACGCACTTGAAAACCGTGTTTATACCCTCACCTGCTCCTCCTGCGCCTTTAACGGGTTGCGCTGAGGATCTTAATTACCAATTGATAGAAAAAAATGAAAAGCAAGGATTTTAGTTTGCAGCTTGATGAGACTATTGAAAGTAATAATGATGCACATCTTATTCGCTACGTACGCTTTCTGGCTGATAATATTATTTCCGAAGAGCTTTCATTCTGCAGAAGCATTACCGAAAGTGGGAAGGCCCAAGACCTGTTTGAAATTCTTGACAAGTTTATTGCAGAAAATGGTTTGGATTGAGAAAAGTCAGTGTGTCAAGAACAAATATAGCTCAAGGATCAACGTGGAGAAGAAGCAAGAAATGCGAGTCGCAGTGTCAAATCTTATTCCCCGCTTTGAACAACTATGCTGAGATCACCAAACTCAACCGTCACATTGATTTGGCTGTAGAATGTTATTTTTGTTTTTCTTGAGTCTTTCCTTTTGTTTTCTGTTTCAATTCTAAATTATCACAAATATAATGAAAAAACTTCATTTCATATTGAGGACGTTTTTATAGTTTTGTCTACTATTGTTATAAGTACCTATTTCTTTCGACTGTATCTATTTAAAATAGCTATTTAAGGTAGGGCGCCGTGACAAAATACTAAACTTAAAAGTGCGCCGCGGGCTGAAAAATATTGGGAACCCCTGTGTTAACTGTTAGATTCTACTTACGAGAATTGGATAGGTGTATTTCGTGGTGTGGTATGTTTAAAAAATAAAAATGTGTTTTGTGGTATGGATAGTGGTTCGGAGTTTCATGTTTTATATGTGTTTATGGACCTAAATGATATTTATGATGTTTTGTGCATTTTTACTGTAGACTGGTAATGTTGGTATAAATGTTAATCAAAATATCCTCTAGCTAAAAGGATATAACTGTAAGATAAAGTTTGACATTCGATTGTTTAAACAATTTATCCAACAGTTAACTTCCAGAGAAACCAGCCCTAAGGGCAACACAAAATGCAGGCGATGAAGCTGAAAAACGGTCTGTCCCAGGGGTCTGTCCTAGCTCCACCACTCTCAAGCTTATATAGACGATTGGCAGAATTGGATCTGGAGTGCAAAATCTTCAATGCAACTAACAGAGAAGGTACATACGGACAAAGTAATCTGTTATAAAGCCACACTTAACCTTTCATACATCCTACATCACAGCCAGGTGCAGTGAGTAAGCAGTTCCGGTGGAGCGCGTTGATGTCTTATTCAAAGAGAGTATCGCATGTTGCTAGGTGAAAGGTATATGGTTGTAGCCAGCTTTTGGCATGAGAATCGCAAATATTTGGCATCCATGTTTCTGAATAAGGGTTTATTTAGTGGGTCCGTGATTAAAAAGGTCACCGCATTTGAATTTTACACGCCATCGCAATTTAGCGGTTCGGATACTCGAACTGGTTCATCCACGCCTCTGTTGCACTTCACCGATGTTTCATTTGAATAAATTTATGAGAAGAATAGTACTGTTTTAGTCTGGGGAAAGCTTAAACGCCTTATAATATTGATCAACTGAATGAATGGTAATTAAGCTTAACAGCGGGCTGCCCCAAGGGTCTGTCCTAGCCCTACTGTTTTACTTCCCACACCCATAAGTGAAAGGAGTATTGTAATCGCGAAAATTTGCGATTTAGCGATAACATGTTTTTTGAGCGTTTTATGAGACCGAAAATCCACGTCACTCATTTCTGTCGGTCAGTCTATCAGTCGGCATTCTTATAACCTCGTAACCTCAGTAACCGTTGCATGGATTGTGATGAAATTTGGGCAGCGGCATGCTGTGTGGTCGTGGTAGGTAATGCTGCTATAATCTATATCTACATCTTCTGCGACTACATTGAGGTGCTTTGCCCTAGAGTTGGCATACTCTGTAACCGAGCACTGTACTCCAGTGTGGCTCAACAGCGCCCATAGCAAGTTGGTAGATCTACAACTTAACACAATGCGACTCATATCTGGCACTATCAGGTTTAACCCAATCAAATGTCTTCCTGTTCTTATAGTCATATATCGGAGATTCGTAGAGGAAGCACTCCTAAGGGAGTATAGGAACATAATCCAATGAGGTTTTCTATAGTTTTTGTTACATGTAATAATAGCAAAATAAGGACGACATTATTATTATTCTTTCACTTCCTGTTAATATAGACTTAAGCAAAAGCTGCGACCGATACATCCCGTACCATGATCTACTATATATAACAGAGATGCTATCGAGCTTTGAACTGACACGGAAAACCTGGAACCCATTAAACAGAGTCTGGACAAATTATCCAGAGAATCTTTGTTCAGATAGGGGAAAAATCAAGCACCACAGTGCGACTGTGAATCTAAAAAACTGAAAAAGTGCAAATCTATTATTACTATAAATTTGAAATGGCACATATTTGACTAATCAGTACTAGAGCAACAAATGGACTCATTCTTCCCAGAAACCGGATTCACTCTAAGGGAGTTCAATCTCGTGTAGTTACATTTTGCTACTTTGAAAGTGCTAGGCAATCAGATTGGACTACAAATAAATAAACAAAAGCAAACACCATCCCGATAAGTAGAAATCCAAATCACCTAATAGATAGAATAGTTCACGGGATGTCTATATCAAGAGTTCAGAAAATTAGGTATTTGGCTAGCTGGATTACAGGGGACTTGAATCCAGATGTTGAAATAGGAACAAGAATCGAGATGGCCAGAACACCGTTCTTAAAAATATGTAGTCTTCTAAGCGATGAAAGTTTGAATGCCTAAATAAAATACAGTTTTGTCAAATCTTATGTTTTCACGGCACTTCTTTATAGATTCGAAGCATGGACAATGAAGATAAATACAATGACTAGAATGGTGGCTTTTGAGATGTGGGTGTACCACATAATGTCAAGAATACCTTGTACTGACCGCGTTACAGATACCGAATCCTGCGGCAAATATGAACAAGGAACGTGATCTCTCAACCACCATAAAGAAGAGAAAAACCTTGGACATGTCATGAGAAATAATAAATATGCCCTTCTGAAACCGATAATGGAAGACAAAATCAGGAGAGCACAAGATGGAGAAGCATTGGCCAAAATTGTTTCCAATCTCCATTGAATGGAGTTGGTACCTTGAGAAGAACATTTCAAGGATCAATTTCAATATTCGTTTATCTTTTAATGACATACTCGGGATGTGATTTTTTAGTTTCTTTTTGACTATACAGACCTCGTCTCGTAGAATTGTTAATATATTCTCATATATGTATAATCTGTATGTCATCACAAGACGTATGGCAGAGTTGTTTTGTATTAGACAGCTCTATTTCGAAGAATAGGTGTATTCGGATCTGAAGGGTGATGAATTCAGTGTCAATGAACAATAAATCTCACGTTCAATAAATATTTATGAACTGACTCTTGATATTAATATCTCTTCGCAGTAATACTCACAATTATCACCTTGCCATATCTGGATATCTATTTTACATTATTATTGAACTTTAAACAAAGAGTGCTGGTAACTTTTCATTATTTATGTTGTACTTGAACAAAGTTAGAAGTTGTAGAATATGCAGCATAGATTATATAACATAGGATCTGTACTGTCTGCTGTATTATGGCTAAACAATA
This sequence comes from Callosobruchus maculatus, assembly GCA_951848785.1. Classification (NCBI taxonomy): domain Eukaryota; kingdom Metazoa; phylum Arthropoda; class Insecta; order Coleoptera; family Chrysomelidae; genus Callosobruchus; species Callosobruchus maculatus. The sequence continues at coordinate 3,916,356 of CATOUR010000007.1, forward strand.
GATGAGTCATCAAAACAAACAGTTATTGAATCTGTCTCGAATGTGCATACAAATGGCGATCCTTGTTGGACTGCATAAGTTAAACAAACAATTTGTGTCAACACAAATGAGATTGCACATGTAATACAGCCAAAAAATGTGCCACTTATGAACCCCATAGTCTGGTCTTCGATCTTAACAGGTTAATATATTCCCTCTTCTGGTTTTTAACTTCACTTCTCTTTGGTAGTGTTGGATCAGTGATATGTAGTCACATGAGATATACTCTGTGATTTTTTAATTACAGCCATGATATGCGATGAGGTTTTCAAGAAAAAGCCAAAACTGGGTTCTGTAATCCCCATTTCAGTATCATACACAAAACCTTGCAAATTAGAGAGTTCATTTTTTCCAGTTTTATAGATGAACTTTTATATTATGGGTTCTGTATCTTTTCCCTCTGAGTTAATGTTAATTTTTGTGGTGGTATACTTATATACTCAATCATTTTTTTCTTGATTTGTATTATCCTCTAGAGCCTAAATAATCCAACTCGAATGACTTTACTTCCTAAAGCGAAAGGTGAGGGGAGTATTGTGATTACGAACATTTTTGATTTCGAGATAATACGCTTTTTGGGCGTTTCATGATATATACATAACGAAAATCCGCTCACTTCCTTTGGTGTGTCTGTCGCTATGTCTGTCTGTCAGTCAGTTGGCGTTTTTCTCGTAATATCCTCGCCTCGTAATTTCAGTAACCATTGCATGAACCCTGATGAAATTTGGGAAGCGATATGCTGTGGGGTTGTAGCAGGTAATGCTGCTATAATTTTGAAAATCGGTGCATGGGCGGCGGAGTAATTAGCAAAACACAAAAAACAAGTATTTCTCAAACTTCGTTTTTAGGTGTTTTATAGGTTCCTCATCGTTTTCTACCTTTTTTTTTTTGGTGACGGTGAAATTTGGGGTGGTTGGGAGTGGGGGTTGTAAAACGTTCTGTATTGGGCATCGTGTAAACTATAATATTGGATCGATTTTAATGAAACTTTGACACAGTACCTATTACTACTATGACGAGGATGGAAAACGTGATGGTTTCTTTAAATCGTGGCAGTAGCGGCACAGCAGTAATCAAAAAGCAAAAGATATTAAAACAGCTTAAACTTTGTTTTTAGATGTTTCAGGGATTCCTGATCATTTTCTACTTTTTTGGGTGGGTATGAAATTGAGATGATTAGTCGCGGGGGTTGTAAAACTAAAAAAATTGTTGTATTCATAACAGGTTATCCATTGACCTATGAACGAAAGACCTAGCAGCATAACACATTTTTTTTGCGGGCGGGTGGGCGATAATATGGTTGCAAGGGGTCTCATACTATAGCTTCATGCTACGGGCAAATAATAAAGAAGTATCACCGTAATGTGTGGGAAGTACTGAGTCAACCACTTGACTTATTTTTCCTACCAGCTTTTAATTTGACAGTGTCCTACTCAGACAGTCCCTTCGTACATTTTTTCTAATAAAAAAATGTAAACTGTCTTCTGAAAGCAGCAGGTTATTTCATTAAGATTCTTCCTCGACTCGGTAAAATGGTAATTTAAATATATTACGGTCCCATTACACTTTGAGATTTTAATATAGATTGGGACCTGTTTGAATATGTGAAGTTATACATTATTAAAATTCGTTCTTCGGGGATAGCGCAGATGAACGGAGGTATAAGTTGAAATGGGTAACTATTGTCATTTCGAGCACAGTAGCGTAATAGTGCAAGCAGGTCAGTTCGAAAAAGAAGGAATAGAAGAAAAAATTTATAGGGTTTTGAAATTTTGATTATGAACTCTCAGTAGGAGCCCAAATACAGATCCAAAGAATTCCCACCTTTCTGGTGGGAGCTTCATCCCGTTTGGCGTAAAAAACCAGCGCTAATTAATAGTGACCTCATGACCTTTTTGGGCACTTTGCTCATAAACCAAAACTTTATTTAAATATTTTATTATAACTTTTTGTATTCCCCATTGAATTCTCTATAAAAATGCTGCTTACTATTTTTCGAATATCTTCCACCCAACGCTCGTAGATGATTTTGGAAGATGAGCATAGTTTTCAGCGCGAAGAAAAAAATGAACCCAATGCCGTCTTTTGCGCCGTTCATCTCGATTACTTTTAGTCTGAGCAAAAATGTATTAAGCAAAACTAAAAAGCAGTTTCTTTTCCGTATAAAACAAGATATTTATGAGACAATGTTAGTGTTTATGTGTGATTTTTTGTATATTCATTCGTGCATTCTGTATTTTGAGTCCGTTTCCAGAACACCCTTGAGGTAGAGAGATCTGGGCGCACGTGATTTCTCCTATAGCCCTATTCACCAATAAAGTATATCTAATCATTCAGTTTCCTTTTTCTATATCATGTTTTTTTTCGTAGAAGTTGTGGCTCACGAGCAAGTCGCCAAAAAAGATCGTGCGGTCAGGATTGGGGAGTTTTTTTGCCAAGGGATAAAGCACCACCAGATATGTAGGAACTGTTCAGATCTGTTCCTTGGGTCCTACTAAGAGTAAGTTCGTAACCAAAATTTTTAAGTATATAAATTTTTTCTTCTGAAAAAGCTTACTTTTCTGCACCGTAAAGACAGGAAGATATCTGAATTTTTTTGTCTGAAGGACAGATATTTCCCTTTTTCGCTGAAATAAGCCATTTTGTAGGTGTAAATACCATTGACACAAGGCTTATCAAAGTAAAGCATGAAGCAATAGTAAAATTGGAATGTGTAGTCTTTTCTTAGCAAAACTGTTAATGCACACCTTTATGAAAGTATCCAAACGAAACTGTTTAACATATGGCAGTAATTCGTTAAAATAAGTCAGAATAAATATGCAGTAATCTAGCACCCACGGAAACAGTCTTCCAAGTTGGTGGTAGCAGATGCCACATAAATAAGCTTCCGACAAAATTTTATTGCTAAATTTGCAATGGATCAAATTTCAAGATGACGGAATCCTGCATTAATTTAAACCGTGATTCAGATGCATTAAGTAATAGAGACAGGAAGTCGGTATACTACAGGTTTACTTACGTTAAGTCTGGTAAGAGGACGTTTGCTTACCTGAAAAAGGAAAAAGTAATTAGCTATTATCTATGAATCAATAATACGAAATAATAATAATAGTCCTTTTTCAATAAAAGCGCACAGTCATACTAGTATTTTCTCTACATTATTGTTTTGAGCTCCGCCAAATATTCTGCTCGGTTATTACATGAACAATCGTGGTAGAATGTTTTGAATATTCTAGGAACATTTTGTCTAAATACTTCATATACGAAACATTTTTACGGAATTATGGATACTGTTCCAAAAATAATGGCACCTACTGGTGGCAGATGGTCACAAAAGTTAAGTGATTAGATATCTCAGTCTATATGCCTAAAATAAAGTGTAAAAATGCAAACTTGTTGCATTTAACCTCAAAATTCCACTCACATTATATAATGAACCATACACCATAGTAGGTGACCATAATTTGGAACACTGTCACACACTTTATAACAACCAGCAACTTTATTGTACAAAATTGGGTATACATGCAGGCCTTTCAGGAATAAAACTCGTGAATTCGTGAATTGCTAAAATGCCCACATCACATGTTGAAGCACAGAATGACAGAACACTTGAAGCGAAGAATAGAGTGACAACCAGACAAGATTGACAACTGACGACACCATAGTCACCATACAACAGCATAAAGATGCTGTCACTTTATCGTCGGTGGATGCCGTATCTGTATTGCTGGCAATGGCTAATGACTAATAAACTTTTGAAAATTGCACATAACACTTGTTAGGTATATTTAGGATGAACGCAAAATGAATGAAGGTTTTTCTTTAATTCACTGAGAAACGTGCAAACATAAATTAATAATACCTCATATTGAATATTTGCCTACATACAGATATTTCTATTACAAATATTACTAAATGTTCCTCAGAAAATAGCTACATCTTGTTCTTATTAAAATAATATTCTATGAAGAATATTACTGGTATATTCTGGGATAATTCAGACATTAAACGAATAATCACTGATTATCCTAAGTGGATAAAATAATAATATTCTATAAAGGATATTATTTTAATAATCCAGAATATTCTATAATTCTACTGAATATTCATGGAACATATAGGAGATTTAAAGAATATTCATAGAATATCCAGTGCTATGTGGGTAGTGGTCAACGCATCTATTGATTTTGCTGTAATCATTCCTGAACCATCAAAATACCGTCTTTTTTAACGTAGAATGGAATATTTCTTGATACTATACAATTAAAACGATAGTAAATAGTTGTGATTGCCATATCTGGTGGTCAATATGACAGCGTAAGAATAGATGTCGGCCTATTAGGATTAGTTGTTTACTACCTCTATGTTCAGTTGTTACTCTGAGGGTGAAGCTAATGAAAGCGTGTTGAAAATATAGTTTGCCAGATGTACTCACGTGATCTGAACATCTTTAAAAACACCGCAGATGAAGAACTATGATACTATTACCGTTCAAATAAAGTTGTAATCGGCTAGAAGTCGAATGTATAAGTATATATCATATTATACAATGTGTTCCACCATCATGCCGACAAACTTTGAGGTATGAAAACACAATTAAAGTTATTGAGAAAAAATGCGAAAAAAAGGGGTCAACCTTTTAATTAATTTTTTATTACATTTTCAATTTCTGTATCACGCCTCCATGGGATCGCGCAGTTGTAGCGCCCTAGCTTGATTATTTATCGACCGATTCACGACATTTTAGACTCATTTTATAGGAGAATGGCTGGGCATATCAACTAAGGCAAAAAAAGGTAATACCTAACAATTTCGAAGCCTAAAAAAATTCACCAAACTGAAAAATTTTTTTTTGAAATGCACTTATTTGGGTTACTTACAAATAATTTGAAAAAAGCCGTATTAGTGTCTATTTATTAAGACATTTTAATGTTTACCAGGATGTTTCCTGTCTTACCACATGCAATTCGTGTATGTAGCGCTAAAATCTTCGACAGAATAGGCCTTTTGTATTATGACTTCTGTATCACAGCGCCATGTGTTCACGCAGTTGTAACGCCATATCTTGATTATCTATTAAGCGATTAACAAGTTATTGGACTCATTTTATAGGGGAATGACTGGGTATATCAACTAAAGCAAAAAAATACAATATCTGATAATTTCTAAGGCTAAAAAAATCCACCAAACTTAAAAAAATTTTTGTAATGTACTTGTTTTGGTTACTTGCAAATAATTTGGAACAAACCATATTAGTGCCTATTTATAAACACAGTTTAATATTTATCAGAATGTTTCCTGTCTAACGACACACAATTTGTTTATGTAGCACTAAAATCGTCGACGAAATAGGCTTTTTTATTACGACTAGTTTTAAAATAAACGAGAATTTGGTATGCACATTGTCTTTAGTGGACTTCGGTACAGATTATGACTTAAATGTAATTCACATGAACAAATGTGATTATTTAGTATTTAAATTAATCAACGAAATTTTCAAAATGTCCGCCATTTTCATTCAGGCACGTTTGACTTCTGAAACTAACCCTCTGGGTTACTCGACGCTAAGCTACGCTCCAGTCTGTTTTCTTTGATTTCCAAGTGATTCCTGCATATCTCATTTCAATGAGTTGCCTTTCAGTCATTTGGCTGAATACTAAATAAATAATACTAAAAATATAGATAATAAAATTTGTTCATGTAAATTGCATTTAAGTATTAATCTGTACCGAAGTCCAATAAAGACAATGTGCATACCAAATTCTCGTTTATTTCAAAATTAGTCGTAATAAAGCCTATTTCGTCGATGATTTTAGTGCTACATGAACAAATTGCGTGTCGTTAGACAGGAAACATCCTGATAAAGATTAAACTGTGTTTATAAATGGGCACTAATATGGATTTTTTCCAAATTATTTGCAAGTAACCAAAACAAATGCATTACAAATTTTTTTCTATGTTTGGTTTGGTCGGATATTTTTTTTTGCCTTAGTTGCCCAGTTATTCCCCTATAAAATGGGTCCAAAAACTTGTGAATCGCTCGATAAATAATCAAGATATGGCGTTACAACTGCGTGAACACATGGCACTGTGATACAGAAGTCGTAATACAAAAAGGCCTATTCTGTCGGAAATTTTAGCGCTACATACACGAATTGCATGTGGTAAGACAGGAAACATCCTGGTAAACATTAAAATGTCTTATAGACACTAATACGGCTTTTTTTCAAATTATTTGTAAGTAACCCAAATTAGTGCATTTCAAAAAAATTGTTTTTCAGCTTGGTGAATTTTTTTAGGCTTAGAAATTGTTAGGTATTATCTTTTCTTGCCTTAGTTGATAGTCATTCTCCTATAAAATGAGTCCAAAATGTCGTGAATCGGTCGATAAATAATCAAGCTATGACGCTACAACTGCGCGAACCCATGGAGTCGTGATACAGAAATTGCAAATGTAATAAAACATTAATTAAAAAGTTGACCCCTTTTTTTTCGCATTTTTTCTCGATAACTTTAATTGTATCTTCATACCCCAAAGTTTGTCGTCATGATGGTGGAACACATTGTATACCATTTCTCTTGTATAACGATGACAATGTGGCTTCCATACAGTTTGTCTATACATATATTCCACTGTTGACTTTAGATTGCGATTATTTGCATTTCCAAGGCAGGCGCAGTATGTCATAAAATAATGTTATCAAGATGAAGCATCGAAGCCCGGTCGCGACGCTATCAAATACGGCTATCAGAATCGCCGCAAAAGTGAGTCTTTTGAACCCGGCTTGACCTCCCTGCCTGCCGGACACCGAAAAGTAGCCCGAAGATGGTATTGAATCGTGAAACGGCCGATATCTTTGCGAACAAAAAGAGATATGTGCGATGACGTATATTTGGCATGCGACATGACTGGCGAGAGGGGCATTAGCAGTACTTTGTCAGCGGCGTACGGAAAAAACAGTCCCAGGATCTAGATAAGTCGAATCCAAAACTTATTTATGAGATAGAATTGATTAACTTATTACTAGCGCGTCGATAACAATACGGCACAGGTAAAGATAGAAGGCGACTACTCAGCAAATTCAGGTGTCAGGCAAGGCTGTGTTCTTTCTCCAATACTTTTCAACTGCTATGGAGATTGGATAATGAGGAAAGCCTTGGGGGACTGGAGAGGTGGACTTTCTGTTGGAGGGAAAAGAATATCTAACCTACGTTACGCCGACGATACAATCATACTAGCCAAAGACGAACCAGAAATGTATGAACTTCTACAGCGCGTGGAGGAAGCAAGCTTAGAATCGGGCCTACATCTAAACAGGTCAAAATGCTGCCTCATGATAGTGGACAGAGCCAAGACATTACGGCTCATCAACGATATTGAAACGAGCGATCACGTTATCTATCTAGGCGAACGTATACAAAACAAAGGAGGTTTTGAACCCGAAATAAAGCGAATGGCGAAGGAGGCGTTGAGTAGACTGGGGAGAATATGGAAGGACCACAACATCCACAAAGTAACAAAAACTAGATTAATGAAAGCGCTGGTTTTCCCCATTGCAACTTATGAGTCAGAATCCTGGACCCTAAAAGCCTCCTGTCGTAGAAGAATAGAGGCGTTTGAAGTGACGCGTTATCGGAGGATGCTAACAGTACCCTGGACAGCACACACAACGAAGATCTCCATCCTCGGGGAGCTAAAAATCAAAGATCATGACCGACTCTCAAATTTTTCGGACACGTCATGCGTAGGACGGGATGGAGAAGCTCATGGTCCAAGGGAAGGTGGACGGCAAAAGAACGAGGGGCGGATCCCCTATAAGGTTCATGGACTAAAAAATAAGGGACCTTACGCACATGTCGGTCCCACCATAATCATGTATGAGTCACGACGTTCGGGAGCGAACTACGACTGAAGAGAGAGAGAGCGCGTCGACCAAATCTCGTCTACTGTCCTGCCTTTACCTATACTCTTATGCCTGTAGACCCGGAATGGGCCGTATACAGACAGCGCCTGGGTAATAAAGTACCAAGTCGTACTTTGGGTATATTCCACTCACTCCTTTATAAATGGTATTAACCTTCTTGTCCCCTCCGCCACTTCGGTCATTTCAGACCAAAGGTGTTGCCACCTCTCGATGGTATTATTTCGAGCACGCTTCCGTGTTGCCTCCAATGGTCCTTGGGAGGTGTAGAATTCCTTCCTTTCGATTACTGAAAGGTACAGAGATGTGTTCTTGTTAATACATGGAAGTCCCTAGTCGACACAGTGCGATAAGCGCTCGCTACCATTGCGTTGTAAGCTATCCAGTGCTGTCTGATATTTTTTGGACTATGCTGCCCGATTCCAGGCTGGGGACCCGTAGAGGACCACCGACTAAACCACGCCTTCAGTACCGTTCTCTTGTTGTTGATAGGTCCATCGACATTTGGCATCAAACTGGAAAGAATCGCAATTTTCTTTTCAACATTTTCAACCACTTACTTTACATGACCCACGGAGTACCTTTCGTTATCGATGTGGATGCCTAAATACAGCAAAACATTTGCTGGGACAACCTGTTGGTCTTTGATTCGGAATACTACAGTTCTTCTCTTGGTCAGGACACCACGGAGGATGAAAGCCTCTTCCCGGGTGCGCGGTTAAGGTGGAGCTGCTCCTCCATCCATCGAGCAGTTGCAGCACGTCATTTACTACACAACGAAGCGGTTTCCTGTCATTTGATGTGGCCACTAGTGGCAGATGATCTGCAGACCCAATGCTTGTAACTTTAGGTATATTGATTTCCAGTATTCCGTTGCAAAAAATATTCCGCAGATGTGGGCCTAGAGCTGATTCCTGTAAAACACCCGTGGCTATGGAAAGATTCTCAATTCTCACGTTCTAAAATGAAATGATCAGGTGGCGAGAAAATTCTCAATAACTCTGCCAAATTTGTGGTATAATCTTGCTGAGCCTTGTTTTTCTTATGGTCAGCCTCACGCAAAGGCTGAAAGCCTATAGCGCTGTATAGTGATAAATGTCGGTACACATTAGATTGGATATGCTGCAGGTCGTAGCCATCGGAAAACAATTTCCCCGGCAGCTCATTCCACAACGTCGAAGTTCTCCAAAAAGAAGAGATACTGGAGAGAACTGGTTCGGGGAGTAAGGACCTCGACTTAGGATGAGCTCGTAGAGCCTCTCTAGTGTCCCTCGTTCGGACGGCCTTCGGTGTTATTATCTGAAAGAGCACACTCGAACATCTTCCGTGATAGAATCTGTAAAACGGCGACAGGTCAGCCACCCTTCTCCTATGTTCCAGGCTGTGGAAGTTCATTCTGAGGTTTGGCGTATCGATTAGTCTAATTGCACTTTTCTGGATAGTGACCAGAAGACTTAGAGAGTGCTTCAAAGCGCATCCCCACACATGGTAGCAGTATTCCAGCGATGGTCGAAACTGTGCTCTGTAGAACAGCAGAACTTGCTCTGGTGTATACAGCTTGATGGGAGCAAAATATCTAACTTAAGATTTGCTGACGATACAACCCTTATTGCTGCTTCTCAGGAAGAAGTAGTAGCCCTATTAAACATTTTAGAACAACACAGTGCAGCATATGGTCTTGGTATTAACTACAACAAGACCAAGGTTATTATCGTAGATAGAGAGCATGACAATCATCGAGAAATAAAGTCAATACGCCGTTGTGAGGTAGTTCAAAGTTTTCTGTACCTCGGTTCTTTGATCGACAATTCGGGTAGCTGTGAGAATGAGATTCGGCGGCGCATTCTTCAGGCACGGGTGGCCATGACAAAGCTTATTAAAATATGGCGCGACGATAACATCACTAAAGCTATGAAAATGTCGCTGGTTCAGTCTCTTGTGTTCTCTCTTTTTGTATACCTCGGAAACTTGAACTGTTAAGAAGGCAGATCGAGCTCGCATAGATGCTTTTGGAATGTGGACGTGGAGGGGAATGCTGAGGTTTACTTATACCGCCCGTCGAACTAATGTTTCCATACTGGCTGAGCTCGATAATCCAAAGAGACTATCCTCCATTGTGTCTACGAGAATGCTTACATTCTTCGGATATATTCACAGAAGCGATAATATGGAGAAACTTCTAGTTCAGGGTCACGCGCGGAGTGGGCGGCGGCGTGGCCGTTCTTCTACACGCTGGGCGGATACGACTAAACAGTTGCTGGATATGAGTATCAAGAGCGCTACTGAACTGACAGTAAATCGCGAATGATGGCGAGCTACAGTTCTCAAAACTATTGATAATATTCGTGTCGGTAATACTCCAGCTCCGACTTAATGCATTTTACAAGTTTACAATATGTCTGTTAAGACATTGTGACTATGATGATGATAGAGCTTCCTACACCGGAACAAAACTCCAAGCTTCTGGGATGCCGTTTTAACAATACTGACGACGTGGTCATGCCACTATGCCAGGACATGTCGTTGCTGATGTTGATGCCCAAAAGCTTGACGGAAGGTGACTCGACTATTGGGTGACCCCCCATTTTCCGACGGCGACAACCTGCAGCGTTTCAAGTCTAACGTGAACCGACACTTATCCTCTCACAGTGCTTCTACAGCGCCATAGGCTTTCAGCCTTTGCGAGAGGCTGACCATAAAAAAAAACGTGAGACTTTTTTCTGTAAATGTCACTAAAAACTCTGCCAGGACAGATAGTAAAATCACGGTTATGTTAGTGGGGGACGAAGAACGATCCTTCAGTTTTTAAATGGGAAAAAACGACAAAGGAAAGAATAGCAGGAACGTTTGCTAGTGTAAGGGTAAGTAACAGGCGCGTATCCAGTATTTGGTTTTAGGGGGGGGTCCAGATTGTGGGTGTCAGTTGCGTGACTTTTCGGGGGGTCCAGACTAGTGTTGTCACCTTAAATTTGCTCTCGTCCGGGGGGGGAGGGGGATTACATTTTTTAGACGGCATTATGTAACGTTTAAGGCGGGGTCCCGACACCCTGCCTGGTAAGTAACTATTGGTGCGATATCAGGCACTGGTACGTCTATGGCACGTCTGGAGGGCACGGCAGAGCAAGCAACATAGCCAGCCAGACGGTCCGACACGCGCTGTGCAATGCGTCGTGCATTCGCAAGAGGGCCGCGGACGCCGCGCCGCGCCAATACCACTCACACCAAACATACTAAGTGAAATGCTAATGCAGGCGAGCAGACGTACACACAAAAATGTATATACGACGCACTCAGATCTCGTTAATAACTTTTTTCCTACCTACAGCATTATTAGTTCTCAGCGTTATCGAGGGCTGTGGGAGGTTGGTATAGCAGACATATAGGGGCCCAACCCTCCCCCCCAGCCCCTCATAGTTACGTGCCTTGGTTGAACTTAACTCTTATTAGCACATTGTTGGACACTCTGCTGGCCGGGAGGCTTCGTAATATGGCACCTCAAAACATTCCCATTTTTTTGCATTAGTAACATGATTTGCGTTATAAAAATATTTTAGGGGTGTTAATTTCTGACTCTTTTTTCATTTTGAGGTTTTTGGTGACAATAAAAAAGACGGCTGTATCTGTCGTGTCATATCACAGCAGACTTTATGTTCTAGAATGGCAACCACGGCTATAGCCGTCTGATCAGTGTAATTGTAAAACACATCTTGTGGGAAGAAAAGGTCAATTTTCGAGACAAAAGCTAAAATAAAAACAACGTTTTGTTGTATCAAATTTATAAATAAAAACGCATCTCTCACAATATAGACGGTATAAAAACAAAAAATCAAATTTATTAGCAAACAGAGGTATCCCCGAACAAAACAGAATTTAAGCACAAATTTATGTTTGACGCCACCCTTCAAAGCAATCTGGACACAAAGCAGCTAGTTTCTTTGCGTTTTCCAGACTTGAAACATTGCTTGCACCTAAGAAAATATGATTTTATTCTATGATCCTCTGGTAGGGGCAGCTTCTCTGGAAAATGTCTCACGCGTGCTTCGAGTTTTGTATTGATATGAAAGAATATATTCTATATGTATAATAGGTGTACGACGAATATCTGTTTAGGATGAAAATATCTGGTTAAGTGGTTACCTACCTCCCATCAGTACTGAAAACATGAAAATCAAACAAAAACACACTTGCAATATGGCAGCTATACACGTGGTCAATGCATCACATTGAAGGTTATGGACGGTTATAGCCGTCGTGCCGTTTTACCCATGCACCTTAAAACATGAATAGTTGGGATAGCGTATAGTGGGTTAGAATTTGGCAATTTCAGAAAAGACGAGCTTCACGTTACGGTACTAACATTGCTTAACAGGGCAAGTATAACGACGTTCTGACGGTCGTCACCGTTCTGCCGTAACAAGCAGAAAACTTTTTGACTGATATAGCCGTCGTGGCGTATCACGATCACTCCCCGCAGACGGCTATAGCCGTTGTGTCCAAAAACGTGTTAACACAGGTTTACGTATCAGTAACAATACAAGCTATGAGCTGCATGAAACCAGAAACTTGCCCCGTAAGTACCTGCCTACAAGTGCGTCGCCAGCCTAGGACCAAGGGGGGGGGGGCAAGGTAGTAGGTAAAGCCCCGGTACAATTAATAGACTGGATGATTTTTATAGTTTACTAGAAAAACAAATTCTAATGAAATGTGGTAATGCGGTTTTGCACTTAAAAACGAGGTGAATTCGAATTAGGCAATAAGCAACAAATCTTATTATAAAATGATCGGGTTTTCATCGCCTCGCCCTCTGGACACTCAGAAGGATTTGCGGCATATCTTGGGGCGTTAGTCCCAAACTTATCTACTGGATATATCAGACGGTGGTCAAACGTATGGTAGTATATGGCGCTGTTGTCTGGTGGCAGAAATGTCTACAACGGACAGCCAGAGTCAGGCTGGCGGCGGTGCCATGTCTACCACACCAACGTTAGCCATGGAGACCCTTCTAAACTTAACACCTCAGCACATTGAGGTGGGAAGAGTTGCAAAAGTGGTCGCCTACAGACTGCTATCAACCGGCAGATCTGACAAAACGGAACTAGGACAGACAGACACAACGGGTATAATGGGTGAAATTACAAATCATCATGTACTCGGAATGGTCTCGGACCATATGGTTCCCCAAGCGCATATAGAGCGATCCTATAACGTCCTTTTCCCAGGCAGGGACAAATGGAGGAGGGACGATTTCATTATCACCCTTTGATCTTGCGCTATTTACTGGTGGCTCCAAGTCTGAACTGGGGGCAACAGCGGGAGTAGTGAGTACCAAGCCAACAGTTGCAATTTCAGTCAACCTTGGGAGGTATACCACAGTCTTCCAAGCAGAAATGATTGCCATAGAGCTGGGAGTCAGAGAACTAACCAAAAGGCCCCTGACAAACAGATGATCTATAAAAATCTTTTCAGACAGCCAGGCTGCATTGAAAGCACAGTGCTCCAGTCGAGTTGATTCAAGACTGGTATGGAACTGCATGCACCTCCACAACAAACTCGGAGCCGGAAACAGGGTCACCTTGATTTGGCTTCCGGATCACAGCGTAGTGAAAGGCAATGTATTGGCCGACGCGCTAGCAAAAGGAGGAACTGAATCTGTGTTCATAGGACCAGAACTATTCGCGGGCATTGCAAAAAGCACCGCTAAAAGTACCATCTCGGACTGCACAGTGAGGAAAGCACTCCTGCACTGGCGAGATACACCAGGGCTACTGCACTCGAAGGCGTTTATAAGATACCCCTCGAGTCAGGCCCCCCCGAGGATCACGGAATATAATAGGTACGACCTCCGCATTCTGGTCGGTCTGCTGACGGGACATGGTCGTCTAAGGTACCATATGCGGAAGTTGGGTCTTGAACAAACTTCAGACTGTCGCTTCTGCTACGTGGAGGACGAAACAGCGGAGCATATTCTTTGCTCCTGTCCAGTATGAATAATGCTGGGTTCCAGACATTCGGATTTGCCCAGCTGGAACCTCATGACTTCAAGGAAGTTTCACCCTTCACGTTGATCGCCTTCGTAAAGAGGTGCGGACTGTACGGTGAACTCTATAAAGGTGTGAGCCACAATAGACACAATTGAGTCGCAGTGGAAGGAGGCAGGCCTCACTTTCAACCTAACCTAACCTAACCTAACCTAACCTATCTATTATGATTCTATCAATCTAGCACACAGTTTCTACACTAACTTTTTTGTATAACATGCACTTTCCATACTACTATACTTTCTAAAAGATTGTAGCAGATATGACATTATTTAACTTTTTTATGAAACACTGCATCATCCTTGAGATTTTTAACCCGATACACAAAGATAAAATTTTATGTCAGCTTACACAGAACAAGTGCATAGAGACAAGCCGATAGATAGTCATTACAAACACCTACTGAAGTACTTTATTTGTTTGCACGTTTTTTGGGTCAACGCTCATTCATAATAACGGTTAAAATAATTAATATGCCTCGCCAATGGTCTATGACATCTCTAATAAATACAAATAGGAAAATGTTGATGAATACAAGGTGTACGCCGCGTATATATTTCCATTTCATTGAATTTGATACATCATTAGATCTTTACGTTGCTCAAGCAAAATCATTTGGATAAATTCTTATATAGTAATTGATACGCAATCTGTGATACACTATTCAATATTTAGCAGCATGTATGAATGAATGTGCAATAGAGCTAGAGGCATTGATGCTATTTCTGCCGAAACATTAAAATGCTTGGGTGAAGACGGCATCACTCTTTTATATAATATTTGTAAGAGTGTCTGGTCCTCCGGTGTTTGGCCAGATGAATGGTGCACATCCACCTTTGTTCCACTTCATAAAAAAGGATCTCCAACAAATCCAGACAATTATCTCCTACTTTCGTTAATCCCTCATGCAAGCAAGGTTCTACTATATATTTTACAGTTTCGTTTGGAGGGTTTTATTGGCTGGCAAATCTCTCAGGCGCAGGCAGGTTTCGTAAAAGGACGCGGAACGCGTGAACAGACCTTAAACTTAAGACAGATTATTGAAAAAGCCAGAGAGCATTATTTTCCCGTTTTTATCTGCTTTGTGGACTATTCTAAGGCGTTTGATAACGTAAAGTGGCCTAAGCTGTGGGAAATCCTTATCTCCATGGGAGTCCCTTACCACTTAGTATTTCTCATACAGCAACTCTATGAGTCTAGCTCAGCTCGTGTAAGAATTAATGGTAACCTGTCTGGTCAAACAGCAACCAGAAAAGGTGTTCGTCAGGGATGCGTATTATCTCCGATGTTATTCAAGATTTACTCTGAATTTGTGATGAGACAGGTATTGGACAACTGGAATGGCGGTATAACTATTGGCGGAAGCAAAATATCTAACTTAAGATTTGCTGACGATACAACACTTATTGCTGCTTCTCAGGAAGAACTAGTAGCTCTATTGAACGTTTTAGAACAACACAGTGCAGCTATGGTCTTGGTATTAACTACAACAAGACCAAGGTTATTATCGTAGATAGAGTGCATGACAATCATCGAGAAATAAAGTCAATAGGCCGTTGTAAGGTAGTTCAAAGTTTTGTGTACCTCGGTTCTTTGATCGACAATTCAGGTAGCTGTGAGAATGAGATTCGGCGGCGCATTCAACAAGTACGGGTGGCCATGACAAAGCTTACTAAAATATGGCGTGACCATAACGTCACTAAAGCTACCAAAATGTCACTGGTCCAGTTTCTTGTGTTCTCCATATTTTTGTGTGCCTCAGAAACTTGGACTGTAAAAAGGGCAGATCGAGCTCGCATAGATGCTTTTGAAATGTGGACGTGGAGGAGGATGCTGAGAATTCCTTATACCGCCCATCGAACTAATGTTTCCATACTGGATGAGCTCGGTCATCCAAAGAGACTAGCCTCCATTGTGTCGACAAGAATGCTTACAATCTCCGGACATATTCACAGAAGCGATAATATGGAGAAACTTATAGTTCAGGGTCATGCCCCGAGTGGGCGGCGCCGTGGCCGTTCCCCTACACGCTGGGTGGATACGACGAAACAGTTGCTAGAAATGAGTATCAAGAGAGCCACTGACCTAACGGTAAATCGCGGACGCTGGCGAGCTACAGTTCTCAAAACTATTGATAATATTCGTGTCGGCAATACTCTAGCTCCAACCTAATGCATTTTGCGAGTTCACAACATGTCTGTTAAGACATTGTGACTATGATGATGATGAATGAATGTATGAAGGAGAGAGGCTTTATTACTCTAGTTTCCAAGTCTAGTTTCCAGATCTCATCGCAAAGGTGAGGGTGGCCTTCGATCCTGCCCATCTTGTGTCTTCATCGCAGGTGCAAGGGTCCTTCTGAGGATTTTGGATTGAGCTGATTGGATGACTGCTGTATTAGACTTCCTCGCGCCACCTCAAAGTTCAATACCACATGTACAAACTAGTTTAATAACAGCTTTATAAATAAGTAGTTTGTTTTTTACTGCTATTTTGGAACCATGCCCTATAAGACAGTCCTTAACTTCTAGACATCCCAGAAGCTTGGAATTTTGTTATTGCTAAAACTACTTCGAGTTTTGTTCCGCTGTAGGAAGCTATATACACCAGAGCAACTACTGCTGCTCTACAAAGCACAGACCCGACCATGGTTGGAGTATTACTCCCATGTGTGGGGATGCGCTCCGAAGCACTCTCTAAAGCTTCTGGATACTATGAAGAAGAGAACAATTAGACTAATCGATACGCCTAACCACCACAGCCTAAAACATTGAGGAAGGTAAGATGTTCGAGCAAGATCTCCCATATAATAACACCAAAGGCTGTCTGATTTAGGAGCGCTAGGTATGCTTCACTGACGGATCGCTCTTAAAGAAGTCAGGATCCAGGGGAGCGGGCCTTGTGTCTGGAGGGTAAAGAAGTGCGGCGGAGCTTCGCGCTGGGAACCTGCGCGACTGTCTTCCAGGCTAAAGTGTATGCGATATTGATGGCGGCATACTCGACGGAAGTCGAAAAGTGTTCTGAACAGAGCATATATATATGCTCTGACAGCAAATCAGCTCCGAAAGCGGTGGCATCTCCGAGGGCCAGATCAGCTCTGGCTCAAGGATGCTCTACCGTCCTTCAGAAGTTATAGCAAGCCATAAGAAGGTTACCCTGCTGTGAGTCCCCAGACATATTGGTATACCGGGTAACGAGAGAGCGGACCGATTAGCTAGGATAGGGGCCAGCAGCCCCTGCATCGGCCCAGAACCTATGCTGGGAATTAGCAGACGCCAGGTCAATGTGGCCCTGGATAACTTGGCCTACAAGGAACTGGCGAATGCCGGGTTAGAGAGAGATGACTGCATGCCAAAAGATTCATAGCAGGCTCTGATGGGGGCCGAACGCTATGACTTTTGGATAATGGCAGAGAGACGCTCAACCTTCTGGTGGGGGTTCTCACTGGCCATTGCCGGCTAAATAGACATTTGTCACTCATGAGAGTGGTAGGGGACCCCATTTGCTCCAGATGCTGGGAGGAGGACGAGACAGCGTTCCACTTCCTGGGCAGATGTGCAGTTTAGCGCAACCTTAGGGTTCATACATTCGGAACGACGGAGTTTGGGGAGGAACCACTATATTCAGCCAAATGGTAGGACATACTGACTTTCGTCAGGAGGTCTGGTAGGTTCGACAAGGAGCGCTAGAGAGGCTTTGCGAGCTCATCTTCACCAAGTCGAGGTCCCTACTCCTTGAACCAGTATCTTCCAGCATTCTTTTGAAGAACTTCGATGCTGTGGAATGAGCTGCCGGGGGATTTGTTTCCCGACGGCTACAACCTGCAGTGTTTCAAATCTAACGTGCACCAACACTTATCCCCTCGCAGCACTTCTACAGCCTCTATAGAGTCTGACCATAAAAAAAACTTCCATGGCAATTTGTTTTGTTTCGTTTGTTGTGTGTAACTTCCCGTTAAGTCTGCTGTCTATATGCCATCCTAGGGTATTTGACGTTTTCTCTTTGGGATATTTCTACTTAGTTTAAGGTTTGGCCTTTGCGGAGAGTGAACGTTATATGTGTAGACTTACTTTCATTTACTTCAATTTTTGATCCGTCAAGCCACCGTCCATCCATATTTAGATGTTCTTGGAGTTTGTTTGATGCCACGAGGGGACTTTGGTCGGTCAAAATAATTGCCGTATCATCCGCAAATATGCCCACTGGTATTGTGTTGGTTGTCGGTAGACTATACATATATGTATATAAATATGATTTATGATATATAAAAGTGGACCCAAAATGCTTCCTTGTGAGATACCCGACTTTATTGGGCAGCGGCTCAAAATTTCACTATTAACTTTGACTTCAGAGTAACGATCACTCGGATATGAATGCAGTAGGTTGAAGTATCTTGTAGGAAGCACTTGTTTTATTTTATATAATGAACCTAGGTGCGAACCCTTATCCAGGGCCTGTTTCCTGTCTAGGAAAACTGCTGTACACGTCTTTCTATCGTTTTACTGGCGATGTTAGAGAAGCGATGACTCTACTGTAAGGTGGAGTGGAATGCTCAGAATGTAAACTGATGACTTGGAATCCTGCTGAATTGCTGAACTGAATCTCTGTTCATTTTTATTTTGTTGAGTAGAGATCTTTCCAGGAGCTTGGAAATTATTGACAGCAGACTGATTGGATGATATTATGTAGCTTCCGTAAGGCTTTTTCTAGGCTTGAGGACCATAACGATCTGCGCTATTTCAGAGCACAGGATAAACCTCATGAAAGTACTTCAATAACTGTATCTATGTAACCGTTTCACTATTAAGACTCGTATTTATAATACCGCACGAATATTTTCCATAAAGGATGGTAGTCTGCGGATCACAAAATGTAAATGATAGAAAATCTTGGGGATGTCCGCAAAGAGAAAGAGGTTGAGGAGCAGAAGAATTGAAGAATGGTAACCCGAGCGATACGTATTTCTGCCAATTGACTTCATCAGACCCAAATGGATCAAAGATTCATGAACTGAATTGATTTTCAAGCTACTTGACTTGACTTGATATCAAGTCAAAATCAAGTCAAGTATTTGTTTTCGAAATTCAAGTCAAGTCAAGTAGTTACACATCAAGTAACTTGAAAATCGAGTTTTTCAACTAACTACTTGATTTTTCTTAAAAAAAAACGTTTTTTGATATTAATCTGATTAACTGCCAAAACGCAATAACAATAAAAATCTATGTATATAAAAACTCCAACAAACTTAGTTAAATAATGAATGTAATAATATGAAATAAAAATACGAAATATTCTGAATTCTGACAACAATACAAAAACAACAATAGAAAAACAACAAACTCAAAACATGAAAACAGTGAATATCTAAAATATATCTTTAATATCCTCATTTGCCATCCATGATTTGAGACACATAAGACTTCTAACGGAGTTATCACTCTAGAAGCTCTAGAAAGCTGCCTTTCAGCTGTAGCTGAAGAAGCTGGCATTGGCAAAAAGTCTTTGGCCATTGCGGCAAGGTTTGGAAAAATACATTCGTGTCTTTTCCACCATTCTAAAATATCTTCAGTACGGTCAGCTCTTGGGTCAGAAATATATCTGTCGATTTCGTAACACCAGGCCATATCGTCGCCCCCATTATGGGCAGGTTTTCTTTTAAATAAATTGTAGATCTATTTCAAACTTTTCGACACCACTATGGTTTGAAGATGATGCTACTGGAACTGGAACTGATGGTTGTGGCTCAGACATCTGCAGAGAGTCAGCCCTAAAATACCGTGCTTTAAAAATATCTTCAAAACATTTAACTGCTTCTATATGCAACTCTTTTCCCCAACTTGTATTGGAGAATGTTTCCACTTTATGTCGGGGTCTAGAATTAGGACAACATAGTACATCCAGTTAGTTTGCTCGTAATGCCTAATGGTGTTGTAATACTAATACCAAGAGCGCGTCGTCATCGAGTGCCTACTTGCTGTCGTAACCTCGGTGAATCCCCTATTTTAACGGTTCGATTCGCATTTTACAGATCAATGTAAAGTAATATCAAGTCGCCTGGCCGACTGAGCAGTCGTAGTTTTCAGTACCATAGAGAGCTGTCGTGCAAAACAGCGGTGAGAGATTCACACTCACCCAACTGCCGACTAGGTGTCTCTGGATGACTGAAATACATGGTTCACAGGAGGATACGGGGGAGTGGTAGGTGTCGGTGGAGTAGACAACAGGTCGTAGGCGCTGTGTATCGGCTGTGGTGCGGAGTACCGTGGCGTAGTTGGTAAACGCGCTGGCCTAGAATGCCGGAGACGCTGGTTAGAATTCAGCCGGTACCCTTTATTTTTGCGATTTTTCTGTGAACCAAATGATTGGAATCATCTCCATCTTGCGGAGTAAGCAAGTACTTTTCATCCCACAATATCAAGTAGTTTGATTTTACTTGATATTAAGTCAAGTAGTTCAGATCGAAAATCAAGTCAACTCAAATATCAAATTTTCAAAAGTTTGAGCTTTCAAGTCAAGTCAAGTGTTTAAGAAAAAACTCAAAATACTTGGCTTGACGAATCCCTAAAATGGATGTTATATGCCCACATCTAGATCAGGTCACGTAGCATAACATTTGGTTTCGGACAAAGACTACTAATTTTTTAGTAGTCTTTGGTTTCGGATGTAACCTGAGAAGTCAAGGATGGATGATTTTTTTCCTTCAATTTTTGTGCTCTTCAACCTCTCTTCTCTCACTTTACAGATATTTTCCGTTTACGAATGACTAAACTAAACGATATAATTTAAACGAAGCACCCGGTACAACAGGCGGTGCCGTTAACCTATTGGATAGTTTAGAGTAATTGCAATTAATATAGAAACATAAGCAGAAAATTACACGTTTGGTTTCCTTTAACGACTATATATCTTTATAGGAGAAAATTGCAAATGACTATATTTCACAGAAACAGGCGTCGAAAGCTATTTCTGGAGATTATCGACAGCATCTAAAAGCCTTCTAATAATCTGTGTCAAGACATACGTGCTAGTTTGAGGCAAATCTTAAAATTGCGAGATATGTGCAGAATCTCAGAACGTTACAGGGAAACGCAGGTTCATTTATATTTACATTTCTAACATCCCCGACAAAGTAGGAGTAAGTTATTACAATCACACATTTTGCCGAAATCGACGTGCGAGAGTCATTTCCAAGGCAAAATCACCTCCTGACTCATTTTCTGAAAAGAAAATGCTATGCTATATTATTATTTTCCCGGGTAATCCCCACCACCCCCCACGACTAGATCAAAAGATAGAGAACAAAAACCTCTTCATGACAATAAAGCTTGAAATTATTTGGATCATTTTTGTGATAGTTATTGCCATTTTAAAGTTCGAGAATTTGCTACCTTTTATGAACTATTATTGTGGCAGCATTAGAATTTCACGTTATGACATTATTTCTTGAGTTACCCCCACCCCCACCGCTTTTACTTCCCACACCGATAGGTGAGGGGAGTATTGTGATCGCGAAAATTTTCGATTTTGATATAATACACTTTTTGGGCGTTTTATGATGTCCACAGAACGAAAATCCACGTCACCCATTTCCGTCGGTCTGTCTGTCTGTCGGTCTGGGCAGCGATATAGTGTGGGGTACATGGGCGGCGGAGTAATTATCTAGTAAAAAACAAAGATTTTAAATATTTCCCAAACTCTGTTTTCAGGCGTTTTAGGGGTTCCTGATCATTTTTATTGTAAAACTGAAAATTTTTTTGTACTCATAATAGGCTGTTAGCGTCATAATACACTTTTTTAGGTCCATCCGAGCATTACCTCGCCTATTACAGAAACCAAGGGAAAACGCTTATGGATGTTAGAAATCGTGCTAGTGGCGGCGCAGCAATAATAAAAAAAAATAAAAATATAGAAACAGTTCAAACTTCGTTTTTAGGCGTTTTAGAGGTTTCGTGATAAATTTCTACTTTTTTAGGTGGGGGAGAAATTGGGGTAGTGGGGGGGTCATAAAATTCAATTTTTTTTTGTATTCATAATAGGCTATCCACTGACCTGTGAAACGAAGACAGCGGCATAACACACTTTTTTTAGTCGGGCGGGCGATGATTTGGTTACAAGGGGATCTCAGACTATAGGTTCATATATCGGAAAATAATAAAATGAAATCACCGGTATGTGTTAGAAGTACTGAGTCAATCAACTTGACTCGATTTTTTTTATCATAGCAGCGGAACCAAAAACTAGATTATTGTCTCTATTGATAACCTTTTTATAGTGACCAATGATACATGTTATAATTATGAGTAGTGGTCTTTTCAAAAAAAATCATAAGATTTCATGGAATGTTCTAAAAGCCAGTTTGGATTTTTTGGGTTTTGCCGAAAGGGGTGTAGTGGGCTGTCCAGGTAGCCAAAAGTTATAAGCTCAGAATTAATAGTATTCTTATAGAAAAATGCAAAATGTGCAAAGCACCTTGGTTTTGTAATGAGGTAGTAAAGCTTATTGAAATATACAAAAACACATATGGCATTTTTGTCAAACGAGACTGAGACTCAAAACCGCGACTGGATTTGTAATCAGCACCTTGAAATTATCCGAAATGCGAGGTTTCATCCAATAGAAAGCCAAATACAGATTTTCGATTTTTTAGCTACACCCGCCCGCCCGAGAGGTCTGAAATTTTTTGATTTTATCCAGGAAACAGATGGTTGGGTTTAGGTCAAGATTTGATTTTTGTCAAACGAGACTGAGACTCAAAACTGCGACTGGATTTATAATCAGCACCTCAACCCAACCTATCCTAAAACTTATCATAACTAGATAACGAAACAATAATTCCCTGTTCCCTGTGATAGTGAGCTAGGGGTTAACTGCAAATATACTTCAAAGTCTAAGGTTACCGATTAAAGATTTACATTTTATTTTAAAAGATGATACAGATAAGTGTCTGATATTTTGTGGAACTTGATTTTAAAATCTATAAACACAATACGTAAAACATCTTAGGCTATCTTAAAGAGTAATACCCGTTTTACGTCAACAATAAATCCATGGTTTTAATTCGTGGATTCAGTTCGTGGTCAAAATTGTAAAACAGAAATTTGACGTCAAATAATCAATGGATATCTTCTTGGACTTCTTCACTGATTCAGAACCTGTTCTAATCTGTTGTCAAGTTTGACGTAAAATTCGGTAGCCCCAACCTTAAGAATCATAAGGATGCACGTCATGCAGGATGCATACCCGTCTCTATATATTATTAAACATTTTCTAAATAAAAACTCGCGATGAAATTGGAGAGTTTTACTGTCAAAAGGCCACAAACAAATACGAATTAAATAGATCTTGCGAAAACCGCAAATCATATCACAGCAACAGTGTTGGCAGCACTGCATGCTGTCACAAAATCCATGGTTTTATTCACAGATGTAAAACACAATCAGTTTGACCTTGAAGACGACCATGGATTGGTCAATGAATAAATTCGCTGAGAAGGTGTCGATGTAAAAGGGGTATAATAATAAGAGTTGGCATGTGATTCACCAAATGTAACTTAAGTTATATAAGAATATTTTAATACTCAACTCATCACAAATTCTCTGACTTTTATTTCTGTAGAATTGGACAGGATGATTTAGACAACTGCCTATGCAGCATCACGTCAAATAAATATATGTACTTTAAAGATAAACTTTAACTAAAACTACTTATGTCCGTTATTCGTTATTTTCCGTACTTCTAGCCATTCATCTGAACCTTCTCTACTGCTGTTCAAATTAAATAGCATTGACCGTATCATTTTGTTATGGCTAATAAAATATGTAGTTTTAATAAAGATTTCAAATTAAATATTTATGCTTATTGGGTTGCTATCAGAGAGCGTGGGCTGTGATATATTGAGTGCGCTGTAGTAGCTGTTCAGTCACACTGAGCTATGTCGATTGATAATTCTATCAAAGAAAAACCAGCAAACACAGGATATTATGGTTCTTAAATGAGCAGTTGATGCCTGTAGGGGTCATTTCATGCATTGTTGAGGTATCACTTATCCGCTATGCTGCAAAGAGATGATCAACCTTTTGGTGGGGCTCTAACAGGCGAGTGTTATGTCACCCCATCTGCTCCAGATGCTGGGAGGAGGACTTCGGAGACAGATCTGCTGTGCATGGAAACCTCAAGGTTCAGATATTTGACACGGCAGAGCTCAGAGAGGAGTCACTATATTCACTGAGGTGGGTGTACATACTGACTTTCGTCAGAAGGTGGTAGGTTCGACAAAGAGGAGCTTTCTAGGATGTAAGGTTTTTAGTGTTTGCAGGTATTGGTTCAGTGGGGTTGGCAAAAAGGGCCAAAGGTGGCCTACTTACCTGGTTTTCTCCCTATCACTGCTACTACTAGCGGTCGTACCTTTTTCGTTGTTTGGTAACTCCACATATACCCAGAAAGCGCCTAGGAGTTCAGCGCAAATTTATCCCTGATCTTGACAAGATTGACATTTGAAAAGGTTCAGGATCCATTTTTGATTATTTGAAACTTTTGTAAGAAACATTTGCTTCTAAAGGCGGGTCATTGAAGGATATATTATATTCGAGTATTTTATTAATTTCAATCACAACTGCTGTCATTTCAATACTAATACAGGTTTAGCAAAATCTATATCAAAAATGGTCAAAATTGCCTTAGTCATATAAAAAAAATGTGGACATTAAACGAGGTAGACATCGTTATAGGAACTTCCCCAACCAAATTTCAATCTATTTAATTTTTTAGCCTCCATTTCTGAAAAAAATAACATGTGATATATGTATCGTTTTAGACATAAAGGCAGATTCTCCTTTAACTGGGTGCTATCAAATTTATAATTATGTTGTACATTAAATTTTTTTGTGCTTTAGGCGTTTTTGAGTAATCCTTGGGGAACGAAATCACCGACGTACAGACACACAGACCTATATCAAAAAACCGGTGATCGGTCACGAGCGCGCGCGGTTTGATTTTTACCTGTTTACAAAAAATTGAGTCAAGTTGATTGACTCAGTACTTCCCACACATAACACTTGCAACCAAATCATCGCCCGCCTGTCGTCAAAAAACATCCAACACAAAAACTAGTAAATAGTTTCCTAAATCTCTCCGTAGGAACTAAAACGACACAATTCAGCTTCAACTGGACGAAACGAAACAATCAGGAACCCCCAAATTGCTTAAAAACGAACTATTTTTATATTTTTAGATTTTTATTATTGCTGCGCCGCCACTGACACGATTTTTGAAAACCATACGCATTTTTCATCCTTGCCGCGGTAATAATACTGTGTCTAAATTTCATTATAATTAATTCCATAATTTCCATGTTACTAAATTCAGAACGACCTGAATCAATACCTACCCCTACCAATACCAAATCCCTTGATTTCTGTAATAGCCAAGGCAATGTTCGTATGGACCTAACAAACGTCTATTATGCCGCTAGGTCTTTCTTTCACATGTCAATGGACACTATTATAAATGGAATAAATTTTTGAGTTTTACAACCCCCTACCCCCTAACCACCCCAATTTCACCCCCACCCAAAAAAAAGTAAAGAATGATCAGAAACCCCTAATATGCCGAAAAACAAAGTTTGAGCTATTTTTACATTTTTAGTTTTTTTATTATTGCCGCGCCACCACTGACACGATTTTTCTAAAACATGCGCGCTTTCCATCCTCGCCGTGGCAGTAATACTGTGTCAAAATTTCATTAAAATCCATTCGATAATTTTGGCGTTACGCAATAAAGAACGATCTAAAACTAAAACAACACTCGGATGTATACATCACAAATTATTCTAAGTCCGTTGGTTTCTATTATAAGCAAGACAATGTTCGGATGGACCTAAAAAATTGTATTATGGCGCTAGGTCTTTCATTCACAGGTCATTAGAGAGCCCATTATGAATACAACAAATTTTTCAGTATTACAACCCCCCACCCCCCAACCACCCCAAATTCACCCCCACCCAAAAAAAAGTAGAAAATGATCAGGAACCCCTAAAACGTCTAAAAACGAAGTTTGAAGCGTATTTGAAATTTTTCGTTTTTTGCTAATTACTCCGCCCCCTGTATAACAATTTTCAAAATTATAGGAACATTACCTACTACGACCCCACAGCATAACGCTGTCCAAATTTCATCACAATCCATGTAGCGGTTACTGAGATTACGAGGGTAGAAAAACGCGACAGACAGACAGACAGACAGACAGACAGACCGACAGACAGACAGACAGACCGACGGAAATGAGTGACGTGGATTTTCGTTATGTACACATCATAAAACGCCCAAAAAACGTATTATCTCAAAATCTAAAATTTTCGCGATCACAATACTCCCCTCACCTATCGGTGTGGGAAGTAAAAGGGTGCCTTCATCGGCACCGGTCGCTTGCGCGCCGAAAGAAAATTAAGCTTGGTTATTCCTAATGACCACATCCCTTTTATTCTTGCGAACTTTAATCTCTTTAGTCTTTTTACGACTTGCGGTAGCTTACAGTTATTTCTTAGATTCGGCTTCTGTAGCCATATAACACTACCTTTAATGAAAATATTTCAGTAGTTTGCAATCCTTAGTTGCTGTTTGTGGGTATTGTTTGTGTTCTACTTTTTCATCATGGAGACTGTGTTAAGTGTGAAAAGAGTATACTTTCCGAAGAGATAAAGAAACCACCCGTGGTGCAGCATACAGATGCTCTAGAAGAGGATGCTGATGGATTAATGGGAAGAGACTGTTCTTAAAAGAAATAATGAGCACAATCATGATGCTCCAAAAAACAAGCTGTGAAGGTAAATTTCTCGGACTTTTTTTTACACCGCCAGGAAATCGATCAAAATTGTGACAAATTAGAACACGTTCTGATTAATTAAAATTTTTTGGGGTATTATAAAGACATTTGACCGCGGCGCGCTAGTGTCCTGCGGCCCATCTGGTGATCGAAATATTTTGCGCGCTTCTGACCGGTGGGATTAGGACCAATCTGACCGCGGCGCGGTAGTGTCCTGCGGCCAAAAAACCAAAGTTTCTGACTTTACTTTGATCGCAATTTGTTGTACCATGGTTGCGTGAAATATTATATTACGTACTATTCATTGACATTTACAACTCGTTTCTAAAATGGCTTTACAAGACATTTCTCTAAGACCCTAAAAGTCGAAGATATTGGGAAATTCCGTAACCTTCGGGGGAACAAACATATTGCAATATCCTTTATGATGTAATTTACAGTAAAGTGTGATAACGATGACATATCTTTAAAACAACAGTAGTAATCCTTAGTTAAATGTGTACCATGATAACATTATTTAAACAAGCTTTTGCTACTTACTGGCACAGTATTCCATGATTTGTGTTAAACTAAGAGATATTTTTGTACCCGTAACATAAGCTAGGCAATATTTTATTGCTTGTGTAAGTAGTAAAATAGAATGGGTCGAGGTTTCATCTTAATAGAAAACCAAATAAAGGTTTTCGGTTTTTTATGCAAACCTGAAAATC
Organism: Callosobruchus maculatus; assembly: GCA_951848785.1. NCBI lineage: Eukaryota > Metazoa > Arthropoda > Insecta > Coleoptera > Chrysomelidae > Callosobruchus > Callosobruchus maculatus. The sequence continues at coordinate 3,943,887 of CATOUR010000007.1, forward strand.
GTAAAGACCTGAAATTTTCGATTTTCGTCTGAAACTCAAACTGGGACTTTTAGGCAAAGCTGAAGATCTCAAAGATCTGAAATTCTTGATTTTCGTCAGACGAGACTGAAACTCAAAAATGCGAGCGGATTTTTAATCATCACCCTCAAATTATTCAAAACACAAGGTTTTATCTTAATAGAGAGCTAAATAAAGATTTTGGTTTTTTTTAAGTCAACCTGATGATATCTGAGATTTTTGATTTTAGTCAAATTGTCCAACAGACGAGATTTCGTATTAATAAAATACCCAATTAGATTTTCGATTTTTTAGGTAACCTGACTTCAAACATAGTGTCAGTACATTATCTCACTTGCATGGATTGTCAATATCCAATAAGTTTTCTCCTTGGTTCTTAACCTTCTGCTGTTTATAACACCGCAAAGTTTAAAAAGTGCGGGGAGCAGATCAACATAAATCAAGCAAAAACCATATTCTTGACGCTTTTCTAATCACCAGCATATTTCACACCAGATCTGCACAGTCTAGAAGATGGGGTAATCAATCAGTTAATTCGATAATTAAGTGTGGCTCTTAGGGAGGCCATGCACTTGCTATCACAAGATTTCATTCAGCACAATATTGCTGATTTCAAAAACCTTCAGCTTATCATGCATTATGGAAGATATTGTGACTTTCGCGGCCATGATCCGATGAACTGTTGGTTATTGGGCTGTTCGGCCGCCTTGGTGTCGGTGCGTGACGATGCCGACCGAACAGCCCAAGAACCAACAGTTCATCATTATGGAAGGCTTCGAAGAATATACCCGAAAATAATGTTAAATAAATAATGAGGATAGTAGTCCTCATTATTTATATGTATATACATAGGTACTACAGGCGTTAAATACGATGTGATTCTACCTTCTCTACTATTTGTTTCCAGCTCTTTCGATCAGTGACATGCCTCCTCCAGTCCTTTCCATATATCTCTTGTATATGTTTCTGTAGTTCTGTCAATCATTTTTGCTTTGATCGTCCTCGACATCTTTTCCCTCCTTCCCCTATAAACAACTTCTCTTGTTACATCTCTGTTATGATTTCACTTGTTATGTGAGGTCCTCCATATAGGTCGATTACTTCTTTGTTTGTTCGTCTTCTCCATTGCCCTTCATTTATTTTAATGCCCTCAGAAGTTTTCCGCAATTTTTGCCTCCCACAGGTTTCTAGCTTTCTTACATTTTGTTGTGTCATTGTCCATATTTCTCAGGCATATACAACTGCAAGTCGTGTTATTGTTTCACAAACTCGAATTTTTGTCCTCATTTAAACTTCATTTGCATTAAAAATTTTTGATGCCCAGCTGCTTTACCACCGTCCAGCGTTCTCTTATCCGTTTCACAGCTTCTTGACATTTCTTGGTAATTGTCACTCCAAGATATTTGAACTCTTCCACCCATTCAAATTTATATATTCTATTTTGTGTTTGAAATTCTATAGATCTATATATTTCTATGTGCTCAGTTTTTTTTTCCTTTCCATTTTTTGATTGCCCAAATTTTCTTGCTTCTTGCTCAAATCTTCCAAATACTATTCCCAGCCGTCTTCTCGATCTTCTCAGGATGACGACATCGTATGCATATGCCATGCACTGTTCTTTATGGTGCAAAAGTAATCCAGATATCTGTATGTTGATCTTTCTTATTATTAGTTCTAGAACTAGGTTGAAAAGGTCAGTATCCCTCCTCCTCCTTTTCATTAATTATGTTTATTTTATTAATTGTCGCTAATAAGCGATAATCTATTTATTTCTAGCTTGAAGCTGCCACAATCAAACGTCTGGAACCGTCAACATTTAAATTGGGATACTGCTTTGTATTGTATTTGAAGCTTCTTGATGCTTCAAAATAATAATGCAGTGTACTAAAGAACGGAAATAGGAATAAAGGTGAATGCTAAATATACATTAATAACATCCGGCATGCTGAAGATACAGTGGTCCTAGCTAGCCATGAAAAAGAATTACAGTACATGGTGAAAAAAAATATATGGTCATCACTAGATGAAATATTACTAAAGTTAGAATATAAATAGAAAATCAGGACATAGAAAGAGTAAGGAAATTTAAATATTAGGGGTGCTGGCTCAATGACAAATGGGGTCCTGATGAAGAGATTTGAATTGAAAAGGCAGGAAGTACTTTCTTAAAAGTAAAGATTTAAGTCTGACTTCTCGATGGCGAGCAATAAAATGCTATGTACTGTACTGAGTTGAGGGATTGACATTAAAAACACGGAGCATGTCAGATTTGGATTGTTTTGAGATTTGGCTATACAGACGCATATTAAGGATATTGTAGACAGAGCGAGTAACAAACAGTAGGGTACTAGAAGGAATTAATGAAGACCAAGACTTTTAACCCCAATAAAACAAAGACCCCAAGAAAACAAAGAAAAGCAGCTTATTTTTGCCATATTTTCAAAACCAGCTGATCGTTGAGGGTAAGATCGAAGGACGATGAGGGATCAAGCGTAAAAAGTTCTCCTGGCTTTGAAACTTACGTCAGATAGGCCTGCACAAAACGGAGAAAAATTCCAAATGATGGTCACCAACCTCCACTGAGGAGAAGGTACTAAAATAAGAAATATTATAGATCATAATATGACTTTCGTGTGGTTCATAATGTCGGTATGTTGTGATCCAATCGCACTGGTCATTCAGTTATCGAGTTTGAAGTTTTCGGGATTTGTAGACGATTATAGTTTTTACGCGCAGTTGGTTTCAATATGATTCCTTGTATATGTGATCTCAGGACAAAATAAATAAGATATTTAAACTAGAATTCGAGTAATCCATAACGTAACCTGCAGATCTCGCTTCATGGGACTACTGTGTTTTCGGCCCTTACGGAAAAGCTTGCGAAAAAAATGAGGATACAAAATGTTTACTTTACATCACAGAGTTAACATCTCTAGAGGGAATGTAAACAACAAAATGCACAGGTCGCTGACCAGCCAACATGTAACAGAAATTTTGACAGCTTGAGGGCATTACCAGTGGCGTACGACTTTATATTAAAATTGGATGTTCATTAATAGATTCAATTATTACTGTGATGTTACAAACTGATACAATAAGTTGTATTAGTATACAGGGTGGGCCAATAGTGCGTGGACGGAGGATTGTGGGCTTAATAAAAAGTATTTCAAAAATCTGTCACTTGATCATGGTAGGGACCCTTAAGGGCTATAACGTAAAAATATTTTCACTTAAATTTTGACGTTTATACAGGGTGATTCATATCAAACTTACATTTTTTTAAATGTAACCCCCTATATATTATTGCATATTTGGATTCCTTGGTCAATTTTAGTGTGACTTTATGTATCACACATGGAACTTTAAACGAACCGTTTAGGCGCAAATCACCATTTTTGGTATAAGTAGGTATCAGGAAAAAATTGAATATCGCAGCGATTATAAAACCTAGAAGGCCGTGACTTTGCGGTACAACTAAGCATGAAATGCGTCACCTTAGGTCAGACGGCTAAAATTGAATTCTGTTTGTACTTGGAGAAATCAGTAGATTAATTAAGGAAACTTCAATCACAGATAACTTGATTTTTTCAAATGGCAATGCCTATTTTGGTTTAAAAAATCGAATGTAAAATTTGATTACCTTTCTAACGATATAGCATTCTCGATATCAATCATTTTTGGTTTTCATTTTATTTCAAATTTTCAGTCAAATCGGTGCTTTTCAATTTTCCTGCGTGCAAGCAACCTAGCAGGCCATGAAAAATAAACAGAAGCTCGTTAATATGGAAGAAACCAACTAACTTAGTAGAAAGATGCAAACTAACTGGAGCAACGAGGCAAGATTATGAAAATTCCTTGCAACATATTAGCTCTAACCGGATACAACAGCCCCAAGATATCTAATGTAAATGAGTAGCTGGGCTATGACAGAAGTGTTTGTTTTTCACAGCCTACTAGCTATTGAGCTCTACTAGAGCTTGACAACTTTCCAAAACGATTAAAAATTTTGAAACAAAGGAAAACTACCAGCTATTTTTGCTTACAGTCTAACATGTTTGGAATTTCACATCTAATGGGACAAAAAGATTAGTCACTTCCGTTTAGTTAAGTCAAAAGTGAAATCTCCAACTGGAGCATTCTGAACATCTATTGAAATAATTGCAAGAATTTTTTAATTACGCTATGTTGCAATTATGTTTATTTTATGTACTTTTCTGAAAGCTAAATTATGTTTTACAATTCAAACAGACTGCAATTCAAGTTTAATTTTCCGCGATTTTGCTAATAAGTAGAAGTAGCTACGGAATAATTTGAAGGGTTCCAGTCAGAGGTATCATTACCTTTGACTGACGGAAATGGCTACTTTTTTATAGCATTAAATGTGGAAATTTATTCAGAAGACATAGATATTATACTGCCAGCAACAATTACTAGTAGTTTTCCTTTGATTAAATATGTTTTTACTGACTTTGGAAATTGACTAATAGCTAGTAGGCTGTGAAAAATGAGCGTTCTTGTTACCGCTATTGTTTCTGGTTAGAGCTAATATGTTGTAAGAAATTTTCATAATCTTGCCTCGTTGCTCTAGTTAGTTTGCATCTTTCTACTAAGTTAGTTGGTTTCTTCCATATTAACGAGCTTTTGTTTATTTTTCATGGCCTGCTAGGTTGCTTGCATGCAGGAAAATTGAAAAACACCGATTTGACTGAAAATTTGAAATAAAATGAAAACCAAAAAAGATTTATATCGAGAATGCTATATCGTTAGAAAGGTAATCAAATTTTACATTCGATTTTTTAAACCAAAATAGGCATTGCCATTTGAAAAAATCAAGTTATCTGTGATTGAAGTTTCCTTAATTAATCTACTGATTTCTCCAAGTACAAAAAGAATTCAAATTTAGCCGTCTGACCTAAGGTGAAGCATTTCATGCTTAGTCGTACCGCAAAGTCACGGCCTTCTAAGTTTTATATTCGCAGCGATATTCAATTTTTTTCTGATACCTACTTATACCAAAAATGGTGATTTGCGCCTAAACGGTTCGTTTAAAGTTCCATGTGTGATACATAAAGTCACACTAAAATTGACCAAGAAATCCAAATATGCAATAATATATAGGGGGTTCCATTTAAAAAAATGTAAGTTTGATATGAATCACCCTGTATAAATGTCAAGATTTGAGTGCAAATATTTTTACGTTATAGCCCTCAAGGGTCCCTACCATGATCAAGTGACAGATTTTTGAAATATTTTTTAGTAAGCCCACAATCCTCCGCCCACGCACTATTGGCCCACCCTGTATAGCTATACTTAGAGAGTTACTCTTATTATAATTTGATTGTAACAGTTGATAATTTATTATTACCATGAAGTGTTTTTCAAAACATATCTAACAGTGTTTTGAAAGGTAGCCTTTTGGAATGGCTGCATCTAAATTTCGCATAAATAGGTTTTCTGTAAGTAAATGTGGCATACATTTTTGCATTTCACATCCTCAAATAGTTTAAAAAATAGAATTTGGAAAATTCATGTTGATTGACATGAATGTAATGCGTGTACTTACCACCTGGTAAAGAAGCTGTATAAGGGCGATAGGTAAGAACAATAAATAGTATAGAATACAGATATGTATGTATTTATTCACATGCAGCAATAACCTATTCCTCACAAAAAATTCAATAATACAAATACATAACCCGTAATATGCTAGATGAAGAACGGACAACAATATTGATAAATAAACTAGTTCAGAGGTAACAGGTACAATAATATTTAAGCAACATGGAAGTCATTGAAAACTAAACAGTTTACTTTTATTATATACATTAAACAACCATTATTATTCCTGGAACAGGAGTGAAGTTACTTTTGTTCCCAGTTATTCCCATATTTTACGCTACTGAAAGCCAATACAAAACCTATACTAACCTATGATAAGTGGTGCTCACCGAATTTTCGCTATTGCAGCAAACTATGCACTTTTTATTTCGTCCCACCATGCAATTATGACAATATTGTTCATAAATAACTTAATTCACACCATAAATAGTCACAAAGTCACTCAAATATACTCTAAAACAACAAAAGTCTCAACATACGCAATAACCACAACTACAATGACAGCCACATGACAGCTTAAGGGCACGCCGATTGTACGCTGCCAGATTTAAGACATATTAGAAGTTGTTGCGACATTCCGCTATGAAATTTACCATTTTTGAGATTTCGTTAAATCAATACAAATTATCTGCACGTAAATCATTTCCATAGCAAGTATATTGGAAGTATAGTTAAATACTACTTTGAGGAACATGTGTTCAAACTGCGGAAACTGCCAGATTTTGAAGAAACCGGAAGGTCCTTAAGCGGACGAAGAAGAGTGGCAATAGCGCTATAGATGTTGGCTGGCCAATATTCAAATTAGGCTGCCTCTAGATATGTTGACTCTGTGCTTTACATTTACTCATTGCAAAAGTAAAGCTTCTGGTTCTAAAAAAATACTGAGATGTTGATAAAAGGTTCGAGGTATTAGAGGTTATCATATTGATGAGATTGATGCTAAAGATAGTAAACCGCAATACCTACGTCGCTATCCCTCTCTTTTGGGGGATACACCTCGGTATTCTAAACAGAAATATACCCGATATAGGCTTCTGCTTCTATGTACGAAATTCAGTGGCCTAGGAGGCGGATTGCTATCTGCTCTGACAGCCAGGCAGCATTATTGGGTGCACGTAGTTTACCTCAAGGCTCGTTCGGCAATGGAGAAAGGTCTTCGATGACATCTCGGCAAGACATCAGATGCCGAGTCATGTTGAAGTTTACGATACTGAAATGGCGGACACGCTCGCAAGACGAGGGTTGAGGAATAATTTCCTGGGCCTTGAGCCGGCTGTGGAGCTGCAGCAGGTACCATTAGAAGAAAAACAATAATGTGGTTGCAAAATCAACATCTTGTGATATGGAGAGGAATCTCCATCAAGCTAGAAAGTTTATATTAGGATCTCTGGCCAAGGTGAGGGCGGTTTTGTTTCTCAATGGACAGAAGCGGTCTAAGGTTACTTGTGGGCCTGCTGTCTGGCAATAACATATTCAGACGTCATGTCACTTGTAGGCGATGGGAGTGGCAAGCGACCAGACGTGTGCACGCGGAGAAAGGGTCCTCGGACCATATTCTATATCGCTGTGAAGCTCTTGAATATCACAGCCAGAATATACTAGTTTCAAGGGTCCTTGAACCTGAAGGTATAAGATGGGAAGGACCCAAGGCTATCCTCACTTTTTTGATGAGGGCTGGATTTGGGAACTAGGGTAAGGAGAGGTGCATAAGGGCCCGCTTGACCTGACCTGAAGGCATAAGATGGGAAGGACCCAAGGCTATCCCATAGAGAAAATAAAACACAGAAGGGTAGTCTTATCCTTATACAAATTAGGAACACTATTCGATACTAGCGACACTAAGGACGTCTGGCAGAGCTAATGTGGTTTCCGTGGGCTTTTTGAATATTGGTGTATTTGAGATGTTGTTTATTTAGTTCGTGCCACAATTTCGTAGAGGTAAGTGAGGTTAGGATAGCCGTCAGATGTGTCAAATATACTTTTTGGTGCATTTTTTTTAGTTTGAACTATTAGCTTATGAATAACACATATATTTGACAACGATAACTACTCTAACATCACATCTCTACGAAATCGTGGCACAGACTTGACACTTCATGATTTATTGCTGATATATCAGGAACGAATTTAACTAAAATGCAATTTATTTACTGTTTATTTTTTGGCTCATTTTATAGTAGTAGTGATACTGGTGATTGGTCATTTTTGGGGCATTTTATACTATTAGCTGGGATGTGGTCTCAAGAGTAGTGGAATAAAAAGGGTAAAATGAAGTACAAAGCTATTTTTAATTTTTTTTTAAGTTTTAACTTTCAAGTATGGTACATGACATTAATGTGTGATAAGAATCTTACTTTACCAGGTACAAATCAGGAAATGTTAGACACTGAGCACTATATCCTACCTATGTATCACATACGTCAGAAATAAACATGTGTAGAATGTACTCTTATTCCATATCTGCCTTAAGGGCTATCACGGTCGTATTGAGCATTGACTTTGCACATGTTAGCTATTAAACAGGTTTGAAATTGGTAAAACGTTTCCATTTCGCACAAACAGTTGCAAATTTCTCAATTTGAGGTTACTCGGGTTATATTGGACAATGGACAGCACAGAACCACTGTGACAGAACATACATAAAGTTAGGATTCAATGTCCTATGTTAGATCATATGTCATCACAAGTTCGAAGGATCGCCACCATGCGCAATGCGCGTCTGGCATGCGCAAAAACTGTGTGTCAAGGTCATAGTATGCATAAAACCATCTCTCAGCGTTTTATGTTATCTCTGGGCTATCCTCACCTTTGCGATGAGGGCTGGATTTGGGAACTAGGGTAAGGAGAGGTGCATAAGGGCCCGCTTGGACTTGCACGGTGGTTCTGATCACCAGAAAGCTTCTTTCATTCAGTATCTTAAAATAGGTATCGAAATATTTATCAAGCACTCTGATTAGAAGATAATTAGCATCCATTTATGCTACGTTTTAATGGCCAGGTCTAGGGCGAATGTTAGTGTTTTCCTTTCAATAGTTTTTTCACCTGATTTCTTATGTGATAGCGCCGAAAAATCGGGTTCTATGTCATGCACCGTATGACCAGCCTTAGTCTTTGGAAAATACAATATAGGCATATACCTTCCGACTATTCCCTCAGCGAGTTTATAGCAAACCACTCAGGGCTTTATGCCTAAAAATGTTTTACGGACGACGGCGACGAGTCCGCGGCGAAACGGTGCGTCCGTCGGTCCGTGTGCGGCGCTACGGCCGCGCTGTTTATACGATAAGCACGGACGCAGCGGCGTAAAGTGACGTCACGAATCGTAAACTCGCGCTATAAATTATTTTGATTGGCTTCGCCTGATTGCCAACAAGAAGTGTTGTTATTGCAGAAAAAATACGCGCTGCGCTGCGACTCGGGCCCGCGCTAGCCACGATGACAATTGACTGCCCGAGGCGACAGGGACGGAGGAGACCAAGTTCCTCAATGACATCACCCTTATCGTCTATTATTATTCATCCAGCAAAGATAGGGAGTACAAAAAATTGTTCTATTGTTCTAATAATAATATAATACGACACGAAGACCCGCAAAAGGATGAATATGGAGAGAAGTCTGCATCCTAAGTCCTCTGTCCCGCGAATATACCTCCCGCGACACTTGGGAGGGCGTGGACTATTGAGTTTGGAGCGTCTGCACAACAGGGTAGTATTGGCCACTGCCTGCTATGTAACGAACAGCACCAATTCCCTGATCCGATTTGTGGGAGAGCAGGAGAATGCGGGTAAAGAAGCCTTTCTTTTTAGCGCAGCGAAACGAGTAGCCGAGGAGCTCAGCCTCAGACTCGACTTCAAGCGGAGGTGTCAGCAGTCCATTACGGAACTTGCTCTCGCAGAACTAAAATCCCACATTAAAATTGCCGAAGTCGGCTTCCTCTTAAGGCCTCATAAAGATAAGCCAATGCATGGAATCTTCTACAAACATCTAGAAGAGCATGGGTTTGTCTGAGCAGTTGACCTTCTCTTTCCTAAGGTCTAGTGGGTTGAAGTCGGAGACTGAGGGCTTTATAATGGCTTGCCAGGATGGTGTCTTCAACACCTTGGTGTACCGTAAAAGGGTTATGGGTGAATATGTACCCGACACCCGTTGTAGAGCTTGCCGACAGGCGCCAGAGACGCTTATGCATCTCTTGTCGGCGTGTAAGACGCACGCTGGGACGGCTTACGTTCATCGGCACAACACGGCTCTACGAGTGCTCTACTATCATTTAAGGCACTCATACGGTATGGATGAGACACCGGTGCTGCCTTACGCTCCCGGGGATACAGAGTCCGTTGTGGAGAACGAGACATGCCGGATTTACTGGAACTACTCGTTCCCCATGCTCGAGCTTGTACAGGCAAACAAGCCCGACATAGTCCTTCTTGACCACCAACAGAAGAAGATGTTCGTGATAGAGTTTTCGGCGCCTGCCGAGATGAACATCGTCTCTAAGGAGGAGGAAAAGCGGACCAAATATCAGGAGTTGCTCGGACAACTTTGCAGGCTCTGGCCATACTACACTGTAAGTCTGCTGGTTATGGTCATTGGATCCCTAGGTGGAATGAGGAATACGCTGCTCTCTGCACTGCGCAAAATACCAGTGTGCCGTGCGGCGGCGCACATCTTAGCCGTCAGAATGCAGAAGGCAGTCATCCTTGGGTCCCTTCGTCTACTTAGGGCGCACGATTCGCGAACCCAGTGATTGCTCATCTCACGGTGTGAGGAGTAGTCATTGGGTAATGGAACAGCAGCTCGGTGTGTCGGAGCCCGGGCTGCACTTTTTTGTTTTTTGTATATATTATCCAAGAGTGAAGGTAAACAGGCAACGTATAAGTCACGCCATAAACTCGAATAGATAAAGGAAATATGAAACCCAATCGTGTTTTTTTATGGTCAGCCTCCTGCAAAGGCTATGGTGCTGCAGAAGCGCTGGATCGAAGTCCTCCAAAAGAAGGAATGCTGGAGTAGACTGGCTCGGGGAGTAGAAACCTAGACCTGTGGAGGTCCTTTGTTAGGTTAGGGACACCGATTAGTCAAATTGTTCTCTCCTGGATATTGTCCAGAAGCTTTAGATGGTGCTTCGGAGCGCATTCCCACACATGGGAGCAATGATCCAACTATGGTCTGATATGTGCCTTGTAAAGCAGCAGTATTGGTAGTTGCTCTGGGTATATACAGCTTCCTACAGGGAAACAAAACTGCAAGCTTCTGTGTTGTAACCTGAGTTTTTGTACGCTAAACTGTACTTCATTTACTAATCCCCACTCGACAATTGCTTTGATATCTAGGTTGATATGTCAGGCACGTTTATGTACTGTCGTCTGCGAAGCCGCAGATTGAATTGCAGAAGACAATAATAAGATATTAGGGAAGATAATAATAAGATTTTAGAGAGATTTTGGACCAGCATAAATAGCCAATCTCATGAATATCGTTTTTTTTGAGTATGCGCAGTAATAAGAAATAGGTAATCAGTGCTCGAAAACGATAACCAAGGTCCGTTATTTAAGGTGAATAAGGACGTAACAAGCTTTGACGTTATTTTTGACATGGGAAATAAAATGCTTTGTACAATACAGAGGATGCTAAGTTCCATCTTCCACCCACGTTTAACCTCAAACGTTGTATGGTAGTACTCTTTCAGAAAAAGAAAGGCGGGTGGGTGACGTCTTCTAGTAAATTATTATATATTTCGTCCTTAATCGATAAGATAATGAGGATAGTATAGCTATAAAGATCGTACTTTGATTTTAAACAACGATAAATGTGATTAGGTTTTACTGGTCCAAAAGTCATTCTTGTCTAGCCGTAGTTGGCACTATGGTTAATAACGTTAACGAGGATTTGCGTTATTTTCGACCTTATTTTAAGTACGAAGCAGAACGAAGTGAATTAGGGTGTTTAGCAGTCTTGTAGAGTATTGGAAAATTAAAATGTTATTCAGAGCAATGGGAGTTCATTGCTTACACTGATCATTAGATCCTTTTATATTGGTCAAACTTGAACAATCCTCAAGGTAGTTTAGGTTGTTGGATGGTACGTTTTCAACAGCGCAATTTTAAAATACTATAGTCCTCATAAGTCATAATATAAGAAGTTAGTGACCATTGGTATCAAAGTTCAATATTGAAAGTTCAGGAAGTATCATTAAAATGCCCTCAGTTTAGAGTCGACAATAGTAAATTGTATATGCTAATGAATAAAGATCTAAACGTAAGAAAATCCTCAGTACCTTTCATGATTCTTGGCCAAGAATGCTTGTGGTGAACTTTGAAAGAGTGGAGGTCAAGCGGTATTAGGCGGCCTTTTGAGGAGGGAGGGCCAGTCTGGTATATAGACGTCTCACTTACCGACGAAGGCTCCAGCGCTGGGGTCTGCGAGCCAAAAAAGAAAGCTCTCTCTCTCTCTCTCTCTCTATCTCTCTTGGAGGATACACCACGGTATTCCAAGCAGAAATGAATGCGATTTTAGTTTGTGACTCTCGTATTCACGAAATTTAGGGGTCTAGGAGGTACTATCTGCTCTGACAGCCTGGCAGCAATGGAAGCATTGAGTGCTTGTAGGTTTATATCAAGGCTCGGTATGCAATGTATAAAGGTCTTGGATGACATTTCGACAAGCATCAAGTGTCACTTATGGGGTGCCGAGTCATGCTGGCGTTTGTGGTAATGAAAGTGCAGACGCGCTTGCAAGGCGAGGGTCGAGAAATAATTTCCTGCGTTCTGTCATGACTGTGAGGCTGGGAGCAGGTATCATTAGAAGGAAAATAGAATCAACATCTTAAGAGATAGAGAGGAATCACTGGACAAGCTAAAGAACTCATTTTAGGAGCTCTGGCTCAGGTGGGGTGGTTTTCTCACTGGACAAAAGCCAGCTAAGGATATTTTTAGGCTTGATATCTCGCCATAACACCTCCTGTCATGAGGGAGGCAAGCGACTGATTTATTCATACATCGCTAAACTTAGAACAACAATAACAGAATTGCAGCAAATGATGTGGTGAAATTTGGGTGATAAGGAGGGTGGAGACTATGTTGGATACGAATGAATGAATATGAATAAAAATATGGAGAATAACTGTTTTGTATGTGTTTGAAATATTGAGTCATGCCACTTGACGACCCTTTTAACCCTGCATCTGCGCTACTGAAACGTAGCTGTAACTCGGCGGCGATGACAATTGACTGCCGCCGACCAGCGGAGCCTTCGGTCTTGTGGATTTAAGGCCTTCCATTGTTGTCGCAATGCATTTCTTTATCGGTTGACTTATTTGTTACGTCGGTTAATCAGACCACTTCTTTTGATTGTCACACACTTCGATCCATTTATTTTACCCGTAATTTATCCCTTCAGTAATAAAGCACTATTTGTTTGACTACAACAGTTTTTAATGCCTGCGAACATAAAAAATGTTCATAGTTGTGATTTAGATAGATTGGTATATTATCTGTTGCCCTGACTGATAAATTAACTGTTAGCAATCAGACTTCTTTGTAGTCGTAAATACGGAGGGGGGAGGGGGGAGGGGGGGGGGGGGGGCGCCCCACAAATCAAGATGCAATTTTGTTGAACTAATTGGAGCGTGGAAATTCAAAAGCGTCTAAGTGCCAGATTGGTCGAATTTGAGATTTAATTAACTTTGTAGTCTATGTGCCAACGCCAATAACATACAAAACAGTCCAAAAGTGCCATTTTGTCTATTTTAGCGTTAAATACTGGGTTAAAAGATGGCGCGACGTCCAAGTTGGGTAGGCAGTTATAGGGAAAAACCAAAGTTTACAGAATACATATAAGTTGGATCACTCCGCAAAAATATCAAAACAGCCTGCCCCTTGCCCCGTCTCCTCGGTCCACCGGTAGCAGTGTACCGACGTCAGCCGGGAGATACGGGGCGGCGCAAAGTAGTGGTTGAACGTGTGTAACGCGTATACACTGTAAAGTGTATACAGTGTCTCAAAAATATTGGATTTTGTTATCTCGGATTTGTTTGCAGGAAATGGATAATATTTTCAGAAGGTTGATTCTATCAATTAAATTTATTAACGGATGGAAAATGACAATCGTATCCATCCTTATTTTGTGGTAAACCTTGAAATATAAAGGATATAAATACATGTTTCACGACGATTAGGACACGCAATAGATCGGAACTGGGCAGTAGTAGAGAATTATATATCCAATGAGGTAGTTGTTTTTGGTCACGTGACGTCCGATACAAAATTATTAATAGGACACCCTGTACTTTTGTGACTTTCTGTGTTCCACCCGATAAAACAATTCCAACAAACTAGCATACGTCTAAAGTGATTAATTCGAGGCCTACAGGCCTACAGGTACTTAAAGGATTGTATCACGCTAAAAGCGTATAGTGAGACAAAATATTCATTCGGTGGTCTTACCATACCACCTAGAGACATTCTGAATTATATTTTAGAGCTCGGAAGTATTTTTATTGATAACTTTAACAATGTAGTTTCTACAGTAGCAATTGGAATGACACTGAAAAGCAAAATGTCAATAATATTTATTCACATCCATGTAAAGCATTTCCACATCATTATCTTTTAAAATTGTACATACGAGTTCCTATATATTATACCATAAATTTTATAAGCTGTGGTCTCAAAAATATGCCAAATAAACAAAACATTAAGGTAAAAATACTTCAGCACCTTTGAACCAATTTTTACGTATCTACGAAACAGCTACAATATGTGAAATCATTTGAGATTCATTAGTAATAGTTTTACTTTACTTTAGTTACCTAGTGTATTAGCAAAGTAAACGTTATATTTGTATTTGTATGTCTAAATCGGCTGTCAATACATAGTCTTTCAATGACCCTATATACGTAAAACCCTGGCGTTAGCAAGTCCCCGCTAAAAGACCCTCGTACTTGGGCAAAAACCAACGCAAAAACTAACTGGCGCGTGCGGCCGCGGCATCGCTTTGATGTGAGATCTTCAAAGTGCCGACGGAGAGCGATTTATTCCGTAAACTTTGGAAAAACCGTCTAAGTACCAATTCATTACACATTGCTGTAAGAGGGTTTTCAAGATTATAATGCAATGGTTAAAACGAGCGAACACGCGGAAGTTGTGCCGCAATATACTGTGTTAAAGTGAAGAATAAAGGGCACTGAAAGTGTTAAAAATGAAAGAAAACGTTTCTGGTCAGTCATACCTCCTTGTGATCGGAACTTCAAAATCGAAAAGCGAAAAAAATTAACAAAAAGCTTTTACAGCTGATAATAGAGAAGATATGATAGTGAATGCATGTCACAAGAATCCGTTTAAAGCTTTAACGATGCAACCCGAGGATTTTAATGACATTCAGAAACTTCCGACGAAATGCTGAACACAACGAAGTTGAAAATATCCCGGTTTCCTGGATTATGGTTAATAAGGTAAATCCAAATGTGGTCAAAATAACAAAAATCTTTCAATGAACTGGAAGCATGGACCGAGTGCAATGTTTTGAAGCAGAGAAAAAGAATACCTGATGTTTTAGGAAAACTCCCTCTCCTAGAATGCAAGAATTGAATATCTGCTGAAAAAATTAAAAATTTTTAAAACCTGCTAGACTATATAACTTTAAAATATGTATGTTATTGGGAAACTTGATTGATAATACCAAGAAATCAAAATAAGTAGCAACCTAATCTACGTTCATCATCAGTTTTTTTTTGATGTATGTTTAGTTGGAACATAGACAGTTCTGAATCTATGTTAATTTTGTACTTAGACTGCTTCTTTGTTCTATAAGTTTGGGGATTTTTGTAACAAAGCTTTTCTACTTTTTGAAGTTTTTTGGAATGTCTTATGCTTCAAACCCTTAATACTGATCATTAAAGTACTTTTCACTGCACTATAATTGTTTTTTTATTTATTACAAACAAAAACCTTAATAACTCAGAAATAACTTTTTGGCACTTAGACGCTTTTGAGTTACCACGCTTCAATTATCAAGAACGAACACCGTTGAAATAAAATTAAAGGTGTATATTGAAAACAAAAGAATGTTTTAATTGCATTATAGGCCAATATTAGTACTGGAATGATAGAACATATCACTAGAACGAATATAACCCATTTGAATGTGTTAGCTGCAATTGCCTTGAACCTAAGGACTAAATCATTTGAATGATACGGATTTGAAGCAACTGTATTTGAAATAATGAAAAGTCATCCAAGTACTAACAGTTAATTGAAAACACAACATTTTACATCCCACACCGATAGGCAAGTGGACAGAGATCTATAAAGTCTATGGTTTTTGAAAATTCTATTAGTGGCGGTGAAATTGATTTATTAAAAATGAAACCGAACAATATAAAAATCGTTCAAAGTATATTTTTGAATACTCTATGGTACGCTGATCATTTATACTTTTTTTTCTGGCGTGGTCAAAATGAGCCGAGATAGGATGTGCATTCTGTACATATAGAACGCTTTTCGTTGCCCTTTATTAAAGATTGATACTGGAAACTATAATATATAATTATAATAATAAAATTATAATATTATAATAATAATATAACCTATCGGTGTGGGAAGTAAAACGTCAAAAAATATTTGGCTAATTTAACTCGGTGTCTTCCACAACACAGGTAACACAAATAACCAACACATATGTGTAAAATCCAAATTAAGCGACCTTTACATGCTTAAATCACTCGAAAGATTACAAAATTCGTGGTTTGAAAACATAGCTCTTTCCGTTTAAATTTTTTTAGAAGGTCGTTGTTTAGTTTGTATTGTAGTATGTTGGCTGTTTGTGTGACCTGTGTTGTGGAAGGCACCGAGTTAAATTGGCCAAAAATTTGTTGACGTATGCTGCCTTACCGCATTTTTCTATTTACTGCGGATACTGCGCCGATTTTTAGGGTTTAGTTTAAGATGCAATGCTGTCCCACATTTTCACCGTTAAGTATGTATCATGGGGTTAATATAGCTATTATTTGTGAAAAATATTAACATACAAGGAAAGCAACCTTTTAATTTAGTACTTTCTTGTTGCACAAACGATGGCGCATGAGGACCCTGGGCCTCCAAGACTACGGGCCCCCCCCAGCAGCTGCGGGCCCAGCGGGCCCTTAGTTACTCCGCTGTTTTGAAAAAAATATTCTGCTGTGAGGCTCCTAGTACCACTGTACTTTTTGCTCCACATGTATCAAGACTCTGTATTAAGCCGAAATGTACTAAATGTAGTAAATGTAGTAAATGTAGTATACTATTTACATAATTTCATCATTAACAGTGACTAGTAAATCTTCTCCTAACTATAATAATCTGCATAATCTTACAATTGTCAATAAGGGAATATAGGTAATGAAATGATGATGTAAAGGATAGCTATAGTCAAGTATACAAAAATATGCTTAAGCCATACACAGTACCTTGAGATAGTTATAAAAAATAAATCTCCATAATGGGGACGTTGTATGTTATACGTCTATTTTGTTTTTATAATTAGGTATATAGAGATGTAGCGATGGGGTATGGGCAGACTCTACCTATATATTTGAACAAGGAGACCTTTTTTTGTATGTACTATTAAAAGGGAAATAAAGATGAGGTTGCAAAATGAACATCAACTATAGACCTGTGGCTCTTCTCAGCATCATGCTTCAGGCTATGGAGACTGTCATTAACACACAGCTCCTGAAATACCTGTACAACATGAACATTATGTATGATCGCCAGTATGGCGTCCGTAAGTACAGGTCTACAGGTGACCCTCTGGCCTACGTCACTCACTTGTGGAACAGAGCAATTGAAAATCATGGTGAATCCCGTGTTGTTGCACTTGATGTATCGAAAGCCTTCGACACAGTGTGGCATAAGGGACCTCTGGTCAAGCTTGCTGCTTATGGGCTACCTCCTCGCCTGCGTCAGTGGCTGAATAGCATTTTGAACGACCGATCTCTGTAGTAGTCGAAGGCTGTTTTTCGGACGTATTTTCAATAAGCGCCGGTGTTTCTCAGGGAATTAAATGTAGTGATTTTTAATGAAAAACGTCAAGGCGTGGGATCATGGTACACTTTCCCTCCCTACCGATTCCATGAAAATCCAAAGCGTGTAACAGGTATAAACCACCGACGCATGACACCTATGGCTGCGTTTCGTGTACCAACAAGCCAATAATAGAGTAAATAAAGCAATAAATTTCCAGGCGCGAGTTAATTGACATGGTAATTTAATACCAGCCTGTGACTATAATAATCGAACTTTTACCGCATTACCATTAGGTAATTATAAATTCTCGGCGATGTTAATTCATGTCAATGCGCCTTCATATCGGAATAAACTGACGGTGCATTACGGCCGCACTTTGATCGGATAAGAAGGGAAATATGAAATCATTAAGAAGTGTTGACGTAAACGGCAGCTGACGAAAGAATCTACCCGTCACGACTATCTACCATTCGCAGCTCTCAGCACGGATGCTAAAGGCGCGGTTACACGTGTGCTTTGCTCATTACAGTAGCTGTATATGGTCATACGTTCAGAATAATTTTCTATGAATTACATCAATCTTTGACACGTCAAGGATTTGCAACGGCTTCAATATGGCATACAGTCAAGTAAAGTGACTAGATGTATTTAAAACGTTGTCAATATTTCTAAAGGGCGCACATTATTCAAATTTTGAAAACCTTGAAGGTCTTTTAAATATGTCTGAAAGATGAGAGGAAAAGGAAGTAGTTCTAGAAACAAAATAAAATGTTAAATTAGTTATTAACTACATAAACGCGATTCTCTACCCACTCGCAGCTCACAGCACAGATGCTAAAGATGCGGTTACACATGTGCTTTGCCCATTACGGTAGCTATGCATGGGCATATGTTCAGAACACTTATTTCTATAAATTACATCAATTTCTGACACGCCAAGGATTTGCGACGGTTTCACTAAGGAATACAGTCAAGTAAAGTGAATAGAAGTAGGTGCATATTTTCATTTCTCTCATGCAGTGAGAACATTTCTAAGGTGCGCACATATTCAAATTATGAAAAGCTTGAAGGTCTTTTAAGTGTGTCTGAAACATAAGAGGTCAACAGTTCTAGAAAGGATTAATATTACTGTATTATCAATTACATGTCAAGTCGAGTGAAGCTTGAATGAACGAATGAAAGGAGATAGGCCAGTACATAGGTCTAAAAGCGGGCCTTTCTGTACCTGTCCTTACTCTAGTTCCCATCACAAAGGTGAAGATATCCTTGGCTCCTGCCATCTCATGTGTTCAGATTCAAGGACACTTGTTCTAGTATAGTCCGCCTGTGATACCCAAGGGCGCCGCAGGGACAGAGAATGTGTGCTGAGAATTCCTCCTCCTCGACACAACGTCTATCACGTTGGGTCAATTTCCACCCCCATCACAAACAATTGATGTCTGAAGCTGTTATAGCCAGAAAGCAGAGCCACAAGTAACCTTAGCCAGATTATGTCCAATGAGAGACAGAACCACCCCACCTTAGCCAGAGGTCCTAAATAAGTTTTCTAGCTAGATAGACCTTACTACTTCGCAGGATGTGCCGTGAAGTAAAATTACAGTCACTCAATGCTTCTAGTGCCACCGGGTTGTCAGAGCAGATAGTAGATCGGCCTCTTATGCCCTGAATTTCGTGAATCCGGGAGGCACAAGCTCTACTTTTACATGCATCACCACACTATCGAGCGTTGAGCGTTCATTCGGTTCCCTTTGAGGAATCAAGACATGTTTGAGGAGCACTATCAGTGACGATTGGTTAAACAAGCTGGCTATGCTTAGAATTAAATCGTCAGTGGGTATCTGTACACGAGGAGGAATAAAATTGGTGGAAAATATAGTAAGGAAGTTTGCAAGCAATTCACGTAAACAATTGTTCAAAAACAGTTTTTCACGGCGTATTTTTGTCCCCTTTTAAAAAAGCTATGGAGTTTAGAAAGCTATCCAATAACCTCCTTTGGTTTTGAGCTGAATATGACCTTTGAAAGCTAGCTTCCATCTTTACTTCATCTCTATAGTTCAGTCGAAAATCAGTTCGTTCGATAGGGATGTTTTCAAAAGACTCTGCAGCGTGCCGGATCCATTAGTTTGTAAATAGCAAAAATATGGCTCTATATATAGACCGGTGATAGTTTGTACTCTCAGTAGTGCATCCTAGGTGAGCAAAGTGTTCGAGTCCACAGTGCAGGATCAACAGTTGATGTTGAAATACAAGTCGCCGACGTTATTCAACCTATATGTGGAGAGAGCATATGCTGTGGCAACCTCTGATAGCCTTATCGGTATTAAAATAAGCGGATTTTCCATCAAGAATATTTGATATGTAGATGACACTGTCATATTAGCAGACAAACTCTACGCGTCGAATCAATGAAGAAAGTCATAGGCTAGGTCTAAAGATAAATATCAACAAAACCAAGTTTTTGGTTGTTAGCAGAATCCCAAACACCCAACTACACCTGAATGGTCCTCTCCATCGCACGGGTGAGCAAATTTAAGTATTTGAGATACATGATAAACGGAAGATGGGACCTAGATCAGATGCAGAACTGAAAAGCTTAGGTAGGACAATTTTTCTGAAACTTCAAAAGTGTCTTACCAACAAAAACTTGAACTCTAGTCTCAGATACAGGGTGATGGAATGTTATGTCTCGGCTACTCTATTGTACAGCGAGAAAGCCTGGACGTTGACGGCAAAATATATAAATAAGATCGAAGCACTCTGGATCCTGTGACGAATGCTGGGTGCCCTGGGTCGATCATGTGAGAAACGAGAATGTTTTCCAGAGGACCGGTGTAGCAGAACGAGAGCTTTTTGAGGTTATAAGGATGAAAAAAAGCTATCATCAGAGAAATGATAGACGTCTACGCAGAAATCTACTTGATGGCACCCTAAGAAGAAGAAAAATGTTAGCAAGTTGCAACAGTCTTGGTATACCTGCCGGAAACGGCCACCTCCTGTATGGAGTATGTAGGTGAAGGATTTAGTCGGCACATTTATTGCAATGTATAAATTACATCGAATCCTGATGTTTTTCTGGGTTCTGAGTTTCGTGTATTTTATTATATTGTTTTGTATCGTATTGTATTTTCTACATTGATATAAAGCATATATGATTGGAAACGGAAAATGTACAAGTGAGCATTTGCTCTCCATGATCGAAGACACGCAACAATATAAACGGAAAATTGACACTTTTAGAGAGAGAATTCGCAGAAACGTATAAATCATGCATGTGAAAATGCAAATGACGGAATTGAAAAGTTAATTAAGCGTTGGCAATGAGCACAGTGACACCTGACCCAAAAGCCGAAACCACACACTGCAGACCTCTAGAAATAAAATTAATGTATTCATCGTGAAGCATAATTTTTCCATATGCGCATATTGATTACGATGAACATTATTGTCGCATACATCATCATCCCGAAAAATGAAGCAAAAACCAAAACGGAGTCGGCCTGGCATGAGACCTAAATGCATTCATTTGCATAATCGGCATTGACATGTAGGAAGGGCACGAATTTTGAACCATAGGCGGTGTAATGGAGCGACAAAAAAATGGCGTCAAGTGGCTTGACTCAGTACTTCACACACGCACAGAAAAATCTGTCGTTCTGTCAAAGACTTACGCTTGGATTCAATGGGACGTTACACTCAGCATTCCTCAAATACAACGATGTTCTATCCAATGGGAAGTGTATAGTTGGTAACGAATTATATCGTATTGTCGATTCAATTGCAAGATGTCATTGGATTCCAGTGAATAATTCAATCGCAGCCTGTCGTTGCATCGAATCTGTGTTTGGTAATTGATTCTAAACTACTTTTCTTTCCTCGGACCAACAGATGCTATTGCGAGGGCAGCTGATCGATTCGTTTGGATGCTTAATTGTGTGATTATGAAATTATAAGGAGCATGATATAAGAATCAGACATAAGCCTGCACCAGTTGTTGCATTTTTACCTGAAATATAACTGTCTGGCTAATCTAAATACCTACATTCAAATGTAGCTGTTAGCTCTTCTAAGCCCCAATTTCTCGGTTGGTCCTCCATTTAGTATATAACTGGACACATTTATATCACGCAATTGCTAATGCAATGCGTAAAACCACGAGATGACACAACAGGGCTAACACCGAAACAACACAACGAAACAACCTCGTCCATGTTGGCGGGTTGGCGCCGATAATACACTGATATGAAACCCTGTTCTTTCCTTTTACGTTCATTGAATCAGGAATCCTGATTATAGTTCAGCGAACAACAAGGGCCATGGAAACAAAATTAATTTTTATCAGATAAATTATCACGAACTGTTGGTTCTGATAATTTTTTGTTTAATTTTGCCGCCGCCAATACACCGATTTTCAAAGTCTACCACGACCACACAGCATATCGCTAACCAAATTTCATGACAATGCAAGCAGCGATTACTGAGACTTCACGGCTAGAAAAACGTCAATAGACAAGCAGACCGACGGAAATGACATCCTCGCGACGGTAGTAATACTGTGTCAAAATTTCATCAAAATCAATTCGATGATTTCCACTTTACACAATACAGAACAATGTATAAATCAACTCCCTTGGTTCCTGTAGTAGGCAAAGGAATGTTTCTAAAAAGTGTGTTATGCCGCTAGGTCTTTTTTTCACAGGTTAATGGAGAGCCTATTATGAATACAACAAATTTTTCAGTTTTACAACCGCCCCCTTACCACTCCCCACCACAGCTACCCCAGTTTCACACCATCAAAAAAATAGACAGTGATCAGGAGCCCGTAACACGCCTAAAATCATCCCAACTTCACCCCCATCGAAAAAAAAAATGAAAATGATCAGGAATCCCTAAAACTCCTAAAAACGAAATTTGAGGAATATTTGAAATTTTCTGGTTTTTGCTAATTAATTCCCCCGTCGATGCACCGATTTTCAAAATTATAGCAACATTCCCTTTTACGACGCCACAACTATCATATCGCTATCCAAATTTCATCACAATCCATGCTGCCATTACAGAGATTACGACGCTAGAAGGACGCCAACAGTCATACAGACAGACAAACCGACGAAAATGAGTGACGTAAATTTTCACTATCTGAATATTCTAAAACGGCCAAAAAGCGTATTATCTCAAAATTTAAAAAAATTACTTACATTATTTCATCTTGTAAGGCTCGTGTCGTTTAGACTTACCTGTAAAAAAATATCATTATTAGCATCTGGTAAACTGGTTGTGCGTTAATCTTTAATTGAAGTATTAAAACTAGGAGTTTTTATTATGATAATGATCAGTACCAAATTAATGTTTATAATTTAATACTTTTTTTAACAGCGCAGCTTACAAAAAACTATGTTTCGACCATTGCTGCGAAATTATAGATATTGAAGCAATTTCTTGCTCAACAAAAATATTAATAATTTTTTAGTAATTAGATATTCAGTAGAAATGTAACCATAAGACTAGTTAGTGCCTATACCTTCTTTCAGAGGTAGATTTTATAATTCAGAGAAATTATATCAAAGATAAGGCTTTCATGTCTCGGTTTGTGTGTTCAAGACTCTACTTTGAAAGAACTTACAGTTTTGTTATATATCAGACATATCTTCGTAAAACATCAGTCATCACTCACTTTGTAATAAAACAAAAATGAATCGCTACTCACTCGAAAGAAGCTGAGCACGCAAAGTAGCTAATTTGGTTGCACATCTTAGTTTTATTTTTACGCTAAGTTTAAAAATGCAGGTTAACTAATAAAGTTTTTGTATAGAACCCACATATTTTGTACGGGACCTATCCCCTCTGGGTTTACCACTGGCTTATGATCATGTTGTCATTTTTGAGAACTAGAACATGGTAAGGTTGAATGAACGAATAAGGACCAGAGGCTATCCAGCACGGAATGTGGCTGGTGCATAGGCCACACGATGGGCCCTTTTGCGCCTCTAACCGCGCTAGTTCCTAAGACCTGCCCTTTTGGCAAAGGCAAGTACATTCTTAGGTCCTATCCGTTTTATCTCTATTGGTTCCAAGGTTCTTGAGCCCAGCATGGTCAGCCTGTGATAACCCAGGATTTCACAGCGACACAAGATGTGTGCCGAGGATCCTTCCTCTCCACCACACCGCATGCACATTGTGTCGTTGACCACCCTCATCACGAACAAGTGACGCCTGAAGGTGTTGTGACCCTTTAATAGGCCTACTAGCAATCTCAAGTTACTCCCATCCAAAGAGAAACAAAATCGTCCCATTCTCTCTGCAGGCCCTGCTAGTAGTTCCCGAGCTTGACGGAGATGACCAGAGATGTTGTTCCATCTCAGAGAGTGTTGATTCTGGATCCACTCTCCAGTTTGTTCTCCTAATCAAGTTTGCAGATAGTCCTAAGGCTGGTTCCGGGCCCACAAAACTGTTGCCGGATCCCATCCTAGCCAGATGATCCGCCATTTCGCCACGCCACTGTCACTGGTGCGGTACCGTCATCAACCCTACTCGAGACTTCATATCTGCCTACAACGATTTGGACCACCGTTAATCATTTTCCTGTGGTGTGGGCAGGGCATAAACGGCGACAAAATTGTAATTTAACACACATACACACGGTGCCGAATCGCCGGAATTTGCATTCGACCATTTGTACACATGAACGTAGAGATATTTTTTTTACAAAGTGAACTGCTTTCAATAAATTATGTTATAATTAATAATAATAAACCACGACTTTAGTAGCCAATTACATGGTGTAGCAGAGTATGAAACTTTGCAATCAGTGCATCAGTGGAATAACAAAATAAATATTAATTCGCAATTTTCAGTAAGCTTAGCGATTTTGACAGGTCCCCGATTTTTTAAGCCTACAACTAGTGGCGTCTCGTGGCAACTTAGAGAGGTAGTGCCAGAATGACAGCCAAATTTTCAAACCGATATAAAATTGAAAAAAAATATTTATAACTATAGCCGATAAGCCGAATTTGACTGAGTCTTTATGTTCGACTTACCAAGCATCGATAAACTGAAAACATTATTCATATGCATTTTAGATTTTTCACGGGTCTTCATTTTCTCCTATATATGAATAAGATCATCCGTGCCTTTTTTCGTCCAAGTGTCATCGCCTCCAAAAAAAGAGCACACACAAAACAAAAGAGTTTGTTAAATTCTTCACAGTCACATACATATCCAATTGTTTTTATCATAAATAGTTTTATTAAATTTACGACAACGCGATTTCTGTCCACTTCCAATAAGTTTTTAAATTTTTAAATCAGGTGTTGGACGTCCTAATTCCTTATTCTGCAGTTTTTCTTCCAGCGGAAGATTACTAAATGAGTTTATTAATGCGCCAATTTGATTCATCTTCGCTCCAATGATATATTTTAAAACAAAAGAGGTACCGACCCGAAAACAGCGCACAACTCACTCAAACTAATAAGATCTAAATTTCAAAGTCGACGTCAGCGTCAAACAAACAAATCGAAACTGCTGAAACGAAACAAAAATAGTGAACCATGAATGGAAATATGGGTAATGTGCCTGGCACCATCTACTTCAGATTTTCGTATTTAAAATCTATCCAAACGTCCAGCATAGCGTTATCTCTGTCACTCATAGGCGTTTGTGATAAGATTTCTCTCACTCTGTTGGTGCCTTATAAGAAACGGCACAACGCCACGATGCCACGTGTTGCCTGGCGCAAGCATTTATGCGCTGAGGCGCTATTGCCATATCATATAAAACAGAAAAAGTCGTTGGAAACTAACATAGAATAAGTAAAGTTTAAGAGATAGATAAATATGTTTTTGTCGAAAATTAAGGTAGTGCCATGGCACTGCGGCACTACCTCACCAGCCGACACTGCCTACAACCCCAGAAAACCTTCTTTCTTCGAAGTGTTTACAATATCTCATCAATTTCCTGTCGCCCGAAAACGTTTTGAAAAAACTAGATCATCATAATATTATCTCCTTCTACATATTTTCCATAGACAGAACTGCAACGGCTAGTTAAACTAGAACTAGATGCATGGCAAAAACATATCCTTTTTTACACGCTTTTATTAGTTTGTATGTTTGTTTGCTTGTAACCGACTCTTTTGAACTCCGTTTTGACGCACCTTAAACGAAAAGATTTAATTTAAACTTTGTACACTTGTCAATAACTGGTGGACTATACAATAATTTACGAAATTTGTCTCACTATCCTCACTATAGCCAATATTGAATAATTTGAGGACGAACATTATTTGAAGATTCGGTGTAATGGTGAAAGTACCAGTTAAAGACGTAAATCACTTTTTTGAGAAATGGTGAATGGGTACATCAATTTATCGCAAAAATTATGATCCATCCATTATGCTATCCTATACTTGAATGGCTCAAAATTAATGACTTGGCGAATTATCATTGATTGTACAAAAATTATTGCTAGCGTCACAGCCTCTTTATCTCAGAGAAAAAAATTATTCAGCAGTAATAAATATATTGGGCTTTCTATTAAAATCAAACCTCGTGTTCTGAATTATTACAAATCCGCTGTCGGTTTTGAGTTTTAGTATCGTTTGACGGAAATCAAAAACTTTCGGATCTCTCAGATCTTCAGGTTTGTCTACAAAATCAAAAATCTTCATTTGGCTTTCTCTTAAGATGAAGATTTGTGTTTTGGATAATTTGAGGATGCTGATTACAAATCCGGTCCCAGTTTTGAGTTTCAGTATCTTTAGAAATTTCAGAACTTTCAGATCCTCAGGTTTGACTAAAAAAGCTAAACTATTTTTTTGGCTTTCTATTAAGATGAGTTTCAGGCTCGTTTGATGAAAATAAGAAGTTTCAGATTTTTCAGATCCACAGGTTTGCCTAAAAAATCGAAACTCTTCATTTGGCTTTCTATTGAGCTGGAACCTCGTGGTTTGGATAATTTGACGGTGCTGATTATAAATTCGGACTCAGTTTTGAGTTTCAGGATCGTTTGAAAAAATCAAAACTTTCGAATCTTTCAGATTTTCAGGTTTGCGTAAAAAATCGAAAATCTTTATTTGGCAATCTATTGGGATGAAAAGTATCATGGTTTGAATAATTTTAGGGTACTGATTACAAATCCGATTTCAGTTTTGAGTTTCAGTATCGTTTGAAAAAAATAAAAACTTTCGGACCTCTCAGATTTTCAGGCTTGCGTAAAAAATCAAAAACCTTTATTTGTCTTTCTATTACAATGAAGCCTCGTCTTTCAGATAATTTGACAGTGCTGAATACAAATCCGGTCACAGTTTGCAGTTTTAGGCTTGTTTGATGAAAATAAATGTTTCAGATCTGCGAGATCCTCAGGCTTACCTAAAAAATATAAAATCTATATTTGGCTTTCTATTAAGATGAAACCTTGTGATTTAGATAATTTGAGGGTGCTAATTACAAATCCGGTCGCAGTTTTGAGTTTCAGTCTCGTTTGATGAAAATAAAAGTTTCAGATATTCGAGATCCTCAGGTTTACCTAAAAAATCTAAAATCTATATTTGGCTTTCTGTTACGATGAAATCTCATGTTTTGGATAGTTTGACGGTGCTGATTACAAATCCGGTCGCAGTTTTGAGCTTCAGGCTCGTTTGATGAAAGTAAGAATTTTCAGATTTTTCTGATCCTTGGGTTTACCTAAAATATCGAAAATCTTTATTTGGCTTTCTATTGAGATGAAACCTCGTGTTTTATACAATTTTACGGTAGTGATTGCAAATTCGTTTACAGTTTTGGGTTTTCGTCTTATGTGATGAAAATAAAAAATTTCAGATGTTTGAGATCCTCAGGTTTGCAAAAAAAATCGAAAATCTTTATTTGGCTTTCTATTAAGATGAAACCTCGTATTTTGTACAATTTTACGATGCTGATTACAAATCCAGTCACAGTTTTGAGTTTTAGCCTCATTTGATGAAAATAAAAAAATCAGATCTTTGACATCCTCAGGTTCGCCTAAAAAATCTAAATATCTGTACTTCGCTTTCTATTACGATGAAATCTCGTGTTTTGCATAGTTTGACGGTGCTGATTACAAATCCGGTCACAGTTTCGAGTTTTGGTCTCATTTGATGAAAATAAAGATTCAGATCTTTCAGAACAAAAAAGTGCAGCCCGGGCTCCGACACACCGAGCTGCTGTTCCATTACCCAATGACTACTCCTCACACCGTGAGGTGAGCAATCACTGGGTCCGCGAATCGTGCGCCCTAAGTAGACGAAGGGACCCAAGGATGACTGCCTTCTGCATTCTGGCGGCTAAGATGTGCGCCGCCGCACGGCACACTGGTATTTTGCGCAGTGCAGAGAGCAGCGTATTCCTCATTTCACCTAGGGATCCAATGACCATAACCAACAGACTTACAGTGTAGTCTGGCCAGAGCCTGCAAAGTTGTCCGAGCAACTCCTGATATTTGGTCCGCTTTTCCTCCTCCTTAGAGACGATGTTTGCTTGAAAAATCGAAAATCTTTTTGGCTTTCTACTAAGACGAAACCTCGTGTTTTAGATAATATGATCGTGCTGATTACAAATTCGGTCGCAGTTTTGAGTTTCAGGCTCGTTTGATGAAAGTAAGAATTTTCAGATTTTTTAGATCCTTGGGTTTTCCTAAAATATCGAAAATCTTTATTTGGCTTTCTATTAACATGAAACATCGGTGTTTTGAATAATTTGCAGTGCATTTGATTTAATTACTCCCAACTTTATTCGGTAGGGGTCATGATCTCCACGCTTCCCTCCATGCAGGCACGTATTTAGAGGGGGAGTCCAGGGGGTCCAGACCCCCATCCCACCGAAACGTTATAAAATGCTGTCTAAAAAATGGAATCCACAAATTTGCACTACTCCCCCCCCCGCAAATTTAAGGTGGCAAATCTAATCTGTCCCCCCCCCCCGAAAGGTCAACCAAGTGACACCCATAATCTGGACCCCCCCCCCAAAACCAAATCCTGGATACGTGCCTGCCTTCATGCTCCATGTAGACACAAATCCACAAAATAGAGTCCCCCAAAGAAAACGAGATGTACAAGCTACCATTGGTTCAATGTATATTCGATTACTTATGGCGTCTGCGTGACATAAAAATATCCGAAAGTACCGAACGCTTCGTTAGGAGATTATGAACGGTTGACTTGCTGCACCTCGTTGACCGGATTATTTATTTAATATGTTAAGCATTTTTTTCAGCTCATCAAGGCCACGACATCGCGAACAGATTTGAGCGTGTTTGGGATGGGCCCCGGACCAAAATAAACGTCTGGCGCATTACGAATGCATAAGACGTTGTTGATTGGCGTGGAAATAAACATTTGTTTACCGAAGGTGGTGCAGTTTAGTCTTGAAATCAAGACGTAAAGCCCGCCACAGATACGCATGCTAATCGTACGTCTTACCAAAGTTTACGGAATACATATAAGTTGGATCACTTCGCAAAAATATCAAAACGGCTTGCCCTTTGCTCCGTCACCCCGGTACACCGGTAGCAGTGTACCGACGTCAGCCGAGAGATACGGAGCGGCGCAAAGTAGAGGTTGAACGTGTTTAACGCGAAGTGTATACAGTGTCTCAAAAATATCGGATTTTGTTATCTCGGATTTGTTTGCAGGAAATGGATAATATTTTAAGAAGTTTGATTTTATCAATTAAATTTATTAACGGATGGAAAATGACAATCAGATCCATTCTTATTATGGTAAACCTTGAAATGTGAAGGATATAAATACAGGGTGTTTCATGACGATTAAGACAAGCAATATGTCGGAACTGGGCAGTAGCAGAGAATTATAATTTTGGGGATGTAAATTAGAGCAGATGTTGTGCCTTTTTTTGTCATTGTATTACCCAATCAGGTATTTGTTTTTTGTCACGTGACATTCAATTAAAAATTATTAATGGGACACCCTGAACATTTGTGCCTTTCTGTTTTCCTTCCGATAAAAAAATTCCAACAAACTGCTCACTTGGAGTCTAAAGTGATTAATTCAAGACATACAGGTATTTAAATGATTGTATCACGCTAAAAGCGTATAGTAAGACAAAATATTCAGCCGGTGGTCTTACCATACCACCCAGGGACATTCTAAATTATATCTTAGCGCCGAAATACGATTGGTCTGCAATCGTAGACCGCGCGACTAAACGCGTTACAGTTCAGCGTGGTTGCAGCGTTTCCTGTTTGTGATTTTTTCCCAAAAAGATAGGTTTTAAAAGTTGTTTAGACACATTTTCGTCATGGTAAGTGTTACTGTAACTACAAGGTGGCTTAGGTGGGGCTTCCCTCCAGAAACCAGAAATATATTATGCGACATCCAAATTTTCTCGTTACACTCAGCATTCCTCAAATACAGCGATGTTTTATCCAATGGGAAGTGTATAATTGGTAACGAATTATATCGTATTGTTGATTCAACTACAAGATCTCATTGGGTTCCAATGAATAATTCAACCGCAGCCTGTCGTTGAATCGAATTTGTGTTTGGTAATTGATTCTAAACTACTTTCTTTTCCTTGGACCAACAGATTTTATTGCGAGGACAGCTGACTGATTCGTTTGGATGTTTAATTGTGTGATTCTATATGAAGCTATAAGGAGCATGATATAAGAATTAGACATAAGCCTGCACTAGCTGTTGCATTATTACCTAAAATATAACTGTCTGACTAATCTAAATACCTACATTCAAATGTGGGTGTTAGCTCGTCTAAACCCCAATTACTCAGTAGGTCCTCCATTTAATATATAACTGGACACATTTAAATCACACAATTGCTGATGCAATACGCAAAACCACGAGATGATACAACACGGCTAAAACCGAAACAACACACGGAACAACCTCGTCCATGTTGGCGGGTTCGCGGCGATAGTAACACTGAGATAATCCCCCTGTTCTTTATTTTTACGTTGAATCGGGACATCAGTCCCGCCGAATACTGATTATAGTTCAGCGAACGACAAGGGCCATTGAAACAAAATTAATTTTTATCAGATGAATTATCACGAACTGCTGTTGCAGTAATAATTTTTGTACATTGAATAGATTGTACGCTTTGCTTAAATGAAACATAGGGCAAATTTCGAAAACAAAAGGATGTTTTGATTGCATTATATGTCAATACTGGTATTAGAAGGATTATACATATCGTTAGAACGAATATAAAATTATTTTGAATTTATTGGCGTACCTGTGATTACTTCGAACATAAGGATTGAATTCTTTCAATGACATGGATTTGAAACGACTGTAACCATATCTAAAGCGATGGAAAAACATCCAAACACTAACAATTAATTGGAAACGCAACAGTATTTTTTTCTGTGATGGGATTAATCACCTTTATGAAATGTAAACAACCCTTTGGCTGTACAAGCTGATGGAGACCGATGAAGTGATAATAAACGGACTTCTCCACATGAAAAGGTGTTGATGTGAACTCGGCTCAGAGCGTCACGACCGTTTGGTCGTTCTTTTGTTTCGCGCCCGGGGCATGCTCACGCCATCAAAGCCGTCTAGATGGAGGGCCGCTGCTAACACCTGTTGAACAACGGTCGGCCGTCCGCGTGACTTACACGTCATGGGTGATGATGCTCTTAACAGGAAAATTAAGATTGCCGCCCGCCGGACACAACGAACCAACGGACCAACACGTGTAATTACTAGAAAATTGAGTTGTTACAATGTGACGACGATCTACCAAAGAAGACACCTCTCACGAGGTTTTTGTAGTGCAAGAATTTTATGTGAAGTGGGGCAGTGGGAAACATCAACTCAGGAGCGATCAAACAAAATACAATAAATGAATCCATTCTTAACATTTTTTTACTTTTTCATTGTGTAGCTATAAAGGCCGTGTGATAAGTCCATCGGTGACACCAGAATTGCTCAAAATGCAATGAATCCTATTAAAATTAAACGCTAAAACCAGCCAATTCAAACCAAACAAAACGTAATAAATCCAAGGTATCTTGAAGATTATTCATGATTCATTCAAACATTGACAGCAGCAAGGAGGAACACAACCAAAAAATTAAGAACAAGCTCCTCTCATGTCCTAGTTCATACAGAACATTCTGGTCTGTAGCTAAGGCTGTTAGTCAGAACTTTTCCTATTCGTCAATACCACCCTTGACCAGAGAGGGCAAATCCATCGCTTCTGCTCCAAAAGAAAAAGCAGACATCTTGGGGAAGCTCTTCGCAGCCAATTCTACTGCAGACTTTCAAGGAAGTACTCCGACCACCACCATAAGCGTGAAATCGAGAATGTCAGAGGTCAAATTTCAGCATCGAGATGTAAAAAGCATCTTCTAAAAACTGAACACCAATAAAGCTACTGACCCTTACCAAATTCCAGCCATAGTCCTTAAACGCTGTGCCGCTGAGTTTGCACCTATATTGGCAAGCTTTTCAAACTTTCGTATCAACGAGGCGTGTTTCCCGCTTCGTGGGAGATTGGCTGCGTACAAGCCAACCCTAAGAAAGGCAAAAAACTGGTCCCACCAATTATAGACCTGTGGCCATTCTCAGCATCATGTCTAAGGTTATGGAGACTGTCATTAACACACAGCTCCTGAAATACCTGGACAACAATAACATCATAAATGATCGCCAGTATGGCTTCCGTAAGCACAGGTCTACAGGTGACCTCCCTGCCTACGTCACTCACTTGTGGAACAGAGCAATAGACAATCATGGCGAATCCCGTGTTGTTGCACTTGATATATCGAAAGCTTTTGACAAAGTATGGCATGACGGACTTCTGGCCAAGCTTGCTGCTTATGGACTACCACCTGGCCTGCGCCAGTGGCTGAATAGCTTTTTGAACGACCGATCTCTGTTTGTTGTAGTCGAGAGCTGTTCATCAGACGTATTTTCAATAAACGCCGGTGTTCCTCAGGGATCTGTTCTATCCCCTACACCGTTTTTGCTGTAGGTACATCAACGAGCTGCTGGAACTAACATCCAATCCAATCTACAGCTTCGCAGATGACAGTACATTAGTGTCGTGCATGGAACCAGGCAAGTCACTATCATCCCAGAAGACGGTACGTCAGCGACAGCAGCATGCCTCACAGATCAACGCTGATATCACAACAATTGTCGAGTTGGGATTAGCCAATAAGGTACAGGTCAACGTACAAAAAACTCAGGCAACAACACTTACAAAGAAGTCTCACGATGGCTTACCAGCCATGGAAATGGATGGTCACCCCATAGCCGAATCACCTTCCGTCAAGCTTTTGGGAATCAACATCAACAATAACAGTCCTGGCACGACTATGTCGTCAGTATTGCTAAAACGGCATCCCAGAAGCTTGGAGTTTTGTTCCGCTGTAGGAAGTTGTATACACCAGAGCAACTGCTGCTGCTGTACAAGGCACAGATTCGACCATCGCTGGAGTATTGCTCCCATGTGTGGGGATGCGCTCCGAAGCACTCTCTAAAGCTTCTGGACACTATCCAGAAAAGAGCGATTAGGCTAATCGATACGCCAAACCTGACAAAGGATCTCCACAGCCTGGAACATCGAAGGAGGGTCGCTGACCTATCCCAGTTTTACAGATTCTATCACGGAAGATGTTCGAGTGAGCTCTCTCAGATAATAACACCACAGGCCGTCCGAACCAGGAACACTAGAGAAGCTCTGCGAGCTCATCCTTACCAGGTCGAGGTCCTTACTCCCCGAACTAGTCTCCTCCAGCATTCCTTCTTTTGGAGAACTTCGACGCTGTGGAATCAGCTGCTGGGGAATTTGTTTCCCGACGGCTACAACCTGCAGCGTTTCAAATCTAACGTGAACCGATACTTATCCTCTCGCAGCGCTTCTACAGCGCCGTAGGCTTTTAGCCTTTGCGGGAGGCCGACCATAAAAAAAAACTTCAGGAATCTTCGAGCATTTCAAGCCATATCTAAAAAATTAACACAAGATAGATGCGAGATAAAAACGCGTCCCCGCCTAGTGTAGGTACATCACTATGATGGCACCAGCGCAGCCTGCGCGTGTCTGTGTCTGTAGCCAAGAATTAGTGGTATGTGGCGCGAGCTCGATCGCCGTATTCCCGTGTTCACCACACCCGGTCGTCGGGCCCCCTCTGTGCCCCCCTTGGGCGCAGGCCAGGCTGTGGGGCACCGGGGGTCACGAGGAACTCCCATCCTGTCTGGGGTGCGGCCCGACCGCAGCGCCGTAACGCTGCGACGCGCGCGGTACCGTCCTCTCGGTTCGGTCGAGGCACATCTTCATGGACAAACTAACGTATAGATGGATATGGATGATACGTTGATTGTACCGGAAGTGGACGCCACTATCGCCATCGCTGAGATCATATCGCGATACATGGCCGACTCTACACTAGGCCGGAGCCTTAGATGTGGCAACGTGGCTTAGCTGTCAAATAGTGGCCCTGTAGTTTCAGAATAATTATTACATTTTATATGTATTACAGTTCATCTCGGTTAATAAATTAAGAAAAATACTTTTTAGAACTACTACTACTAACACCACTTACATCAGATGTCTGTTTCATCACAGTCAGACACTACAAAATAAGAATAAACGCAACCTGTTTCCTGTCGCCACTTCCATTTCCACTTAAATGAACACTCAATTTACTTTGTAAATTATCACTTGAGCTAGAAAAATTCACTATTAGGTCACTGTGAGCCATTCTTGCTGGTCTTGATTTCCCTTTCACTATCAAATGCTTTCGTAGGTATGCCCCAGGCCATGCCCAGATAAGTTCTATTAACTGTATTTTTCTGTGATATTTGGGAGGTCCAGAAAACATTATAGGTACCACATTGTGCTTTAAAATAGGTCTTATCCTTTGAAATGTTTGTCAATTATTGTCTTTATCCTTATAAATATAACCAGCCCTTCCGAGGAATACCTTTCACCCACTTCTGTTTATGTCCCTTATCGGACGCACAATTGCTAGTGCTGGTACTACACACTTTGCAGGCATCTTTTTATCTTTATAGTTTCATTTGTGCAGGTAAATAAGTAGAAACCCATTTAAAATCACCTTGCAACGTTCTTTTTAATCTGGAATAAGGTTATGTTGGGCCATGGTTTGGTAGTCCTCTACTCATGCCTCTACTGGGCTGCAACCTGATACTGCACGCTTTGCAGGCATCTTTTTATCTTTATAGTTTCGTTTGTGCAGGTAAATAAGTAGAAACCCATTAAAAATCACCTTGCAACGTTCTTTTTAATATGGAATAAGGTGATGTTGGGCCATGGTTTGGTAGCCCTCTACTGGGCTGCAACCTGGTACTACACGCTTTGCAGGCATCTTTTTATCTTTATAGTTTCGTTTGTGCAGGTAAATAATTAGAAACAAATTAATAATCACCTTCCAACCATATTTTCTGCACCTGGAAGAATACACATGACATAACAACAAATGAAAACACGGCCTGATTTCCAACGTTGCCATATTTCAATGCTCCGGCCTAGTGAGTAGAGACGGACATGCGCGATATAATGTTTTCAAAGGTTGATTTCCCGCCCTTACGACATGCCTTATTTTTGTGCGCTATGAACATGCATCTAAAGGGGGAAATTCTACTAAGGCAATTTTTAGGCTATTGTGGTACTTTTCTTCATGGCCAGCCTCCCAGAAAGGCTGAAACCTATGGCGCTGTAGAAACGCTGTGAGAGGATAAGTGTCAGTGCATGTTAGATTTGAAATGCCGCCGGGAAATAAATTCCCCGGCAGCTCGTTCCACAGCGTCGAACTTCTCCAAAAGAAGAAATGCTGGAGGAGACTGGTTCGGGGAGTAGGGACCTCGACCTCGTAAGATTGAGCTCGCAGAGCCTATCTAGTGTTCATCGTTCGGACAGCCTTTGGTGTTATTATTTGGGAGAGCTCACTCGAACATCTTGCGCGATAGAATCTGTAAAACAGCGACAGCTCAGGCTCCCTTCTTCGATGTTCCAGGCTGTGGAGGTCATTTGTGAGGTTAGGCGTATCAATTAGTCTGATTACTCTTTTGTGGATAGTGCCCAGAAGCTTTGGAGAGTGCTTCGGAGCGCATCCCCACACATGGGAGCAATACTCCAGCCATGGTCGGATCTATTCCCTGTAGAGCAGCAGTAGTTATTCTGGTATATACAGCTTTCTACAGAGGAACAAAACCCCAAGCTTGTGGGATGTCGTTTTAGCAATACTGACGACGTAGTCGTGCCAGGACATGTTATTGTTGATGTTGATCTCCAAAAGCTTGGTGGAGGGTGACTCGACTACGGGGTGACCCTACATTTCTACAGTTGGCAAGCCAACGAGGGACTTCTTTGAAAGTGTTGTTGCCCGAGTTTTTGTACATTGAACTGTACTTTATTTACTAATCCCCACTTAGTTACATTATCAATCAGGAAGAAAAAATGTTGCTTAAGGCTGATTGTTGTTATCTCCTATTTGCCAAACTTACCAGACCTAGTGAAGTTCTGTCAAGTTTAGTAGTACTGATGGAGAGGCGAAACCAGGCAAGTAGGCCACTTTTGGCTCTTTTTGCCAAACCCACAGAACCAACACTGAAAAGACTAAAAATCCTAAACCCTTGACGAAAGTCAGTATATCCGTCCATCTCACTGAGTATAGTGAAACCTCCCGGAACTCCATCGTGCCAACCACAGTCAAGCAAGCTCGCAAGCACACAAGTCCGCAGCTCGCACTGTGACCAAAATCAAATCGTAAAATTTAGAAAACACTAAATCTTTACCCCATTAGATATCGAACCTCATAATTAACCCATATGGCTAAATCCAAAAAAATACCTAACTCAAATCGGCTATGTCAAGCTATACCCTCCAGCTGACAGACTTCCTCCTCTTTGCTCTTCTCCTTCCTTCCTCTCTTTTTTCCTTCCCTTGCTTCTCCATGACTTTGTCTGGTCTCTGGGTAACCAGACCTGAAAGACCTATTGACCGACACAACTGTAACTGAGAGCAAAGGTCCACCGGACTGCTCTGATAAGCATTGACAAATTGTCCATCGTGCCAAGTAACTGAACCCTGAGGTTGCGTCACACAGCACTTTGGGGGGGGGGGGGTTCATGTTGACCTGGGGAGGGGTTCACGTTGACCTGGGGGGGGGGGGGGGGGGGTGGGTCATCTTCACCTGGGGGAGGGGTTCATGTTGAGCTTGGGGGGGGGGGCGTTCATGTATTAAACTTACTTACTTAAAATTACTTTGTATTTCTTAGGTCCGTATTCATAGTCGTTCCTCAAGTATCCCTTGAGTATCACTCAAAGGATACGTGAGGGTTATTTGAGGATAACTCAAGGGAGAAGGGACCTCCAATTGTGACTTTCCTTGTGTATCTGTTCCCTAGACAACATACTAGACAGCGGGATCACTTGGCGACGTTGTCATATTGCAAATATAAGTCAATTTGTTATGCCTATGCCCACACATTTTGATGTTTTCTGGTATCCCTTTTTGTATTGTACCAATATTTCGTGTTCAGTGGCAGACATTTTTCCGATTGTGACAGAAACTTACAACACCATATTCCAAAATTGGCCTACAAAATCGATGAAATGTCATGTTGACATTTCGTTACTTGAGTATTACGTAAGAGACCCTCAAGTAAGGTTTCGAAACACAAAACCTTAAGTATCGACTATGAATACGACCCTAAACTTGCTTAAAGCCTGTATAGAATGTATCGCTGCTAATGTGTCATGAGCGCCGAGCGACTGATTAGTAGTAGAATGAATCACTAAGCTTGGAGAAAGCATTTTGATTATTTTTAATTTGTATTATTTTGGTAATTTTATACATGGGAATACTTATGGCGGGGGGGTTGAACCCCTAAGCCCCCCCCCTTATATACGGCCCTGCACAGCACATCTGCCCAGGAAGTGAAACGCTGTTTTGCCCTCCTCCCAGCATCTGGAGTAGATGGGGTCCTCTACAACTCTCATCATTAGTAAGAATGTAAACACATGAGTATTAGAACAAAGCCTTCACTTCTAAGCTATTTGAATTCACTGGTCATCACTGAAACGATTTTCAAAAAGTATACACCTTTCCCAATCTACCATGGTTTATACGTTATCAAAATTTGATTACAACTCAGCAGTTCCTAAGTTATACCTCCTTCTATTATCAAAGAAAAAGGAAAATAATTAGCATATGTTACATTTTTTTGTCGTTAATGCAAAACTGTCAGCAGCAATCGTTCAATATTTTGTGAAACAGAAACTTTTCAGATTGTTGCTACATTCACAAATGATGGAGGAAACAAATTCTGCATGTGATATTACTCAATTTTGTGACAGTTTAGCAGCTATAATCAAGCAATCAAGCATGATCCACGTGTTCA
Organism: Callosobruchus maculatus; assembly: GCA_951848785.1. Lineage (NCBI taxonomy): Eukaryota > Metazoa > Arthropoda > Insecta > Coleoptera > Chrysomelidae > Callosobruchus > Callosobruchus maculatus. The sequence continues at coordinate 3,981,885 of CATOUR010000007.1, forward strand.
GGGTTACTTGAAAACACAATGTCACTCATTACCATCGTATCTCTATAGGTTACAATGTTTTGTAATTGCAAATTTTCAGCAACCGCTGCACAGAACTTTATGATATTAGGGGTACGAGGAGCTGTAGGGACATAGCAAGTAAGAAAAAAATAAAACCAGAACTCTTTCGGACTGGGTATTTTACAGGAAACTTCAAAAATGTTGGTAATTAAAATGTGAGGGATGTTCGTTGAGCCAAGCCAATTGATAAGCTAAAAAATTTTTGGCAACATTAAAATCAGAAATTTAGATATTTCTGTAGCTGGACTACAGAGGATCTGAATGAAGATGTGAAAATATGAATAAGAATCTTGATGGTCAGAACAACTTTGCAATGCATAGTAGCTGACCGATAAAAGTCTGAATGCCCAAATAAGTTATAATTTCGTCAAATGTTACGTTTTCTTGGTGCTTTTGTCTGAGGTAGAAGTGTGGACGATGAAGGTCAATACAATGAATAAAATGGATAATTTTGAGATGTGAGTGTACCATCGAATGTAAAGAATACCTTGGATAGACCGCGTTACACATATTGAAGTCCTGCGGCGAATTAACAAGGAACGTGGTGTCTTACAACCACCATAGAGAACAGAAATACCGTCGATCTTGAACATATCATGAGAAACAATAAATATGCCCTCCGAAACTAATAATAGAAGACCAAATCGATGGCAAACAAGGGTCAAGGCGAAGATAAAACTCTTGGTTGAAGAAGGTCAGAGACTGGATGGGACTGGATTCTCATACTCTGTCCAGGAGAGCACAAGGTGGAAATGGTTTTGCCAAAATTCTTGCCGACCTTCATTAAATGGACTTGGTACCTTCAGAAGAAGAAGACAAATGCCCAGCTTTGTATGTATATCATGCTTAGGTTTAGTAAGCCAGTCATACATAGTCTAGAAAGTCATCGCAGTCATTCTAGCGAAAAGACTATAAAATGTGTCACAAATCTCAGAACCTTTATTTGCGAAACTTTGTGTTAAACAGATGCTATACAATCAGAATATGGTGTATTTGTAGCCAGATATAACCAACCCACCTACAATAAACCAAACACATGCGACATTTACGATTGATGAGGAATTTGCAGCGCATTTGATTTCTTTGTACGTACCCACATCAGCGGGACATTCTTCTTCTTCTCATCCTGCGAATGACAAAGTTTACAGCTTGTAGGTACAGCACTTGTCGAGACCCGTTCTAAAACTTTTTGCTTGTCTGTGTCGTTTCTTCCTAATTAAACCCTTGCCAGTTCGTTGTGAGTCTACTCATTAAGGGCAATATCGAGTTGGCGACATTAAGGGTGTGATGAGTTGTGGGGACATAGTAGATGAAAAAAATAAAAACAGTGCTTCTTCGGACTTATTTTAGAGCAACATTGAAGAATGTTGTTGGTACCTAAAATATCAGCGTTATTCGTTGACATAAGGGATTTGACAGGCTGAAAAATATTTGGCATACCAAGGGTACGGAAATTTAGATACTGGGGTAGCTGGACTACAGAGGATTTGAACCCAGATGTGGAAATAAGAACAAGACTCGATATGGCCAGAAGAACATTCTTGAAAATGCCCAAATAAGATATAGTTTTGTCAAATGTTACGTTTTCCGATACTGCAATATATAGCCGAAGATAAATCCAATGAATAAGATTTTATATATCAAACTTTGTATTAACCTCATTTATGTAAAAATTAATATAGCACAGATAGGGACTCCACATACTCCATATTCTAGGATGGATAAAAAATATCATCAAGTTTTAAAATCGGCTATAAAAAGAGCCCGTGACGCATATTCGTATACAGGGTGGCAAAATCCAGATTTTCTCTTTTTTTTCAAATGTAACCCCCAACATTTTATTATATCAAAGAATTGCTGTTAATATGCTCTTTCGTCTTTGTATAGCACTTGTTGTGCCTACGTCCATCAGTTTCCGAGATATTTCGTTTTTTCTGTAAATTTAAAATATAACTTCTATTTGTGTAGGTAATGACATTTATTTATTTTGAGAAAGTACTCTCGAATTTGTTTCTTATTTAACGAACAACTAAATTACAAGGTCATGATAGTATTTGCTGAAGTCAAAACCCTGAATCATCGAGATAATAGAGTCAAGTATGCTAAGGAAACTATTTTGTAGGCGTGATGCATAATTGTCAAGCAGATTTAACAAATATGCTTTGAAAAATTAACGGTACTGTGTGAAAAACGAGCTTTAAAAATTAATTTTCCCAATGAGGGTATAAACTGTCAGTTTATTTTTTTACACTTTTATTTTAACTTTGAATATAGTACATCCATTATTTATGAAATTGCTACTCTTTTCACGACTTACCCTAGATGACCAGTAGCAGTATACACAGTTTCAGTTGGCATAAATATTCAGTTAGTTAATATAGGTACCTTCTTCTTCTTTAGGTGCCGTCCCCATTCTGGAGGTTGGCAATCATCAAGGCAATTCGAATTTTGGAAACCGCCGCTCTAAATAGCTGGTTATTGGAGCAATTATACCAATCCCTCAGATTCTTTAACCACGAATGTCTTCTCCTTCCTATTGTTCTTTTCCTGTTGGTACCTGTTGATAGCTAAAGCCGTTCCCAAGTACTAAACCAGTCTAATTCGGCAATCCTGAGGTAACTCTTGCATTTCGACTGTTTTCAATAGGACAGGGATGTGACTTTTGAAGTAACGCACGTTATATCTTTTGGTACGACTAATGACCATCTTTGTATCATGCTTAGGCTTATTAAGCCAGTAGTATATAATCTGGAAAGTCATCGCAGTCATTCTAGTGACACCTTTGAAACTTTGTGTTAAACAAATGCCATACAATCAGAGAATCAGAATATGGTGTATTTGTAGCCAGATATAACCAACCCACCTACAATAAACCAAACACATGCGACATTTACGATTGATGAGATAGTTTATGGGACTGTGCAGCGCGTTTGGTTTCTTTGTCCGTACCCACATCAGCGGGACATTCTTCTTCTTCTCATCCTGCGAATGACAAAGTTTACAGCTTGTAGGTGCAAGGTATGCATCGTGCGAGTGCGGTTGCCGCCGCGGCATACGAACGCGCGGCGTGATGTATGGTCAATGGGCAGACCGTCGGGGCCTTAATAACAGAGCGGCGTAATAATGGGTCTCGCGGGCAGTGTTAGCTTTGCAAAGAGCCAAAGCCGCCGAGCCAACGCAGCAGTGCAGACACTGAGCCCCATCTTTCTCCTCTTCTTGCCCGCCAGGCGCTAATATGTGTCAATCGGGACTGGCCCACCGCGAACATTGGCTGATGTTAGGGCTGTTATTAGCGAACATTCACATTTTTTAGTTTTTTTACTTCAGTCTCCGTACTTGCACTCCCAATCATCGTTTCACTTCGCGTTGCAGTGGTTTTCGTAATCCGAGCTTTTCGCCTTCTTGCAAGTGTATAGAATAAAAAAGTCAAATCAATGCCATTTCGAATTTTCCAATTCAATACAGTACCGATATCTCGAAAATTGTCGATTTTGATATGGTTTTGGACATTTTCAGAGTTAAAGTTGTCAGATTTGTAATTATCAGTTCGTTTATGCTTAACTCGAGGATTTCTTGAGGTTTAAATTCAATTCCGTTCTTGGTTCAGATTAAGCATTAAGCCTCTTTAAAACGATGCCACTTTTTTACGTCATGGTATATTAGTATAGATGTTGAAGGTTACGCTTTTCCAAACACTTTTATGTTAATGTCGCTTCAAGTTACCGTTTTCCGTACGTCTTCATACCAATAAGTCAGTACTCAGTCAAATTTCCAAATGTAAATTTCTTACTGAAATAGGTTACGTTTGAATCAGATGTCATTTGCAACAGACGCTACACCTTAGACAAGGAAAGAGAGAGGACGGAACCCGCGACTGACATTTCTGATACCAAATGGCACCAAAGCGCTATTCCCAGTGGCGTAACTAATGGGATTAACGTTATGGTTGAGCTATTTGTAGAAATAATCTTTTTCAAATAAAATTTAATGAAATATTGTTATTCAGGGTTTCTATATGGCCAATTTCGCCATCCACAATTAAAATTTAAGTGACTAACATTACCGTAACCGTGATTTTCATTCGACTGCTGTTTTGTGGCCAATAATATATAAAAATTGATAACGTATATATTTTATTCAGTCATGAACATGTTATGTTCATTTGCAGTATATGACTGATGAAAGACACGATTATACTTCTACCCAGAAAGAAAAAAACTGCTTGTAGTTTGTAGTAAATCAATTTTTTATTATTAAAGAACACATAATACCTATAGTATATTTATATTTATTGACATTATGTTTATATATAAAATACTGTCTATTACATACTGTAAACAGAAGCAGCAATAAAACATTTTTATTATTATAGATTAGCTTACGAGATTGAGGAATTTGATGCCTTCAATCTCGAAGTCCCCATATGCAGTAAAAAAATCTACTTGCTGTTACGCTGTTACTTGCTGTTTGTAGTGTGTAATGAAGAGCAGTATTTTTAATTACTCCAACGAGGCTTTTTTATACTTAACTTCTTTTTGCGACGGTGGCAATAATTAATGAAAAAGCTGGAGGGTTAAACATAAAAATTATCTCAGACATGAAATAAAGTAAGTTTTGGGCTAGAAATACAAAGGTCCTTTAATCTTATCCAAAATCAAAACATTTACAAAATTAGAAAATGACCCCTAGATTAGCTAGGAGTAAATAAAAACGAACAATTCATTCAATATAGGTGAGGTCCTATAACTTACATAGAAATTACAACTCTATTTTATCACTTAACCCCTTGCTTCCAGTATGTCCTAATTTATTGCAGTTATGTATTTACTTATGGGGAAGTTTGGGTGAAACTCAGTATTGTGTGCTTCAACAAAAATAAATTTTTTGTAGGAACGTGGCATTTCGCTTGCTCCTGCAATTGATGGCAGTCAATATTACAGTCATGAAGGTCAAAAACTACCAATATTTTACTGCCCTTTAAACAGAATCATTTTTGTTAATTGGCTCCGAACTGGATTGTCCTGTTGTGATCGAGATTTTACAATAAAATGGATTCTGATATTTAAGTATCTTGTGCATACAGCTTTTATTAAAAAATATATATGATTTACATCATTTTCTAATACGTGACGTTCTAAGCAGCTGAAAATAGGGGTGCCTAGAAAACTTGATATTATTTTGCTTATCAGCAAAGGTACAAAATGTTTGGTGTGAATACAATTTTCATTAACTCTCAGAAAATGTTCCGATTTCAAACATATCTTGATAACGTCATTTGATGGGTAAGTCAGACCGCCGTGGCTTTTAAATTCAATTAGGGAATTGAGAAACCGATCTCTAGTACCAATCAATGCTGTGACACATGTTTCACATTTTATTGTTTTTTGTAATTGGTGCGAAACATAACCAGCAATATATTGCAAATTTGGGATGAACATTCACTTATCACAGGTGCATTCATGATGTAGTCATGATCCTTCCAAATAGTTTCTAGATCATCAGAAGGCTCATTTATGTCTATTAAACTATGGTTCGATAAACTACTATTAATTACATCTTCAGACCTTACATTTTTTGTAGAACTACTTAGAATAGGGATTTGATCTAATGGAATACAGTTACCCATACCGCCCTCTCTAATTTCTGCTCGAAAGAAGCCTTTTGTAAGCAGCTAGAAACTGTCGAGCGGTTGGGTTATTATTCCAGCCACCTCTTGATCTAATTGACGAAAAGAATAATTCTAAATGATCTTGACTAATCTTATACAACGGAAGGTACAGTAATGTTTTTCTCTCAGAAACAAGTTCTTTGTACAATCCTAAAGAACTTGATAATGAAATTATTAATCCAATAAACCCAGTTTTTCTGTTAGACATGATTACTTGCACATTATTAGATAATTTCAACTTTGAAAGATAAAAAATTGCACTATTGATAAATTCCGTAGATCGATCTATATTTTTTTGACATAATGCTTTTTTATAACCTGGTGCTACTAGGTTTCTGCTGTTTAAAATATCGAAAATGCTATTTACAATTCTAATAAATTTAACTGTTGCCTGACTACCTTTAAAATCCTCAAGATTCAGCTTTTTTTCGCAATACTCAATAGCATCGGCTACTGATGCACTAAGTAACTGAACTGCAAGCCGAACCTTCATTTTTTGTTTGAAAAAAATAATATGAGCGCGACGTAACTTATTCCCTAAATGTAAGCCCTCGCTAGTTTGCAGCTTCTCTAGATGTATTTCCATTGAATAAAATTGTTATCACAATCAATTAGGATTTTCTTTTCACCAAATGCATTGCGAACAAGTTTTATCATATGACATGGATCATAAAAAATATATACATTGTGATCTGTAACTCTGAAACTTGTCTGTATATTTGAAATGTTAAATAATAATCCAAAGTTATGACACATAGCGGTATTAGATGGAGCACCATCGAATGTGATTGACATAACTTTGGCTCCCGTATCTTCAATCAGATGGATGCATTGAGATACAATTGAATGTTTTTGACTGCCATTCAAATAATCTGTAAGAAAGTAACCGACAGGTAATTTCCAAGTTCCATTGATGCAAACCAACATTATAACAAAAGCTTCTTTGGCTAAAGCATTAGAGTCATCGTTTAAATTTGTACCACAGTTCACATAACCATGGAATTTTTTTCTATCCCATTCTAAATGTTTCCGTATGGCTATTTCATCGATAATTAATGAACAAATTATTGGTCTGTCTTGAACCTTATTTCTTAAGGTATTTATTGATTTATTGATTCCTTGGTAAAACCAGGCTCAGCATCCACATTCTGAAACCATTTAGCAATAGTTTTGCTATGCGGGAGACAAGTGTCAAAAACATCTCTCACATAGTTGTATGCCTTTGGTGAAAAAAAATTTAATGTCAGGGCAAATTTCCTAAGTTCAGGTGAATATTGAACATTTCTCCCCATTTTTCTATTCAATATTTCTATATTAACCTTGCTCATATTTTGAACTAAAACTAAATTTTCTTGAGATAGTAAATTTTGTCGCTCTAATTCCTCAGCAATTATTTTTAAAGAGGCTACTTTTTTGTGTGCTCTTTTCAGTGACTGACCAAGGGCACGGATTTTTTTCGTTTTTTCCTTATTCTTATCTTTTTGCAGCAGCAGTTCTCTTCTAAGTTTCTTTTTCTGGGGAGAGTCGTCCTGTGCAGCCAGAGCTGAGGTTGATGGCGTTGGTTCTGGATGAACATCACGTTCACGGGGTCTTTTTCTTTCTTTTGCCTAAAATAACAGAGCTGTATATTAGACAATGTTTGAAACATTATTTCCGAAAGAAAGACGACAGAACAAATTAATTTATGATTTAAGTAGATGTGAATGAGTGACTGAATCTTATAGGAAAAGTGACAGTAACATTTTGTTTTGATTTCGTATCGAGTAAACACACCTAAATATAGTTGTTTAATAATGTAACTGTAACACAAGAAATTATTACATTTTTGAGGTTAGCTGCCTTTTGATTTTCATAGCTATCAATTTTTAAATGGTTATTCAGCCATTCGTAATCGTATTTCTCCTTACTTTATTGCACTGTTTATTTTGGAAACGTCATCACTAATACTCAAATATAAAACCAAATTTGAGACCATAAATATAGAATATAGGCATAAGGCATAAGAATGATTTTAAATTAATATCACACCCAAATCATAACTCATTAATGATCCAATTATATACAGTGGAGTGAAGATTTATAACAAACTTCCTCCTCACAGGTTTTAGTGAATATCCCAAAAGTTTTGTTTGTTATTATATAGCTTTGTCAATAAGAATCTTGTAAATTCGTAGACTATAAAGTATATCTATCTATCTATCTGTCTATCCATCTATCCATCTATCCATCTATCCATCTATCCATCTATCCATCTATCCATCATCCATCTATCCATCTATCCATCTATCCATCTATCCATCTATCCATCTATCCATCTATCCATCTATCCATCTATCCATCTATCATAATCCTAGGATGTTTATTATTTTAATATTGATTAAGCGTAGACAATGTAAGCTAGGAATTATAACTTACAATTTTTGGACGTAAGTATTCCGGAAGCTCGTCAAATATGGTGGGGACTGCTCCTTTCAGAAGATATACTTTTTGATTTGTTTGATGAAGGAAATTCTGTTCAAAATGCTTAGAACAAAGCCTATCGTTGCTTGTAGGCTTCCAACCTTCGATCCTCATATTTTTGATCCATAAATCATGTCTAGGAAAATCTTTAGGAAACCTGTCGAGGAAGAAAGAAAATTAATTTTATTTTTCATACAACTACAAATAAAGGCCACCCTTGAAATGCACACCTTGTATAAGGGTATTGGTATATTATATATTACAATGCAAAGTCATAATATTTCTATTCAAAATGTAAGCTATAGTAGATACGCCACTGGAAAACTGATTGTATTTGAACCAAAAAATCCCTTAAAAACATAATTTTTAGACTTTACGTGCTCAAAAACATTATGATTCGCATGTTAGTGGTACATTCCAAATTATATTTCGGATACACATATATCTTTGAACTAGTTATCGAGATATTTGCATGAATTTCGGATACACCAAAAAAATAAGATCATAAATTTACCTGTGAAAAGTGATTCCTGGCTCCTTCCTGCTGCTGTGGCTTTTACAACGGTAAGCTGCACACCCCACCATTACGCTCACCACAATATTTCACAATTATTGGTCTTAAAAACGTTAAATATCGCAAAAAACACCACCTTGACACTACCGTCAGTTTTCCACCAGCATTTTGACAGCTATTCATTTTCGGTATCAGCTAATCCATATAGCATCAAATGGGCGTGCGGTATCCCCTCTCTTTCCTTATCTAAGCGCTACACACTCAGTTACTGTCAAAATTTGATAGTGCTTGTTGACATTTGGGTGTTACGTATGTAAAAAATTAAAAATCTTTCAAGAACTATGAGAAAGCACTTAGTGCCGTATGACGCGATACGAAATTTGCGCCGAAAATTCACATAAAATTTATGAAACAAATTTGTTATGAAATTTACTAACATGTCATAGAGGTTTAGCAAATATCTCCAATGAAATCTTGTACAAAATTTTGTATCGAATTATTTATAAAGTGGTCTAAATAATGGCAAATTCGATATCAAAACTGCGCGTGAAAGTGCGCAGAAGAAGAGAGATGGAATTGACGTCTATCAGAATTGACTTGATCATGAACGCTAGTATACTTTCACTGTCACTGTCACTGTCGCTTAGACATCACATCCAAATTTTGTTTTAAGTGATTAGATCATCGGTAAAATTGAAGAAGAATGCATGCTGCTGCTCAGGGTGGATCCATTGAAGGTGAACTCATTGAAAGGCGTACGAACAGCAGTACAAAGGGAGGCAACGTGGAGGCAGCAGCCATTCTGAGGTTAGCAAAATTTCATATGTACATTTTCAAGTTGTCAAGCCAATACCTCACACAAGGAAAAAGCCTCCGAGGTGGCAGTTATTTGTAATGAATAGTACAAATAAACAAAAACAATAATAATATCCTTTACCATTCCTTTTCAATTTGTCGTTAAAAACATCAACCTTTCCTAGTAAATAGAAACTCTCAAAAATAGTACCTGTTTTTGAAAAAAGCGTTAGATCGCATATTGAAAATTATAGAGCAGTTATGACTTCGAGTAATCTGGCTAAAGTATTTGAGCTTGTACCCTTTGACGTTTATATCTACGTCTCAAGTATAGAGCTACTTGTAGTGATTTAGCTTATGAGTTCATCTATGTTTGGATCACTAGACATCTTGACAAAAATTGGCGTAACGCTTTTGGTCAACCCGTCAAACAAGCCTGTTTGGTACAAACAACGGAATACTGTAACGCGGCGTTAGAGAACGCCGGACCTCCGCGTTCTATAGAACGCCCTCTGTTTGACCGGGCCTTTACTTTACTAATATTCATATGCAGTATTAGATAATGTAGTGTACACTGATTTTTAGGAAGCTTTCGACCAATTGAATCACGGCATTCTACAAAAAAGTTAGACAAGTATTGTTTAACTAGAACTTTTCTCGATTTTCCATATCGTACATTGGAGGTAGACATTTATGTATAGAGGTTATATGTCTGAAGCTGTATTGGCTACATCTGGTGTACTACAAGGTTCAGTTAGTGGCCCTTTATCCATTCATCGACATAGTAAATAATCTGCAGTGTGAATATTTGCTCTATGCTGATGACCATGAGTTATTTAATAGTATATTGTTCAACAATGCGGCTGGACCGTGAGTTATGAAATATTACACACGCTGTTTGTTTGTAGGTGATATAACCGGTTCATAAATAGTTTGGTAGTGGCCGATTAACATAATGGTAGTAGATAACAGCATTATTACTGTAGATTATAGTATAAAATTACAAACAGATTTAGACCTTGCACATCAGTGATGCAAGGACAACAGTATGTCTTTGAATGTTGCTGAGGGCCGGTTTCTCAATGTCCAGATAAAATGTCAGATAGGTATCTCCCAGATAGCGTTGCTATGGATACAACTGCCAGATAAGATTTACGTGACTTCGTAAGTTTAGCCTTCAATTCTTTAAATAATTTATCTAACAGTTGATGCTGTTATCTTGCAGATAAATAGTTAACTGGACGTTGAGAAACCGGTCCTAATAAGTGTTGCTCGACGACGTTCACACGTAAACTTGAACCAATGGTATTGACTTTGAGATTGGAGGCAATAAGCTTCAACGAGTAAACGCGTACATAAATTTGGGAGTCTTATTTGACTCCAAGCTGACATTTGTAGATCACACAAATATGATTGCAGCTAAAGCATACAAAAATCTTGGTTTCATCATCAGAAATAGTAGACAATTGAATGATCTAAAAACTCTGTCTTCGAATATTGCTCTATTATTTGGAACCCAGATGTTCATTTCCATCATATTGAGAGAATTCAATGCCGCTTTGTGAAGTACCTACTGATGGTATAAAGAGGATAATGTTTATCCGGAAAGAGGTATACTTAAAGATATACTACTGATTGGATTCAACTTTTCAAATTTAGGGAAACATAGAGGTTATACTGCTGCTAGATTTTTGCGTAAGCTGTTTGATGGACGCATTGATTGTCCCTAGCTCTTAGAGAAAACTTGCTCACACATCCCTAATTTACCACCTGTCATCGCGGCAACATTTTGTTCTATTTACCTCTTCCGAGGACGAATTTGTTGCTATTTTTTCCACTTTATGTTATGTGCAACATCTACGAAAGTGAAAGTAAAGTTGACAGTTGAGTTTTTTAACCATTTGTTGATTCTTACCGTCTCAGCTTATTTTGTATAACCCTTTACTCACTTCCTGCCTTTTAAAAATAAAAATAGAGAATGAGTTTGTTACTATTGAGAATGCGCGTGAGGTATCGGGCAAATGATACATTTAAATCAATCATATGCAGACGACACCCAACTGTACTACAGCTTTAAAAAAGATCAAATAGCAGATGCAAAAGATATCATCAATAGTGAGCTCTCGGTTTTGCAGGGATATTCGAATCAGAATGGATTAAAGTTAAATACAAATAAATGTGCTGTTATTTATCTTGGTTCAAATAAATTGCATGCAGCTGAAACTTTGAGAATTTCTGTTAATGACGAAGTGTTACCAGTAAAAACTGAAGTAAAAAATCTGGGTCTATTATTAGATAGCAAACTTCGGTTCAGAACTCAGGTAAACAAAGTTCAAGGGACAGCATTTGGTTCCCTTCGCAATTTATATAAAAGTAGACACTCTCTGGGTACTGAATTAAAAATTAGTTTATGTGAATCATTAGTCCTATCTCACTGCAATTATTGTAACGTCGTTTATATGTGTATGTCTAGACGTTAGTTGTAAGTATAAAATACAAAAAATACAAAATGCTTGCATTAGGTACATTTTCGGTCTTAGGTTGCGTGATCATGTTAGCCACAAGTTGAGGGATCTTAATTGGTTGAATATGCATAACCGTCTCAAACTACATCTAGCATGCTTATAACACAAATCAATTATAACAGGAAAGCCACGATATTTGTGGAGGAAGCTAAACTTTCATCAATCAGGTCATGACATGAGCACCAGGTCAAATTATCTTTTGGGCATTCCGAGCCACAGAACTACGTTATATAAAAGGTCCTTTACTTATAATGCGACGGCAATTTATAACGAAGTTCCCTTTAGTTTTAGATCTTTGCCATACGCAGCTTTCAAACAAAAATACAGGGAGTACTTGTTAAGGTGCTAGATAATTAAGATCTGTTCAAAAACCATAGTATTTATTTGTTGTATTCGCTGGACTTTATTATTATTTGATATTGTAAATTCTAGTAGATTTATGTGAATATGAGTTTTAAAGTGTTGTACTATAAATTGTTACATGAAAAAATTTCTGTGGTAATTTTAAGTATTGTACCTTCTATTGTAATTAGCTGACACATGCTCGGTTAAGCAAACAGCTCAGCTGACATTCGCCGAGTTGAAAATAAAGACATTTTATTATTATTATTATTATTATTAAATACCCCTCTAATAAGCCCTGCTGAGTGCCGTTAATCAGCCACCGAAGCATTTGGCCCAGATTTTCTCCTCATGCAGCCATTCAACGATCGCACGGGCCTTCCTGCGAGCAGCTGACGTCGACCGACGTTGAGATTTCTCAACTTCCTGCTACAATTACAGAGTAATTAGCCGGCGGTCCCCCCCCCCCCCCGCCGGCCCCCTCGGCGTTAATCGCAGCGTTAAGGCCGGTAGCACAATGCTGGGAAACGCCCAGGTGAAAGGTCGCGCAGGTCACATTCCCACAAGAATACTCCCACACTCCATATTAAATTATTATGTGGAGTAATATTTCTACGTTGCGTTTCGCTACTGCCACGCCACCAGGTGGGTTTCGTACAAAAATAACTGTTCCGTTGGTAGCAGTTAGCAGAAGATGCAGTCATGGGTCGCGGAAGAAAAATTATCGTCGTCAGAGTTGGATCTTAATTGGGTCTAATGATTATGCGGAAGAGTTTGTACAGAATATTTCTGTTGCACGTTAAACGTATAACATCTGATATGAACATAGACTTGGAATTTACTAAGGTGAATGATAAATTGTCAAATAAAATTTTGGTTGAGCATGGTGTACCTCAAGGAAGTGTGTTAGGACCCCTGCTATTTATACTTTTTATCAATGACAATTTCTTTGCTGACGTTGTAGAATGTAGCATGCACCTTTTTGCAGATGATATAATCATATATTTATCTGGAACTGACGTGAACCAAATCTTAAAAATAATAAATGTAGCCGTGGAAAACCTAAGCAAATGGTTTCATAATAACAAGCTAGTAGTTAATACTACCAAGTCAAAATACATGCTAATTTCGAATCGGTCAGTTATACAGTCTGATATTGGTGTTACAATTAGTGGTAAAAGATTACAACTGGTAACTGAAATTAAATACTTGGGAGTCGTTATATAGATGAACATTTGCGATTTAGTAAGCATGTTGACTACATATATCTAAAAAAATTTCAAAAAAATTGGTTTCTTGTACAGAATTAGCAAACATCTGTCACGATTTGCAAAACATATTGTTTACAATACAATTATCAAACCTCACTTTGATTATTGTTCATCAATATTATTTATGTGTAATAAATCTGATTTGCACAAAATGCAATTGTTACAAAATAAACGCATGAGATTATTGTTGGGCTGTAAAGCAATGTTCATAGCTACAATACACGACAGATGCATCATGTTGATATAAGACCTACCAAATTAACAATAACCTAAAGAAGTGTTTTTGATAATGGGATGAAAGAATATAATAAACTCCCTCTATATATAAAATGTTCTCCAAATGTTATTGTGTTTAGAAAAACAGTGATGAACTATCAATGGGTGATCATATATGTATAGTCATAGGTTTAGTTTTAATTTTACTGTTTTCCTGTAAATAGCTGATGTATGCTAAATAAACGTCTATACTACTACTACTACTCAATATGCAGATATTTGGTTGTTTTTGACGCTGACAGTACAAGATTCAGAGGCCTCAAGAACATAGCAACAAACTTCGGAAGGTGAAAGTATACGATTATAAAAAAAATACACTAAACAACCCGGTTCTATATTCGCAAAAATTTTCGATTTTGAGATAATACACTTTTTGTGTCTGTCTGTTGGCGTTCTCTAGCTTCGTAATAACCGCTCCATAGATTGTGATGAAATATTTTTGGAGGGGGGGGTGAAATAGGAGGGATTGGGGGTGGGGGGTTGAAGAACTGAAAAATTTGTTCTATTCATAATAAGCTGCCCATTGACCTGCAAAAGAAGGACCTAGCGGCCTTTTTTGGTCCATCCGAACATTGCCTTGCCTATTACAGATACCGAGGGACATGGGATTTGTTTGATGTATATTGTTAGATCATTCTGTATTGTGCAACCTAGACACTTTTGAATTGATTATAATGAAATTTTGAAACTAAGCTTTTAGACGATTTGGAGGTTCCTGATCGTTTTCTACATTTTACTTCTCATACCAATAAGAGATGGGGAAGTATTGTGATCGTAAAAATTTTAGTTTTTGAGATACCTAATATGCTTTTTGTGCGTTTTATGATATCTGCACAACAAAAACTCGTAGGTCTGTCTGTCTGTCTATTGGTGCTCTTCTAACCGCATAATCTCAGTAACCGCTACTTGTGATGAAATTTGGTTAGCAATATGCTGTGAGGTAGTAGTAGGTACTGCTGCTATAATTTTGAAAAGCGATGCATGAACGGTGGAGAAATTGGCAAACAACAACAAATTAACAGACAGGCACGCATCCAGGATTTAGTTTTGGGGGGGGGGGATGGGTGCAGATTATGGGTGTCACTTGGTTGACCTTTCGGGGGGGGGGGGTCCAGATTAGAGTTGCCACCTTAAACCCTTAAATTTGCGGGGGGGGTGGGTGGGGGGGGTTTGCAAATTTGTGGATTCCATTTTTTAGACGGCATTATAAAACCATTCGGGGCGGACCCCCCTAAATACGTGCCTGTTAACAGAACTCCTTTAGCTTTTAGGCGCTTCAGGAGTTCTTCCATTTGGTTTTGGGGGGGGGGAGTGAAATTGGGATGATGGGGGGTTTGAAAACTCAAAAATTTGTTGTGTTCATAATATACCTAATCTACATTGCACTGCATTAATTGGCCTTAGTGATATTGTGTGCTTTCGGGGTGTGCTT
This sequence comes from Callosobruchus maculatus, assembly GCA_951848785.1. NCBI lineage: Eukaryota > Metazoa > Arthropoda > Insecta > Coleoptera > Chrysomelidae > Callosobruchus > Callosobruchus maculatus. The sequence continues at coordinate 3,997,228 of CATOUR010000007.1, forward strand.
TGTAGACCTATGTATATAACGAGTAACGTGGAGCCTACGAACATGATTGTGATAAAATTTTGATACCGTATCACTACCGTGGAGAAAATGGTTAAGCGTACCGTTGTTGAAACTTTTGCCAATGGCGGAGGAGAAATCAATAAAAAAATAAAAATTTCAAAACCGCTCAAACTTCGTTTTTAGACTTTTTAAAGGCCCCTGATCATTTTCTATATTTTTGATGAGGACGGTGTAGGGATAGAGGGACTCCAAATATTTTTTTGTTACACGCCAAAATATTTAAATTTTGGATATGGCATTTCATGTACTTGTAAATATAGTTTAAAAAACTACAAAAGAAGAACAAGTATTTTATATCGCCCATATGGGACCGCCCCTGGTTGCAGACAAACATCTCAAATGTAGGACCTAGTTGAAGATAAATTAATATACCTTTATCTATGAATTTGTCTTCCTAAATTCACTACCGTTGTCACCAAGCTTCTTCAGTCAAATCGCTTATGTTGAAAACTCATGATACTTGTTCGTGGTAATTTATTTGTTGACTCTGTTTGTTATATTGGATGCTAACTTGAATATCCAAATATACCAATAACTATCCATTACAAAATTGCTGTGATGACAATCCTTTGAAAATGAAAATAGTTGAACAGCATTTTCTCAGACTATTTACCGAAGTGAATATTCTGAGAATGAATAAAACACCTAGATTCAATGTAAAAATTCCAAACTAGCGATAACCACAACCGATATATTGCAGGTGCAACCACGCACAACTAATAAAAAATGTTATGTGATTATTACTAATATCAAGTTCTAAAAATCGTTATCATAAGTACCCACATGACACTAGATAAACTAGAAGTGCGAATATGACGTAAACAGGATTGCGATATTTAGGACTATTATAGATTAAATTCAAGTTTCTCAGAATATTTACAGTTTAATGCCATATGATTAAATTAATAATCATGCCATGCATTTTTGTCAAGCGCTACGATAAGTGATATCAGTTATCGTATGCGAATAATTATAATTTTGCTTCTATCTGCTATACGAAAAAACTATGACATGTTTTGCTGTTGTGATACATTGCATGTAGTATGTGAATATATGATGCTACTGATATAGGAATAAAATGTAAAATATTATACCACCTAATAGAATACATACAGTGTGTCCCAGCTTAAGTTTGTTACCCACCTTATCTCTGAAATGATTAAAAAAAATAAAAATCGCCGGGACACGTCGATCTGGAGTGGGACTCTTCCACCGAATACGTCATAATTGTGTCATCAGCCCCAGCAACCTCTACTTCAAATATTTAAATGAGACCACCATACTTGTGATGCATCATTTTGAAGGCAATTCATTGACAAAACCAACAGTGTAATCGAATCGAAGATTGATCCACTATTGTGGAACCTGAAATATTATTGTAAGAAAGGTTCCAAATGTGAGCTGTTTTGTTCCATTCAAACGTACAGGTGGTATTCAAAATATCTTCGCATATTTCTCAACATCTCCGGAGTCAGTGTGGAGATCGTCTGTACGGTTGCGTATTATAAATTTTGGATTTCAAATGTCCCTCCAAAAAAAGTTCAAGGCATTTCGAATATCGCCTGTACGTCACTTACAAAGAAGTCTCACGATGGCTTACCAACTGTGGAAATGGAGGGTCACCCCATAGTAGACTCACCTTTCGTCAAGCTTTTGGGAATCAACATCAACAATAACATGTCCTGGTACGACCACGTCGTCAGTATTGCTAAAACTGCATCCCAGAAGCTTGGAGTTTTGTTCCGCTGTAGGAATTTGTATACATCAGAGCAACTGCTGCTGCTCTACAAGACACAGCTCCGACCATCGCTGGAGTATTGCTCCCGCGTGTGGAGATGCGCTCCGAAGCACTCTCTAAAGCTTCTGGACACTATCCAGAAAAGAGCGATCAGACTAATCGATACACCTAACCTCACAAGGACCTCCACAGTCTGGAACATCGAAGGAGAGTGGCTGACCTATCCCTGTTTTACAGATTCTATCACGGAAGATGTTCGAGTGAGCTCTCTCAGATAATAGCACCACAGGCCGTCCGAATCAGGAACACTAGAGAAGCTCTGCGAGCTCATCCTTACCAGGTCAAGGTCCTTACTCCTCGAACCAGTCTCCTCCAGCATTCCTTCTTTTGGAGAGCTTCGACGCTGTGGAATCAGCTGCCGGGGAGTTTATTCCCGACGGCTACAGCCTGCAGCTCAACATGGCTACGGAATCAAGGTCGATGTGCAATCAGGAACCTCGTGGGTGTTCTGATGTGGCACTGCAGGCTCAGGAGGTATCTGTCCCTATTAGGAATCGAAGATGTATGGGTTGTGAGGAGGCCGATGAAACAACGTACCACTTCCTTGCCGAATATGAGTTGCTAGGTGGGCTGAGATCTTTGGATCCGATAGACTCCAGCCAGAAGAATTATCCTCCTTAAGCTAGGCCGATATACTGGCCTTTATTAAAAGACCTTGAAAGTTTGGTTTGACAGAGAAGGGAGACAGGCAGTGGTGTCTGAGGGGTGATATTCGGGGATGGCAAAAAGGGGCTACTGGGGCCTACTTGATAAGCGCGACCGCACCACAAATACTACAACAGCTTCACTTCCAGAGGATCTCGATGCCATTACCGCTTGGGGGCTTAAGAATATGGTTAAATTTAATACCTCCAAGACCCAGTATTGTACGCTATAAAACAAGAAGTGCCCAAGCCAACACCAGGTTCTAATGAACAATCAGGCTCTGCCAAGGAGTCACTCATTTAAGCTGTTAGGAGTCAACATTACAGACAATCTGATCTGGCACGAACACGTCGCGTCAATTGCAACAGCTGCTGGTAAAAAGCTTGGGTACTTGTTTAGAGCCAAAACGTATTTCTCACCATGTAACCTCCTCACGCTATATAAAGCCCAGATAAGACCTTGCCTGGAGTACTGCTCTCATACTGGGGAGCTGCTGCCCCTACTACCCTGTCTATACTATATGCCGTCCAGAGAAGGGCAATTCGACTAATTGGCGATCCGGCCTTAACGCGCCACCTTCAGTCACTTTCTCACCGGCGTGTTGTTGGTGACCTCTCACTCTTCTACCGATATTTCAACGGAATCTGCTCTTCTGAGCTATCCTCTATCGTTCCGCTGCGCACTGCACCTATCAGATGTACCCGTGCGACTGCTGCATCTCATCCTAAGACGGTCGTTCTTCATACATCAAGAACTGAGCGGTACAACCGCACATTTATTCCCAGGGTGACTAAGGCCTGGAATGGACTGCCGGAAGATGTATTTGTTGGGCCTGCGGGTATTGGCCCATTCAAATCTCGCGTTAACAAACTTCCCCTAACATAACCCTTTCACAGCAGCCGCGGTACTCTGGTATTTAGGATCTGCCTGCGCGGTCTGCTCGGTTATAAAAAAGCTACTACTAGCTTATTCCTGCAACGATATTACTTGGATGAAAGCGTCAAAATAGTTGTCCATTGGAAACAAATACGTTTGCTTCACCTTTCTCCTCCCCCATCCGATAAATTCAAGGATTTCCACAACGAACGAAGTCTCACTTAGAAATGGATCGAATCAATTTCATACAGACTGACTTTGTTAATTGCTTGTGCTCTTCTCAATCACCGGTTGGCCTTATAAAGCCTTGGATTAAATCTTAGTCGTGAATCCTGTGTACCAGTTTTCCGATTGACTAATTTTCCACCGTTAAACGCTGCATCCTTCGACCCGTATCTGAGTGTTTCTATTAGAATGGGCGTGTCCCAGGATTCTATTTTAGGCCCTATACTCTTTATACTGTAAGGTCTAGGATCGTTTTTACCTGGTTTTCCTTTTGGTCGAAACTCTTATTTTTCTCAACCTTCCATCTGACTGCCGAAGGAACTAGTGATCAGCAGGGTTGCCAGATGGATTTGATGGATTTCCCCCAGGTATTTGAAAAAAATTCCCCAAAATGTTTTTAACAAAAATATCAAGAAATAAGTGAATATAATTCTTTTATGTATTACACGTGCACTTAGCGATAGTGAAATGTAAACAAAGTCGAATAAAAGATGTTCTGCTGAAAAACGCATTTTTGTCATTCTTGTGTACACTGAGAAAACAGTCCGTTGAAACTTAAAAAATAAATAAAGTTTAACAAATATATTTTGAGGTTATGGTTTAACAAAACATAAAAAATAGATTCTTTCATATAGACTAATATTATTAACATGTAATCTTCGTAACAAAAAAAAAATAAACATTTTAACTAATGTATTAAATATAGCAAACAGAAGGTTAAACTATGAAATTTAATCAAATAATATATCTAAGGCATTGTCATCAGTAACTTTATACATGTCTGCGTTGAACCTGCGTAACATATTCTCATTTCGTGTAAAGTTAGCACAGCCAAATTTCATAGGTGAAATCTCACCCTTAATATTGCCGCAAGTCTGCCAACCCACTGTTAAAGCTTAATTCAGATGCACACGACATCCGACGATACGATAGCACGAAACTATTCCTATTGGCTGAAATATTCAAAATGATGTCAAACCAAAATATTTCAACCAATAGAGACAGTTTCGTCTCGTCGTATCGTACCAAAATAAAAAATAGCAGGCGTAAATTTTCAGTTTTGCGTTATTAAAAACGAAAAAAAGTACCCCCAAAAATTCCTAAGGCTTTATTTTCTCCCCCAGAAAATCCCCCAGGAAATAATGACCCCCAAAACTTCCCCAGTAGACTGAAAATGCCCCAAATTTGGGGGGAAATCCCCCAATATGGTAACCCTGGTGATCAGTCTATCTAGTGACAAGTGGCAGGTATCTGAAACAATTTTGCCAACCCGAACAGTGTTGCTAACCCGAACACAGATTAACGAGACAACTGACATCTGTGACTTGAGACTCAAAATAGATTCTTACAATACTTTATGTTTTCATTAACTATACACCAGATATTCAAATTGACAACAAATGAACCAACTTCGTGGATACGTTGGCAGATTATTTTGCTAGTAGTATTGCACTTGAACCAGAACAAAACTGAGGCAATTCAATACGATACTAGATAACGCCCGATTGATGATATATCTATTACGTGCAATGGAAATAACAAGCGTACTAGTAAATCTGTGAAGCTACTTGTACTTCTTTTTCATGCATGTATTATCTGGAAGCCCCAATGTGAAAAACTTATAACTAGATTAAACTAAATGCGACACGTTTTCGCAGTATTTTCTACTCGGTGCCATGTAAAATTTTCTGAGGAATCGAATGGCGTGCTCAGATTGGTCCTATGATGTCTCGTTCTCCACCAAAATATAATTTTTGGTGAACTTGGAGATTCGGGGCAGCCGAAAAAAAGTCTAAAAATTTTCTTGACTTCTATCGGGACAAACTTTCGAGTGTTGGATAATTCAGGTGCGCTGTTTTCGGAGCTGGTCTCTGTTCCGAGTGTTTGTCACGTTGGAGAAAAATCCAAAATTTCGGATACCCCAGATCTCAAAGTTTAACAAAAATGATATTTTGGTGAAGAATGAGACATTGTAGGGCTAATCTGGGCACGCCATTCGATTCCGCAGAAAATTTTACTTGGGATAGAGTGCAAAATACTGAGAAAACGTGTCATAATTGAAGTTGAGAGTCTGCACTATAAAATCGAGGAAAATGGAAAGGTATGTACTACCAAAAAAAAAAGTAAAAAAAATTTCTTGACTTCGATTGGGACAAAACCTTGTGTGTTGGCTAATTTAGGTGCGCTAATTTCGGAACTGGTCTCTGTTCCTAGTTTTTGTCACGTTGGAGAAAAATCGAAAATTTCAGACACCCCAGATCTCAAAGTTTAACAAAAATGATATTTTGGTGAAGAATGAGACATCGTAGGGCTAATCTGCGCACGCCATTCGATTCCGCAGCAAATTTTACCTGGGATAGAGTGCAAAATACCGAGAAAACGTGTCATAATTGAAGTTGAGAGTTTGCACTATAAAATCGAGGAAAATCGAAAGGTATGTACTCCCGAAAAAAAGTCAAAAAAATTTCTTGACTTCGATTGGGACAAAACCTCGTGTGTTGGCTAATTCAGGTGCGCTGATTCCGGAACTGGTCTCTGTTCCGAGTTTTTGTCACGTTGGAGAATAATCCAAAATTTCGGATACCCCAGATCTCAAAGTTTAACAAAAATGATATTTCGGTGAAGAATGAGACATTGTAGGGCTAATCTGGGCACGCCATTCGATTCCGCAGAAAATTTTACTTGGGATAGAGTGCAAAATACTGAGAAAACGTGTCATAATTGAAGTTGAGAGTCTGCACTATAAAATCGAGGAAAATGGAAAGGTATGTACTACCAAAAAAAAAGTAAAAAAAATTTCTTGACTTCGATTGGGACAAAGCCTTGTGTGTTGGCTAATTTAGGTGCGCTAATTTCGGAACTGGTCTCTGTTCCTAGTTTTTGTCACGTTGGAGAAAAATCGAAAATTTCAGGCACCCCAGATCTCAAAGTTTAACAAAAATGATATTTTGGTGAAGAATGAGACATCGTAGGGCTAATCTGCGCACGCCATTCGATTCCGCAGCAAATTTTACCTGGGATAGAGTGCAAAATACCGAGAAAACGTGTCATAATTGAAGTTGAGAGTTTGCACTATAAAACCGAGGAAAATCGAAAGGTATGTACTCCCGAAAAAATGTCAAAAAAATTTCTTGACTTCGATTGGGACAAAACCTCGTGCGTTGGCTAATTCAGGTGCGCTGATTTTGGAACTGGTCTCTGTTCCGAGTTTTTTTCACGTTGGAGAAAAATCCAAAATTTTGGATACCCCAGATCTCAAAGTTTAACAAAAACGATATTTTGGTGAAGAAAGAGACATCGTAGGGCTAATCTGCGCACGCCATTCGATTCCGCAGCAAATTTTACCTGGGATAGAGTGCAAAATACCGAGAAAACGTGTCATAATTGAAGTTGAGAGTTTACACTATAAAATCGAGGAAAATCGAAAGGTATGTACTCCCGAAAAAAAGTCAAAAAAATTTCTTGACTTCGATTGGGACAAAACCTCGTGTGTTGGCTAATTCAGGTGCGCTGATTCCGGAACTGGTCTCTGTTCCGAGTTTTTGTCGCGTTGGAGAAAAATCCAAAATTTCGGATGCCCCAGATCTCAAAGTTCAACAAAAACGATATTTTGGTGAAGAAAGAGACATCGTAGGGCTAATCTGGGCACGCCATTCGATTCCGCAGAAAATTTTACTAAAATTTTACTTGGGATAGAGTGCAAAATACTGAAAAAACGTGTCATAATTGAAGTTGAGAGTCTACACTATAAAATCGAGGAAAATCGAAAGGAATGTACTCCCAAAAAAAAAAGTAAAAAAAATTTCTTGACTTCGATTGGGACAAAACCTCGTGTGTTGGCTAATTCAGGTACACTGATTTCAAAACAAGTCTCTGTTCCGAGTTTTTGTCGCGTTGGAGAAAAATCCAAAATTTCGGATACCCCAGATCTCAAAGTTTAACAAAAACGACATTTTGGTGAACAACAAGACACCGTAGGGCTAATCTGGGCACGCCATTCGATTCTGCAGAAAAATTTACTTGGGATAGAGTGCAGAATACTGAGGAAACGTCTCATAATTGAAGTTGAGAGTCTACACTATAAAATCGAGGAAAATCGAAAGGTATGTACTCCCAAAAAAAAGTCAAAAAAATTTCTTGACTTCGATTGGGACAAAACCTCGTGTGTTGGCTGATGTCGAAACTGGCCCCTGTTCCGAGTCTATGTCCCGTTTGAGAAAAAAAAATTGGATGCCCTGGATCTTGAAATTCACTAAAAACGATATAATACAGGGTGTCACGACGATTAAGACAAGCAATATAGCGGAACTGGGCAGTAGTAGCGAATTATAATTTTGGGGGTGTAAATTAGAGTAAATATAGTATCTTCACTTGTTAGTGTGTCATACAATGAGGTATTTGTTTTTGATCACGTGACGTACGATTCAAAATTTTTAATGGGACACCATGTATATTTGTGACTTTTTGTGTTCCTCACGATAAAGCAATTCCAAAAAATTCCACACTTGGGGTCTAAAGTGATTCATTCAAGAGCTACAGGCACTTAAAGGACTGTACCATTACAATTATGAAACACCACCAAGATAATTTAACTATAGGTACATGTTATAATCAATGGTAGTGGTACCATCCTTTAAGTACCTGTAGCTCTTGAATGAATCACTTTAGACCCCAAGTGTGCTAGTTTGTTGGAATTGTTTTATCGGGAGAAACACAAAAAGTCACAAATATACAGGGTGTCCCATTAAAAACTTTTGATCGGACGTCACGTGACCAAAAACAAATATCTCATTGGGTGACACAATGATAAGAAAAGATACTATAGTTGCTCTAATTTACACCCCCAAAACTATAATTCGCTACTACTGCTCAGTTGCGATATATTGCTTGTCTTAATCGTCACGGGACACCCTGTATAAATGATATGATCCATTTCCTGGAAAATTTTACATGGGATAGAGTAGAAAATATTGAGGAAAAGTGCCAAAATGAGGAAGCTGGTGTAAAATATGTGTAGATGCTAAGGGTGACTACTTTGAAAAATATTAACTCTTGTGTATAAATATATTCATTCATTCATTCATTTATTTGTACTGTACAATACAAATATTGCCACCTCGAAGGCTAGGCCTTGTGTGAGATATTGGCGTTGAAATATACACTAAAATTTTGCTAACCTAATTTCATCGCTGCTTCTCCTTTGGACTGTTAGATTTGTTCACTTTTTAACGTTTTGCTTCTCATTCTTCTTGACCTTCTATGGATCTATTGTCAGCAGCAGCATAAATTCTTCTAAAATTTTTTGATGATTTCGAAATTTGAACGTAAAATTTGGATGGGATGTCCGAATGACATTGACATATATCCAATTAATTTTGAAAAAAAGATCCACAAGTCATTAGTTCTAATAAGTCTGTCATTTAACCTTCATTAACCAATAACTAGAATCGCAAAAGGCCTAACATTAATTAATATTTTTGAAATCATACAGACTAATCTTATGACATAGGAGCTTAGTTTATCTGAACGTATTTTTACAGCAAAACCTATACAAATCCTTATCGGAATTATCAGCAATTCTATATTCGATTACACTGAATACCCTATGCGACCGACATACAAATTTTATATGTTCGTTGACCTCTTTATTGCGCTTAAGGTCATGATTAGAATTTATAGACCATAAGTTACCTGGCAGCAATCAAATACTGTAATAATTGTTGTCATAATGGTTTTGTTTGTTAGAATATTGAAAGTTTATGCACGTACTCGCTAATAGGGATATGAATTAGAATGAAAAAGTCCGGGGAAACTTTCTCGAAGCTTGGAATGAAAATATCTTTTGCAAAGCTTTCGACTAACTAGACTATCTAGGATGAAACAAAAATACAAGGAAGAAGATTTTTGAGAAATGAACATTTATTTATTTACAATAGCCTGCATCGATTCAATAATTTGTATTTTTTTCCAAAACGTTTAGCCCTATCGAGATGACGAGAGACCATTTTTACGTAGACATCTCTAAAATACCGTATTCTAAAATCAAAATATTAAAAAATACCATTTAGAAAATGGGGTTATTTTTACTCTTAACTCCTCCCGTATGATACGCCTCTGATTAAAATTATGAAATTCTGAATTCAGAATCAGATTCAGCGTCAAAAGTTTACCCATCGTACCTAATGTCGTAATTTTATTATGAATGGTTTCGAGAATATCGAGGGAAAACAGTCTTCAGGGTGCCCCATGCAAAGGAGCGTAGCTCCCTTAGGAAGCATTTCCGGACCCATGTTCATATGACTTTTTCTTTCTATTTTTCCGAGTACTATTCGTGATTAAAGTTTTTTAACATACTTAGTTAACAACCTGTATAGTCTGTGAATTTTTGATAATTTCACACATATTTCATCGACTGAAAATACGCTTAGAGAACGGTTTTGGGTCTTGACTGGTTTTTGAAAATAAGGTATCTGTCAGATCTTGCAGATCTTCAAGTTTACCTAAAAAAATCGAAAACCTGTATTTGGCTTTCTATTAATATGAAACCTCGTGTTTTGGATAATTCCAGGGTGCTGATTTCAAATCCGGTCGCAGTTTTGAGTCCTCAGTCTCGTTTGACGAGAATTCTATCTAGATGTCAGTTTTCCTAGATTTTCTATAATCCCACACCCAAATAGCTAGGTGTAACACTGGATAGGACACTATCGTTTAAAAAACGTATTCAGCCTATCGCAGTCAAAGTAAACAGCAGAAATAACATCCTGCAAAAATTAAGTGGGACCTCTTGGGGTGCCTCCGCTTCTACGCTCCGTACTTTGGCCCTGAACATCTGTTCCTCTGCGGCTGAATTTTGCTCGTCAGTGTGGCTTAGCAGTCCAGATACTAGATAGATTCCCAGTGAAACTCTTCTATGAGAAGTATTACGGGTTGCATCAAATTTACCCCAATTTACTGTCTTTCAACACTTATCCATACAGCCACACCACCTAAAAATGCCGTTCTGACTGAATATAAGAAAATCAGAACAAATTCCTCACTGCCAATCCACGAAGATATACCTGATCTCTCCTTCTGCAGATTGAGGTTCAGAAAACCACCAAGTACAACATATTCCCAACTTAAATCTGATAATTTTAACCCTGCTGTTAGATGGGCAGGAACTTGGGCAACCCAAACAGCAAAAGAAATGTACAGCAATTTTAACTTTTGATCAAAAACCCTCTGGTTTTGGGCTCCACCAAAAGGAATGCTCAACCCTTAACAGAATTCTCATGTCTCATGGAGAATGCGCGGATTCGCTGTTTAAATGAAACAAGCGCCAATCCCCACGACATGTCTGTGGAGCGAAATGCCAAACTCTGGAATGTGGAGTTAGAATATCCAAGCAACAGCAAGGACTTTCTCCAAGCTAAGCCGTCAGCCGTAGAATGGATTTCTAGGCTCGATATTATCTTATAGTTAAGTTACTATTTGGATCCCTACTATTTTGTGTTGTTTTTCTGAACTGTTATACTTTTTTATCCCTTTCACTTCCCACAGTGTGAGTATTGTGATCGCGAAAATTTTCGATTTTGAGATAATACACTTTTTGGGCGTTTTATGATGTCTATATAACGAAAAACCACGTCACTCATTTCCATCGGTCTGTCTGTCGGTCTGTCTGTCTGTTGGCGTTTTTCTAACGTCGTAATCTCAGTAACCGCTGGATGGATTCTGATGAAATTTGGGTAGCGATATGTTGTGGAGTCGTAGTAGGTAATGTTCCTATAATTTTGGAAATCGTTGTACGGGGGGCGGAGTAATTAGCAAACAACGAAAAATTTCAAATATGCCTCAAACTTCGTTTTTAGGGGTTTTAGGGGTTCCTGATCATTTTCTACCTTTTTTGGGGTAGGGGTGAAATTAGGGTGCTTGGGGGGTGGGGAGTTGTAGAGCTGAAAAATTTGTTGTACTCATAATAGGCTGTCTACTGACCTGAGATAGAAAGACCTAGCGGCATAATACACTTTTTTAGGTCGATCCGAACATTGCCTTGCCGATTACAGAAACCAAACCAAGGGACTTTAACTTTCTGATGCATACAAAATACATACGAGTATTACTTTGGATCGTTCTGTATTGTGTACGTGGAAACTTCTGAATTGACTTTAATGACATTTTGACACATATTTATTACCGCGACGAGTTTGGAAAGCGCGTATGGTTTTTAGAAATCATATCAGTGGCGGCGCGGCAATAATAAAAAAAACTAAAAATATAAAAAAACACCTCAAACTTCGTTTTAGACGGTGTAGGGGTTCCTGATTATTTTTTTTTTTTTTGGTTGGAGGTGAAATTGGGGTGGTTCAGGGATGGGGGTTTGTAAAACTCAAAAATTTGTTGTATTCATGATAGATTGTCCATTGACCTGTGAAAGAAGCACCTAGTAAAATAAAACACTTTTTTGCGTTCGGGTGAGCGATGATTTGGCTGCAGGGGCATCATGCTGTGGGAAAATAATAAAACTGGTATCATCGGAATGTGTGGGAAGTACTGAGTTAATCAACTTGACTACATTTTTTTCATGTGTACTACAACCATACGCTGAATAAATCACAGTTTTGAGATTTCGTCACACTCTGGTCAACTTTACACTAAAATTCATAGTGGGAAGTAGTACCTAAATACTTAATAACACTTTTCTGTGTGATACGCTCCTATCTATATGTGAGAACTAGCCTTAAGCAACAGATTTGGCTATCCTATTGAGTATCCTCGACAGCTAGTGGATATGCGTTTGCAAGCTCAATAGAATTATGGTTGTTTTGAATAATATTTCTGCCATCTCGTAAGAATATTCTAAAGGTTGGTCCAGATGCCACATTTTCTACAACGTTTCAAATATGTAGTCTCAAAACTAAATGAAAACGTCCGCATGGTGTCTTTGTGTATTTGTTTTTTCGTAGTCTTGGTGATATTTATCATGGAGGAAGCACTACTCTAGACAATTTTTGCATGTCGTCTTGTAAAGAGACAAATGGAACGTTTAAAAGGTATCCGGCGTTCAAGATGGCCGAGGAAATGGCTCCTAAGAATACCATACTTTACCTACGTCAGATTACTGCCTGAATGACGTCATGAACCCAATGATTGGCGAAACTATTTCGGGTCGTATTCATAGTCAATACTTATGAGCCTCTTAATACTTGACGATTCCTTAAGTAATGTTTTGTGTTTTGACAGCTACTTGAGGGCCCCTTACGTAAGGCTCGTTAAGTAATACTCAAGCAACGAAATGTCAACATGACAGTCAAGGCGATTTTGTAGGGTAATTTTGGATTACGGTGTTGTCAGTTTCTACCACATCCGAAACAATGTCCGGCACAAAAAATGAAATACTGGCATAGAACAAAAAGGGATAACAAAAAACATCGAAATGCGTAGGCATAGGCATAATAAATTGACTTATATTTGAAATATGACAACTTCGCCAAATGAATTCCGCCGTCTCGTAGATGCTGTCTAGGAAACAGGGAAACAAGGAAAGCCACATTTGAGGGTCCCTTAAGTATCCTTTGAGTATTACTCAAGAGAGGATTATGAGTACGACCCTTAATCGTTTAAGGAGTACAACAAAGCGAAATACCATAAAGATAGCTTGTAGATATCGTACTGTCCAGTCCCAGATCGACGTGATTTATCTTTGATAACTATTTTTGGTAAACACTCGTTTAGGAATTAATTTTCTTACAAATATTTCTCTATCTGCTTTTATCATATCACTAGCTGTAGCATGTATAATATGATTGTAATCTCTTCCTGGTACTGTAGTTCTGCTACTTTAACTGACCTATTGACTGCCCATAACTTCGAGTGCCTTTACAGCCACTTTAAAGCAGTTCATATCCAAGTCCAAAGTTAATGGCCCTCCTAAGAGGTGACCAAAGAAGGTAATTAATTTCTGTCATGTACAGCCATAAGTACCTACGTTATAGTCGTTACTCAGTAAAACTATACACACACTACAGAAATATTTATCGGCCTGTATAAAATTATTATGACAGGTAGTAGTTGAAAACAAAACCCTTAAATGCTTTCTTTTATTGTCGCCTAGCCGATGTTTTATGATACTTTTATGACGGGTTCTGACCAGTAATCAATTTTTTCTACAGTGTAGTATCTTTTACTGCTTGTCTGTGGTCAGGTTGTCGTATTACTACCAATAGTGTATCTCATCCTTTTGAAAGACGAAGCATACCTCACACGAGTTTTAAGCCTGTGAAATAATTTTAAAGTACCCCTAGAAAGCAACTACAATTGAATAACAATGGATCAAGAATGCCCCTATTTTGAAAAAATAAAAAAAATATTTGTTGCAATGGTTATATTGTTATTACTACGTACTATACAATTGGCAAGCTGGGATCTAGAATGCCGATATAAACACAGATAGCTGAGAAGATAGCTTAGCCTTTAAAAGATTGAAGAGAGAATACAATATCTCCTATCTCCCACTGCCATTCTCTAGAAAACGCGCTGTAAGGGTTGCCATGTATAGCAGTTCTCGGCTAAAGTGGCAATTCAAGTAGGCGACCAAAAATCGTAGCTTTGAGATTGGCGACTTTTGGTGGTGCAAAAAACAGTGAGTTCACGATTTTGGGCTATTTGTAACTTCCGTTCCATAGTTTTCCCTCAAAAATAAGGGCTAGCTGTATTGTCGGTTGGTTTACAATTGGCACTTTGCCCATCGAAGCTTTAACCATAGTGTGGCTCTTCAAGGATATTAAAGAGATGTTGCAAGCCTGTGCCTTATTAAGGACAACCTTATTTTGACATCTACGCAAGCGCAGACGCGATTAGCTATAAGGAAAGCCCTAGTTACGATAAGGCACGGTCTTATTAAAAGCTCATTAAGAGCTTCTCTTATTTTTTGCCTATTTTACGATTTCCGCTGATCGGCATCAACCGGATATGTTAGTGATTGCTTTATGTTCTACCTAACCTGGATTTAGAAGGTATTATCGGTGCGTTGCTGTATATAGTGATTTGTATTTCGTATCCCTGGTTTGCCAAAAATTTTTGTTCAACCCAATAGCCCTCTTTCACTTATCGCTCAGTTGGGATTTGTAGATGTAGTTAAGGGAGTGCTTTTTGTGAACAGAAATAAAATCACATCCTATAGCAGCATAAAATTTATTATCTATAATGATAGGAATTTGTACAGCTACACAGAAAAAAAATACTGTTGCGTTTCCCATTAATTGTTAGTATTTGGATGTTCTCCATCACTTAATCACTTTAAATATATTTACAGTTGTTTCAAATCCATGTCATTGAAAGAATTCAATTCTTATATTCGAAGTAATCACAGGTGCGCCAATAAATTCAAAATAATTTTATGTTCATTCTAACGATATATATAATCTTTCTAATACCAGTATTGACATATAATGCAATCAAAACATCCTTTTGTTTTCGAAATCTACCCTATGTTTCATTTAAGCAAAGCATATAATCTATTCAATGTACAAAAATTATTACTGCAACAGCAGTTCGTGATAATTCATTTGATAAAAATTAATTTTGTTTCAATGGTCCTTGTCGTTCGCTGAACTATAATCAGTATTCGGCGGGACTGATGTCCCGATTCAATGAAGGTAAGAATAAAGAACAGGGGGATGATCTCAGTGCTACTATCGCCGCCAGTTATATATTAAATGGAGGACCTACTGAGAAATTGGGACTTAGAAGAGCTGACACCCACATTTGAATGTAGGTATTTAGATTAGTCAGAGAGTTATATTTCAGGTAATAAAGCAACAACTGGTGCGAGCTTATGTCTAATTCTTATATCATGCTCCTTATAATTTCACACAAAATCACGCCATTAAACATCCACACGAATCGATCAGCTGCCCTCGCAATAAAATGTGTTGGTCCAAGGAAAAGAAAGTAGTTAAGAATCAATTACCAAACACAGATTCGATTCAACGACAGGCTGCGATTGAATCATTCATTGGAATCCAATGACATCTTGTAGCTGAATCGACAATACGATATAATTCGCTACCAACTATACACATTCCATTGGAGAAAACGTCGCTGTATTTGAGGAATGCTGAATGTAACGTCCCATTGAATCCAAGCGTAAGTCTTTGACAAAACGACAGATTTTTCTGTGTGTAGAAGCAAAAAAACCAAAGCAGGCCCAAGAACAAACTCCAAACGATGTCACAAAATCCACGATTTAATTCACAGATGTGAAACACAATCATCTGGACCTTGAAGATGACCACGGATTAATCCATGAATGAATTCGCGAAGAAAATGTCGATGTAAAACGGATATTATAAGATAGATAGCGTCATGATTTTGTTATGGCTTTCATGACGGATTTATTGACAATGCAAATGTAGCAAATGCATTTCAGGATTCAAAATGGCATGGCCGTATAGTTTTTGCCCATTCTTTCTGCTCCTCCACCTCCTTCCTTTATTACAGACATATCTAACTATTAAAATGATCACTTCCTCCACTGTTCACCTTTGGACAGTTTATCGAAGCATCTGTAGAGCAGGTATACATATATAGGTACCGTACGTCGTATACAAATTCCCTTTTCGATCCATCCATTCATATCCCTCAAGCCAACGCCGGTGAAAAAGATATAAAATAAATGTTACAAGACCAGCGATCGACAGTTATTAATAATGATATCGACGGTGGACAGAGAACAGACAGACTCTCAAGACACGGTCGTCTCGGACCGTTGATGAATGCAACGTCAAACCGAAGTGGCAGGTCAACTCATAATTTATGCTCTTGGCTACAGTGCAGCCCTTGAGAGAACTTGCTGCGTGCGACGCTAGACGTGCGTGATGTCTGTCCGTGAAGGAAGCCAGGAAATGGTTAGTTGGTCATACGAGTATAGCCCAGTATACGCATGGGGTACGTTGCGAAGTTCAATAATGGGTGAATAGTGAGTTCTACCGAGAGAGTAACTATACAGGGTGGGCCAATAGTGCGTGGACGGAGGATTGTAGGCTTACTAAAAAATATTTCAAAAATCTGTCACTTGATCATGGTAGGGACCCTTGAGGGCTGAA
The DNA here is from genome assembly GCA_951848785.1 of Callosobruchus maculatus. Classification (NCBI taxonomy): domain Eukaryota; kingdom Metazoa; phylum Arthropoda; class Insecta; order Coleoptera; family Chrysomelidae; genus Callosobruchus; species Callosobruchus maculatus. Next base: position 4,013,917 of record CATOUR010000007.1, read on the forward strand.
ACGTAAACATATTTTCACTCAAATTTTGACGTCTATACAGGGTAATTCATATCAAACTTACATTTTTTTAAATGGAATACCCTATATATTATTGCACATTTGGATTCCTTGATCAATTTTAGGGTGTCTTTATGTATCACACATGGAACTTTAAACGAACCGTTTAGGCGCAAATCACCATTTTTGGTATAAGTAGGTATCAGAAAAAAATTGAATATCGCAGCGATTATAAAACTTAGAAGGCCGTGACTTTGCGACACGACTAAGCATGAAATGTATCACCTTAGATCAGACGGCTAAGATTGAATTTTTTTTTACTTGGAGAAATGAGTAGAGTGATTGAGGAAACTTCGATCACAGATAACTTGATTTTTTCAAATGGGAATGCCTATTTTGGTTTAAAGAATCAAATGTAAAATTTGATTGCCTTTCTAACAATATAGCATTCCCGATATCAATTTTGTTTAGTTTTCATTTTATTTAAAATTTTCAGTCAAATCGGTGTTTTTCAATTCTCCTGCATGCAAGCAACCTAGCAGGCCATGAAAAATAAACAAAAGCTCGTAAGTATGGAAGAAACCAACTAACTTAGTAGAAAGATGCAAACTAACTAGAGCAACGAGGCCAGATTACGAAAATTCCTTACAACATATTAGCTGTAACTAGAAACAATAGCGGTAACAAGACGCTCATTTTCCACAGCCTACTAGCTATTAGCCAATTTCCAAAGTCAGTAAAAAAATATTTAGTCATAGGAAAACTACTAGTGATTGTTGCTGCCAGTATAATATCTATGTCTTCTGAATAAATTTTCACATTTAATGCTATCAAAGAGTAGCCGTTTACGTAAGTCAAAAGTAATGATACCTCTGACTGCAACCCTTCAAATTCTTCAGTAGGTACTTCTACTTATTAGCAAAACCGCGGAAAATGAAACTTGAATTGCAGTGTGTTTGAATTGTAAAACATAACTTAGTTTGCAGAAACCTACCTGAAATAAAGACAATTACAACATAGCGTATTTAAAAAACTCTAGCAATTATTTCGGTATATGTTCAGAATGACTATTTTTTTTATCCCATTAAATGTGAAATTTTATTCTAAACATGTTAGACTGTAAGTAAAAATCGCTGGTAGTTTTCCTTTTGTTTCAAAATTTTTAATCGTTTTGGAAGGTTATCAAACTCCGGTAGACCTCAATAGCTAGTAGGCTGTGAAAAACAAACACTTCTGTCATAGCCCAGCTACCCATTGACATTAAATATCTTGTGGCTGTTGTATCCGGTTAGAGCTAACATGTTGTAAGGAATTTTCATAATCTTGCCTCGTTGCTCTAGTTAGTTTGCATCTTTCTACTAAGATAGTTCATTTCTTCCACCTAACGAGCTTTTGTTCATTTTCCATGGCCTGCTAGGTGGCTTGCACGTAGGAAAATTGAAAAACACCGATTTGACTGAAAATTTGCAATAAAATGAAAACCAAAAAAGACTCATATCGAGAATGCTACATCGTTAGAAAGGTAATCAAATTTTACATTTTACTCTTTAAACCAAAATAGGCATTCCCATTTGAAAAAATCAAGTTGTCTGTGATTCAAGTTTCCTTAATTAATATTCTGATTTCTCCAAGTGCAAAAAGAATTCAAATTTAGCCGTCTGACCGAAGGTGACGCATTTCATGCTTAGTCGTACCGCAAAGTCACGGCCTTCTAGGTTTTATAAGCGCTGCGATATTCAATTTTTTTCTGATACCTACTTATACTAAAAATGGTGATTTGCGCCTAAACGGTTCGTTTAAAGTTCCATATGTGATACATAAAGTCACCCTAGAATTGATCAAGGAATCCAAATATGCAATAATATATAGGAGGTTCCATTAAGAAAAATGTAAGTTTGATATGAATCACCCTGTATAAACGTCAAAATTTGAGTGAAAATATTTTTACGTTATAGCACTCAAAGGTCCCTACCATGATCAAGTGACAGATTTTTGAAATATTTTTTAGTAAGCCCACAATCCTCCGTCCACGCACTATTGGCCCACCCTGTATACATTCAAGATGTGGTTTCAGCGAGATCTGAGTGAACCTAACGTATTTTGCTTCCACCTGAATAACATTCTGGAACAGAGCTAACTGAGCTACTATGCTGCAGTATGGATGAACAGTGTCCATGCTCAATACCTAAGTACAGTAAATAGTAATGTGAGAGTATTGCTGAAAATAACTCTCCTCATGTCCAGGATGACCTTGCGGACACTTAAATCCACAAAAATCGCTAGGCTATGTTCCAGATAACTATCCATTTGAAGTAACACATACCTTGTTAACACTTGGAAACAAAAATCGACAAGGTTAGGATTAGATTAGATTGGTAATGAGTGGGGCTATTATGTCTCCTTCCACTGCTATCCTATTATTTATATTGTGGCTCACACCTATTTAGAGTTCACCATAGAATCCACACCTTTTGACGAAAGCGATGGTCGCGTTAGGTGAAACTTCCCTGAAGTCAGTAGGTTTCATTTTTCGAAAGTCTGAAACCTAACTCTTTCCAGTTCGTTCTGGACAGAAGCACAATATGTGCTCCACTGTTTCGTCCTTCACATAGCAGAGGCGGCAGTATCAATATCCTGGCAGTAGATCAACCAGAATGCTCAATCACTCCTCCATTCTCTGATAGCCTGAGGGGGGGGGGGGGGGGGGGGTGTGACTAGAGGCTTGGGATTAATGCTTTCAAGTGCATCTCGTCAATGCACTCTGCTCAACCTGAGATAGTTTTATTGGCAGTACCTTTCACAGTGCTCGCAAAAAGTTCTAGTCCTTTGAACACAGATTTGGTTCTTCCTCTTGTGGGTGTGTCGGCGAACTATTTGCTCTTCACTCCGCTATGAGTGGGACCCAGACCAAAGTGACTTTGTTGTCAGGGCAGCCTGGCTACGAAAACATTTTTATAGATTTGTTTGTCAGGGGTCTTTTGTCCAGCTCTCTGATTCCCACCTCTATGGCTATCATTTCAGCTTGGAAGATTGTGGTATACCTCCCAAGGTCTACTGAAATTTCAACTATTGGATTAGTACCAGTTACTCCTGCTCCTGAGTCCTCAGTTCTGACTTGCAGCCATCCGTGAATAGCACAAGATCGGAGGGTGACATGAAACTGTCACTGCCCTTGCATTCGTCTATTCCTGGGAAAAGGACACTGTAGGATTATAAACAATAGAGTCCGACGTCACTCCGAGTATATTATGGTTGGATTTCACTCATAATACAGTACAAGTTCCCCTTTGTCCTGTTGGTAGTTGAGAGTAGTCTGTAGGCGATCATTATGGCACGTAAACGTATTGTGCTTTCAACGGAAAAGGGCTAAATATCTCTACAGAAAACAATCCGGTTAAAACAAGAAGTAACCTCAACAATTTGAGCTCTGCTATACTCTGCAGCTGAATACTATGCGGTTGGGTTGAATAGTGACTGCACAAAAATGGTCAATACCCTAGTAGAGCAAATAACGATGTGAGAGAATTCCTTAAAATCATATTCCTTCCTAACAGGGAGAAAAAGAAAAATACAGGGTGAGTTTTTAGTACCGGCTCCGTCGATAACTCCACTACTGTAGAAGATAGCGAAAAAAGTTGTATATAGAGTTGTAGCCACGGATATGCTCCTTGCTCAGAAAATATTTTGATTTATACAGGGTGACCCATAACTACGTGGTGATGCAAACATGCATTTTTTTAAATGAGACACCCTATATATTATTACATATTAAGATTCTCCTAATGATTTCCGTTCTTCCAATATAGGGCATTGTTAGATTATACAGGGTGTTTCAAAAGTTATGACCATTTTTATATCCAAATCGCGGACAAATGAACGTACTGTATATCAAAAAGTAATGAATCAAAAATTATTTTTTTTACATGACAAGATTAAAAATATCCTCTAGTTTTAAAACCGGCTATAGAAGAAGCCCGAGGCGCATATTAGTATACAGGGTGATGTAGAATGCAAAATCCAAATTTTCTATTTTTTTTCAAATATAACCCCCAATATTTTATTATCCCAAAGAATTGCTTTTAATATACTCTTTCATCTTTGTATAGCACTTGTTGTACCTACGTTCATCAGTTTCCGAGATATTTCGATTTTTCGGTAAATTTAAAATATAGCTTCTATTTGTGGTCTGAAATTTATTTATTTTGAGAAAGTACTATCTGATTTGTTTTTTATTTAACGAACGACTAAATTATAACGTCTTGATAGTATTTGATGAAGTCAAAACCCTGAATCATCGAGATAATAAAGTCAACTATGCTGAGGAAACAATTTTGTAGGCGTCATGCATAATTATCAAGTAGTTTTATTAGGTAGGCTTTGAAAAATTGACAGTTCTCATAACCTACTCAATAATTCCGTACTGTGTGAAAAACTAGCTTTGAAAATTAATTTTTCCATTGAGGGTATTTAGGAGAATCTTTGAGAAATTGTCTACTTGCCTCTAGAATATATCAACTATGAATAGCAATATCCAGAACGGAGGCACTCTAAAACTAGTGCGTTTGAAAGATTGAAGAATCGTTTTATTTGGACTGTGTCGTTTCATATTTCATAGCCTACCTGATACATCTGCTTGATAATTATGCATGACGTCTATAAAATTGTTTCCTCAGCACACTTGACCTATATTATCTCGTTAGTTCAGTGTTTTGACTTGATCACGTATTATTATCGCCTTATATTTTAGTTGTTTGTTAAGCAAAAACAAAATTTGGTAGTATTTTCTCAAAATAAATAAATTTTATTAAAGAAGTAGAAGGTATATTTAAAATTTGTAGAAAAATCGAAATATCTCAGAAACTAATGAATGCAGCCATAATAAGTGCTAAATAAAGATGAAAGAGCATATTAAAAGTAATTCTTTGGTATAATAAAATATTGGGGGTTACATTTAAAAAAAGAGAGAATATCTAGATTTTGCATTTTACATCACCCTGTATACGAATATGCGTCGCGGGATTTTTTTATAACGCATTTTGAAACTAGAGGATATTTCTAATCTTCTCATGTAAAAATTTTTTTTTTGATTAATTACTTTTTGATATACAGTACGTTCATTTGACCGTGATTTGGATACAAAAATGATCATAACTTTTGAAACACCCTGTATAATGTAACAATACCCTATATTGGAAGAACGGAAATCATTAGTAGAATTTGAATATGGAATAATATATAGGGTGTCTCATTTAAAAAAATGCATGTTTGCATCACCACGTAGTTATGGATCACCCTGTATAAATCAAAATATTTTCTGAGCAAGGAGCATATCCGTGGCTACAATTTTTATATAGAATTTTTTTCGCTGTCTTCTACAGTAGTGGAATTATCGACCGAGCCCGTACCAGAAACTCACCCTATATAAACAAGGAAGCCCTTAAGGTCCGCGTCAAAAAAATTCCAAAATAATGTATTAACTCAAAATGAAAGAGGTTCGCGATCAAACTTGTTCTTCTGACCTAGGCTGTGGGAAGTAAACTCCAGGTTTACTGGACTAATTTCTGTCCTATCTTGATCTTCATAATTACGAATCACGATATCCTAATAATGCACGAACGATCGTTGATACACTTTCTTCTGACATTGTCAAATCTGTTGTACAAAACGTTAGTAATCACCTAGCATCGATCATTCGGCCTAATAGTTGAGACCTGACGGTTTTTTGGCAGTGACCATTTATTATTTCTCTTGTAGTCCGAAGAAATATTGTGTTAGACGTCAGATGGAACTGCGATATTCAGAGTGAATACCTCTTCGTCGTCAAAATATGTTGTTATGGTAATGTGAGGTAAAAATAAATTATGTATCAATTTAAGAGCTTCAGAGGAAGATAAAAATGACATGTGAATTAGTACCTTTTATATTCTCGAACAGTAAACTCAGGTATTCCGCAAGGGTCGGTCCTAGGTCCGTTATTCTTTACTGTCAACACCAGTCAATGCAAGATTGCTCTATGCAAATGATCGCAGATCAGCCGTTAATTTAATGCATCTAACTTGAAAATAACTTATAATTATAAGTGTAAACGATTATTTAAATTATATAGCAGATATCTCAAAGAAGCGTTCTCAGTCCTAATAGGCCAATTGCTCTAGTACTCGCAAAAAAATCGACATTTCGTGAGTTCAAGTGTTCAAGCTTCAAATTTAAATTGTGTGAAACCTTAGTCCAGTCCAATTATTGCTCCTATGTTTGTATACCTTGTTTAGATAGGGAAAGCTTAAACAGGATTCAGCGTGTACAACATTTCTGTATAAGATTCATACATGGAATACGGGAGTTTGATTGAATCTCACAGAAATTAAAAGAATTAAAGTGTTTAAGTATATCAGGCAGGTTTAACGCTTTATGCTTGTTCCATAAAATTGTTCTACAAAAATGCTCTCCATACCTGCATTGTAAAATGTTATTCCGTATTCTTACGACGCTCTCAAATTTCAAACATATATTCGCAAGCTTATTTTCCTAAAAACTGGAAAGCAACAGCTGTTTTGACTAGACTCAACTCACATTTATGATTTATTGTGACTGTTATTTTAGATTACTTTTATTCGTGATCTACAAATGGTTTTATGTACAAGGGTAGAGTGGAAGAGCGCTTCGAGTGAACTCCTACCACTTTATGAATTATTTTAATATATATTTTGTATAGATAATTCCGCTTTTATTATTACGCAGGTCTACATAATAACGTAACTGCACTATAGAAGTGTCGACACTGATTGAAACCTGAAAAAAATGTCAACTCATATGTTTCTGACTTCATCTATAACATCGTTGGATTTCAATACACTGAAAAAAACGTGGGTATTTTTACAAAACAATTACAAACATTATTGGAGTGATTTTACTATGTCATGTTTTAAGACCACAGTAAAGTTTAACAAAAATACAATAGTTTTGTAGATTTACCAAATTTTGTAAAAATGGTTTAGCATTTCACAGAAAAAATACAAATAATTCATTTTTTCACAAAATATTTGTAAAATTACAAAACTGTGTTGCATTTTTGTAAGACAAAATTACAAGATAATTGCCATTATACAAAATGTTTGTTTTTTTACAATCTTCTTTTGTAAATTTATAATTATTTTAGAAAAATACTTCAATAATGTTAGTAAAATAATTGATTTCTTAGGTTGGTATGAATGGTAATTTGACTGAAATGCTTTATATGGTCACTTGCCCTCAGTACAGATTACGCGTTGCCGATGAAAGGTAGCACTGGCGGGTGAAAAGAATGAGCTTGTGTGAATAGAGAAACAGCGGACGGGTCGTTATTTTAAGGATCTTGTTTTGGAAGTGCCAGTATATAACGTGTAGTGGTGCTATTTATGTTTGAAGTTTGAAGATTCATTGGATAAAATGAATACAAAGTGCATTTAAACAAGGGAAGCCGCCATCTTGGAAATATGGCCACCCTGTAAACCAAATTCATTTAGGGATGCATTCATTTTTATTTTTCTTCGATATGGTATAGATAGTTAATGAAAAAGTTTTTGAATCATAATATTTACTTTACTTTAAGAACAATATTTTCTTGAATTTCAGATGAAGAAGGGAAAAAGAAAATTTCCATTTGCAATGAAAAGATCCAGCTCATCTATGCAAGTTCCTTTGAAGAAGCAATAAAATTACTATTTGTCATATATTTCAATTCTAACCGGATAAATCCAAAAAATGTTTCGGTAACTTTGGAAATGACTCAAACATATTTTATTAAAGTGCATCTTGACTTTGACATTGGGTCACACTCCCAGTAGGAAAACAGTAATTTCTTTTATTAATAAACTGGCACGTTAACTAGCTGTTTGCCTGGCCAACAAGCTGATATAATATGCCTTTTTGTCAGCCGATAAGACTGAAACAGTTGATTTTCTATTTTGTGTTTGTATAGAATTTTAATGTTATTTTCATACATAAAATAAAAATATGTTTATAATGACATCCTTTTCATAAAACCTATTATAATAGGTTTTTTGTAAGACTACAAAGCCATTTTATAAAATGAGGTAAAATTACAATATAAATCATTAAAAAGTTTGTAATAACACGTATAATGGTTTTACAATATAATCTAGTGATATTACAAGTAAATTATGTGAAATTACATATCTTACAAAATATATATGTAAAAAACCAATATGATATCCTTAAAATTGTGTAAAATCGCATAATAATTTTACAAATTATCGTGTTAAATCACAGACAAATGTTGTGATATTACAAAAATGCGTTTTTGCGAATTTACAATATTAGAAAATAGCTAAATGAAATTACAAATCAGATTTGTAATATTACTAACAAAATCGGTGGCACTAAATAGCCTACGATTTTGTTAGTAATTTTACAAAACAATTTTTAGAGTGTACATGATATTATCGCAAATTGCTTAAAAAAAGAGCTGAGTTCGTCTTTCTGCGCAACTAAATCAAGCATTAGCCAACATACGAGATAACCATTTGGCAAATTTTAAGTATCTAATAATGTCATGATTCAATCGCTAGGTTCCATTTGCTATGAATATGATTACTTACTACGTAAATATGAGTGCGTTGTCAGCCTTATACGAGCAGAAACAGAAACATATTCACCCTTCCCACCGAGTAATAAAAGGATAAATGCATTAGCCATATATCATATCAGTATAAATAAAATTTGATTTACATGCTTAATACGCGTCGTGTCATAAATCCCCGACTAGGAGTGACTGTTATAAATTGACATAAATAAATCGTTTAATCACAACAGCGCCATAACAAGAAAAATGTTTTAGAGTTGCAGCATATCTCAAGGTGGAAGCTGATGCAGATAAGCAGTAGATGAGCACTAATTTTCCTAGCATGCACCCAGATAAAAAGATCGTTAGACCGTTTTCGTAATAGTAACGGAGTATCTGAGAGAAACTAGACTTTTGATGCACCGACTGAAGCTTTTCGAGTAGTATACGCTCTCCAATCAAATCAGGGCAAGATGAAAGCTTCTCAACAACTTGACTCATCGGGAGCTTTGGTGAGCTTGTGCACACATAAAAATAATTTCTTAGATGTAGCACAGATGCTTTAATTCAGGTATACCATATTTTCCTATACGCGCAAAGTTATGCTAATCTTAAAGTGAGAATACGATATCTTTGACCATATAATGGGTAGATTGAGAAAATATCTTCAATGCAAAACTGGGAAATTCTTGATAGTAAGAATACCAAAATCTTAAATCAAGCATATGGTAATCTTGACCGAAGTATTTCATAATCTTGACTGAAGCATTTCATAATCTTAACTGGGAGCATTTCATAAACATGACGCAAGTAGCTCAACTTTATTCTAAAATTGTGATATTCTTGGATGAGGAATCTAGTAGTATTAATTTGAGCATTCAAACTCTCCTATGAGCATGTAGAAATTTTTCTGAAGAAATAGTTCTCCAAAATTTCTTAAATCACATTTAATATACTTAGTACTTATCTAGGAACAGCTGAGTCAGGTCTTTGCATCCCAATTTTTTTAACAGCTCATTCATGGTTGGATAGATCCAGTGATAAGGAAGCTGATGGGAACTGGGACGCGACTCAAATGACGGTGGACCAGAACTACCGGCAGATTCGATGACTGATGGTTGACGGTGGTATCACGGGTATCACGGGTATCACGTGGCAATGGCAATTTATTTAACAGTTTGACTAGATACTATTATGTGCTATTATGCAGGATTCAGGTATTACGCTACGGTGCTAAAGACGGCGGCGAATGCGACAATCCGAAAACCGATAATGGCGCGGCGGCGCGGACGCAGACGGGCAACAGGCTGTTGAGTAGAGAGGGTGGAGAGGTTAGGGTTGACCAGTGACACGCTGCGCGTCTGCGCACTCCGACGTTGGTAGACGTCAAATAAATTATTTACTTCATACAAATATAGGGTGTGCTTGTAAAACAGCGTTCATTTTCAAACCAAGATTATCATATTGTAAATTAAGGTTCGCATTTGCAAGCTGTCTATATTCTTGATAGAAATAAACTGGGCACCGCTGGGAAAAATGATAATCTTGATATAAAATTATGAAGTATTTGTTATTAAATTATTATAGCCTTGGTTGCAAAGAAAATTATATTTTCTTTCGGAGCATATCTCTTTAAAATAAGTATATAAATCAAAAATATATTATTCTTGATACAAATTTTCTATAATTTTCTCATCAAATATTATTTTTTAGAGTGAGAACCGATATCCTTTTTGTGAGTATGTATTTACAAGAATATCACAGTTCTTGACTTGAGAATTTCTTTTTATGTGTGTGGACTAAATAAGCATAAACAACTGTTAATGTTCTAAAATGTCATATGTATAATATAGTAAAATTGGATATTAAAAGCATGGCTGGTCTCTTAAGTTACGTTGAGCGGCCCACAGACGCTCCGGAAATCCTCAGAGGAAAAACTGCACAGTCCTGGCCTGAAGGATTATCGGAGCCTATGTGGAGGTTCGCCGGACTGTACAGGCCTCCGGATGTGGAATTGAACACCGATTCGATCGCCTGCGTAGGCCGTCTTCTGATTTCATGCTTGCTAGAACTGAACTGAACTGAAAGGTTTCCTGAGCGTCTGTGAAGGAGGGTGTATTCAGGCCAAAGTGCAAGGGCCTTCAGGCCAGTACTGTGCAGTTTTTCCTCTGAGGATTTCCGTAGCGTCTGTGGGCCGCTTTAGGCTAGGTCGGGACCGTCGAGAGCTATCGGGCCTGATGGTGTATCTCCACCACATCAGCGTCTACGTCACGCAAGTCAACGCGCGCCGGGCAAATGTCCAGTCATGGTATGATAGACCTTATAGTACTATATAAAAAAATCCACTCAGTTTTTGTTTGAACTTTTTTTTGTTACGAGAATATCACGTGTCTAGAAAATTCTGGAACACCCTGTATACCGCAGTCCTTGACAGCTATAATATGACTGTGTACATCACTTTGTGAATAATAGATAATTTTATAGCATTTGGGTGCATTTAGGTCCAACTTTTAACCTTCTCACGTCCAAACGACTCTAGCTAAATAGATATCTACTGGATCCATTCATCACAAATTCAATTTCCTACAAATTCAGTCCTATACATTAATTTTGTATTTTTGACCGTTTTCTCAGTAGGTACATATCAAGAAATTGCTCGTGACGCCGGAATTTCTCTATTAATCCCTGCAGATACGTCCGGCGACTGGTGTGACGTCACACGCAGCAGCATCAGGCCGGGAGCGTCGAGAGCCATCGTAAGTAATTGCCTGTATATTAATTGGTCGTCAAGAAAATATTATACAAAGCCGTTATTTCTAAGTATTGTAAATGACTAAAAATACCCCAGAATGAGACTTGACACGTGCTTTGACTGACTACAGGTCTGTACGCTGTACCTACTCTGTGCCAAACTAGTAACTGTTGCTGCTTGGTGATAGCTTCTACCAATATACAAACCAACAAAATGTATTGCTTTCGACCAACCATTTTTGCTGTGAATTTCTACGTACAATTGAAGCAGATTCCTGCTCACAAAAATAGTTACAACTAAAGATATTGCTATAGGACGGTCCTGACTTGCTGGACTGTCAACCCAGGTCATTACTAAAGAATTGAGTTTGTGATGTACTTCTTCGATATTACCAGATAGACCTCAAACCAGGATAAAGTATCCGAAAAAATGGTATATGACTATGGCCATTGGAGTTTCTATTTTGAATGTGATACTGGAATATATTAAGTAGTAGTAGTAATAGTAACAGTAAGATATGCCAAAGCTACTACAGGTCTACTTTTCCCTTAGGTCATCGTGAAGTTCGCGGTACTTTCAGGAAATATTGACTACCTCAGATACAATTTTGAATGATATTAGATGATTGACGATTTATAATTAATATTATTGCTATGCAGTAGCGCAACGTGTCATGCACATTTCGCATTCATATTATTTGAAAAAAAAATTGCGGGAACCCAAAAGTGTTATGTACGTTGCTTCAACTAGCTTCTAAAAGAGTATCTGATAATTTAGAGTTTGTATAAACTATTTTGTATTATCTTATAATTTGTATTTAACAGTGAAAACTAAAAAATCTAAATATGAACTGCCGGCGTCTCTTCTATCAAGCAATCGCAAACGTAGTCCTTATCATTGTTTTGGTGCAAGAGGCGATGATCTGCAGCTATAGATTCACCAACGCAATGTTTTTCGATGAGTTGTTTAAAATAATAATTGTAAATAATTGTTTAAAGTATTTTTTGCTGCGAAAAAATTCAAGAAACATTTTGTGTTTAGAATGAAACAGGCTATCGGAAATAAATGTTTAAATGGTAAACAAATAGTAAGACAAAATGTTGCATTCGAAATAAATTTTAGGGGCTGCGTTTTCCACCCCTTACAACCATGGCATAAACCAAGTAAATTACTAGCTAAGTGTCTTTTTGGTACTAGAAAATGTCAGGGTAATTACAACATTGTAACTTTTTTAATGCTTGTTAAACACATTTTATCTACTCCCTTTAAGGGGCTGTATCTTAGAATACAAGGATGCTCCAATGAAGTTTCTTTATATGAAAGGTCCTATCTTTTTTTCGATGAGGAATCACCCCCTTAAATGTTTTACACTTATTTAGTTACACCTTGTATTTTGTTCCTACAGTGGTTTATTTCCAGTGCTGTGATCTTGGAATATTCATATTTTTTCCTCTACGTCTACAGTTTTTTGGGTTCAAGTTGACATCAGGAATTTTGTACCTATAAAAGGTTAACAAATATGTATCACTCTGACAAACAGAAACAGAAGAAACTGAAATAAACCTTTCACGACATTGCAACTCCCATTTTGTGTATTTCTCCTGCCTTTTACGAGTTCCCCTCTTACCCTCCCGAACCGATATATCATACGAATCCATCCTCGAGCTTTTGCAGTAACAAACACAGCCAACAAACAAATCTAAACAACTATAACAACGGTTTTCGGTTTTGTATGAGATCGGGGTTATGCCGCCGTACCAAGACTACTCAACCAGTAAAGTGCTTTAAATTCCAGGATTCCCAAAATCGCATCACCATTTCAGTTAGCGCATATCATGCTTAGATGTCTGACTGTTCAGAACTTATACTTGCCTTGCATAAAGGTCGCCACGCAGCTACAAAACAAATTTATTACCCCACATAAACAGGCGTGGGTAGACTTGTTGAGTTTTGCATGAATTACTAGATCTAACCCAATGATACTATTAGGGACTTGTTAGGTTTTGTTCGATTTTCGATGAAAATACTCCTGTAGTTGCACTTTGTATGAATGATTAATATTTCCATGCTGTTATATGATGGATTTGTGTAATATTGCATGGAACAGATAGCCAATCCGGCAGATATCTTAAACTACATAAATTCGTATATAACTCAATTTGGTATGAAGTTGGACTTGTTCACTTTTGCGTGGAAGCTCCTCATTCGGACCTATTAAATTTTGGGGCGTAATCATAGGGTAAAAAAAACTAATCTTTCATGCTGAGCTTTCGAAATTATCGCCACTTTACCCGCGTGCTGAGGCATTTATGGTAGTATAACTTTTCATCTGCAGCCTAAACGGCGTATTTTTACCACAATCTGAGAATGCGGTTATGAAACTTGTTGAGTAGTGTTACAGGTTCATAAATGTTTTTACAAAACTTCGCAAGAATATCCTTACAATGCCTAGGAGAAAAAAATATCTACAACAAACTATCCTTGGACTTCCGATATATTATACATCTAGCAAGAGAGAGGCGAAAAAAAAGGAAGGACAAGATGAATGCTTGGTTGATTAATTTATTGTCTTGCATGAGCGACTGTTCTATGAGAGATTACGGCTAGCCTACGCCTATTGGCGAACAGCCGCTTATATATTTCGTATGTCACATCCTTTCTTACGTTTTTAGTATTTATTATCTCCTCAGCAACATCTGAAGAAGCTTGTATGCTTGTAACACATTCACTGCATATTAAGGAATAAAGATTTATACTCTGACGCGAAGTTACTAGAAATGTTGCCATTTGTTCGCCATTTCAACACCTCTGGAAATTACAGAAGGCTTATGGTAATGAGGCAGCTGCCAGTTTGAAAAAAATTCACTCAACGGTACACCACGCACTCATCCGTTCACCGTTAGCTTTATTATTAGGAATATTATTAGCAATTGTCGTTTTGGCGATAGTTATCGTTGTAAAATGCGTAGCGTCGTCGCAGAAACGATTATTGCTCTGCTTTCTGTTACCAACTGGTGGTCAAGTATCGGAGTTAAACACGCCATGGAATGGGTTATACTAATATGGTGTCAGCGGTGGCAACAAAGTATTCAGGAGCTTGACAAAACATTAAAATCTGCAAAGTGTACCTAATATCATTTACTTATACAGGGTGGACCAATAGTGCGTGGACGGAAGATTGTAGGTTTACTAAAAAATATTTCAAAAATCTGTCACTTGATCATGGTAGGGACCCTTGAGGGCTATAACGTAAAAATATTTTCACTTGAATTTTGACGTTTATGCAGGGCGATTCATATCAAACATACATTTTTTTGAATGAAACCCCCTATATATTATTGCATATTTGGATTCCCTGGTCAATTCTAGTGTGACTTTATGTATCATACATGGAACTTTAAATGAACCGTTTAGGGTTAAATCACCATTTTTGGTATAAGTAGGTATCAGAAAAAAATTGAATATCGCAGTGATTATAAAACCTAGAATGTCTTGACTTTGCGGTACGACTAAGCATGAAATGCGCCATCCTAGGTCAGACGTCTAAATTTGAATTCTTTTTGTACTTGGAGAAATCAGAGGATAAATTAAGGAAACTTCAATCACAGATAACTTGATTTTTTCAAATGGGAATGCCGACTTTGGTTTAAAGAATCAAATGTAAAATTTGATTACCTTTCTAACGATATGGCATTTTTGATATCAATCGTTTTGGGTTTTCATTTTATTTCAAATTTTCAGTCAAATCGGTGTTTTTCAATTTTCCTGCATGCAAGCAACCTAGCAGGCCATGCAAAATAAACAAAAGCTCGGTAATATGGAAGAAAGCAACTAACTTAGTAGAAAGATGCAAACTAACTAGAGCAACGAGGCAAGATTATGAAAATTCCTTACAACATATTAGCTCTAACCAGAAACAATAGCGGGAACAACAACGCTCATTTTTCACAGCCTACTAGCTATTATCCAATTTTCAAAGTCAGTAAAAAAATATTTAATCAAAGAAAAACGACTAGTGATTGTTGCTGGCAGTAGAATATCTATGTCTTCTGAATAAATTTTCACATTTAATGCTATAAAAAAGTAGCCATTTCGGTTAGTCAAAAGTAATGGTACCTCTGACAGGAACCCTTCAAATTCTTCAGTAGGTACTTCTACTTATTAGCAAAATCGCGGAAAATGAAACTTGATTTGCAATCTGTTTGAATTGTAAAACATAATTTAGTTTGCAGAAAACTACATGAAATAATCACAATTACAACATAGCGTAATTAAAAAATTCTAACACTTATTTCAATAGATGTTCAGAATGCTCCAGTTGGAGATATCTTCACTTTTGACTTAACGGAAATGACTAATCTTTCTATCCCATTAAATGTGAAATTTCATTCTAAACATGTTAGACTGTAAGCAAAAATCGCTGGTAGTTTTCCTTTTGTTTCAAAATTTTTAATCGTTTTTGAAAGTTGCCAAGCTCTAGTAGACCTCAATAGCTAGTAGGCTGTGAAAAACAAACACTTCTGTCGTACCCCAGCTACTCACTGACACTGGATATCTTGCCGCTCCTGTATCCGATTAGAGCTAATATGGTGTAAGGAATTTTCATAATCTTACCTCGTTGCTCTAGTTAAATTGCATCTTTCTACTAAGTTAGTTGGTTTCTTCCATATTAACGAGCTTTCATTTATTTTTCATGGCCTGCTAGGTTGCTTGCACGCAGGAAAATTGAAAAACACCGATTTGACTTCAAAATTTGAAATAAAATGAAAACCAAGAAAGATTGATATCAAGAATGCTATATCGTTAGAAAGGTAATCAAATTTTACATTTGATTCGTTAAACCAAAATAGGCATTCCCATTTGAAAAAATCAAGTTATCTGTGATTGAAGTTTCCTTAATTAATCTACCGATTTCTGCAAGTACAAAAAGAATTCAAATTTAGCCGTCTGACCTTAGGTGACGCATTTTATGCTTAGTCGTACCGCAAAGTCACGGCCTTCTAAGTTTTATAATCGCTGCGATATTCAATTTTTTTTCTGATACCTACTTATACCAAAAATGGTGAACGGTTCGTTTAAAGTTCCATGTGTGATACATAAAGTCACACTAGAATTGACCAAGGAATCCAAATATGCAATAATATATAGGGAGTTCCTCTCAAAAAAATGTAAGTATGATATGAATCACCCTGTATAAACGTCAAAATTTAAGTGAACATATTTTTACGTTATAGCCCTCAAGGGTCCCTACCACGATCAAGTAACAGATTTTTGAAATATTTTTTAGTAAGCCCACAATTCTCCGTCCACGCACTATTGGCCCACCCTGTACATATATAATATTCATCAGGGGCGTAGCTACCGCTGTAGTAGCCGTATCAATTACAGTGGCGTAGATAGGTATTTTTTTCGGGGGGGGGGTCCAGACTAGGACAGCCTATTAGACAATCCAAACCACGTGACTTTCCAATATGAAAGCAGATGCCAAAAATGCTGTATTGTCAGTGTCATGCAATCGACAGAAGAGGAATAATCTAACACAAATTTGGTGGTCGTATGCCACATGGACAGTTGTTTGTTTCTTTTTGTGATTTTTTGCCATCAGCAGTCACTCATTAATTGTTGATTTAACAGGTCCTTGGATTGCCTAATTCCAGTATACTTTGGATATGTTGTTTATTCACCTACGTAACATAACATGACTTCATATGTAAATCAAACTTAAAACAAAATTTTAAATAAATAACACCATTTCGTCTCATTCCCCTCACGTCCGTATTTGCATCAGATGAATATGCGACTTGGCAAGGACTAAAGTTAGCTCAAATAGCGGCAATCAATAGGATTATAGTTATTGTAACTTAACAGCACTCAGTAACAGGTATTCGCCAGACCGCCTGTTCAGATGTGCCTTCAGACCCTAGTAGATTTAAAGCAAGCTGGTAAGAAAGTTATTCTACTTTGGGTACCTAGTCATAAGGAATTCGAAGAAATGGGCTGGTTGGTGACGGAGCGGCTAAAATTGCGGCGCTTTCTCAAAACATAGACGTCCAAACCGTTAAAGTTTGTGAACAACGAATCCACATGTCGCATTGTATAAACAATTTATGGCAAAGAGAATGGGACTGAGCAGAAAAACAAGTCAAACCCTCTGTAACTCCATGGGATCCACTTGATTTTAGCAGAAGAGATGCCGTAAAACTACATCATCTGAGGATGGGCCATATACAATGCTCACACATTAATCTCTTGCACAGATCAGAACCACCACTATGCCCTTCATGTGATGTTGTTCTTACAATGCACCACATTATTGGTGCCTGTCTGGCACTGACTAATCTTCGTGATTGCTACGAGATAAGTGACAACTGGACGCAAAATCTCAACAACCCACTGCGAATACTCTATTATTCCTCAGGACTACAGGGTTCTCCATAAAATTCAGGACAGATGATTTAACAACAGTAACATGCAGCTAATGACCTAGTAGTCGATGCTGCCTAATCATAAAAAATAAGACCATTTCGAATATAAGTAAAAATATCCAAAGTTATAGATTTTAAATAAGAAACTCTAAACGGCGAGGTTTTTTTGCCATCTGCTCCAACACCTCATCCGCTGCTTATTGGTGTATTCTGTTGAACAGGCAGCATTGCCAATCCGTGAAAATAATCATAGGCTGATAAGCAAGATTTAGATGTATCTAAATATAGCAATTGATAGCTCTTTGTAGCTTCGGGGGGGGGGGGGGGGGGGGTGCGGACCCGGGTCCGGACCCGGTGGACCCCCCCTAAATACGTCACTGATCAATTATATGGGGCCCCCGGACGACATGGGCCCCTAACGTGCGTAAGCAAAATTAATAAAAACTTTCCATTTTTTTTATTCCACAAATGACAGAAGTAAAAAAAAACAACTTCAATAATTTAGAAAAAATATATAATTTTCTTGGCAGTAGCATACCACGCAGGCAATGATCCATCTGAAAAATATTTAATTACCCTCAAAAAAGTATGTGGTCTTCAAGGAACGACGCTTTATCAGCGGTAAAGAAAAATAATTTACTAATCATGAAAGCATTGTGCCAACTAAATTTAATTTCGAAAAAAAATATGAACGCGAAGAATGTGTAAACATTATTAGTATTTTAGAGAGTTATGGTTTCTTTGTGCTTGTCACATTCTTTTCTTCACTATTTGAAACCATTAAACCTGTTTCTAAAGCTCTACGGCATGAAAATAATGACAACAGGAAACAATCTTTTAATTTTGTAATCTTTTGAAAAGACTCTGAGAATTAGGAAATCAAAATTAATTCAATAGTTTGGTAAGTGAGTCCAAAGATATAGCAAAAAAGTGGAGGCTAACAACTGTTTTAAAAACAAAAGGCGAAATATAACGAAGCATTTTTTGATGAGTTTTCAGTAGACGAGGAAATATAAGACCCGGAATCTTATTTCAAAGTCAATGTATACTATTGCTATTTAGGTATATTGATAATTTCTCAAACTAAACAAAGATTTTACAGCCTTTGTGATCTGAGTAGTACTTTCGAAATATTACAACCAGAGACACTCCTGTCTTCTTCAATCTAAGAGATATTAAACGCTTCCGGAAAACGGCTAAATTTAGGAAAAACATCTTAGTTATACTTTATGTCCAATTAAAGGCTCTAAAGATGTACTTAAAATCTGAAAATCAAAAAATCATTCGTCGTCATCAAAAGTCGTTAGAAAGAGTATGCTTCTTGAAGCTCTTATCGGAAGAAGCTATTGCTATATTATCCGCATAGCAAAACTTGTAACTGACTGTTTCTGGCAGATATATATATAGGTTGAAAAGTAAGGGGGCCAGTACTGCGCCTTGTGGAAGTCCGTTGTTCAATTTGCGCTGCTTGCTTGCTTTCTCGTTTAGGATTACTTGGAACTTTCTATCGCATAACATGTTGTTTATGAGTCTTGTAGTAGTCTGACAGGGAATCACCTGCAGCAACTTATATAGGAGACCCTCCCTCCAGCAAAAACTATACCTACTTCATTCCAAACGCCCCCTACAAAGGTTTACATATGGGGCGAAATTCAAATTATTCAATTGGCCCATTAATAGCTCAGGAGCACAGAATATTTTACTAGCTTTAGTAGCAAAAACATCCGCTGAGTACAAGAACAGGTGCAAATTTTGGCAATATGGAATTAAACATGAAACTAATGAATTAAAGAAGGTTTGTTTTGTGTACGTATGGAGATTTCATATGTGTTTACCTCTGCTGGAAGATTGATAATTTCCTGTTTGATTTGGAAACAATATCTACTAAATATTTACGTGAGTATAATAGGAAATGGTGGATATGTGTAATTTCAATAACCATATATCATAGGTTTTTGAGAAAGCAAAATGACAGGTTCTAGAAAGGTGATTCAAACTTCTTATTGAATCCATTGTATCTTGTATCTTTCGAATCATCGTATGGCCCACCTTAATGAAAGTAAATTTCACCTGTGATTTTCCAGCACAAAAACGGAGAAGGTCGTTTAGTAGGGTTACGCTAACAGGTCTTTTTAATGTTTTTGTCACTGTTTACTTCAACTATCACATATTCATTACATACAAATATAATACTTCCGTCGTTAAAGCTACTATTTACTACTATTTTGCGATTTAATTAAGGACATTTCAACTGTTTAACTATTACGGATAGAATAGAATAGAATAGAATTTATTGTCTTGTCATCATTGTACAATGATCATCATCATAGTCACAATGTCTTAACAGACATGTTGTGAACTCGTAAAATGTACTCATTTTACGAGCTTCTCTTGGGATATCTTTAAGATCTTTAATGCAGTAGTTTCCCATTTGCTTTCTGCATCCTCATGCCGTTGACCAGATATATCTACTGGTTCATCCGCCTTTAGGGACAATTTCTCACCCCAAGGACAAAAAGGTGTCCTGACTCTCCTCAACTCGTCCACCCAAAGCTGTTCTGTTGGTTGAGAAGAGGTTACTGCTTATACCACCGACAGTAGTTTGGTTCCTTTTAGCCGCCTTTTACGACATGCAGGATATACGATGGGAGATATTCTAACCCGCCCCCACACGGGGTATAAAATAAATATAAACAAACAATACTCAAAAAATGGTACACTTCACAACAAACTAACAAAAACAAAAATACAAAACAAGTCATTACAGGCATTTAAAAGGTCAGCGCGCCTATTCGGACGCAGCATAAACACTAAAATATAAAATATAAAATAAAACATGAAATTGTAAGCTCAGGTTGAAAAAAAATCATATAGAAACATATAATTTAGACCTATTATAAGTCACTGCCAACAATCATTCCTTAAAGTTTTCGTGATTCGTCTTGGGATATATTGTATATGTTACGCCCAATACCCGAATTCGGGCAACGCAGAACTAGTTTTGAGCAAAGAATATTTCTCAAACCCGAAATATGAATTTTATATGGCTATTGAGCATTACCAAACAGGCAGAACTAGTTTTGCGCATCTTGAAATGCACAGAACTAGTTTTGCGCAACTTGAAATGCACATCAGGACTAGTTTTGTATATTTTCTGAATGACGAGCACAAATTCTGCTTCTTCCATTTAATCAGCGCCAGCGACGAACCCAAATAAATATAAAGTTGTAGAAGTTAAATATAATTTAAAGAATACCAATAAATAATAAATCGCGAACTGAGGCTGGTTTAAATGTTTATTTGATTCTGTGAGCGTCAAATTGCCTTGTGCTTCTAAACCTATTTTTGCGTTTTCACGATTCCTACTTATATTGCAGGAGCGTTGGCAAAGGAACCCAACCTAACCTAAACGATAGGTTTTTGCTGGTTTTTGACACACAATGCATAACGAATGTTCACTTTGATTGTCACTCCGTATACCACAGAACTAGTTCTGTGCATTTCAAGTTGCGCAAAACTAGTTCTGTGCATATCAAGATGCGCAAAACTAGTTCTGCCTATTTGGTAATGCTCAATAGCCGTATAAAACTAATATTTCGGGGTTGAGAAATATTCCTTGCTCAAAACTAGTTCTGCGTATTTTTTCGGGCATTGCCCGAATTCGGCTATTGAGTGTAACATATACATACTATAACTCAAATCTTAAATGTATTAAATACGAGTTGTTTTGCAGCTTGCAGCGTATTTGTGATGATCAAATCAATGAACTTTCATGAACTGATTTAGCATTCCACGCAAACAGCTTGCGTATACAACACGGTTTTGGTATTAGCTAAAGATGGAACAGGTGTGATTCTGAATCATCAAGGAAATGCTTAAGTAATTTTTATTACAGTGACCGAACATTCGCAGGACTGAAAACGCGTCAAACAAAAATCAAATTCATGGGACGATGACGTTATCTATGTGGTTATTCGCTATTCTATAAATCGTAAGTTGAAAATCACCGAGGTGCCAATCGAATAATTATATTAGCTAGGTAATCCCTGAAGTCTATTTATTTATTTACTTATTTAGTACTATACCCTGCCTGAATGGACTACTCCTTTTAACAGAGTCAAATAACAAGATGTAAGTATTACATTACAATCAAATTTCCATCTGAAAAAGAATGATATGGCCAGGAACCCTTATAAAGCTTAAAACTGAGGCATGGAGAAGTTCTGACAATTTTTGTTTTTGCTTGTTACAGTGCGCCACCGATACAGCGGTTACTGAGATTACGTGGGCAGGAAAATGGAAACAGATATGCTGAATGACAGACAGACATACCGAAGGAAACGCCTCACACGAGTTTTCGCGATGTAGTGCATCATAAAACCTCCAAAGACCTATATTATCCCAAAATCATAAATTTTTGCAATCGCAATCCTATGGTAACAGTACCAATTGAGTGCGGTCATGAAAAATAGGGTGAATTGTTCCTATTACTAATCGTTGTTCGTTAGCTTCTCCTGTAAGTTTGTTTGTGAGTTTGTAATTCTCCTTTGGATTTTGGATTAAGAGGTCAGAGCTAACACTGAACACTCCTTAAGGTTTGTTAATATTACACAGAGGCGTCGCAACACGAGCGGAAAACGCGTATGACATCCAACTGTTTGGTAGTTGGTATTTTTGCAAAATTTAGTCAGGAAAGTCGACAGATTTAATCATCGTTTATGCAGTGATGATAATTATTATGCTATAAATATTGTTCAAAAACAATTATTGTTCGTCTTCATTACACATAGTATTACAGTTTTTACTTCCCACACCGAAAGGTGAGGGTAGTATTATGAACGCCAACATTTTCGATTTTGAGATAATACGCTTTTTGGCCGTTCTATGATGTCTACATAACAAAAATCCACGTCACTCATCTCCGTCGTTCTGTCTGTCTAACAGTTGGAATTACTCTAGCCTAGTAATCTCAGTAACCGCTCATGGATTGTGATGAAATTTGGGTAGCGATATGTTGTGGGGCCGTAGTAGGTTATGCTGATATAATTTTGAAAATCGGTCCATGGGGGGGGGGGGAGTAATCAGCAAAAAAAATAGAAAAATTCAAATATTCCTCAAACTTCGTTTTTGGGCGTTTTAGTGATTACAGATCTTTTTGTACTTTTTTTGAGTGGAGGTAAAACTGGGGTGGTTAGGGGGTTGCAAAACTGACAAACGTGTTGTATTTATAATAGACTGCTCATTGACCTGTAAAAAATAAACATCGCAGCGTAATACATTTTTTTAGGTCCATCCTAACATTATTGCCTTGTCTGTTACAGAAACCAAGCGCTTTAGAGGTTCCTCTGATGTACTTATACGATGAGGCTGTTGCAACACTGGAACTCTGAAAAAGTGCTTTTTAACTGTTGGTTGACTGTTACTGTTTCTGTTTATTTTGTATAAACCCTTTTTTCATTTCCTGCCTGTTAAATGGAGTAGTCCGTTCCGTCAGTGTATAGTTATAAATAAATAAATAAATAAATGAGTATTGCTTTAGATCGTTCTGTACTGGGTAACGGGGAAATTATGGAATTATTTGTAATGAAATTTTGACACAGTATCACTACCTTAAATTTATTTTTCTATTATTACCTTGGCGAGGATGGAGAAAGCGTATGGTTTTTAGAGGCCGTGTCAATGGTGGTTCAGCAATATTCAAAAACCTAAATATATGAAAACATCTCAAAATTCGTTTTAGGCGTTTTAGGGATTCCTGACCATTTTACACTTTGTGGAGCTGAAATTGGGATGGTTGGGTGGTGGGAGGTTGCAGAACTGTTTTTTTTATAATGTGTGTGAAGTGTGTACCTTTTTAAGACCACCCGAACATTGACCTGCCAATTACAGAAATGATGTATATGCTTTATATCGTTCTGTATTCTGTAACCTAGAACATATTGAACTGATTCCAAGAAAATTCGACACAGCACCTATTATCACCGTGGCGAGGATGGAAAACGCATACGGTTTTAGAAATTCTGTTAGTGGCAGAGCAGCAATAATCAATAACTAAATCTAAACTTACTTACGGAGGGAGATGCAAGACACTATTTACGAGAGTTTTTGTGTTGGTGATGTTTTTTTTATGGGAGGGTGGTTGACTTTGTTGCATGCAACGGTAAAATAATAAAACGGTGTCACCACCATTATGTGTGGGAAGTACTGATCAACTTACTCAATTTTTTTAAGCTTTAGATATTACTTCTACTGTATAGCTAAGTCAAATTTTATCGAACACTTCTGGAAAGTCGGGGTATTTCAGATGACACTACAAAAACTAATCATCATCATAGTCACAATGTCTTAACAGACATGTTGTGAACTCGTAAAATGCATTAAGTCGGAGCTAGAGTATTGCCGACACGAATATTATCAATAGTTTTGAGAACTGTAGCTCACCATCGTTCGCGATTTACTGCCAGTTCAGTGGCGCTCTTGATACTCATATTTAGCAACTGTTTCGTCATATCCACCCAGCGTGTAGAGGAACGGCCACGGCGCCACCCACTCGGGGCGTGACCCTGAACTACAAGTTTCTCCATATTGTCGCTTCTGTGAATATGTCCGAAGAATGTAAGCATTCTCATCGACACAATGGAGGATAGTCACTTTGGATTACCGAGCTCATCCAGTATGGAAGCATTAGTTCGATGGGCGGTATGGCGGTATAAGGAATTCTCAGCATTCTCCTCCACGTCCACATTTCAAAAGCATCTATGCGAGCTCGATCTGCCTTTTTAACAGTCCAAGTTTCCGAGGCATACAAAAATATGGAGAACACAAAAGACTGGACCAGTGATATTTTGGTAGCTTTAGTGATGTTATGGTCACGCCGTATTTTAGTAAGCTTTGTTATGGCCACAAAAACCAATACGTAGTGACAAAATCATCACTGACTTGGACTCACAACGAACGGTGATAACAATGGAAACAAAACTATAAAGAGACGATAAGATCGCGTTGTCGCGTGCCGAACGGGATACAAAAACAATACAGAGGGAATATTTCGTAGAGTGGCATTACACATACGATGCGGCGTCCAATTAGGCGGCCGAGCAGACACAGAGCAGAGATAAAAAGACAATAGAAGGCGCACACACATCACAATGATGTTAATAAACATGTCAGCCGTCTATCACATCGAACGCCGAGCGGCAACGCGCTGTGCCACCGCGCTTGGCGCAAAATGAATGACGGAAGGAATGAATGAGTGACGTACTCAGCCTCTCACACGTCGTCTGCCTCTCTCCTCTCTCAGGAACAATAGAAAATGCAACGGCGATTGTGTATCAGAACGGGCTGCAATTGTTTGCTTTTTCGTTGCTATGTATACGGGTGTCCCGAAAGTGTGTAGAACGCCAGATGACTACAGAGTCTAGCAAGCTGTGAAACACTCCAGTACACGGTTCACATTCAATACAGATATTATGAATATTCTGGGAAAATTCCATGGATAATTGGAATATTTACAGAATATTCTGTAAACGTTCGAAATGGGAAAAACACGCTATATTCCTAGAATATTCCGCCGAATATTCCGCACGGATGTTACATGAACAATCGTGGTAGAATGTTTTTGAGTATTCTAGGAACATTTTGTCTGAATTACCTCATATACGAAACATTTTTAGGGAATTATGGATACTGTTCCAAAAATAATGGCACCTACTAGAGGCAGATGGTCACAAAAGTCAAGTGGTAACACATCTCAGTCCAGATGCCTAAATAAAGTGTAAAAATGTAAACTTGTTGCATTTAACCTCAAAATTCTACTCACATTATATAATGAACCTTACACCATAGTAGGTGACCATAATTTGGAACACTGTCACACACTTTAACAACCAGTAACTTTATTGTACAAAATGTTGTATAAATGCAGGCCTTTCAGGAATAAAACTCGTGAATTCGTGAATTGCTAAAATGTCGACATCCACATGTTGAAGCACAGAATGACAGAACACTTGAAGAAAATGACAACCAGACAAGGCTGACAACTGACGACACCACATACATACATCAGCATAAGATGCTGTCACTTTATCGTCAGTGGATGCCGTATCTGTATTGCTGGCAATGGCTAATGACTAATAAACTTTTGAAAATTGCACATAATACTTATTAGGTATATTTAGTATGATCGCAAAACGAATGAAGGTTTTTTAATTCACTAAGAAACGTGCAAATATAAATTAATAATACCTCATATTGAATATTTGCCTACATATAGATATTTCTAATACAAATATTACTAAATGTTCGTCAGAAAATAGCTACATCTTATTCTTAGTAGATTATTAAAATAATATTCTATGAAGAATATTACAGGTATATTCTGGAATAATTCAGACATTAAACGAATAATCACTGATTATCCTAAGTGGATAATATAATAATATATATAATATATAATTCTACTGAATATTCATGGAACATATAGGAGATTTAATGAATATTCATAGAATATCCAGTGCTATGTGGGATAACACCTATGAAGTACACTCCCAGATCGTCGCTCACACAGTGACTCAAATCTTAACCAGGGCTTCAGAATGCCAAACATATACTCTGTCACCTGATACTTTAGACTGGCTTGACGTCTATTTGATCAGCTGACGAAGAAGTGCATCTCAGGTTTAATTTTTTAGTAGTGGTCTGAATTGGCAATCCTGCTGGTCAGGACTGTCTTAGCACCTAATATTTGGACTGAGTATCTCATTGCCAAAAATATTAACTATTTTTAAATCAGTAACCTCTGACTGTCAGCAGATACAGCAGAGAGTATTGCATGTGCTTCGAACATCGTGGTGCTCGTGCCTAATAGAAAGTAACTCTCCCGTACTCCTCGATTTTCCATATTCATATATATACATCCCTGCTCCTTAGCCCTGTCCACTAGCTAGACGGGAGCCGTCCATATAGTATACCAATGCCTCTGAGGGAAACCGAATCTCCCCTCTTTTCCACTCCTCGGTACTGGGAATGGTCAGAGTGAAGGATTTATCATAATGGACGATTTGCCTCGACAACCCTGTAGGCAGACATAGGCAATACTTCCTTCGCCAACTTGGCTATCTTTGCGTGGCCAACCGCCTCTTCCCTTATCTACCAATTACCCGGGTCCCGCATTCTCATATGTGCTGCCATCGTTGTCATCTTAATCCAGGATGGCACCCCCAGCAATCCGAGCAGGACCTCCAGTGCTGCATCAGTTGGGGTCATCCTCATTGCTCTTGTGATGCCCATGCAGACAAGCCTTTTTGTCGGTCCTAGACCTCGAGCAACTGTGGATTTCCTCACACAAGGCCGCCAGACCACCAAACTTATGATGGTAGTGTAGATATATCCACTGAGGGATGTTGAGGTTCAACCCCCGTCTTCTTCCTACTGCCCTTGCAGCTGCCAAAAGGTCGCTGTCGATCTTGACACAAGTCTGTCAGCATGCCGACGTCCACGTCAGCTTTGAGTCAAGAATCACTCGCAAGTATTTAATCTTCCGCGAAAGTGATAAAAGTCTTCCATACATTGTAGGCGCTTTAAAACTTTCTTCATCCACATACCAATAGTCAAATGATCGATATACCGGGTGTCCCAGAATTTCCTTGACACGTGATATTTTCGTAACGAAAAACGGTTCAAGCAAAAACTGAGTGGTACTTTTGAAGGAATGATAGGTCATTCACTACCCTTAAAAAACCCACTTACTTGTCTTTTTTATTCGTTTTTGTTACAAAAATATCTAGGGTCAAACAAATTATCATTTCATTTGTCTTATGCTTATGACTTTACGGAAAAACTAAGTTTGCATATGAAATTAAAAGGTACCACAAGATTTTAAATAAAATGGGGATATCATTTATGTAGGTAAACCTATGGGGTGCTATTTGAAAAAAAAAGTTGGTCTTCTTCCTACTGCCCTTGCGCTGCCAAAAGGTCGCTGTCGATCTTGACACAAGTCTGTCAGCATGCCGACGTCCACGTCAGCTTTGAGTCAAGAATCACTCGCAAGTATTTAATCTTCCGCGAAAGTGATAAAAGTCTTCCATACATTGTAGGCGCTTTAAAACTTTCTTCATCCACATACCAATAGTCAAATGATCGATATACCGGGTGTCCCAGAATTTCCTTGACACGTGATATTTTCGTAACGAAAAACGGTTCAAGCAAAAACTGAGTGGTACTTTTGAAGGAATGATAGGTCATTCACTACCCTTAAAAAACCCACTTACTTGTCTTTTTTATTCGTTTTTGTTACAAAAATATCTAGGGTCAAACAAATTATCATTTCATTTGTCTTATGCTTATGACTTTACGGAAAAACTAAGTTTGCATATGAAATTAAAAGGTACCACAAGATTTTAAATAAAATGGGGATATCATTTATGTAGGAAAACCTATGGGGTGCTATTTGAAAAAAAAAGTTGGTCTTCTTCCTACTGCCCTTGCGCTGCCAAAAGGTCGCTGTCGATCTTGACACAAGTCTGTCAGCATGCCGACGTCCACGTCAGCTTTGAGTCAAGAATCACTCGCAAGTATTTAATCTTCCGCGAAAGTGATAAAAGTCTTCCATACATTGTAGGCGCTTTAAAACTTTCTTCATCCACATACCAATAGTCAAATGATCGATATACCGGGTGTCCCAGAATTTCCTTGACACGTGATATTTTCGTAACGAAAAACGGTTCAAGCAAAAACTGAGTGGTACTTTTGAAGGAATGATAGGTCATTCACTACCCTTAAAAAACCCACTTACTTGTCTTTTTTATTCGTTTTTGTTACAAAAATATCTAGGGTCAAACAAATTATCATTTCATTTGTCTTATGCTTATGACTTTACGGAAAAACTAAGTTTGCATATGAAATTAAAAGGTACCACAAGATTTTAAATAAAATGGGGATATCATTTATGTAGGAAAACCTATGGGGTGCTATTTGAAAAAAAAGTTGGTCTTCTTTCTACTGCCCTTGCGCTGCCAAAAGGTCGCTGTCGATCTTGACACAAGTCTGTCAGCATGCCGACGTCCACGTCAGCTTTGAGTCAAGAATCACTCGCAAGTATTTAATCTTCCGCGAAAGTGATAAAAGTCTTCCATACATTGTAGGCGCTTTAAAACTTTCTTCATCCACATACCAATAGTCAAATGATCGATATACCGGGTGTCCCAGAATTTCCTTGACACGTGATATTTTCGTAACGAAAAACGGTTCAAGCAAAAACTGAGTGGTACTTTTGAAGGAATGATAGGTCATTCACTACCCTTAAAAAACCCACTTACTTGTCTTTTTTATTCGTTTTTGTTACAAAAATATCTAGGGTCAAACAAGTTATCATTTCATTTGTCTTATGCTTATGACTTTACGGAAAAACTAAGTTTGCATATAAAATTAAAAGGTACCACAAGATTTTAAATAAAATGGGGATATCATTTATGTAGGAAAACCTATGGGGTGCTATTTGAAAAAAAAAGTTGGGGATCGGTTTTAGGGGTTGACGTACAAAAAAATGTTTTGAATGCATGGTATGATAGACCCTATAGTACCTTCAAAACTACCACTCAGTTTTTGCTTGACCCGTTTTTCGTTACAAAAATATTACGTGTCAAGGAAATTCTGGGACACCCGGTATATGACCCTTTGAAAACTTACCCCTGCCAAGCTCAACAAATGAAAGTAATACCACGAATTGCTTTACCACATCCAGACCAGCGCTCTTTCCATAACCTACCCAACCTATCGTTGGTGAGCTACCTCAAACTTTCTAGGTTTATTTAGGTCGTGAATATCCACAGTCTTATGGAATCGATTCGTGAATGCATAGCTGTGATCACACGCAACGTTGATAGGCGGCGCAGATGGTAGTCAAAAATGTGTTGCCGAATTGTCATTCACCAGAGTTCCAAGTCTTTCGGAGGATCTATTGTCGGTGATCCAGATGAAAAGTCAATACAAAATGCAATGGTGACCCACTGTAGTCTAGGGGATAAACAATAATACAGTACTTACCAACATACTATCACTTCATCGTCCCAGGGAATCAGTACTCTTTAACTTTTTTTTCAGTTCATATTCAGAACTAAACACACACTCATTTAACCTTATCTCCATATCAACATCGACAACTTCTGGACAACTCCCTCTACGCCACTCATGGCGCCTTATATATTTATACCTCATGGAACCATTTCTAGAGAATTCGAGAGATCCAGATGATCTAATCGACCCTATATACCATTTCCAACTCTAGTTTGAAAAGGATCAAATTACATTGCTAAAGCTTCAATAATTGTACATTCAAACTATCAGATGTAATAATGTACACCTTTTACGTTTACACATCACAAATATAATAAGTTGGGTTAGGGTAGGTTTTGCCTTTACGTCATTTCATATGTTTTTTGTAGAATACGATTTCACTAAATCATCACTCTTTCAAAGTTTCAAAAAGTCCAACATAAACTGAACTAATATTGAAAACATTTGACGACACCAAAAATCCAGTTACAAACAATAAGAAAAATAATCATGTCCATAACAATACTGCATCATCTGCTGTAACACAATAGATATTATGTATACTCAGCTGACATTTACAATTACAATAAAATAATTCGTAGGTCAGGGCCACCAGGCGATGATTGTTTCCAATGAACGTTGATGTTGTCTTGTCTCAAGTAATGATGCATTGCGGAGTCACTTTTACCGACTTCGAAGTCAACAAATGGAGGCACTCGAACATTGATTGTATTTTTGGTTCGACACGTCAGTTTTGTTTGTACCTGTACCTATTAAGTTATTTTATAGTTTTTATTTTAATTTAAGTTTGTATGCCACCTGATGTCACGAAATATTAGCCTAAAGCCTAAGATGATATAATCTGTGACCAGGTTGGTTGTGATGAACTTTTCGAAATTTTTATGACTTACCAATCCCGAAGATGCGTAAGAAGTGTTTAACTTGATTCTACTTTTAAATAACAATAATTATGTTGCAAAACAGATAAGCGCAAAATTACTATTTTGTGCGAGTTGCATACTATGCTTTTTCTACGACAATAATATATATAAAACTATTAAATATGCATAAATATGTTATTTACTGCTTTGTGTTTGTTGGAATTGCTTTATCGAGAGGAACACAAAAAGTTACAAATATACAGGGTGTCCCATTAAAAATTTTGAATCGGACGTCACATGATCAAAAACAAGTACCTCAATGGGTGACAGAGTAATAAGAAAAGATACTATGTTTGCTCTAATTTAAATCCCCAAAATTATAATTCGCTACTATACTGTCCAGTTCCGATATATTGCTTGTCCTAATCGTCGTGGCACACCCTGTAGATAGTGGCGCCGGCGTCTGTAGGCGGACGGGGAGTTAATTAACAGAGTTCAGTACAGTGAGAAGTAATCCGCGATATATACCAGTGGCACGCGCAAAATAAATGTACAGTGACATAAATTAGTGAAGTGAAGGACAAATATAAATTAGTGTAGTGACTCAGTGGCTGTAACTAAATTAGACTGTTAAGTATTGGGTTAGGCGTAGTGTATACAGTTAGTGCAAATAAATAGTTAAATCCGTACCAAGTGTTTTCTTGCCCAATCGAACTAAAGACTTGTAACAATATGTATAGGTATTCCATTTATTGTTAGTTAAATAGTTAAATGTCCAGTTCTTGAAAATCATTTTTGGAGAACTTGTGGAATGCTAGATACTAGAATTTGCTTGATGTCTCTTCAATGTCTCCGGCAGTAAATTTAGTGTTCTTAAAGTTGCTGCTTCTGTTTATTTCAAGTCACTATCACTATCAGATTCCATATACCTAATTAGCTAATTTCTTGGAAATAACTATGAAATTATTTGTAATGCGCAAACAGTAACAAACTGATGACATTTCGTTCGGGGTTATATTTTCTAAGCCACCTTAGATTTTGTTATCGAAAATTCGATACAAAATATACCAACTTATGACTCGATTTACGTTCTTAATATGAATATTTTTCGATGGTATCGTAGACAATTTTTTTTAACTTTCT
The DNA here is from genome assembly GCA_951848785.1 of Callosobruchus maculatus. Lineage (NCBI taxonomy): Eukaryota > Metazoa > Arthropoda > Insecta > Coleoptera > Chrysomelidae > Callosobruchus > Callosobruchus maculatus. The sequence continues at coordinate 4,045,729 of CATOUR010000007.1, forward strand.
AGGGGGGGGGGGAAGGGGCAACTACTCCTTTTTTGTCTAACAGTTGCTCCTTGTAGTGAGATGTACGGTTAAACACATGGGCGGATACAGAATGATTTTACGGGAAAGGGTTGATCTTTGGGGAGGGAGGAGGGTGTAAATTCTGATTAGGCGGTTTGAAGAGCAAAAAATTTAATATTGCTCTGTCTGGGGAGGAAGGCTATGAGATAGTGAGATGGATTGTGATATAAACTAGGTTTTCTATTTTTTTAAATATAACGCTCCGTATTTTTGTATACCAAAATATTGCTTCCAATATGCTCTTTCGTATTTGTATAGGATTTCATATATTCATCAGTTTCTGAGATATTTCGATTTTTTTGCAAATTTTAAATATACCTTCTATTTGTGTACTGAAATTTATTTATTTTGAGAAACTCTTATTTTGTATATAACGAACAACTAAAATATAAGGCCATAATAGTATTTGATGAAGTCAAAACACTGAATTATTGAGATAATATCAAGTCAAGTATGCTGAGAAAACAATTTTATAGACGTGATGCATAATAATCACGCAGATCTATCATCAGGTATAGGCTATGAAATATTAACTGACCCAGTCAAGATAATACGATTCTTCGATCTTTCAAACGCATCAGTTTTGGAGTGCGTTCGTTCTGGATATCTCTGTTGATAGTTGATATATTCCAGAGACAAGTAGGAACTTTCTCAAAGATTCTCCTAAATACCCTCTATGTATTTGTTCTTCGATAAAAAAATTCATTTTAAAGCTGGGTTTTCACACAGCATGAAATTATTGAGCAGGTTATGAAAACTGCCAATATTCCAAAGCTTACCTGATAAATCTTCTTGATAATTATGGATCACGTCTATAAAATTGTTTCCTCGGCATATACTGCACTTATGTTATCTCGATAATTAATGGTTTTGACTTCATCAAATGTTATTGTGGCCTTAGAATTTAGTTGTTCGTTGAATAGAAATAAAATTCTATAATACTTTCTTAAAATAAATGAATTTCAGTAGACAAATATAAAGTATATTAAAAATCTGCAGAAAAATCGAAATAGCTGATTTACGTGGTATATGAAATGCTATACAAATACGAAAGAGCATATTGAAAGTAATTTTTGATTGTGAATACCTTTAAACAAAAAAGGAAAGTAATACCAATTTCCCTAAATTGGTTTTTTTGCACGGTAACATTGAAAAAGCCATTTAGATATCTTTGCAAGGGGGGGGGGGTATCATGACCGTGCCTCTGCAACAAAATGCCTAACAATGTAAACATTAATAGAGGTAAATTGCGGTAGGACTGCGCTTATCTGAAAGATCTTCTCTTAAGATATTCTCGCGACGTCCTTTGTCCAGCAGAAACGCTGTAGGTAGAGGTTAAAATTCAGTTTCCGTTATTATAAGTCAGTGTGTCGCCGAGACCGGATGTTGGTACACACGTGAGCGCGTCGGGAGCCGCGAGGGTGCGTGTCTCGATTTTTAACTATCAGACGAACGGCCTCACCAACCACACCAACCAACATCGCAAGACGCCGTTGTTTAATCTACTAGGATACATTGTTGCCAAAAAAATTAATCTTTCCGTATTTCTGGCAAGGTAGTAGTAGTATAGTAGTGATTGGGAAGCGAAGCTAGGCCATGGTTCGCCCCTTTTCGCCAACCCTAGATATCATCATCATAGTCACAATGTCTTAACAGACATGTTGTGAACTCGTAAAATGCATTTACTCATTTTACCAGTTTCTCTTGGGATATCCTTAAGATCTTTAATGCAGTAGTGTCCCATTTGCTTTCTGCATCCTCATGCCGTTGACCAGACGGTATCGACTGGTTCACCCGCCTTTAGGGGCAATTTCTCACCCCAAGGATAAGAAGGTGTCCTGATTCTTCTCAACTCGTCCACACAAAGCTGTTGGTTGAGAAGAGGTTACTGCTTATACCGACAGTAGTTCGGTGTTCCTTTTAGTTGCCTTTTACGACGCGCAGGATATACGATGGGAGACATTCTAACCCGCCCCCACACAACCAACAGTACTTACCGGACTTCTTATGGAAAATGTCCAACTATTTCATTGAATTTAGTGAATCCTCCACAAACTCATTAGTCGCGCCTAATATCCGAACCCTGAGGTTACGAAACACACCACATCTGCCCAGAAAGTGAAACGGTGTTTGGGCCTCGTCCCAGCATCTGGAGCAGAGGGGGTCCCCTATCACTCTCATGAATGACAAATGTCTGTTCAGCAGACTCAATGGCCTGTTAGAAGCCCCACAAAAAAGGTTAAACATCTCTCTGCCTTTATTCAAAAGCCATTGCGTACGCTATATGAATCCTTTAGCTTGCCTTCAGTTATCTCTTTCCAACCAGGCTTTCGCCTGGGATGCAGGATCTACCTATAGTTAAACGCTTTCTCATTGCGCGGTACACCAGCGTGTCCGGGGACTCACAACAGGGTCCTTGTGGCATACTAGCCTCTGAAGGGCGCCACCTGCGGCAAGGTTTGGTATAATGAAGATGATAATATGATAATCCACAATTCATTGTCAATGCCAATGAATTCCATATGATGGATCAGGATTTTAACGTTGATATCAGAATACATTACATAATCATGATGAAGTCTTACAGAAAGCAGAAGGGCGAAAAAAGAGCACGCACCCCTGCTCCTGACAAAATTTCGTCATTTTTTGTAAAAGATAATTGCTCTCGTGTGCCTGCCTCTACCAACACTCTGATCATATCAAAATATATAAATAGCTTCGCCTAAGTGTGGTGGGTATACATGAGGTTGACCAATAGGCTCCGGGCTTCGACGTACCTAAATACAAATTGGTCAGCGGTCATCCTGGTAGCCTAAGAGCATTTACAGTAAATGAATTACGAACTTTAAATAGTATATATAAAATCTCCCATATCCTATATGATATTTAGGAACTTGTCTAGCAAAGATGAAGTTATAGTATCTCACTTCAGAAATTACTTTTCTGCAAATGCGACAACTTTCTCATATAAAATTTTCAACCACTATAAAACTATTTATGGAGCGTATTCTTGCCCTCAACGAAATCTGCCATCGTTTGCACCGAAGAACTCAAAATTCAGTTCTCTGCAAACATTTCAAGGACTCATGTCAAGAGGGGCGTGCTTCCTACTCGGTTAAATACAGCTGATCTCGAAAAGCTCGCTCTGCTCTTCAGAATTTCGAATATTCTGAAGACGTCGTCCACAAATAAAACAGCTGAACCTCATGGAGAGACTTGGTTTGTTGCTAGGTATATAAAAGACAATCAATAAGGTGTAACACAAGGGGTAATAAGTAACCATTAAGGCTTGTTTAATTGTATATTTGTTCAGGGAGCAATTCTCATTCAACTGGCTGAGTGATATGCCTCCAAATTCCAAACTGGTTTTCATCTATGCTTGTGTCTCCCAGGGATCTTTTCGTCCTCCAATAACAGGAAATGTTGGAAAAATTGTCTAGCGAGGATCTACAAATCCCTCAAGGTTTCAGTCAACATCCAAGCATCTGGAGAAAAAAGTATCGAGAATACATGGTGTGGAGGTCCCAGAAGCAGGAAAGAGCTGTAAGGTCTTCTCTTACTACTTATAGAAAACTTTGATCAAACAACCATTGAAATACTGCTTGCATGTGTAATAATGTTTTTTGAAGAACTCTCTCTGACACAATCCAAAAAGTATCAGCACTTTTATCTGATGGGGTGATGAGTCTGACGTTAAGCGGGATTTTCTCATTCTTAAACATCAAAGAAATGCTACAAAACTGTCTACGCATTTAACCAGAGGAATTGCTTGACTGAGCTATCTTGGATGAAGAGTCATTACACCCAGATCCAGATATAGATTTTTCTGAAAACTCAAGATATCCTTGTACTTGTTAAAACACCTGGGTGGATGGCAACACTGCCAGGATGTTATTACCACGACCACCAGAAGAGGATACTGTAAATATTTGAGTTGATATTACTCATGCTATCATAGATGAGTACCGGAAAAGGATTCTTATATTGCTAGATGCTTACTCAGCTTGACTTTTTATGGTGTGTGGAGTAAAATGATAAATAGTAAGACGAGTGTATTGTATTAAGGCCGTAAGTATAAAAATGCAGGGGCGGATTTAGGATTTCTTCTAGGGGGGAGGGGGGGGCGGCGTACCAGTGCTGATGCACTCGAATTTCAGAATTCATGGACTCGAAGAGCAAAAAAAGCTCTCATACGAACTTTTGGTATTTTGATATTTATATAAATACACAAAAACGCTTTCCATTTTCCATTAGTGGTCTAGGGGGGGCGGACCAGTCCTGCCGCCCTCTGAAGAGCAAAAACAAACAAACTTTTGCTATTTATATAAAAAATATAATATCCTTCCGTAGAGCTCTCAGGGGGACATAACTTCCCCTCTCCCCTCTCTAAATCCGTCACTAAAAAAATGATATGTAGATGCTTATTTCTTTTAAAGCTCTGAGAAGCAAAACTAATTGTTTTCTCCCTACATAAAAGCGCTTTTCTTTATGAGTAAGCAGACCGCAAAGAAAAATTATAAATACAAAATACCGCGACTGATATGAAAAGGCCAACACTCCTATAATAGGCTCAATAAATGCATCTCCTAGGAGCAGGGACGGCTCTACGAAAGGGGCTAAAGGTGCTGTAGCCCCTCCCATTTGATCCTCCAATAACACTGTTCTATTTAGTGATATGATGATAAATATTTATCCATCAATCTTACCAAAATACTAGAAGCTTCTGCGAAGTGGCAGGGGTCTAACAGATACTTCCAACAGTACCCTTGACGCTTTAAAATAATGTAGTGAGCAAGTTTCTTCAAATTTCACTTTATATTCACTATGTACATACCTATAGCAACTGCTACGGCAGGGAGGTAGATGTTGTTCTGTTTTGAGGAGGCGCGTAACATATCTCCGCAGAATATTGAGTGAGCTGAGAGCTGAGGTTCAATAATGGCATAGCATTGGCTAACATAAATTTTTCACGGGAGATTGATGTTCATCAAGTGGTGTTTTCTTTTGTAAAAAGAAGTCTCGTCATCCAGAGACGTTGAACTGGGATTAAATGTGTACTTGCTTTAACTGAAAAAGATGTTTTTTTATATCTAACAATAAAGTAAGATATACTACAATATAACATTTTGTCACGCCTCTTTTTACATCTCATCATTATCCATCAATCAACCCTAATATTTGGCACAATCTGAGCCTGAAAAGTGCGACAGTTTTGGTGACTGACGAGGGAAGCCCCTCCTGCTCCTGTAATACTTCAGGCCAGGTCTTATCTGATGGGGTTTATATAGCGTAAGAAGGTTGGATGGTGAGAAGTACCTTCTGGATCTTGTCATCAGCATCAGCGCCCGATTTTTCATTGCAACCGGGTGCTCGCTTGGTTATACTTTTGGTTTGGTAGTGGGTAGTATAGTATTGGGTCTTGTAAGCATTGGATTTTACCAGCCTTCAAGCGGTAATGGTCTCCAGGTCCTTTGCCAGTGAAGCAGCCGTTGCCAGCCTTCTATACTCTCGACCTCGACCACAGAGATCGGTCTATTCAGTGGCATCATGCCGAAAGGGCCCGTAGGGCTCGTGGTTCGGGGGCCAGGGACATTCGGGGGGCCCTCGCTCTGTCTCGACTATGTCGAGCAAGCTTTTTACATAATATGTTATATTATAGCTAACTATAATACTTATAGGGGAATAATATTAGGCAAAACAAGATAGTCTGGTAAAACGGGATTCCGGCATTTATTTCTAAATATAGAAGCCCAATCTGACAATTGTTGGTTATAATCGATGTAAATAAGGAATGTGCAGATATACCAGGTGGTTATTCTAATTGATTATTAAACTTTGGTGAGTAGCATGTGATTCAAAAGGAAGGTTATGTTATTTATAGTTCTGCGGATAGTTAGTCACGCATTTTTTGCTCCAAACAAGCAAGTTAAATGAATGTGGGTCTTTTATTGCCTTCTGTAAGTAATTGATTATGTTTTGTGATGTCTGTGGATATTTCATCTATTTCTTTTTTATGAAAATTTTGAAAAACAGTTGAAGATATGCAGTCGGGTCGTAGAGGCATAGAGGATACAATGAGGAAGGTATGCAACAGGTCGTCGAAGAGGTTCTCAGGCTTGAAACAATAACGAACTACATATAAGTAGAACGCATGACGGTTGGGTGATGTGCCAGGATTTTGTCGAATTTAAACTCACGAAGCATGCACCGGGGTTGAAACCGATGGGGTGAAGCGTGTTCGTTCGATTTTTGTCCATATTAAAACATTTTTATTATAAATATGAGTCGCATAATGTTTTCTGTTTTCAAGTTCGATTAATGTATTTTACTTCAGTATTTTTTTTGTTGATGTGCAACACTATCACATTTTATTCGACCGGGTAGGCAACACAAGAACTTTACCTTTGCTTACAAATATGCTTTTTTCTGTGTTATCCTCAAACTATTCAGAAACAACTGCATTTAATCTTTGAAACAAATAAACGACGAAGTCACTGTTAAACAAAGAAAAGGTGTCAGTAGCATGCCTAGAGGGTTTAGAGTCAAACAACGTTAGCTATATTCCGTATTAGACACCCCATAGGCGTAATTAGGTCCCTGAATCTGGGGGGGGGGGGCTTAAGTCCCTGGATGTGGGGACTGCCCAAGATACAGTAAATTTAACAAAACGAATTATTTTTGGATTTTTAGGGGGGCTAATTTTATTCTTGGGAGGGCTTAGCCCCCCAAGCCCCCACCTAACTGCGCCTATGAGACACCCCTACTTAATTTTATAGCGGCGGAATATGTCTATACCTACTTCATAATTGTCCATAATCAAATTAAATGTATTTTACATTATCAGTACCTATTTTATGGCAAAATTTGATAGTACGACAACGGGGTAGAACGTAGATTCTAAAACGGCTAGAACACGTGTCAACGTGACACTGACGCGACATCTGTGCCGTTAATGGATGATGCAGATATAAGATCTTGGTAGTCTTGGTACGGCACTGGGTCTATTGCTCATGGTGCCCGCAATGCTCGCATGCAAAGGACTGACGACTAACATCCGCACAAGCAGAGCTGTGGACTGAGTTTATTTTGGACACCAATGCAGGGGAGTATCCAGACCTCAGTCTCGGGGGGGGCTAGCGGGGCATGAAGTTGTGTGTGCTTTCACCATTTTTTGTAATATACCTTTGTGAAGGACGTTGATGCAAGAGAAAAGGAAAATGTTAATAGTATTAAAATAAAAAAGAAGATATATACCTGAACAGCAAGTGAAACAGTGGAGTATATGGTATTTTAAGGAGATGAAATAAAAAAATCTATTGATGCATTAATCAACTTTAATTTTACAGAATACAAATAATATGTATCTATAATACGTAGATGTCATTCATCCGTGAACATTTTATTAGCATAGCATACAAAATTAAACGATCATGAACACTCAACAGTCAGGTACCCTAGTAGCCACAACACGTACTCCATTTTTTTAATTAGTGTTTTAACTTTTCTAATCGGTGCAATTTTCAAAACAGGTAATTCATGAGTTAGGTAAATTTTTCTGACAAGCTACCACGTTGTATAGGACATTCAACTGATTATGTAACGATGGGAATATATTAGATATGCATCACTGTAGTATATCTATAATACAAAACAAACCCTTTTGTATAATTGAGTTACTGCAAAAAATTTTTTTTTTTCAGTGCGACAAATGCTTAAATAAATAAGTCATAGGTATAAAATAAGTCAAAGTTGAATTGAGTTTTTTTTTGGAAAATCTTGGGAGGGGTACCCCCCCTTGTATACGCCTGTGCACCAATGTCTGTTGTGTTTACGTTTTTCGTCCGTCGGCGTCGTTGCGCCCGCCACTGTCGCACAATTCCTGCCAGCCTGCCACGGCAACAAACGCAACCTCATACATTCCGGTCCCCGGTCCAGTTCCAGCTCCGGCTTGGATCTCCCTATATAGCGCGCGCTCCGGATCGCGGATCCCCTCTCGAGCCAGCCTCGTCCGCCCACCGCGCGGCGCTCCGTCCGCTCTGCCGCGGCGGCGCGGCGGCGAGATTTGTGCATCTCATTAGCCGCGGGGATTTAATGGGCTTAGACGGCGAGCGGCGCGGCGCGGCGCGGCTGTGGCGGCATCGAAGCAGGCCGAGCCCGCCTGCGAACGGCGAACGCGCCGCGGCCATTGGTCGGTCGGCCGGAACGACCGGCCAATCGCGCACACGCCGCAATTATGCCCCGTCGCCGCCGTTACAGGTCATCTGATGGAGAAAATGGCCGCGGTGTACGACGCACAGACGCACTGCTATATGTAGTTGCGTTGTGGAGCGGGTAGCCTCCTGACGAAAGTCAATATGCCTGACTTTCTGGCTAGATATAGTAACTCCTCCGCGAACTCCGTCGTGCCGAATATCTGAACTCTAAGGTTGCAATACATAGGTACCTAGGTACTGCACATCTGGCCGTCTGCCTACCAGAAAGTGGAACGCTGGCTCTCATCCTCCTCCCAGCATCTGAAGCAGATGGGGTCCCCTGCTCCTCTATCACTCTCATGAGTGACGAATGTTTATTCAGCCGGCAATGGCCAGTGAGAGCACTGAGAACCACCATGCACCAGAAGGTTGAGCGTCTCTCTGCCGGCAGTCATCTCTCTATAAACCATCAGGCTTATACGCCATCAGTTCCTTGTATAGGCCATCAGGGCCGTATACATCAGGCACGTATCCAGGATTTGGTTTTGGGGGGGTCCAGATTATGGGTGTCACTTGGTTGACCTTTCGGGGGGGGGGGGGCCATATTAGAGTTGCCACCTTAAATCCTCAAATTTGCGGAGGGGGGGGGGGGGGTGCAAATTTGTGGATTCCATTTTTTAGCCGGCATTTTATAACGTTTCGGGGGAGTATCCGGACCCTAAATACGTGCCTGGCCGTATATATAAGGGGAGGGTTTAGGGGGTTCAAACCCCCCCCCATGAGTATTCCCATGAATGAAATATCTACTAAAATAATACAAAACAAAAATCATCAAGATGCTTTCGCCATTTATTCTATACCTACTACTAACCAATCCCTCGGCGCTCATGATACATTAACAGCGATACAATCTATACGGTTTTCAAGCAAACTAAGACATTACAAAGTCAGGTCTTTTCTCTTATACATGAACCCCCCAAGGTCAAGATAGACCTCCCCATGGTCAACGCCTAGCTGCGGCCCTGGTGTAGGTATATAGGCCCATCAGTAACCCATCAGGGCTAGGCACATCATATTGACCTATCCTAGTTAATTGGCCCGCTCTCTCGTTACCCGGTAGGTATACCAATGTACCTGGAAACCTATATACCTAGCCCAGGATCACATTCTTATGGCTTGCTAATTTCTGAAGGGCGGCACCAGAGCATGTAGTACCTAACTAATAGCAGCCTATATTATATAGAGGGGGCAACTACTCCTCTCTGACTATACCTGGCTATGCCCTTGTGCCCCCCCCCCCCCGCCCAAGAAGAAACTTACTTTAGATTTTCTGAATACTCTAAGCATAATAGGCCCCCTAGCTAAAGTTATGTCATGCCCGTTTAAGACCCACAAAACCTTTTTTCTGTCTAAATGGTGAAGAGCAACATCTCGAGTAGATCGCATTCTGTCCCGAAGGACCAATAGTCGTATAGATGACGATCTTGCCGATCTGTAGTTTTTTTATGTGCTCCAGAACCTCTATTTGCTGCTACAACTGTAGCCACCTTATACTCCCCCATGAAACTTCAATTGCTTTGAAAGAAGCTTCACGTTCTCGTTGATCTCCAATCGGACCCCGTTCAAGAGGGCGTATTTGGGGCTGTCATTTTCTAGGGGCATCGTTATACAACCAACTATTATAGTCTCTCGTCACATAGGTAAATTTGCAACAGATAGCATAGTTTTTGGATCAATAAACATCCATGCTTTGTTTTTACATGTATTTTTTTTGGAGGAGCCATATGTAGGGAAATAACGTCTGAATGAACAAGTGCTAATATCTCTTTTTTTCTAGATATTCTATGATTTCACTATAAGTAAGCGGCTGTGCAATGAGTTATCTGATTTACATTTCTTTGGCCCTTGCGAACCATTTGCAAGTACTGTTAAAGGCCTAACTTTATATAAAAAGCCAAAAAGTATTGTTGTTCCTGATGATTTCTATATTTATTTCTTTTATGTACTGTTTAGCGCTCTGCGCTCTACACATGATAGTATTGTAATAATAATAATAATAAACAGTCATACACCTGGTTGCAGGATGGCCAGCTGTTCCCAGAAACGGAGGGTTTCATGCTTGCTATCCAGAACCAAGTGATGACTGCAATACGAAACTACAAAAAATATATAATTAAAGATCCACCCATAACAGACGATAATTGCAGAAAATGTCACCAACAAAAAGAAACAATAGATCACATAACAAGCGGGTGCAAAGCTCTTACCGGTAACGAATACACAGCCAGACATAGGTAACTCTGCGGCCAAGGTCATACACCAAGCATTAGCCACAACAAACAAACATTGTCCCCCTCATTATGTCTGTCTCAGGCCTTACACCAAACACGTTTACACAACACCTTCAACAGTTGGGCCTGTGGACGAAAAGTTACACAAAGTATTCCAAAAGTCTGTAATCCTGAAGACCTGTAATATTGTGCGATCCTTCCTAAATTCCGATCAATAATAGTCCGGGCGTTGACTTGGCACAGCCCGTCAACACTTGTTGCTACCGCAATTATGCGAGAGGAACTTAGAAAGTCAGATGAACAATAATAATAATAATAATTGTATTATCTTTGTATAGTATTATCTTTGATATTATAAGACATTGTAGGTAGTAGATAGTTTTTCCTATTTAGTTTATATATTTTGTTTTATATTGTGAATTTTTAAAATTCTTAGAACTTTTACTCCGCATTGTATTACAGACAAGTGCGGGCTTGACCCGTTAATAAATAAATAATAAAAAAATAAAAAATAAGTACAATAAATCCGCGGCGGGGATCAGCGGATGAGCAGACTGACAATCCCCTATATAACCCTACAATTTTTTTTTGAGGCAAAAATGATCATATTCCGATGACAGTCGAAACTCTCTTGTCTCCTTTCGTCGAGCCAAGTATTGCCATTGTCTTGTGCACCACACTGTACATCAGTCATTGACCAGCACTTAATTTTTTATGCCAGCAAACTGCTCTCCATGCAACAAAGTACTGCCTCTGAAATTTCATTGCAGAACACCCCGCATACCACAAAACGATCATATGGCGTCGTCTCAAGTTCCAATGGGTAATGCAGTGTATAATAGTTTCGCTCATAATGGCTCGCATGGTAATAAATCTTCTACAAACCAATAATTATATTAGCATACAAAGGTTACAAATCAATTAACAGGTTTCATTTTTGTTTAGGCGATCTACTATATACTTATATCCAGATACCATTCATCACTAGACCTGTTAGTTGATGCAGTAGTAGTTGAATGATTGATGACAATCTTGATAGGTGATGGGTATAGCTTATAGTTATCTCAATTTGTTAAATTTGCGGCCACTTAGTTTATATAATTCCTCTGATACTCTACTACTTTTATATATGTTAGGAGCAAACACCGATTTCGGCCAATGGACGGAAAATATGGTCAAAACGCGTTTTGGCTTCTACCATTTTGCCAATGTCCGAATTATCGCTTTCCGACTGTTTAATGTAGCCCGGAACGTGTTTTGGGTCAACTACGATTGCCAAAACGCGTCCTGTTCTACTGCGATTGCCATAACGCGTCGTCGATTTTGTGCGTGTCTCAGCTTGTAAGCGATACCTCTGGGCTTTTGGAGCTAGTGTATTCATTTAATATTTGATCTTTGTGCGGGTTAAGCTTAATTCAGATGCATACGATATCCGACGATACTACGGTACGATACTGTTTCTATTGGTTGAAATATTTTGATTTGATATCATTTCGAATATTTCAACCAATAGGAAAAGTTTCGTACCGTCGTATGGTCGGATGTCGTGTGCATCTGAATTAGGCTTTAGACAGTAGCTAGAGAGTGCCATAGAAGACCTAAGGTTGTTTTAATGACGAACTGGAAAAAGTCATAAGTGGTAGCAATGATCGTAGTAATATTTGTACAAGAGAAAGATACGACCAAACAGTCACAAGGTAAAGGCGGCAAAAGCTTGTATAAAAGTAACGGTGACACAATATCTATGAAACAAAGACGACGATTGAAAAGGTATGGTATTTTAAAGATTGGCGATATCGAAAAGCTAATTGAAAGAAGGACAGACGAAACAGCCGAACTGCGTTATTTTTGCATGACCCACTAGTTATTTAACATTATTCATTCAGCTCATGTGGTAGCAGGACATAATTGATTGTGAGGTATGTTTCTTTCAGTTTTTTTTTTCACGGACCTAAAAGTGCTTTTATTTATTTTATTTATGGATTCTAAGCTCAAGAGGAAAGATTGTAACACAACACGGCAAATAATTGAGATTTATTTATTCGTTGTAGAATATAGAACGTGTTCTGGCATTCGTAGTTGGCCCAAAACGCGTTCTGGGCTACATTGAACACCCGGAAAGCGGTAATTCGGACATTGGCAAAACGGTAGCAGCCAAAACGCGTTTTGACCATATTTTCTGTCCATTGGCCGAAATCGGTGTTTGCTCCTAACATATACATTTACATGAATCAATGGATGAAAGAAGGGGAGAGGCTTTCTGGTGACAAGAGCCATCACGAGTGTATACTGATGCAGTATAGCCGAACGCTAACAGCTGTGGTTTACAGGGTCAGTCCACCTAACACCCACCTAACACGCGACACGGTGCACGGGATACAACCGGTCGGATCTACCGGGGCGCCTAAATAAGTAGATAGTGTTTGTGTGTTATTGAGCGTTTTGCGCGTGTTTCAGAAAAAAATGCCAGCGACATGCTCTCTATATGACCCCATTGTTTTTTCTGCCTACTTATTCCCAGTGATCTTTAAAATATCTGTGTTTAATACTTTAATTTTATTATTCACTTGATTCTTAAGCTTTTTAAATTAATTTTCCAAATTCGTGTTTCCCGGTTCTTTAACTTTTTGTTTATAAATTCTGACTCGGTTTTCGATCATTTCGAGAATTTCTTGATTTATCCAGTTGTTATCTTCACGTATATTATATACGTCTTTTTGAATTCCGAATCTTTTTTACAAGAAGTGATTAAGTCAATTAGTTCCTGAAATGATTGAACTTCTGTATAGTTTGAATATTCTTTTCAAATTTTGAGATGAATTTTTTATGATCTATTCTGCTTACTTTTTTCTATATTTTGTCGCAAATACTTTTATGTTTACACTAAGGTCATTGACAACAAATTTTGAATGTTACTGTTACTTACTACTTGAATCGTACATTTCAAATTACTACATCTATCTGACAAAACATGGTCTATAATACTCCTTGAGCTATTTGCCACCCCAGTAGCTGCATCTGCAGTTATTGTGTTGAATGGTTGATGGAATAATAAATTATATTCTATCTATACTATAGAATTCATTTCTATTGACCTCCGTACAAAGTAAAGTGAACGTCGACCGTTGACGTCGACAATTATCGCACAGTCGGATTCCCTGTAAGCACAGTAAACGAGGTCGCATGAAGGGAACCCCTTTGAATTCGAGGTGGCTCGCATTTGCGAAACTCACATCAAAGTCGGCACGGCGAGTGACCCTACTTGTCTTTGTTAATGTACGATGACACTGTATAGGCCTACAATGACATACCCAAATAAGTGACACCTGATGTCTTGCTGAAATGTTATCCAAGACCCTTCTACGTTGTAGTACGAGGCTTGATGTAAACATACAAGTACTCAATGCGTTCAGTGCTGCCTCATATAACGCCCTGAATTTCGTGAATAAATTTAGATAAATTTACGACTAAGCAAACTCTTCAGAAATGTACTTTTCATTTTATTTGTGAACGATATTGCTAATTTTTTGAGTTTTTGTCAAGACGGAATTTTTTTATGTTTGCAGATGACCTAAAGTTGTTTGAAAGAGTTGATGATAGAAAAGATGCAGAGCTTTACAAAGTGATTCATCTAATCTGTCTCGTTGGTATGATAGCAGTAATGTAAAACATTAGTATTAATAAATATAGTTGCATCACTTTCACAAAATCTAATAGGCCAGTAAAATATGGATATAACATCTAAAACATGCATTTGGAGAAAAAAAATTACGTGAAATATTTGGGGATAAATTTTTGACGAAAGTCAAAATTTTAAACGGTATATAAATGATAAATTTTGGGAATTTATCCATATAAATTAGGGCTGATATATAATGCAGTTTTTCCAGAGGTTTGTAGATGGCATTGTCGACTATCTAGATTTACTAAAGCTCGTTAATTTTCATATGAATAGAAAGGCTAGGGTATTATCGGTAATTTTCTTTGAGCCAGGTTATACCACTAATTATGGTAGGATGACCCTTTAACAAGAACGATCTCCCATATTTTGACTCCTCATTAGTTACGTTCAAATCAGCTGTTAAGAATATATAAGTAGCCATATGTTTGTAGACAGTATTCTGTTATAGAAATGTAAAAATGCACACTTTCGCCATAATTGTAAATTTTTGCTTTTATCTTTATTCTCTTTTTTATTTATAGGTTATCTGATATTTTGATTTAATTGTTAAATGGTTTATCCCTAAATATAAAATAGATTGGACACTATATAAAAAAGGGGGAGTGGATTTTAACTTTTTTTGAAAAAATATAAGCGGCTGATAAAGTCTGAAACCTCAGACGAAACATTCAAATAGTTGTTTTTTTTCCTCTGGTATAATCTAAAGGAAGTAACTCAAGCAAAAGAACCTGTAAGTACATTTCACTTCCTAAGAAGACGCAAGATTAAGGTAAATAATCAAATAAACATATTTACTCACCTAACATTTTGCTGAGATCGGCATTGTGTAGATCAGGATTCTCATCAGCTAGTTTCTTCCTTTCTACTTTGGCCCAAACCATGAAGGCGTTCATAGGCCGTCGTATCCTGGCCTCCTTGGTGACCTTTTGACCTTGGCCACCCATTTTAGGCACAAAACTGGCCCTCTGCGCGTACACTGGCAGAGCTTCTGAGTAACCAGTTCGAATGTACTCCGCAGGGAACCTGGAAGATAAGGGGAGTTCTGTTTACCGATTATACGAAATAAACCAACTTCATAAGAAAGAAACACATTTTTTTCCCATCTCACCATTTTGTAGAGTACAGAACCCAAACGCAGAAATATCTCAGTAAAACTTGGCAGCTTAAGATAGGTAAGGCAAATTTGAAATATGTTGAAAGCATAATACTTCATACATGAAAGTACCACACAGCTCCAGAGCAAGCGACATTCCAAATAACACTTGTCAGAATGGCCCTGGGTCCTGCCCATCCTATGTCTTCATCAGGTTTAAGGATCCTTGAACCTTGCATAGTCTGTCTGTGATATTCAACAGCTTCACAGCGACAAAATATGTATGGCAAGGACTCTTACTTCTCATCATAGCGTGCCACTCCCATCACATATAAGTGACGTCTGAGTGTGTTATGATCAGATAGCAGGCCCACAAGAGGTAACCTTAGCCGGCTTCTCTCCAGTGAGAGACAGATTCGCTTTCCATCTCATAATATTATGTTGATTTTGCAACCATACCTTCTGTTCTCGTTCTAATGGTACCTGCTACCTGCCCCACAGCCATCTCAGGACCCATGCAGGAGATTATTCCTCGATCCTCGCATTGCGAGCATTATAGCAAATTCCACCATGACTTGGCACCTTCATAAGTGACACCAGATGTTTTGCCGAAATGTCATCTATGACCTTTCTACATTGCAGAACGAGCCTTGATGTAAACCTACAAGCACTCATTGCTTTTAATGCTGCCTGGCTGTCAGAGCAGATAGTAACCTGCTCCCTAGACCCCTGAATTTTGTGAATACGAGAGGCACAAGCTAAAATCGCGTATACTTCTGCTTGGAAAACCGTGGTGTATCCCCCAAGAGATAGGGAGAGCTTTGTTTTTGGCCCGCAGATCCCAGCGCCGGAGCCTTGTCATCAAAAGGCCGCAAAATAGGTGTATGAATCGGAAAGAGAAGTGGGTATCTATGAAAAAGCGTACCACCTTAAACATAGCGCTTGGAAAATGGGAGATGTTCCAGGCAGAGACAAAAATGACCAGAAATCTGGACAGATAGATGACATTCAGGGAAAATCCAACGTAATTTTTAAGCGGGTGTGCCCTCAGGAAATGTCAGTAACGGAAAGGCAGATGAGCTTCTAAATGGGACTATGGGTAACTTATATTAGTCTTGAAAATGTGAAAGACCAAATTAATAAATGAGTAAGGCACAAGGAATATTGAATGGTGGAGCATCAATGTGAGTAGGTATAGGAAACAACTCATCATAGAGTAATGATAAAAAATAGCTGAAAGTATATTTTACTTGAACAGGCCCCAGGTTTGTCTATTAATTAACAGGGCATGACTCCCTATGCATTCGACGTCGTTTGTGATAATGCTATAGAGGCAACAATCTCTTGCAAGCCTATATATAGAGCTGGAACCATTATAGAGTTGCTCTATGGAGTACCAGCAGTCAAACTGTTTGAACTAGTACAAAGTACTAGACTGCTCGACCAGGTGCAGTAAATAATAAAAATGGTACAGTGAGCCAAAATGCTAAAGTACTGACTTGTAGATATGACACGAAATATAACTTATAAGAGCAAGGTGTAGTATATGTAGGAATTCTAGAAGGTCACCCTTATTCTCGTCAGTTTGACGGCAGCCTCTTCAGATGATATAATATTTAGTTAGAAAGCTGTAAGGGTGAAAGGATTTTTTTGCTCAGTCATTCTCTCTAATTTCCAGTCAATCTATACATTAGTATGAAGACGCAGCTACTGATCCCAGTCTTTTTTGGAGCTTTGCTATGCTAACATAAGCAACATAAGTAGGTTGACAAAAATTCAGATATTTAACGAATATCGAATCACGATAAAGCCTTACGATGAAGAAGTCATCAACTAAGAGCACGTAAAACTTACAAAAATTTTAGTAATTTATCTATGATGGTCTTATAGATCATATTTCTGAGCAGGTACAGGTTATTTTAATACAAGTTTTATAGTTTTTGTTGTTTGAAACTTGTGAACAGGAGTAGATCATGTACTTCATAAAATAGTGTTTTGGGCAGATGTTCATGATAAGCAGTAGATTCCATAATCTTATTTTATTTCACATACTTGTAGCTGATAAAGTCGATGCATCATGTGCCATGCACCTGACGTTCAAAGTTCATTGATAAACATAGAACAAATGTTGTTTACTTATAGCAACATCATAGTCACACGTATCTAAAAGCATGGTGTTCAAATATTTTGCAATATCATGACCATCGATCAAAGATTATGTTTGGAAAAATGCCTTCGAAAGCTTATCCAAAAGTATTGGTAGCTGTTACTATGAATTAGACATTAGTTTAGTGTACCATATCTGAAAAAAAGACTAGTGAAAGTACTCATGTTTATCGCGTGAGAGTATCTCCGATTAGACTATTGATAAAAAAAGGATTTGCAATCGTATATTACTTCAGAAGGTTATATATTAATTAATGCATTATTTGTGCGATTTTAAATAATTATTAAAATATACACATAAAAAGATATTTTCAATTCAAGAATTCTGTTAATTTTTTAAAGATATACTAGCGACAAGAACAAAAAAAAACGTATTTTTTGATTCCAATACTCATTCTAACGAATTATGCTCTGACTAAGAATATCATTTTCTTCACAACTAAAACTTCAATACTCTTCGGTCAAGTACTTCATACAGTTTTAGTATAAGGATTTCATGTTTTCCATCTGAGCTTCAATTACTTCAATCAAGAATACAAACAGCTTGAGAGTTGTGGGGTATCTCTATTGAGAATTCGAAAATCTTGATCCGTACACATTGACAAATCGCTACAGGCCTCATATTCATTTGTTAGTAATTCATAATTTTATCTGTATCTGATGTGTGTTATTTTGACACCTTCCACAAACGATTCTATAAAAGTATAATGTTTCTGTAAACATTTCAAACTAAATTTGACATTCTTGGCTTTAGCCAATGCTTTTTCAAAGTACTGCTTCCTAATATCTATCTGTTGCTACTACTAGTACGAGTTTTGCCAGCTAGGCACTAGCCTGCAATTTCATTTATTCGTCTGAGACCTAAATCACACTGACGAGCTTTAATAAAAGCAAAACGACGTCGTCTGTGACTGGTTTTGGATGAATGAATGAAATTGCTACTCTTTAATTGATTTAAGTCGCTCTTTAGCATAAACCGAATGTCGGGAGTGTTAAACGAGTGTTCCACAAGAAAGAGTCTGTTATTTGTCGTACCCGCAGGTTTCTATACCTGATGCTTTTAAACGAGTCAGATAAACAGTGCTCGGATACTCAAATTAAACGCTCAGGTACCGGCTTTGGTAGATAGATGGCGAACCAATACTTTTTCAAAGTACTGCTTCCTAATATCTATATATGTTACTACTCATGCCTGGATTAACCATGTGGCTAAAGGGGCTGGAGCCCCGGGCCTCGAGGTCTAGTGGGGCCCCGCAGAGACCCTACTTTTATGAAATGTAAGAGAGCAAAAGACGCCTTAAAACTATAATAGCCCTGGGCTCCATAAAAGCTTAATCCGGCGTTGTTGCTACTACTAGTACGAGTTTTGCCAGCTAGGCACTAGCAATTTCATTTATTCGTCTGAGACCTAAATCACACTGAAGAGCTTTAATAAAAGCGAAACGACGTCGTCTGTGATTGGTTTCGGATGAATGAATGGGGGGTTGTGACTGTGAAATTACATACACGCTCAGTATCTTTCTTTGATTGTATGATAAATTCAGAGTAACCGGAGAGTAAGTATTGATAGTGTGTGCTTCTTCTCAATCCACTACACTTGTTGGATCAAGTATCTCTGTAGAATCTGGTGTCTCTGATAGACCTGATGTCTGTGTTGGACCTTGTGTATCTGTTGTGCCTTGTGTCTCTGCTGGACCTGGTGTCTCGCTGAATTTGTTTTCGATACTCCAACTCACAGGTGGTTGGTTCCCCAGGAAAAGCGATTCGTATTTGAACATCTTCAGATAGAAATCGGAAAACCTGTCTGATTTCTGGAAAGTATGTTTTCAGGCGAAGAATGGCTCATATCCAACACTCTCCGCAGATCTTTTCTGCTTGGTACAGTTATGTAAGTTCGGGAGCTGTACCTTCCAGTTTTGCTGGTTTCTGACACTCTTCCATCGACCACCATCGCTCCATACCGTAAATTGCTTCGTGCTCGTACTCCCAACGATTTTTATTGAGTTCATCACAGAGGTAGTCTAACGCGCTGTTGAAATCCGTCACAGACACTGTATGACTGTATGCACGCCACTCTTTAATTTGGCCTGGACATAGAAGGAATGAAAAACACTACAGAAACAAGACAGTATAAAGCGTCTTTCTCAAACCCGACTCGAGTTTCTCTAACAAAATATCTAGTGAAAGATCCACTCAATATAATAATAATATTTTATTCACCAACAATACAGGGCAAATAAATTGTTTGACCCACAGAAGGTGCTGACCTTGTGCGTGGGTTAAAATACATACATATATTTTACAATACGTATATTAAAACTAATACTAACTATATTAAAAATTTGTAAGTTTGTCAGTTCAAAATCGTGTTAAAAACATTTGAAAAAATATCTCTGGGTGTGTCCATTATCCAATTTTTGACTTTTTTTTTGTATAAAGTATGAGATTTTATGGATTTCAGTGAAGCAGGAAGTAAATCGTATATGCAGCAACATAGATATATTAAACTTTTTTGGCCTATTGACTTAAATATAGGAGGCCTTAAGGTCCTATTCTTGGTTCGTGTATTATGTTCATGGCTATTGAAATTGATGTAATTTTGATGTTTGTGGACGAAATTCAATATGTTATAGCTGTATAGTTGTCGGATATCAAATTTCTGGGATTCTTTAAATAAATTATTTGAGGGGTAAGTGGGTTCTTTATAATAAGCAATCTTCAAAACACATTTTTGCAAGGAACTGATACTCTTCAAATGAGTTTGATGCACTCCTCCCCAACCTAAGATGCCATAATTTAGTTGGGACTGCACAAGAGAATAATATAATGTT
The DNA here is from genome assembly GCA_951848785.1 of Callosobruchus maculatus. Lineage (NCBI taxonomy): Eukaryota > Metazoa > Arthropoda > Insecta > Coleoptera > Chrysomelidae > Callosobruchus > Callosobruchus maculatus. The sequence continues at coordinate 4,066,044 of CATOUR010000007.1, forward strand.
TCTAAACAACGTGCGCTTAGAAATTGTCTAAGATATTTGAATTTAGGTAATAGTTGTCTGACTTTTCGCGAAAGAAATTTTATTTGTAAATCCCATTTTAAATGTTTATCAATTATTATACCTAAGTATTTGACACTATCAGCCTCAAAAATTTGTCTTTTGTCTATTTCAATAGGTCCAAAATTCGGTAACGTATTTTTATATGACGAAAAAGGTAAATAGTAAGATTTATCAAAATTTATCGTAAGAAGATTGGTATCAAACCAATTTTTAATAATTGTTATATCATACCTGATTATTTCTTGGATTTCTTTCCAGCTTGATGCTTGATAGGTTATCACTGTATCATCTGCAAAGCAGTGTATCATTGATTTTGTGGCAATATTAAGTAGGTCGTTTATATAAATATTGAATAAGAGCGGTCCTAAGACGGTGCCTTGTGGTACGCCGTACTCAAATATTTTGCACTCACTCAAGATATTATCTATTTCGACATAATTTGTGCGATTGTTTAGATAGCTTTCCATTAGCCTGAATGATACTCCACGAAAGCCGATATGCTCTAATTTATTCAATAGAATCCTATGGCTGACAGTGTCAAATGCTTTAGCTAGATCAATAAATACAGATACGGTAGGGATTTTTTTATCTAACGATTCATATATATGATTAGTAAGATATAAGATGGCATCTTGAGTGGAAACTCCTTTTTTAAATCCAAATATCTAGCAGTAGTTTCATTTACCTGCTGCCATCGTACTGCCTGTAGTCGTAGCTATCAGGAGTTGGTACTCCCGGCCACATCTCCTGGTGCGCCTTCGGTACGACTTGCGGGATGACGTGAGCCGCGGGGAGCATGTCATCCTGGTAGTACTCCCGGTACTGCTGTTGTAGCAGCGGAGAGGGAGCGTTTGAAGACGGCGACAGGCAGTTCGCATAGTGGTTGGTCTGTGCTGGTGACGGTGTCGCATCTTCCATTATACTGCTGGAACAAAATTGAAAAAATGTAAGATAAGGTCCAAAAGATATGGTTCAAGATGAATGAGAACAATAATAGATCAAAGAGTGGCGGTATAGAGGGTTGATTGATGACTCGTCAGTAAGTGACCGACGAATTCAAATTCTAGGTATTTTGCGTGATTATATTGGTAGGTACTCGTTAAGCTCAAATTTCGTAACTGGTTCTTTCAATTTATTATATTGTAGAGTCAGATCGAGTCTAATGATTGAAATATCATGTTGATTTAAACCTAACCGAAAGGCTTTACTCGAGTAGTGTTATATATATTTGAGTTAATGCTATCTTTATAAAGTAAAGTATCTTCAAGTGATGGAGCACAAGTAGTTATACAGGGTGGGGCCATAGTGCGTGGACGGAGGATTGTGGGCTTACTAAAAATTATTTCAAAAATCTGTCACTTGATCATGGTAGGGACCCTTGAGGGCTATAACATAAAAATATTTTCACTCAAATTTTGACGTTTATACACGGTGATTCATATCAAACTTACATTTTTTTAATGGAACCTCTATACATTATTGCATATTTGGATTCCCTGGTTAATTCTAGTGCGACTTTATGTACCACACATGGGACTTTAAACGAACCGTTTAGGCGCAAATCACCATTATTGGTATAAGTAGGTATCAGAAAAAAATTGAATATCGCAGCGATCATAAAACTTAGAAGGCCGTGACTTTGTGGTACGACTAAGCATGAAATGTGTTACCTTAGGCCAGACGGCTAAATTTGAATTCTTTTTGTACTTGGAGAAATCAGTAGATTAATTAAGGAAACTTCAATCACAGATAACTTGATTTTTTCAAATGGGAATGCCTATTTTGGTTTAAAGAATCAAATGTAAAATTTGATTATCTTTTTAAAGATATAGCATTCTCGATATCAATCTTTTTTGGTTTTCATTTTATTTTAAATTTTCAGTCAAATCGGTGTTTTTCAATTTTCCTGCGTGCAAGCAACCTAGAAGGCCATGAAAAATATACAAAAGCTCGTTAGTATGGAAGAAACCAACTCACTTAGTAGAAAGATGCAAACTAACAAGCAACGCAAGCGATGCAACGAGGCAAGATTCTAAGTTTTGTAATCGCTGCGATATTCAAATTTTTTCTGATACCTACTTATACCAAAAATGGTGATTTGCGCCTAAACGGTTTGTTAAAAGTTCCATGTGTGATACATAAAGTCACACTAGAATTGATCAAGGAATCCAAATATCCAATAATATATAGGGTGTTCCATTAAAAAAATGTAAGTTTGATATGAATCAACCTGTATAAACGTCAAAATTTGAATGAAAATATTTTTACGCTTTAGCCTTCAAGGGTTCCTACCATGATCAAGTGACATATTTTTGAAATATTTTTTAGTAAGCCTACAATCCTCCGTCCACGCACTACTGGCCCACCCTGTATAGAAGAATATCGAAAGCTGAATTATAACCTCTTCTGATTATAATGACTTATCAAATTTGGTATCTCACACATTATTATAGGATGGTTTCGAAAGAAGAGAAAACACGGGGGTGGTGATCGTGGACCTTTCCGGCGGCATATGATGATACCATTAAGCACAAAATCCTCCTGGATAAAATCTACATGATGACACGAAATCACCAACTGCCAGAGATCCTGAGATCACTGCTGTGCAACAATACATTCTACGTGGAGTTCCAGGGACAGAGGACTCGATGGAGGAACCAAAAGTATGGTCTGCTTCCCCCGGGATAGCATGTTGGCGCCTCTTCTATTCAAGTTGTACACGAATGATCAACCTGTCGGCCCTTCTACAAATAGCTACATACAAATCCAAAAAAGGTTAACAGAGCAAAAATGGCCGAATACAGCATGAATTTCTACCTTGCCGTTCCATCAGTACCAACCTTCTAAAATGTGTTAACGACTGGAGCCTCCTATATGACTATGGAATTCCTATTGACATAGTTTACCTCGATTTCTCGAGAGCCTTTGATCGGGTCTCTCATATGAAGCTTCTCCACAAAATCGAGCATCTTGGTATTAGAGGTGATCTGCTACTTTGGATTCAAGCATTTCTCTGTGGACGGGAACTTATTGTGAAGATTTCGGATACTATTTCATCTCCTAGACCAGTCTTCATTGTCTTCAGATCCTGTTTCTTCTGTCCAACGTGTTCCAAATATACCGATGATACTAAAATATATAACACTCCTGTTGAAAACTTTACTATTATTCAAAATGATCTGAACAGACTATCTCAATGGTGCCACGACTGGTCTCTACCACTCAATTTGAGCAAGTGTTATATTATTCACATCGGTAAAAACAATCCTAGGTATACCTACTTCATCGGTGGTCATACGGTCCCTTCTCACGAAAGTCACTGCGACCTAGATGTTCTATATACAGCGCGGATCATCTGAGAAACCGACATGTGTGTGGGATCTTTTATTTGGTCGATATATCTCACCGGCGACCTTCCTCTTGACTTTTTGCCATCCACCTTCCCCTGGATCATTAGTTTTTCCATGCCGTCCTTCCGTATTACATGCTCGAAGTATTTAAGCATGCGTCTCTGGATTGTTGGTAGTAATCTTTCATTGTCGGGTTTTTTTAATTCTCTTAAAATGGACGCGTTGGTGCGGTGCGCGGTCCAGGGTGTTCTTAGCATTCTTCGGTAGCATATCATTTCAGACGCCTCAATTCTTCTTCTGCATGCAGCATTTATGGTCCAGGATTCCGAGCCATACTCCGCAATTGAGAACACGGCAATAGCCCCTCTCAAATCAGGCGAGAAGTCTTATGTATAGCATAACGAAGTAACAGGGGTACAAGCCTTCAGCATCCAGACTTGCGTCCAGGAAGAACTTCACTATGTCCATGCACAAACCCACTGACAGACTCCAAATCAGTAACCAAAGAGGTATTGTGGAAACGATGGCTAACAGAGAACCACATACCCACTTGGAACCCAAGTGAAAGCCTTCCTGCCTGAACACAACTGGAGTGGAGGATCTGGAAAAGTCTCAACAGGATTAGATGCCAAATGGGCAGGTCTGGGGATAACCTACTGAGAGGGGAATACGCTTAGGACAATTCATGTGCCTGCGGGGAGGATGAGACGATAGAACATCTCCTATCTTGCCCATCCTTGGAAACCCCTTGCACAATCCAGGACCTTTGGGGCAATGCAGTGTTCCAGAAACTGGAAAGAGATATGACCAAATATGGACAATCATATCTGACTTGTAATATCTGTGACCGTCACATATATGTGTTTTAATTATACTAATTACATAAGTAATTATATATCTAACATAAAAACAAAAAAAAGCAAAAAAATGGAATTTAAAAAATATATAAATCCAAACAATTAGTTCAAGTGTATAGTTCAGACAGGATTAAATAAATAAAATCAAATTTTGTGTTACTTTTTTGTGTGTACATGCACTTATTGTTTTGGTAAAATAAAAAAAAATGGCTGATGAAACGATACTTTCGCAATATTTTTCAAAACTTTATTCAAGGAACAATTTTGCACTTGGTTGTCGTTCAACAAAACGGTGCTTTTACTAACGGCTATCGAAACGTTATCAGTAGAAATATAGTCTATAAATCACAAACCGTATGTTTACATCTCATTAAGGCTTAATATTACCAACATTTTGTGGTAAATCGAAGGTGTTATCGAAACCGTCATCTAGAAATTGGCACCGATAAACACGTGCGTCGACTCTAATTGCCAGATAATCAAATTTATTGCAAAAATTTCGAACTATAAACAGCATATTACGCAAACACAGATTATTTACCTAATTAATTTATTGTTAGTTTTGCAATAATTTATTACCTCGTGGAAACGGGCGCTAGCGTTTCGCCTTTGCTGCAGCAAACTATCCTTGAGTTTACTTTGCGTATGCTGAGTTAAAACCATACACGGCCTTTGCTTTCCATTCCCAGTTTATCCAACGTGTAGTTATAGACATTTGCATCACCGTTGACTGAACGAGCAATTATTTGTTTGAATCTAATCCATCAATCGCGTCTACAAACAGTACATAAATTATTACAACTTTTGAAGGATTGATGTTTACTGGATTATTGTCAATTTAGTTTTACCAAGAACAAATGTACTCAGGATGCAGTTTTAGCTGTGCATTCCAAGGTATTAAACAGCTTTGAAAATAGACTTAAGGCAGCAGCCATATTTTTTGATTTATGTAGAGCTTTTGACATCAACTTCATAACTTCGACATTAGAGGCTGTGGTCTCGCTTGGAATGAATCTTAGTTGTCCAACAGAACCCAAAAGGTGATGATTAAAAAAGACTGCGCCGGCGTTCATACTTCGTCTCAGGTTGATATTACATCTGGTGTTCCACAAGGAAGTATTTTAGGGCCAATTTTGCTTTTTCTTTTTATAAACGATTTGAATTTATACTGTCCTGACGTGGCAATTACATAGTATGTTGATGATACTAATTTCATTGTGTCTGCCACTGATACTAACACGTTTAGTCTGCCTCAATGATGTAGAAATACTTTGTTGACAATAAGTTGGTACTTAATAGCAGTAAAACTGAATTTATCATGTTTAGCAGATCCACAGCAGATCAGCCTAATGGATAAGTGTTGCGGTCATAACTTGCCCCAATGTCGGTCTATTAGATACTTGGGCATATTTTGACCATCGTCAGACATGGATCGATCATGTAGATCTTGTCATTGGTAAACTTACTTTCTTCTGTGTCAAACTATGGCTTTAAAGCCTTCATTATTTTGATATATCGATTCTAATAACATATTATCATGCTTATACTCAATCAACAATTTGTTACTGTTTCGTTTGTTGAGGAAATAGCTCTCGCATTAACGAAGTACTTGTAATTCAGAAAAAGATAATAAGTACCTACAAGGTTTGATAAAAGGAGAAGAGATTGTTGTAAAAATGTATTTATGGACGCAAAAGACATGCCTATTATTTCATTGTACATTTTCAAGTCATTAATATACAGGGTGAGTTTTTAGTACCGGCTCGGTCGATAACTCCACTACTGTAGAAGATAGCGAAAAAAATTGTATATAAAAATTGTAGCCACGGATATGCTCCTTGCTCAGAAAATATTTTTATTTATACAGGGTGATCCATAACTACGTGGTGATGCAAACATGCATTTTTTTAAATGAGACACCCTATATATTATTCCATATTCAAATTCTACTAATGATTTCCGTTCTTCCAATATAGGGTATTGTTACATTATACAGGGTGTTTCAAAAGTTATGACCATTTTTGTATCCAAATCACGGTCAAATGAACGTACTGTATATCAAAGAGTAATTAATCAAAAAAAATTTTTTTTACATGAGAAGGTTAGAAGTATTCTCTAGTTTTAAAATACGTTTAAAAAAATCCCGCAACGCATATTCGTATACAGGGTGATGTAGAATGCAAAATCTAGATTTTCTCTCTTTTTTTGAATGGAACCCCCAATATTTTATTATACCAAAGTATTGCTTTAAATATGCTCTTTCATCTTTGTATAGCACTTATTATGGCTGCATTCATTAGTTTCTGAGATATTTCGATTTTTATACAAATTTTAAATATACCTCCTATTTCTTTAATAAAATTTATTTATTTTGAGAAAATACTACCAAATTTTGTTTTTGCTTAACAAACAACTAAAATATAAGGCGATAATAATACTTGATCAAGTCAAAACACTGAACTAACAAGATAATATAGGTCAAGTGTGCTGAGGAAACAATTTTATAGACGTCATGCATAATTATCAAGCAGATGTATCAGGTAGGCTATGAAATATGAAACGACACAGTCCAAATAAAACGGTTCTTCAATCTCACAAACGCACTAGTTTTAGAGTGCCTCCGTTCTGGATATTGCTATTCATAGTTGATATATTCTAGAGGCAAGTACAAAATTTCTCAAAGATTCTCCTAAATACCCTCAATGGAATGGAATGGAATGGAAAAATTAATTTTCAAAGCTAGTTTTTTACACAGTACGGAATTATTGAGCAGGTTATGAAAACTGTCAATTTTTCAAAGCCTACCTGATAAAACTACTTGATAATTATGCATGACGCCTACAAAATTGTTTCCTCAGCATACTTGGCTTTATTATCTCGATGATTTAGGGTTTTGACTTCATCAAATACTATCAAGACGTTATAATTTAGTTGTTCGTTAAATAAAAAACAAATCAGATAGTACTTTCTCAAAATAAATAAATTTCAGTACACAAATAGAGGCTATATTTTAAATTTACCGAAAAATCGAAATATCTCGGTAATTGATGGACGTAAGTACAACAAGTGCTATACAAAGATGAAAGAGCATATTAAAAGCAATTCTTCGGGATAATAAAATATTGGGGGTTACATTTGAAAAAAAAGAGAAAATTTGGATTTTGCATTCTACATCCCCCTGTATACAAATATACGTCTCGGGCTTCTTTTATAGCCGATTTTAAAACTAGAGGATATTTTTAATCTTCTCATGTAAAAAAAATAATTTTTGATTCATTACTTTTTGATATACAGTACGTTCATTTGTCCGCGATTTGGATATAAAAATGGTCATAACTTTTGAAACACCCTGTATAATGTCCTATATTGAAAGAACGGAAATCATTAGTAGAATCTAAATGTGGAATAACATATAGGGTGTCTCATTTAAAAAAATGCATGTTTGCATCACCACGTAGTTATGGATCACCCTGTATAAATCTAAATATTTTCTGAGCGAGGAGCATATCCGTGGCTACAACTTTTATATACAACTTTGTTCGCTATCTTCTATAGTAGTGGAATTATCGACCGAGCCGGTACTAAAAACTCACCCTGTATGTTAAAAATAATATAACTCTTCTCAAATCCAGAGACTCTAGTTTATCTTGACTGAATTTATGTCCAAACGGGATTTTGAAAAACTGCCTTCGCATCGGCAATTCACTGTCTTCCATGAATTCGAAAAGAACCTAAAAGTATGGTTTCTGGAAAATACCTTTTACTCAATCGACAGATATTTGAATTTCGTAGTTTATGATTGAGTCTTCCATTCATACCTATTATTTTTTTCTGTACATCCAACTTATTTTATGTGTATATTCATTTTTGTGGAATTGTTTGTAAATTTGACAGACGTGTGTTTTATACATATTTACTTATTGTTATTTACATACCGGACTATATTCTCACAGCGCCTAATGGAAATAAAGTATTATTATACCGACTGAGCCAGAATAACAGAATAGTTTTCAAAGTTATTCAGGGCAAAGTACATCACACACTTAGGTTAGATGGTTTTTGAGGAGGTGAATGAATGAATGAAAGAGGGAGAGAGGCTTTCTCAAAGGTGAGGATGGCCTCAGGTCCTACCCATCTTACGTCTTCAGGTTCAAGGACCCTCGAACCCAGCATAGTAAGTCTGTGATATCCAAGGGCTTCACAGCGACATAGAATGTTTGCCGATGACTCTTCCTCCTCGCCACAGCGTTAACACGTCGCCGTCGGGTCGCTCGCCACCACCATCACGTACTACTGACGTCTGAAGGTGTTATGGCCAGACAGAAGGGCTACCAGGCTGGCTTCTGTCCAGTGACAGACAGAACCGTCCCACCTTGGCCAGAGGTTCTAAAATAAGTTCTCTAGTTTGACGGCGATGTCAAGAGAGTCCTCTTGATACCTCAGAAGATGCTGATTTTGCAACCACACCTCTGTTTTCCCTCAAATGGTACCTGATGCTGCCAGCTTCACAAGAAATTATTCCTCGACCCTCAACTTGTGTATCATTACCGCAAACTCTAGCATGACGCGACCTCACATAAGTGACTCCTGATGTCTTGCAGAAATGTCATCTAAGACCCCTTTACCACAGAGTTAACACCTCTAGAGGGAGCCTAATTTGAATATTGGCCAGCCAACATCTATAGCGCTATTGCCACTCTTCTTCGTCCGCTTCCAGTTTCTTCAAAATCTGGCAGTTTCCGCGGTTTGAACAGAAAGTATTTAATTGGGTATTTAAATATACATTCAAATATTCTTGCAATGTAACTGATTTACGTGAAGATAATTTGTATTGATTTAATGAAATCTCAAAAATGGTCAATGTCATAGCGGAATGTCGCAATAACTTCTAATATGTCGTAAATCTGGCAACCTACAGTCGGCGTGCCCTTAAGCTGTCATGTGGCTGTCATTGTAGTTGGGGTTATTGGGTGTGTCGAGATTTTTGTGATTTTAGTGTATATTTGACTAACTTTGTGACTATTTGTGGTGTGAATTAAATTATTTATGAACAATATTGTCATAACTGCATGATGAGACAACATAAAAGGTGCATAGTTTGCTGTAATAGCGACGAATCGGTGAACACTTCTCATCACAGGTGAGTATAGGTTTTGTTTTAGTTTCCAGTAGCGTAATATATGGGGATAACTGGGAACAAAAGTAACTTCACTCCAGTTTGAGGAATAATAATGGTTGTTCAATGTATGTTTTGTGCACGCAATACATTCATGTCAATCAACATGAATTTTCCAAATTCCATTTTTTAAACTATTTGAGGACGTGAACTGCAAAAATGTATGCCACATTTACTTACAGAAAATCTATCTATGAGAATGTTATAGAACGGGATATTACCTAATGCAATTATTATATTTTATTGCTGAAGTAAAAACACGATGCAGCCATTCCAACAGGCTACCTTTCAGAACACTGTTAGATACGTTTTGAAAAACACTTCATGGTAATAATAAATTATCAACTGTTACAATGAAATTATAATAAGAGTAACTCTCTAAATATACCTAAATACTAATGCAACTTATTGGTACCAGTTTGTAACATCAGAGTAATAATTGAATCTATTAATGAACATCCAATTTTAATATAAAGTCGCACGCCACTGGTAATGCCCTCAAGCTGTTAAAATTTCCGTTACATTTTGGCTGGTCAGCGACCTGTGCATTTTGCTGTTTACACTCCCTCTATATAGATGTTAACTCTGTGCTCTTTACACTGCAAAACGAGCTTTGATGTTAACGTGCAAGCAGTAAATGCTTTTAATGCCTCCTGGTTGTCAGAGAAGAAAGTAATTCACCTCCTAGGGCCCTGAATTTCGTGAATACGATAGGCACAAGCTAAAGCTGCATACATCTGCTTAGAATATCGTGGTGTTTCCTCCAATAGGGAGGCAGAGCTTCGTTTTTGACCCGCAGACCCCAGCGCTGGAGCTTCCGTCGATAAGTGATCTGTGCACCAGACTGACTCTCTTAAAACAAGCTATTACTCTATACCCCTTGTCGTTTGAAATTTTTAAGGAAATGACCCTGGTGGGCAGGGGGCACAAGGTCGTGAGGTTGTTTTTGATTAAAAAGTTGTCCCCCTTGCAGGGCCGTAGCTAGGCTTTGTTCATGGGAGGGGTTTATGTATAAACGAAATGACCTGATTTTGTAATATTTCAATTTGCCTAAGAGCTGTATGCATGTGTTGTATCCCTGCTCAAACTGCAGAAACTGAGGGAAAAAAGAAAAAGCTAAACAATACTAGAATGAGTCACTAAGCTCGGAGAAAGCATCTTGATTAATTTTATTTTGAATGATTTTAGTAGTTTATTTCATTCAAGCGAATACTCATGGGGGGGTTTAGACCCCCTAAACCCCCCTTTATACGGCCCTGCCTCCTTGATAAATCTTTTGACGTATCTCGGCGTTTCTTGTTTCAATCAGTGGTATTCGATAAACCCGTGGTGGAAAGTTTCCAAATGAAGACACGCTGCATAAGTGTATATGTGTCTGTATTGATTCTGATGATCGTCTTTTTGAATAATTTGTTAGACCGCTACATTCGCAAGGATTGTAGGTACGAGTACGTCAAAATTATGCTACATCTATTACAGATAAACATTATAAACAATGAAAGGATAGAAAACCATCTCCTCTCTCCTTTGGTGCACCATACAACCTTGTGACGTCGATGTCTTCTATTATGTATATCGAGAGAATGCCATTCATAGCGATGTAATTTGTAAATACGCTAAAAGCTGTAATTTAAGCTGGTGTAGCTTGGTATTCGATGCACATATAATTACCATTATTTATCTTAAACTATCTTGTAAAACATACTATCAATAAAATAAAAAAACAACGTTACCTATCATTATAAGATACACGCGAACACAATCATTATGACTCATTACATCTGGCGTATAATGATCCAGTACCGGATTTTGGAAAACTCAATGTTTATCTTCTTCAGGCAATCGTATAGCAAATGAAAGGTAAACCTACTTTAAAAAATGAAAAAACACAAAATCCAGATACCTATATGGGTTTTTTGTAGAGGAAGTCATTCTGAGAAATTCAAATAATCTAAATAAGGACTGTTAAGTCTACCTGAATAATACCTGCCAAGGGACTCCGATAAGCAGAAAAGTAATATTAGAATCGCTTCATTTCTATTCTAATATTCTTGTACATAAACGGGTTTCGGAACTCTGATGAATCGGTTTATATTTTAGAAATGTGCTCGTGAAAGTTCGGAAATACCTAGGGATGTTTTGTTGCTTATTCAAAAATCATGACAACTTTGACAGTTTGACATAATTTTATAATTATAACCTATAGGCTTTCTTAATTATGAAAACGTCAAAATTCGCTGCGTGAAAATTATTCTAAGAATTAAGAAACGTTGAGGTAAACGGACGGCTGTGGACTTCCTGACTTCCAGTGCATATTCCTGGGAGATGAACAACAGTGGAACAGACGAAGATTAGCGGCGGATTATACCAGAGTGCAAGTTCGACACTGAATTAATGGACCAGAAGCCATATGAGGAATTGTTTTAACTAAATTAAAGTATAGTATGTTCTATATGGTTGAGTGGAAGAGCACTATTGTAGTGAACTCTGCCGTTTGGAGTATATATCTGTATGCTTTAATAAAGGCTATTAATGTTATTATTATTCCTTATGCGTTGCTTGAATTGATTTTGTGTTGAATTCAGTGGATCTATTGTGACTATTGTGAGTGGCTAAATTTGTTAAGTTATTATTTCGGATGGCGCTCTACATAGTCTATCACCACCCACCAATGATCTTAACTGACTCTCATTTTTCTTTTGTCGATTGATAAAAGTAGGTAGATTAGGTCGATTAGGTATCAACCAAGGAAAGCACCAAAAGAACGTACGCCAAAGTTTGTTTACGGTACGCGTTAAATGTTAGGTTAAGTATACCACAGGCTGACAGATGCTCTCGGGCGAGAAAGTGAAGAGGGCATCTCTCTCTTCTAGGATTATTCACTTAACCCACGTAGGTAAATGGAATTTGATAGCAACCAATTCTCGTTTCGAAGCGTTTCTAACGAGGGCTTACGGGGAAAGAGGGAATCATAGAAAAACTACATCAGAGTACCAACTTTTCCATCATGACGTCAGTTTCAGAAATGAAACCATTTTAATATTACTTTTCTATTTATCGGAGTTCGCCTGCTGGCTATGAGTGTAGTGGGAATGTAGGACGTATGAGGGATTAGGTATCTCTTTTTAACTGATGGATTTATCCGTACGTACCGACTCTGTTAGTTGGATTGGAGATTTCCTGCGTTTTCGATGCAGATGAAATGGATCATTACTGATAATCACGGTTTTCCCGAAAAGCGTGATTATCTCATACGTCTTACATTCCCACTACACTCATAGCCAGTTACAGTAAAAAAGCAGTTTCGGTAGAGGACGTTGACGTCTTACCCAAAGCGAGTATCTCAGGTTGCCAGGTTGTAAGTATGCCTATAGCCACCTTTTGGCATGAAAATCGCCAGAAGTCGCCAATCTTTGGCATGCATGAATGAATATTGCAAGAAATCGCGGTTGTGAATGTGAAATTTGCCAAAACCGAAACGCCCAGTAAGACATATTCTGTGGGTGAGGGTAAACTCCATCAACGGAACTGCAAAATATGTCAACCTGGCATTATCCTATGATCAGACTATGGTCAAGGTCATATTCTTGGTTACAGGTAGTTATTACTTTTGAAAGTCTTTATACTCGTGCATCTCCCTTTCAAAGCAGAATTATACAGAATAGCTCAAAGGGGTAGGCTCTGTTTAAATACCGGTAGAAAAGTGAATGGTCACCAACTGCATGTCGATGAGAAAGCGGCTGGAGAGCGCGTCAAGGTAACCTGCTCTGTATGTGCATGTCTTATCCTAAAGGCAAACTCTGCATGCTAAAGAGAAGGTCAAAGTATAATAACTGACGACAATATACTTAACGTGCTGCTCCCGCAAAAGAAGTCCAGATGGAGACCAAAATATTTTGTGTTAGTAACTTGTACTAAATTATATAGTGAACTATCCTCCTCCTCCCCTCATCCAAATACCCAGGTGTCACACTAGATAGGATACTGTCATTCAAGAAAAATACTCAGCCCATCGCAGCGAAAGTAAAGGCCAGAAATAACATCCTGCAAAAATTATGTGGACCCTCTTGGGGCGCCCCCGGTTCTACGCTCCGTACTTTCTCTCCAGTGTGGCTAAATAGCACATATACTAGGCTGATAGGTGTCCAGTTAAACTCTTACTCTTCTATGAGAACTATTACGGGATACTTTAAATCAACCCCAACTTAGTAGCTACCAACACTCAGCCAAATAGCTCCACCACCCATCCGTCGACAATATGCCCTTCTGAAAGAATATAACAAAATCATAGCAAATCCCTCACTGCCAATCTACGAAGATATACCTGATATCATGAGTCTGATGGTTTTAACCTGCAGTTAAATGGGTAGAAAGACAAACACCAGAAGAAGTGAACAGTATCTAACTGATGGTCAAGAACCCCCTGGCTTTGAGCTCCACCGAAAGGAATGCTCGACTCTAAACGGAATTCGCACATCGCAAGGAGTGTGGGCTGATTCGCTGTTTAAATGGAACAAGCGTGAATCCCCATGATGCGGGGGGGCCCCGGGCATCTGAAGGACCCCCGGTCATCCTCGACTACCTGGAGCAAGCTTTTTACATAATAGAATAACTATAATACTTATACTTATTTTATAGCGGCGGAATATGTCTATACTTCATAATTTTCCATAACCAAATTAAATATCTTTTGCCTTGTCAGTAGGTACCCATTTTATGACAAAATTTGAAAACACGACACCGTGGTCGAACGTAGACTCCATAATGACTAGAAGTGGCAACGTTACACTGACGCGAGGCATATCTGTGCCATTAATTGATGTATAAACATACTTTACGTGAGGTCTATGAATTCTTGTTCTTCAAAAACTCGAAAAAAAAATCAAAATATAAAGTTGAGCTCACACAAAATTTTTTCTATCTATAAACTTTTTAATTCATTTATTTCTCTATGGAGAGGGGGGCCCGTGAAGAAAATTGCGGGAAGGCCCCCGAAGACCTTGGCACGCTACTGTCCAGACTTCCTCCAAGTTAGGCCATCAGCTGGAAAATGGATATTATCCAGGCTCGATATTGAATTATAGCCTACTTACTGTTTAGATGGCATTTTTTTAATTTATTTTGTGCTTGTCTGAACTGTTTTACTTTTTTTTGTGCCTTTTTTCATGTGTACCGTAACCATACGCTTAATAATATCTAGTAAACAGTTATATAATATCGATCCACAATCGATTTCTTTTTACTCCGACCCTGTTAACAACGGCACCAACTTAACCAAAGTGACTCGACAACAATGCAAAGCAGCCACAACGAAAAATTGTGTAACGGTAAAGCGAACATTGGAGATCCACCCCTTCACGTTGAATATGCAGTATTTTAAACAGTTCAAATTTGAATTTAAATAGGTATCGTGCGAAAAGATTCATTATACTCTAGGTTAACCGGGCTCCCACTAATAAGGAAAAGGATATACATATCGATCTTATCTTTATTAATTTATTCGAGAGACGAAGGTTAAGCGGGAGTCAGAGAAGCCGACAACCAGGCATATTGCAAATTGTTTTAATACCGGAGACATTTGATTAATATCGTTTATACCTAGGGTGGATAAGAGACGTGTGTAAAAAAAATTGCCACATTTTGTGAGCTGAAAGTAGGTCATGGTTGGGTTGATTTATTTGCACGACTGGCTAACCTGCCTTTAGTTTTTATACCGGATGCGAGATATCAATAAATAATGCGGCTCTATAAACAGAATATTAAGCCCAGAAAAGAAATACTATGTTTTTTCCAATAGCATATTTTTGTACGGTCCCTTGTATTATCACTATACTGTTGGGATCCTTGTCGTGGGCATGCCTTGACTTTGGATGGTTTCGTGATCGTGAAAACACGTAAATTCTGTTGGAACGGTTCTTCACACAAAAACCCCTCCCATTTTCAAGCAACCAGCAAAACAAGCAAAATGAGAGGCACAAACAAGGAACAGTTTAGATTGAAAATGTTCATGACTACGGAGTTGCAAGAACCTAGAAACCGCATAGAAATAACATGCTTATGTGCATCAACTGTCGACTTACATTCTAATGCGCATGTCAGTACACACAGTCCTAACTTTAGACCAAGTACCGATTTGACCATTCAGAAACCATCAGGTTCTTTCCAACAGCATATTTTGTACCGTCCATTGGACCGTCACGAAACTGTTCGGATCGTTTGTGGTGCGCATGCGTTCTTTCTATTATTTCACTGGACTCGTGTCAGTTCTGACAGCTATCAAAAAAAAACTAACCTCGATTTCATTTCAAAAGCCACCGTCAAAAGCCAAGACGCCAAGAGCTTTATTCAAATTGATCGGGGCCCGAGTTTTCTGACGATGACTTGATGTTAGTCTATCAACCACAATCGAAAACTGAGGACTATTTGGGTAATTTTAGCCATGAATAATGGTTGCCACTCACAACCAGGTATTCCTGCAGCTCTATAAACAAAGAACCCGGGTTACGTTTTCCATAAAAATGAATTTATCATAAGATACCATGTATAACAATATTGTTTGATTCCATTTCCATTTTTGGCTTTGGTGAAGTTTCCGCCAACAAACGAGCCAGCCAAACAACAAGCAACAGCAAAAACAAAAGAAGCAAAATCAAATCATACTCAATCTCAACACTCAAGACTTATATCAAGGAAGCAAGAAAACAGAAGGCGCATAGAAATGGCAAAATGAAATTGTGGGCCAAGTGGGCGATTTACTTTCTACTGCGCATGTAAGTCCTCACAGTCCTTACTCTGGAACAAGTACCGACTTGACCGTACAGAAATCGTCCCATGAACGGTAACGAAATCTGTTGGAACGCTTTATGGACCGTTTCATGAACGGTCACAAAACGTGTTGGAACGCATTTCACGTTCTGCGCATGTCCTTGACGATACATTGTGCGGTATTCAGGCCTTTTGGAAGGAACCTTATAAAAATCTATCCAAATCACGATGGTGCACCAACATATAAAACATATTGAATGTATTGTTGCTGATGGAAGGTCTTCCACCAACTGAGGTACGAATGAATGAATGAAAGGAGGTGAGAGGTTTTTGTGGTGGCAAGAGGCACATAGGCCACAAATGGGACCCTTTGAACCTCTCCTTACTCTAATACCCAAGTACATCCCTCATCGCAACGAGGTGAGGTGGTCTCGGGCCCTGCACATCTTGTCTTCAGGTTCTAGGACCCTTCAACCTATTGTCTGCCTGTAATATCCTAGAGTATCATTGAGAATGTGTGCCGAGGAGTCCTCCTCCTCCTCGCGACAGCGACATACTACTGTAGAGATTCACGACTCGACTTGATTTTCAAGCTACCTGACTTGACTTGACGTGATATCAAGTCAAGATCAAGTCAAGTATTTGTTTTCGAAATTCAAGTCAAGTCAAGTAGTTACACATCAAGCAACTTGACAGTCAAGTTTTTCAAGCTAACTACTTGATTTTTCTTGAAAAAATAATTCTTTTTTGATATTAATCTGATTAGCTGCCAAACGCAATACCAATAAAAATCTATGTATGTATATAAAAATGTAACTTAGTTAAATAATGAACGTAATAATATGAAATAAAAATACGAAATATTCTGAATTCTGACAATAATACATAGAAAAACAGCAAACTGAAATGGGGGTGGGTTGTCTCAGTGGTTAAAGCCGAGGGCTCGGGACCGGAAGGTCCCGGGTTCGATTCTCGTTAGAGGCGGAAATTTATTTCTGGTTTTTTCAATCAAAAATGGATATCCATAAAAAAAGCTCAGCGAAGAATCCCCACCTGAGCCTTCACTCCACTGTTGGTTTCTAATTAACAGTGCTGTTAGAGTGGCGCCAAGAAACAGTAACAAAGCCTACACAGAACATGAGGCTAATGACCAGAGCAATCGATGCTGATGACATAGGACACAGAAGTAAAAAAAAATTAATATCCTCATTTGCCAACCATGATTTGATACACATAAGGCTTCTAACGGAGTTATCACCTCGATTTCTTGTTTTGGTAAGAGTTAAGGCAGCTCTAGAAAACTGCCTTTTAACTGAAGCTGAAGAAGCTGGCGTTGCCAAGAGGTCTTTAGCCATTGCGGCCAGGTTTGGAAAAATACATTCGTGTCTTTTCCACCATTCTAAAATATCTTCAGTTCTGTCCCTTGCCGCTGGAATACTATTTATAATCTGTTCATCGGTTTCATCTCGATCAGGTTTATTGTCAAGTTCCATAGCTCACGAATCTAATCTATCGAGCAGCATATTAATGCAAAAATGATGGGAATAGTCTTAAAAAACAAATTTGTTCAATTAACGACCATTCCGTGTCGGTTGGCTTTAAAGTTTTAAAGTCATCGGGCGCCTGCTTGCCGTCGTTACCTCGGTGATTCCCCTATTTTAACGCGTCGATTCGCGTTTTACAGATCGATATCAAGTAGTTTGATTTTACTTGATATCAGGTCAAGTAGTTCAGATCGAAATTCAAGTCAAGTCAAATATCAAATTTTCTAAAGCTTGAGCTTTCAAGTCAAGTATTTAAGAAAAAACTCAAGCTACTGGACTTGATGAATCCCTACATACCAGTGACATATGAAGGTGTTGTGGCCAGATAGCATGCCCACAAGTAACCTTAGCCGGTTTCTAAGGAATGAAAGACAGAACTGCCCCACCTTGGCCAGAGGTCCCAAAATAAGTTCTCTAGCTTGGCAGAGATTCGTCTCTATCTCTTAAGATGTTCATTTGGTAACCACACTTCTGTTTTATTTCTAATGGTGGCAGCAGCCAAATCCACAGCAGGTCAAGATCCAGGAAATTATTTCGCGACCTTCACCTTGCGAGCGCGTCCGTCGTTTCGTTACCTCAAACTCTAGCTTGACGCGACACCCACATAAGCGACACCTAATGTCGTGCCGAAATATCGTCTAAGACTTTTCTACATTGCAGAACGAGCCTTGATATAAACCAACAAGCACAGAATGCTTTCAGTGCTGCCTGGCTGTCACATCAGCTTCCTAGGCCCCCGAATTTCTTGATTACGAGAGACACAAGCGTACGTTCGAGAAAATTGAGGTTTACGTATTTCTGGAAAAAATACTGACCTGTCATTCACAGCTCCAACTCAAAATTGCAAAGAGGTGTGTACCTCATAATGGATCTGTTCGCCCTGTATATTATGCTTATTACTAAAATGTACTGCAGCTCTTCAGAATAGTTGTAAAAGTAATTGATAATAGAATGCAATACAAGAAGTAAAATCAGCGGGCAAAGAGTCTGATGGTCCAAATATTGGCACTGAGAACAAAATGCCAAAGATTAAAAAGCAAATTTTTCGGGCAAATAAATTTTCATACAAAACGGACGTCTAGATTTTTTGGTTCGGTAGTCTGAACTTGAGATTATCTGCATCTGTAGGTATCTGTAGAGTGGAAAGGGTGAGTGGTCCCACTGCACTTAGACCACAACTGGCCCATTGTGCATCCTCCCAGGGAATTGTTTTCTCGGGTCATCTTCTATCCTGCCAATCTTAAAAAGGTGGACAGGTCGCTTGGCCACATCTCCCTTATGTGAGCAGGTTATATAAGCCAACACTCGCCAAACGGACACTATTTAATAGAAGATAACTCTGGGCACTCACATGTGACGTATTTTGCAGTTTCGTCTTCGCTTTCATAAATTCTACATATGGGCGTATCACTTAACCCCATATAATGTGGAGATGTTTGCTGAGTTCACAATGGCCAGTTAGGGAGTCAGGAATCCGACTATGAGACATAGGTTTGACATTGTTATCGCCAACTACTTCTTGGATATTGCTATGCCAAAGCCTGCAAGGTTTTGCATCCTTGTAGCTCTACCCGTGGTTTTATCATTTGGGCATGGGAGTGTTTTTGCAATTATGGACCTCAGGATAAAATTATTTTTGCCTGAATCATGACATACTAGAATAAGGAGAAGACGGCCCGCTTGTAGGCCTATGCACTGGTGGCTCTTTTCATCAGAAAGACTCTCTCCTTCTTTCATTCATCCCCAGTGGGAATACTTGCCGTACTTGTACGACTTCGTGTGCAATAGCTTCAAACGGCTGCCTTACACAATTTGTCTTTGTTTTTAATGATCTGTTGCCGTACCTGTTTGATAGCGTCTCGCTCACACTTATCCGGACCCAGTAAATGAACGTCCGAAATATCTAAATACATGATTGGCGCCGTACAAGTACGGCTACCGTACGAAATTTATTTCGTTTTGTTTTTATAAACCTTCTGCAGTATCTATACGACAACCTCCCCTTCACACTCAGCCGGGCGCCGTAAATGGACGTCTGAAATATCTAAATACATGACTGCCGCCGTACAAGTACGGTTGCCGTACGAATTTTTTTTGTTTTTACAGACCTTCTGCAGTATCGGTATGACAGCCTCCCGTTCACACATAGCCAGACGCCGTAAGTGTACGTCTTCAATACATGACTGCCGCCGTACAAGTACGGCAGTCATCCTGAAAGGGTTATAAGAGCAAAAATGTAGAAAACTCAGTTGAAAATTAATGAGAACTGAACAATGAGATCTCGTTATGCGGCTTGAGAACGATGTAGACCTTACCGTCTCGGCTCGGCATCTCCCACAAAGACGAATGGCAGGACGTCGTAGATTTTGTCAAATCGTCGGTAGATGGCATTGGAATCCTGAACGCATCGAAACCCGTATGCAAATGCGAAATGTTCCAGCGTCTCTTGGGTATACCGCACAAACGATCGACCAACAATCTTTCGAAACGTTATTATTGTTACATCATGCAAATATTATGCAAAACCGATGTCGGCAGGAGCACACACACAGCCAACTTGAATGATTTCCATTTCCCAGCGGAAAAATATAATAGACAGATAAATCTTCATATCTCATAGTACTTAGGTGCATTTGGAGAACTGCATAATCACTAAGTATACGACAAGCGAATTATTCGATGTGACCAACTAAAAACCAACATCACAAGAGAAGACAAATCAAATTATATTCTTCGGGAAACTACTTTATATCCTGTCCTGAGTGCACTAGAAATATAGGAATATTGTTTTAGGGATCCTATCTGCAAGGTAGAAAGCAATATGCATAGTAATGAAACCTCCGCTTTAAGAGATGCAACCTACGGTGTGCCTCACGTCTCCATACTGGGGCCACTACCCTTTGCCATGTAAATATATGCTCTCAACTTTTACTTACGTCCAGAAACGTGCCTTTTATACGCAGATGACAATACTTTCCTTAAACGAAGTACAAAACTTGATGGACTTAACACCGAAATGCTTTCACTGGTAGAAAAATTTAAAAAATGTGCGAGGATCGAGACATCATTATTTCTTGGGCCCTGAGTCGGCCGTGGGACTGGTAGCAAGTAGCATAAGAGACAAAACAGATGTGTAGTTGAAAATTCAACATCTTATGGTATCAGGAGGAGTCTCTGGACATCTCCATCAAGCTACAGAACTTCTTGTAGGGACTCTGGCCAAGTTGGGGCGGTTCTGACATTGACTGGACAGAAGCAAGCACTAGTAAATGGGCCTGGTGAGGACGAGGAGTCCTTCACGACACTGCGATGCTTTGGTACCACAGGCAGGTTAGGTTAGATTACACACCACACCTATTTAGAGTTCACCGTAGAATCCACACCTTTTGACGAAGGCGTTGGTCGTGTTGAGTAAATTTTCCTTGAAGTCATTAGACTGCAGATGGGTGAAACTGTAAGTCTGAAACCTAGCTCTTTCCAATACCTACTGAAGAGGAGCACAATATGTGACAGTCCGATATTTGTTTGTTCCAGATCTATTTTCCGCAAGTGTCGGCCAATTCACTGCCTCCACTCCACTATGACCTGGAACCCGAACCAAAGTAATTTTGGTTCTTGTTTCAAGTTCATTGTGGAGATGAGATTAATACGGTTCCATACGAGTCTTGAGTCAACATAATTTCTGCTTGGAATATTAAACTCCTTCTTTCATTCAAGTTCAGAAGTACTCCGAACCTTTTGTCTTAATTACAGAAAAATAACTACATCTATATGATGTGCTTGATACTGTGAGGAATCTCTGCCAGCTTGGAGTATCGCGAAACGTTTGCTGATCTGGTCATACTCTACCCTTCAATAGAAATGCTTCTGAATAACTTTGATTTGATTGTATTATGAACAAACTATAGAGGAGGAAGAAGCTCCAGCTGCTGGAAAAACACAAAATCAAGATGCTGAACCGTCAGACTTTCAAAATGAGAGTAACATGTTCTTAGAGGAAGTGTTGGCATTGTATGGTTATCAAGAGTAAAGTCAAGAAGAAAGTCCAGAAGAGGAAGGAAAGGAGGAGAAAGTGAGCGCAGAGATGTCTGAAACAGTAAAACAACACCAAGACCAACACCAAAAAGTATCACAAATCGAACCAAAGAAGTCCAATGGAACCATCCTTAGGTAGAACTTCTGAGACTTTGGAACAGCAGAAGTCAAGAAAACGTCTGAGATATGAAATTATTTCCTTGGGACCTTGATTGTAGTGCTCCCACAGTACGATTGGCTTTTTGCCTCATTAGAGACCATCTGGTGGGTCTAGAGGTAAGCACGAAGGAAACAAAATATCTGGTAATATTTGATGACGACGGAAAAAGCTTGGAAATAGAAGATAACGTATAAATAAAGGGAACGACGGAATTTAAATACTTGGCTTCACGGTAAAAACATAGCAAGAAAAAAAAATAAAAAATAAATTGAGAGAAACAAGATCTTGCATAAGACAACTCCATAGTGTAACCTGGAATAAAAACATCTGTGAAAAAACCAAATAAATGATCTATCAAACAATAATAAGAATGATACATGCAGCGAAGATGTCCAATGGAACCGTCCTTAGGTAGAACTTCTGACACTTTGAAACAGCAGAAGTCAAGGAAACGTCTGAGTTATGAAATTATTTTCCTAAACCTTGATTGTAGTGCTTCCACAGTACGATTGGGTTGTTGCAGTTTTAGAATTCACTTGGTGAGTCTAAATATAAGCATGAAGATAACAAAGTACCTAGTAATATCGAAAGACGACGCAAAAAACTTGGACATAGAAGCTAATGTAAAAATATTTAAATACTTGGGCTTAACAATAACAAAAGATGCAACAACAGAAGAAGAAATAAAAAATAAAAAATAGACTGGGAAGAACAAAATCCTGCACAAGACAACTCCATAGTGTAACCTGGAATAAAAACATCAGTGAAAAAACTAAAAAGATCATCTATCGAACAATATTAAGAATGATACATGCAGCGGAGATGTGGATAATAAACAAGAAATACCAAAGAAGCATTCTGGCAACTGAAATGGAATACTAGAGAAGATCCTGTGGTCTCACCAGAAAAGATAGATTAACAAATGAAGAGATAAGGAGGAAAATGTAGGCGAAAAAAAAACGCTCTACAATATGTAGAGGAATGAAGACTAATATGGTAGAGGGCCACGTACGTAGGGCAGAAAACACATGGACAGACAAGGTTTGAGAATCGAGCCTTTTAGGGAAACAATAAGAAAAGGAAAACCTAGAAGTTCCGGGATAAATGAATTTAACGAAACCGCGACAAGAAAAGAACTGGAAGATAGAGACTGAAAGGACCGCGAAAAATGGAAGACATGGCTGACGGAAGGGAGACGGCACTAGCTGTAGACAACCACCATCTTTAGAAAATCAGCCCGATTTTAATACAAAATGACAACTGAAAACCCATTCTTGATAAAAAGGTGTCTCATACCTACTGTATTACACGTCACTGTGTCATCAAAAACGATTTTTTAATGGTCACGGGGATCAGCAAGGCTGTGTTGTTTTCAAATCAGCAAGGCGACCCATTAAACGGCGTTTATGTCTTTACTTGTTACTCTAAAAACGTTGATGTATGACAAACGGGTTTGTATTTACAGGGATTTGCGATATCGGACAGTTTGTTCTTATATAATTAAATGACTGACATACATCATGCATCAGCAGAGAATGACGTTGAATAGGATGCTGTGCGCCGCACATTTCTGATGAGTTTTTGTCCAAGGTAGTGACGTGAATTCGAGAGTTCGCGGAATATCGATGTCCAGACATCACCGCGGATTGATCATTGATTTGAATGGGAGATTTTGTAATGAGGATGCTGCGATTCTGTTTCGACAATACGCTTGCAGGATGTTATATTGTTGAAGGAAGGTATGGGAGAGCATAACGTTACTACTCTTTCAGCTGGTTCTTATCAAACTACAGTAATATCCGCCTATAACGAACCTGCTTTTTGCGAACTTTCGTTTAAAATGAACCAAATCTAGAGGTACGAAGCGTTGGTATTACTAAACGTGTGCTAATTTTTTCGCAAATAACGAACTTTCGGATAAAACGAACCTTAAACATTGATATTGGCGTAACATCTGTCTTTTATAACGAACCTAAAACGGGATTTTATCGCTGATAGAACATTGAGATTCAAAGACGAAAAATGTGAAGGTGGAAAGCTTTCCAAAGAATTAATCACTGTGCTGGTGGTGGCAAATTTAGCAGGAACAGAAAAAAGAAGGTTATTGGTGATTGGGAATTCCAAAAACCCTAGATGTTTTGAAAATGTCAAACAGTAAATTACAAATTCAATAAAAAAGCATTGATGACCTCAGAGATTTTTACTAATGAATTGCGGGAATGGGATGGCGAGTTAAGACGTAAAAATCGAAGAATCATATTGTTAGTGGACAACTGCCCAGCTCATCCAGATGTTAGAAATTTGAACTTCATCAAGTTAGTGTTCATGCCACCAAATACCAGTTCCAATCTACAGCCTATGGATCAGGGTGTCATCCACAGCTTAAAAAGCCATTACCGACGACTTCTTCTTTCGAAAATGGTACGTTTTACTGATAGTGGGGGTGAAAATTTTCTATCAACCTCTTAGATGGAATAAACTACCTTCATATGGCATGGCAGAGGGTATAGAAACAAACAACTATTAATTGTTTTCAACGCGGTGGTTTCCTGAAAGTGGAAAATGATTTGGATTCAGACGATGACTTGACATTAGCCAAATGGCTGAAAAAAGTTGAAAAGGAAGATGATAACCCTATTCTAGATAATCTTTTTTAATCAATTAGTCGAAGTAGAATTACATATTAATGATATTAATTTAACAAAAATAAAACAAACTAAAATAAAAGATTTTTTTAAATTAGACTCAACAACAGTTGTTAATGTGTCTGCTATATTACAAAATATATTTTATGTACCCTCATATCTATGTATTAATAAATGTATTAATAAGAATACCACATCTTTTTTATTTATCGTTTCTAGCGAACTTCGCTTATAACGAACCGTTTTCGCCGGTCCCATGAAGTCCGTTATAACCGAACATTACTGTACTTATATCGCAAGTTTTTTTTTACTAAAGGGAAACCACTTGGCGAAGGAAGCTGGCACATTGGGTTCAAGTACTTCCAACAGTGTCTGGCGCTACTTCCAAAACTCCTTGCCTTTGCTAGGTGCAACTTCTTGGAATTACATGGGAAAACAAAGCAAAAGAAAACCTGATTAAAAGTTGGCAAGGCTCTTGGCAAGAAGAGAATACTGATAGATGGACCAGGAGGCTTATGCCGAAAATTAAACCATGGGTGAAAAAGCAACACGGAGATATGACTTATTATCTCACTCAGATGATAGTGAATATGGATGTCTTCTAGAATATCAGAAACGACTCACCCATATTGAAAAAGAGGAGTACATTTACTGCTATCAGGTAGACTATACGATTTGGATTGTATACAATGGGAATCTGAGAGAGACACGGTAGATCAAAGTCTAGCAAAAATGGATCAAAAATGTTAAATTCAGAGAAGAACTGGGAGATTGTAGCTAATTTTGCCAGACAGTTCATTGGGCGAAGGGAGATAAATGTAATGGAGATGGAGAGAAGAAGCACTAGAAACATCGAAAAGCCGCATCATTTCTTAAATCAATACTTATATCGAAAGTAGATCTAAGTAAAAACCTGATCTGGGGTACTGCCATATCCGGGGACTTACTATCCTCTCTGTACAATTTACGTTTAATAAAATCACACATTAACAAAACATCTCAATTTTAAATCCTTTTATTTCCCACACCATTGGGTGAGGGGAGTGTAGTGAAGATTTTTGATTTTGAGATAATACGCTTTCTGGACGTTTATTTTTTATGTATCAACATAACAAAATCCACATCACTCATTTACGTCGGTCTATCTCTCGGTGTGCCTGTTTGTTAGCGTTTTTCTAGACACGTAAACTTAGTAACCGCTGCATGAGATTTGGGTACGGTAGACAATAATAATTTTGAAAACACCGATTTTCAAAACGTGAATGTGCGGTAGAGCAAATAGCAAAATACAAAAACTTTTAATATTCCTCAAATATCATTTTTAGGCCCTTTAGCAGGGGTTTCCAAGTATTTTCTATTTTTAGGGGGGGATCGAAATTGGGGTGGTTGGGGAAAAAAGATCTATCGGTATAATACACTTTTTTAGATGGTATCAAAAATTGCCTTGCCTATTACAGAAACCAGGAGACCTAGAATTTTCTGATGTGTACAAGTATTGCTTCAGATCGTTCTGTATTGTGTAACGTGGAAATTACTAAGTTGGGTTTACTAAAACTTTGACACAATACTATTACCGTGAAGAGGATGGAAAACGCGAACGCTTTTTAGAAATCGTGTCATTGGCGGCGCAGCAATGGGTAATCAAAAAAAAACAAAAAAATTGAACAGCTTACACTTCGTTTTTATGCGGTTTGGAGGTTCCTCATCGTTTGCCACATTTTACTTCTCAAACTTATAGGAAATACGGGAGTATTGGCGTTTATCTATCCGCATAATCTCAATAACCGCTGTCTGAATTGTAAGGAAATCCGGGTAGCGCTGTGCTGTGGATTCGTAGTAGGTAATGCGGCTATAACTTTGAAAGTCTGTGCATTGGTTGTGGAGAAATTGGCGAAAGATAAAAAATTATCAAAAAACTTCTCCAAGCTTCGTTTAGGCGTTTTGGGGTTCCTGATCCTTCTCCATTTTTGTTCTTGGACGGGATGAAATTGGGGTGGTGGAGAGAGTAGTGGGTTTGAAAACTTAAACATTTGTTGTAATTGTAAACCTTACATTGCGCTGAAAAAATGGACTTTGTTGATATCGTGTGTTTTCTAAACCTATCCGAATGTTGCCTGTGAATTTTATAACTATGAAGACATTGCTACATACATATTATAATCCTATAACGCGTGACTTAGAAACTACGAATTCGATTGTAATGAACCGTATGATTACCGTGGGAGAAATGGTAACAGTGTATCGTTGTTGGAACTTTTGCCAGTGGCGGAAGAAGACAACAAAGAAAAGGAGAATTTCAATATCGTTCGAATTTCGTTATTATACATGTCTCAAAGGTCTCCTGATCATCGTCAACTTTTTTTGATGAGCATGGTGTAGGTGTAGAGGAACTTAAATTTTTTTGCTAGCACCGACAATGTGTAGAAATTATTGAGTCAAGATACTTGACTTCATTTTTTAACATTCCTATACTATAATATTTGACCTCAAAGCAGCTTAGCTCGTAGAACAAAAAAGTAGGAGATAAGATTGTACCCCTCTAGATGAAAGTGGTGGAAATTAGTGAAAACCATCGGCACTCATTAAACATACATAAAATAAAGCTTATATGCCAATATCAAAAACAGCACAAAACATAGGAAATTTGTACATTCACGACCTGGCGGTTGAACGTGTGAAGCAAGATACATATCTTGGAACATGCTGAATAAATGGGAACAGCGATAGCTCTATTGAAATAAGAATACGCATCTTCATCTCTTTCTCTAAAGTCAGAAATACATTCGTGAAAATGAAAAAAGTGCTGAATAGTTCTGATGTAAGTCCGAAATTGAAAATGCGGCTGTTCTAGAATAATACCCCATTCACCATTACCTGGCATGCTATTATTATTGGGCACAACTTCTGTGAACTCGTTTAGTCCTTTGTTTTGATCAGGGTTTTGATTCTCTGAATCCTCTTGGCAGGTATTTATACTAGTGCTTTCAATGCTATTAACATCTGTTAAGTTTGTTAAATCATCACCGTGCCCGTTTACCATGCTGTTTATTATTTTTTCTAAGTCTTCATTTTGCAATGTTTCAAGGACATCTTCTTCTAATAGTAGTGTAGACCTATTGGATGACTCTATGTAGAGTTTATTCAAACCATCCTCGAATTCTTTTCGAAGCGTTTCTATCGATTCGCTCATTTTACTAAAAATTATTCTCAAAATTAAGCTAAGAATGAACAAAAAAATAACTGTAGCGATTATATTAGGTTATCCGATTTCACCGCTTTGAGGACATTTCTATTACCCATAACGCGAAAATGGTCGGGTGTTTCCGACCACATTCGGAGTTTCGCATTGTGGGTCTTTATAATTTACCCACAATGCGTTCTGCGCATACAAAGATTACTCAGAACGCGATGTGAGGAATTAGAGAAATCCACCACGCGTTCTGGTTATACAGTTCGGGCAGTGGTCGAATTCGGTTATTGAGTACAACATATATATCATCGAATTCTGAGAATACTATCTATGGAGAAAGTTACGAAAGATACAGTACTAATAAGGATGAAAAAATAAAGAGAAGTATTGCCAACGATCAGAAAAAACTATATTACCTGACACTTTTTATAAGAGGGGGGAAATATCATCTACTTCAACTTAGAATAGTAGGAAAAATCGTAGTAAAAAGAAAGATAGAAAGGAGAAGACATTCGTGGCCTAAAAAATTGGGAGATTCGTATAATAATTGCTCCAATAATTAGCTATTTAGAGCAGCAGTTTCCAAAGTTCGAATTTGCCTTGATGATTGCCAACCTCCAGAATGGGGACGGCACCTAAAGAAGAAGAAGAAAAAGAAGTATATGCATTATAATTTCTTCAGGTATATACGTCCAAACATAAATTAATTTTCTACCTGATCGTACACAAATTACGGTACAAGCGCACACAGGTTACCGACATAGCTTTTTCTATGATATCTCACCTGTTTATAAGCCCATCGAATTAAGTGTGACCAATTCCAGTGCTCACCGTAGAAAATTAATAATCTAAACGCCTTTTTATACATATGCATCATCCGCATCTTAACATGCATATAAAACGTTATAGGCAGACAATTACTGTGAAGCGCGGACCAGTTTGGAAACTTCGCCCATATTAGAAACGGTAGTTACAGGGAAAATATGCTTGATGACATATGAGTACTCTTCTTATATCGACCGTTGAAAGATTATTTAATAGTCTGTTTTATCTTTTTGCTCAGCTCTAGGGTAGTCAAAGTAGTAGTATACCGCGATATATTGACAGGGGTGTTTCATGATCATGATGAGCTGAAGCTGAGCTCAGGAGCAAAAAAGCTCTCAAACCAACTTACCGCCTATCCGAGTCTTCCGAAGTTTACGGACCCCAACTTCTATCTCTGAAACCACTAGGTTCTTGTCATCATTGCGAAGCCTACACACATAAAAATAATTTCTCAGATGGAGCACAGATGCTTTAATGCAAGTATGCCATAACTTCCTATACGCGCAAAGTTATGCTAATCTTAAAATGAGAATACGATATCTGACCATATAAGGGTAAGATTAAGAAAATATCTTCAGTGCAAAACTGAGAAATTCTTGATAGTAAGAATACCAAAATCTTAAATCAAGCATATGGTAATATGGCCGAAGTATTTCATAATCTTGACTGAAACACTTCATAATCTTAACTGGGAGCATTTCATAAACTTGACGCAAGTAGTACAACTTTATTCTAAAATTGTGATATTCTTGGATGAGGAATCTAGTAGTATTAATTTGAGCATTCAAACTCTTCTATGAGCATGTAGAAATTTTTCTGGAGAAATAGTAGTAAAAGTTTCTTAAATCACTTTTGATATACTTAGTACGTGTCTAGGAACACCTGAGTGAGGTCTCCGCGTCCCAATTTTTTTTAATTGCTCATTCATGGTTGGATAGATCCAGTGATAAGGAAGCTGATGGGAACCGGGACGCGACTCAAATGGCGGTGGACCAGCACTACCGGCAGATTCGATGACTGGTGGTTGACGGTGGTATTACGGGTATCACGTGGCAATGGCAAACAGTTTAACTAGATACTATTATGTGCTATTATGCAGGATCCAGGATGCAGGTATTACGCTACGGTGCTAAAGACGGCGGCGAATGCGACAATCTGAAAACCGATAATGGCGGCACGGACGCGGACGGGCAAAAGGCTGTTGAGTAGAGTAGAGAGGGTGGAGAGGTTAGAGTTGACCCGTGACACGCTGCGCGCCTGAGCACTCCGACGTTGGTACACGTCAAATCCATGATTTACTTGATACAAATATAGGGTGTGCTTGTAAAACCAGCGTTCATTTTCAAACCAAGATTATCATATTGTAAATGAAGGTTCGCATTTGCAAGCTGTCTATATTCTTGATAGAAGTAAACTGGGCACCGCTGGAAAAAATGATAATCTTGATATAAAATTATGAAATATTTGTTATTAAATTATTGTAGCCTTGGTTGCAAAGAAAACTATATTTTCTTTCGGAGCATATTTCTTTAAAATAAGTATATAAATCAAAAACATATTATTCTTGAGACAAATTTTCTATAATTTTCTCATCAGATATTCTTTCTTAGAGTGAGAACCGATATTCTTGTTGTGAGTATGTATTTAAAAGAATATCACAATTCTTGACTAGAGAATTTCTTATGTGTGTACAGCCCAGGTAAGACATCGATTCAAGTTTATTGTAATAAAGGGGGGGGAGAAATAGTTCCGGATCAACTGTATGCATTGTAATTAGTAGTACTACGTTCTAAAAGTACAGTAAAAAATAAAGTCAAGTTAATTGACTCAGTACTTCCCATACATTACGGTGATAACGTTTTATTATTTTCTCATTGTAAGAATCTATAGTCTGAGGTCCCTTTGAAACCAAATCAGCGCCCGTCTGCCCGCAAGCAAGCATCCTACACAAAAAATTTCGTAAATAGTTCCATGCAACTCTCCGTAGGAACTAAGACGACACAATTTTTATTCTGCAATCTTTAACTGATATCCTAATCACATTAGATTGCACTTGTCGGTTACGCAGTTTTCAAAACTGACCCTTTTTTCTATGCTGCCGCCAGAGTGCTGCTTACGGGCATGCCGATTTTCCGATATTTGAAAACAGATTAGATTATACTGTTTGTGTCAGTCTTTAAAGGGCAATGAAAAGTCTTCCGGGATTTGATAACTACCCTATCCGAGATTCCATTCTAC
The DNA here is from genome assembly GCA_951848785.1 of Callosobruchus maculatus. Lineage (NCBI taxonomy): Eukaryota > Metazoa > Arthropoda > Insecta > Coleoptera > Chrysomelidae > Callosobruchus > Callosobruchus maculatus. Next base: position 4,096,889 of record CATOUR010000007.1, read on the forward strand.
CTCAGCTCATTTTAACCACTCAAAAAAAAGTGGAAAAATGTTAGAAATCCCTAGAGTACCCAAAAACCGAGTTTGAATGGATTTTATTTTGTACTGTTCCTTCTTTAATTTAGTTTCACCGCCACTAAAATAATTTAAAAAAAAATAGATTTTATCGATGTCTTACACGGTCCACGTTACTACTTAGAAATTTCAGTGCTCAGTTTAATGATGAGTTACAAACATTACGCAACTATCTACAACAGTATAATAAAATTTCGAAAATGATCTTTTGTTTTTTGTCTAAGGGCAGCATTCGGATAAAGCTGAAAATATGTTATGTCGTTTCTTTACAGGGCAATGAGGAGCCCACTACCAATACAACAAATTTATCAGTTTCACAACCTCCTCCCCAAGCTACCCCAATTTTACCGCTCTAAAAAATGAGAAGAACGATTAGGAGCCCTCAAGTCACCTGAAAACGGAGTTTGAGATATTTTTATATTTTTAGTTTTGTGATTATTGTTGAGCCGCCATTTCTAAAAATCATATGCGCCTTCAAGGACCCTTAAACCTACAGTCTTTGATATCTTGCCGAAATGTCATCCAAAACCTTTCTACATTGCAGAGCGAGTCTTGACGTAAACCTACAAGCACTCAATGCCTTTAATGCTGCCTGGCTGTCAGAGCAGATGATGATCCGTCTGTTAGGCCACTGATGTTCGCGAATATGAAAGGCACAAGCTACAATCGCATATGTTTTTGTTTGGAATACCGTGGTGTGTCCCTTAAGACAGAGAGAGATAATTTCCAGGTCACACAATACAGAACGACCCAAAGCAATACTCGTATGTATACGTTAGAAAGTCCCAGCATGGTTCCTGTAATAGGCAAGGCAATGTTCAAATGGGCCTTAAAATATTATGACACTAGGCCCTTGTTTCACAGATTAATAGACATATTACTTTGTAAACTTTGGTTAAATATTAACCTAGCAAAAAAAATTCTGATTTGCATAGTTACCATACTAGGGGCAGCAACTCACTTAGATCAATTAAGCACAACACCGCAATATACGAAAACAGCCCTTTTTATATGGGCCACAAACAATTCAGATCTCTACCGAGTTCCATTAGTTGTCTAAATGGGGCAAAATTTAAAAGTGCTTTGAAAGGCTTTCTGACAAATGGCGCTTTCTACTCCTTGCAAGAGTTTTACGATGCATGTAATGCATGAATACTAACTGTTTTTAATTTGTGTAATCTTTTATGTGTTTTTATAAATGTATGTCTAAATTTCTAGGAAATGTGAATTTACAATACTGATTTTAAATCTTGTGTATGTTGACGTATCCAATATCTGTATCAGATCTGATGGATTAATAAATGAATTGAATTGAATTGAATTGAGGAATCATCACATGCTTCCCTCGTATGTTGAAAACGGTTCAGAGCTTGCTAGGTACAAAGCAAATATTTCTTTCCTCGGCTGATAGGGGCAGTAAAAACAAATGTACTATTTTGTTAACTTTGGTCAAATTAATATAAACCTAGCAAACAAGGAATCATTACATGCTTCCCTCGTATGCTGAAAACGGTTCAGAGCTTGCTAGGAACAAAGCAAATATTTCTTTCCTCAGCTGATAGGGGGCAGTAAAAACAAATGTATTATTTTATAAAATTTGGTCAAATGAATATAAACCTAGCAAACGAGGAATCATTGCATGATTCCTTCAAATGTCGAAAACGGTTCAGAGCTTGCTAGAAACAAAGCAAATATTTCTTTCCTCAGCTGATAATATGACAAATAGCATATTAAGACATTATTCGGTGTGGTCGTATCTCGCAAATTCACGCCGCGTGGTATTTGAGCTAGCGTTTATTATAATAAAGGATGAGAGAAACAATGCTAGGTCAAGGCGGGCATTGTAATCAGTTATACTATCTTCGAGAAATACAATGGAACAGACCCTTTGTTCCTGTAATAGGCAAGACAATGTTCGGATGGGCCTTAAAAAAGGGTATTATGGCACTAGGCCCTTGTTTCAAAGGTCAATAGAGATTCTATTAAAAATGCAACAAGTTTTTCAGTTTTACAACTGCCAGTAAAAACAAACGTATTAGGTGTTTTGTAAACTTTGGTCAAATATGAACCTAGCAAACGAGGAATCATTACATGCTTCCCTCGTATGTTAAAAACGGTTCAGATCTTGCTAGGAACAAAGCGAATATTTCTTTCCTCGGCTGATAATATGACAAATAGCATATTAAGACATTATTCGGTGTGGTCGTATCTCGCAAATTCACGCCGCGTGGTATTTGAGCGTTTATTATAATAAAGGAGGAGAGAAACAATGCTAGGTCAAGGTGGGCATTGTAATCAGTTATACTATCTTCGAGAAATACAATGGAACAGACCGCGCGCCGCACCGTTTTGCAATCTGGACTTCGACGACGGCCGCGGCGGTGCTTGTGCAGTGCCGATTTTCGAAATCGATACAAAAATTCGATACTGGTATGAATTTAATGAAACTAATTACATGCAAATGCCAGTGAAAGTATTATATTTGATAATTATGCATGTAAGTGTGTTTCGTCGTATCCATTTTGAAAGGTGTTGTCCGCAGAGTTCAATTTCAATTGCTTGTCAGAGCGGTCCGTTGGACCTTTATGTTCTGTCGGTCGATCGGTCTATCAGGTCTGGTTTTCCAGAGTCCAGATAACGTCAGGGAGAAATGAGGGAAGAAAAGGAAAGGGAGGAAGCAGAAGAGCAAAAAGGAGGAAGTTCGTCGGTTAAAGGGTATAGCTTGACATAATCGGTTGGAGTTCGGTAATGGTCATCGTCCTATGTAAGGACATCCGCCATTTTGGTATCCTGTACCCAGACCAGTGACACCAGCTGCTCTGCTGAGGTGTCATTGACATCTCCGTGCTACATGTATGTTCTGCTCTGCTCTGTAAGACTCTACCATAGAGTAATGAATTAAAGCTTACGAGAATGAAGCCTACAACAAATTACCCGAAGCAAACGGTCATGCAATGGACTTATGAATGAATGGAAGAAATCAAAAGCCACCAGCTTATAAGCCAATACAGATAGGCCCTTTTCTACTTCTCCTTACTCTAGTTCAGCCCACATCGCAAAAGTAAGGATGTCCTTGGATCCCGTCCTTCTTATGTCTTCAGGTCCAAGGACGCTTTAACCTACGCCAAAGGCATTACAATGACACAAAATGTGTGCCGAGGACTCCTCCTCGCCACATCGTGCATACGTCGAATCGCTTCCCCCCCATCACATACAAGTGACGTTTGGTGTTATGCCAGATAGCAGCCCCACAAGTAGCCTTAGTCAGCTGCTGTCCAATGAGAGGCAGAAATGCCCCACCTTGATCAGAGATCCTAAAATAGGTTCTATACCTTCATGTAGATGTCCAGAGGTTCCTCTTCATCCAGCACGTTTCGACGGGGGGGGGGGGGGGCGAAACCCCTGGACCCTCCCTTCGAAACGTTATAAAATGTCGCCTAAAAAATGGAATCCACAAATCTGCACTTCCCCCCCCCCCGCAAATTTAAGGTGGAAATTCTAATCTGGACCCCCCTCCCGAAAGGTCAACCAAGTGACACCCATAATCTGGACCCCCCCCCCAAACCAAACCCTGGATACGTGCCTGTCTTCATCTCATAAGATGCTGATTTTGCAATCACACCATTGCTTCCCTTCTAATGGTACCTGCTGCCAGCCCATCAGCAGTTTTAATGCAGCAAACTCCAGTATCACTTAGCATCCACATAGGTGACACCTGATGTCTTGTCGAAATGTCATCCAAGACTTTTCTACGTTGCAGGACGAGCCTTGATGTGAACCTACCAGAATTGAATGCTTAGATTGCTGCCTGGTTGTCAGAGCAGGTAGTAATCCGCCTCCAGCTAGGTTTGGTTTGGTTTGGTTTCCGGAGTGGCAGGTTCACCATTGATACTGCAGAGATTAACTGGTATCGTAGACACGACAAAGCTGAAATGGTGCGCATTGAAAACACTTGATGTACGAAATATGTTCAACTCGGCCTCTTGGAGCAAAATGATGGAAGAACTGAGAAGACGTGGCATGCCTAAATATCTTCGAAATCTAGATAGCAGCTATCTTCACTCCAGGAAAGTTAGCATTGCGGAAAAAACCCTCAGTATGACGGCCAGGGTTCCACAAGGTTCCACACTGGGCCTCTGCTATAGAACATTGTTTACGATGGAGCCTTTGGGCTCCGTCTACCCGGAAATATTCAAGCGGCCATAGTATCAGTCGCACGTGATGGGGCGATACTCAAGCACGACTTGGAGCTGGCCCCAGAGAAATCGGAGGTGATTGTTTAGCTTGAACCAAAAAGTCAGTTGTGTATCTAGACCATCTAGACAACAAGTTGGACAACGAAAAGACTTTCAGACAGCATCTCAAGTAAGTGACAGTCAAGGCAGAGAAGAAGGTGGCAATTCTTTCTCGGCTTATGCCAAATGTCGGTGGACCTAGTAGCACGAAAAGGGCACTCCTGTGCGCAGTAGTGCAGTCAGTAATTCTCTATGGAGCCCCGGTATGGTAAAGAGCCACTAAGAGGAAAAACTACCAATGGACGTTGGATAGTCTGCAGAGGAAAGCGCTGCTAAGGGTAGCTGGCGTATATCGCATCGACCAGAGCTCTACAGATCATTACGGCAACATCACCCCTGTACCTTTTAGCGGATCACAGAGCGTGCCTGTATAGAGGCAAAGAAGATCTCCCAACTACGAGACTCACCAAGCTAGAAAAATGGCAGCAGCTATGGGCAGATACATCGGAGGTGGCGCAATGGACAAAGAGGCTGATACCGTCCTTATGGGAGTAGCTGGAGTGTAAGCACAAAACAAGGTGCTATTTTCTTAGTCAGACGCTGTCAGGCCATGGACCTTTCATGGTGTATAGACACACACACACACTGCCACGTGTCTGACACAACGGAGCACACACTGTTTGACTGAGGATCTCATTTCTGAAAATATGGTGCCAGTGCTGTGAGGTACAATGGAATATCGTACTTAAGATGCTATAAAGTATCTTGAAAGCGGAAGAGTCAGAAGAACGCAGACACATGGAATAGGAAATACCTCATCCTGCGCTGCGAAGCATATCGCGATGATGCCTGGTGCATGTGGAGATAGAGGAGGTAAGGAGAAAGGGAACGGGTTTTAGCCGGTCGGGCCGTTATGGTATGATGGATGGACGCAACTGCGTCTGCTGGACATGACATCAGAGAACCCAAGCTGGCAGACTCTCTCTCACACTTCCAGGTGTGGGAATGCTTCTGCATGGCGATCATACCGACCTCTTAAGGACCGTATTCATAGTCGTCCCTTAAGTAATACTTAAGGTTCCCTTAAGTAACACACAAGAGATACTTGAGGGACCCTTAAGTGTGGCTCTTCGTTTGTATTTGTTTCCTAGACAACACCTACAATATGACGGGATTCATTTGGCGACGTTGTCATATTTCATATATAATACCCGTATGCACCGTGAGCCAGTTGCGCGATTAGTTACGTAAACCTGCATTAGATTATTTGCTTACTTCTTCTTCTTTCAGTACCATCTCCTCAGCGGAGGTTGGCGACCATCATTTGGAACTCTTCTCTGTCTTGGGCTAAACGAATGATTGTGCAGGCCTCTCTGATATTAAACCACTCTGGCGGAAGTTCCGAAGCCAGGAAAACTTTTTTCGCCCGATCCATCGTCGTCCTTCGATCTTTCCCTCAACGATCAGTTGTAACAACTCGTACTTACTATTTCTAAAAATGTGGCCAAAATATGCTGCTTTTCTTTGGTTTATTGTGGTTACTATGTACCGCAAAGTGACAATTTTGACACTGTCACTGTCAAAACAATCTTGCAAACACAACCCTGCCGTATCTCCAATCTGGATTAGTTAATCCCTTGACCGTGCATGGCTAGCTGCCAAAGATTAGCAGAACGTGATTAGGGAACTAGGATTAGAATCGCCAAACGGTGCATACGGGTATTCAATTTGTTATGCCTATGCTTACAAATTTTGATGTTTTCTGTTATCACTTTTTGTTTTATGCCAGTATTTCGTGCTTTGAGCTGGACATTTTCCCGGATGTGACAGAAATTGACAATAGTGACAATACCGTACTCCAAAATTAACCTACAAGATCGCCCTGACTGCAACGAAATGCCATGTTGACATTTCATTACTTGAGTATTAAGGCGGGTTCATGAAACTTTACCTTTGCCGTAACTTAGCCGTAAATTGAGCGTTAGTTATTAACTTTATCCTTAACTTTAGCCGTAAGAGAATTGACGTTCATGAAACTTGAATTTGGCGTTAAGGATGACAGGTGTGACGTTTCACAAAGTCTGTTTGCAACGGTCTGTTTTGATTTTAAGGTTATATTTCTAAGATTTGGGGTATTGGCGGTTATACTGTATGCGAAAGGCGAAATTTGTTCTTAAAACTACGACCAAAAATGAAGTTTAATAAAAAGAGTAAGGTGATCTCAGGAGTGGTTGCCTCATATCCATTGACATTGTAACCTAATAGTTATGATATCTATGCTCATGCCAGATCATAATTTTATATTCTGTGCGTTTCGCGCATGCTCAGACACTCCTAAGATTTAGATTTATCTATTGCGATAAGGTAAAGTTGGAAGTTAATTATCTTTTCAAGCTCAATCCTTACGCCTAATTCTTAAGTTAAATTCAAAACTGTTTCATGAACAGTTTCATTACTGACGGTAGGTTCAACTTTAGAATTAACACCAACGCTAATTTACGGTAAAGGAAAAGTTTCATGAACCCGCCTTTACTCAAGGGAGCCTCAAGTATTAAGAGACCCTTAAGTATCAACGAGGAATATGACCCTTAACCCTCTATAATAAAAGACAAGCCAAAATAGCGTATTTTGCTGCTTCTTTCTGACGAAGGTTACTGGTATCGAATTTCGGGAATACATATCGGCGAAAAGCCTTCGCTGCCACACATTACCGACGGAGGAACATCTCGAAGCGGGTAAAAAGAGTAAAAAGCCTCCAACCACCCGAAAATTCCACAACACTAAAATCCGGCGGGCAAAAACTGGTAGCCGCTAGAGAGGCAGTTTTTCATAGGAAATAATTCACATATTAAATGAATCGTCGGCAGTCTCGTCACGTGCAGCATCCGAGAGTGGCGTGTTTTTACCTTTGAGTTGGCCAACTCGGTTCGCCTGAAAAGGATTTAGCAGGACGTTTAAATTCGCGCCGATCTACCGGGCAATAATTAAGACATTTGCTGCACGGCATCACGTTTAAATCAAGCTACAACTATGTTAATAGCTAGTACTTAACGGGGGAGACTTTTTCACAATTATCCGCAGTATTTTATATGAGTGTGTGTCTCTGCTTATATACGGCGCAGCCGAGGTACGAGACCTGCATTGGCGGAGGGTTCCCGACCAACCAGGAATGCGCGTAACGAGCGTTTTGCTATAACCAAATGATAATTATACGGTCATCATAGTTATTATCGACATATAAGATCCCTTAAATGTATCGAGACCCGCCGATGAGGTGGTCATTGCATGGTCGTTTCATTCAAGTAATTTGTTATAGGCTTCAATCTCGTAAACCTCAGTACAATAAGCCATGAACGTATTGTTGAGAGAAACTTTATCAAAATCTAGCAGTTATACAAATAGCACGGCGGATGATGAATATGACATGTCATGCGGACCAAAAACAAAGTTCTTCCTCCCTTCAAGCAGAAATATACACAATTTAAGCTTGTGCCTCTCATATCCAAGAAATTCAGGGGTCTTCGAGGTGGAGGTGGATTAGCTACCTATAGCAGCTACCGTTCCAGCGGTCGCCACTTTTTGTAGCGGTAGAAAAGTACGCTCACTAGGAGCGGAGCGGAAGAAGCTACTGCTGAACTTGTGTGTAACTTTGTTTCTGTGATCTGTGGTCACATGTTATGACACTTGTTATAGGTTATGTTGTCATATTTAAAAGAAAAAGTACACACTACTTTACACAGTCTAAAACTTTGATACAATCTGACATACCTTTTAATTTATAATAACCTCAAATGGCTCAAATATGACCACACATTTGACATTTCACTAATAACTGACAGGCGTCACAAACTATTTATCATTATAGGCGCTTTCCTTTTACCCACCGCTTTTACCTGATTTATCTGATAAATCTCACTTGTGACGTCATGCCTCAGTCTTTTGTTTTCTGAAACTGAGACTAAAGTGAGATATTTTACCCCCACTTAAGCCCATCTGCACAAGCTCGAAAGGTAGATCACTTGTCTCAGATCATTTAGATGTTAAATAAATGAGGTTATGATTGTATGTAAGTTTGAATTTCAGCAGATTTTTTCGGTTTTGTGGTGTACGGATAGTCGATAGTGTAAGGTGAGTGACGAAAAAACGTAAAAAACTAGGTTATGGAAAGGATCGACAGATAATAGAACCATAGCATATTACAAAATTTTGAGGAATGACATTTAACTGCACAAACACATTCCTTTAACGCATCTGAGCATCTGAGGTTTCCAACTGAGCTGATCCAACTCATTTTTAAGTGATCTGAGTAAGTGCAGATGTAAAAGGAAAGCACCTGATATCTCAGAGCGCACAAATAATGCTTTTCAGCAGAACGCCAACAGTTGAGATGTAGCGGCTACAAAAGTAGCGGCTCCTGATCTTTTTGCTGAATGCAGCCATTGAGTGCTTGTAGATTTTCACTTAGGCTCGTTCTGAAATGCGGAAAGGTCTTGGATGACATTTCGGCACGCCATCAGGTGTCACTTATATGGGTGCCGAGTCATGCTGGAGTTTGCGGTAATGAAACGGCGGAGGTACCATTAGAAGGAAAACAGAGGTGTGGTTGAGATGGAGAGAAATCTCCGGACATCTCTGTCAAGCTAGAGAACTTACTTTAAGACCTCTGGCCAACGTGGGGTGGTTCTGTCTCTCATCAGACTAAGGCTAAGATTACATGTGGGCCTGCTATCTGGTCACAACACCTTCAGACGTCACTTTTATGTGATGGGAGTGGCAAGCGATCTGACGTGTGCACGCTGTGGCGAAGGGGAGGAATCCTCGGGTCTCACAGGTTCAAGGGTGCTTGAACCTGAAGGCATAAGATGGGCAGGAGTCAAGGCGATCCTCACTTTTGTGATGAAGGTTGGATATAGGTACTAGAGTAAGGAGGGGTGCCGCTTGTAGTCCTATGTACTGGTAGCTCTTGTCACCTCTCCCCCTCTTTCAATCATTCAACATTCGTTATCCTTTGCCGCACACCTGTCTTTATAGCAAACCTCACTCTGCGATGTAAATTGTTGAATTTCTGATGCAAACAGAATGCGCTAACGCATGAGGAAAGACAGGACCTTCTTGACCAGAGAGAACAAGTCCATCGCTTCTACTCCTAAAGAAAAAGCATACATCTTAGAGAGGCTTTCCGTCATCAATTCTACTGTAAACTTCCAAGAAAGTACTCCTAGCACCACAAGAAATGAGAACTCGAGAAGGGCAGAGGTCAGATTTCAACATTGAGATGTAAAAAGCATCCTCCAAAAACTGAACACGAAGAAATATTCTAGTTCTGACCAAATTCCAGCCACTGTCCTTCAACGCTATGCAATAGCATCATAAATAGTTGCTAGTACGGCTTCTGTAAGCATAGGTCTACGGGTAACTTCCTGGCTTTCATCAACCACTTGTGGCACAGAGCAATCGAAAATCATGGCGAATCCCATGTTGTTGCACTTGACATATAGAAAGCCTTCGATATAGTGTGGCATAAGGACTTTTGGTCAAGCTTGCTGCTTATGGACTACTACCTGACCTGCGCCAGTGGCTGAATAGCATTTTGAATGACAAATCTCTCTTTGTTGTACTCGAAGGCTGTTCATCAGACGTATTTCCAATAAACACCGGTGTTTCCCAGGGATCCGTCCTATCCCCTACACTGGTTCTGCTACACGAGCTGCTGGAAGCAATATCAAATCCAATCTACAGCTTCGCAGACGACAGTACACTAATATCATGCATGGAACCAGGCAAGCAACTAACCTCTCATGAGACTACGTCGGCGACAGCAACATGCCTCAAACTAGTCACGGAGTCCACGGAGATATCAAAACATTATCGAGCGGGAATTAGTAAATGTAGTTCAGTTTAACGTACAGAAAATTCAGGCAACAACACTGACAAAGAAGTCTTATGTTGGACTGTGGAAATGAAGGATCACCCAATAGTTAAGTCATCTTTCGTCAAGATTTTGGGGATCAACATCAATAACAACCTGTCCTGGCACGACCACGTCGTCAGTATTGCTAAAACGGCATCCCAGAAGCTTGGAGCTTTGTTCCGCTGTAGGAAGCTGTATACACCAAAGCAACTACTGCTGCCCTACAAGGCATCTTTGGAGTATTGCTCCCACGGGTGGGGATGTGCTCCGAAGCACTCTCTAAATCTTCTGGACGCTATCCATAAGAGAGCAATTAGACTAATCGATACGCCTAACCAAACAAAGGACCTCCACAGCCTCGAATGAGCTCGTCCAGATAAATAACACCGAAGGCTGTCCGAACGAGGAACATTAGAGAGGCTTTGCGAGCTCATCCTCACCAGGTCGAGATTTCTGCTCCCCGAACCAGTCTCCTCCATCATTCTTTCCTTTGGAGAATTAGCAGAATTAGCTTTCCGACTGCTACAACCTGCAGTGTTTCAAATATAACATGCACAGGCACTTATCCTCTCGCAGCGCTTCTACAGCGCCATATACTGTCAGCCTTTGTGGGAGGTTGACCATAAAAAAGCTAGTTTAAAGAATATACACCTCTATAAATGAACTTGTGTAGGCCCATTCAATAAAGCACCAGTACGAGCGTAAACCATTCTTACATGAGCAATTAGAGGTTCTTCATTAGCGGCGCGGTTCGCGAATAAAGAAGACGCAAAACGCTCAACAAAACGACCACTCAAATGTCACTGGCTCAACATGAATTTCCCATCGGTTGCGGCCTACAAGTAAGAAATCACCCAGGCTGGGCATTAAAGAATGTATTTAAGGCCAATAAGTTAGGCCCATTGGCTTGAAGATAAATACTAATTTTGGACGGGGCCGTGGCAGATTTCCTCTCTTTGCGGTGCTTCGCGAGCACGAGAATTTCTTGCGCGTCTTCAGAATTCTCTGTTTTACCTACCACGTCAACGCTGAACGAATGGAAGCTCGCGGGAAAAAATAGTTTCGTAGACTATGTCAAGAGAATACAGTCTACCATTCGCTATACCGATTTTTTTAACCCGGTAAGTGTTCCGCTGGATTAGCATCTTTATGGAAGGATTTATAGCACACTAAAAAATTTAGTGTAAAATTCTACATTCAGTGAGCGCTGTATACACAGTGAGGCCCAACTAAAATTTACCACCCACCTTATCAATGAAATGATAAAAAGAAATTAAGACCGCCCTGTCAGGCCGATTTGTATTTCAAGGGGGAACTCACCACCAGCAACCTCTACTTCAAAATCTTAAATGGGACCACCATGCTGGTGATACATCATTTTGAAGGGAATTTATTGACAAATACAACAGTGTGATCGTATTAAAGATTTAGTCACTATTGTCTATAGAATCGGCCTGCGCAATATAAACTTCGGTATGAAATGAAGGGTTTATTTTCTCATAAACAACCAACGTCAAAAAGAAGAATTTTCAGGAGGCACAGAAATATTTATAAACTCCATATAAATCGACTATTCCCATTTTCAAATTTATTATTTTAGTAGTATTAGTATAGCGTTTATTGTAAATATAAAATAAATAAAATACAATAAACAAAAAGTGCCCCAAAAAAGTTAAAACTTGTGCTTGGGTACAAGGTAATTGTTATAAAATAGAAACAACAAATAAGGGTTAATTTAGGAATATTTATATTTAAATATTATGTATTCTATATATATTAGTAATAATAGGTATTACATAAGTCTACAAGTTGGTGAATTTTAATGCGATTATTATTTACTATCCATTGTTTTAAACCATACTTGAATGAACTTAAAGGCATTAGACATTTTATGCCTTCTGGTATCTCGTTGTATAGTCTTGGATCAAGAAATGTATGACATCATAAAAAACTATTTTTTCTTGCTTTTGGTACAACATTACATGCATATCTTATGTCATATTTATGTTCGTGTTTTGTCAAGTTTGATTTATTTTTATATTGGTAAATACCTAATGACATGAAAAATGTTTGGCGGATATCTAGAATTTTGTTTTAGAAAATAACAAGTCGCTAGGATATGATTTCACTTTATATAAAATTTGTATTAAACGTTTTTGTATAGTTTCTATTGCTTTTATATTATTTTATATGTGATTATATGCCCTTCTGACTGGTTTAAGGGACAACACATTTCTGGATTATATTCCGTTCATCAAAGAAAGGAAACCCTGTGACATTGTTTTTTTTACACATAATTGCAATTAATGTAGTGATATTGGAAAATGATTTTCTTTCCAATCCAATAACAATGATCAAATACAATGCATTTCACTTCACTGTTATTGAAGATGTTCTTTGGATTTTGGGATAAAGTACTGCAAGAGGTTTTTTACTCAAAGAGCTGACGTTTCGGCGTTTATTTTTTGACCCAAAGGGATGTCATTCTTTGTCGCTATAGGGGTATGGTCGATAGGTAATGCTGGTATGCTTTACATTTTATCGTTATTTTAATATTTTAGTTATATAGAATGGAAAATTGTATTACATTTTAGTCTTATGCAACTTGTCAATGCTTAGATGTACCAATTTTTTCTAATTTTTTTATAGTTTTTAATGTTTTTCGGCGAGTTGCATTTTTTAAAAATTGTCCATATCCTTTAAATTTTAATTGAGAATTTTATGTGAAATTTTTTTAATGTGTGTAAGACTGAATTGTCAATATTCATATTTAACAGGCTTACAAGTAAAACTAGTCCAACCTCGTGTAAAATTACAGCTAAGCAAATTTGGTTCAAAATAGCCTTATATAGTAGAGTGTAGAAGTACCTACACCTTTGAAGATTGTTAGTTATACAATATCAACGTGAAAATGAATTGCTAGAAGGTACGAATACGAAAACGTCGTGAAACTAGGTAAATCTATAAGTACAGAACATCAATTTGAATAGCTATTTTATCTTTTTGTGTTGGAAGAGCACTATAATTATGCGAATTTCAAATACACTTGCATAATTATATCATCTATGTACTTCGTTTCCATGAGTATCTAATAATAATTAATTAATAATTCTACTGATGCACAGTGATACCAATCTCGTAAGTTTTTCAGCCATGAAGTGCCTCTATTTCCCTGCACTTCTGTTTTTCCCTTGTATTATTAGCTGAAGAATATGATATATTTCTCCACTTCAACGTAACCCAAGTAAGAAAGTCTCCTCACTTTTACAGTTTCTACTATTTCTGCTTCTTTATTCATATGCCTAAATATTTCACCATTTAAGGCTGTTTCCGTCCAAGAAACTGCGTATGCGTCTAAATACCCACATTACGAGAGCCTCAAGTTTTTTCACATCAACTTTGTTCTTCTTCCAGGACCCCATCATCAATCATTTTTGTTGGGAGAATTTTTGGAAGGATCTAGAAAAGCTTTCAAATTTGCTTACGTGATATTTTTATACACTTCTGTCCTAGATAGTTTTGCATTATATCGAAATACACAAAGAAATGTATATTCTAGAGAGTCAATCGGCATGCGGGATTTGAAACGCTTATTTTCATGTAAGTTTAACTGCAAAAAAACGTTCATCCAAGGCAATGAGACATTTTTTATCAGTCGTAATTAATTACTACTGATATTCTAATAGCCATCAACTGCTAATGAGTCATTTCACTTCTACACTTCACTTAGCGACTTTCCTTGAGTTCACTTGAGGTACATGGAGTGTTGTACCTATATATATACATGAATTATTGATACCAGACAAAGTTTGCAGCTAGAGATAACAAGTGCAAACAAGAACGCAGTCATGGAAAATTACAACCGTCTGATATTTTTATTCATCTCTAAGAGGTATCAAGTGCATCTGTTTGACTTAGTTTGGCGGTAGTCTTGACTCGATAATGTTCAGCAGATCCATACTGTAAAGGTTGTAAAGTGTTATTGAAGAAGAAGATCTGATCGCAGTGCAACAAAACAATAGTTTTGGATTAATATCAAGGCTCGATAAAGATTATTGGGAGCCTGTAGTGGTTAAGAGGTGGTTTACTGGGTTCCCTTGTGATCGCACAAGTGATTTGGAGCTCGTCCAAAAGAAATGAGACATAAAATCCATAGGGTGGTACCGAACGATCAGAGACTGAATGTTCGTAAGTTGACTGAGGCTATAGGCATCTCCGCTCCATTTTGCATGAATATTTAGAAGGAGAACACTGTCACGCGATGGGTGTCACCACTGCTAACGATCGACCATAAACACAAACTGTGTTACCAATTCAAAGAAGTATTTCAGCGTATCCAGCCGCAATGCATACAATTTTCTGGCGTTTCTTTACCATTGTATACACATAGGGCCCGCAGTAATCAGTGGTTGAAGTTCGTATTTTTCTCCTCGCATGGTATGAGCTACATAACTTGTTTTTCTTTCCTTGATGGTAAGCATGAGTTCTTTTTATTTTTTCATGCGATTAAGGACTTCCCTGTTCGTTATTCTTTGACCCGTGATCTTCCTGGTATTTGGCGGTAAATATACATCTCAAAATCTGAAGTCCACCTTCCTATCAATACCCAAAAAACCTAATTCTAAAACATTTGAAGATCACAGACTAATCATCCTAATGAGTCATGTCTTGAAAACATGAAACTCAATTTGGTTTCAAGGACGGCTTAGGGAAAAGAGAAGCCCTGCTAAGTAAGAATCTACTAATGCAAAATGCTACAATCAAAGCAAAGACGTATACATTTGTTCCATAGACTATCAGAAGGCATTTGATAATGTACGACCCGACCTGCTACTCCCAATACTAAAGAACATTGGCCTAGATGAAAAAGATATACGTCTCATTCAGAATCAATATTGGAATCAAGAAGCTAAACTCAAAGTTAGCAACACGATACATACTGATTACATGGAAATAACGAAAGGAGTTAGACAAGGTTGTATTCTTTCCCCTATCCTGTTTAATATTTATGGTGAAAGAATTTTCCAACAAGCACTTGAAAACGAAACAAGAGGTATAAAGATAAACGGAACACCTATTAATAATCTCAGGTATGCTGATAATACTGCGATTATAGCGGATAATATATTAGATCTACAAATACTAGTCAATAACATTAACAGAGTTGTGAAGGAATAAGGATTGAATATAAATGCTTTAAAAACAAAATTAATGGTAGTAAGTCGCCAGAATAGAGGTAGTGAAAGCCTTTCAACCGACAGCCAGAAAATCCAAAGAGTTGAGAAATTCAAATATTTTGGGGCCACTATAAACGCGAAATGCGACTGTGATGAAGAAATAAAGATCCGGATTGCTGTGGCCAGAAATACTTTCATAAAGTTTAATACTTACCTCCTTCGCCGAGAAGTGCCTCTGGACTTAAGACTGCGTGTACTTAAATGCTACATTTGGCCTATAGTAACATATGGTTCAGAAAGCTGGTCAATGAAAGCAAGATCAATGAATCGTATAGAAGCATTCGAAATGTGGACTCTAAGAAAACTTCTAAGAATACCCTGGATGGACCATGTCACCAACGAAGAAGTTCTACGAAGAGTAAATGAAGAAAGACACCTGCTGCACATTATCAAAAACTAAAAAGTAGCTTACTTGGAACATATATTAAGAGGCTCCAAATATAAAATCCCGAAAGAAATCTTAATGGGCAAAATAGAAGGAAGAAGAGGGCCAGGACGAAAACAATATTCTTGGCTCAGAGATATCAGAAACTGGTGCGGTATCAGAGACATCGGAACATTATTCAGAAAAGCAAGAGAACATACCTTACACATTATCTAACATGATGAACAGTGACTCGCCTACACGCTGCATTGCGTACGGCACCTAAAGAAGAAGAATACATCTCAAAGGCGTCTATTTTATTTTTTCCGTACAGAAGAACCGAGAAAATGTAGCATCTGACCATACGAAGTTTTGAGCTTAAATCTGCGATCCTATGAAAAATTTTCTCATACTTATAAATGCATTTCTGACCTGTTTGAGGTGGCATTTGACCTATGTTTTGGGTCATATTCCTCATTTACAATACTCCCCAGAAATTTGTAGGACGACACTAAACTTGTTCCATCTTATTATACCGTTGATACTTGGATGATCCTAAGCAGGTGTCTTGGCAAATGCAATGACATTAGTTTTTGCCTATTTATGAGGAAGCCAAAATGTTCACTAAAATTCTCGGCTAACACAACAGTGTTTTCAGCATATCTGATATTATTGATTATTTTCACAGTTGGTTTTAGAGAGCCTCTTTGAAAATAAGACAGAAACGTATAAACTGGGTACCAAACCTTATACAAAGTAGTTCCAGATGGTGCCTGTTGTAAGATATGGAACGAAACTGAACCATGAACCATAATTTGTGTGTGTGGTGTCATTCGCATCTCCTTTTTACAATGCGAGTCATTTTGCGGAACGGGCCAGGTCTTTTTGTGGGTAATCACCGAAAGCCAGGAACGCTGATTGCAATCTTTTCGAACCGCGCGTACGTCCTCATTTCGGTGAAACCCAATGAGGTCGGATGCTGGAGTGGAAGGATGTATGTACCCTCTTCAACTACCTGCTGTTTCAAAACTCAAAGCCGATTCGGATTGAACGAAGAGCTGATCTTCGATACAGATAATCATTCTAAGGGTCTTGAAGAATTTTATTATTTAGAAAAAGTTTAGACTAAATTAATCGAACTGAAGTGAGGTTATGTAGAAAGGAAATTTACGTTCTACTAAAAGTCATGGACTTATCAAAACCTCTTAGCTCCTAAGTCGTTGTGTTACAAGACTAAACATAGCATGGAGTTACATGGATTTTAAATACAGGGTGAAATACGATCTTCTTTTTATGAAGGCTGGCAATCCAAGTAGCTAACATAGTTCCAGATACAGTTATGCGGAAAATATCAAGCTATGAGCCAAACTATCTTCGGATGACCTTCAATCGAGAATTTTAGTGACTGCCGACAGACCTTTTACCTTGGACTTTTCCTCTACAATCAGTTGTAGAAGTTCGTATTTTTCTCCTCGCATGGTATGAGCTACATAAGTTGTTTTTCTTTCCTTGATGGTAAGCACGAGTTCTTTTTATTTTTTCACGTGATTAAGGCCTTCGCTGTTCGTTATTCTTTTACCCATGCTATTCTTGGTATTTGGCGAAAAATATACATTTCGAAGGCGTCTATTTTATTTTCCAGTTCTGCATCTAGAGGCCAATTCTCGGATCCATACAGAAGAACGAGCTTAGATCTGACCCTATGAAAAATCTTCTCATACTTATAAATGCATTTCTGGCCTATTTAATGTGGCATCTGACTTCTTCCTTTGGGTCATATTCCTCACTTACAGTACTCCCCAAATATTTTTAGGAGACACCTGTTCCACCGTACTACCGTTGATAATAGATGATCCTGTACAGGTGTTTGGGCAAATGCAATGACACTAGTTTTTGTCCTATTTAGGAGGAGGTCAAAATTACAACTAACTTTCTCAGCTAACACAGCAGTATCATCGGCATATCTGATGTTATTGATTATTTTCCCGTTGATCTTAATACATATGCGACTCCTTCCAGACTTTCTTTGAAAATATAAACGTGCTCGCCCACTTAGACGAAGCGTCGCGAAGGGAAGCGGCGCGAAGAAAATTGTGGATTTGACGCCAGAGAAGTTTACATTAGGTTATATGGCAGCCCGCACACTCAGGCGGCGCGAAGCGAAGAGGCGCGTCGTTTGACGCGCGAATTCCCTTCGGACCAACTAGGCGTCGTTTCTCTTGACGCTTCGCTTCGCCTGAATGGGCGGTACCAGGCGGCAAGAAGATCCTAATATTTTTTGATGACCCTCGCATATTTTCAGTGTTTAGTAGTATTTTGTAGGAAGTGGTGCTAAATTGAAGTCTCTTGCCGTGATACAAACACATCAGTTACAAAGGTAATTTAATTATTTTTGGTATCACTGTGAAAATAGTTATTTAGATTGAAATTTGGAATGGGTGCATGTGTTTTGTATTGATTATGTTGAAATAGAAAACAGAGTACATAAATAAAATTATTTTTCGGAAGTGGAAAATGAATGAAATTCACCATGAGTGTCTCTTTTTCGATTTATGTCATGAACCCAGCACTTTCTTTTGTTTTTTTTCTTTTCTCTTTCTCTTTCCATAGTGGCAATTAAACTCAATACAAAGAGTTCCCCTTCTGATGAACTGCTCATCGTACCTCACTAGACAACGTACCCCGTTTAACTGCTTAAAAACAAGTAAAATTCACGTCGCGCCGTAAAAGACGCGACGCTTCGCGCCGCTTCACCTCAGTGTGCGGACATAGGTTAAATGACGGTTCGCCTCGCGTCGCTTTCGTTCGCGACGCTTCGTTTAAAGGTACGTTTACATCTGACATTTATTGCATGTTATTTATGTCAGATAGTGATATGTGAAAATGTAAACAGGCATGCAATTTATGTCTGAGATATATGTATCATTCTCCGGTAATAAGTGTCGAGAGATCTATACCACTGATGTAAACACCACTGCGTCTACAAGTCTCAGCTTGTCCGAGAGAAATCGCAGTAGCTGAGTAGTCGTCTACCTTTGAAGAAGTGTCGGGAGATTTATAGTGGCATTTGAACAAAATGGGTGATAAAAAGGAATGGTTAAAAAGTGAAGTGGACGAATTAATCAATATGTATCATAATAAACCAGAATTATGGGATGTGAAAAACAAAATTTATAAAAATAGACTGAAGAAACAAGATGCACTGAGTGAGATTGCAGAAAAATTCGAAACTACGGTTGAAGAGATAGCTAGAAAGATCCATTTTTTTTTCTTAAAACTGTTCATTGAAATCACAATGGCTTCACATTTTCTCTTTGATACTTTCATTGTACAGATATACTATTCACACAATGAGTACCAATTTAGGACTGTGGCTGTCTTTATACTTATATAAGCTATAAATGTCAAGCAATTTCTATAACAAATGTAAACAGTCAATGCTATTTATGTCAGACATTTGAAATTTATGTCAGGACACAAGTGCCAACACGTCTATCAGCTATAAATGTCAAGAAATTTATATCGTTAATGTAAACGATCAATGCTATTTTATATCAGACATCTGACACCTATGTCTCGACAGAAGTGTCAGATGTAAACGTACCTTAAGTGGAGAGCACGTTAAGACAGAAACGTATAAACTGGGTACCAAACGTTATACAAAGTAGTTCCAGATGGTGCCTGTTGTAAGATATGGAACGAAACTGAAGCATAATTTGTGTGTGTGGTGTCATTCGCATCTCCTTTTCACAATGCGAGTCATTTTGCGGAACGGGCCAGGTCTTTTTGTGGGTAATCACCGAAAGCCAGGAACGCTGATTGCAATCTTTTCGAACCGCGCGTACGTCCTCATTTCGGTGAAACCCAATGAGGTCGGACGCTGGAGCGTAAGGATGTATGTACCCTCTTCAGTTACCTGTTGTTTCAAAACTCAAAGCAAATTCGGATTGAACGAAGAGCTGATCTTCGATACAGATACTGATTCTAAGGGTCTTGAAGCATTTTATTATTTAGAAAAACTTTAGACTAAATTAATCGAATTGAAGTGAGGTTATGTAGAAAGGAAATTTACGTTCTACTAAAAGTCATGGACTTATCAAAACCTCTCCGCTCCTAAGTCACTGTGTTACAAGACTAAACATAGCATGGAGATACATGAATTTTAAATACTGGGTGAAATACGATCTTCTTTTTATGAAGGCTGGCAAACCAAGTAGCTAACATAGTTCCAGATACAGTCATGCGGAAAATATCAAGCGATGAGCAGCCAAGCTATCTTCGGATGACCTTCAATCGAGAATTTTGATGACTGCCGATAGATCTTTTACCTTGGACTTCTCGTCTACAATCAGTTGTAGAAGTTCGTATTTTTCTCCTCGCATGGTATGAGCTACATAACTTGTTTTTCTTTCCTTGATGGTAAGCACGAGTTTTTTTATTTTTTCATGTGATTAAGGACTTCACTGTTCGTTATTCTTTTACCCATGCTGTTCTTGGTATTTGGCAGAAAATATATATTTCGAAGGCATCTATTTTCTTTTTTTCCGTACAGAAGAACCGAGAAAATGTAGCATCTGACCATGCGAAGTTTCGAGCTTAGATCTGATCCTATGAAAAATCTTCTCATACTTATAAATGCATTTCTGGCTTGTTTAATGTGGCATCTGACTTCTTCTTTTAGGTCATATTCCTCATTTACAGTACTACCCAAATATTTTTAGAACACACCTGTTCCACCGTACTACCGTTGATAATAGATGATCCTGTACAGGTGTTTGGGCAAATGCAATGACATTAGTTTTTGTCGTATTTAGAAGGAGGTCAAAATTTTAACTAACATTCTCAGCTAACACAGCAGTATCGTCGGTATTTCTGATGTTATTGATTATTTTTCCGTTGATCTTAATACATATGCGACTCCTTCCAAAGCTTCTTTGAAAATATAAACGTGCTCGCCCATTTAGACGAAGCGTCGCGAAGGGAAGCGGCGCGAAGAAAATTGTGGATTTGATGCCAGAGAAGTTTACATTAGGTTATATGGCAGCCCGCACACTCAGGCGGCGCGAAGCGAAGAGGCGCGTCGTTTGACGCTTCGCTTCGCCTGAATGCGCGATACCAGGCGGCGAGAAGATCCAAATATTTCTTGTTGATCCTCGCATATTTTCAGTGTTTAGCAGTATTTTGAAGGAAGTGGTGCTAAATTACAGCCTCTGGCCGTGATACAAAGACATCAATTACAAAGGTAATTTAATTGTTTTTGGTATCATTGTGAAAATAGGTATTTAGATTGAAATTTGGAATGGGTGCATGCGTTTTTGTATTGATTATGTTGAAATTAATAAAAGTATTTTTAGGAAGCGGAAAATGAACGAAATTCACCATGAGTATCTCTTTTTCGATTTATGTCATGAACCCAGCACCTTCTTTTGTTTTTTTCTTTTCTTCTTCTTCTTCCATGGTGGCAATAAACTCAATACAAAGAGTTCCTCTTCTGATGAACTGCTGATCGTACCTCACTAGACAACGTACCTCGTTTAACTGCTTAAAATCAAATAAAATTCGCGTCGCGCCATAAAAGACGCGACGCTTCGTACCGCTTCGCCCCAGTGTGCGGACATCGGTTAAATGACGGTACGCCTCGCGACGCTTCGTCTAAGTGGGCGAGCACGTTAAGGCAGAAACGTATAAACTGGGTACCAAACGTTATACAAAGTAGTTCCAGATGGTGCCTGTTGTAAGATATGGAACGAACTGAAGCATAATTTGTGTGCGTGGTGTCATTCGCATCTCCTTTTTACAATGCGAGTCATTTTGCGGAACGGGCCAGGTCTTTTTGTGGGTAATCACCGAAAGCCAGGAACGCTGATTGCAATCTTTTCGAACCGCGCGTACGTCCTCATTTCGGTGAAACCCAATGAGGTCGGACGTTGGAGTGGAAGGATATATGTGAGTGCCACCGCGTAAATCGTGCGGTGTTTATGGGCGCGCTTCATATTACCGCAAAGCGGCCGCGGCCGGTCAGATCGCGGGCCCGAGAGCCGTTTACGATGCTCCTTTGCGACACGAAAACGCCTTAAATTCATCACACGTCATTCCCAAAGAAGAAGCCTGAAGAAGTAGACGCTACAACGCTGCTCTCAAAAGTTTGGTTGTTGAGAAGTCAATGACTACCACGTGGATAAGAATCATGTCAGGCTACGGCTGCTGTGCATCACATGAATAGTGTCCACCCAATTAGCTTCTGGATAGCCTATTATGAATACAACAAATTTTATACCCCCACCCTCCAACCACCTCAAATTCTCCTCCACCCATAACCCATAAAAAGCCTAAAAACGAAGTTTGGTCTAATTTAAAAGCTTTTATTTAACTTGCAATGTATGTACGCTTGTTCGGGTGGAATCTTGCAACTCTATTTTTAAGCAGATATCTTCAACCGATTGAGCTGAAATTTTGTATGCACGTTTAGCTTGAATGACAATGCACGATAAACTATGTGGCGTCGTTCTAAATCTAATAGTGGAATCGTTATTTAATGCATTTCTACAACATGGGTATCCATATTGATATGAGAATGCCCTGTAAATGGTAAGGGGAATGACAATCTAATGAGAGGAATGTCATCAATGATCGATATACTTGTGTAAATTAACTAGTACCTATTCAATTGACTAACTTGGTCTGCTAAGTTTAAGTGTGTTAAAATTTCAGTTAAATTGAATTCCTATAGGTGTACTTATGCAAACCTCGCGACAAGCTTTTATGATCATATAAATTGTGTATAATGAGGCTATAAGTTGATAGTTAACAGTCTAAAGGAACATTTTATTTTCTTTTTTTGGAACCTTTAAATAAAAGCTTTCTTTAAAAAAGTGTTTTTGTTTCAATTTATTTATATTTTTAGTTTTTTTAATATTGCTGCGCCGCCACTGCCACGATTTCTAAAAACCATACTCGCCTTCCATCCCTGCCACGGTAATAATACTGTGCATTGTGACCACAGCTATATTTCTGCTTTACTTTGCGTTACACAGATGACATAATCGAAGAGTTGTATAATGATAAATGTACTTTGTTGATGATGCTAGATTATAGTAAGCCTATACATTTATTAGCGCCATATCTAACTCATCGAATTCAAGGCGTCAATCTCGAAGGTAAGGTATCTCAGACAAGAATACTTCCATCTGCTATACTTCAAGAATCGGTTCTATGGCCATTGCTTTTTTCTTTATACTCCACTCAACTCACAGACAATTAAGTACTGTTCTACACAGATGTATGTGGATCTAAGTACCTCTCCACGCACATGTATGTGGATGGTAAGGTATCATTCGTTTGTAGCAGATGCAGCCAAAAGAGCAGTCGCAGAAACCAATTATGATATAAAACAAGTATCTACACAATCTGAATTGCACACACTGCTATTAAATCCGAAAAGAAAGAAAGAAATCCTTTAAACCTTGTTTTACACCTCAGCTGCAAAATAGAGTCAAAGGTAATAGCATAAATACTGTTCATGAAGCAAAAAATCTAGGTTTGATCATAGATCTGAGTATTCATAGAGCACATGCAGCCCTGGAGTTACCCTATCCCCATAGAGAATATTTATCAGTACCAAAAAAGAAATTCTTATGTTTGATCACAGTTCAACTTTTGTCCTACACTATATGCGCCAGGTTTAGACAAGGATTGCATGGACCGCATAAAACGTGTCAACATAGGTTGAGAGAATTAAGATGGCTGTCAATGGAAAATAGATTTAAGTTTTTCTCACTATGCATATTCCACGAAATCCCTTTATCCGAGACCCCTCTCTCTCTGTATAACAAAATATTTTCCATTCCAATGTGCTCAGCCTCAGAATACCAGGAACAAAGGTTTAATGGCAGCTCCACGCCATAAATCTGCATTGCAAGCTAAAGATGCCACACTTTTAAGATATACATCTTTTATAACTCTATCCCTCCTAATTTGAAGAGTTATGTCTATCTAGATTTAAGAAATATGTATTTGACTTATTTTATAGCTCTACAATTTATACAATAATTAGCAATAGTTAGTAATAGCTATTCGGTGACCCACGACCGTCTCGTCTTTAGGCTGCAAGTTAAGTTAAGTGATAAATGTCACAGTCGTAGTTTACTTTTTAGTGTTTGGCAAGAGTGAGTGGAAGAGCATCTCGTTGTGAACTCTTCCTTGAGGTTTCTCCTGTAGTACCTCTCTCGATAAACCATCTTCAATTGTCTGCTTGTTCTCTGTATGAAAAATAAAGGCATTATTATTATATTATTTGACACTCTTAGCCACAATGTGCTCCTTGCTAAATATTCACAGGTTTTGGGGAAACAACTTTACGGTTTTTTGAATCATACATAAAGACAAGAAAAGGTATTTTTACACAATTGTACATCTCATTCTGAAAGAGTTCCTCCACGAGTTCCTCAAGGGTCATGTTAGACAATTACAGCGGCATAAGACAAGTTATTGTTCCTAGTCTCAGACCTAGGCCTGCCAGGGGATGTCCCCAGGGGGGAGTGCTCTCACTCCTTCTGTGGACCATTCTGGTGGATGACCTGCTGAACGAGCTCTCCATCAGTGGTGTGTACGTGCAGTGCTATGTGGACGATCTGGTTATTGTAGTCAGAGGGAAGTATGAAAGGACCATCTCTGAGCCTCTTCAACAAGCGTTAAACACAATCGACAGTTGGTGCAGGAGGGAACAAATGTCGATAAACCCCCATAAAACAGTTGTCGTTCCGTTCACCAAAAGACGGAAACTAGACAAGCTCTGCTTACCTACAATAGCCGGAGAATCAATCCAGTTTGCAGAGGAGGTGAAATATCTTGGTCTTATATTGGACAAAAGACCCACCTTTAACTCTCACCTGGATAACCGAATCGGAAAGGCCCGACTCGCCCTCTGGATACTAAGAAGGATTTGCGGCAAATCTTGGGGCGCTGGTCCTAAACTGATCTACTGGATATATCTGACGGTGGTCAAACCCATGGTAGTATATGGCGCTGTTGTCTGGTGGCAGAAATGCCTACAACGGACAGCCAGAGTCAGGCTGGCAACGGTGCAACGCACCGCCTCTTTGGCCATCACTGGAGCCATGTCTACCACACCAACCCTTCTAAACTTAACACCTCTGCACATTGAGGTGGAAAGAGTTGCAAAAGTGGTCGCCTACAAACTGCCATCAACCGGCAGACCTGACAAAACGGAACTAGGACCAGACACAACGGGTATAATGGGTGAAATTACCCAGCATCATGTAATCGGAATGGTCTCGGACTATATGGTTTCCCAAGAGCATAAATAGAGCGATCCTATAACGTCCTTTTCCCAGGCAGGGACGAATGGAGGAGGGACGATTTCATATCACCCTCTGATCTTGCGCTATTTACTGATGGCTCCAAGTCTGAACTGGGGGCAGGAGCGGGAGTAGTGGGTACCAATCCAAGAGTTGAAATTTCAGTCAACCTTGGGAGGCATACCACAGTCTTCCAAGCAGAAATGATTACCATAGAGCTGGGAGTCAGGGAACTAATCAAAAGACCCGTGACAAACACATCTATAAAAATCTTTTCAGACAGCCAGGCTGCATTGAAGGCACTGTGCTCCAGTCGGGTTAATTCAAGACTGGTATGGAACTGCATGCACCTCCTCAACAAACTCGGAACGGGAAACAGGGTAACCTTGATTTGGATTCCGGGTCACAGCGGAGTGGAAGGCAATGTATTGGCCGACGCGCTAGCAAAAGGAGGAACTGAATCTGTGGTCATAGGACCAGAGACATTTGTAGGCACCGCTAAAAAGACCATCTCGGACTGGGCAGTGAAAAAAGCACTCCTGAACTGGCGAGATACACCAGGGCTACTGCACTCGAAGGCGTTTATAAGATACCCCTCGAGTCAGGCCCTCCCGAGGATCATGGAATATAACAGGTACGACCTCCGCATTCTGGTCGGTCTGCTGACGGGACATGGTCGTCTAAGGTACCATATGCGGAAGCTGGGTCTTGAGCAAACTTCAGACTGTCGCTTCTGCTACGTGGAGGACGAAACGGCGGAGCATATTCTTTGCTCCTGTCCAGTACTGGATAATGCTACGTTCCAGACATTCGGATTTGCCCAACTGGAGCCTCATGACTTCAAGGAAGTTTCACCCTTCACGTTGATCGCCTTCGTAAAGAGGTGCGGACTGTACGGTGAACTCTAAAAAGGTGTGAGCCACAATAGACATAGTTGAGTCGCAGTCGAAGGAGGCAGCACTACCCCACTCACTATCAACCTAACCTAACCTATATGTATATCCCTCGGTGACATTGCGTCGTCGCCCAAACTCAGCCAACTTGATGACGATCGCCGGGCTACCTTCGCTGCGCTGCTGTGTCGGTATTCGCGATTTCCAAAATAGTCGATCGCCCGCCGAATACCAATTAGCCGATGTTTATGAACATCGTGTGGCATCACCGATACCGGCGCATCAAAGGCCTCCTCATCCCTTTTTTCTAGCCGGAATTTGCTATCGCTGGAATTATTAATATTCACATGGTAACGAACGCGGGTTTGCTTCTCGGTAAAACGTTTGCATTTGATATTATGTACAAGGTGAGTTCCGTCTGCAAGACATTACAAGTACAGCGAGGGCATTAGTCATTTGGTGTGTTCAAGGTCCGACAGTACGGTGCATTGACATGATCGATCGTATCTTGCGTATATCACTAAAATGCTAATTGGCATGCCCAATAGGTAATATGATGTCTTTCGTCAAAATACAATTTGTATTATTTTTATATTTGAGGAGCAGCAGCATCATAGTCACAATGTCTTAACAGACATGTTGTGAACTCGTAAAATGCATTTACTGATTTTACGAGTTTCTCTTGGGATATCTTTAAGATCTTTAATGCAGTAGTTTCCCATTTGCCTGCTGCATCCTCATGCCGTTCACCAGATGGTATCTACTGGTTCATCCGCCTTTAGGGGCAATTTCTCATCCCCCAAGGACAAGAAGATGTCCTGACTCTTGTCAACTCGTCCACCCAAGGCTGTTCATTGAGAAGAGGTTACTGCTTATACCGACAGTAGTTTGGTTCCTTTTAGTCGCCTTTTACGACACGCAGGGTATACGATGGGAGATATTCTAACCCGCCCCCACACGGAGGTTTAAGGAGCAGACTCCTCTCAAAATGCATTTTGTCCATGTTTATGGGACAATATCTGGAAAGACTGTGGCCAACTATAGCAGAAAAACGTCGGAGAAGTTTTTGAATGCGCTGAGAATGGTTTTACCTAAAAAATGAATAGTTATTTGACAGTTACTATTATACTACTAAAGGGTCAGCCAAATTTAGGGTGCGATTCAATTTTTCGAATAAAACTCAAACTATTTCGAATCCTTTGCGATCCTTTGTTATATTGCAAACATTGGCCTTTACCATTTATACGCGAAACATAATATCGAGCAAATGGCCTCCGCGATTCTTCTTGCAGTACATAATTCTGCTACTGAAATTCCTTATAACATTTTGGCATACATGAGGTTGTATTTCACCAATTACACGGCGCATTTCGTCTTTGAACTCCGCAATGGTTTTGGGATTGTTGGCATAGACTTTTCCTTTCACGTAACCTCTTAGAAAGAAGTCCAACGGGGTTAGATCGCAAGATTTTGGTGGCCAATCCACATCACCTTTCAACGAAATCAAGCGATGGGAAAATTTGGATTTCAAAAAATCGATGGTTTCGCCTGTAGTGTGACTCTTCGTTCCGTCTTGTTGAAACTACATGTTGAAAGTGTCCATGCCATCCAATATCGGCTACAAAAAGTTTTCCAACATCACTCGGTAATTGACGCCACTCACAGTTGCCGCTTTTCCATCGGGTTTTTCGGCCCAATCACTCCTTGGGCTGAGAATCCTCACCAAACAGTGACCCGTTGTGGATACATGGATACCTCTGCAAACGTCCTTGGATTTTCATTGCCCCAGATGCGATAGTTTTATCTGTTGACGTAGCCATTCGAATGAAAATGAGACTCGTCACTAAAAATGATTTTTTCGTAAAAACGATTGTCACTTGACAGCTGCTCTAAGATCCAGTTAGCAAACGTTCGACGTCTTCCATGATGATTTGGCAATAGTTTCTGCGTGAACTGAATTTTCTACGCATGAAGTCCCAAATCGTCTTTCAAAATTCGCCGCAGGGAGCCATAAGAAATGTTGACTTGCTGTGAACGTTGGCGAATGGAGGTGGATGGACTGTCCGCGACACTCTCACGAATTGCTTCAATGTTTTCATTCGAACCCACTGAACACTGATGTGGAACATGTCGCAGGTCACAAAACGAACCAGTTGACTCGAACATCTGCACCATTTTTCGTATAGCCTTCTCAGATGGTCGATAAAATCGACCGTATTCACTTCGGAGTTTGCGAAATGTGGTTCTCACAGAACACGAATTTTCGTAGTAAGTTTGAATAACTCTAGCACGCTAAACGATGACATGATTACAAATGGTATTGACTGGAGATGTCAGATGTGACATCAGGAATGTCAAACAATTTGACATTTAGAAAAAATACGCGTTTGATTTTCTAACCCTACAGCTGGATCACCCCTTATTATGTTTTTTTGATTCATTCTAATATACTTCGCGGTAAGCTTTTTTTCAAATATTTTCGAAATTTTTGTTTTTGCTACTTATGTAGGTACTACTAATGTAACTTAAATTACATTTTGTCCACTAGAGACAAACAAACTGCATTATGTCCAACAGTTTTTTTTTTATTTTTCCAAGTTGTTTTTCTACTTTATTATACCAAATGTTGCGATTGAGCTCCATAAACCCCCACATCATTATATTCTCCCAAACCTTTTTTTCTAAACGATTTGGTTTCTCTGTACTGGTTTTTTGCTTCTCCTGAAAATTTGTAATAATGGACAAAATACAATTTGAAGGTCTGCTGAAGGAGTAACTTCAGATTGCTAGTAGGCCTATTAACGGGTCACAACACCTTCAGGCGTCACTTTTTCGTGATGAGGGTGCTCAACGACCCAACGTGCACGTGGTGTGGTGAAGAGGAAGAATCCTCGGCACACATCTTGTGTCGCTGTGAAACCCTGGGTTATCACAGGCAGACTATGCTGAGCTCAAGAACCTTGGAGCCAATAGAGATAAAACGGATAGGATCTAAGAATGTACTTGCCTTTGCCAAAAGGGCAGGTCTTAGGAACTAGCGCGGATAGAGGCTCAAAAGGGCCCATCGTGTGGCCTATGCACCAGCCACATTCCGTGCTGGATAGCCTCTGGTCCTTATTCATTCATTCCTAAGTATCTACCTTGCAACTGACAGAAAAGCTCAACCAGATGTCAACTACAAACGAAACCATGACAACATTACATAGGGTACTTCATTTTGCGCCACCTTATAGAACAACTTTTTGTATCACCCTCGTAACGTTACATGGTTGCAGCTCACTTCTCAGTATGCGTTTGCATTTTATAATAGTAATGAAGGAGTGGACTAGTTTTTATCTTATTCTATCAATGATAATAGGTCTGTTCCTCAAACAACGTCGTGTCGTATACTGCTTATACATGAGCATATGGGAATATAAATGGAAAAAACAGATTGGTCCAGTGCAGCGAACGTATCCTGTTTTTGTCGGGTGGTTATGGCAGCTTCGATCTCAGATAGAACCTGAAGCTCAATGTATATTGACGCGCCATGTCAAATTTAGATCGATTCGGAATGTGCTACTTTTTTTCGATGCTGCATAGATGTATGGGGAGAACAAGTATGACAGGAATAAACCTCAACGAAAGTTTTGAACAGACGTGGTGTTACATATTAATGTGTCAAAAGCAATTTAGTTATTATAGTACCTTCTGTCTGGAGGAAGAAGGGGTGCAGAGAAGCATATGCTCTGACACCCTGGCAGCTTCATGGGACAGATCAGCTCTGGTCCCAGAATACTCTGTCGCCCTTCAGAAATTAGCCAGGCTTTTTTTTCCAGGAGCCGTCCGACCTTACTGTTCCCGCCATTACTTAAGCCTTAAGGCCTATTGTATTATTGCTCCTCTCATTTACAGTATCCACTCCAGCAATCTGGATCCCTGCATAAGTTTATGCAGTTTACCTACTGGTCCTGGTGCTGAGCTGTACTCCATTGGTTCTAGCTCGGTCTTCCCAAAGAGCTGTTGTCTCTTATGATCTAGCGCTTCGCACTCACAGAGCACATGTAGGGCTGACTCAGTTCCTCTTCCACACAATCTGCAGTTGAGGTCTCCATTGTAGAGACCCATTTTATTCAGAGGTGTTCCTTCAGGCCACAATGTCCTGTGAGGAGACCCGTCGTTATTCGGAGCTGATTTCTACTGAAGGAGAGCAGTGTTTCAGCTATTTTCTTGTATGGAGCTTTAATGAATGTTTTTCCATGAACACATCCTGGCAACAAGTTCCACTGCTCCTTGTGCCGATGTTTCATCAATTCTCCGACCTGGTATCTGATTGTGCTTTTAGGCACCCCCAGGGCGGGTTCTGCTCAAATGTATAGAGCAGACGAGCCTAGTCTTGTTAGCTCGTCCGCCCGTTCATTGCCTCTTATACCTGAGTGTCCAGGCACCCACTCCAAAGTTACTTTGTTGTGTTCTGCCAGTCTTCCCAGTTCTTGTAAACATTCCCAGACTAGAGAAGACGTAACTTTGGGCGCTTCTAGTGCCCTAAGTGTAGCCTGACTGTATGTAAGTATTGCGATCCTCTTCTGTAGGATCGTTCATTATTGATCCTTGCACATTGCAGGATGGCGTACACCTTTGACTGAAATACCGAGGCGGATTTTCCTAGCGGAATGCTCTGTCTAGTTTCTCTTCCAAAGATTCACGCTCCTGTGCCCTGATCGGTCTTTGATCCATCTGTGTACCAGACTATTTCCCGATGCAGTTTGTTTACTTCACAGAGTTCTCGATCTCTTATTATAGTTTCGAATTTCTTGTTGAAGACGTATTTCGGAGTTACGTGGTCCTTTCTAGCATCCATTATGGTGTGCCCCACATATTCTGCGATTTGGTTGTGTCCAAGATTCTTGTAAATTCCTCTTGGTAGGGTTTGTAGTCTAGAGTAGCCCATTCTCCTCGCCTCGCCCATTATTACAATTTGCAACGGAGGGAGGTCCAGGATGGTCTCTAAGACTGCAGTTTGTGCGCTTTTCATTGCACTTGTTATGGACAGACAAGCAAGTCTTTTCACCTTGCTTAGTTCTGCTATAGCAGCTCGCTGTTTCATCTTCGGCCACCAGACCAAAGGCGCATATGTAATCATGGGTCTTACCACCATTGTGTATGTCCAATGCACCATGGCTGCACTTAGACCCCATGTCTTACTATGCGAGCGCCTCGATAGCACTAATGCCACCTCGGCTCTTCTTTTAACTCATTTGAGCTGATGGTTCCAGGTTAGCGTAGAGTCTAGTACTACTCCTGAGTAATTTAACCTCCCCTGACAGCTGTATTTGGCTACCCAGAAGTTGTAGAGGTCCTAGTCCCTCAACTTTTTCCTTCTGGTGAAGGCAATTACGGACGTTTTGGAGGGGCTGACATTCAGTCCCTCCTTAAGGGTCCAGCGTGTAACAGCGTTTAGAGCCCTTTGCATTTTGTCTCTAACCCTGCTGTTGACTAGCAGTCAGCCATCCATAAGAAGATGACCTTGTTGTGGGTCTCCGGACATATTGGTGTACCAGGTAAGAAGAGGTCATACCGTCTAGCTAGGATAGGAGCAATAGCCCCTGCATCGGTCCAGAACCAATGCTTGGAATTAGCAGGCGCCAGGTCAATATTGCCCAGGATGACTGGGTCTACAAGAAACTGGTGAAAGCCTGGTTAGAGAGAGATAACTGCAGGCAAGCTAAAAGATTCGTAGCTGACCCTGACAAGGGACGAACGCTATGACACGGCTCAACAAACAATTAACTGTCTTACCCAAGGTCTGGGGATGCTTTGCGCCGATCCCTTTGTGCATCGATATTTTGGGTCAGAGAGAGAGAGAGAGAGATAGATTCCCACAGCGGCGGCACAGCAGGGTCATGGCCAATGAAGTGTCAATACCTATGGAATGGCCCCTTCCCATTTAAACAATGTACCACTTTTGCGGACGACATCGACATAAGAATAAAGAGAGGTCGGTGAGAGAGATAGAGCTAGACAGGGAAAAAGCATGCATAAGAAAGAGAGGTCAGTGAGAGAGGTAGAACTAGTCAGGGAAAAAGCACAGCCTCCTCCTAAACAGCTATGTGGCGCGTCGGCAAACAGTGTTGCCACAGCCGACTTTTTTTGGGAGCGCGAGGGAACGGATCAGGCAAAAAAAGAGCGAGATATCGCTGTAAAGAGCGAGCATTGGCAGCAACGCTGTCGGCAAATCTTCTACCAGCGGCCCTGACTAGCGCTATCTCATTCTAGCCGCAAACGAATGCACGCATGCCCCTTCCGTAGGTATTGACACTTCATTGGTCATGGCTATCTAGACAGAATATGAGTACAGAGATAAATAATATAGATCACAGCGCAAATCTAGTACCTTATGGGAGGTAAACATCAAGGCCAACATAAACTTTATGTTATCTTCTTGTTTACCTTCCTTTTACACCGCATAGGTTGAGTATTATTTCTTAATTCTGCCCTGTTGCACACTTTTTTCTACTCCGCCCCTGTCAGGGCGAGTGAAACTATCCCAAAATGGCGTCGCTGACGTCAGATATTTGCAACACGTCATCACAAAGGAACCGACCGTGAGTCAATTTTTTTCGTTTAATCCATGAAATCGTAAGCATAAATTAATTAAAACACATGTATGGAAAATATTTTTTTATTATCATGAATCAACTAATAAAAAAAATGTGACAACAAAACTAAGTGCAAAAACGTGAAAAAGGTTTATGGTTACATCGGGCCGCGTCAACCCCGTGTGCAGGGTGTGCCCCGCACACGGGCGCCAAAATTAACGATAAATTGCAGTAGGGGCATAAAAAGTAACGCACTGCGATAATTAAATTCAAGTAAATAATTCATTTTTCCAGGCAAAATTGTGGATTGAAATTTGAAAGAACAAGCTAGGGGTGGATTCCAGAGGTTTAAGTGAGGAAAAAAGGGTTCGTAAGCAAGGAATGATATGTCATTCACTACCCTTGAAAAACCCACTTACTTTTCTTCTTTATCTGTTTTTGTTACAAAAATATCAGGGGTCGAACAAATTATCATTTCATTTGTCTTATGCTTATGATTTTACGGAAAAAATAAGTTTGCATATAAAATTAAAGGTACCACAAGATTTTAAATAAAATGGGGATATCAGTTATGTAGGAAAACCTATGGCGTGCTATTTGAAAAAAAAAGTTGGGGTTAGTTTTAGGGGTTGACGTACAAAAAAAATGTTTTGAATGCATGATAGACCCTATAGTACCTTCAAAAGTACCACTCAGTTTTTGCCTGGAAAAAGGAAATTCTGGGACACCCGGTATAGTCTGTCCTTATTTATTTGGCATACTAACAAAGTATGCAACGACAAACAAGTAAAATGTGTTCTCGAAGTATTTTTTGATCATTATTTTTCCTCATCCATAATATTATGACTACAGAAATACGCTAGTGAGACCGTATACTTCGAGATTTTTTTATGGTAGCTATAAATTACCTTTAATATTGTTATATTAGATATGTCCTGCATGCTCGTATAAAACGTTATTAAGTTACTCATAAAATGTTCCTAAATAGTGTTTTATGAATGCTGATAATGTCGCACGCAAAGTGATGGTCAAGTATGGTCAAGCAACTGTTGTATTTTACTTCCCACTCCGATAGGTGAGAGGAGTATTGTGATCGCGAAAATTTTCGATTTTGATCTAATACAATTTTTGGGTGTTTTATGAAATCTACATAGGTAACGAAAATCTTAGTCACTCGTTTCCGTCGACCTGTCTAGCTGTCGGTCTGTTGGCATTTTCTACCCTTATATCAGTAACCGCTGCATGGATTGTAATGCGATATGCTGTGGAGTCGTGGTAGTAAGGCTGCTATAATTTTGAAAATCGGTACATGATCATTTTCTATTATTTTTTGGGCGGGGCGAAATTGGGGTATTCGGAGGGTGGGGGGTTGTAAAGCTCAAAAATTTGTTGTATTCATAATAGGCTGTCCATTCACATGTGAAAGAAAGACCTAGCGGCATCGGGCCATTGCCTATTACAGAATTATCTGATGTATAAATACATATACATGCATTGCTTTAGATCGGCGTTTTGTATTGTATTACCTGAAATTGATTTTAATGAAATTTCGACACAGTATTATTATTGTGGCAGGGATAGATAATTTAGAAACCGTGACAGCGGCGGTACAGCCACAAAAGACAAAAACTACAAAAATATACAGACCATGTTATCTATGCATCATAAAGGGCCCAAAAAGTGTATTATCTCAAAATCAAAAATTTTCGCGATCCCAATACTCCCCTCATCTTTCGATGTGGAAAGTAATAAAAAATGCAACAGAAAAGTCATCAATTTTATCCACAAGCGGTTTCTTTAACATTATTCAAATATCAAATATTTCCAGAACTGTCATATAATAAATAGCATTTACTGAGGCCCTATGAATAACAACAAATAGCAAGGCTGCAGACGAGGGTTGATAAGATCATATCCTAAATAGAAAGCCAAATGAAGGTTTTCGATTTTTCAGGCAAACCTGAGGATCTTAAAGATCAGAAATCTTCGATGTTCATCAAACGAGACTGAAAACAAAACTGCGACAGGATTTGTAATTTTCAAATTGTCAAAAACACGAGGTTTCATCTTAGTAAGAAAGCCAAATAAAGATGTTCAGCTTTTTAGGTAACCTAAAGATCTAAAAAATCTGAAATTTTCGATTGTCGTCAAACGGGTCTGAAACTGCGACCGAATTTGCAATCAGCACCCTCAAATTATCCAAAATATGAGTTTACATCATAACAGAGAACCAAAGATATTTAAGCAAATCTGAAGACTAAGACTCAAGACTATATAGAACGGA
This sequence comes from Callosobruchus maculatus, assembly GCA_951848785.1. Classification (NCBI taxonomy): domain Eukaryota; kingdom Metazoa; phylum Arthropoda; class Insecta; order Coleoptera; family Chrysomelidae; genus Callosobruchus; species Callosobruchus maculatus. The sequence continues at coordinate 4,131,771 of CATOUR010000007.1, forward strand.
TTTGCAATCAGTACCTCGAAATTATCCAAAACACGAGGTGTCACTTTAATAGAAAGTCAAGTAAAGGTTTTTGATTTGTTAGGCAAACCTGGAGATTGAAGACTCTGAAATATTTGATTTTTGTCAAACGAGTCTGAAACTCAAAACTGCGTCCGTATGTGTAATCAGCACCCTCATATCATTATTATCCAAAGCACGAGGCTCCATCTCTATGGAAAGCTAACTAATAAGGGGCACAATAGTAACTTTGTTTTGCTTCCAGAGTCGTTTTATTTCTATCGTAAGGTCAGTATATTTAGATATATTCCCAGCGTAGGTGTTTTGGATATTCGTATCGTTGGTAATAGCAATATCTGTCAAATAGGTAACTTTGTCTGTCCTTGACTGAAAGACTATATCTGGCCTATTTGCTGGAATAGTCTTGTGTTTTCGAGTACTGATGTAGGAGCTGGTGTGTAATTGTAATACGGATCTGAGTTTTCTATTACATTGTTTGCTGTGGCTAGTGCTTGGTGTACGATTTTGGCTGCAGAGTAGCTGTGTACTCGGTTCCAGCGAGGGTTTTGCATGCGCTTGGTATGTGCTCTATTGTTTCTTTCTGTTGGTGGCACTTTCTGCAGCTGCCGTGGGTTATAGATGGATCTTTAATTATGTATCTCATGTAGTTCCGTGTCGCAATCACTTGATCCTGGATAGCAGGCATAAAACCCTCAATTTCTGGAAAGAGTTGGCCATCCTGCAACCAGGTGTATGACTGTCTTTCATTAATGTGCTTTTGTGTAATGCGGTATCTGTGTTTGTCATGGAGTGCTTTTTGTGACCAGGTGTCTATTTTTTCTTGTTGTAATTGTCCGTGATTGTGTGCATTTGCTGCGTGGTCTGGGCAGGATAGGGTGAGTTTTGTCCACTTTTACTATTACCCTAACTTTGTCTGTTTGTTTATTTATTTATTTATTTATTTACGGCATTGCCAATTAACAATAAATACTTAAATATATAACAAGACATTCTATGTGTAATCCATAGCTCATACAAAAAAATACTATTTATAACATCTTAATAGATTTATTAAAATGAATGGCTGATTGGTTAAAAAGATCCAGTTCTTTGAACTTATTAGCAGTACGTACGACTCTTGTGATAGTTTCATTCTTACCATAGTTAGTTCGCGAAAATGGAACAACAAATAAGTCGGTATTTCTGGTTCTTTTCACACTTGCATTGAACTTAACTAATTCTAGAATTTCAGGACAATTAACATTTTATTATTAATCAAATTGTACAAAAATTTCAAGTCCATTTCTAAACGGCGACGCTTGAGTGAAGCTATATTGAGAGAAGACATAATATATGTATTTATATTGGGGTCATCTGGAAGTCCCATCTTATATGCACAACGCTTTGGAGGAAGTCTCTGACTATTTTTATTTGTCTTGTATGAAGTGACTGCATGTCTGTAATTCCTCTGCCCCCTTGTTTCCTATCTATCTATTACTATTATTCTTATGGACACTGTCCATATAGACAGATGGCAAGAATACAAGTTTGTGCTGTATACCAGCCTTTGGTCACTGTCCTGGTCCACTGGTTTTGATTATAATCGTTGAATATCATTGCCATACAGCTCTCTGTCCATTTGTCTATGCATTTATCAAGCATGAATTTGAGAAACTTGATGAACCACGAAACAAAAAAGTTGCTGCTCAGCAGAGTGGATCCTCCTTTCAGTAGGCCGAAGCCAAGATATTCTTCTAGCGAAATCTGAGGCGATATTATAACTAGGATGCAAATTAGCATAATAATCACAGCCCAGGGAAAAATAAGACTTGTTGATTAACATACAATATGGTTCATTCGCGGGGAAAGTAGGAACAATGAAGATACTTCGTATTTATCAGCTACCGTAAGATGCGGTAGTTATGAAAGCAAATAACACCTAACGGTGGTAGTGAGCTGCTTCAGTAGTGAAGTGACTGTGGTTTTTAATGAGGTGCATTCAGAAAAATATTGATTTTTTTCCTAGATATCTTCTCGCAAGAGAAGAGGTTGTGCTTTGATGACGCTTTGGCCACCATACAATTGAATCGGTGAATCCAAGAACAGTACAAGTCCAAAAAAGCGTTTTTAGTTAAGATGGCCAAAACATGTACCTACAATACAAAGATCTATCGGTTGCGCTCAAAACATTACAAAGTATAAGAATAACCTTATTGGGGGGTGGGTTGACTCAGTGGTTAGAGTCGAGGGCTCGTGGACCGAAAGGTCCCGGGTTCGATGCTCGTTAGAGGCGGACATTTATTCCTGGTTCTTTCCAATCAAAAATAAATTTTTTATTAGCAATAACATTTTGTCTGATTCGCAGTGTGGATTTCTCCCTGGTAGAAGTACTCAGACTGTTCTTGCAACCGTGATAAATGATATAGTTACAGCATATGATGAAGGCCTAGCTAGTATCTTAGTTCTCTTAGACTTCTCGAAGGCTTTTGATACGATAAATCACGAACTGCTCTGCACGAAATTGAAGTATTATGGATTTGATGATAAATCTGTTTTCCTAATTTGGAACTATCTGTTAAACAGGAAACAGACAATTCGTGTTAATGGTGTATACTCTTCCTCCTTGGACATCTTATCCGGAGTTCCTCAAGGTTCTATTTTAGGACCTTTGTTGTTCATAATTTATACAACTGATATTCTGAAGGGCATTAGTCAATGTAGGATACAGGCTTATGCTGACGACACGCAATTATACTTCAATTTCCGTATGAATGATTTTAAAACAGCTGAAGCTATAATAAATTCCCAGTTGACGACTATTAAGACACTGTCAAATGAACATAATCTCAAGTTAAATTCCGATAAGTCTAAGGTTATTCTATTTGGGAACAGCATATCAAGAAATTTCTTAAAAAATAACATTTCCCTCAAAATTGATGATATACTTTTAGAATTCAGTGAGTCTGTTGAAAATCTTGGTTTAAATTTGGACTGTGACTTACGCTTTTCCCAACATATTCAGAACCTAATAAGCAAAGCGTTTGCTGCATTGAAGATAATTTATAGTAATAGGCATTTTTTAAACCACAACATGAAGAAGCTGCTGTGTGAAACTTTAGTCTTAAGCCACTTCACATACTGTGATTTTATCTATGGGCCTTGTCTTACACAGCTTAATAAATCGCGTATACAAAAAGTACAGAACAGCTGTTGTAGGCTTATATTCGGAATCAGGAAATTTGAACATATATCTCATAAAATTAAGGAATGCGGCTGGTTAAACATGGAAAATCGCAGACATTTACATTTAGCTACCTTCAGTAAAAAATTATTAGTGTCCCCTAATCCGCCCTCCATAGTGAATAAATTTGTTCCCCGGCAACAAGTACATTCTCGGGATGTAAGGTCGAAATCGCTTCTAACCATGCCCCGACACAAAACAGCCATGTATCAGAGAGGTTTTGTCTATAATGCTGTACAGTTGCACAACGCATTGCAAGAGTTATTTAAAATAATCAACATCAACAAATTCAAATACAAAGTGAGATCTTATTTTTTCCTTCGTCAGTAAATACACACCTAAACCCGTCTGAACAGGATCTCCTTCCTCTGATACATTGACTAAGATTGGCTGTTTGTTTTCAATTTCTGTTTTTCCTTTTTAAATTAGTGTGTGAATTCCTGCTAGCTAAATATTGTATATTTCTGTAAATATAATCTGTTAGTCCTAATATGCACATATATATATTTTTTTTGTTTCTAAGTGATATGAATACTCATGTTCTCTAATGAATTATTTTATGATTTGATCTATTTTTTGGGCTCTGCCCACTAATGGTTAAGTAGAGTAGCTTCAGCTAGACTTCGCCTTTAGTCTACAAATTGTTGTACAGAGTTTATATTTTTATGTGAATAAAGTCCGCTTATTATATGTTTAAAACAAAAAAGTGCAGCCCGGGCTCCGACACACCGGGCTGCTGTTCCATTACCCAATGACTACTCCTCACACCGTGAGGTGAGCAATCACTGGGTCCGCGAATCGTGCGCCCTAAGTAGACGAAGGGACCCAAGGATGACTGCCTTCTGCATTCTGGCGGCTAAGATGTGCGCCGCCGCACGGCACACCGGTATTTTGCGCAGTGCAGAGAGCAGCGTATTCCTCATTCCACCTAGGGATCCAATGACCATAACCAGCAGACTTACAGTGTAGTCTGGCCAGAGCCTGCGAAGTTGTCCGAGCAACTCCTGATATTTGGTCCGCTTTTCCTCCTCCTTAGAGACGATGTTCACCTCGGCAGGCGCCGAAAACTCAATAACGAACATCGTCTTCTGTTGGTGGTCGAGAAGGACTATGTCGGGCTTGTTTGCCTGTACAAGCTCGAGCGTGGGGAACGAGTAGTTCCAGTAAATCCGGCATCTCTCGTTCTCCACAACGGACTCTATATCCCCTGGAGCGTATGGCAGCACCGGTGTCTCATCGATACCGTATGAGTGCCTCAAATGATAGTAGAGAACTCGTAGAGCCGCGTTGTGCCGATGGACGTAAGCCGTCCCAGCGTACGTCTTACACGCCGACAAGAGATGCATAAGCGTCTCTGGCGCCTGTCGGCAAGCTCTACAAAGGGTGTCGGGTACATCTAGACCCATAACCCTTTTACGGTACACCAAGGTGTTGAAGACACCGTCTTGGCAAGCCATTATAAAGCCCTCAGTCTCCGACTTCAACCCACTAGACCTTAGGAAAGAGAAGGTCAACTGCTCAGACAAGCCATGCTCTTCCAGATGTTTGTAGAAGATTCCATGCATTGGCTTATCTTTATGAAGTCTTAAAAGGAAGTCGACTTCGGCAGTTTTAAGGTGGGATTTTAATTCTGCGGGAGCAAGTTCCGTAATGGACTGCTGACACCTCCGCTTGAAGTCGAGTGTGAGGCTGAGCTCCTTGGCTGCTCGTTTCGCTGCGCTAAAAAGAAAGGCTCCTTTTCCCGCATTTTCGTGCTCTCGCACAAAGCGGATCAGGGGATCGGTGCTGTTCGTTACATAGCAGGCAGTGGCCAGTACTACTCTGTTGTGCAGACGCTCCAAACTCAATAGTCCACGCCCTCCCAGGTGTCGCGGGAGGTATATTCGCGGGACAGAGGACTTAGGGTGCAGGCTTCTCTCCATATTCATCCTTTTGCGGGTCTTCGTGTCGATTTCCTTCAGCTCGTTCACTTTCCAGTGTATAGCACCAAAGGTGTATAATAACAATGGGACCGCAAGCATGTTTGTGGCAGCGACTTTGTTCTTGCCGGACAGTTCTGACGACCAGATCTGCCGGAGTCGGTGCAAATACTTGCGGCGGAGACACTCTTTAACCAATGCTGCCTCTTGGACATGACGCTGCGCCACTCCAAGGTAGGTATAAGTATCTCCGGCATGCAGTTGTCGCAAGATGCTCCCATCAACGAGCTGTTCCTCATCTCCACTATCTCCGCTTCGTCCTTTCTTGAGATGAACCAATGCACATTTGTCTGTCCCGAACTCCATTCCGATAGCATGACTGTACTCCTGCACCACCCTCAGCGATTGTTGTAGTTCGCGTTGGCCGGAGGCATAAAGTTTTAGGTCATCCATATAAAACAGATGGGTGACCTTGTGCCTCCGGTTATTGGGCGTGCCACAGCTGTATCCTTTAGTATTTCTCAGCGCTATGGACAGAGGCAAAAGTGAGATGCAAAAGAGCAAGGGACTCAAGGAGTCTCCTTGGAAGACACCTCTTTTCAATGACACCAACTCTGTCTGAACCCGAGTTTCACCTGATGTTATAGTGAACCGGGTCTTCCAGAGTGGCATCAGTTGTTTGATGCATCCCACTATCTGATTATCCACCGAAAGACATTCCAACAGCCGCACAATGAGCTCATGAGACGTGCTGTCGAATGCCTTGCGATAGTCAATCCAGGCCATAGAAAGGTTTCGCTTGTACTGCACGGAGTCCTGCGTGACACATCGGTCAATCAACAAGTTCTCCTTGCAGCCAGCTACTCCTTTCTTTGACCCTCTCTGTTCATACACGTCGAGAAATACAGGGTTCACAGCTTGAAGGAGACGCATGTACAAGATTCTGGTGAAGAGCTTGTAACATGCGTTCAGACATGTTATTGGCCTGTAGTTTTTGGGATCAGACAAATCTCCGGTCTTCGGGAGAAGCACGGTTCGACCCTCGACAAACCAAGCCGGAATTGGCTGCTCCTGATTTAGCCACGAGTTAAAAACTCTAGCTAAATGCCGGTGGCAACTGGGGAATTTTTTCCACCAGTAGGTGTTTATGCCATCCGGGCCAGGAGCTGCGAAATTCTTTGCGCCTCGTAAGGCGTCAAGAATTTCTTCCGTGTTTATCGGATGACGCAGTACATTCAAGTTAGGAGTCCTCCTACAAACGGACTCGAACTGCGCCAAGGCCGGAGTGTCTGCTGAGAAAGGTTTGGGTTGTTCGTAAATGTCCCTCCAAAAGGCCTCCACGCGATCAGCAGTTGGCGGCTGCTCTATGGCTGGAGGCGGCTGTTGGAAAAGGCGAGAAGGTCTTTCGTAGAACATTCTGTTCTGCTCCAGACCTCTCGCCCGCGCCACCAACGATCGCTTAGCAGCGATTAGCATCCGTATCCTGTCAAGACAGTGTTGCTTGACAACAACCAGTACCGCTTGACTGAGTGTATGATGGTCGCGCCTCAACCCGTAGGCTATCTGGCGCACTCGGCGCGTAAAAGGCTTCCCAGCCGCTCTATATTCCATCACACACTGGATACGGGATGCTTCCTGGCGAGCCAACTGGATTTTCGCTTCCATTTGGCGCACCCGTCTCTGTGCTCTCTCAACAGGAGAGTCTCTCACTCTCCCCTGTCTAGCTAGCCTCAGAGCCGCAGCGTAAATTTCGCAATTGATGCTCCAAATGTCAGAGGCCTCCGATAGACGTTCACCAACAACCTCATCCTCTCTCTTCAAATCTGCCAGCTTCAAGGACCTTCCGTTGTTATGCAAGGCCCTTCGGTCCCTGAAATCCCCAGGTGAGACGACTTGGTCGATTTCCCTCTCAGCGGGCCTTACCGGTGAACTTTCAGCCTGGTTAACAGGCCTTCCGTCCGCCGAAGGGGCAGGCTGAGCTGGAGCACGAACATATCCCTGCCTCCGGAGGTACGATACATAATCTCGCAAATTCTGAGAGGTAAGCGTGCTATGCTCTGGGTGCATTTCACACCACCTCTCATACATGCGGGACATGTATCCCCTACGGCGCGGGCTACTGCTCTCGTAGCAGCTCAGCAGGTCATCCTTGAGCTCCGTCGTCCACCTAAAACGGTCCATATCATTGCGGGGGTCGTCATCAGGGCGATTCGAAGCACCGCCACCTTGCCCAACGCCGGCTTCCGAAACCGGCTCGGTGTGGGTGCTTTTCCTTCGAGGTGGTCGAACCCGAAGATAGGGCCCGTCAGGTGGTTAGCCTTAGGGCCCGCAGCCGACATTTCCGGAGGCAGCCGTCCAAATTGCCTCCAGAGGATGGACCTGTGAAGGTTGCCGACCGACTCACATCCTTTGGCTTCGGTATGCCCCTCGGTGTCGCCACGCACCGAATAGCCTCTTGATGTTGGGCGGCTTCCTGGGGGTTTATGAAGACAGCCGCTTCTAACATGAAGAACAGACGCTGTCGGAGTACCGCTCCTCACATGGAGATCCGTCGTGTCCTATTCATTGTGGAATAGCCGATCCTCTGGATGCAGACGCTATTCCACTGAGCTAGTTTTGGTCCGCCCCGGGTATTTGATTTCCCCGGTACCACCCATATCTGGGAGGCGTTCCCCTATCCGCCACCTTGGGGAGGCGCCACTGAGGGGATCTAGCAACCCCTCGCGGAGTAGTCCGCTTATTATTATTATTATTATTATTATTAAATATCCATAAAAAAAAGCTCAGCGAAGAATCTCCACCTGAGCCTTCACTGTTGGCTTCTAATCAACAGTGCTGTTCCTAAATGGCGCCGGGAAATAGTAACAAAGCCTACGCAGAACACGAGGCTAATGACTAAAGCAGTCGTTGCCGATGACACTGAATTTAAAAAAATAACCTTATTATACGCACCATCTGTCTATGAAAAACATTACAATGGTGCAGGACATGTACTGATTTTAACGGCATTGGTCATCTTATTGTTGGCTGTCAGCGCCACGGTTCGCGATATCGTTAATAATAATAAAACATTTTTCACATACTTAGCACCCTCTATTGACGTTGTCATAACCTTATCAGATGCTAAAACTGAAAAAAAATACAAAAAGGCCTGTAAAAGGAAGACTCAGTTCAAGAACAGTACAATATGTATGTTTTATTATTATTGATCTAAAAAAATTATAACAACTCTTATATGATGGCGAACGCAATTTCACTCGTTTTGGAGTTAATACGTTTTTTAATTTATCTCAAAACTATGTTTCTGCACCCATACTCTTCATACAAGTCTTAATAATTGGAGATTAGGCTCACAGCATAAAAGGTAGGCAACAAGTTTGACCTAAAAGGGAAAGGGTACTGTAGAGCACTTTTTTTCGTTTTTTGAGGTTATTGAGGGTACCTGGCACCTCAACCAAGCACCTTGCACTCTTTTATGGACTTAATCTATAAAGCTCGCTGTACAAAAGTTCTCAGAAAGAGATATCCTTGAAATGGTGTATACGCTAGGTACGGACCTATCATTACTACGTTTCCACGGGCTTTCGAAACGTTTTCAAAACGTTTTGAGTTTTGAAATACATCGTGGAAACGTCAATTGCATTCGTTCGGAAACGTTTCCCGTTCAAGGTCAATTCGCAAATTATTGGGATCATAATATCGATACTACGTTCCAAAATCCCATCAAAGACCCCGATTTGCTCTATAGCGTTTCAGTATTCACTCAACATCAAACTGTCAACAAAAATCTGTGTTCCGTTATTACATTTCCGAGGCCATGGATGTCATCGTTTTGCTCGGAAATCAAATTGAGATTTTAGCGACTTTTGTATCAAGACTGTCAAGAGATATTTTTCACTTGACAGCTAACAAGTTAACATAACCTATACGACTACTCTGACACTCTGACCTCTGACTCTGAGAAAACAGCACAGGTTATGTGATATGTCAAAATGGTCAAAAAAAAAATCTTTGCCGTTTCATAAATATTCCAACATCCCTAACATCTGGAATCACGTGACTATCCTCGAAAATTCATCTGCTCACTGGATAGATGAGATTTTGGAACGTAGTACGAGATTCAAATGTCGTGGAAACGCCAGCTGTCACTTTCAAAGCATTTTGAAATGGAACATGCCTTTGAGTCCGTCAAAATGTCCGAAGGAACATATATGCACAGTGCACTGCTGTCTAATCTCACTATTATCACTTTGTTGAAGTTTATTTGAAATTCGATACTGAAGATTTATAATAAACAACATAATAGGTTATAAAATAAGGAAATGACATTTTGCAAGAGTGTCAGCTGAAAACGTTTTGAATGCGTTTCGAAAATCGTTTCCAAACCTATCGTGGAAACACCGACAATCCAAAATCGCAAAACGTTTTGAAAACAGTTTTGAAAGCCCGTGGAATCGTACTAAATTTTAATGGTGTTATAAGTAACCTAACTAAGTACTTCTAAGTCATAAACTGTGAGAGCAGGGCTACCAAATTGACAAAGGTGTAGCCCTCAAATTTTATATATTTTTTTTATAACTGAGCAGATCGCGTAGGCAGAGCCTAAATACCAGAGTACCGCGTCTGCTGTGAAAGGGTTATGCTAGGGGAAGTTTGTTAACGCGGGATTTGAATGGACCAATACTCGCAGGCCCAATAAATACATCTTCTGTCAGTCCATTCCAAGCCTTGGATACCCTGGAAATAAATGTGCTGTTGTACGGCTCGGTTCTTGATGTATGAAGAACGACCGCCTTAGAAGAGTGAAAGGTCACCAACAACATGCCGGTGACAAAGTGGCTGGAGGTGGCGCGTTAAGGCCGGGTCGCCAATTAGTCGAATTGCCCTCCTCTGGACGGCATCTAGTATAGTTTAAATACATTCAGTGCCATATTTCTATAAACTTATTCTAACTCCATTTTATTTGACGATAAGGACACTGCGGATTTGATAAAAAGATACACATGCATATGATAAGATATGGTTGCACCTGATCCCTCGCAAATGAAAAGCGATATACTTACGTAATATTTCTGCTAGCTTTTAAATTTGAATGCAAATAAAATAATATAGAAATAAGTAAGTTGTTATAAATTTGAACAACTTTACCCACAAATAAATTAAGGCACGTTATAAAAATAAAAATCATTACTCTCCGATAACAAAGGTAAAGGTGTGTTTTATGACAAATTATCATGACTTTTACCATACAGACATGCACAGGCTATTATAGGAAATTGACGTTGTGGAACCGAGCATAAATAATATCGATTTTAAAAAATTCCCACTGATAGAATTGAGATAACAATAAACAGGATGGGCAACATAAAAATTGTTGTCTTAGGTCGAGCTTTTTTTCAATAGATCTGTTTATCTGTGATAACAGTGATGTCACTGTTACTAAGTACATTTGGAGGGTATTGTTTGTCATTGTAAAAATAATGGATTACTTTGTGTTGCAAAATTTATAACAGTATGATCAGTTTAAACTTATATTAGAAAAGGCGTTATTTATCTATGTAGCTGTATATCAACGCATGAAGCATGATATTATGGTGTTATCTTAAGAACTGTGTACATTTGTCGCTGTCTCAAGAATTTATTGCTGTACGATGAATTTAGAAATTGCTTTTTAAATAATTCTTAAAGTGATATGAAAGTTTTGATCCTTAGACAAACGATGCCAAGATACAGTTCCTTGGTTACAGAGTCACCTTCGACGATTATTTCTTTATATAAAATTTTCCATTGGACTGTACAAACAGTATAGGAAATTGACAGTAGCAGCAGCTGCTTTACATCTAAAAAGAGTATAAATAAGCGGGACAATCAAAAATTGCCCGAATGAATGCTCATTCGGTTCGCTTGCTCAGATGTCTACGCGGCATAAGAAACAACAAACGTTCACATATTAAAAAAGTAGCGAGCGTCCAAAACTACCAGTGTATTCAATTTTCACCCTAGAGATATTCATTCAGCGTATAAAAAGCATTTGAGACCAAGAAAACCTTTAAATGTCTTTTGAAAAGTGTCAGAGATATGCAAATTTTCATAACTGTAGGTAACCCCCATGTAGTTTGGAGCAATATTACTTCGAATATCTAGTCTAGTCATAGGAACTTGCAGATTGCTTTTGTTTCGAGTATTCCTACAATAAATATCACAGTTTAATTTAAAGTTTTCCCTATGGTTATACTTCAAATCCCGATTTTATAATGTATATGTTACACTCAATAGCCGAATTCGGGCAATGCCCGAAAAAAATGCGCAGAACTAGTTTTGAGCAAGGAATATTTCCCAAACCCAAAATATTAATTTTATACGGCTGTTCAGCATTACCAAATCTTGAAATACACAGAACTAGTTTTGCGCAACATGAAATGAGATCCTTAAATACTTATCTAAAAAAGTAAGATAAAATTTTCCGCGAAATCGAATGGCGTGCTCATATTGACTCTGTGATGTCTGGTTCTCTAGCAAAACATCATTTTCGCAAACCTTGAGATCCAGGTCATTCGAAATTTTCGAGTTTTCTCAAACGAGGAAAAAACTCCGAACAGAGGCCAGTTTCGAAGTCAGTACACCTAAATTGGCCAACATACGAACTTTTCTTACGATCGAAGTCATGCCAAGAAAATGTTTCGACTTTTTTAATTACTTATATTCGGGTGAAGCCTCATTTTAAAAGTTAGCGATATGGAACGTTATCCTGTGACAACAATATGTGTTAGAATATTAAATAACTTTACTCTGAAAAGTTCTCGGCCTCAATAGGACGCAGGCGCGCGCGAACGTGCACCACTTACGTGCATGTTCATACAAGTCTGTGCAAGTCTCACATGAAATGCCATTCAGTTGCGATCAGCAGCTTGGCTGTGACAGTCGATCATCGTGAGTATAGCATGAAGCACCGTAAGACGCTGGAGAAGCTTGAGTACCATGCGGTGGTAAAGTTCTTTGTGAAAGAAGATTTATCTCCGAAGGAGATCCACCAAAGGTTTGTTAGCGTGTATAAGGAAGATTCATCTTCATACTTCACAGTCAATAAATGGGCTGCAGAGTTTAAGCGAGGGAGGGAGAGCATTGACGATGACCCACGCGAAGAACGTCCAGAAAGTGCAACAGGTCCTGAATTCATTGACCGTGTGCACGATATGGTCTTGGAAGACAGGAGAGTGAAGTTGCGCGAAACTGTCGATGCTGTTGACATCTCAAGGGAACGGATTGGTCACATTTTGCATGAAGAGTTACACACGAAGAAGATCAGTGAAAGATGGGTGCCGCGAATCCTCACTCCCGAGCAGAAACGCAACCGCATGCGGATGTCACAGCGGGCTTTGGAGCTATATAGAAAAAATAGAGCGGACTTTTTGCGCAGGTTTGTAACAATGGATAAAACATGGATTCATCATTATATACCAGAATCCAAACAACAATCAAAGCAGTGGACTGGAGCTGGGTCCTCTGCACCAAAGAAAGCCCAGTCCACAGGAAAGGTGATGGCCTCTGTTTTTTGGGACGCTAAAGGCATTCTGCTCGTGGATTATCTTGGAAAGGGTAAAACCATGAAAGGGGAGTACTATTCTGACCTTTTAACCCAGTTGCATCAGAAAATGTGTGAAAAGAGACCAGGTTTGCAAAAGAAGAAAGTCATATTTTTTAAAGACGTCGGTGCACAAAGTGCAACATGAAATGGCAAAACTGCACGATTTAAAGTATGAACTGTTCGAGCACCCGCCCTATTCTCCTGACTTGGCCCCGTCGAACTTTCATGTGTTCAAGACGCCGATGCACAAAGTGCAACATGAAATGGCAAAACTGCACGATTTAAAGTATGAACTGTTCGAGTACCCGCCCTATTCTCCTGACGTGGCCCCGTCGAACTTTCATGTGTTCCGAAAACTTAAAATCTTTCTTGGTGGGTAACATTTTTCATCAAACGAAGAAGCGGTTGCTGCCGTGGATGACTACTTTACATTACTTCCACAAGATCATTTTAAAGATGGCATCGTGCCTCTGGAACATCGATCGACCAGGTGTATGTAGAGTTAAGAGGAGACTATGTCGAAAAATAAAAATAATTTTGAAGGTCCAAACCGCTTTTTTCTATATCAGGCCGAGAACTTTTCAGGCCATCCTCGTATCTATGTCAAACGTTCTAAGGCTAATGAAGTATCTGTGGCAGCCAGTGTATCAGCTAGGTATTGGGCATTGTGCAGAGGACTATGTAGAAAAAGCTTTTGCATATTGGTAAGGCTACATCATGAAGCCTCACTGCCAGACTTGACACTGTATAAAGTATCATTCCTTACGTGTAGTTCTTTCGAAACTTGCACTCTTCATTATAACAGATCTACTGTGAAACGGCCGTCTATATTGAGATATCAGTAGTTATACCGACTACTACCACTACCACAAAAACTGACTACATCACTATATAAGGTTCCACGTTGCACGATCTAGTTCTATTAGCAAATACACATGCTCCAGTTCAGAGATGGTGGTTTTTTCAGTATTTATGAGAAAGGTTTGTCATAAATCGGCGACAAAAAAGGTCTAGTTTACGTTGTTAGTACAATGCGATGCTCTCTATGGTTAATATGGCTAAGATTCATAGCTGAGGATTCACAACATTGAGTGCAACAGAGGATTATCGATTACTCATACAGAAAAGCTCCGAGGTCACCATATAGTTTTTCATAGTTATTTCAGAAATCTCCCTTTAGGTATTGACTGATTGATGTCTCACATTTTCTCATTAAAAACTAACTAAAACAGACGTTTTATCAATGATTTTGTCTGCCTGTTAGGCCTTTGCACCTGGAAACCTGGTAACTGTTACTGAATTAATTTAAATGAAATTTCTACATAACATGAAGAGAATAAAATACGCGTTTGGTTTTTAAAAATCATGTCAGTTCCGGCGAAGCAGGAATAAAAAAACTGAAAATACAAAAACAGCTCAAATTTCGCTTTTAGACGTCATTTTTGATTTTTTTGAGTGGGGGTAAAATTAGGGTGGTTGGTTATACCAAGCGGTATAATATAGCTTTTGGGTCCGTCCGGACATTGCCTTGGCAATTACAGAAACCAAAGGACTTTTTCTGAAGTATACACATACGAGTATTGCTTTGGATCGTTCTGTATTGTGTAACCTGGAATTTATTTTACTGAAGTTTCGACGCATTAATATTACCGTGGCGAGGATGAAAAACGTCTTGGTTTTGAGTCTTAGTCTAGTTTGACAAAAAATAAGAAAATTCAGGAATTCAGGCCTTTCAGATGTTAGGTTTGCGTGAAAAATCGAAAACCTTTACTTGGCTTTCTATTAAGGTGAGACCTAGCGTTTTGAATACTTTGAAGGTGTTGACTATAAATTCGGTCGTACTTTCAGTCTCGTTTGACGAAAATCAAAAATTTAGGATTTTACGGATCCTCAAGTTTACCTAAAATCTGGAAAACATTGATTTGGTTTTCTATTGAGATAAAACCTCATGTTTTAGATAACTTAAGGGTGCTTATTACAAATTCGGTCGCAGTTTGGAGTCTCAGTTACGTTTGACAAAAATAAAAAATTTGAAATCTTTCAGACCTTCAGGTTTACCTAAAAAATCGAAAATCTTTATTTGGCTCTCTAATAAGATGAAACGTGGTGTTTTAGATAATTTGAGGGTACTGATCATAAATTCGGTAGCAGTTTTGAGTATCGCTTGACGAAAATCAAAGTTCACTGAAGCCTTCGCTGGCATGTCACATATCATATTTAAACAATAACAGTTTGACATACCTAATGATAAAAATGCTATATGAAGATGACTTTTTCTAAAGTTCTAGTTAACGTGTTCAGACAAGAGACGCAGTGCAACGCACTGTTAAGGGTCCAGAATCCAAGAAAAGACGTATTCCCGTATTAGCGAGGAGGCGTGGCCTCCTGTTCCCTTTCTCCAGTGTGTGTCTAAGATGAGGGGAGATAAGTCTAAAAATCTAAAGGTAAGGTCAAAAGATCCAAAGGTAAGGTCCAAAGGTCACTATAAAAATGAATTTCGCATTTCCAAGCTCCTGACGTTACCTTTAAACTTACAGTAATGACTCAAAGAGCAAATTGATGAAAAAAGCTTGCGCATGTGCAACTATTTAGCCTTTTCTTGATATCGTGTTTGGTTGTTAAAAAAAACAGGCATTTATAGAATGTATGATTTTGCATTGCGAGTTTTTTTGCACATTAAAAACTTTTTTGAGAAACCGAAAATGGTTGTCATTCACTAAGGTCTTAACTATCACCTTCCGAAATATTATATATGTAGTTTGAAAATAGAGTGAGTTATGCGAGAAATTGTGAGTCCGTGTTTTACAAGGCAAATACGTATGTATAAATGTGTGTATCCAGGCCCCTTAAAGCCAGAAATATTCTTTTGGGTAATGAATGAATATAACGTTTTTCGGGTTCCTTCCCTCCACTTTTCAGGGTCAACGGCTTCTATGCCCAAATTTATGGAAATTAGATAAAATAACTTCAACATGATTCCAATCAAACCAGCAATATGAGACATCGATGATAGGAAACAAATATGTCGTATTAAGACAATGACTTTTACTTACCTCCCTCCCTTTGAACATTGAATTGATTTTAATGAAATTTTGTTCTCAAACTGCGGTGAGGATGAAAAAGCGTATGGCTTTTAGGAATCGTGTCAGTGGCGGCGTAAAGGGGACGGGGATGATTCGGTTGCAAGGAGATCTCAGACTATAGCTCCGTGCTATAGAAAAATAATAAAATGGTAATGGGCAGTACTGAATCCAGCACTGAGTCAATCAACTTGACTCCATTTTTTTAAACGTTGAACACCCGTTCGCCGTTGTTGTCGCCAAGGTGCATAATAAAAAAGATATTTAAGGTATTTTCCATCAAGCAGTACGTACACATACATAGGTCGTGACTTGCCACAAATTTCCTTTGTTATTAATATTCGTATAATACGAAGTATGAACTCATGCACACGACGCGACGGTTGTTGTACTTTGATGTTTAAACTGAACGACTAACGCCGATAATATTTTTTACATACCAAGGAATTCAAGCCAGTGCTACGGATTTTTTTTTGACACAACCACATGAACTCGAGAAGAACAGATGTATTCAAGGGGAGGCAAAAAGAGTCAACATCGTAAAAAAAATATACCAGTTTCAATTGCCACTTATTATAACCTTTATATAGGTACATAATCAATTTTCAATGTTTAGGTTATTTTTGTTTGGAATATTATACTTGTATTTATATGGACAAATATATGGAATGGAATGAAAAAAAAAATCGGAAGAGTTGAGGCTTTCCTGTCTTGAAAACTCCAGGGTGTTCTTCGGGTTATTAGGCTGTCGTCTGTTAGGATTTCCAAGGTTTTCAGATTTTTTTTTAGCGAAGACGCAGACCTCTGAAAATGCTGAACAATCCAGATGTTAGGATCGGATGTTGTTTGGTTATTCTTGTGAAGGAGTAAATACTTTCTATTTAGGGCACAATTGTATTTTAAAATGCATTTCCATATTGAATTGTATTTTTTCACATTAAAAAAAAATGCAATTGATTGAGAAACGGGGAATCAGAGTGGGCAAGCTTCGTTTCACATACTGACGCAGTGACTATAATACGTACCTTTTTGAATTTGATCTTTTTACTTGCCACATGGGAGGGGAGGGGGAGTATTGTATCGCGAAAATGTTAGATTTTTGAGCATTTTATCATATCTACATAACGAAAATCCAAGTCACCCATTCCCGTCGGTCTTTCTGTCTGTCGATCTGTCGGTCTATCTGTCTGCCTGATGACGTTTTTCTAATCTCATAATCTCAGTAACCGCTGCATGGATTGTAAAATTTGGGTGGCGATATGCTGATGTGGAGTCATAGTAGGTAATACTGATAGTATTGAAAATTGGTGCATGGGCGGCGGAGTAATTAGCAAAAAACAAAACATTTCAAATATTCCTTAAACTTCATTTTTAGGCGTTTCAGGGGTTGCTGATCATTTTCTACTTTTTTCTGGGAAGGGGTGAAGGAGGCGGTTGGAGGTGGGGGGTTGTAAACCTGAAAAATATGTTATATTCAATATAGGCTGTTCATCGACCAGCAATAGAAAGACATAGCGACATAATACACTTTTTGAGGTCCATGCGAGCGTTGCTTTGCATATTATAGAAACCAAAGGACTTAATTTTTTGTTGTTTTCATACGAATATTGCTTTAGAGCGTTCTGTATTATGTAAAGTGGAAACTATTAAATTGATTTTAATGAAATGTTGACACAGTATTACTACCGTGGTGAGGATGGAAAACGCATAAAGTTTTTAGAGATCGTGTCAGTGGCGGTGCAGCAACCATCAAAAACTAAAAATATAAGAACAGCCCAAACTTCGTTTTTAGGCGTTTTGGGGATTTCTGATCATTTCCTACTTTTTCTTGGATGGGGGTAAAACCAGCATAGTTGGAGTGCAGGGGTTGTAGAACTGAAAAATTTTCCCATTGATCTGTGAAAGGAAGATCTAACGCCATAACATCATTTACTGAGTCAATCAACTTAACTTCATGTTTTCAGTTTACTTTAGTGTGCGGAGGATTAATTTTATTTTCGTGAGATTTTATAACAAAAAGAGGTATCAATCAGCACTTCAAACATTTTGTAGCACTTTACTTTTTCATCTCCACATATTTTCTCAAGCCTAGTTTTGCTTTGCATTTTGTAAAATTAATACTGACTGATACATCAATTTGCACTATAATTAGTGACGTTGCTAGGCGGAGGAAGTTTCTGATCGTGAAAAGCTTTGAGTTAGAACTTTCTATTGCTAGCATTTTTTTCGGCAGGATTAATAGATTCATACTTAAGGGTCTAGGGTATAGCGCGCGAAATTGAGAATCCAAGAAAAGACGTATTCCCGTGTTAGCGAGGAGGCGTGGCTACCTGTTCCCTTTCTCCAGTGTGTGTGTCTAAGATGAGGGGAGATACGTCCAAAAATCCAGAGATAAAGTCAAAAGATCCAAAGGGAAGGTCCAAAAGTCACTATAAAAATGAATTTCGCATTTCCAAGCTCCTGAAGTTAACTTTAAACTTACAATAATGACTCAAAGAGAAAATTGAAAAAGAAAGCTTGCGCTTGTGCAACTATTTAGCCTTTTTTTGATATCGTGTTTGGTTGTTAAATTACATTTATAGAATGTATGATTTTGCATTGTGAGTTTTTTTGCACATTAAAAAACTTTTTTGAGAAAATTGAAGATAGTTGTCATTCGTTAAGGTCTTTACTATCACCTTCTGAAATATTATATATGTAGTTTGAAAATAGAGTGCGTTATGCGAGAAATTGTGAGTCCGTGTTTTACATATCAAATACATATGTATAAATGTGTGTATCCAGGCCCCTTAAGGCTTCATTTTAAGGAAATTCTGAGACATATCACTGAACATTTGAGAACTTGGTAAAAAGTCTGGAAAAGTTGGGAAATACAGTCTTTTCAGTTTTTTTGCCAAGCCTAGGGACAATGGAAAAAAGGGAAACTAAAAAAAAATTAACTTTATAGAATCAGCATTAAAATGTTGGGTATTGTAATGTCTTTATGTTTTTTATTCCCCAGCATCTGAAAAACTTTCAATGACAATAATATTATCCTGCCACTTTCTGCTAACAGACCATGCTCCCTTTCGTCTTCATAGACAAATACAGATTTTTTTTACATAACACATTTATTATCTTGCGCCGCTCTTCTCAAGGACTTGACTGAGCCCTGTACACGCACCTGGTCACCATAAATTCAGTTATTATAAAAAATTAAATTACTTAACTATAAAAGATGTTTCAAGGAAATAAGGAGAATTCAAAGAATTAATTAACGTGTAGGAGTGACAAGCATTTCAACATTGACGCAGCGGTTATTAACTTTCAAGAAAAATTCTGCTGGTTGTGGCTTCAAAGAAATCACGATTATTCGTTAATAAACCTATCTGTTCGATAGTTTATAGTTGCAATTTCAGTGCTCCAAGCTGTATATCGTTGCATTATCAGTTTTCTGTGTATTGTAAAATACGTGTGCCGAATTTTCATTGATATCGCATTTTTTCTGCAGATTAATCGGCAACGATAAGACTGTATGGATTAGTGGAAAACGGAATTTGACACCTATGGACTTTATAACATGCAATCGAATTAATGATATGGATGATAATTTTGAATAGTCATAGATAAGTTTACTAGAAACGCACCAGGAATTCAATATGCAAGTAATAGCAAAATTATTTTAAATGTACCCAGCCAAATAAAACATACATAAAATTATTTGCTTGTAAAGGAAAATACTAGGTATCGTCTTCTGATTCAAAGTACCTGACAAATCAAAAGTGGCGCAAAATGAAGACTTCTATTTCTTTTCTATATTGAAGTAAGATTAAATAAAAAACGCTCATATTATAAATGAAAAATATTTATTCAAACTCTAGCAATTTGTTGTGTTACACAATAAAAATAATATGGACCAAATGCCCCCCTCCCTAGCATTAATGCAATAATAAGCTCTTTTTATAGCATTTTTCATTACTTTCTCCAACATTTCAGTTGGTTTTCAGTCAGTTTCTTCCCGGATGTTGTCTTAATTATTATCATATTGAATCAATCGAGCTATATGTAAATACGCCGACGATAGGGCCATCGCAGTACAGGCTGACTCTTTCGAGGAGGTTGAGCAGGGACTATCTGAGGCGCTATTGGAGCTCGATCAGTACTATACTCGGAACCGGCTGAGACCAAACCTAACGAAAACTCAGACATGCGCCTTTCACCTACGAAATAGGGAAGCCTCCAGAACACTTCGGCTAATATGGAGAGGCGTGCCCCTACACCACTGTACACACCCCAAGTACCTAGGTGTGACACTGGACAGAGCTCTAACGTACCGGCAACTCTGCAGCAACACTAAAATGAAAGTGTCCGGAAGAAACAACATCCTCCGTAAAATCACTAGTTCTACTTGGGGAGCAAACCCACGGGTTCTCAAAACCACAGCTTTATCTCTGTGCTACTCCGCAGCAGAGTACGCCTTCCCGTGTGGTGCAACTCGGTTCATTCTCGGCAAGTAGATGTTGCCCTTAATGAAACCTGCAGACTGGTGACCGGCTGTCTCAAACCAACATCTATTGAAAAGGTCTACCATTTAGCTGGAATTGGCCCCACCAGCTGTACGTAGGAAGGCTGCATCATACAGGGAGAGATGCAAAGTTCCGACATCGGATCGACACCCCCTTCACGGTATTTTACCTGCTCATCAAAGGCTAAAATCCAGGAAAAGCTTTCTTAAATCCACGGAGGATTTTGAAGTGGCCCCAGCGAGTAACCTGGATCAGTGGAGAGCTGCCAAAGAACGCCCCTGGATGATACCATCGGAAGAGATGGCGCCAGGATATGATGAGTGCTGGAGCGTATGGAGATCCCTTAATAGACTCCGAACCGAAACGGCCAGGTCTAAAGAAACTTTAAAAATATGGGGCTATCTGCCAACCGACACTCTCTGCGATTGTAGTGAATTCCAAACAACAAAACATCTGCTCAATTGCCCGTCATGCCCTGCCTAATGCAGCCCTGAAGACCTGATGTTGGCGCACCCGAACGCCATTGACGTAGCCCGCTACTGGGCAAAAATTTTATATAAATGTGCGCTACAAATGTGCGTAGGATGATGCTTCTGTCTCGATAAAAAAAATTGAATCAATGCTCCTAGTATTTGAGGATTATTTAGAAATATCATATCTTTGAAATCACCTCATAACCAAAAGTCTGGAACGGTTAAATCGGGAGAGATGTCTCACCAAGGGGCGGATATGTTCTGTTCAAAATGGCTATTATCTCGAGGGCCGTGTGTGCTGGACACCATCTTGTCGATAATGAATATCTTCCTGATTAAGCTCCCCCATTTCCGTAATTAAAAAGTCTAACATCATGGTTCCATAGGGATCTCCATTTACTGTAGTGATTCTTCTCCGGTCGTCCTCAAAAAAATAAGACCCTAAAATTTTTCTACCACTAATGCCACACCACTCGGTGACCCCCGCAAATTTAAGGTGGCAACTCTAATCTGGACCTCCCCCCCCCCGAAAGGTCAACAAAGCGACACCCATAATCTGGACCCCCCAAAACCAAATCCTGGATACGTGCCTGCCTAGAAGCGATGATTCTGCTGATTCACAGCTCCATTTATACAGAAATGAGCTTTGTCGCTCATTACGATTCTGTTCCAAAAATTCTCAATTTCCTTTCCAAGGTTTACGATAGCGTTACAATATTGAAGTCGTTTTTCAAAGTCTAAAGGCAGAATTTTATGGGTTACCTGTATTTTGTAGGGGATTATTAAGTGCAGATCTTTCACAAAAATTCATTGCAATGAACGTCGGAAAATGTTTAATTGTGAAGATCGTTTTCTTCTACGTGGTCTATATTATCCTTTGAACAAGGTCTGCGAATATGCAGTTTATCAGATGTAGATCCAGTTTTCTGAAAATTTGTCGCTATTCGCCAAAATCTTATTGGATTTAATGGCTAAACTATGATCAAGAGAAAATTGATGTATTTTTTCAACCAACCACCAAGTTGTAGGGATTCATCAAGCCAAGTAGCTTGAGTTTTTTCTTAAATACTTGACTTGAATTGAAAGCTCAAGCTTTTGAAAATACGATATTTGACTTGACTTGATTTTCGATCTGAACCACTTGACTTGATATCAAGTAAAATCAAACTACTTGATATTACTTGATATCGATCTGTAAAATGCCAATCGAAGCGTTAAAATAGGGGAATCACCGAGATTACGACAGCAAGCAAGGCACCCGATGACTTTGAAACTTTAAACCTAAAACTCAACCGACACAGAATGGTCGTTAATTGAACGAATTTGCCAGTACTTTAATGTTTTTAAGAGTATTTCCATCATTATTGCATTAATATGCTGCTCGATAGACTAGATTCGTGGGCTATGGAGCTTGACAATAAACCTGTACGAGATGAAACCGATGAACAGATTATAAATGTATTTTTCCAAACCTTGTCGCAATGGCCAAAGACTTTTTGGCAACGCCAAGTTCTTCAGCTCCAGTTGAAAGGCAGTTTTCTAGAACTGCCTTAACTCTTATCAAAACAAGAAATCAATTAGGTGATAACTCCTTTAGAAGTCTTATGTGTCTCAAATCATGGATGGCAAATGAGGAAATTAATTTTTTTCTACTTCTGTGTCATCAGCATCGATTGCTCTGATTAGTAGCCTCGTGTCCTGTTGTGTTTCCCGGCGCCACTCTAGGAACAGCATTGTTAAATAGAAGCCAACCGTGAAGGCTCAGGTGAGGATTCCTCACTGATTTTTTTATGGATATTTATTTTTGATTGAAAAAAAAAACGAGAAATAAATTTTCGCCTCTAACGAGAATCGAACCCGGAACCTTCCGGTAACGAGCCCACTGAGCCAACCTACCCCCACTGAGTTTGTTGTTTATCTATGTATTATTGTCATTGTTTCGTACTCGGTTTCGTATTTTTATTTCATATTATTACATTCATTATTTAACTAAGTTTGTTGGGGTTTTCGTTTTTGTTTTTTATCATTTACATTACATCCTTATATACATAGATTTTTATTGTTATTGCGTGTTGGCGATTAATCAGATTAATATCAAGAACGAACTATTTTTTCAAGAAAACTCAATTAATTAGCTTGAAAAACTTGATTTTGAAGTTGCTTAATGTGTAACTACTTGACTTAACTTGAATTTCGAAGACAAATACTTGACTTGATATCAAGTCAACTCAAGTCAAGTAGCTTGAAAATCACGTCAAATCGTGAATCTCTGCCAAGTTGTAAAGTTGGTGCAGCGTTTTGTAACTCAGAAGCATCAAAATGATAAATAATTTGCGTACCATCAACGTATTTCTGAATTTTCCACAGCTTCATTATAAGTTAAACTAAGACTAAGACCAGTACCGGACCCAAAATTGAGCCCTGTGGAATACTTGACGGTATATAAATCAACTTTATGTTACTACTAAAATAACCTAGCTTAATCCAAAGGTCACTTATAAATCTCGGATGCACCTAATGACTATTGCAGCAACTACTTAGCATAATACTGTTTAAAATACAAGGATAAATAGTTCCTTCTTTATTTCAGCGTAATTAAAGGCAAGTGGATGAAGTGGTAATTATTGTAAAGCAAATGAATTGTCTAGATGTTAAGGTGAGTACAGCAAGGTATTTTAGAAATGTTCAGGTGTCGGTTTTTATCCTATCATCTACATTGGCGTAACTGTGCACTTAACCTGGAGGGATTTAGGAAGAGCCTAGATTATAATCAATTATATCTTTCACCCTTATCATTCCCAGTATCGAGGAGTAAAAAAGAGGGGAGATTCAGTTTCCCGAAGAGACATTGGTATGCTACATGGACGGCTCCTGTCTAGCTAGAGGACAGGCCTCAGGAGCAAGGATCTACATATGTGGGAAATCGAGTACGGGGGAGTTACTCTCTAGGCAGTGTTGCCAACTGGATTTTACAGTTTTCAGTAGATGACGCTAACAAAATTCAGTAGAAATCAGTAGAATTCTCATGATTAAGAAATCAACGCTCTTTCAGAGCGCTTCAGCGCCAGCCAACATGACTGGTGATGTCCGCTTTTGTACTAACTAGTTATTCATTGGTGTTTTCAGCGGAGAAGCGTTTTTCAAGCGTCACTCAAACCACTTTGGACACCATATTCCTATTTTGCCTGGTTTTAGACTATTTTAGGACCTCTTTTGGGTGAAGTTTAGGAATTTTTTGTTTATGAGAATAATACAATGACACAGAAATAAATCTTTATTTTCATATTCGTGAACGGAACACTTGAACACTTTTAAAGTAAAGATAGCAAGACAACAACCCCTGTTTACGAACAAGATGTTAAAACACGAAACACGCGATAGCTTCCGTATGTGTGTGTGGCCGAACCTAACCCTGTTCCCTGTATTCTGTACACTACAAGTCAAGTGTTACAGTGGCTCGCTACTTGATGGCGCTGCCTGCCAAATAGTAGACGGGACGAATGGAGGTGTCAGAACAATTACATACAGATTTCAGTAGATTTATAAATGAAAACAGTGAAAAAATCAGTAGTGATGCGGTTTTTCAGTGAATTTGAAAATGGTATTCCATATATCAGTAGATTTCCAAGACAAATCAGTAGATCAGTAGACTAAGGGTGGATTCAGTAGATCTACTGATTTTTCAGTAGGGTTGGCATCACTGTCTCTAGGTCTAATATCACGATTCTCAAAGTAGAGGTATATGCAAATATGAATAGTAGAATAGGACACCCCTGGTTCAGGAGTGCGCGTAGAAACCAGAAGAGCTAGCAAGGCAGATTCTATAATGTTAATTAATGTCTATTAAAAATCTAATAGGCAACTACGTTTAGTTTGTGTGACCCTGGATGGTTCTGTCCTCAACGTCCGACACGTGACATTGTGCGTTGTATATGACATGTTTGTGGCT
Organism: Callosobruchus maculatus; assembly: GCA_951848785.1. Lineage (NCBI taxonomy): Eukaryota > Metazoa > Arthropoda > Insecta > Coleoptera > Chrysomelidae > Callosobruchus > Callosobruchus maculatus. The sequence goes on from CATOUR010000007.1 coordinate 4,156,520, forward strand.
ATTAAAGCAGATTATCTTTTTCAGACATTTTAGGGTCATAAAATTACTGCCGGGTATATCTCGAACTTTTACATAATATTTGTAAGAATGTCTGGTCCTACGGTGTTTGGCCAGATGATTGGTGCACATCAATTTTTGTTCCACTTCATAAAAAAGGATCTCCAACAAATCCAGACCATTATCGCCTACTTTCGTTAATCTCTCATGCAAGTAAGGTTCTACTATATATTTTACAATCTCCTTTAGAGGGTTTTACTGGCTGGCAAATTTCTCAGGCGCAGGCAGGTTTCGTAAAAGGATGAGGTACGCATGAACAGATCTTAAACTAAAGACAAATTATTGAAAAAGCCAGAGAGCATTATTTTCCAGTTTTTATTTGCATTGTGGACTATTCTAAGGCGTTTGATAACGTAAAGTGGCCTAAACTGTGGGAAATCCTCATATCTATGGGAGTTACTTATCAACTAGTCATACAGCAACTCTACAAGTCTAATTCGGCTCGTGTAAGAATTGATGGTAATCTGTCTGGTCAAATTGTAACCAGAAAAGGAGTTCGTCAGGGATGTTATCTTCGATGCTATTTAACATTTACTCTGAATTTGTGATAAGACAGGTATTGGACAACTGAAATGGCAGTATAACTATTGGCGGAAGCAAAATATCCAACTTCAGATTTGCTGACGATACAACACTTATTGCTGCTTCTTAAGAAGAACTAGTAGCTCTATTAAACATCTTAGTACAACACAGTGCAGCATACGGTCTTGGGATTAACTACAACAAGATCAAGGTTGTGATCGTAGATAGAGAGCACGATAATCATAGAGCAATAAAGTCAGTAGGCCGTTGTGATGTAGTTCAAAGTTTTTTGTACCTCGGTTCTTTGATCGACAATTCGGGTAGCTGTGAAAATGAGATTCGACGGCGCATTCAACAGGCACGTGCAGCCATGGCAAAGCTTACTAAAATATGGCGTGACCATAACATCACTAAAGCTACCAAAATGTCGCTGGTTCAGTCTCTTGTGTTCTCTATATTTTTGTATGCCTTGGAAACTTGGACCGTTAGAAAGGCAGATCGAGCTCGCATAGATGCTTTGGAAATGTGGACGTGGAAGAGAATGCCGAGAGTTCCTTATACCGCCCATCAAACTAACGTTTACATACTGATTGAGCTCGGTAGTCCAAGAAGACTATCCTCCATTGTATGTCGACGAGAATGCTTATATCCTGCGGACATATACACAGAAGCGATAATATGGAGAAACTTGTAGTTGAGGGTCATGCCCCGAGTGGGCGGCGCCGTGGCAGTCCCTCTACATGCTGGGTGGATACGACGAAACAGTTGCTGGATACGAGTATCAAGAGCACCACTCAACTGACAGTAAATCGCGAACGATGGCGAGCTTAAGTTCTCAAAACTATTGATAATATTCGTGTCGGCAATAGTCTAGTTCCGATTTAATGTATTTTACGAGTTCACAACATGTCTGTTAAGACATTGTGACTATGACGATGATATCTCGATCGTTTTCACTATATTTGAGCGACTCAAGCCGTTGTCAAGTAAATATAAAAGTGTACCAATGGCGATGAAAGTTAGATAGTACCTTATCTGCGTACCAAAAATTAATACATATCAAACAAAATCATATCTTGTAAAAATTCCTTTACTCAGATAGGTTTTTATTGCTCGAGCCTGACCAAACAAAGCCTTCTTATCTCATTTTCGCTGCAATATTTGCAGGAGTGCTGATATCTGCGACAAATATTATGGAAAAGATAAAGTAGTAGATGAAGATGCACTCTAGAGGACTGTTCATAAGCTCAAATTGCACTTTTCATATCATTCGACGGTGACAGTATAAGCATTACATATGAATTACCGCAAAAAATGTATTAATTTGGTAAAACAATAACAAGCTACAGATTGAAACTCTAGCTTTAATTTCATTTAAACAGACCAAAAATTAGCAGTTTTTGCTCATTTTAAAGTTTAATAAATAACGATTAGGGAAGACAGCCCTAATGTAGAGATAGGTACGTCTTTTTCATCAAATTTTTATTCCCACTATCTTTGCTGTTTGAGTATGACTTAACACCGCCCCATCAAGTGTTAAATGGGTGTTTTTCCTTAATGTTATTTCCCTCCCTTCCGGTGTCTGTGTTGTGTGTTTTATTAAGGGGCCTGGGTAGACACATTTATACATACGTATTTGCCATGTAAAACACGGACTCACAATTTCCCGCACAACTCACTTTATTTTCAAACTATATATTTAATATTTCAGAGGGCGATAGCTAAGATCTTATTAATGAATGACAATTATTTCCGATTTTCTCAAAAAAGGTTTTTAATGTGCAAAAAAACTCGCAATGCAAAATCATACATTCTATAACTGCCTGTGATTTAACAGCCAAACATGATATCAAGAAAAGGCTAAATAGGTGCACAAGCGCAAGCCTTCTTCTTCAATTTGCACTTTGAGCCATTACTGTAGGTTTAAATGTAATGTCAGGAGCTTGCAAATGCGAAATTCATTTTTATGGTGACTTTTGGACCTTACCTTTGGACCTTTTGACCCTACATTTGGATTTTTGGACTTATCTCCCCCCATCTTAGACACACACACACTGGAAAAAGGGAACAGGCGGTCACGCTTCCTCGCTAACACGGGAATACGTCTTTTCCTGAATTCACAATTTCGCGCGCTATACCCTAGACCCTTAAAGTCGCGATGGTGGGCACCTTAGCGTGAAACGGGTGTCCCTATACAAACCCAATTATTGTTATTCTTCTTTTGGTACTTCCATGAATTGCTAGGGCTATCAGTAATGTGTGAATGTAGTGTTTGGGTTAATTCAGGTAATCAGCATAAGTACAAATATTAGTGGATTTAATATTTTCGTGGCGGAATGGGTTGAACACCCAAAGCCAACGAGTCCTCTACATTTCTTCGTTCATTATCCAAACAGAATCATAACACTCCTGTTTTATCGGAGTCAGTGGCTAAATTAGTTGTTAGCGTCTTTTGAATCAGGAACATCAAAATAATAAATAGTTTGCGTGTCATCAGCGTATGACTATATTTCTTTACAAAAGTCAAAGATGTATATTAAAAATAATGCCGGGCCCACAACTGAGCCCTGTGGAACACCTGATAGAATCAAGGTTACTTCAGGTTGTTGGTTAATAATGGTGGCACATTGCGAGTGACCCGTCAAATAATTCTGGAAAAAGTTAATAGCTGTATCGTCAAAATCTGTATAGATTAGCGCATAAAAGTTTATGATTAGGTAATTAGATGTAATGCTTTGGAGTAGTTAATCGATACCTTTTATCTGGTGTTTTTATAACATTATCGCAAAGATTCAACTTTTATTACATGTTTAACGCAGTTTCACCCCTTTACTTCCCACACCGTGTGGGGAGTATTTTGATCGCGAAAATTTTCAATTTTGGCATAATACGCTTTTTGGGCGTTTTATGATGTGTACATAACGAAAATCCACGTCACTCATTTCCGTCGGTCTGTCTGTCGGTCTGTTCGCGTTTTCCTATCCTTGTAATCTCAGTAACCGCTGCATGGATTGTGATGTGTCTACAATTTTGACAATCGTTATACGGGGGGCGGAGTAATTAGCAAAAAACGAAACATTTCAAATTAATATGCCTCAAACTTCGTTTTTAGGGGTTTTAGGGGTTCCTGATCATTTTCTACTTTTTCTTGGGTGGGGGTGAATTTGGGGTGGTTTAGGGTATAGCGCGCGAAATTGAAAATCCAAGAAAAGACGTATTCCCGTTCGAGCGAGGAGGCGTGGCCGCCTGTTCCCTTTTTCCAGTGTGTGTGTGTCTATAAGATGAGGGGAGATAAGTCCAACAATCCGAAGGTAAGATCAAAAGGTCCAAAGGTAAGGTCCAATCATCATCATCATCATCATCATCATCATCATCATCATCATCATAGTCACAATGTCTTAACAGACATTTTGTGAACTCGTAAAATGCATTAAGTAGGACTTAGAGTATTGCCGACACGAATATTATCAATAGTTTTGAGAACTATAGCTCGCCATCGTTCGCGATTTACTGTCAGTTCAGTGGCGCTCTTGATACTCATATCTAGCAACTGTTTCGTCGTATCCAACCAGCGTGTAGGGGAACGGCCACGGTGCCGCCCACTTGGGGCGTGACCCTGAACTACAAGTTTCTCCATATTATCGCTGCTGTGAATATATCCAAAGAATGTAAGCATTCTCATCGACACAATGGAGGATAGTCTCTTTGGATTATCGAGCTCATCCAGTATGGAAACATTAGTTCGATGGGCGGTATACGGAATTCTCAGCATTCTCCTCCACGTCCACATTTCAAAAGCATCTATGCGAGCTCGATCTGCCCTTTTAACAGTCCAAGCTTCCGAGGCATACAAAAATATGGAGAACACAAGAGACTGAACCAGTGACATTTTGGTAGCTTTAGTGATGCTATGGTCACGCCATATTTTAGTAAGCTTTGTCATGGTCACCCGTGCCTGTTGAATGCGCCGTCGAATGTCATTCTCATAGCTACCTGAAATGTCGATCAGAAAACCGAGGTACATAGAACTTTGAACTACCTCACAACGGCCTATTGACTTTATTTCTCGATGATCGTCATGCTCTCTATCTACGATAATAACCTTGGTCTTTTTGTAGTTAATGCCAAGACCATATGCTGCACTGTGTTGTTCTAAAATATTCAATAGAGCTACTAGTTCTTCCTGAGGAGCAGCAATAAGGGTTGTATCGTCAGCAAATCTTAAGTTAGATATTTTGCTTCCGCCAATAGTTATACCGCCATTCCAGTTGTCCAATACCTGTCTCATCGCAAATTCAGAGGAAATGTTAAATAACATCGGAGATGATACGCATCCCTGACGAACTCCTTTTCTGGATGCAGTTTGACCAGACAGGTTACCATCAATTCTTGCACGGGCTGGGCTAGACTCATAGAGTTGCTGTATGAGAAGTACTAAGTGGTAAGAGGCTCCCATGGAGATATGGATTTTCCACAGTTTAGACGACATTACGTTATCAAACACTTTAGGATAGTCCACCAAGCAGATAAAAACAGGAAAATGATGCTCTCTGGCTTTTTCAATAATTTGTCTTAAGTTTAAGGTCTGTTGACGCATACCGCGTCCTTTTATGAAACCTGCCTGCGCCTGAGAAGTTTGCTAGCCAATAAAACCCTCCAAACGAGACTGTAAAATATATAGTAGAACCTTGCTTGCATGAGAGATTAACGAAAGTAGGCGATAATTGTCTGGATTTTATGAAGTGGAACAAAAATGGATGTGCACCGTTCATCTGGCCAAACACCGGAGGACCAGACCCTCTTACAAATATTATATAAAAGAGAGATGCCGTCTTCACCCAAGCATTTTAATGTTTCGGCAGAAACAGCATCAATGCCTGTAGCTCTATTAGTTTTTAACTTGTTGAGGGCATGTTACACTTCAAACAAAAGAATATCTGGTTCATATTCAAAATCCAATTAGAGGGCCTGAGGGCCATTCTCATGGTAGTGATTGGTAAAATCCCGACTGAGACATTTGACCTTAAAAAACATCTCTTTCGGATGGTTAGTATAAGCATGCATCTCTATTTCCTGGCACAATTGCTGTATATAAGAGTTCTTATCTCTTCGGCATAGTCTCTGAATCTCGCGTGAGAGCTCCCTACATAAGCCATTAGAGTGCAATAAAATTCACTGCCAGGTATATCTTGAACGTTGCTAGTATACTGTTGACTAAATCCAAGCATGGTCGAGAAAAGCTGAATACATATTTTGTATGCGTTTGAACAGAATGAACACATCTAGATCAGCACGGCGACGGAACAAAGGTTGATGGGCAATCAGAAACCTCGTGGGTGTTCTGACGGGGCACTGCAGGCTCAGACGGCACCTATCACTATTAGGAATTGAAGGAGACTTCCTATCTTTGGACTGTGGAGAGGCCTACCACTTCCTTGTGAAATGTGAGTCGCTGGGCGGGCTGAGATACGAGATCTTTGGATCCGATAGACTCCAGCCAGAGGAATTACCCTTCCTAATCTGAGTCGACATACTGGCCTTTGTTAAAATTTCGGGAAGGTTTGGTAGGGACTGAGGGCTGAGGTGTGATATGCTGGGGCCTACTTGATGATAAGCGCGACCACCTCATAGCGAGTACTATTTTAAAGTAAAACTTCGTATAGAATGATCTAACTTATAGAGAAATAATGAGACTTACGGGTATGAAAAGGTATTGTTACAATCCTCGTCCGAAGCCATCTTCAGCACCACTCGTTACTAGTTCGCGTTATCACCACTATATCGACATATCAGTTCGGTTGCATCACACGAGAATGTTTGTCAGTTGTTCTTATTACGACACCTCTGTTTACCTTCTACAAACAGTCCTCCTACTGTTTATCTGGGATTTTTTCAAAGTTCGGCACGATTTCCCAGATCCTCATAACGCAGATAACACGCGAGAAGGCGACTATCACACCACGCGAACTTAGGCTGCCTACACACGTTATGACAGTCATCCAATGCACTTTCCACCTGCCAAGGGAGCCTTACTTTAGCTAATTCTGTACTTAGCTAGCATAGCTGGCCTCAAGAGTTCTCAACTTTACATGAAGTGCTTCACAGAATGTACATACATAAAATTACTTGAAGAATCTGCTGCTATACATTGAACACAGTTGGTGGGATCAGTAGAGTGTGATCGTTCCAAATGATCATGCTCTGTCTAGTATAAACAACCACTTGTCAGCGATTATTCTGGTCCTGGATATGTATGAATACGAATACTTGATCAACACTCAACCCAGAGTAAGGTAGTTGCTGTAGTACCGTTTAACGTATCACTGGTGAACTATAGGATGGTTCACGTATAAGTATCTTCGAATTTCGATCTTGGATCTTCAATCCAGCCCTTGAGTGAAGCAAGCACGTGCGGAAACCGCGAACCAGCCAACGTTGGTCCTTCGAACCGGCTAATGTTGGTCCTTCGAGCCGGATACCGCTTGAAGGTACGACGCGTATCGACTGTCACTTGTTGATCGCGGTAGGGCTCGCCGTTTACGCGGGCAGGTGACAGAGGGAGAGAGAGAGAGAGAGAGGACGCGCGTCGGTCGTGGTACGAGCGGTAACACTGACGTACAACAGTGGACTGAGTGGTGGTGGGATGGGAACAGTCATGGCTTGGTGCCGCGCGCGGTGCGTGAAGCGTCGCCGCGCGAGGCCCTAAACGCGCAGCGGCGGCAGTACCTGTGCGGCATAGGTGTGCTCGCGGTGCGGCGGAGAGACGTACAGGGTGATCTCGCGGGCGATGTTGCTTGGACAGCATTAACTGACATGCTTGTAGTAATGCTAACAACAAGTTTATTTAACGGAAACGCCATTTTTACAATTATTGCACACATCAAGTATAACACAGTGGCAAAACCTAAAGATATACCTATATCAAACAATACTTAAACGAAGGAAAAACTGAACATATCTATTCCAACAAATTTTACCTAAAAACCAGATGCTTGAACTTATAAAACGAAAATCTAAAAGGGTCAAGGTTGCTTCTGTTCAGGATTCTGCACATCTGTGTGCAAATCTAAAATCGTTATCGATAACTTGAGGATGTTAATTATTAATCCGACCATTTTTTGAGTTTTGAGCCTTATGTATCAAACACCAAAAGTTTTAGAAACCGCGGATCTTCAAGTTCACCTCACAAATCTAAAATCGTTATCTGGCTTACTGTCAGGGCCAAAGCTTGTATCATGTATAATTTTAGGATGCTGATTAGAAATCTGGTCGTTGTTGAAGTTTTGGCTTGATGTAACACACATGAAAAATTTTCAAATCCTTGGATCCCCAAGTTCACCCTAAAAATCTAAAATCGTTATCTGGCTTCCTGTCTCGGTGAAAACTCGCGCCATGTATAAATTGAGGATACTTATCAGAAATCCGGCCGGTGTTTTGAGTTTTAGCCTCACAAAACAAACATCAAAAATTTTAGAACCATCGTATTTTCAAGTTCACCCTAAAAACCTAAAATCGTTATCGGGCTTCCTATAGGACGAAAGCTCGTGTCAGGTATAACTTGAAGATGTTAATTATTATTCCGACCATTTTTTTTGAGTTTTTAGCCTCATGTATAAAACATCAAAAGTTTTAGAAACCTCGGATCTTCAAGTTCACCTTACAAATCTAAAATCGTTCTCTGCATGGCTACCTGACAGGACGTAAACTCGTATCATGTATAATTGGAGGATGCTATCTAAAAATCCAGTCGTTGTTTTGAGTTTCAGCCTCAGGTAACAGTTATCAAAAAGTTTAGAACTTTCGGATTTTCAGGTTCACCACAAAAATTTAAAATCATCACCTGGCTTTCTGTCACAACAAAAACTCGTGTCATGTATAATTTGAGGGCGCTTATTACCAAGCCGGCCGTTGCTTTGAGTTTCAGCCTCAGGTAACAAATATCAGAAAGTACAGAACCTTCGGATCTTTAAGTTCATCCAAAAAATCTAAAATCGTTTTCTGGCTTCCTGTCAGGACGAAAACTGGTGTCATGTATAATTTGAGGATGCTAATTATTAATCCGACCATTGTTTTGAGTTTTTTGCCTCATGTAACAAGCATCAAAAGTTTTATAAACCTGGGATCTTCACGTTCACCTTAAAAAGCTAAAACCGTTTTCTAGCCGCCTGACAGGACAAAAACTCGTGTCATGTATAACTAGAAGACGCTATTTAAAAATCCAGTCGTTGTTTTGAGTTTTAGCCTCAGGTAACAAATATCAAAGAGTTCAGAACTGTCGGATCTTCAAGCTCACCATAAAAATCTAAGTTCGTTATCTGGCTTAGTGTCAGGACGAAAACTCGTGTCATGTATAATTTCAGGATTCTAATTAGAAATCTGGCCGTTGCTTTGAGTTTCAGCCTCAGGTAACAAATATCAGAAAGTACAGAACCTTCGGATCTTTAAGTTCATCCAAAAAATCTAAAATCGTTTTCTGGCTTCCTGTCAGGACGAAAACTGGTGTCATGTATAATTTGAGGATGCTAATTATTAATCCGACCATTGTTTTGAGTTTTTTGCCTCATGTAACAAGCATCAAAAGTTTTATAAACCTGGGATCTTCACGTTCACCTTAAAAAGCTAAAACCGTTTTCTAGCCGCCTGACAGGACAAAAACTCGTGTCATGTATAACTAGAAGACGCTATTTAAAAATCCAGTCGTTGTTTTGAGTTTTAGCCTCAGGTAACAAATATCAAAGAGTTCAGAACTGTCGGATCTTCAAGCTCACCATAAAAATCTAAGTTCGTTATCTGGCTTAGTGTCAGGACGAAAACTCGTGTCATGTATAATTTCAGGATTCTAATTAGAAATCTGGTCGTTGTTTTGAGTTTCAGCTTTAGACAACAAATAACAAAAAGTTTAGAGCTCTCGAGTCTTCAGGCTCACCCTAAAAATCTAAAATCGTTATCTGGCTTTTTGTCATGACGAAAGCTTGTGTCATGTATAATTGGAGGATGCTATTCAAAAATCCGGTCGTTGTTTTGAGTTTCAGCCTCATGTGACAGACTTGAAAGATTTTCAAAACCTCGGGTCTTCAAGTTCACCCTAACAATCTAAAATTGTTATTTGGCTTCCTGTCACGGTGGAAACTCATGCCATGTATAATTTAAGGATACTTATCAGAAATCCGGCCGGTGTTTTGAGTTTTAGCCTCACAAAACAAGCAACAAAAATTTTAGAACCATCGTATTTTCAAGTTCACCCTAAAGACCTAAAATCGTTATCGGGCTTCCTCTCAGGACGAAAGCTCGTGTCATGTATAACTTGATGATGCTAATTAGAAATCCGGTCGTTGCTTTGAGTCTCAGCCTCATGTAACAAAAATTAAACATTTTCAAACCTTCGGATCTTCAAGTTTATCCTAAGAATCTAAAATCTTTATCTGGCTTCCTGTCAGAGTGTAAACTGGTGTTTTGTATAATTTGAGGATGGTAATAAGAAATCCGGCCGGTGTTTTGATTTTCAGCCTCATGTAACAAACATAAAAAAAACTTAGAACCCTCGTATCTTCAAGTTCACCCTAAGAATCCAAAATCGTTATCTGGCTTCTTGCCACGGTGAAAATTCATGTCATGTATAATTTGAGGATGCTAATTAGAAATCCGACCGATGTTTTGAATTTCAGCCTCATGTAGCAAACATAAAAAAATTTAGAAACCTCGTATCTTCCAGTTCACCCTAAGAATCTAAAATCGTTATCTGGCTCCCTGTCAGAGTGAAAATTCGTGTCATGTATAATTTGAGGATGCTAATTAGAAATCCGACCGATGTTTTGAATTTCAGCCTCAGTTAACAAACATACAAAAATTTAAAACCCTCGTATCTTCAAGTTCACCTAAAAATCTAAAATTTCCTGTCATGACGAAAGTTCGTGTCATGTATAACTTGAGGATGCTAATTAGAAATCCGATTATTGTTTTGACTTCCAGCAACATGTAACAAATATGAAAAATGTTCAAACCCTCGGATCTTCAAGTTCACCCAAAAAATTTAAAATCGTTATCTGGCTTCCCATCAGGACGAAAACTCGTGTCATGTATAATTTGAAGATGCTAACGAGAGATCCCAACATTGTTTTGAGTTTCAGCCCCATGTAGAAAACATCAAAAATTTTCAAATCCTCGGAACTTCAAATTCACCCTAAAAATCTAAAATCGTTATCTAGCTTCCTATTAGGATAAAAACTCATGCCATGTATGATTTGAGCATGCAGATTACAAATCCGACCACTGTTTTGAATTTCAGTCTGATGTATCAAAAATAAAAAAAATTATAGCCCTCGGATCTTCAAGTTCACCCAAAAATCTAAAATCATTGTCTGGTCTCCTGTAATTTGAAGATGCTAATTAGAAATCCGGCAGTTGTTTTGCGTTTCAACATCATGTAACAAACTAATGTCAAAAATTTTCAAACCCAGTTCAAAGTTCACCATAAGAACCTAAAATCGTTATCAAGCTTCCTCCATTAGGATGAAAACTCATACCATGTATGATTTAGGGATTCTATGAAACATTTTCTGCTCGGGTGGCACCTCGTGGCCTGCTTGATATATCTCTATATGTTTGTTCTAGCCGCTCTGAGCTCCACTCTATACTTGCCGCTCCGCGAAACGCTAAGCCAAAAGTCGTATCCAGGGTGTAAAACAAGCCATTTCTCACAGTTTTCTTGATTACGGCGAACACATTATAAAAATAAATAATAAGCCGAAATAACCGTAAAGTCTTTAATTAACTAAATTTGGGTTAGTTAAGAAACTCTTAGACGCAAACGAGCACTACTAGGCAGGAGCAAAACGTTGTGTGAATCTAGAAACAATCGAAGTGATATAACAGTCGACACAGTTTTTGCCGCAGTCGACTGGCGGATTTCCTTGACGGGAAATAAATTAGTTTTTTATTGTACAATAAGGAGCGTATTAATTTGGATAGAAGCCTTCCGAAATGTCACCGTGAACTTTACGGGATCACACGAATTAGTTTTGACAATGAAAACTAGGCTTGACGTGGGCGAAATGGGCCTATACCGTGATCTCAAATTGATCAATTTATCTATTACGGTATCATTTTTGATTATACATAGGACCGTTTACTGCAAAAAGTTAGCAGAAAACTTGATCCAAATGAAAATAACACAAAAAAGAAAATTTCACTGTAATTTGAAATAGCTGCTGATGACGTCACCTGTAGGGAACCAATGAGAAGCGTCCTTCCATGTTCCTTTCCCAGTAAATGATTTGCGACAATGTGTCACTCTGAACAGTCTTCTTTTCTTTGCTCAGAACATAAAGTACACTCGATGTAGCACACATTTTTTGACAGTTTACATCCTTGAAACGTCATACTGACTGAACGTTGTGCTGTACCCATAAGGGCTGTTCCAAATTACGGTTCTATCACCGTCGCAGAACTGCTTTCATCATACCCCGCCCATTTTGTGACTCTAGAATCGATGATTGGTTGGTACGCTGGCGGACCAACCACACACCGTTTTTAGAACTGTAAAATGGGACGGTGATAGAATCGTAATTTGGAACAGCCCTTATCATAACCTAATAGTTAGAATGTCAACGTCGGTGGTCGTAGGCGAGGAAAGAGAGAAAATGCTATTGCTTTGTGCCACTGAGCTCTTATTGGTTCCCTACACGTGACGTCACGACCTGGGAGGGAAGTGTATGGATTCAAAAAATTCAATATTTAGAGCAATTTTTTTCGGTCATAAATACGATAGAAAAATTTTGTAGAATTATTTATGGCATCTACGTGGTGTTAGGGTTCGTTTAAGCCGAGGTTTAAGCCAATAAACCAAAAATGTGGTATAGGCCCATTGTTTGAAGAATGTGACAGTGTGTGGTACAGATTGATAAGGCTTCGTCTTTGATATTGCTGAATTTTCTTCATGACCGAGCAGTCCCCTAAGGCAAAGCCTGAATAGTAAACTAGTGCGGCTGCTATGAAAATGTCATGTTAGGGAAAAATTTGTTTGCGCTCATTTATTATCTGAGGCTCAACCTCAAAACAACGCCCGGATTCCTAATTAGTCACTTCAAATTATACATGACACGAGTTTTCGTCCTGATAGGAAGCCACATAACGATTTTAGATTTCTAGGGTGAACTTGAAGATACGAGGATTCTAAAACTTTTTATATCTGTTACCTGAGCCTGACACTTAATACAACAGCCAAATTTGTAGTCAGCATCCTCAAATCATACATGGCATGATTTTCCATCCTAAAAGGAAGCCAGATGAAGATTTTGGATTTTTAGGATTAACTTGAAGATACGAGGGTTCCAAAATATTTGGTAATTTTTAGCTGAGACGGACACTCAAAACAACGACCGGATTTGTAACAAGCACCCTCACATTATACACGACACGAGTTTTCGTCCTGTCAGGCAGCCAAATAACGATTTTAGATTTTTAAGGTGAACCTGAAGATACGAGGATTCTGAAATTTTTGATATCTATTACCTAAGGCTGCAACTCAAAACAACGACCAGACTGTAATCAGCATCCTCAAATCATACATGGCATAAGTTTCCATCCTAACAGGAAGCCAGATGAAGATTTTAGATTTTTAGGGTGAACTTGAAGGTACGAGGGTTCTAAAATTTTTGATGTTTGTTACGTGAGGTAAAAATAATTCCCACAGAATTTGCATTTGGGATAATTTTACGCGTGTGAGATCTGGGTAGAGATGCGGAAATGAAAATATCGATACCGGTACCAATTCGATATTTTTTAACCAAGTAGGCGCGTTTGGTTCGTACAGAGAATTTTTGTGCAATTGACTACACCCCTCAATAATTAAATAATTATTTTCGATACCGATACGGCTACAAGAGTAGCGATACCAGCTTGGAATCGCTCAAAGAGTATCTAATATAAAAATACTCGATATTAGTGCAGAAGTACAAGTATCGTTAGCATCCCTACAAATAATCATCCAAAAGCGGGATACTGAGATATTGCTTACTATGCTGTGATTTTAAACCTAAGAATCCGCCATTGCTCCATGGGACCATTCTGGAACATCTGTGTAATCTGTATTATGGCAGTTCTCCAGTATTGAATCTGTATCTAACCTGTCCCCAACTTTAAGTGGCCTTCCCCTTCTTCTTTATCTTCTTATTCCTCTTGCAGCCTTCGTATCATGTAAGACTACTATCCGGCATCCTTTGAACGTGTCATTTCTAACAAGCATCCCTAAGTTATATATGACACGAGTTTTCGTCCTGGCTGAACTTGAAGCTCCGAGAGTTTGAAAATTTTTTATATTTGTTACCTGAGACTGAAACCCAAAACAACGACCGGGTTTGTAATAAGCGCTCTCAAATTGTACATGTCACGAGATTTTGTCCTGATTGGAAGGCAGATAACAATTTTAGATTTATATTTTTAGGCTGAGTTTGAAGATCCGAGGGCTTGAAGATTCTTTATATTTGTTACCTGAGACTGAAACTTAAAACAACGGCCGGTCTTGTAATAAGCGCCGTCAAGTTATACATGACACAAGTTTTCGTCCTGACAGAAAGCCACATAACGATTTTATATTTTTACGCTTATTTTGAAGGTCCGAGGGTATGAAAACTTTTGATATTTGTTATCCGAGACTGAAATCCAAAACAACGGCCGGGTTTGTAATAAGCGCTCTAAAATTATACATGTCACGAGTTTTCGTCCTGATTTGGAAGGCAGATAACGATTTTAGATTTTTAGAGTGAACTGAAGATCCGAAGGTTTGAAAATTTTTGATAATTGCTACCTGAGACTGAAACTCAAAACAAGGGCCGGATTTGTAATAAGCACCCTCAAGTTATACATGATACGAATTTTTGTCGAGATAGGGAGGTAGATAACGATTTTAGATATTTAGGGTGAACTTGAAGATCCGAGGATTTGAAAATTTTTGATAATTGCAGCCTGAGACTGAAACTCAAAACAACGGCCGAATTTGTAATAAGGATCCTCAAATTATACATGACACGAGTTTTCGTCGAGATAGGAAGCCAGACAACGATTTTAGATTTTTAGGCTGAACTTGAAGATCTGAGGGTTTGAAAATTTTTGATAATTGCTACCTGAGACTGAAACTCAAAACAACGGCCAGATTTGTAATAAGCGTCCTTAGATTATACACCATACGAGTTTTCGTCGAGATAGGAAGCCAGATAACGATTTTAGATTTTTAGGGTGAACTTAAGGATCCCAGAGTTGGAAAATGTTTGATGCTTGTTACATACAGCTGACACCAGTTGTAAGCTACTAAAGGTGTATATTAAATTTCAGGAGCTATCCCATTTGTCATTCGGTCAGTTTTTCTTCAGGCGTTATTCAAAGGAGTTAAATAGTTTCATGGGCTTACACTTGAGCTATTGAAATGAATAATTTTTGAACAGATTCTTGTTTCATGATAATATATTATAACGAAATCGTGTAACCCTCCGCAAATTTCAATATCAAAGGTGTCACGTTTATTCAAATATTCGAGTTAAGTCTCCAGTATTTGTACACCTTGTCACATGTAGAAATTTATGAATATTTATTTTTAGACATAAACAAGCGCAATAATAATTAATGAAATTGAACCATATTTACACAGAACTTACAGTAGTGTTTATTTAGACAACTGTAACAACAAACGGCGTTATCTAAATGTCTCATTAAAATATTATAAAGATGGTTTACGCTAACGTCGAATGTAGTATGTTCCACGAAGTGGAAATTTTTTAAGAAACTCAACCACTTGACGTTAGCTGAATCAATAATAGGATACTGTATTCTGGCGCAGGGAGGTGCATCTAAGGGCGTAGACATCATCACCATCATAGTCACAATGTCTTAACAGACATGTTGTGAACTCGTAAAATGCATTAAGTCGGAGCTAGAGTATTGCCGACACGAATATTATCAATAGTTTTGAGAACTGTAGCTCGCCATCGCCATCGTTCGCGATTTACTGTCAGTTCAGTGGCGGTCTTGATACTCATATCTAGCAACCGTTTCGTCGTATCCACCCACCGTGTAGGGGAACGGCGACGGCGCCGCCCACTCGGGGCGTGACCCTGAACTACAAGTTTCTCCATATTATCGCTTCTGTGAATATGTCCGAAGAATGTAAGCATTCTCATCGACACAATGGAGGATAGTCTCTTTGGATTACCGAACTCATCCTGAAACATTAGTTCGATGGGCGGTATAAGAAATTCTCAACATTCTCCTCCACGTCCATATTTCAAAAGCATCTATGCGAGCTGGATCTGCCTTTTTGACAGTCCAAGTTTTCGAGGCATACAAAACTATGGAGAACACAAGAGACTGAACCAGTGACATTTTGGTAGCTTTAGTGATGTTATGATCACGCCATATTTTAGTAAGCCTTGTCATGGCCACCCGTGCCTGTTGAATGCGCCGTCAAATCTCATTCTCACAGCTACCTGAATTGTCGATCAAAGAACCGAGGTACACAAAACTTTGAACTACCTGACAACGCCCTATTGACGTTATTTCTCGATTATTGTCATGCTCTCTATCTACGATAATAACCTTGGTCTTATTGTAGTTAATACCAAGACCATATGCTGCACTGTGTTGTTCTGAAACGTCCAATAGAGCTACTATATAGTTCTTCCTGAGAAGCAGCAATAAGGGTTGTATTGTCAACAAATCTTAAGTTAGATATTTTGCTTCCGCCAATAGTACCTAATACCGCCATTCCAGTTGTCCAATACCTGTCTCATCACAAATTCAGAGTAAATGTTAAATAACATCGGAGATAATACGCATCCCTGTCGAACTCCTTTTCTGTTTGCTGTTTGACCAGACAGGTTACCATCAATTCTTACACGAGCTGAGCTAGACTCATAAAGTTGCTGTATGAGAAATACTAAGTTGTAAGGGACTCCCATGGAGATAAGGATTTCCTACAGTTTAGGCCACGTTACGTTATCAAACACCTTAGAATAGTCCACAAAGCAGATAAAAAATGGGAAAATAATGCTCTCTGGCTTTTTCAATAATCTGTTTTAAGTTTAAGATCTGTTCACACGTACCGCGTCCTTTTACGAAACCTGCCTGCGCCTGAGAAATTTTCCAGCCAATAAAACCCTCCAAACGAGACTGTAAAATGTATAGTAGAACCTTGCTTGAATCAGAGATTAACGAAAGTAGCCGATAATTGTCTGGATTTGTTGGAGATCCTTTTTTATGAAGTGGAACAAAAATGGATGTGCATTATTCATCTGGCCAAACACCGGAGGACCAAACCCTCTTACAAATATTATATAAAAGAGAGATGCCGCCTTCACCTAAGCATTTTAATGTTTCGGCAGAAATAGCATCAATGCCTGTAGCTGAATTAGTTTTTAACTTGTTGAGGGCATGTTCCACTTAGGGCGTAGACGTAGTGGAGCGGTTTTCTGCATGCAGGTCCCCGCAAGCAGGCAGACTGCTTTCACTGTGTGTACGAAAGCAGGGAACCCGCGCCGACCGGCTCTGAAAGTGGCTTATGCATGTACTAATTTTATTTTAAGGTTCGCCGCTTTGTCTGCTTCTACCTGCGAGCGGTTAGGCGCTGAATAAAGCAGGCTATCCGCTTTCACTGTGCATGCATACTAACACAACCTCAAGTATATTACAGATGACTCTCGAAAATGTTTTAAACCAAAACCAAACAATTTTCATCTTTTAGTCTGTATAAAGAAACAAATATATTGAATATAAAGCTGATCTGTTAATAAGAATCTGTAATAAGGGTATACGGAAAGGCATAAAATGCACATCCATGAGGGATGACAAGTAGGTCTACCATCAGTGACTTACGTAGCGAATTTTTCAATAAAATTTTGACACAAAGGATTATACTCTTCTTCGGAATGTTGGGGGCCTTTTTTAAAATCATACCAAAAAAAATCACTAAAACTTTACAGAGTCAAAGTAGGTTCTTTGACTTGACACTTCTCAAGCGTTTTAGAGCTTTGTACAGATTGGCCACGATGGACGCCTTTTGTCTATGTCCAGCAATATTAATAATAAAATAAAACGAAATGTGGAACACTACAACAGGGAATACTAATAATATAATACATAATATAATAATACAATAATAATAGTGAAGGGGGTGACTTGGCCCAGTGGTTAGGGTCGAGGGCTCGTGACGGAAGGTCCCGGGTTCGATTCTCGTTAGAGGCGGAAATTTATTTCTGGTTTCTTCAACCAAAAATAAATATCCATAAAAAAGTTCAGCGAGAATCCCCACCTGAGCATTCACTGTTGGTTTCTAATTAACAGTGCTGTTCCTAACTGGCGCCGGGAAACAGTAACAAAGACTACGCAGAACACGAGGCTAATGACCAAAGTAGTCGATGCCGATGACACAGAAGTAAAAAAAAATAGTGAAGTCTGAGAAGCACTTTCCACCTCCAAAATATCACACCTCCGCCAAATTTCTTCGACTTATCCTTAAAAAGCTGTTAGGGACCGACATTTTTTTAATTTCATTATTTTGTTCTGATACAAATAGTGCCACCTCCAAAGTAACTCTTGCATATGAGGTACTGGCATCAAATAGAAAATGTAACATTAAAATTTATTTAACTTATCCTGCTACTTGAACTGATCCGTTTGTATAGTCTCCAGCTTCCTTTCTTCTCACTGGTAACAGCTTCTTATTAGCTTGCTCGACAGTCCCCGAAGGCCTAGGGCAAAAATGAGCAAAGTCTGATATTACACCGCTAACGTTTATATAACTCAATATTGCCTTTAGATGCTTGTTTTCATGGTTTCGTCACCTGTTTTTAAGCATACCCTGCACTATTCCACACCACCTATTTCTGTCTGTCGCCTTCTCTGTTCCAGTATTTTAATTTCGTATAAATCATTTTCTGCCTTCTTCAGCCATCTCTCCCTTGGTCTACCCTTCCTTTTTTTCTTATTGGTCTCCGGTTGAGGACTAGTTTTGCCATTCTCATCCCATTCCGCCTCTGCACATGTCCTAGCCACCTTATTCTCTACGCCTTCATGGCTGCTATAATATTGGAGTTCTTTTATATGTATATATCTTCCAGTTCCTGGTTTGTTCTTCTCCTCCATCCCTCTTCTGTCCTTACGCCTTCACAAATAGCTCTCAACATTTTCTCTTCCTCCTCTTTTTCATAGTTCACGTCTCACAAGCATATATCACTGTTGATCTTATAACAGTTGTGTTAATTCTCTCGTTGGTCTTTCTGGATACATTTTTGGATTTCGTAAGATTTTTGAGGGCTCCATGCTTCTGATTTGCTTTGACGATACTTGCCTGTATTCAGGCACGTATTTAGGAGGGGGGTCCAGGGAGTCTAGAAACGTTAGATAATGCCGCTAAAACATGGATACGTCTAAAGGCTGTATTAGACTACCATATTTTTGAAATCAGATTTGATTTCATTTCTTGAACTGCTCAAATAGGCTAGTGTAATACACGAAATTGTTTCAAATTGACAGATTGAACCAAAATTGATTTGGAATTTAGAACATGTTCTATTTCCAAATCATTTTTAGGCTGGGAGCATGCGCATTTGAAACATAAATGTCATTGCGTCGGGAAAAAGGTAAACAAAAATAAGGACAGTAACCTTACTTTTTAATTTCGGTCGAATTCTCCAGAATGCTCTCTGGTACTAATATAAATTGAGAAATCCACATTCGGATGAAAGTACACCAATAAAAACAAGTCACATGTTAATCCTACGGCCCCAGCTAGTAAATCTCCACCCGACCGGAATGCCCTGCGAACTTTGAGATTTGAAGGATTTTGAACTGGTTATGGAGTATGAAAACCCCCAGCCCCAAGATAGGTGCTTTTGTTACCTTTGTGGCGAGTTTACCAACATTCTTGCGAGTTGTGTGGAAGCAATTGGCAATTTGAAGACAATTTAACAGGTAAGATGTTAGTATCTTTGCAATTATGTTTCATATCGATTTCATATACAATAATAGCCCTGATTATATTAAAAGTAAGGTATAGTCCAAATTGCACTATAAAAAATTTGTTTTCACTCAGCAGATTCGGTAGATTTAATTTGTAATATTGTATTAAGTCCTACATCACATTTTGGATGTATTAACTATTAGTTATTTACAATGTATTAAGTGTATCTAATATTTTGCCTCAGTGTATGGCAACATTGTCACTTTTTATTATGGTGTTTTCCTATGTTTTGTTGTTTTTTCATATTGCAAAGGTCCTCGGTTAAGTAGCCACACTTGACTGCACTGAGGATAACAGAAAGGCATTCAATATTAAGAGTAACATATTTCTTTTGATTTAAGGATGACTGGTCTACTGAACATATATCTCTGCTGATAGAGATATACGAACAACATCCCTGCTTATATGTGGTCAAGTGTGTGTGTGCTACCACAGTAAAATCAAATGGAGTGCTGCCATCACTGCCATAGTAGAGGCTCTGAAACTACTAAGATCTACTGTAACTGAACAAGAGGTACAGAAGAAGTTTATGGGCTTAAGGTCAACATATGCACAAGAACAGAGGACAGTTTTAGTCACTTCGTACTAGAATGGGAGAATATGAGGTAAAAGTCTCAGCTTATCATAAATGAAGTGGTGCAGTATTGATATAACAGTGCCAAATTTCTACTAATAACTATTGAATTGCACTTTGAGCCAAAGGAATAACCTAACATGTACTTGAATATATTGTTAAATTTTTTTGCCTTTACTTCCCTATAACTCGAACCTACCTGTAAAAATTGAATGTGCATATATTAGGAAGGCTAAACTTTCAATGCAGTATTTTGCTTTCAGGCAAGTCAACAAGGAATATGAGGTTAGTCATGCTGGGGTTCTATCACCCACAAGCGAACTATCAGATAGGGCTCAAATTGACTTGCTCCGCTCACAGATACCAAGTACAGGTGGTGCTCAAAAAAGAGGGGGAACAGACTACATTAGTAACTCACCCAAGTTTATAAAAAACAACAAGTACCAGCAAATGTGGAAATAAAGGTGCTGAAGAATGCTGCTGATCAAACATTGAAAACTTCTCCTCGCTCTACAGTCTACAGTCCACAAAGGGACAACCATTTTGCAACTGCTGATGACCATATGGCCATATGTGATATATGGTGTCACAGAAACAGAAGAAACTGCTGTTAGCCAGACGGTTAGCTTCATCAACAACCAGTTAAAGGTAAGAGTAGGGGAAGAAAAGATAAGAGATGCTTATCGTATAGGAAGAAAGCAGGAAGGGCAGTTAATAGTCAGGCCACTTGTAGTCGAATTTCTTAACTATAGCACTAAGCAAAGTGTGATAATAAGTGCAAAGAAGTTACCTCGAGGTTGTGGTTTCTATATAACTAATGATTATACACAGGAAGAGTACAATAAAAGAAAAGTCTTATATACACACTTACGGAAAGCTAGGGAAGCTCACAATTCTGCTTATATAAAAAATAATATATTATACGTGAATGGTGGCCAATATTCCTACGAGGACTTAGAAAACGATACAACTGAAGAAGACGACGCAATATTTGGAGAAAACCAAGAAGGAGCTCAACATAAAGAAATAAGACATAATATCCACCCATTACCCAAGAATACGCTTGAGACCAAGAAAAGGGAAGAAAGAATTTCTGAAGATCAACGATATTCAAAAACAAAGGGTTCTACGCAGAAAGGTTCATCTACGATAAGTTCTCTGCTACGAAATACTCCGCCAAGGTTGAGAAGTAATTCTAGTTCCGCCAAGGTCTAAAATGGATGCCTACATCAAAAACTTCGAGGTTAGTAGTGTTGAAAGCCATAATGTTAAAACAGTTCAGGAATGCAACTCTGCTCTATTAATGCAAAACGATAAAAACATAACTGTAATACATTTAAATATTAGGAGCTTGAATAAAAATTTTGATGAATTAAAAATAATGTTGTTCAGTTTGGATAAGCGTATTGATTGTATTGTTTTATCAGAATGTTGGAAAATTGACGATTTGTCATTGTTTCATTTAGATGATCATACAGTAGTCTATAATAGCGGTAATATTAATAAAAACGACGGCGTGGTAATATATTTACGTGATGATTTGGAGCTCGTAGAGACCAAAATATGTAATCTTAAGTCAACAAATATCAAGATTGTACAAGTGCATTGCAAAAAATATTTCAAAGATATATTTATTACGGGTGCCTACAGATCTCCAGCAACTAATGCAGAGTCTTTCATAGATGACTTAGAATCATATCTAAATGAATGTAAAAACCAGGCGGACATGGATTTTTTGATGGGTGATATTAACATAGATATTTTGCAAAGGACAGATCTATCTGAATCGTATTTGAATTTATTGGCAGAGCATAATTTTGTGTCTGTTATTAATGATTTCACAAGAGTAGATGGTCAGTCTAAATCATGTATTGATCACATATTCTTTAGAGCTTTAAATATCGATAATTATATGTTGAAACCAATGATACTACAAAATTGTATAACTGATCATTATACCTTAATTTTCAAAGTAGACTTCCCTATAAATGTTAATAACAGGAACAAAGGCATAAACCACATCCAAAAGATAGATGACCAAAAGTTGTTCAATCTGCTAAAAGAGGAGAATTGGATTTCAGTATATGAACATCGAAGTCCACATATGGCTGCTGAAAATTTTATCTGTATTTTGAATAATTACATAAAAAAGAGTACTGTCACCTTGAGAATTAGTCATAAGAAAGTTAAAAGAAAAAAATGGATTACTATTGGAATATTAAATTCAATGGATACAAAAAATAAGCTATACCATAAAATGCAAAATGACAGAAGTGAAGACAACATAAAAAAATACAAAGAATACCGAAACAAACTACATAATCTCATAAAAATGACCAAAATGAAATACTACAATGATCTAGTTACGCAGAATTGTAACAATTCAAAAACTCTATGGGAAAATGTTAATGATATATGTGGAAGTTCTCGTCAAAAAGTAATGATTAATAAAATAAAAGTTGACGCGTCAGAAATCACCGATAAAAAAGCAATTTCAGAAAAATTCAACAATTACTTCTGCAATATAGGCAAAAACTTAGCACAAAAAATAGTCCCTAACAACAATTTAACACATGCGAAAATCTTGAGGAACTCACTTTATCTCGATCACTCAACTAAGGAAGAAGTTTTGCATACTATCAATAACTTGAAAAAAGGTAAAACGCCCGGTTATGATAACATTACATCAGAGCTACTCAAAAAAATAAGCAGTCATATAGCTGATCCCTTTTGCTACATAGTAAATGAGTGCTTCAGTGCAGGCGAGTTTCCAGATGTATTTAAGAGAGCTATTATAATACCCGTACACAAAAGAGGCAGCAAAGAGGACATGGCTAACTATAGACCCATTTCAATAATAACTAGTTTAAGTAAAGTGTTTGAAAAAATTATTAAACAGAGATTAGTTAGTTTCCTTGATAGATATGATATTATACATAAAAATCAGTTTGGTTTCAAACCTAATACATCCACCCAAGATGCTATAGCGGCAGTCACTAAGAGGATATATCACTGTATCCATGATAAGATACCTACTGCTTGTCTATTTATAGATCTAACTAAAGCATTCGATACAGTTAGTCATGTTAAATTATTAGATGTACTAGAGAATATCGGCATAAGGGGAACACCTTTAAAATTGATGACTAATTATTTGAAAGGTAGAACACAGTGTGTAAAGATTGACGATATATTAAGCGAATATAAAATAATGGATTATGGTGTTCCCCAAGGGACGGTGCTAGGTCCGATACTTTTTAATCTGTACGTAAATGATTTATTTACTTTACGAAGTAGAGGCACAATAATAGGTTTTGCAGATGATACAGCTATAATATATGAAAGTAGTTGTTGGACGTCTCTCAAACATACTATTGAAGAGGATTTTAAAGACATTATCTCGTTTTTCAACAATAAGCTGTTGACAGTCAATTTAGAAAAGACCCATTTTGTACCCTTCGCTTCTTACCAGAATCATCTACCTTGTGTTCACGAATTAAAAATCA
The DNA here is from genome assembly GCA_951848785.1 of Callosobruchus maculatus. Lineage (NCBI taxonomy): Eukaryota > Metazoa > Arthropoda > Insecta > Coleoptera > Chrysomelidae > Callosobruchus > Callosobruchus maculatus. The sequence continues at coordinate 4,180,185 of CATOUR010000007.1, forward strand.
CTGATAATAAACGTATTCTCACCATTACTAGAAAGAGCACTATAAAGTATCTTGGAATTCACATCGATGAAAACCTGAAATGGGGACGTCATATAGACGAAACAGTTAAAAAAATCAGAACTATTTTACCGAAAATCAAATACCTGACGAATATGTTAACAGAAAAAGTCTTGAAGTCACTATACTATGCACTTGTACAACCTCATCTAATTTATGCTATACTTGCATGGGGAGGAGCTGCCAAATCTTACATGAAAAATCTGGAAGTTGTACAAAAGTATGTGATAAAAATTATACATAAGAAAAGAAAGATGTTTCCCTCTAACCAACTATTTATCGATACAAAATTGTTTGATATGACACAGCTGTATGTGTATAATATGCTACTATTTCAGTTTAAAAACAAATATTCTCTAGCAAAGATAGATCATCACTACGACACAAGACAAAAGGCATTATCACATAATTTTGTACCCAGACCAGAGAAAACACTATTGCAACGCTCATGGGTTTTCCTTTGCCCCAGGCTATACAATGAAATTCCCTCTCAATACAAAGAAATAAATTCCTTTCCATTATTCAAAAAGAGAATAAAAAGTTGGTTGACAAACATATCTAGAGAAACACTTAGAAATTACGTAAATGGGTTGAATTTTTATCTTTAATAGTATTATTATTTGGTATCATCACTTATCCTTTAGGAACAGAATCTATTTTCTTTTACCTGACATGGCATAAGTACCTACTGTCATTATAGTAACCCCTTATGTATATATCAATATTTATGTATATGCGTGTGCGTGTATACGTGTGTATATACATATGACCTCTACTTAATAGTTAGCACACCTAGTGTTTGTTTATGTGGGGCCCATTGAGTCTTTTTTTTATTTATTTGTCATAATTGTCATCACGTTACCTAAACCAATTTATTTTTTATTTAATTCTTATATGTAAGCGGTATATAGAAGTAAGATGGGATAGGTGCTCATGTATGTATCTGCTCATATTATGAGCAATATAAATTTATTTAGTTGTAGTAATTATGTTGGTCAATAATAATACGCGTATGGTTTATATTGTTTTTTTTTATATATTCTATCCAGTAGAACATATTTTTAGAAAATAACTCTTTTTTTCTCGGTGTATAAGTGTTTTTGAACTGTATTTGTAAGGATACTATTTACTCCAGTTTCACAAAACGTTTAATGGCTCAGCAATAGTGACAGCGGCAATAAAATGTAATTGAAGCCACGCACAAGTCTTCTTTTGTGGCTCAACCCTATTTTATTTGCCTTAATAGTGCAACTGTATATATACTTTGTTTGTACTTGTAATTTTTTTTTTGTTATATTGTGATTTATTTTGGCAAATAAAGCATTAATAATATGGCGCAGTTTATTGCATCTCAATTGAAAGAAATAAAAAAATAAAATACCAAACAGAATGTATATTTTGAATTTTATATAATATTACAAGTTAAAAGAAAGAAAGAAAAAGTATAATGTTCCCATTTTTAATTCAATTCCTTTAGCCTTATCTTGCCAAGATTTACTAAAGCTCCAAATGTATTCTCAACTGCTGTTCTAGTTCTAAACAACAAATATTTGATTACAATTGGTTCACACAGTTCTGGAACTATCTGACTTATTGTACTCTCATTGCTTCGAGCCGCTGGATGGCTGAACATCGAAGAATTATTACTAGCCTGAAAATGGAAATGTTTATTACTTTTTATTCATAAGGTTTACTGCTAATATTACCTATTTTCTCCTGTTATGCATTCTCATAGATGGTTATCTAGCTTGTCAAATTATGCTAAGTAGCTTACTGAAGATTTTATTATTCATTCGTAAAAAGTCCTTCTAATGATCTAGATCTTCTAGTAATAACTCTTCTCTAAACATATGCAGCATACCTATGCCTTCATCTCTTCTTCTCAGCCGCTTCTTTTGTCAATTTTTTCCTTTAGTAGTTAGCCTCTTAATTCGCCTGTCTACGAGTTTTTTGCAACGTAGATGGATAAATACATGTTCTAGCATTATCTTTTTCCATTGCCGAGGGAGTCAAGTCAAGTGTAATGAATGAGAATTTCAATAAACAGTAGTCGATAAACTACAAACAAAAGCTAGGTTATGATTTTATTTTGACACTGACGTTCACACAATCACAAAACATGTAATTGCAAAATACGTCGTGTCAGATCTGACAACTTTGACTGTAGAGGACATCTGTGTTCGGACAGTTGACAGATAAGATGTATTCAACGAATGTAATGCGCAGAATCGCAAATCAATTCTTGAACCAAATTTGGTGTAGTGTCAAACAGACAAAATGCTGGGCCACAATTTTTGAGATCATTTTTCATTTCAAATTTGGTTCAAAAAATGAAATCAAATCTGATTTCAAAAATATGGTAGTCTAATACAGCCTTAACGGAAACCCTAGTCTGACCCTCTCCTTCCCTCCAGTAATGAAATTTCGTTTGACTGAATAAGCCAAGCAAAATTAAAAGACCCCCACACCGCCCGAATCTGGACCCCCCCCCCGAAACTAAATCCTGGATCCGTGCCTGCCTATATTTCTTGTTTCTCCTGTCCCTTTTACTCTATGATTACCCCTAGGTACATAAATACCGTAGTCCTTTCATAAGTATATTTCATGTTATAGGCCATGAAAGTTAGGTTCGGCTGATCATCGGAAGTTCTTTCCATTTGCTCCATGACCATATATTTCGTCTCTTTGACTTATCTCCAGCCCAAATTCACTTGCTTTCACAGCTATCCTTGCCGTAATTTTCTCTAGTCTTTAGATATAGTTCCATTTGTCTTAGTTTTGCTTTTCCTAATTATTATAGCTTCAAGCGTCAGATTAGGAAGTATCGTTGATAGAAGATCGCCTTGTCTGAGTCCTTTTCTCACTTCAAATTCCTGTGACTCACTTTCATCCATGTAATTCTGTTCTTGGTTTTTTTGTAATGTCACTTTTTATTATTCTAATGAGTGAGTTTTCCTGAAATTCCCTGTTGCATCATTCACACATTCTCTCTCTGTTTACATATACTCGTACTATCATAGGCTTGTCTAAGGTCTGTGAAAAGCACAATACATGTAATTCCACTTTATATTCATAGCTTCTTACTTGTAGTTCCTTGACAGAACGAATCTTTGATCTGTCGTATACTCCATACCTGTAGCTTCTGAAATCAGCCTGATATTCCCCTGTTTCTGCATAACTGTTCAGGCTTTTTTATTATTTAACAGCAACTATCGTCCAAAAATGAAACTTCTGCTGCAGATCATAAGTTACTTCTTCGATTACTTAAAAAAAATGTATACTCGAACTTTTGACGGATGGTGTTGATATCCAAAATCAAACCTTTACTTTCAAAGTACACAGTACATAATGGAAAGAGTTTAGCTTTCATAGCTGTTCTTCCATTCAAACCCAAAATATCCAAAAAGGTCTTCTATTTTTAATTTGACTATTATTCTAAAAATAAAACTTGTTAAGGAAGTATGGTTCGATAAAGAAAGTATCGGTTTAATGAAGAGTACAAAGGTTAAGTCGGTTACCCTACTTTTTGTCATCGTAAGTATACCTACTGTTTGAACTCTTCAGTAATATGTTAACATAAATTCGCTACGGTATTCTAAATAAAGAACTCTTCCCCGCTTTTTAACCTCAGTTAAATTAACAATGTAAATTTTATGATTCCCGCTGAATATTCATGGTATACCTGCAAGACGAGCGCGTAATGAGACTATTTGACCGGATGTGACGTCAAAGGTTACGGGAAGCCGGGGTCAGATGTCAATTATATGCCGGTGTCATCACGATTCCTATCACATATACATACATCTACACACTTATCATACAACTTTTTATTATTATAGTTATTATGAAACTACCTGCCGTGAAACAGATTAGACTTGATGTCTTTGATGAAAGTATAATTCCAAACGACACGACGTAGGTTGGTCACAGCTGGAAAGCTGACTCTAATTTTATATTAAAGGTGGGTTTATAAACTCAACTAAACTAAGGATTAGATTAATAATAATTAGATTTTATTTCAGTATACAAACAAATCAGGAATATAAAATGAAGTCACAAATTCCAAATGATCGAATGCATAGAGAAACTAGTATCAAAAATATATTGGGACGGTGCATGTGTCTCTATAAGATACATCAATTGCATGCATAGAACAGTAAAATTGTTAATTCTTAGTTGAAAAGGTAAAAGTTGGGCATCTTCTTAGTTGTTTGAATTGACAGGTAGAATTATATAAAAGTATTTTTTCCCAATAAGTTGACTTACCAGAAAAAATACTTTTATTGTTTTTGAGGTTTTTTGTATATTTTATACTATTTGTAACACAAATCAAATCACTCGTGCGTTTTAGCAAGTGGCATCCATCATTTTCAATAAAAAAATAAAAAGTCAGTGTTAGGTTTTGTGTATTTCTGTTGTTTAGGTTAATTTGTTTATAGCCTTCACCATCAACTGTTTTAGTTGCCTGACGATGACCTAATATAAGTCGAAACGTCGCAGATAGAAAAATAAGGAGTTTTTGTTTAAATGACCTTATCCTACAAAAAAGTTCATCACAGTAGGTCAAAAACCTTTACAAACTATTTTTCTTAATTTTTAGTTGCTAATTTGCTTCTTAGTCCAGTTGTGTTTATAAGCCTACCATAAGGAGAGACAATTCAAGAATCTTACAATAGTAACCTACGGTCAATGAGATAAACTTATGAGATCAGAACAAAACCCTGTAAAGTCAACTGTATATTAATATATACGCTCAGTTTTAGTCATATAAAAAAAATGGAGTCAAGATGAGTGCAGCTATGAGATTAGAGAATTTAAGAATTTCACCGACTTTCAACCATATCATCTCAAACATAATGAAATTGATTTACAGACACAATTTGTATCAAAATGTAAAAATTGTATGGATTAAAGGACATACAGGTTTAACTCAAAACGACACAATCGATATACTAGCAAAGATGACGACTACAGATGGAATATTGATGAGAAATTTCAAAAATTCCCTACAGTGACCTGAACAGTAAATTAAACAAGAACTTGAAAGAAAAGTGGAGTGAACACTACCATAGAAATCCATCCGGAACGATATACAAACAGATCCAGCAGAACATAAGGACGGAACCCTGGTTTAAGAAAGAAACGAATAGACTACTTGTTCTTACACTTTGCAGTTTGAGGTGTGGTAATTTCTTAAGCCCTCAACACAAAACTAGAATAGGGCTAGACGATGACCCTCACTGCAGATGTGGAGACATTGGTACTGCTCAACACTGTATGTTAGAATGCCAATTGATCAGTAATCAGGTAACAGACCTGTATCACAGATTGTCAAACTATATTCCGTTACCTGCTAATATGATCTCTATACTAGCTGTGCATACAAACTGCTATATAACTTTTGCACACAAAAACTACAAATAACACTGTAACTTCCAACTATAACTAATATAAAACAATGTTCATACTATTAAGAAAAAATAGATGTCCATCCAAAATAGAACTGGCCAGTTGATTTCAGATCAGAGCCAATAACATAAATAAAAAAAATAAATGATGATTGACTTTCTAAACATTACGGTGACAGGTACCATGTTTATTATTTTCCTATTGCATGAAGCTGTAGTATCAGATCTCTTTGCAACCAAGTCATCATCCGCCCGTCGGTCAAAAAACATCCAACACAAAACCAGGGGACGCAAAATTCTCGTAAATAGTTTCTTGTATCTCTCTCCCCAGGAACATAATTTTCAAAAACTATAGACCCTATCGATCTCTCCACGCCTCATAGTACGTCTTAGAAATTTCATTGCTATTAGTTTAGTAATGAGCTACACACATTACGGAATTATCTACAACAATATAATTTCAAACATTAATTTTTTTGTCTAAGGTAGGGCATTTGGATTAAGACGAAAACTACATTACATCGTTCCTTTTCAGGGCAATAGAGAGCTCAAGCTATGCCAGTTTTAACACTTCTAAAAAATATGGAAAGCGTAATACTGTGTCAAAATTTCATTAAAACCAATTCAATATTCAAAGGAGGGCAGGTAGGTAAAAGTCATTGTCCAAATACGTCGTATTCGTTTCCTATCGTCTATGTATCATACTGCTGGTTTGATTGCAATCATGTTGAAATTATTGTATTTAATTTCCGTGAATTTGGGCATAGAAACCGTTGATCCTGAAGAGTGGAAGGGACCCAACAGACGTTATATTCATTCATTCATTAAAAAATAACGTTTCTGATTTTGATTGCATTTTTCTTGTCGGTGTATGTCAATTTGAATTTTCGAAAAAAACATATTCTTGGTAAATTTTTGTCATTATGTCAAACTGTTACTGGATAAGTATGATATGTGGAATACCAGATGCTTCAGTGTACTTTTGAATTCCGTGAAACGACGCTGAAACTCAAAACTGCAACCGAATTTGTGAGATCAACACCCTCAAATTACCTAAAACACTAAGTTTCATCTTAGCAGAAAGTGGAATAAAAATTTTCGATTCTTCAGGTGAACCTGAAGGTCTGAAAGGATTTACTTTTTTATTTTCGTCAAACGTGGCTGAAACTACAAACTGCGACCGAATAAGTTGTAATCAGCACCCTCAAGTTATCCAAAATATGATGTTTCATCCCAATAGAAAGCCAAATAAATGTTCTCCATTTTTTTTACCTAAACCTGAAGTTCTGTAATAGGTATCTAAAATTTTTGATTTTCGTCAAACGAGACTGCAACGCAAAACTGCGACCGAATTTATAATCAGCAACCTCAAATTACTCAAAACACGAGGTTTTATCGCAAATAGAACGCCAAATAGAGATATTCGACTTTTTCCGCAAACCTGGAGATCTGAAAGACCTGAAATTTTTGATTTTTGTCACACTAAAGTGAGGCTCAAAACCAAGACCAGATTTATAATCGGCATCCTCAAATTATCCAAATTACTAAGGTTGAGACTAAAACTCAAAACGGTGCCCTGATTTGCAATTAGCACCCTCAAGTTATCGAAAACACAAGATTGCACCTTTATATAGAAAGCCAAATAAAAGTTTTCTATTTTTTGGGTAAACCTGAGTATCTGAAAAGTCTGAAGATTTTTATTAACCTTAAACGAGACTGAAACACAAAACGGTGACCTGATTTGTAGTTAGCACCCTCAAATTATCTAAAACACAAGATTTTACCTTTACAGAAAGGCAAATAAAGGTTTTCGATTTTTTGGGTAAACCCGAGGATCTGACAGATCTGACTTTTTTTATTTTGGTCAGACGTGACTGAAACTACAATCTGCAACCGAATTTGTAACCAGCACCGTCAAATTATCCAAAATACAAGATTTTATTTTTATAGAAAGCCAAATAAAGGTTTTCGATTTTTTGGGTAAACCTGAGGATCGGAAAGGTCTGAAATTTTTATTTTCGTCAAACGTGACTGAAACTCCAAAACGACAACCGAATTTGTTATCAGCACCCTCTAATTACCCAAACCATGCGGTTTCATATTTATAGAAAATCAAATAAACATTTTCGATGTTTTGAGTAAACCTGAGGATTTAAAAGATCTGAAATTTTTTATTTTTGTCAACTGAAACGAAAACTTAGAACGGCGACCTGATTTGTAAACAGCACCCTCAAATTATCCAAAACACGGGGTTTCATCTATATGGAAAGCCAAATAAAGATTTTCGATGTTTTGGGTAGACCTGAGGACTTGAAAGATCTGAAATTTTTTAATTTCATCAAACTTAACTGAAACTTCAATCTGCAGCCAAATTTGTAATCAGCACCCTCAAATTATCCAAAACACAAGGTTTCATCTTCATGGAAAGCGAAATAAAGGTTTTCATTTTTTAGGTGCACCTAATAATGTGTAATTTTTTATGTTCGTCAAACGAAAGTGAAACTCAACTTGGACCGAATTTATAATTAGCACCCTCAAAGTATCCAAAATATGAGGTTTCATTTTAATAGAAAGCCAAATAATATAATAAATATATAAACCTGAAGATCTGAGAGATATGAAATTTTTTATTTTCGTCAAAAGACACAATGACATTCATACATTCATACAAGATATAAAATTGCCTGCTATGAATTGACCGATAATTACGCTGGATTCATTTAAACAAACAAATTTTGTTGAATGTTTTGACTATATTTCTAAACATAAGAAGTCATGCGGAATTGGAACCAAAAAATTATCTCATTTAATTTGCATGCATCTTAATTTTAATGCTCCTGAAAGGAATCTTGAACTTTTCAGAACACTATTTCGCAGAACAAATCTTGGCACTAACTCTCCGTTAATCAGATCCCAAAGAAGTCACAATTGTTTTTGTGATATAGACATATTTAGCACCAGCCTACAGTCGCTCAAACGTAAATTGAAACTCCAATATTTAAACAATTCGGCCGAATAACTAGTCATATATAGTAGTAGATAGTACACAGAAAAAAATACTGTTGCGTTTCCAATTAATTGTTAGTATTTGGATGTTTTTCCATCACATTAAATATATTTACAGTTGTTTCAAATTCACGTCATTGAAAGAATTCAATCCTTATATTCGAAGTAATCACAGGTACGCCAATAAATTCTAAATAATTTTATATTCGTTATAACGATATGTTTAATCCTTCTAATACCAGTATTGACATATAATGCAATCAAAACATCCTTTTGTTTTCGAAATTTACCCTATGTTTCATTTAAGCAAAGCATACAATCTATTCAATGTGCAAAAATTATTACTGCAACAGCAGTTCGTGATAATTCATCTGATAAAAAATAATTTTATTCCAATGGCCCTTGCCGTTCGCTGAACTGTAATCAGTATTCGGCGGGACTGATGTCCCGATTCAATGCAGGTAAGAACAAAGAATAGGGGGATGATCTCAGTGCTACTATCGCCGCGAACTCGTTAACATGGACGAAGTTGTCCCGTTGTGTTGTTTCGGTGTTAGCCGTGTTGTGTCATCTCGTGGTTTTGTGTATTGCATCAGCAATTGTGTGATTTAAATATGTCCAGTTATATATTAAATGGAGGACTTGCTGAGAAATTGGGACTTAGAAAAGCTAACACCCACATTTGAATGTAGGTATTTAGATTAGTCAGACAGTTGTATTTCAGGTAATAATGCAACAACTGGTGCAGGTTTATGTCTAATTCTTATATCATGCTCCTTATAACTTCACACAAAATCACACCATTGAACATCCAAACGAATCAATCAGCTGTCCTCGCAATAAAATCTGTTGGTCAAAGGAAAAGAAAGTAGTTTATAATCAATTACCAAGCACAGATTCGATTCAACGACAGGCTGCGATTGAATCATTCATTGGAATCCAATGACATCTTGTAGTTGAATCGACAATACGATATAATTCGCAATCATCCCTTCCCATTGGAGAAAACGTCTCTGTATTTGAGGAATGCTGAGTGTAGCGTCCCATTGAATCCAAGCGTAAGTCTTTAACAAAACGACAGATTTTTCTGTGTCTAAGTAAACAGTGGTAAATTGAACAACAACTGTAGTATGATTATTATGGATCTAATATTTCAATGTCTAGTTTTAAGGGATGAGCAACAAAGCTAATACCTTTTTGTACTTCTGTATGATACTTGTTATATAGTTGTTATTTAGTAGTGGGTGTACGTTTGGTTTGTACTGTCTTCACCCCAAATTGTGTAAGTAAATAAATAAATGAATGCAAATAAGGAACATCCTGTATAGAGAACATCCCACTAGTGGAGCACCGTCCTCCATCTCAAAAGAGACCGCCTTATATACGAGCATACGACATATCGACCGCTACATCGACATAACTTCATAGAGATGGAGACGTACCGAGCCAACTGGGTAAAACGTGCTGGACTACAGCAAAAATCCGGTGTCCTGTGACAGGTGCATCGTAAACATCCAGCGAGTCTAGAACAAGGGCTCACATAGTAGTAGTGCATTCGATAACAGAGTAAATTTGTGCCACTCAAAGATCATCATCATCATAGTCACAATGTCTTAACAGACATGTTGTGAACTCGTAAAATTCATTAAGTCGGAGCTAGAGTATTGCCGCCAAGAATATTATCAATAGTTTTGAGAACTGTAGCTCGCCATCGTTCGCGATTTACTGCCAGTTCAGTGGCGCTCCTGATACTCATGTCTAGCAACTGTTTCGTCGTATCCACCCAGCGTGTAGGGAAACGGCCACGGCGCCGCCCACTCGGGGCGTGACCCTGAACCACAAGTTTGTGTGTGTTTGTGAGTATGTCCGAAGAATGTAAGCATTCTCATCGACACAATGGAGGATAGTCTCTTTGGATTACCGAGCTCATCCAGTATGGAAACATTAGTTCGATGGGCGGTATAAGGAATTCTCAGCATTCTCCTCCACGTCCACATTTCAGAAGCATCTATGCCAGCTCGATCTGCCTTTTTAACAGTCCAAGTTTCCGAGGCATTCAAAAATATGGAGAACACAAGAGACTGAACCAGTGACATTTTGGTAGCTTTAGTGATGTTATGGTCACGCCATATTTTAGTAAGCTTTGTCATGGCCACCCGTGCCTGTTGAATGCGCCGTCGAATCTCACTCTCATAGCTACCTAAGTTGTCGGTCAAAGAATCTAGGTACACAAAACTTTGAACTACCTCACAACGGCCTACTGACTTTATTTATCGATGATTGTCATGCTCTCTGTCTACGATAATAACATTGGTCTTGTTGTATTTAATACCAAGACCATATGCTGCACTGTGTTGTTCTAAAACGTTCAGTAGAGCTACTAGTTCTTCCTGAGAAGCAGCAATAAGAGTGGTATCGTCAGCGAATCTTAAGTTAGATATTTTGCTTCCGCCAATAGTTGTACCGCCATTCCAGTTGTCCAATACCTGTCTCATCACAAATTCAGAGTAAATGTTAAATAACATTGGAGATAATACGCATCCCTGACGAACTCCTTTTCTGGTTGCTGTTTGACCATCAATTCTTACACGAGCTGAGCTAGACTCATAGAGTTGCTGTATGAGAAATACTAAGTGGTAAGGGACTCCCAGTGAGATAAGGTTTCCCCACAGTTTAGGCCACTTTACATTATCAAACGCCTTAGCTAGAATAGTCCACAAAACACGGGAAATAATGCTCTCTGGCTTTTTCAATAATCTGTCTTAAGTTTAAGATCTGTTCGCGCGTACCGCGTCCTTTTACGAAAGCTAAGATAAAAACAACATACTTTTATACAGCAGGCCTCAGATAATTTTATTGAGTGCTCATTAAACACGCCTCAGCATTGGCGTACTTCGCTGCTTGACGTTTGCCCAACACGAATAGTTGGCATCCTCAGAACCTGTTACCTGCTCGGCGTGTTCCGAAAACCTGAGACTCGGTCGGCGGAACGCACCGACGTCAAGGCGGTCAATTTAAATTAGTAGATACATAACGAATGTTCCAAAGTTTTGAGATTTTTTTTCAAAACCGTTAGAAACAATTCAGAAATCGTTACCATGATAACTAGTCAACGTCTAAGCGTAACAATAAAACCATTTTGGTTATGATATAAGTTGTTAGAATGTCGTAGAAATTAGATATTCGGAAGAGTATTTACAGTCTAGTTGGAAGACTTGAAAAAAAAGAAACAGTTCGCCTATATCAAGATCAAAATATCTCTGTTGCCACAATTTATCGGGCGATCCGTCAATGTTAAGAAGGTATTTCTTATATAAGTTTACCAAAAAGTGGACGTCCAAGAGCATTGAATGCTGCTACAGTTCAAAGAATGGTCAACAGAAGTGAATATCGAGTTGGAACTTCAACACGCAAACTTGAACGCATCTTTCAGGTCAATGCTAGCACAATCTGTGGAGAAATGAAGAGAAATAACTTAAAATTCCGACAAAAAAGGAAGTGTCCAAAGTATTCCCCAAATCAGTTAGAAAGAATTCCTCAATGTTGTCGCAATTTACGTCGTACTGCTTTTATTCTTGGCGACGAAAAGTATTTCACATTTTCGAACTCACAAATCAAAGACGATGATGGTTTTTATACAAGAGGCTTTAAAGCCTGTCCAGAAAATGTTTCGGTCAGATCTGGCTTCAAGTCATGCTTTGCGTACGAGAAACTGGCTAGAACAGCACGGAATGCCTATATTGTACCTCCCAATCTGCCTCAAGCAAGACCTGTCGAAACTTTTTGGGCTCAACTGAGTGCCAAAGCTTATAATAATGGCTGGAAAGCTCAAAACGAACAGCAGTTAAGAAGAAGAAGAATAATGCTGAAGATCAGAGAAATTGATTTAGAATCTGTCCAAAACCTAATGAGGGACATTAAGAGGCAATTGCGAGCTGTGAAAGATCATTGTCCATTGGCAGTACTTTAATATCATTTTTATATTAAGAAATATTGTTATTTTATGCAGTTCTTGTTACAGTTCAAATAGTTTATTGTGAGATATTTTTTTAATTTTTCGAAAAACTTCTCAAAACTTCTGCAACATACGTCATGCGATTTGAGGTTGTTTGAGATCAAATCCAATCCACCAAAGACCTCAATTATTCCTTTACAGTATTTACCACTTGAGAATATCTGTTAGGTGCACAGGTGAACCACCAAATTTTGAAAAATTGTCCGTACATCTGTGGCATAAAAAAATGAAATAAATTCATCATGCAAACAAATTTCTCAAATTTGAGGAACATTTTGAGTTGCATAAATTATTTCTATATTTGTAAACAACAAGAGAAAAGCAAAATCTAAGTGGAGTTGCAAATGGTTCATCTTAGGTAACCAGTTGCTCAAATCGAACTCGTGGTCTCTTAAATTGAACCTGCCCCCAAATATTGATAAATTAGGTATTAGACTTCCAGGAAATCAAATTAAACTGAAATGAACTAATTTCTATTTAAGAAAAGTTGGTTAATACTAAAACGTACTAAAGCCATAGCTCTATGTTTCTGTACTGCAAGATGACTTACTTTCTTTTTTGACACAACACACTTGCAGTGAAGTCAGGTGTGGCGATGGACTGAACCTTTTCAACTTGATTTTTAGTCTTATGTTCACTATAGAAGTTCTAGCCAGTAGCCAAAACATTATGATGTCATTAGCATGGTGGGTATTAATAAAATTGAGTAGTTTAGGCAAACATCTTTGAGTATAGACTTCTGCGGTAACCGCTTCGACCCTAATTCGTCCAACGTACGGCTGTGAAATACCGTTGTCTGATATAGCGCACCACACTAACACTTTGTTTCCAAACTTTTCTTTTCGTTTAAATTTTACATTATCTGGACAGGCTTCGACGTCTCTTGTATAAAACCATCATTACCTGTGATTTCTAAGTTCGAAAATGTGAAATACTTTTCATCGTCAAGAATTATTTTTATGTTGCGAGCAAAATGAGTACAACGTAAATTGCGACAGCATTGAGGAATTCTTTCTAACTGACTTTAGGAATACTTTGGACATTTTCTTCTTTTTCGGAATTTTATGTTATTTCACTTCATTTCTCTACAGATTGTGCTAGCATTGACGTGAAAAATGTGTCCAAGTTTTCGTGTTGAAGTTCCAACTCGATGTTCACTTCTGTTGACTGTTGACCATTCTTTGAACTGTAGCAGCATTCAGCGCTCTTGGACTTCCACTTTTTGGTAAATTTATACAAGGAATACCTTCTTCACATTCACGGATCGATCGATGAATTGTGGCAACAGAAATATTTTGACCTTGATATAGGCGAACTATTTCTTTTTTTTCAAGTCGTGCAACTAGACTGTAAATACTCTTCCGAATATCTAATTTGTACGACATTTTGACAATTTATATCATAACCAAAATTACCAAAATGGTTTCATTGTTACGCTTAGATGTTGACTGGTTACCATGGTAACGATTTCTGAATTATTTTCAACGGTGAAACTACCTCCCGAGTTTTGAAAGAAATTCTTAAAACTTTTGTAACATACGTTGGTTACTGCAAGCCTTTCCCCATCCTCAGAAGAAGAAACAGGTTCACTACTACAATAGGTTATACTTAGCCGAAGTCCAATTATTTTAACCAACGATTTGAGTGCACTATTTGGCATTCGTAAATAATTAAAATATTTTTCTATGTAGCTTCATCTACTGCAACACAGTATGGTACGCTCCTTGCTTTTTCCTGTTTTTAAAAATGTCTCGAACCAAAAATCTTCGCTTTATACATTTTTTCTTCATTTTCATACATAAAGCGATACAAGTAAAATACTCATCGAATTCACGTATTGCGCTCGCTGAATTACCATTTTCAAATACAAATTTATGGAAGTTGCCAGGTGTCAAATTACATACGATATCGGGTAAAAAGTTAAAATATTTTCATATTTAGTTTGGCCCCAATTAATTTTGAATATTTCAACCAATAGGAACAGCTTTATATCATCGTATCGTTTGAAATCGTGTGCGTATGAATCAAATTTTATCATTTGTTTATAAAAATACTTCCTTCAGTTTGCGCACTCAAATCTAAGCGCCTAGTTAACTCAACAATTACCAGCTTTACAGTAGTAGAAATCTGTCGAGATTCAATTTTACTTCCCACACCGATAGGTGAGTGGAGTATTGTGATCGCGAAAATTTTCGATTTCGAGATAATACGCTTTTTGGGCGTTTCATGATGTCTACATAACGAAAATCCACGTCACTCATTTCCGTCGGTCTGTCTGTCGGTCTGTCGGTCGGTCTGTCTATCTGTCTGTTGGCGTTCTTCTAACGTCGTAATCTCAGTAACCGCTAGATGGATAGTGATGAAATTTGGGTAGTGATATGTTGTCGGGTCGTAGTAGGTAATGCTCCTATAATTTTGAAAATCGCTGTACAGGGGGCGGAGTAATTAGCAAAAAACAAAAATTTTCAAATATTCCTCAAACTTCGGTTTTAGGCGTTTTAGGGGTTCCTGATCATTTTCTACTTTTTTTTGGGTGGGGGTGAATTTGGGGTGGTTGAGGGGTGGAGGGTTGTAAAACTGAAAAATTTGTTGTATTCATAATGGGCTGCCCATTGACCTCTGAATGAAAAACCTAGCGGCACAATATACTTTTTTAGGTCCATACGAACATTGCCTTGCTTATTATAGAAATCAAGAATTTGTTTTATATCGTTATATATTGCGTAACCCGAAAATGGTTGAATTGATTTTAATGAAATTTTGACACAGTATTACTACCGCCGCGAGGATGGAAACGTATGTTTTAGAAAAATCATGTCAGTGGCGGTGCAGCAATAATAAAAAAATTAAAACATATAAACAGCTCAAACTTTGTTTTTAGGCGTTTTAGGGGTTCCTGATCATTTTCTACCTTTTTTGAGTGGGGGTGGAATTGGGGCGGTTGCGGGGTGGGGGGTTGTAAAACTGAAAAATTTGTTGTATTCATAATAGTTTGTCCATTGACCTGTTGAAGAAATACCTAGCGGCATATTACACTTTTGTCTGTCCGTCTGAAAATTGCCTTGCCTATTACAGAAACCAATTTTGTGATGTATACAGACGAGTTTTGCTTTATTTTCTTCTATTTATATTGCGTAATGCGAAAATTATTGAATTAGTCTTAATGAAATTTTGTCACAGAAGTTACTCCCGCGGCGAGAACGGAAAACGCGTCTATTTCTGAAAAATCGTGTCAGTGGCGGCGTAGCAATAATAAAAAACTAAAAATATAAAAACAGCTCAAACTTCGTTTTTAGACGTTTTGGAGGCTCCTGAACTTTTCGCCCTGTTGAAGCATGCAGAAGAAATTGCGGCGTCCTAGTTCCTAAAGGGGGAGACGCAGGAAACTATTTACGAGAGTTTTTGCGATGGATGTTTTTTTGCGGGCGGGTGGGCAATGATTTGGTTGCAAGGGAATTTCAGACTATAGCTTCAGGCAATGGAGAAATAATAAAATGGTATCATCATTATGTGTGGGAAGTACTGAGTCAATCAACTTGACTCCATTTTTTTGGTTACAACTAAATTGTACGATCGTACCATAAATCACAACCTTTTTATGCTTCCTCTGGCATTAATTGTAACAAGAAAGTCATCTATGTGCATACAGTTTCATTCATTAACACACAAGTCGACTTTCAGCAGCCGTTTTCCCAGAATTGTTAACGGTATTACACACGATTTATCAGCAGTTGTGATAATAATCCATTTTCGCATTGTATTTCCAGCAGCATATTTCAAAATGCAACTGGAACTGTCTGATGACTAGAATGATAACAGGAAAAGTGGGTCCAATCGTTGCAACTATGCAATATCTGGGAGTAAATGCGTTTTTCGTATCAGCCACACTATCAGTTTTACGGGTCATTCTCACCAAATTAAGATTATTTTGGTAAGCGGATTATAAAAATTCTGATTTTTTGTTATTTATACTTTTTGGTCAGCAGTAGGAAGAAGGCGCACCTCGTGGCTTCGTAACTTGAGGGAGTGGTATAACAGCTCCACAACACAATTATTATTCAGAGCCGTAGTTAATAAAGTGAAAATTGTCATGATGGTCGCCAACCTTCGTAAGAAGATGGCACCCTAAGAAGAAGAAGGCCAGCTGACTTGACCTGATGCAATTCATATGATTTCAAAAGTCGCCGAGCCCCAAAATATGTTTTTCAGAAAATACTGACCTTTTTAAAAAAATTCACGGAGTCTACAAATAGACTCAGTCCATATACAGTGAGTGCTTTTCTTTAATGCCCCTCCCTTTTTATTTTTTGAACGGGTGAACTCAAAAAATTGAAACTTGGGTATAGATACTATATTTCGGAGTCGGAGAACTGTAAGAAATCCTTATCTCTATGGGAGTCCCTTACCACTTATTTCTCATACAGCAACTCTATGAGTCTAGCTCAGCTCGTGTAAGAATTGATGGTAATCTGTCTGGTCCAACAGCAACCAGAGAAGGAGTTCGTCATGTGTTATCTCCGATGTTATTTAACATTTACTCTGAATTTATGATGAGACACGTATTGGACAACTGGAATGGCGGTAGAACTATTGGCGGAAGCAAAATATCTAACTTAAGACTTGCTGACGATAGAACCCTCATTGCTGTTTTTCAGGAAGAACTAGTAACTCTATTTAACATTTTAAAACAACACAGTGCAGCATATGGTCTTGATATTAACTACAACAAGACCAAGGTTATGATCGCAGATAGAGAGCATGACAATCATCGAGAAATAAAGTCAGTAGGCCTTTGTGAGGTGAAAGTTTTGAGTACCTCGGTTCTTTGATCGACAATTCGGGTAACTGTGAGACTGAGATTCGACGGCGCATTCAACAGACACGGGTGGCCATGACAAAGCTTACTAAAATATGGCGTGACCATAACATCACTAAAGCTACCAAAAATCGCTGATTCAGTCTCTTGTGTTCTCCATATTTTTGTATGCCTCGGAAACTTGGACTGTTAAAAAGGCGGATCGAGCTCGCATAGATGCTTTTGAAATGTGGAAGTGGAGGAGAATGCTGAGAATTCCTTATACCGCCCATCGAACTAATGTTTCCATACTGGATGAGCTTGGTAATCCAAAGAGACTATCCTCCATTGTGTCGACGAGAATGCTTACATTTTACGGACATATTCACAGAAGCGATAATATGGAGTAACTTGTAGTTCAGGGTCACGCCCCGAGTGGGCGGCGCCATGGCCGTTCCCCTGCACGCTGGGTGGGTACGACGAAACAGTTGCTGAATATGACTATCAAGAGCGCCACTGAACTTACAGTAAATCGCGAACGATGGTGAGCTACAGTTCTCAAAACTATATTGATAACATTCGTGCCGGCAATACTCTAGCTCCGATTTAATGCATTTTACGAGTTCACAACATGTCTGTTAAGGCATTGTGGCTATGATGATTAGAAGTCAAATTGACAGATGAAACTTTCAAGATGGCGACGGAAATGCCTGTGGATTTCTTGGAATGGTTACACTTGAAGTCGATTGAATGTATAATCTCTGATCTCATCAAAGGCCGAACCACTGTGCAGCTTAAAGCTTTGAATAAACTTTTCATCTTTTTTGCAACAAAATCGAAAACTTGACAACATTTAAACTGAGTAATGACGTTCGTTGTCATACTGACATTTTTTCACCTTATTGGCGGATTGCCAGTTGACAGGCAGGAAGAAATAAATATTTCTAGATGTATCGATATTAACGTGTTTGAATCACTGTCAACAATACTCGGCTTTTATTTTTTTTAAGTAAGACGCAAATACCTATATTCAGAGCAATGACGCGTAACATTGGCGTAGTTAAGTCCCTGAATCTGAGGGGGCTTAATCCTGGATCTGGGGGGGCTTAAGTCCCCGCCCAAAATACAATAAACATAATAGAATGAACTATTCTTGGATTTTGGGGGGGGGGGGCAAATATCATTCCTGGGCGGGGGGTTTAGCCCCCTAAGACCCCACCCAACTACGCCTATGACGCGTAATTTTAGTGTCGAGAATGAAACTGGATGACGCTTGGTATTTGAGTTCTAGAGGCAGTTTTGGAACTTCTTTGTCATTGCACCATAATCCCAAAGTAGGAGGGATTAGAGGTAGAGGGGGGAGGTGTTAAAGAATGAAAAAAAATGGTTAAGAAACCGAATTAAAATGCGGTATCATTTTAGTACACCTACCAACTAAAATTCCAAAAAATAATCTTCCGAAATCTAAGGGCGGCTTGCGTGTGCCGATTTTTTTAAAATGAAAATAAAAAAATCACCGAAACCGGTCGGAGCGTGATGGAAGATTCTTTGTTTTTTTTTGTAAATAGCACAAAAAGTACTGTGATCTGTTTCTTCTGAGCAGTTTATGAGAAAGTCATTTTCGTTAAAAATCATTAAAAAATTGTTACTATTGCTTAAAGTAGACATTTTTTACACGTGTTTTTGGGAGCCCCAACTTAACACGTATCACTATTATCCGTTTTTTCAATATTTAATTGCATTTTTCAACCCCTATACAGGGTTGGGATAAAGTATGGAACCAAGCAAATAACTTTGGAACGGAAAGAGTGATATTGCTGAAACTTTGCAGGCAAGTGTAGTGACGTCTAATGCATCCGAAGACATTATGTTAGCTATTAATGTACTTCCGGTTTAACTATATATCACTCTTTCCATTCTAAAGTTATTTGCTTGGTTCCATACTTTATCCCAACCCTGTATAGGGGTGACATTACTAAACGCCTTCCGTATCCTTTCAGATAGTGATTAGCTTACTCACACCTATATTTTTTTGCATTACGTGAAATGCGTTAGTATTAGTGCAACAGCATAAAAAACTTTTAACATTGGTGTCAGCTGCTTCATACCTCGTTTCGCCAAATTTAACATTTCCCTCTAATTGCGACGCATCGCTGATCGCCGCGCAAAAGTGAAAATACATGCAAGTGGTTTGTCACTTTTTTCACTTGCCTTCATTATCAGCTATTGGGCAATCCAAAATTTCACTTTATATAATTTTCTGTAAAGCACGGAAGTCTCGGGACACAAAGCTAATGAGTTCCTTAAATAGGTTATACCTGAAAAGTAGCTTTTTTGGTGGTTTTAAAAAATGACGTGTGGTTAATCGACATGCGTATGAACATGTAATTAAACGGAAATCTTAAAGAAACCATGGATCATGATTGAAGCGATGAGAGATAGTAGGGGTTATTACAGCTCTCCTGGCTTGTTGAGTAGGTTCTTAACAAAAACTGATGGACAACTCTAGAAGTTGATTTTTTGTGTTACTCTTTTAGTTTAGTTTCGAAAAAACATTTGCTCACACATTTTTTTATTCCCCTTTTTGCCCGTTAGTTATCCTAGTCATTTCGAAAGATCGCTTTTATCCCTAGTTGTTTCTGCATTGCCATTCTTTTGATATGGGAGGTGTAATGAGATTCGTATGCAACTTGTCCAAATGGTTTTGAGTTTTGAATGTATACAAATTTAGGTGATTAAGGCTTTTCAGCTTTTTAGATCACTTTATGCTTTTAGAAATGATTTTAGCATGTAAGATAATAAGCGTTTTTTTTATTTTTAAAATGAACCCATGACCATGACCACATACTGTATCTGTCAAATCATATATGTATGTTGGATGGTAAAGTTTTTCGGGTGTCTCGGCTATTCCTGTAGCTTCCCATTTATGGCGAGAGTTGGGAATTTTAAAATAAAAAAAAACATAATGTTTTATTTTCATTGTTTATACATTTATTTTTAAAATGAACCTATGACAATGACCACATACTGTATCTGTCAAATCATATAGGTACGCTGGGTAATAAAGTTTTTCTGGTGTTTCGGCTATCCCTGAAGCTTCCCATTTATGGCGAGAGTTGGGAATTTTAAAATAAAAAAAAACATAATGTTTTATTTTCATTGTTTATACATTTATTTTTAAAATGAACCTATGACAATGACCACATACTGTATCTGTCAAATCATATAGGTACGCTGGATAATAAAGTTTTTCTGGTGTTTCGGCTATCCCTGAAGCTTCCCATTTATGGCGAGAGTTGGGAATTTTAAAATAAAAAAAAACATAATGTTTTGTTTTTTCATTGTTTATACATCCAAAATGATGCTCTCAATGCCTGATTAGGATGTTTTCTGTCATGAGGGTGAATAGCCACTTGGGATCCAACAGTAGTATAGGTAAGTCATAAGGCAAACTTAGAAAAACTTATAACTTCTCTTCAGATTGGAGAATATTGAACATATTTTAACTTTAACCTTTCTTACTTAGGGCCAGTTTCTCAATGTCCAGTTAAAGTGTCAGATAGGTATCTGCCAGATAGCGTTGCTATGGATACAACTGTCAGATAAAATTTACGTGACTTCGTAAGTCTAGCCTTCAATTGTTCAAACAACTTATCTAACAGTGGCTGTTATCTTGCAGATAAATATTTAACTGGACATTGAGTAACCGGTCCTTAGTATAGAAACTTGACACCATTTTACACTGTGTTCTGATTCTCACGTGTGGTCGGTGAGGGCTGATTTTGTTGTTTACCTTTTGATTATATACAATTTTCTTCTTTTATCCTATATTGGAGAGGCCTTGAAGACACCTTTAGTCTGGTTCATCGTCATCATCATAGCCACAATGTCTTAACAGACATGTTGTGAACTCGTAAAATGCATTAAGTCGGAGCTATAGTATTGCCGACACGAATATTATCAATAGTTTTGAGAACTGTAGCTCACCATCGTTCGCGATTTACTGTCAGTTTAGTGGCGCTCTTGATGCTCATATCCAGCAACTGTTTCGTCGTATCCACCCAGCGTGTAGGGGACGGCCACGGCGCCGCCCTCTCGGGGCATGACCCTGAACTACAAGTTTCTCCATATTATCGCTTCTGTAAATGTTCGAAGAATGTAAGCATTCTCGTCGACACAATGGAGGATAGTCTCTTTGGATTACCGAGCTCATCCAGTATGGAAACGTTATTTCGATGGTCGGTATAAGGAACTCCCAGCATTCTCCTCCATGTCCACATTTCAAAAGCATCTATGCGAGCTCGATCTGCCTTTTTAACAGTCCAAGTTTCCGAGGCATACAAAAATATGGAGAACACAAGAGACTGAACCAGCGACATTTTTGTAGCTTTAGTGATGTTATTGTCACGCCATATTTTAGTAAGCTTTGTCATGGCCACACGTGCCTGTTGAATGCGCCGTCGAATCTCATTGTCACAACTACCCGAATTGTCGATCAAAGAACCGAGGTATACAAAACTTTTAACTACTTCACAACGGCCTATTGACTTTATTTGTCGATGATTATCATGCTCTCTATCTAAAATCATAACCTTGGTCTTATTGTAGTTAATACCAAGACCATATACTGCATTATGTTGTTCTAAGATGTTTAATAAAGCTATTAGTCCTTCCTGAGAAGCTGCAATAAGGGTTGTATCGTCAGCAAATCTTAAGTTGGATATTTTGCTTCCGCCAATAGTTACACCGCCATTCCAGTTGTCTAATACCTGTCTAATCACAAATTCAGAGTAAATGTTAAACAACATCGGAGATAATACACATCCCTGACGAACTCCTTTTCTGGTTGCAGTTTGACTGCAGGTTACCATCAATTCTTACACGAGCCGAATTAGACTCGTAGAGTTGTTGTATGAGAAACACTAGGTGATAAAGAACTCCCATAGAGATGAGGATTTCCCACAGTTGAGGCCACTTTACGTTATCAAACGCCTTAAAATAGCCCACAAAGCAGATAAAAACTGGGAAATAATGCTCTCCGGCTTTTTCAATAATTTGCCTTGAGTTTAAGATCTGTTCACGCGTACCGCGTCCTTTCACGAAACCTGCCTGCGCCTGATAAATTTGCCATCCAATAAAACCCTCCAAACGAGATTGTAAAATATATAGTAGAACCTTACTTGCATGAGAGATTAACGAAAGTAGGCGATAATTGTCTGGATTTGTTGGAGATCCCTTTCTATGAAGTGGAACAAAAATGGATATGCACCATTCATCTGGCCAAACACCGGAGGACCAGACACTCTTACAAATATTATGTAAAAGAGAGATGCCGTCGTCATCCAAGCATTTTAACGTTTCAGCAGAAATAGCATCAATGCCTGTAGCTTTGTTAGTTTTTAACCTGTTGAAGGCATGTTCGACTTCAGACAAAGGAATATCCGGTTCATGTTCAAAATCCAACGAGAGGGCATGAAGGCCATCATCATGGTAGAGATTTTCGCAATAATTTCGCCATACCTCAATAATCTCATGCAAGTTGGTAATAAGCTCCCCCTCAGGATTTTTAACAGCCCAAGATTTGGGTTAAAATCCCGACTGAGGCATTTGACCTTAAAGAACATCTCTTTCGGATGGTTAGTATTGGCATGCATCTCTATTTTCCTGCACAATTGCTGTAGATGAGTTCTCATCTTTTCGGCATAATCTTTGAATCTCGCGTGAGAGCTGTCTATATGTGTTTTGCTCTGTTTATGAATCCGGACCTGAAATCTTAAGGCTTCTACGTGCCTCAATAACGGACAGTGTGTGGCTACTAATCCATTGCTGTTTTGGTTGAATGCTACTCTTTGGTTGGCTTATCTGGGCAGCATGTAAAAGCACATTTTTGAGTGATAGCAACATATCATTCGAATTCTGGTTAGGTGACGAATAAAAAAGTGGGTAGTGAGTGATGGAGGAGGATTTAGATCTTATTCGCAATATTCTATATAAAGATCATCTGAACCAATTTTCATGCAAACCAACGATAATCCGCTAATAATTTGCAGACATACTTAAAGTTAAGGGATCGGCACAATATATTAAAATTGAATTAATATGCAGTCAGTTTGTCTCATAACCCAATTACTAAAAAACCAAATTATGCTAATGAAGCAACAGCATACCACTTAAACTTTCATATTCCAATTATTTTCGAAGAAGCAGAATAAAGGCGTACATTGATAGTCTTTTGTGGGCACGCAGCCGGATATCATGGACAAAATATATTGAGTCATGGAGACCTACCTGGCGTTATAGTCTGGTCAAATTACAGCTTTTTGAAGAGAATAAAAGGCTTAGAGAACATGTTCTACGAAATATACATATACAGAGAGCCCAGGCTAAGGGTATCATCACAAGAATCGTCTATCAGTCCGCATAAAGAAGATGCTATTTGAATCACTATAATTTTGTCACAATTTACATATTGTTCAAGAGTGTATGGTCCAAGCATAGATAAAGAGTGTAAGAATAGGATACAAAGAGTAAAAAATACTTGCATTCGCTTTGTACTTGAAATCAGAAAATATCACAATGTCACATACAGCTTAAAAGTTCTAAAATGTCTGTGCATGGTTGAAAGATTCAAGATGGATGCACTCTGTCCATTTCACAAACGTTTTGTTTTCAAGAATCCTCCGCACCTACAAGAAACTCTCGTTTCGCACTAATGTTCGTAATGTTCGTAATGTTCATATAAAAAATTATGAACTCTTTTCGTAATACATGCTTAAAACCCACGACCTAAATAAATTTGAAACAGATGTAATTGGGAATTTATTACTACACTCAAAGCTTGCCCCTAGATGACCCAACTTAAAAGTTCTAGTCGTAGTTTAGACTTAAGGTTAGTTGAAGTTGTAGGTTTATGCTTACACCAAAAAGACTCGTATTTTGTGCAAGAGTTGAGTGGAAGAGCACTTCGTGTGAACTTCCCCTTGAGACTTTCCTTGGTATATTTATTGCTCTCTATACTCTTAGCTTTAGTATATTAACTTGTACAGACATGCACATACTAGGAGTGCCATGATAATCGGGAATTGATTGTAGTTTTCGTCAACAGTGCTTGTACGAAAGACGGCGCTACAACGTTAGAATATTTTCACTTAAATTTTGATGTTTATACAGGGTGATTCATATCATACTTATTTTTTTAAACTGAACTCCCTGTTTGTTATTGCAAATTTGGATTTATTGGTAAATTCTAGTGTGACTTTATGTATCATACATGGGACTTTTAACGAACCTTTCAGGTGCAAATCCCCATTTTTAATATGAGTAGGTATCAGAAAAGCATTGATCACAGCGAGCATAAACTTAACTGTGACATTTATGAAATGGTTCAGCTTAGGTTAGACAGTCAAATTTGAATTGTTTTTGTACTTCGAGGAACCAGTAGATTAATTAAGGAAACTTCAATCACATGTAACTTGATTTTTTCAAATGAGAATGCCTAATTTTTTCAATACGGTCAAACGTAAAATTTGATAAAGTTTCTAACGACATAGTTGTCATTATCAATATGATGCTACTGATGCAACGCGAAGAGA
The DNA here is from genome assembly GCA_951848785.1 of Callosobruchus maculatus. NCBI lineage: Eukaryota > Metazoa > Arthropoda > Insecta > Coleoptera > Chrysomelidae > Callosobruchus > Callosobruchus maculatus. Next base: position 4,205,058 of record CATOUR010000007.1, read on the forward strand.
ACGAAGCGAAGAACTGTCGCGAAAGCATCGAGGTAAAGAATTTTTTGCAGCTTCTCTTCGCGATGCATAGGGAGCGGAACATGGAGAAGCGAAAAGACGTATATCTCAGCATTTCGTAGAACTTTTCCTCTGACATACGAAAATATAACAAAAATCATTTCTGTCTACTTATAAATCTGAGCATAATGAATTCACCTATACATTCTTTTCTTTAGTTAATGTTATGCACCCATATTTTTCTGTTTGGCATTCCTCCTTCCTCCATAGCAGCAATTAAACCAAGAACAAGCAAATCTTAATCAGACAAGGAGCTACTCAGGTTGATAGATTAACGTCAACACATACAGGGTGTTCATTTGAACATTTCTCACCACGGATTTACCGTGCTGATTAAAAGAACAAAACGCCGAGCTCGGTCAAAAGATTTGTCAAGGGGACAACTTTTTAACTAGAAACTACTTCACCTCCTTGTACCCTCTTCCCCAAAGTCATCCCCTTAAAAATTTTTAATGACAAGGGGTATCGAGTAATATCTCGTTTCAAACGTATGTCAAAGTCCCTTATTTTGACGTTTGATTTTTTTAAAATCGATCCATCGGTTTTTCCGAATATTAGAAAACTATTTGTGTATCTTGACTTGTTCAGATAGGAAACAAAGACACACGAAATTAATGAAAATAATGATGTTTATTTTCCCAGTAAGTTGTAGATTGACATTAGAAAGTGAATAAAATTTCATGCCTAGACTATACTATACTGGAAAAACCTCAAGGAGGAGTTCACTTAGTTCACTTCAAATAGTGATCTTCCACTCAATCCTTATTCCAAGTTATTTAATGCTTATATAGACTATAGCCAAGTTCACAAATCTCACCTCATAATATCCAAGAAATTCAACTATCTACAATTAGAAAATTTCTTCGGCTAAGTGGGAACGGTCAAACCGTCTAAAAAGCCATCCCAGTACATATTGGTGAGTCTCACAGTTCCATTTAAATATCATTTCGACCATTTTGATTCTGTTTGACAACTAAATTGACAAGTAGATCAATAGGCCAAAAGATTGTACATACCTATACTATACTGGATGTTAAGCTGCAAGTCAAATGAATAAAAAGAAAAAATTGAAAAAACTCGATTCAGTAGAATCATGTAGTGAAACTGAATGTACAACACAGTCAACACATGAAAAATCCGAATCCGAGAAACTGATACAAGAAAACAAACAACTAAGAGAAATACTTGAAGAAAAAGAAAAACTAATTTATCAGCTTACAAATGAAAACCTCAGACTTCAACAACAATATGATCTAATAGCATCGAATATAGTAGAAAAGGACTCGATAGTTACCACATTAGATAAAATTAGTATAAGACTAAACGAAGTAGAGAAAAATCAAACAACAAGAGAAAAATCATATGCCCAGGTATTGAAACAAGAAGCTATACAAATTAAACAAAATTCAAAAAAAAGTATAATAATAACACCGACTCATACTCAATCATGTGATGATACAAGAAAAGATTTATCAAAAAAAGTCTCGCTTTCAAAATTAAAGATACACGTTGATAGTATTCAGAACTCAAGAAGTGGTGGACTCGAAATTAAAATCAATGAAAATAATCACAGTGAACTAAAAAAAATACTGAACGAAAAATTGGATACTGACTACAAAATCTCCGAACCAAAGATGTTTCTTCCAAAAATCAAAATTGTAAATTATAAATCCAAAGAAAAACCCAACGAGAAGGAAATCGAAGAAGACCTAATACGAGAAAATCACTTTATTGAAGATGGGGATATCAAAATTACTTACGTGATGTACATACCAATAAAGAACTCATACACCATCTATGCAGAGACCTCAGGAAAATTATTCAAACATATTTTCGAACACAACAATGAAAAAATTCTTCTTGGCTGGCAGTGTCTACATGTTTATGAAAATAATAAGGTATCACAATGCAGAAGATGTTTTCGATTCAACCACTCAGAAAAGAAATGCAGGAATAAGAGAATCTGTAGAGATTGCGGCATCGAACACGAAAACAACGACAAATGTAAGCGTGCACAAATTCAGTGTTGCAATTGTATATATATGAATAAGAAATTCAACAAAAATCACAATATCAACCATTGCCCAACTAATACAGATTGTCCATCGTATAGATATTATCAGTACCTGTACAATACTAAAATACTCTTCTAAATTCTAAGTTTTAGATCATCATACAGTAACTATTTAGCAAGTATTAAGTATGTTTGACTACATAAACAATTTCCAAATTCAAAATGTTAGGACAAATGTTTTACAAGACGTTGATGCATTTAATAATTTTCCAATAAATTCCTATGTTAGTCTCAAGATTTTTCACATGAACATAAGAAGTATTAGTCATAATATTGATTCGTTCAAAATTTTATTAACTAGAATAGATCATACTTTTGATATTATTGTTTTAACTGAAACATGGAAGCTGATTGATATATCGTTGTTTCAGTTACAGGGATATGACACCTTATACAATTTTGGCACATATAACCAGAATGACGGGGTGATAGTATATGTAAGAAACAAACTCAACTATAATCACGAAATATTTGCATTGAAAAATGGGATCAAAATTCTAAATTTATTCATTACTTTTGATAAGAAAAAAATTAAAATATCATCAATATATCGTTCTCCATCCTTAGCACCTCATGAGTTCCTAACCGATATAGAAAATTTCATCAGTAGTCATGATAACACCCTTCTAAACCAACATATACTCATAGGTGATATTAATATCAATATTTTGGAAGAAAATTCAATTACCAAAAGATACCTAGACCTCTTAAATGCTAACGGTTATTTATCATACATTAATGAACCGACTAGAGCAATCAACGGGACATGCATAGATCATTGTTTTATTAAAAACGTTGCAACAAATTTTTTCTATGTTCCATTTATTCTCGAAACCGATATTACGGACCACTTTTCCACTATTCTATTCTTATGCTCATACGAAAATATATCTAGTAAGCTAATAACTGATAAAAGCAACAAAAATTACAAATTTTTTATAGATAATTCTAAATTGATCTCCAATGCAAAAAAAGAATCATGGGAAGGAATATATTCGTCGAACGATATTGATCAAATTACAAATATATTTGTAGATAAAATTATAAATTTAATAAGCACAAGCACAAATAAGGTTAAAATCAACCACAATGAAATAGGTAGGAGTATGTGGATAACTAAGGGACTTATCAAATCTGCAAATGAAAAAAATAGGCTTTACATATTAATGAAACAGACAAATGCTGAAGAAAATATAAATAATTATAATAGATATAAAAATAAATTCATAGAACTAATTAGGCAAACCAAAAGAGAATATTATTTAAAAAAAATAGATAACAATATCAACGATCCGAAAAGACTTTGGTCAACTATCGACGAAATTTCAAATAAAACCAATCACGTCAAAGATACTACCATTAATGAATTAAAAACGAGCTCTGGGGAAGTTATAAAAGATCAACAAATCATAAGTGACGAATTTGTAAAGTTTTTCACTGAAATTGGTGAAAATTTGGCAAACCTTCTACAAACAGTCCCGAACATAGAAAAAAGTAACGAAAAAAGATCACTAAATACATTTGTTTTGAGGGAGGTAGATTCCGATGAAGTATTAAGTATGATTATGTCATTAAAGAATCGAAAATCTCCCGGATTTGATGGAATTAGAGCCGAACATCTCAAAATCATAGCACATGAAATAACAGAACCATTTACCCATATTATTAATTGCTGTTTTCGGTTAGGAACATATCCTTCACAATTTAAGAAAGCTGTAATAACTCCTGTCTACAAAGCAGGCGATAAAGCAGAGATTAACAATTATTGACCTATATCTGTGGTATCAAGCTTATCAAAAGTAATTGAAAAACTACTCTCTACTAGGATACAGGAATATCTTACTAAATATAATCTATTACATACAAATCAATTTGGATTTACAAATGGTAGATCTACATCAGATGCAATTTTGACGGTAGTAAATGAAATTTATAAAAATATGGATGAGAAAACACCCTCCATTTGCATCTTTGTTGATTTGCAAAAAGCATTTGATACAGTGAATCATAAATTACTTCTAAACACATTAGAAAGACTTGGATTTCGTGGGACAATGTATAATTTGCTTGAAAATTATCTATCTAACAGGCCACAATCCGTGAGGATAGCAAAATCAATAAGTAAAGAAATGTTCGTTAAGTGTGGTGTTCCACAGGGAACAGTTTTGGGACCACTTTTATTTAATATATACTTAAATGATCTTTTCAAAATTGATTGTGTTGGTAAAATAATCAGTTTCGCAGACGATACGGCCGTACTGTATAAGGAAAAAGAATGGAATAAACTAAAAATTATTATTGAAAATGATTTTATCAAAATTATTCAGTGGCTTACTCAAAGAAAATTGACAATCAACTTTTCAAAAACACACTTTTTACCGTTCACATCTTATTCTAGGCATTTACCTACTTTCGACAATATTACATTAAACATAAATAATAAAAAAATTAAAATTGACAAATTGAACAGTATAAAGTATCTAGGAATATATTTAGACTCACACTTACGTTGGGATGTACATATTAATAGTTTATTGAAAAAAATTAGATTCACTTCATATAGGATAAAATTACTAACAAACATTTTAACTGAAAAGCATCTACGTACAGTATACTATGCATTAATTGAAACCCATCTCATTTATGGTATATTGGCATGGGGTGCTGCATGCACAACATATATCAATGATTTAGATATCCTCCAAAAAGCAATTCTAAAATCTATGTTTAGCAAACCAAAACTGTATCCTAGTGATGATTTGTTCAGGGAAGCTCTGATATACGATGTCAGGCAACTTTATTTCTTACATACTATCACTCGTTATCACAAAAATTCAAATGAGCAAGACAACATCAAACACGGTCATAACACAAGATACAAATTACACGCAAAAAGCATACCTAAAACGAGAAAATCGATTATGCAGAGATCAAACATTTATTTGGCGCCAAAACTATATCAAAGAGTACCTAATGATATAAAGGAATTATCCAATAAACGATTCAAAAAATCTCTTAAAGAATGGCTAAGTTCAGTAGACAGAAAAGAAATACATGAATTAATAAATAAGTCATATTATAACTAAATCCATAAGTAATCTTATAATTTTATAAACAATTTCATTCAAATTACTCATAACCTTATTTATCTTATATGTAACATTTATATCTTATACATACGTAAGTATTTGTAATATTTATGTGTGTATAATATGTACATTGTAACACTAATTTGTCCATGCACAGGCTTAGTCCTTCTATGGATGTTAACATATTTATTTACTCATTTTTTTCAACAATTTTGTTTTTTATGTACTTTGCGAGTAAATAAATATTATTATTATTATTATTATTATTATTAATAAAGAAAAAAAAGCATAAATGGAAATTTAAGAACTAAAAACCAAATCTGCAAACTAAACACATCGATACTGTCTGTGGGAGCTCTAAATGTACTTACAAATACTTACGATTTGTTCACGAAATGATGTTTGACTCTTTCACGGAAAATTACTAAGCTACAAGATTTTAAGGAAAGGGGGAGGTTGTTGTATAACTTACTTATATTGTACCTAAAGCTACGCTAAAATAAAACAATTTTATGTGACGGCAGTGACGGCACGTCTAATAAATTCATGTACCTAGTATTAACACTATGTATATTTGACCTAAACCTAATTTTCTGAAAAAGGTATTGCGGTTCTTTTAGAAGAATTAACTTACGGTACAGTGTCAAAGCATTAACAAATTACCACTTTCTATTGCAACAAATGCTCAACTAGCTATCCATTCCGCCAAGTCAAAAACTCATACTCTGTACCTATATGTTACTTCAAAAAATTTTAATTTTAAAAGTCGTCTTATCCACTTTTTATGAAAATTTTACTAACCTCGCAATTGGAATCTATGTCATAAACTCTACGTTTTCAGTAGAAAATATCGTTTCGGAACTTGCCTCAACCAATAGCAAAGTGAAGGAAAAAATTGAGAATCGCTCCAAAACTCGCCTAATCCATTCTGAATGTCGCGCCAAAAGTTCCTTTATCCCACTGACCAATCACAGCGCTTTGAATGGTTGGCAGACGTGTTTTAGTGTGTAATGAGCTGCTGTATCATAAATATCACGTTTTATTATCTTGTTTAGAACAAAATTGGTATAGTGGGTTGAAAATAATATTAAGAATACTATGGAGACCCATATTTTAACACAATGGAAGTAGAAAACCTAGGTTTTAGTTTGCTTTCTGTTACTTGAGAACAACCTTATTTTTTATGTTGTATAACCAGAATTAGTTTCCTTTCTGATACTTAAAAACAACCTTACTTCTTGTGTTGAATGAGAGGAGTCTTGAGTTTAGATTAAATAATTTGTTTCTTTTTATATGCCTTCATGTGACGATTTTTTTGCGTCAAAACTTGCTTTGTCCACCGGTGACACATCAAAGCTTGCCAAATCCAAACTAAAAAGTTGAAATTGTTGTTATTTATATCAGTTTTCTTCAAAAGAATAACACCCGTGCTGTTGCTATCACCTTATCAATACATAAGAAAATATATGCACCGATAGTGCAATTAGTATGTTCAAGAAACGATTTTTTTCATTTACCAAAAATCAGGTATACTGGATAAGAAGACTTTTGGAATGGAACGACTCACATAAAAAACTGATCTTGTAAATTGGAGCCTTGATTTGACTGTACTAACATGAAGATCAGTATGGTGCCGTGTGTGGTGTTTGTCGAGTCGCCGGCAGTCTTCGTTATCATTCATGGTCAATGACTGTTCGGAAATATGAAAAAAATCGAGGGTGGGGCCCGCTCGAGCTTCGGAGACCGCATAATAATAATAAAACACTTCGTTTGTCTGTCCAGCACGCGCCAGACATGGCGATGGCGATGGCACACAGCACACACTCACCAACTGCTTCGATATGCGCGCGACAAATACGACCTGGCGCTTACGAATACTAATTAACCAAATTATAAACAGCTCGACAGGTTTGGATTATTACGGATTTACCTGTCTCCATTGCGATGTGATACTCGATTTGCCAATACTAGTGAATACAGGCCCTGAGGTGACGTACTGCTATGGTTTCCACGTGGTGGTGGTCTTTTTTACTATAGAGGGTTTAGGAAATCGGCTTGATTGCAAGGGCAGAAAACACTCACACACCCGGAAGTGTGAGAGAGAGTCTGCCCGCCCGACGTTGAACCAGCTTGAGTTTTCTGATCACATGTCCAATGGACGCAACCACGTCCATCCGACATGTCATCACGGCCCGACCGGCTAAAACCCGTTCCCCCTTCCTTACCTCTGATGATATATCTCCATCTGCACCGGGTATCATCTGAACGATATTCTTCGCAGTGCAAGATGAGGTAATGATTAAAACCCATTTATAAATAACTTCCAATCCTCATTTATCCTTGAAGGCGCCCCTCTTTCTCCTTTACAGAGAGTATTTTGTTGACCATCTCATGTATGATGGTCCATGCCTCTACGCTGGACAACATCAGCGGGACCATAGTCTCTGGGGTCAGCTCCCCATCCAGTTTTTGACTTGCCTCCTGTCTGTACGCTCCCCATCGGTCGCACAGAAACAGGGCATGCTCGGTCGTATCTTCCACCTCGCAGTGCAAGCATCTTTCGTCCATCACCTGTCCTATCCGTTTCCTATACACTCCAAAAAACCCGCGCTCAGACAGTGCCTCCGTTAGGAAATAGGACGTCTGCCGATGACTGCGTTCCGCCCATTCTTTTACCGACGGTATTAGTCGTTTCGTCCACTGTCCGACATCGGTGGTCTCGTTCCATATGCTTTGCCACTCACTTGCTGTCAGCCTTTTAGCCTCATCTCGGCTTATCGCATTGCCTGCTTGACCATGGCGGATCAGTGTCCTCTCTTCAGCCAGCAAGTATAATGGTGGTATCGCCGTTATAACTTGCAAGGCTCTTGTAGATACTGTGTGATAAGCACTGGCCACCCTTAGCAGAGACTTTCTCTGCAAGCTGTCTAAGACCTTCTGATACCTTTTCGTGGCTTTACACCACACAGGAGCTCCGTATAGGACGACCGACTGTACAACCTGGCCAGTAGTGCCCTTTTGTTGCTACTGGGCCCTCCTACATTTGGCATCAGTCGCGACAGTATTGCCGCCTTCTTCTCAGCCTTTGTCACTACTCGTTTAAGGTGTTCTCCATAAAACCTCTCGTTATCCGGTGTGACTCCGAGGTACACTATGGACTTGGTGCGAAACCTGCCATGCCCTGTCAGAAACTGAGTAAAATAATAATCCATCTTTCTGTGGTTGCAATCCAGCTATGTTCAGGATCAGCGTTTTTGTCCATTGTGCCTTAATTTCCAGTTTTTCCTAGGTGTCGTGCCAGTCCTGTCTGGTGCTCTAACGCGCTTCTTGCCACTTGTCTTCCCGAGTTCCCTCTTGGTTTAGATGTATGCTCCTGAGTTATTGTGCCAGTAGGTCTGTATGTAGGTGCTGTACCAGTTATTACTTCGTGTGCAGGCATAGAAGTTGTCCTGTACGCACTTGCAACCCGTAATAGCATCTTCCTCGGGGATCTCTCAAGCATATGGCGGCGTATTTCTTCAGCACTGTATGCCAAACTAGAGCACCGTTCAATATAGTGGACTGCATCTCACTGACTATAGTGACCCCTTCCCAAAGTCTGTCAAGCCGAATATCTGAATCCTGAGGTTGCGATACACATCACATCTACCCAAGAAGTAGAACGTTGTTTCAGTCTTCTCCCATCAGGATCTGAATCCCATGAGTGATGCACAGGCACGTATTTAGAAGGGGGGTCCGGCCCCCCCCCCCCCCCCCGAAACGTTATAAAATGTCGTCTAAAAAATGGAATCCACAGATTTGTGCCCCCCCTGCAAATTTAAGGTGACAACTCTAATCTGGACCCCCCCGAAAGATCAACCAAGTGAGACCCATAATCTGGACCCCCCCCCCAAAACCAAATCCTGGATACGTGACTGGTGATGCATCTGTTCAGCAGGCAATGGCCTGTGAGAACCTCCACTAAGAGGTTGCGCGGCTCTCAGCCTTTATTCAAAAGCCATAGTGCTAACCAAAATTTTACGCAAGTGGAAGTTTCTGAATAATAAATTACCCAATAAACTATGCACAATAGCAATTGGCTGTATGTAAGTTATAGCATCATAATGAAACAAGTATTCAAACAATTAAGATGTACACCTTTGAGCTACAGAAAACATATTACACGTAAATGACATATTATAACTGTATAACTCCGTACAAAAATAACAACTTCAAATAAACCTTTTTGGCTTGCTTCTAAATGCGACATTTTTATAGTTAGTTACGGAATATATGTTGAAGATGTATATGTGTAGGTAAATATAAATTAATACATGTAAGGTACTTTGATGCAACTTTATTTGAAAAAAACAGGTACAATAAATACTAAATTAGGATTGTGGATACTTTATTATATTCAAAATAAGAGATGACAGTACAGATAAAAATGAAGTCAATGAACGACACCATCAGGCACTACCTGCCACAACCTGTGCCATACCGATGAGCCGTTAGCACTATATTGGTCAACTATAACAGTTTAAAAAATGGACTAACGACTCACTGAGCCCACGTTGCAACACCTGTGTTAAATATAAACGTAGGTTTCAAATTTTCATTCCAGAAAAACTATTTCTAGCAAATTATTATGACTATATCTAAGTCTTTTCATGAAGAAATGTAGTAAGTTCTGCTCACTAATTATTTTTCTATAGGATGCAATATTGTATGTACCTATATAACACAGCTCACAATACTGGATATTTGATCGATAAAATAAACACTTCACACTCCACAAAATACGGGCAATATACACATAAATCACTTAAACAGGTTGAAAAAGGTGGGTGATGACGCTCGCTGCATGTTCTTTCTGAGAAACATGAAGGTTTTAGGTTATGCGTCTGAAACCTATGAATAGGTGGCGCAACTATACGAAACGAAAGCGCTTCCATAATATGTTATGTGATTTCACATAATCTAGGGAAATTCACAGTGCTTGTGTGAATTTAAAGTGGACAGTAAAGAATACTTTGTGACTTTCTTTTTATTACATATTTTCTACTGTAAAAATACCTGTTTACATATTGAAAGTACATTATGTCCGTAATAACACAGCATTCTGTAAATGCACACGATAGATAGTGTAATGTCTTGTAACACATGATATATTATGCGAATTTTACATTACACAGAATGTGATTTTACCCTCATTTTTTGCAGTGTGGATGGCCCTTCTTAGGGCCCGCTATAAATCTTTTAGTTCGCTTGGAGTAATATTTCTCTAATCAGCCTTTCGCCAGTTCTTTGTAATCCCAGACACAAATACGATCGTAGCTCTGAGAGCTTCAGTTTCGCTTGACGAAAATCAAAAATTTCAGATTTTTGAGATACTCAGGTTGGCTTAAAAAATTGAAAATATTCATCTGGTCACAGTTTTGAGTTTCAGTCTCGTTTGACGAGAATAAAAAGTTTTAAATCTTTGAGATATTCAGGTTTACCCAAAAAATGTATATATGTCCTTATCTGGCTTTCTATCGAGAAACCTTGTGTTTTTGGACAACCAGAAGATGCTGATTACAAATTAATACGGTTGCAGTTTTGAGTTTCAGTCTCGTGTGACGAAAATAATAGATTTTTAATCTTTCAAATGTTCAGGATTACCTAAAAAATTGATAATCTTTACCTCGCTTTCTATTGAGATAAAACCTCATCTTTTTGGATAACTTGAATGTGTTAGTTACAAATTATTACGGTTGCAGTTTTGAGTTTTAGTCTCGTGTGACGAAAATCAGAAATTTGGTATCCTTCTCAGATCCTCAGATTGACCAACGCGGCGTGGACCACTGCTCCAGCGTACAGTGACCAAACCCTCTGGCTATCTGACCCCCACCTGTCAATCTTCCCCAAATTATCTATCAATTGGTCCATATTACAGGGTGTTGGGGTGGCCTGTCACAACCATTGTACATAAAAGTTATAAAAGTATTACACAGCGATATCACTATCTGAATAACTATTGCCAGCTCAGATTGCTGCCATACAATAACTAACTGCACAGCTTTAAGGGTCTGGGGTATAGCGCGTGAAATTGAGAATCCAAGAAAAGACGTACTCCCGTGTTAGCGAGGAGGCGTGGCCGCCTGTTCCCTTTCTCCAGTATGTGTGTCTAAGATGAGGGGAGATAAGTCCAAAAATCTAAAGGTAAGGTCAAAAGGTCCAAAGGTAAGGTTCAAAGGTCACCATAAAAATGAATTTCGTATTTTCAAGCTCCTGACGTTACCTTTAAACTTATAGTAATGATTCAAAAAGCAAATTGAAGAAGAAAGCTTGCGCTTTGTCACCTGTTTAGCCTTTTTTGATATTTATTTATTTATTTATTTGACGACTTTATTTGGGCGAAATTTAGCCCATTACATTTAACTCATATATAAAACTACATACTAAACTAACACCTAAACCTAAGCTAACAGGGAATGTATGTATATATATTATAAGCAGCAATATTAACAGTAACACTGAAGAAAAAAAATATATCACTCGAGATTGAGCATTATGCTAGCAATAAGATGTTTTTCATTTTCTTTTTAAATCTGTCAACTGGTAAAGACTTCAAGGTATTATCTATCGCATTATACTGTTTTGCGCCATTATAGGTGAAACATCTTTGGAACATTGCAGACTGGTGGTATGGAATTGTCAACAAACTTCCATGTCTCAGGTTAAGCGAATGACTATCCCCTCGCGGTATAAGTTTTTCCATCAGGTACGCGGGAGTAGAGGAAGATGATATTTTCTGAGTTACAGTCAGACAATGTAACTTAACCAGTTTACTTGTATTTAGCCACCCCAAGGTTTTAGTACTTTCGGAGCCTGAGAACAAACCTATAACACATATTTTGGAATCTTTGCTTTGTTATATAATCTAAACAGTGATGATAAACAATATCGCAGTACTGAACAATAGACATAACTAACGTTTCACAGAGTGTCTTCTTAATTGACGGGCTTAATATGTATCTGTGTGCATACAGCAGCTTTAGTCTAACAAATGATCTTTGGACAATGCTTCGTGTTTGGTTGTTAAATTACAGACATTTGAAGAATGTATGATTTTGCATTGCAAGTTTTTTTGCACACTAAAAAACTTTTTTGAGTAAATCGCAAATAGCTGTATGTAGTTTGAAAGGCAAGTGAGTTCTGTTCGAAATAGGAATCCGTGTTTTGACATGGCAAATACATATGTATAACTGTGTATATCCAGGCCCCTTAAGACATTGGCATTGCCGCCCTCTTAATTCTCCAACTTCACTCCTAAATTTCGGATACTCTGCATAACAAACGGACCGCCGATTTGGGCATTTTGCATTTGGATTCGGGGCTCAATCGAAAGTGTGTGAGCATCACTACAAGGCAACCGATAAATCTGCGATCCCGTTGGCTTTTTGTCACCGTTGCGGCTACCGAAATTAAAGCTCGGCTTATGTAAATAGCTGGAAACCGGTCCTGCGCTTCGTTTACTAACGCAACGAAACAAAAGAACTTGCAATAGTCCCTGCAGGTGGGTTTTAAATCCTCCTCTGGTCGCCACCGCCACCGCGCGCCGGCTTCTTACTTTCATGTGCCCTGAACACGGCCTGCTAGATAGACACACAGATATGCATACGTGAGCGCTAGCCATCGCTTTGCTAGGAAAACCAAACGTATTTCCAGAAAACTATTTTCTCTCCGATTTGTGCGTTAGCTTAGCTGCCATCGTTGATGATCTGAAAACAATGCAGTTTATTTATTAAAGAAGGCTTAGAAAAATGAGCTTAATTGCAAAGACAGAAGCACTCGCACACGAGGAAGTGTTTCTGCGATCGGCCACTGCGAGTGAAATGAAACTAAACTAAGCGACGACAAGACAAACTGGGAAGGGTATAGGACCTTCTTGGACGCTAGTCTGGAAAGGACGAATATAGTGATAAAAAACACGGTCGAACTCGAAATTGCGGCGGCACAATTGCAGGACGCCGCAATTTCAGCCTTCCACGAAAACTGCCCTATAATGAGCAAGGGATCCAACAGGAACGTTCCGTGGTGGACCAAGACCCTTGCGAAACTGAGGGACAAGACAAGGCGAAAGTCCAATCATGTTAGAAATACTACAAGAAGGCCCAGGATAAATATAACAAAGCTTTGCGTAAGGCCAAAAGAGATTCATGGAGAAGGTACTGCGAGGATATAGAGAACACCTCGGAATGTGCCAGGCTTCAAAGAATACTCTCGAGGGAACCGCACAGCTCAATAAATACACTAAGAACAGATACTGGTGTATTTACAACAACCGCAGAAGAAACACTTAAAGAGCTGCTCAAGGTACACTTTCCAGAATCAACAATAACGGATTTAAAACCTGAGGACTACATAACAGAACCCCTTGACCCTCTAAGGAGGGCGGGGAGGGATGATTGGAGGCTAGCGAAATCCGTGGTTGACCTGGAGAAAACAAAATGGGCCATAAATTCTTTTGACCCATACAAATCTCCAGGATCAGACGGCATATATCCGGTTCTTCTGCAGGAGGCCTCAGACCTCTTTGTAAGAAGACTCAGCGCAATTTTAAGAGCCAGCTTAGCGCTAGGATATGTGCCGAAGCCACAGAGACTCATAAAGGTGATATTTGTACCCAAACCTGGAAGAATTGGACAGGGAGATGCAAACTCACTTCGACCAATAAGTCTGATGTCCTTCGTACTGAAGACCTTAGAAAAACTGCTAGACAGACATATTAGGGATAATGTTCTGGTTGACAGGCTACTACATTCAGACCAGTATGCATACATAGCAGTAAAATCAACAGAAACAGCGCTACATCAGCTAGTAGTACAGGCGGCTGAATATGCACTGGAAAACAAAGAGGTGCTACTCTGCACCTTCTTAAACATACAAGGAGCCTTTCACAATACGGCCCTAAACTCCATCTCCAGAGCCTCGAGGAGAATAGGCCTCAAAGACACTATATGCAGGTGGATTGACTGCATGCTAAAAGGGAGACGGGTATACACAACTATCATGGAAGAGACTATGATGGCTCGAGTCACGAGGGGATGCCCTCAAGCCGGCGTACTATCGCCATTACTCTGGAACCTCGTTGTTGACGAGCTAATCAGTCTTCTAGACAAGGATGGACACAGGACTCTAGGATATGCGGACGATCTGGTAATTATAACTGCCTTCACCAGAAGGAAAAAAGTTGAAGGACTAGGACCTCTACAACTTCTAGGTAGCCAAATACAGCTGTCAGGGGAGGTTAAATACTTAGGAGTAGTACTAGACACTAAGCTAACCTGGAACCCTCAGCTCAAAAGAGTTAAAAGAAGAGCCGAGATGGCATTAGTGCTATCGAGGCTCTCGCATAGTAAGACATGGGGTCTAAGTCCAGCCATGGTGCATTGGACATACACAATGGTGGTAAGACCCATGATTAATATGCGTCTTTGGTCTGGTGGCCAAAGATGAAACAGCGAGCTGCTATAGCAAAACTAAGCAAGGTGCAAACACAACTTTGGTTTGCCGTGACTTTATGAATAACCTTGTATGTATACAATAATTTTAAAATGCAGACCTTCGCTTTACCTATAACTTTTATTCGAAGGTTTTTTTGAGTATAATTTGATCACCCTGTACTTTTGATGATGACCTAACCAAACGATTTAAACCTATTCGCTGTAAGATCTTACTAACGAGTAATAGAGTACTTTCCACGTATGTACGTTACACATCATTGATTATGTTTACAAGTACGAAGGATGAAACCTAGTTATCTATTGGCCTTCGAGGGAGGATCGTGCTAATGAAGCTTCTCTAAAACTACAAATAGTTTTGAGACCAAAATCGATCTTTTTTGGTCTAGGATATTTTAAAGTACCATAACCCAGATTTGAAATTAATGGGGACTACTACTACAAAATCCTAATTTTGGCCAGTCTAGCCACTCCTATCGAGTGGAGCATTTTTTTAATGTTAATATATCTACACTTCCAATTCGTTGTTGAAATACATAAATCTCGTTTCGATCAAACAAATTTCACGCACGTTATGTTAACATTTAATGTTCTCTACTAAATAAGCCATCTGATGGAGATGTGTGCGTGCCCCTCATTTTCTCGTTCAGACACCGTCGCGTCGTCTTCGTCTTGGTGACTTTCTCATTGCCATCGTCTATACGATTATTGGGGCGCAAAGACATACTTTTTACCAAACTCTACTTCAATCTTCGCTTAGATATTCAGTAAAGCCAAATTCCATGTTTGCTGCGAATTGTCACAAGAGTTGAAAAAATAAGAGCTGCAAAAATATGTCAACGAATGAAATGCTTAATAACAAGGACATTAGAAAACAAACCACTGCAGTGGGATGGTCACGGCCAAAAAATACTTGAACACAAGTGACTAAAACCAATATTGGAATGGGAGACTCCAGGGAGCAGTCGTGGAGGACCACCAGCACAAGATGGACATGCATTGGACATGCGCTCATAGAGACGTAAGTGTAGAAGATTGGAATGTAAGAGAACCGTGGAGAACAAAAACGGGAACTCGAAAGGGAAAATGTTGAAGAAGAAGAAGAAGAAGAAGCATTTGATGACATAAATAGATCGACCGCTTTTAACACATTTAAAGGAGAAACCCAATTTATAGATCTGGTTTTAAGTATAGTAGTAGTCTCAGAGTAATAATTCTTCTCTCTAGAGGGAGCATAAACATACAATTATACAGGTTTGTTTTGGACTAAGAGTAACTGAAAATAGGTATAAGTAAACATAAACAATCTAGAGGTTGCTAGGCAATAGTGGGCGACGCTAAACAAATACCAGTGGCGTCGCGTATTTTCTGCATGATGAATCTAACGACGGCTAACTGATCAGTGTGGACCTCAGAGTAATAATTCTTCTCTTTAGAGGGAGCATAAACATACAATTATACAGGTTTGTTTTGGACTAAGAGTAACTGAAAATAGGTATAAGTAAACATAAACAATCTAGAGGTTGCTAGGCGATAGTGGGCGACGCTAAACAAATACCAATGGCGTCACGTATTTTCTGCATGATGAATCTAACGACGGCTAACTGATCAGTGTGGACTGTATATTCTTGAACATAGCGTAATCCTTGTCATTGTCATGTTATTATTATTATTGGAAAAATATCTTACGTATATAATATATGCGTTTAAAGCGCATCTCAAGTAGAAGCTAGAAACTATATGCACTTTACCAAATCATCGATAGTGAGTTAAAGTTTAAAGTAGCTGTGTAAAATAGTAGGCTTTGGGTTGTCATAGTTAATGTAGCACTATATTGTTTGCTGTACCTTCGGGTACTAGATGGCGCACCGGCAGAATTCCTTCTGTCTGCTTGCTGTTTAATTGTTTAAATGTCTCAGGCGTGACTGAATGCTACTAAGGCTCCTGTACAGGGTGAGTCAACCATTGGGCAAAGTAAGATTTCTCTCTTATTTTAAGAGATATAAAAAATCTTGTATATGAAATGAAAGTCATGGTATCGTTAAGGTATACAATTGTAAGATATTTTTGAGTGTACAGGGTGGCTCAAAAAAGCGTGACGAGTATAACATATGTTTTTTAGATGGAACACCCCATTTTTTAATAGAAATATCACACTTTTTTGAGCCACCCTGTATACTGGAAAATATTTCAAAATTGTACACCTTAACGAAACCTATAACTGACATATTCAAGATTTTTTTGTACCGCTTGAAATGAGAGAAATCTTACTCTGCCCAATCGTTGACTCACCCGGTACACAATATAAATTAAGGAAAATATTGTCTTCTTTGGATTTCCATTTTCACGACAACAATGACGCCCTTTTTTGTATGAATGGCACCCGCCCGACTTGTGGTACCCAGGACGGATCGCGACTGTTCATTTCTATAATGCAAAGAGGGAAATAAGAGATACCTGTAGAACATGTTTGAGCAATAAAACGCTAGTAGTTTGATAAAAACTTTATTAAAATTAATCTATATTATAAAATCATCAATAATACAAGCTTAAGATACCTAATATCCATAATCTTTAATAACGAAGAAGTACGTCAATGGACAGTCTATTCTGAAAGCAACAAATTTTTCAATTTTACAACCCCCCCTCCCCCCCCAAAAAAAGTAGAAAATGATCAGGAACCCATAAAACGCCTAAAAACGAAGTTTTTAGCAATATTTAATTTTTTTTATTTTTTGCTAATTACTCCGCCGATTTTCAAAATTATAGGAACATTACCTATTACAACCCCACAGCATATCGCTGCCCAAATTTCATCGTAATCCATGCAGCGGTTGCTGAGATAACGAGGCTAGAAAAAAGCGACAGACAGACAGACTGACAGACAGACAGACCAACGGAAATGAGTGACGTGGATTTTCGTTATGTAGACATCGTAAAACGCCCAAAAAGCGTGTTATCTCAAAATCGAAACTTTTCGCGATCACAATGCTCCCCTAACCTATCGGTGTGGGAGGCAAAAACAGATATTTTGTCCATTTTCAACTGTAAAGCCAGAAAATTGCCATCTAGGTAAATTTCTACACAGCAGATAATCACTATCTTCAATTCTGATATCTAAGCATCAATATCCTCATCAGCTCTTATCAATATGAAAAAAAAGATTCGTTTAGATCATTCATTTGACATTGAAGTACCAGATTTATCATTTTATATTTCGTGTTATCTAGCCAGTTACGGTTATTTCTTTTATAGATATTTTGGCATTACCCCGTTTTCAACACCACTGCTCAACAAAACAAATGCGTACTAACCTGTGATAGGTTATGTTTCCTGGGTCAGAATTACCACACACTACACACTTGTTTCTACACCTCATTGTCACTAGAAAGTCAGTTTTATCAATTTATAGTTTATATAAACACCAACACGCTTTTTAATTGCAGTAAAACGCAACACTCTACTACTACAATAAAAACAAATTAGAGGGCTGCCATCACGTGCTATAGAAACAGTTGGCTGCCGCGTTGCCACGTTTCCGTCGAAAGGTCTAAATATCTGTGGAGTTGTACCTGCGATTGAACCTTACGGATTCCAAAATTCTAGTATGGTAATAAAATAGTAAATCTAAATACACGGTAACTATAAGCACGGCAAGCGGTATACACTAAAATGCTAATAGAAGTACTCCAACAGTTCAACCTCGCGGAATTATAGTTTACTTATATAACCAAATGAGTATAAACAGAAAATTGTCAACGCGGTAATATATCCATGTACCATGATATTTGAATAATACTCCCTCTAGAGAGAAGAATTATTACTCTGAGGTAGTAGTTATCTATTATGACCAGAGAGACCAGAGTTAACATCTCTAGAGATAGCCTAATTTGAATATTGGCCAGCCAACATCTATAGCGCTATTGCCACTCTTCTTCGTCTGCTTAAGGACCTTCCAGTTTCTTCAAAATCTGACAGTTTCCGCAGTTTGAACACAAACATGTTCCTCAAAGTATTTTACTGGGTATTTAACTATACATTAAAATATACTTGCAATGTAACTGATTTACGTGAAGATAACTTTTATTGATTTAACGAAATCTCAAAAATGGTAAATTTCATAGCGAAATGTCGCAATAACTTCTAATACGTCGTAAATCTGGCAACCTACAATCGGCGTCCCCTAAAGCTGTCATGTGGCTGTCATTGTAGTTGTGGTTATTGCGTATATTGAGATTTTTGTTGTTTTAGTGTATATTTGAGTGACTTTGTGACTATTTGTGGTGTGAATTAAATTATTTATGAACAATATTGTCATAATTGCATGATGGGACGACATAAAAAGTGCATAGTTTGCTGCAATAGATACGAATCGGTGAACTCCACTTATCATAGGTTAGTATAGGTTTTGTTTTGGTCTTCAGTAGCGTAAAATTGGGGAAACACTTCATGGTAATAATAAACTATCAACTGTTACAATCAAGTTATAATAAGAGTAACTCTCTAAGTATAGCTAAATACTAATACAAATTATTGTATCAGTTTGTGACATCACAGTAATAATTGAATCTATTAATGAACATCCAATTTTAATATAAAATCGTACGCCACTGGTAATGCCCTCAAGCTGTCAAAATTTCCGCTACATGTTGGCTGGTCAGCGACCTGTGCATTTTGTTGCTTACATTCCCTCTAGAGATGTTAACTCTGTGGACCAGACATCATATCACACCCCAGATTTCATCATAATCGGTGAAGCGATTATTGATATTGCACTGTTCCAAAAATGGCAAAGGAATCGACAAACATACAGACAGACATGCAAACCGACGTAAATGAGTGAGATTTTCGGGGAAAGAAGGTAGAAGAGGGGTTCCCTTTCGAATTAACAGGCTTGCCCTTCAAATGATCACAGTATTGGGTAAGGTCCAATGTGAAGTCGCCTTCACCTTTTTGATATTTCAAATGATGAAAATCGGTTTTACAATGTCATTGTTCGATGGATGTCGAAAAATGCAAGCAACTCTAATAATGTGGGCTGATGAGGTGGGCCAGAACATCCGTAATATCATTATTAATCTACAGTAAATAGTATTTCAACTAAACCAAGTATATAACAGAAAACATTTGCATGCAAAATTGATAAACTGCGGTAGACAACACTCTAAACATGAATGTCATGAGTCAGTCGCTGTTATAATGAACTCTGGTTATTGAATCAGTGAACGAAGCAACATGACATCAAAATATGAAAAATTTACCATTTTTCAATCGGTATGATATAGGGTCTCATTGAATCTATGTTTTATAATTATTAAATATTAATAAAAGTAGTATGTCATCATAGATTCGCAGACATCAAACTGACAAAATATACTTGACACTTTTGATCTTCTTCATCTGTATGATGTAAACTTACACGTTGAATCTTTATTCTATTAACTTTAAACATATTTACAGTTGTTTCAAATCCATGTCATTGAAAGAATTCAATCCTTATATATTCGAAGTAATCACACGTACGCTAATAAATTCAAAATAATTTTATATTTATAACGATATGTATAATCTTTCTAATACCAGTATTGACATATTATAATGCAATCAAAGCATCCTTTTGTTTTCGAAATTTACCCTATATTTCATTTAAGTAAAGCATACAATCTATTCAATGTACAAAAATTATTACTGCAACAGCAGTTCGTGATAATTCATCCGATAAAAATTAATTCTGTTTCAATGGCGCTTGTTGTTCGCTGAACTATAATTAGTATTCGGCGGGACTGATGTCCTGATTCAATGAAGGTACGAATAAAGAACAGGGAATGATCTCAGTGCTACTATCGCCGCGAGCTCGTCAACATGGACGAAGTTGTTCCGTTGTGTTGTTTCGGTGTTAGCCGTATTGTGTCATCTCGTTGTTATGCGTATTGCATCAGCAATTGTGTGATTTAAATGTGTCCAGTTATATATTAAATGGAGGACCTACTGAGAAATTGAGACTTAGAAGAGCTAACACCCACATTTGAATGTAGGTATTTAGATTAGTCAGACAGTTATATTTCAGGTAATAATGCAACAACTGGTGCAGGCTTATGTTTAATTCTTATATCATGCTCCTTATAACTTCACAACAAAATCACACCATTAAAAATCCAAACGAATCAATCAGCTGTCCTCGCAATAAAATCTGTTGGTCCAAGGAAAAGAAAATAGTTTAGAATCAATTACCAAACACATATTCGATTCAACGACAGGCTGCGATTGAATCGTTCATTGGAAATCAATGATATCTTGTAGTTGAATCGATAATACGATATAATTCGCTACCAACTGTACACTTCCCATTGGAGAAAACGTCGCTATATTTGAGGAATGTTGAGTGTAACGTCCCATTGAATCCAAGCGCAAGTCTTTGACAAAACGACAGATTTTTCTGTGGCACTGGGGACCTTGCATGATTGTCTTTCAGATGAAGGTGTACTCCATATTGATGGTGTGGCACACTTGGCTGAACTAGAATAGTCTTCAGAACAAGCATGTGTAATTATGTATATGCTCTCATAGCAGTGGCAGCTCCGAGAGTCAGATCAGCTCTGGCCCTTCAGAAACTAGCAAGCCACAAGAAGGTGACCTTTGGTGAGCTGTGTGTCAACAGACACATCGGTGCACCGGGTCGGACCGTCCAGCATCGGCCCAGAACAGCTTGGAATTAGCAGGCGCCAAGTCAATGTTGTCCTGGATGACTGGACCTATAAGGAACCGGCGAAAGCCTAGTTAGAGAGAGACGATTGATAGACAGATAGATAGATAGATATTAATCCTTTTCATCATAATAAAGGATATAGGACAAGTCACAGAAAAGCTACATAAATCAAATTACAAGGCACACAATATATACATGTACTCATGTACAAGAGGACACTAACTTACGAGTAGAAACAAGTACAAGTATTTATATACTATAATAATTATTTAAAACAATCACACATCAAAAATTCTGATACAGAAGAGAACGCTTTTTCTAATAAAATTCTCTTAATGCTTCTTTTAAATTCTGCTAGCGGGAGCATTTTCAAGTCATTGGGCAGCTTATTGAAAAGTTTGACAGCCATATATTTAGGGCTCTCTTCCGTTCTCGCTAACCTATCCGATGGCACCTCGAGCAGTTCCTTACTTCTAGTATGGTATATGCCACTACTTAAGGTATTAAATTGACCACGATGAGCCTTAACGTGCATCAATGTATTCAATATATGTACAGATAGTAATGTTAATATTTCAAAAGACCTGAATGAATTTTTGCAGCTAGTGCGTCTTCTTACTCCCGCGATAGTCCCAATAACTCTTTTCTGCATTAAAAATAGTCTTTGTAGTTTAGAAGACGCTCCCCATATTTCAATACCATATGATAGCACTGAATGTATTTATGCATAGTCCCAGTAAACACATATACGTTACTTAAACGTAATTCAAACGTGTGAACGGTTGATAAAACGTTTACGTTAGAATGTTAACGGTTTGATTTTGGTGTAAAATTATACCGTTTGATTAAATCGTCATAATAACGTTTAATTAAACACATAATACGGTGGCTCACTTTCACGTTAGAGTAACGTTGTGTACTCCACAAATAAAGTGTGAAAAAAATGATGTATTCAGACGTTAATATAACGTTCTGATTCATAATCATTCTGCAATCCATAGAGTTTCAATGTTGAAATAATGTTTGGCTAAACCATTTTATTAACCATATGGGCTACGGGGTTTTCAAAAGTTCTTCATTTTTAAATTATGAGCAAAATCTGGCCAAGCGTCTAACAACAAACGAAATACATAATTTGGCTAATCCGCTATAAGCTATACAAACCGTTATGATAGCAGATGAAAATAACGTGCATTGGTCGTTCAGGTACAACGTTATAATAACGTAGTTTCTAAGCGGAGCAGTTTGATTGGTCCGAAAGAGCCAGGCTGTGTGTGTATGTCGTGATATCAGTACTGGCGGCGGCCATTTTCACCCGTGTTGTTGTAGAGTCAACAAATGTTCTCCGCTTCCTGAGTTTTCGGCTGTTTAGTACAGGTCTTGCGTTTGGTAAGTACATCTACATGACTAACTAATTTGCTGAGGTGAAAATGCGAATGTCCCTAATGCTAAAATTTTGCTGTGGACCTCAGAGATGCAAATGATGCTATTACAACCCATCGCTTGGTGGCGTGCGTTTGTTCTGGCTTTTCTTATCAACTCGTATGGAGTACCTACCTATAACCGTTTCTTAATAGTAGCATTGTAATTATCATGCTTCCTCATTATTATTTGTCTTTTTTACATTTTGTTTCATACTCTTGAAGGAATAAATCTGTGTTGGTTTCTTTTTATGTATTTATAATGATTTGGATTAACGCAAAATTGAAACTGTGATTTCCTAATTTTTATTAACGCTGGACATATTGTGGTGGCGGTCATGAAAAATAAATAAATAGGGTTGTTTTAGATTTAATGAAAATGCTCTACTTTTAGGTAATTGTCAACCATACTACATTTTAAGATTCTCTCGGAACGTCAAGTACAAAGAAAAGTAACAAAACGAGCAACTTCAGCGAAACAAAAATTTTACATTGCGTTCTTTTAAGCGCCCTTGAAGTTGTGTATATACTTTATTTTAAGTTATATATTTATTATATGTATATTCCTTTATAAGCAGCCTTCTAATTTGGCGTATCCACTTATTAATGAGACTTCAATAAATACGTTAAAAAAACAACCGTTGCGTTTTATTTATGATACTCTTTAAAATTATAAGCACTATTAATAGCAATTCAAATACTACCTCAGAATAACGTTTTAATAGGGGCAAAAATAATATCTTATTAACGTTTCAAATACACGATTTCTAAACGTTTTCGAAAAGGGCTACAAATTGAACATTTTTAAACGTATAATGATCGCTTTTTTAAAACCTGGATAAAACGTATATTTATACGTTACTTGTAACGTTAGAAACCGCGACATTTTGAAGTTGATTGTACGTAAAAAAGTAACGTGAAAATGAAAAGGTGTCAGGGACTAAATAACGTTTAACTAACGTATGAGTGTTTACTGGGGTAAAACATTAACAATACCCATCTTTCTACTATAAAACTCATCTAGTACATGCAGTAGCACAGTGGAGCAATTTTTTGACACACTTTCTCAATGTGCGTATCCCACTTACAGTTCTCCGATATGTATATACCTAGAAAATTGGTTATTTTTACCTGTTTGATAGATTTACCACCAGATTTGATCAACAAACTGTGGTAAATTTGAACGCTAGAGTAATTAAATTTTAGAAAAAAGTTTTTTTGGAATTAAGTACTAGCCCGCTATTCATAAACCACTGCCGTGCTTCAGACAAATTTGAATTTGCAAGTTCAATTACAGACTTTTTGTTATTTCTTTTAATCAATAAGGAAGTATCATCAGCATACAGTACCGAGCCACCGGAAGGAAAGTCGTTCACATATATAATGTAGAGCAGGGGACCAAGGATGGACCCCTGTATGGCAGATGTGCTGTTCAGATTGCGTATTCTCTACCTCAACATAATGCTTTCTGTCACACAGATAGCTGCGGAACCAGTTAAATGGTTTACCCCTGATTCCATACCTATCCAATTTATCTAAAAGTATTTCATGATCTACTAAGTCGAATGCTTTACTCAGGTCAAGAAATATTCGTACACATTTTTCACCTTTATCCATGCTAAAATATAAATCATCTATAAAATGAAGTACAGCTTTTTTTTGTAGACATACCTTTTCGAAAACCAAATTGCTTGCTGTTAAATAGTCTACAGGTATCAAAAGAATGAATAAGTTGCAGAGAGACATATTTCTCGAAAACCTTTTAAAATGGACTAAGAAGCAATATCGGCCTGTAATTGCAAATATCAAATGAATCACCTGATTTAAATAAGGGCTTAGTTTTAGCCACTTTTAACACAGATGGAAATATTCCCTCTTCAATTGAACAATTGATTAAAAAAGCTAAAGGTTGGCTGATGCAACTAGCAGATATTTTCAGCATATTGGTACTTATTCTATCTCCACCGGTAGAGTTAGAGTTTCGAAAGTTGTTTATTATGCTAATTATGTCATCAGCTACAGCAGGTTGAAAAAAGAATGAATTAATATTTCTATCAATGTTAGTTCTTCTACTAGTGGCCGTACCGTCTTTGTATAAACTTGAGATGTTGTTAAAATGATTCATTTATAGCGGTCCCTGATAAGGGCCGAACGTTATGGCTTCTGAGCAAAGGCAGAGAGACGCTCAACATTTTGGTGAGGAGCTTTTAGTGTTTTCAGTATTGGTTCAGTGGGGTTGGTAAAAAGAGCCAAAGGTGGCCTACTTGCCTGGCTTCGCTCCACTGGGCAATAGACGTTGATTTTACGAACCCAATCCTCAACTCCCGTATAATCAAGTTTAATAATTCCAAACTATGGATCCAATCATCGTTAATATTAATTTAACAAAGAGTTGTCGTGGAGACAGGCTAGGTTAAGTAGATATTCCCAAGAGAAAAATGAGCTCATTAGACGTTTTTATTATGCTCGTGCTTTTGATAATGTAAAATCATGGAAGACAACGTCCTCGACGATTTCAAGAGTGATTTAATAAGAGAAAGTATGAAATATGCGTCGTACCGTAAAACAATAATTTCTAAAGTGTCGTATGCTCTAGATGTCGCACGCTTAAAACGCCTTTTATGCTTGATGCATCTGATGATATTCTCGACAAAATTAACTCGAGAGGATTTCAAACCATTATCAGTTTTACGGAGTGTATCCGTATTTTATTAATTGTGAAACTTCATGTAAGTTAACCTGCCAACCAGATACCTGTTGGGTAAGATACATTTTCTTCAGGTCACATAATCAAACTCAATCAAATTTTGTAGCTACACCAAACGATCTGAGCAAAATCAAAGAAAAGTCTTAAGAATGGGACTCACAGCTCACCATATATTGATTTACATGCTACGAGTACTTGTGCTATGGTTCTAGTAGTTTTATAACTATGTAAGATACACTCGTATACTTTACGTATGAAAACTGCGCACAAGGCCTTGCCTTCTGCGGATTTCAGCAATTATTTATTTCCGTTTTCTCTACTATCCTATGTATAATTACTATCAGTATCATATTATTATTATATATGTATAATAATCCTAGTGTTTGTAAGGAAGAAGCGAAGATATCTAAATACACAAACCTTGCCGTAAAAATGAAACGACTCTGGAAACAAAACAAAGTTATTATTGTCCCCTCATTATGTCGGTCTCAGACCTCACACCAAAGACATTCATACCACACCTTCAACAGTTAGGCGTGGACAAAAAGTTACACAAAGTATTCCAAAAGTACCATTGTACGACCTTAAATTCAGGATCATAATTGCTCAGGTGTTGACTTGGCACAGCCCGTCAACACTTGTTCCTTTCGCAATCCTGCGAGAGGAACTTAGAAAGTCAGAACAACATCAACAGATGTCTTTATTAGCAAGTATTCATAAATTTGTGAGCATCAACAGTTAGGGCGAGGTTCATCACATCCCTGACGAAAGGGTTGCTGCCTTTCCACCTAACCACAGTACACCGAAAAAGGAAACATGATGAAATACATAAAGATTACTTAGTATATTTATTACTGTTTCACTTTATTACCTTTTCTGCTGACTCATTAGACTTTTTGTGAGGATTGTTTCAAGTAATGCTTTACTAAGTAAGTTCCTCAAGACCTCAGGAAGATTTTTGAACAATCTAAGGACATTATAACTACAATAGGAAGGTTTTTCAAATAAAAAATAGTAGGAGGGGTGTCATGGCTAATTTTCATGCAGAGTTATGTAATTTTTGATGTTTTACAAAGTGGGATATGTGTAGAATGGTGAATGATTCACCAATCAACCTATGTATAAGTTTCACCTTTGCTTTAAACGAATTGTAATTAAATGCTACGATCCATAGCATCCGAATAAAAACTATAACTCATCCGATAAATATCAACCAGAAAATAATATAGGAACAGAAAAAGTGCACCGTTACCCATTTAATATGTGTGAACTGAAAGTTAATAGTGAATTAAGTTGTGAAGTTCCTTCCTAGACAGAGGCGTACCCAAACATATTTTGTTGCTGTATATTTGTACATGTTTCACTGCCATGAGCTCACATTCATAGTAGTAGTAGTTTTGAACGACTGTGCAACCTCTTTGAAACTACAAGTTGTCTGGAAAAACATTCTATTGGAACAACCGTGATATCGACCTGTTGGCCTTTATCAGAGTGGCAGCGTTGAGTTTTGAAAACTTACTTCTTTAACGATAATGTTTAACAAAGCCTTGAAGCCGCTGGTTTTGAGGGCGATAACTACCAGTTCTCGAGAAGGAAACTACTTTTTGAGTCATTTTTACCATGAAGGGATCTTTTAAGAGAAACAGCATGTAATTTTACTTCAGGAGGATCCAGATTGCCAAAATTTTCCATAGTGACAATATTTTGATAATACCATTTTTGCGCGTTTTATTATAGCTACATAACGAAAATCCACGTCACTCATTGCCGTCGGTCTGTCTGTCTGTCCGTCAGTCTGTCTGCTGGTCTGAACGTTGGCGTTGTTCTGCCTCGGAATCTCAATAATCACTGGATGAAATTTAGGTAAAAATAGAAATTTCAAATATTCCTAAAACTTCGTTTTTAAGCATTTTAGTGGTTCCTGGTTATTTTCTACTTTTTTTGGGTGGGGGTGAAACTGGGGTGGTCCGGAGGTTGTAAAACTGCAAAAATGTATTGATAAAGACATTGACCTGTGAAATAAAGACCTAGCGGCATAATACACTTTTCTAGGTCCATTCGTACGGTCTCGTGTCTATTACAGAAACCAAGAACTTAGAACTTCCTGATGTATACCTATATAGTTACATAAGAGTATTGCTTCAGGTAGTGGTGAAATGTGTAACCTGGAAATTAGTGAACTGATCTGAATGACACTTCGACACGCTACGGTGTTTAGAAATCGTGTCAGTGGCAGCGCAGCAATAACTAAAGAAGTAAAAATATAAAAGGAGCTCATTTTTCGCTTTTAGGCGATTTCGAAACTCAAAAATTTGTTGTACTGATAACCTGCTGCTAAAACAAATCGAGTTTAGTGCCATCGAGTGTTTCTTAGGCCTATCAGAATGTTGCCTTTGAATTTTGTATCTATGGAATAATTTGATATAGGTATACATATTATAATCCTATAACGTGTAACTTAGAAACTACGAACTTGATTGTAATGAAACTGTGGCTCCGTATTAATACCATGGAGAAAATGGTAACAGTGTATCTTTGTTGGAACTGTTGCCAAAGGCGCAGGAGTTGTCAACAAAAAACGAAAAATTTTAAAATCACTTCGTTT
The DNA here is from genome assembly GCA_951848785.1 of Callosobruchus maculatus. NCBI lineage: Eukaryota > Metazoa > Arthropoda > Insecta > Coleoptera > Chrysomelidae > Callosobruchus > Callosobruchus maculatus. The sequence continues at coordinate 4,233,205 of CATOUR010000007.1, forward strand.
TTAGACATTTTAAAGGTCCCTGATCAATGTCCACTTTTTTTGATAAGGATGATGTAGGAATAAAGGAACTTCAATTTTTTGTTAGTATCGACGGTAGAATAGAATGGAATAGCGTTTATTATTTGGTAAAAAGCACAATACTTATGAAATGATGAGTATAAAGTTTTCCTCCAAGAAACATCGAAATATATCCACGAGTGCAGTCGCACTGTAAGTGGAAAATTAAATCAATAAAATATATATACCTAATAAATGAAATAAGATATCAATAATAGAAATAATGATGATTATAATATTCCATATAAGCAAAATAGGATAAACAGTATAAAGACAAAACAAATATATAATTATAATATATTTGTTTCGACTTAAAATGGCAGTTTAAGACACAATAAAAGAAACACACATACAAAACGCATAGACACAGTCACCAAATTAGCCTAGTATTTAATTTTTTTGCATAAATAATGAATTTGAATGAAGTAGAAATAGACATCTTATTCACTGTACCATTTAAGTAACTTAATTTATTTCGACTAGTCTAGTATACGTTGAATCACATCATATTGCATGTTCAATATTAAATGTTTTACCTTCTTTTCAAACTGCTTATAGAATTGAAATTTCTAATTTTTGCTGGTACCAGATTATAAAGTTTGATACCTAGATATGCAAGAGGTTACCCAATAGATTTTGTCATATAATGAGGAACAAATGTTCTAGCTGCTTGCCGCATTATATACTGATATGTGGGATACTTCGGCAAATATCTGCTTTTATTAAGGAAAATGCAGCATTATAGAAATAAATCTGCCGTATATTAAGAATGTTTACCTCCTCGTAGAGCAGAGTAGTGGGGTATACAAGAGGTTTTCTCAAAATAATTTTAAGAAAACGTTTTTGCAGCAACTGTAGTGGCTCTAAATGTGTTTTTAATATGGCACCTCATCCAGTTGCTTCATAGAAAATATGGGGCTCTACTATAGCATAATAAAAAGCCCTTAGGTTATGAGAGTCAAAAATATTTCTCCGTTTGTATAAGATGTGGTTTATAAATCTGAGTTTTTTAGAGATAATATGTAGGAAATACTGAGTCAAGACATTTGAAGCCATTTTTTTACCTCAGTGATGGGTAAATTTTCACGGAGGATAAGGACTTTCGATCTAATTTGTTTTTTGGGTTGTCACATTTCGCATAGCTTTTGTACCTCTCTGTTCACGTTTATGTGTAGCCAATTTTTTTTTGTGCGGTGATATAAAACTCAGATATCAGCTTTTTCTGCCCCAAATTTCCCCAGACATACACCAATGGTTCCTAGAATCTAACTGTTACCTAGTAGATGTTCATGTTAACCTTGCGTTAACTTCAGAAAACAAAAGATCCCACGTTTCGAATTCTCCCATGGCTTGCTACTGCGGAAACTTTTATAGGTGGAATTATAATGTTCAAGGAGATTTTGAACCCCGCCGTTGTAAAAATATTGCATACTACCGAGTCTGCTCGTAATTAGATATAAATTCATTAAAATAAAGCGGCAGTAGTAGTTAATGATGGTTGCGTTAGAAACGCAGGTTATAATTTCTACGCGGTCATGTCATGCCCGGGGTTATTGTAGAGATGGATTATTGCTAGTGTTTATAATTGAATTTTTATCATTTCTATCGTGATAAAGCAGTATATTGTTTGCCGTAAATCTATTTTTGATTTGATTTGTGGTGGAAGTCATTTATATTGGAAGCTGGTATCGTAGCACGCCGTAGTTCTGAAGCATTTTTAATTTTAGTTCGTGCTTCTTGACGATATTTCTATTACTACGTTTCCACGGGGTTTCGGAACGTTTTCAAAACGTTTTGAGTTTTCAAATATATCGTAGAAACGTCAATTGGATGCGTTTTCAAAACGTTTTCTGTTCGAGGTCAATTCACGAATTTTTGGGATCGTATCGAGATCCAAATGTCGTTGAAACACCAGCTGTCACTTTCAAAATGTTTTGAAATGAACTATGCACTATGAGTTGCGGTCTAATGTTGCAATCATCAGATTATTGAACTTTATTCAAATTTGAAACTGAAGATTCATAATAAACAACAAAATAGAAGTTAAAAAACTAGGAAATGACGTTTGTCATGTGTCAGTTGCAAACGATTAGAACGCGTTCCGAAATCATTACGAAACCTACCGTGGAAACACTGACAATCCAAAATCACAAAACGTTTTGAAAACAGTTTTGAAAGCCCGTGGTAACGTCGTATATAATATGTAACAAAAAATCTAAAATTGTTATCCTGCTTCCTACTCGTGTCATGTCATACAAATTCAACCCTCATTTTGAAGTTCAGCCTCACGTAACGAACATAAAAAAAATCAAATCCAGGTTCAACCTATAAACCTAAAAATCGTAATTTGTCTCCCTATTAGGACGAACTCATGTCAAGTATAATTCGATGGCACTGACTACGAAATCCGACATTGGTTTTGAGTTTCAGCCTTAGCTGATAAACAACAAACAATTTCAGATACTCAGATCTTGAGGTTCACCCTAAAAATCTAAAATCGTTATATGGCTTCCTATCAGGACGAAAACTGGTGTCGAGTATACTTGGAAGGCACTGATTACAAAATCCGAGTGTTATTTTGAGTTTCAGCCTTAGGTAACAAACATCAAATGTTTTCAGGCACTCAAACCTTGAGGTTAATCCTAGAAATCTAAAATCGTTATCTGGCTTCCTAACAGAATGATAACTGGTGTCGAGTATACTTTGAAGGCACTGATTACAAAATCCGACAGTTATTTTGTGTTTTAACCTTAGGTAACAAACACCAAATATTTTCAGGCACTCAGACCTTGAGGTTCACCCTAGAAATGTAAAATCGTTATCTCGCTTCCTATCAGGTCGAGAACTCGTGTCTAGTATACTTTGAGGGCGCTGATTACAAATCCGATAGTTGTTTTGAGTTCCAGCCTTAGGTAACGAGCATCAAAAATGTTCAAGCCTTCAGATCTGGAGGCTCACCATAGAAATCTAAAATCGTTATTTGCCGTTGTATCAGGTCGAAAACCCGTGTCAAGTATACTTTGAAGGCGCTGATTACAAATCCGATAGTTGTTTTGAGTTTCAGCCTCAGATAACGAGCATCAAAAATTTTCAATCCTTTAGACCTTGAGGCTCACCCTAGAAATTTAAAATTATTATTTGTCGTCGTATCAGGACCAAAACTTATGTTATGCTTACTTTGAGGGCGCTGGCTGCAAATCTAACGGTTTTTTGGATTTGGAGCCTCAGGTGACGAACATAAATTTTTACACACTCGGATCTTGAGCTTCACCTTAGAAATCTAAAATCGTTATCTGGCTTCCTATTAGGTTGAAAATTCGTGTTAAGTATACTTGGAGGGCGCTGATTACGAATCTGATAGTTGTTTGGAGTTTTAGCCTCAGGTAACGAACTTCGAAAATTTTCAAAGCCTTAGATAATGAGGTTAACCTTAGAAATCTAAAATCGTTATTTGTCGTCGTGTCAGGACCAAAACTCGTATTATGCTTACTTGAGGACGCTGATTGCAAATCTAACTGTTTTTTGAATTTGGAGCCTCAGGTAACGAACATAAAAAATTTTCAGACACTCGGATCTTGAGCTTCACCTTAGAAATTTAAAATCGTTATCTGCGTTGGTACTCTGTAACTTAGAAACGTGTTTCTATGCACTATGCACTATGGGATCGGGTGGCCTCGTAAATATGACAGCGTGCCGTGACAGTAGAGTAGACACGTGATAGGCACCCGAAACTGCCCGATCGTCATGGTCGTCATGGTGATAGAAACATGTTTCTGTCTCTTAAGTTAGAAAGTACCGACGCTGGCTTCCTATTAGGATGAAAATTTGTGTGAAGTATACTTGGAAGGCGCTGATTACAAATCCGACCGCTATTTGTGTTTCAACCTCAGGTAACGAACATAAAAAATTAGGACATATTTATATGAAAGCACAAGGAATTAAGCAGCGAATTCAATGAATACGAAACCAAAATATACAGAGGATGCCATTCGAAATAGTTAAGATATCGGTGCTTGAGGAATTGCTTCTTCCAAAGACTGTGGCAAACATCCTGTATATTATTTCTTAATGGATATACAAAAATCGTTAGATTCCATTTGCTAGAAGGTATTTTAGATCATAGTTGTAGTGACATGTGTGTTACAGAGAGGCTAAAATGTGCGATTTTTGGAAATATTTATTTTTTGAAGAAAAAGTATAGTTTCGATTTGCACGAAAATGAGACATAATTTGCAAAAAATAACTAAACAGCAAACGCATTTTGAATTAAGAACGTAATCTGAATGAAAGTCGATTAATGTATAGGGTATTCCATTTGAAATAAAAAAGATGACACCGGTTCGGGTAGAACGGGGCACCCTGTGTATACAAAATTATAATAAAACTAAAGTCTAACTCACATCATATAACTTTTATATTTAACTTTTTGTCTTCACCTTATCTCATCTCAAATAGTTTCTGAAATAAGGTAGTGCTTCACCCTGTGCATTATACGGCCACTTTAAAGTAAAGTTTAATGTGGAAAATCATAGCCAGTCCTCTTACCATAAACACTATATGAGCAAATAATCATATTCGGTATCCGTGCCCATACCCATCGAGTATCTATACCACCCACCAAAAAATCCATCTCATAAGACGCATAACAGGTTTCAGCCTTTCCCACAAGTCACTCAAATTCGTCGCTGCCCAACCATTTTCATTAGTCAACCAGCAGGCGGTCAATGACAGTTCTTTATCTGCCAGCTATCCCGGCCTGCTTGATTTGTCAAATTTCAAATATGTCACTGGAGTAATTGTGGCGATTTATCTATTGATTCGATTATATCGATCGGCTGGAACCGAGTTTCTGAAATAAGGGTGTTGAAAAATTCTATCTAAAAACAATTTCTTGTTTTGTACAATATAAGCCACTTAGTGATTTTTTTTATTTAACACAAAAGAACCGCATCAACCACGCAGGGTTATTAGCGGCTGGACGGCACATTACTACATTTACAAGTAAGAAGTAGAGAATTGATGATATAATATATAAGTTGACTTATTTATAGTTTGTAGTACAGTTTGATGGATTTAGGAAACTGAAGAGTTTTGTACATGTCTGTGGTGAGGGCACTTTTGATGTCGTTTGGTACACTGCTATCTAACCTAGCACTATGAAACACTGTACACTCCAGCAGGATGTGGCGCACTGTCAGTCTTGCGTTGCAGGTAGGGCAGATAGGTGGTTCTGAGTTAGTGATGATATATTTGTGTGTCACAGATGTGTGTCCAGTTCTGAGGCGGGAGATGCATACTTGGCCTCTTCTGGATTTTGGGAGATTCATTGCGTGTGGTACTTCGTGGACTATTTCACATAGGAACCTGTTGTTGTGACTTGCATGTGGTACTTCGTGGACTATTTCACGTAGGAACCTGTTGTCGTGACTTTGTGATTTATAAATTACTTCTTTGATTGTTATTTATTAGTTAGTTGATGGAATAAAATCTATGGATTGGCATGAAATGGATTCGGTTAACGTTCGTTGGTCTATCTGTCTGTCGGTCAGTCGGTTTGTTGCAATTTTTCTACCCACATGATCATAGTAACAGCTGTATTTTTTTATGGTCAGCCCCCCGCTGAAAACCTATGGCGTTGTGAGAGGATAAGTGCTTGTGCATGTTACGTTTGAAACGCTTCAGGTTGTAGCTGTCAGAAAACAAATTTCCCAGTAGCTCATTCCACAGCGCCGAAGTTCTCCGAAAGAGGAATGCAGGAGGAGATTGGTTCGGGGAGTAGGGACCTCGAGCGTCTCACTCGAACATCTCCCGTGCTAAAATCTGTAAAACAGTGCAGGCCAGTCACCCTTCTTTGATGTTACGCTAGGCGTATCGATTAGTCTAAAAATTGCTCTCTTATGGATAGTGTTCAGAGCTTTAGAGAGTGCTTCGGAGCGCCTCCCCACATAGTATAAGAGCACTACTCATACAAAGAGAGCAGCAGCAGCTGCTCTGGTGTATACAGCTTCCTACAGCGGAACAAAACTCCAAGCTTCTGGGATGCCGTTTTAGCAATACTGGCGACGTCGCCATGCCAAAACATGTTATTGTTGATGTTGATTCCCAAAAGCTTGACGGGAGGCAGTGTTGCCAGATGGAGTGAAGAGAAATTCGTGCAGCTCGACTTCCAAAAATAGTGTAAAATCGTGTAAAGACTGTAAAGTTATGAAAAATATTAGATAAATATTTTAAAATGTACCAAACGAAGTAAAAAGCTACATACCATGCATAATTACATACACTGATCCTTTTTTGCTTGCTTGGACTCACTTCCATTCTTTTCCCCACTCTCTTTTAGATTTCTGCTTATATTTCACACTTTTGTGCTTTTTTGGAAACGTGCAAGGCAGGGGTATCATTTTTCTGAAGAATCACTCTCAGGATCAGGTATCATTTATCAGCAAACTCGAGAAGGAACAGAATGCTGGTAATCGAACTACGCATGTGCTACACACGATGAAATTGGCACTGCGTTCCCTAGTATTGACAATTTATTTGATCGCGCGAAAAATTTTTCATAATCGATATCGATATGAACAGGGACAGGGGCGGACTTGAGTTAGGGGTAGGTAATTTAAGTAAAATTAACGGACTTTTTTCCACAGTCTAGCTTATTAGTTTTGAATGTTTATTGAAAATAGCCGAACGCCAAAAATCGTGAGAATTTGCCCTTTTTTCGTGTAATCGTGTAACAGGGATCAAAATCGTGTAACTACACGGTTAATCCTGTAATCTGGCAACACTGACGGAAGGCGACTCGACTAATGGGTGACCCTCCATTTCCACAGTTGGCAAGCCAACGTGAGACTTCTCTGTCAGTGTTGTTGCCTGAGTTTTCTGTGCATTAAACTGTACTTTATTTATTAATCCCCACTGTTTTGATATCGACGTTGGTGGAGTGGATGAGTGAGGCATGTTACTGTCGCCGACGTACCGTCTCCTGGAATGATAGTGGCTTCCCTCGTTCCAATCATGGTATCAATGTACTGTCGTCTGCTGAGCTGCAGATTGTAGCTGTACAGCAAAAACAGTGTAGGAGTTAGGACATATCTCTGAGGAACTTCGGCGCCTATTGAAAGTATTTGCACCAGACGTATGTCTCATGAACAGCCTTTGACTTCAACAAGCAGAGGTCGGTCGTTCAAAAAGCTATTCAGCCACTGGCGCAGACCAGGTCGTAGTCCCTAAGGAGCAACCTTGGCCAAAATTCCCTCACGCCACACTCTGTCAAAAGCTTTCGATATGTCAAGTGGAACAGCATGGGCTTCGCCATGATTTTCAATTGCTCTAATCCACCAGTGGGTGACGTAGACCAGGAGGTCACCCTAGACCTATGCTTACAGAAGCCATACTGGCGATAATTCATGATGTTATTTTTGTCCAGGTATTTGAGAGTGTGCTAATGACAAACTCCATAATCTAAGACATGATGCTGAGAAGAGCCAGAGGTATCGGTTTTTTGCCTTTCTTAGGAATGGACTGTATGCAGCCAATCCTCCATGCATCGAGAAACATGCCTCGCTGATACATTAGTTTGAAGAGCTTACAAAGAATGGGTGCAAGCTCAGCGGCACAGCGTTCAAGGACAATGACTGGAATTTGGTCAGGACCAGTAGCTTTCTCGTGTTTAATATCTGGAGGATTCTTTTTACGCCTTGATGTTAAAATTTGACCTCTGTCATTCTTGAGTTCACGTGTATGGTGGTGGTTGAAATACTTTCTTGGAGGTCTACAGTAGAGTTGGCTGGGAGAAGCCTTCCCACTTTGTCTGCCTTTGCTTTAGGAGTAAAACCGATGGACTTGTTCTCTCTGGTCAAGTGTGGTGTTGACGGATAGGAAAACTTCTGACTAACACCCTTAGCTACAGACTAGAATATTGTGGATGAACTAGGACATGAGAGGAGCTTGTTCTTAATTTTTTGGTTGCGCTCCTCCTTGCTGCTGACAATCACACATTTTCAGTGATTTGTGGCGTCGATAAAACTGTGGTGGTTCTCGGCATTTGAATTATTCCTCCATTTTTTGTATCGTTGGTTTTAGAGGTAACTGCATCTCTACAACGCTGATCAAACCATGGCTTGCTTTTGGAGGGACGCTTGACGACATATGCAATATAGGCTTCTAAGGCAGATATTAATACCTCGGTTATTTCTTGGTCGCAAGCTGATGGGAATTATAGATTTTGATGCAATGTGGGGTATGATATGCTATTCAGTCGCACTAGGTAATGCCGATAGATGTTTTAAAATCGGCGTTGGCGGATACAAGGCGAGCCCCACTGTTTTAGTTTATTGAATATAGTCAAAATTAGTTTTGGGCTTAATAAAAGGAGTCTACTCACTTACTTGGTATGCACTGGCGACGCAGTTCGTCCCGGGACTTCAGATTGGTGGTAGATGCGGCGACACCCCAGAGTAAGATCTTAGGTTATCTCCACTTGTTGTTATCATTATAATTGTTGCGCGCCGACTCTTTCCTTTCTTCTCACCTTCTCTACCATGGACGAGTTGAGGAGTAGATGCCGCCACATACCGGAGTAAAAATGTTTATCCACAATGGCGTGCTAGTGGATAGTATGGCGGGGTGCATTTTCGCGGTACGCGAAGTGGGTATGGCAGTCATCAAGCTCAAAAATGCCAAACACCCAACAGGCGTGTTGGCTGTGGAGTAACTAAATAACTAGCCTTTATTTGGTATTTGATATTTGGAAGTCCCTTACCACTTAGTATTTCTCATACAGCAACTCTATAAGTCTAGCTCGGCTCGTGTAAGAATTGATGGTAACCTGTCTGGTCAAACAGCAACCAGAAAAGGAGTTCGTCAGGGATGTGTATTATGTCCGATGTTATTTAACATTTACTCTGAATTTGTGATGAGACAGGTATTGGACAACTGGAATGGCGGTATAACTATTGGTGGAAGCAGAATATCCTACTTAAGATTTACTGACGATACAACCCTTATTGCCGCTTCTCAGGAAGAACTAGTAGCTCTATTAATCATCTTAGAACAAAACAGTGCAGCATATGGTCTTGCTATTAGCTCCAAAAAGACAAAGGTTATGATCGTAGATATAGAGCAAGATAATAATAGAGAAATAAAGTCAATAGGCTATTGTGAAGTAGTTCAAAGTTTTGTGGTACCTCGGTTCTATGATCGATAATTCGGGTAGCCTTTGAAAATGAGATTCGACGGAGCATTCAACAGGCACGTGTGGTCATGACAAAGCTTACTAAAATATGGGGTGACCATAACATCACTAAAGCTACCAAAATGTGGCTGGTTCAGTCTCTTTTGTTCTCCATATTTTTGTATGCCTCGGAAACTTGGACTGCTAAAAAGGCAGACCGAGCTCGCATAGATGCTTTCGAAATGTGGACGTGGAGGAGAATGCTGAAAGTTCCTTATACCGCCCATCGAACTAATGTTTCAATACTGGATGAGCTCGGTAATTCAAAGACACTATCCTTCATTGTGTTTACGAGAATGCTTGTATTCTTCGGGCATATTCACAGCAGCGATAATATGGAGAAACTTGCAGTTCAGGGTCATGCCCCGAGTGGGCGGCGCCGCGGCCGTTCTCCTACACGCTGGGAGGATACGACGAAGCAGTTGCTGGATATGAGTATCGAGAGCGCCACTGAACTGGCAGTAGATCGCGAACGATGGCGAGCTTCTGGTGATGTCGGCAATACTCTAGCTCCGACTTAATGCATTTTACGATTTCACAACATACCTGTTCAGACATTGTGACTATGATGATGATTTGGTATTTTGAGGGTGCGGATCATTCTCCGTCTGTTCTACAGGGAGGTGAAATTGGTGTGGCAGGCATAGCAGAGATGAAGAAACGCCAAAGATTTTTGGATTCATGAATGGCATTCAAGTTTTCGAGCTAAAACTTTGTTGATCTGTGTAATTACCGATTCTGATCAGATCAAGTACAAATAAAAGTCTGGTAGAAGTTAATTACAGCGTGTGGGTCCGCTTAGAAATCGATCATATAGAGACGGTCGGGTTGGCGCAAACCGATTCAGCTCTATCTCCAATAAACATGCCGTTCCTATACGTACGACGGTTATCTGATCGAAGAATAAATAATTATCCGGTATTTAAAAGTGTTCCGAGTTAAAAAACGCCATGCTTTATGCCACTCCTCTTCTCGGATAATGTTTTCTCTAATAACTATAATCATGTAAGTAAATATATAATCAATTCGTTGTTAGGGTCCGCGTTCGAACACCCACGTCTATATTGGAGCATTGGCGTTCGCAAGTCGTCTCTAAATTTGGGGAGTAGATTTCGATAACAGCCATTATCATCATAGTCACAATGTCTTAACAGACATGTTGTGAATTCGTAAAATGCATTAAGTCGGAGCTAGATTACTGCCTACACGAATATTATCAATAGTTTTGAAAACTGTTGCTCGCCATCGTTCGCGATTTACTGCCAGTTCAGTGGCGCTCTTGATACTCATATCCAGCAACTGTTTCGTAGTATCCACCCAGCGTGTAGGAGAACGGCCACGATGCCGCACACTCGGGGCATGACCCTGAACTACAAGTTTCTCCATATTATCGCTCCTGTGAATATGTTCGAAGAATGTAAGCATTCTCATCGACACAATGGAGGATAGTCTCTTTGGATTACCGAGCTCATCCAGTATGGAAACGTTAGTTTGACGGACGGTATAAGAAATCCTCCTCCACGTCCACATTCCAAGAGCATCTAAGGCCCATTTCGCACCAAATCGGTCGGCTACAGTCAAGTCTAGTCACGTCAGGCGCTCCCAAATTCAGCTGACTAGAACTTATATTGAAATTACGCATTATATAAAAAATTGCTTTCAGACTGACAGAGTCACGTCCGTGCCAGTCCCGTCCCGACGTGATCGGACTGTCTCTGACTCAGCCGACCGAATATTTATGCCAGTCCTGACAAGTCTTTTGAGAAATCTTTCTTCCAGTGTAATAGCTTCTCGGTAATTTGTATTTTGTTTTGTTATATCAGCAACTATGAGACTCAGTAACTGAAAAAATAAATCTGCACTCATTCTAAAGTAATTGTAAAATTTTCTTGGGTCGGCCAATAAATCAGGAAACAAGTGATTAAATGATCCAAAATGTAGCCTTCTTCTGTTAATGGGATGAATCCACAATCGTTTCTTTTTTTGCCTCATTTTTCTCCTTTGTTGTAATCGGCGTAAAATAATTGCTTGAAGAAACTCCTACATTTCAACTAGATACGGTAGTCTGGTCACAAAACGTTGAACTGACTGGTCGTCGATTTCGTTTGCATGACTTACTTCATGTGAAAGCAATTTATTTCGGTGACTTGATTGAATGTGGCTTGACTAGACTTGACTGTTGCTGATTGATTTGGTGCCTAAGCGAGCTCGATCTGCCTTTTTAACAGTCCAAGTTTCCGAGGCATACAAAAATATGGAAAACACAAGAGACTGAATCAGCGATATTTTGGTAGCTTTAGTGATGTTATAGCCACGCCATAGTTTAGTAAGCTTTGTCATGGCCACACATGCGCCGTTGAATCTCATTTTCACACTACCCAAGTTGTCGATCAAATAAGAACTGAGGTACATAAAACTCTGAACTACTTCACAACGGCCTACTTTATTTCTCGATGATTATCGTGCTCTCTATCTACGAGCATAACCTTTTTTTTCCAGGAGCCGTCCGACCTTACTGTTCCCGTCAATACTTAAGCCTTAAGGCTTATTGTATTATTACTCCTCTCATTTACAGTATCCACTCCAGCAATCTAGATCCCTGCATAAGTTTATGCAGTTTTCCTACTGGTCCTAGTGCTAAGCTGTACTCCATTGGTTCTAGCTTGGTCTTTCCAAAGAGCTGCTGTCTCTTGAGATCTAGCGCTTCTCACTCACAGAGCACATGTAGGGCTGACTCAGTTCTTCTTCCACACAGTGCGCAGTTGAAGGCTCCATTGTAGAGTCCCATATTATTCAGGTGTTCGTTCAGGCCACAATGTCCTGTGAGGAGACCCGTCGTTATTCGGAGCTGATTCCTACTAAAGGACAGCAGTGTTTCAGATGTTTTCTGAGCATAACCGTGGTCTTGTTGCCGCTAATACCAAGACAATATGCTGCACTGTGTTGTGCTTAGATATTCAATAGAGATAATAGTTCTTTCTGAGAAGCAGCAATGAGGGTTGTATCGTCAGCAAATCTTAAATTGGATATTTTGCTTCTACCAATAGTCATACCGCCATTCCAGTTGTCCAATACCTGTGTCATCGCAAATTCAGAGTAAATATTGAATAACATCGGAGATAATACACATCCCTGACGGACACTATCCAGAAAAGAGCGATTAGACTAATCGATACGCCTAACCTCACAAAGGACCTCCACAGCCTAGAACATCGAAGGAGGGTGGCTGACCTATCCCTATTTTACAGATTCTATCACGGAAGATGTTCGAGTGAGCTCTCTCAGATAATAACACCACAGGCCGCCCGAACCAGGAACACTAGAGAAGCTCTGCGAGCTCATCCTTACCAGGTCGAAGTCCTTACTCCCCGAACCAGTCTCCTCCAGCATTCCTCCTTTTGGAGAACTCCGACGCTGTGGAATCAGCTGCCCGGGAATTTGTTTCCCGATGGCTACAACCTGCAGCGCTTCAAATCTAACGTGAACCGATACCTGACCTCTCGCAGCGCTTCTACAGCGCTATAGGCTTTTAGCCTTTGCGGGAGGCCGACCATAAAAAAAAAAACTTCTTTTCTGTTTGCTGTTTGACCAGACAGGTTACCATCAATTCTTAAACGAACCGAATTAGACTCATAGAGTTTCTCACACTAGGTGATAAGGAGTTCCCATAGAGATAAGGATTTCCCACAGTTTAGCTTGATAATGTTGAAGTAAAAATAAAGACCTTTTATTATTCTTATTGTTGTTATTATTTTATTATTATAAAGCGCTCCTTTATACTTGGAAACATTTACCAGTTTCTATTGCCCCAATTTTAATACGCTTATATTTTCTGACGAGTAACTGCAACATGTCCGCCACTGAGGGAAGATGGCGGTTGTTTATCTTGTCAATGTTTAAAAAGACGTCATGAATAAAAGAAAACGTTTTTGATCGTCGTCGTTGGTTTGCAATTAAGTATATCAACGTCTATCATTTTAGCTTTACTATACCTAGCAGAAAATTTTATAGTACGTCTATGCGCAACGCAGGGCTTGCGTCTGGTACAAATTCATCGACGTTTGTAGATCATACCTGGTTAGTGGTTATTGAAGATGCGCATCTTGCTCGGAGTTGACCTTTATTAGAATGGTGTACTCATTATTTAAGATTTTTGCTGTATCAATAAAGTATCGTTTATGCGTAGGTTCTTCATACCGAACGATGTAAGATGTAAGGGAGGTTTGTTGTTACATATATTTTTACTTGTTGCTGAATAGAATTTTGTGTTTCCAACGGTAAAGTGCTGGTGTAAAGATAAACTGTGAAGTATTAACACACATTTGTACATATACATGGCCGACTCTACACTAGGCCGGAGCCTTAGATGTGGCAACGTGGCTTAGCTGTCAAATAGTGGCCCTATAGTTTCAGAATAATTATTACATTTTATATGTATTAGAGTTCATCTCGGTTAATAAATTAAGGAAAATACTTTTTAGAACTACTACTACTAATACCACTTACATCTGATGTCTGTTTCATCACAGTCAGACACTACAAAATAAAAATAAACGCAACCTGTTTCCTCTGCCACTTCCACTTCCACATAAATGAACACTCAATTTACTTTGTAAATTATCACTTGAGCTAGAAAAATTCACTATTAGGTCACTGTGAAGCCATTCTTGCTGGTCTTGATTTCCCTTTCACTATCAAATCCTTTCGTAGGTATGCCCCAGGCCATGCCCAGATGAGTTCTATTAACTGTATTTTTCTGTGATATTTGGGAGGTCCAGAAAACATTATAGGTACCACATTGTGCTTTAAAATAGGTCTTATCCTTTGAAATGTTTGTCAATTATTGTCTTTATCCTTATAAATATAACCAGCCCTTCCGAGGAACACCTTTCATCCACTTCTGTTTATGTCCCTTATCGGACGCACAATTGCTAGTGCAACCTGGTACTACACACTTTGCAGGCATCTTTTTATCTTTATAGTTTCATTTGTGCAGGTAAATAAGTAGAAACCCATTCAAAATCACCTTGCAACATGCTTTTTAATCTGGAATAAGGTTATGTTGGGCCATGGTTTGGTAGTCCTCTACTCATGCCTCTAACGGGCTGCAACCTGGTACTACACGCTTTGCAGGCATCTTTTTATCTTTATAGTTTCGTTTGTGCAGGTAAATAAGTAGAAACCCATTAAAAATCACCTTGCAACGTTCTTTTTAATCTGGAATAAGGTGATGTTGGGCCATGGTTTGGAAGTCCTCTACTGAGCTGCAACCTGGTACTACACACTTTGCAGGCATCTTGTTATCTTTATAGTTTCGCTTGTGCAGGTAAATAATTAGAAACAAATTAATAATCACCTTTCAACCATATTTTCTGCACCTGGAAGAATACACATGACATAACAAATGAAAACACGGCCTGATCTCCAACGTTGCCATATTTCAATGCTCCGGCCTAGTGAGTAGAGACGGCCATGATATATAGTAATGTCCACCTATAACGAACCCGCTCTTTGCGAACTTTCGTTTATAACGAACCAAATCTAGAGGTACGAAACTTCGGTATTGCTAAACGTGTGTTAATTTTTTCGCAAATAACGAACCCTTTTATAACGAACTTTCGGATAAAACGAACCTTAAACTTTGATATGGTCGTAAGATCTGTCTTTTATACCGAACCTAAAACGGGATTTATCGCTGGGGATTTACCGAATTATTTCGATCGCAAGGCACCTGAAACGATATTTCACCGCTGGTGATTCCCCGAATTCCAAAATAATCCATCTTAGGTGAAATAAACCTCCTTCATAATATGGCATGGCGGAGGGTATCAAAACAGACAATTTTAAATTGTTTTCAACACGGTGGTTTCCTGAAAGTGGAAAATGATTTGAATTCAGACGATGACTTGACATTAGCCGAATGGCTGAAAAAAGTTGGACAGGAAGATGGTAACAATATTCTAGACAATCTTCCTTGTTCTGAAAAAGAGTTCAATGCATTTGTCCGTATTGATTGATCTTGTAAGTGTTGAATACTTGGATGATGATGTCATTTTCGCTTCTATGTCTTCTTCAGTTTATATTGATAACGATGAGGAGACAGAAGATGAAGAACCTGTGCGTACAGAGATGAAACCAGTTCCAACCACATCAGAGGCACTTGAACATATTGATAACGTTCGTTATTCTCTTCAGTCACTAAATACTCCGCAAAGTGTTTTTAATCAATTAGCCGAAGTAGAGTTACATATACTATATTACAAAATATATTTTATGTACCCTCATATCTATGCATTGATAAATGTGTTAATAAAAACAGCACATCTTTTTTATTTATCGTTTATAGCGAACTTCGCTTATAACGTAACGTTTTTGCCGGTCCCATGAAGTTCGTTATAACTGAACATTACTGTATTATGAATTTCCATGTAAAACACGGATTCCCATTTCGAACAGAACTCACTTGTTTTTCAAACTAACATACACAGTACTTCAAAAGGTGGTAGTTAAGATTTTTTAGTGTGCGATCTCAGAGCATTTCTTTCAAAAAAAAATTTTATTGTGCAAATAATCAAAAAACTCGCAATACAAAATCATACATTCTGTCTATAAATTAAACAACCAAACACGATATTAAAACATAGCGCAAGCTTTCTTCTTTAGTTTGCTTTTTGAATCATTACTGTAATGCCGGCTACACACGGTCTGGCAGGCCTGTCAGTTCGAACTGAACAGTCCGCCTGAAGATCGGTCGCCTGATGGACTGACCACCCTCCACACGTTCAGGCGAATCTGGAGTATCAGTCTCAATCATCATGGCCTTTACTAAATATAAATGTAAAGTAGAAAAGGTTTCTTCGGATTCTGGGATAAATTAATGCAAGAGGTTTTAGCTCAAAGAGCCGCGTTTCGGCGTTTATTTTACGCTTTCTTCAGGGCTATCAAGCACACCATTATAGCAACAAGGAATAACATATCCCTTTGTGTCAATAAACAACAAAACACATTCCAGAAGATTGATAAAAGGATCGTAAATGCCGGTCGTCAATACACCTTTCATGGATATATGCTGCTGTACTGCTGCTGTACCCTAGACCCTTATGAAAAAAGCTTGCGCTATGTCACTCAAGTGGCCTTGTTTTGATATCGGGTTTGTTTGTTAAATTACAGACATTTGTAGAATGTATGATTTTGCATTGCGAGTTTTCTTGCACACCAAAAAAAATTGCTCTTAGGTGTCATTTATTAAGGTCTTAACTATCACTTTCTAAAGCGGCCCACAGACGCTCCGGAAATCCTCAGAGGAAAAACTGCACAGTCCTGGCCTGAAGGCCCTTGCGCTTTGGCCTGAATACACCCTCCTTCGCAGACGCTCAGGAAACCTTTCGGTTCAGTTCAGTTGTAGCAAGTATGGCATCAAAAGACGGACTGCGTAGGCGATCGAATGGTTTTTCAATTCCACATCTGGCGGCCTGTACAGTCCGGCGAACCTCCACATACGCTGCGACAATCCTTGAGGCCAGGACTGTGCGGTTTTTCCTCAGAGGATTTCCGGAGCGTCTGTGGGCCGCTTAAAATACTGTCAGTGGCGTAACTAAAGGCCCGAAGGGCCCGCAGCTGTGGGGGGGCCCGCGATTTTGGGCGCCCCGTAGTCTTGGGGGCCCAGGGTCCTCATGCGCCATCGTCTGTGCAACAAGAAAAAGTACTAAATTAAGAGGTTGCTTTCCTTGTATGGTAATATTTTCTACAAATAATAATAATAATAATATGTGGGACAGTATTGCATTTTAAACTAAACCCTAAAAATCGGCGCAGAGTCCGCAGTAAATAGAAAAATACGGCAAGGTAGCATACGTCAACAAATTTTTGGCTAATTTAACTTGGTGTCTTCCACAACACAGGTCACACAAGCAACCAACACAATCTAAACAATGACCTTCTTAAAAAATTTTAAATCGAAAAATGTGTTTTCAAACCACGAATTTTGTAATATTTCGAGTGATTTAAACATGTAAAGGTCACTGTTTAATTTGGATTTTACATCTATGTATTGGTTATTTGTGCAACCTGTGTTGTGGAAGACACCGAGTTAAATTATTAGTTAAATTTTGCGTTTTTTGTTTGAGAATTGCATTTGGAAGCCTGTAACTCGATGTACATTGCTGTTTTTTGGGAGCAAACCTCGACGTTGAAGCCCTGAAGATGGAAATAAACATTGCCGAAGGCTTGGCAGCAAGTTGATAGTGTTTCTTTTCAAAATTTTGGCGAAACTCCAAGATTTTCTCTTTAATACATACAGGGTGAGTCTTAAGTTGGTACATTTTTAACAGTGTTTAGAAGCCGCTGAAATAAACTAGATTTTCAAAAAACTGGAAAATAAGCGAGGTCCAAAATAAAAAATGTAAATCTAGGCTTATGTATCAAGACATACGTACCTAGTTTGTATATGTTTCGCTTTTGCTCGGTTTTTTTGCTTTATCGATTAGGAATTGCACCTATCAGGAAGTGTAGTAGTCACTTTCTGTTTATGGTAATTCCTAAAACGGCACATTATCATCCACAACTTTTAGGATTTACCACTTTAGAAATTACTTACGGTAAGCTGAAATGACTAGTGCACTGATTGACAGGTACAATCGGGTACAATGTCTGAAGATAAAATAAAAATTCGAGCAAAAAACTAAACTTCAAGAGACTAGGTACGTCTTAACACAAGTTCAGACCAGGATCCAGTCTTACTTATTTGCTTGATATGTCGCCTATTTTTCAGTTTTTGTATAAAAGTTATATGAAAAAGTTGTTTATTTCATCGACCTCTATATAGACACAGTTAAAATAATCAACTTAGGACCCACCCTGTATATATACATTATATACATGATATATTATGAAAAAATAAGCCACCGAAAATCTCTTGCGGGGGCCCCGTGAAGTATCTTGCGGGGGGCCCCCAATTTGAAGTTACGCTAGTTATTTTGAAAAACAAGTTGTATTCGAAATCGGAATCCGTGTTTTAACATAGCAAATAGGTACATATTAATGTTCCGATGTAAACAAATGTACAATATTTATTATGAGTGGGATGAGGGGTCGGTGCTCCGTATATAGTGTTTGATCTGTATGGATGACACATACATAAAAGCGAGCTACTTGCGTATACCGCCCAGTTCCAGTGGTGAGCCAACGAGATAGTAGAGAGGACGTCGGTCGTCGGCAATGTCCAGAGGATGCTAGTATCTATCGGCCGATCAGAAAGAACCAGTAGCAGTGGGCATAGAACAAGGACGGCCGCGGACGACGAGAACCCCGCGCGGCGCGAGAGCGTTCGCACAAAAGAATTGCAAAAATCGTCTGACATAACTTACAGTTCGAGCCGAAAAGAAGCATAGGCAGCCATAGTACAGGATCCCACTGCTCGATCTTGCACCTATCGGTTTTTTTTGATAAAATTAACTTTAAATTAATCTTGAAAAGGTACAGAATGGATTAACGGAGACGCAGACCTTCTAATCTCACATTGTCCATATTTTAACATTTTTACCTAAAGATGGCATTCGATTCATGATACTGTTCACTACAGGGTTACTGGTAACTCAACCACTTTCCTGCAGGAAGTGATAGAGGGACTCAAACGCAATAGATTTGGCCCCTCATATGTAATTCCGAAAACCGATAGTTTTCGAGATAATTAACATTTAATGTTTTTCAACGATATTTCCAAATTTCCACACCCCAAATTTAGAAAAAACCCTGCTGTCGATTTTAGTAATTTCCAATTTAGTTTTTTACTGCCACATACGCAAATCTAATTTAGTATTTAAATGTGTTAAAATACTAAACAGTTTCAACCTACGTACAATTATTTAAAAAATAAAGAACAAAATTTTTACCTTCACCGCGAAAGATAATTGTCTAGCTCAAAAAAAGATACACAACCAGTCAAACAAATTATTTTAAAAACTTCCTTATCTGATGGCCTATTCCAAGGACAGGAATGAGCGTACAACCACAAGTAACTATTTAACAAAACTTATCAACATAATACAGAATCATCAACAATATGATATTCCAGCATGATGGTTGTCCAGCACATTACCGTATCACAATTCGGCAGTTGTTGGTCAACACATACCCGAACAAACGGATAGGGAGTGGTGAACCCATACCATGGCCTGCGCGGAGCCCAGATCTGACACCCCTTGATTTTTCCGTCTGGGGTCACATGAAGGCATTGGCTTACGAGGAGACTTCAGTTAATACTGCTGACAAACTAAGGCAAAAAATTATCAATGCGGCGGAGGAGACTAAACGAACTTTTTCAACACGAGCTACAAAAACCGAAGTGAGGAAGCGGATCCGTGCTTGTATCCAAAATCAAGGGCAACACATTGAGCAAGATCTCTAGAAACTTTGAGTGGAATTTGTTTTACTTGGATAAAATCATCGACCGCATTTGCAAACATTCTAGTATGTAACTGAGTTATCATTGATGATTGTACTGTCATTAGTTCTTTTTGAATAGGTGATTTTTAATCATTGCTGTCTTTCTGAAAAAGTTATTAGGTGGGAAAATTTTTTTAGCGATTTGTTCAACCGTTTGTATAATTTTTTTGAGCTGGATCATTTCCTTTCACGGTGAACGTAAAAATTTTGTTGATTATTTTTTAAATATTTGTATTTAGTTTGGAACTGTTTAGTATTTTGAAACATTTTAATATACCAAGTTAGCTTTGTGTATGTGTTAGTTAAATACTAAAATAAAAATTATCAACAACAGGTTTTTTTTCTTAGTTTAGGATCTAGTGTGGAAATTTGGACATTTGGTTGAAAAACATTAAGTGTTAATTATCTCGAAAACTATCGGTTTTTGGAATTACGTGTGGGGGGTTAAATCTATTACATTTGAGTCCCTCTATCACCTCTTGCAGGAAAATGGTCGAGTTACCAGTAACCTGTATAAGGTTATAAACTGAAAGACACCCTAATCGTACTATTTTCAGTAGATATACTACTGTAAAGTGAAATCCGAACCAAAAAAAAAAAGAAAAAAAGAGATATTTCCATTAAAAGTTTATACACAGCTGACAGTACCACCCTTAGTACACTTGTAATATCAGACGCTATTCACCTACATGGCACATCTAAAAAACTCTAGACGTGTGAAAACAAAGCATTTTTCGATTCAAAAACTATTATATCTGTTGCAAATGTGGCGAGACACTAGTTGGTTGTGTGAGGATGCTCCCTAGAAGACTACAGCCCCAATTCACGCAGTCAGGCCCCTTTGATCGGGGTCGGATTGTAGGCCAACGAGAACGTGGTGCTTCTTTCAAAGCAATTGCTGAAACCATGGGGCGTAGCATGGCTCGCATGGATCGCAGAAGGGCGAATGCAGCGAGCTAGAGGTTCTGGAGCACGTAAAGAACTACAGACGACAAGATCGTCATCTACGACTACTGGCCCTTCGAGACGGAATGCAATCCACTCGAGCTATTGCTGACGCTTGGTATGCAGCTATATAGGGAGACTCATTCGAATTCGCACTTACACCACACATCTCTCATAGCCAACGCTCACATTGGTGCCAAGAACACCAACAATGGCATGCTAAATGGCATGCAATGACGACATTAGGTTTCCTCTGAGGACACATGACGGACGCCAACGCGTAAGACGACGGCGGGGTGAACGACGTGATCTCCAGTTTGCTGTTGAGCGCCCAGTACACCGTCCTATTGGTTTGATGATTTGGGGTGCTATTGGATTCAACAGCAACTCACCTTTACTTGTGATTCATGGCACAATGACCGCGCAACGTTATGTGAATGAGGTGTTAGAACCAATTGCCTTTCCATACACCCGAGGCCTCGAAGAGGGTTTCTTCGAGTAAGATAATGCACATCCTCATATTGCAAGGGTATCGATGAGAACCTTAGAGGAAGCTGAGGTCAGGGTAGTCCCCTGGTCTCCACGATCACCCGATTTATCGCCAATTGAAAAAGTATAGGATTGGATGGATCGATACATAGGCGATCTACCCAAACCTCTAACCACGCTGGACGAACTGGAACATGCTATGAGAGTAGCTTGGGAGGCTGTACCTCTAGAGTTTATCAACAACCAGATTACGAGCATACCGCATAGGTTACTGGAGTGCATTCGTCAACATCGAGGGCCAACCTCTTATTAAGCTGTTATATTTTTCTATAAACTAATTATGGTAAAAGAGTTCGTTTATTATTGTATTTAGTCCTACCGAAATTCATCAACCGCAACCCTCGCGAAAATTTTCGATTTTGAGATCACATGCTTTTTGGAGGTTTTATGATGTTTACATAACGAAAATCCACGTCACCTATTTCCGTCGGTCTGTCTGTCGGTCTGTCTGTCGGTTGTGCGCGTCCTTCTAGCCTCGTAGTCTCAGTAACCGCTGCACGGATTGTGATTAAATTTGGGCAGCGATATGATGTGGGGTCATAATAGATAATGTCCTTATAATTTTGAAAATCGGTGCATGGGCGGCGAACTAATTAGCAAAAAACAAAAAAAATTAAATATTCCTCAAACTTTGTTTTTAGGCATTTTAGGGGTGCCTGATCATTTTCTACTTTTTTTCGGTAGGGGTAAAATTGGGGTGGTTGGGAGGTGGGGGGTTGAAACACTTAAAAATTTGCTGTATTCATAATAGGCTGTCCACTGACCTGTGAAGGAAGACCCAGCGACATAAATCACCTTTCTAGATCCATCTGAACATTGCCTTGCCTATTACAGAATCCAAAGGACTTTTTTTGGTGTATTGCTTTAGATCGTTCTATTTATTATGTAACGAAGAATCTGTTGAACTGATTTTAATGAAATTTTGACACAGTATTACTAACGTGGCGAGGATGGAAAATGCGTATGGTTTTTATAAATCGTGCCAGTGGCGGTGCAGAAATAATAAAAAACTAAAAATATAAACAGAGTTTTTGTTATGGCGGTGAAATTGGGGTGGTTGGGGGGTGGGGGGTCGAAAAACTGAAAAATTTGCTGTATTCATAATAGGCTGCCCACTGACCTGTGAAGGAAGACCTAGCGACATAAATCACCTTTTCAGGTCCATCTGAACATTGCCTTGCCTATTACCGAAACTAAGGGACTTTTGTATTTTGTAACGTGGAAACTATTGAATTGATTCTAATGGAATTTTTACACATTATTATTACTGTGGTGGGTATGGAAAACGCGTATGCTTGTTAGAAATCGTGTCAGTGGCAGCGGAGCAATAATAAAAAAACTAAAAATATGAAAACAGCTCAAACTTCGTTTTTAGATGTTTTAGGGGTTCCTGACCGTTTTCTACCTTTTTTGGGTGGGCGTGAAATTGGGGTGGTTGGGGGGAGGGGGGGGGGGTACTGGCGATGATTTGGTTGCAAGGGGATCTCAGACTAAAGCTTTATGCTATGGGAAAATAATAAACTGGCATCACCGAATTGTGTGGGAAGTACTGAGTCAATCAACTTGACTTCATTTTTTTCTCAGTGTTCGGATTTCACTTGCGAGTAGTATACGTTTTTTCTGCTAGTCGTTTTTTCATTGTTAGCAATCAGCGTACAGAAGTTCTCCTCTCCAACAAAAAGTCCAAAATGAACAATGTGCGCTTAGAAAGTCTGGAAACCTGGAAACGATACGTTGCAGCCAATTTTCAAAATGCCACCTATGATTTAGTCCCCCCCGTGTGGGGGCGGGTTAGAATATCTCCCATCGTATATCCTGCGTGTCGTAAAAGGCGACTAAAAGGAACCGAACTACTGTCGGTATAAACAGTAACCTCTTCTCAACCAACAGCTTCGGGTGGACAAGTTGAGGAGAGTCAGGACACCTTCTTGTCCTTGGGGTGAGAAATTGCCCCTAAAGGTGGATGAACCAGTAGATACCATCTGGTTAATAGCATGAGGATGCAGAAAGCAAATGGGAAACTACTGCATTAAAGATCTTAAAGATATCCCAAGAGAAACCCGTAAAGTGAGTAAATGCATTTTACGTGTTCACAACACGTCTGTTAAGACATTGTGACTATGATGATGGTGATCATTTAGTCCATTCTGTACTTTCTCGAGACTCATTTAAAATTAATTTTATCAAAAAAAAAAACAGATACCTGCAGGATCGAGCAGCAGGATCCTGTACTATGAGAGTTCGAGCCGAAAAGAAGCCTAGGCAGTCAGTGCAGTGTCCAGTGGTCTCTGCTGCTGCATGTACAGTCGACTCAAGATTTCCATATCGAAGCAGGCTATGCAAATTCCGAATCAAAGAGGCCGGTGTGTGCGCCCGAGGAGCGCGGCAACGCGTTGCCATGGTTACCCCGATGGAGGAATTGTTTATATCCCTCGTTTGTATCGAGCTGCCTGCCTGCGCTGCTTTTTTGTTCGACGGGCGGCGATGCGTTTTTGTCTCCGGATTTTTGCTTGTTGTCCGTTGCAATGGCGGTTCCCCAACACTTTTCGAAGGGGCGGTCTGCTGAGACGCGGCTGAGGAGCAGACTGTCAAATTGCATTTTCTCCTTTATTACAAATTCTGAGGAGAGGCAAAAAACCAGTACAGAGAAACAAATCATAGAGAAAAAAGCTGAACCCGAATAAATCTAGCTTGATTTTATTTGCGGCAAGAAAAAAACGAGAATCGCTTAAATCTAGGATTCACATTCAAACTGAAAACGTATACTCTGTTACCTGATACTTTAAACTGGCTTGACGTCTATTTGATAGGTATCAGCTGACGCAGAAGTGCATCTCAAATTTAATTTTTTACTAGTGGTGTTGATTGGCAATCCTGCGATCAGGTCCCTATTAGTAATATTCTTACTGAATATCTCCTTGCCAAAAAGAAATGACTATTTTTGTAAACAAGAAATTGCTTCAATATCCAGAAATTCGCAGCAAAGATGGTTGATTAAAAGAAATAGATATTGATTTGTATATTGTTACTGTCTATCAAAATACTCCTATATTTAGCAATAAGGACGATTCAAATGAATAGCGCGCCTCACTAGTGGGACATTTATTGGTTTAAACGTACAACGTACAATTACAGAAGAGTATAAAGTAAGTACATGGAGTAAAACTAATATAATAAGGTAGAGTTTAACTGATCGGCTTGCGTCAAAAATGTTTCTAATTAAACTACTAATTATATGGTAACTCAGTAATGTTCAGTTCTAATTCAGGAAATCGAACCTGTGTAAACTCTCTGAAATAGCTCCATACATTGTTTACTATTTGTATAGCCGTTGCGCGTTGCCCTTCAACGTTTTATTTTTCTTCAATTGCTGTAAAAAGAAATGTTAGAAACTCAGTCTGCTTGTGTGTGGTTAAGCTAGAAATGCTTTTACCTTCATTCTTACCTCATCTACAGCGTAATCATCATCATTCAGGCCAGCCATACTGATATACTGAAAGAAACGCCGGAAAACGTCACCAAGTGTCAATTACTCGTCATTAGTAGGACTTGCAGTTAATACAGCCCTGTATTCCTTCAAAGCTTATAATTGATAGGTCTCAAGACTCTATCTGGGGTATTTTTAGTTATCACTAGCCGAACAGCTGTTCGCTGTTGACACGGCTGACAGTTTAAAGTATCGGGTAACAGGGTATAGATATAGCTTTTAGTGACTGTGTAAAAAGCTTAGGTTTGTATATAGATGAGGATCTCAGACTCACAGGCATCTGCTTTCTTCAAAAATAAAAAAATTATTGTGTGAGTCTTTGGTCATGTCTAGGTTAATGTATGCCTTCGTCGTCTATTTTCCATGCTTAGACAGTATATCCATGAAAAGAATTCAAAAGATCCAGAATTCGTGTTGTAGATACACTTGTGGCTTGAGACGTTGTGATCATGTCATTGCATCGATAAATCAGCTAGGCTGGCTTGAAGTGCATAATCTTTTTATATATAGTTTTTAAATTTACTGTTTACAGTTTTACAAACATCCTGTCCGGTTTATTTAAGTGAGAAGCTTACTTCCAGGAATGATATTCGCAACAAAAGTACTAGGTACAAACAGATGCTATCAGTTCAACCATGTTCCAACGATCCTTTTCTTATCAGTCAGCTAAACTATATAATGCATATAGACATTTTATGTCCCCTTGTCGTGATTTTAAAAAAAAGCTTAAAGAACGCATTTTACAAATTCGTTCAGCATAGATTTGTATTCAACTTATATCTGCTTTTTCTGTTTCCTAAGAATTTGTTGATTAGAATACTTAAACATTATAAATGAAGCAGTAGGTAGAAATTAGGTTAGAGTTAGTTGTTTAGTTTTAGGAAATGGTTGAGCGGAATAGCCACAATGGCTAAACTTCGCCTTTTGTATCTCTGATGCTATAAAGACATATTATTATTATTATATAGTGATATGAGGTGCATTGAACTCAATCGCAAAAATTTGGTAAAAGAAAGTTGAAAAACAACTTGGAAAATTAAAAAAAACTGTTAGACATGCATAATGTAGTTTGTTGGCCTCTTAGTGGACATAATGCAGTTTATTACTACTGGACAAAATGTAATTTGAGTTTTATTGTTGAGTAGCAAAAACAAAAATTTGGAAGATACTTGGAAAAGAAATTACCGTGGAACATATTAAAACAAAGCAACAAAACATATTAGTGCTATAGGAATATTAATTTTTTTTTAAATGAAATTATTTTGACCACTCTCAGCTGATTCAAAAGCATCTAGTTCCATTCTAGTTCCATACATGGCTAGTTTGCCTCAGGTTTATTACGTATTGCAGCATTTCTGCTCCCGACCTGTGTCTTTAAGCGGCCCATAAACGCTCCGGAAATCCTCAGAGGAAAAACTGCACAGTACTGGCCTCAAGGATTATCGGAGCGTATGTAGAGGTACGCCGGACTGTACAGGCTGCCGGATGTGGAGTTGAAAAACCATTCGATCACCTGCGCAGGCCATCTTTTGATGCCAATGCTCACTAGAACTGAACCGAACTGAAAGGTTTCCTGAGCGTCTGTGAAGGAGGGTGTATTCAGGCCAAAGTGCAAGGGCCTTCAGGCCAGGACTGTGCACTTTTTCCTCTGAGGATTTCCGGAGCATCTGTAGGCCGCTTTACAATATACGAAACTAAAATATCAATCAAAATGCATGTTGTCCATAGACTTAAATCAATTTGTTTAGAGAAAGAAAGAAGAAATAAAATAAAAATTCATTATGTTTTTTTCTACAAACGTTGTTGAATGGTCCTCTTTATGCGCAATTTCTCACTCACATTATAACCACATTCTTGATTTTTACGTTTTACTTTCTTCAAGGATGATTTATAGACATTGCCTAAGCATTATATAATTATGTAATAAATTATTTGTTTCTAACTTTTATTCCAGCCCTACGTCCAATAAGTCTAATGATATTGAAAACAATGGAAATGCATTTCGTAGTAGTAGTGAGGGGAAGGCAAGGTCAGGCAAGCAGACCACATTTGGCCCTTTTTTCAACCTCACTGAACCAATACTGAAAACATTTAAGGCTACGTCCTAGAAAGCTCCTTGTCGAATCTACCAGGCCGCTTAGCGAAAGTCAATTTCGAGGTCAATTTATACAACCACTTCATTGCATAAAGTGACTCCTCCCCGAACTCCAACATATAGAATAACTGAAGGTGCGACACACAGCACTTCTGCCCAGGAAGTGGAGCGCTGCCTTGAGCTCCTTATGAGTGACAAATGTCTATTCAGCCGGCAATGGCCAGTAGGCAGCCACACCAAAAGGTTGAGCGTCTTTCTGCCTATATTCAGATGTTCGACAACTTTCAGGGCCGCTATGAATCTTTTAGCTTGCCTGCAGTCATCTCTCTCTAACCAGGCTTTCGCCAGTTCCCTGTAGGCCCAGTCATCTAAGGTAATATTGACCTAGTGCCAGCTAATTCCAGGCATTGGCTCTGAGCCGATACAGGGGCTGATGGTCCCTATCCTATCTCGACGGTCTACTCTCTGGCTACCTGGTACACCAATGTCTTCGGGGACCCACAGCAAGATCATCTTTTTATAACTTACTAATTTATGAAGGCCGACACAGCATTCTTGAGCCAGAGTTGATCTGGCCCTCGAAGCTGCCACCGCTTTTGGGGCTGCCTGGCTGTCAGAGCATATATAGATGCTGTTGATTTCTATTGTCTTTTGTTGTTTTCTCTTATTTTCTGCTGTTTTCTATTGTTTTCTATTGCTCGCTGTTGTTATTTCTTGTTTTCTGCTGTTTTCTACTGTTTTCTGTTGTTTTCTGTTCTCTCGTCTTGTTTCCTGCTGTTTTCCATTGTTTTCTGTTGTGGTCTGTTGTTTTTTACTTCCCACACCGATATGATCGCGAAAATTTTCGATTTCGAGATAATACCCTTTTTGGGCAAGTTATAATATCTACATAACGAAAATCCACGTCACTCATTTCCGTCGGTCTGTCGGTCGGTCTGTCTGTCTGTCTGTCTGTTGGCGTTTTTCTAACGTCGTAATCTCAGTAACCGCTGCATGGATTGTGATGAAATTTGGGCAGCGGTATGCTGTGGGGTCGTAGTAGGTAATGTTCGTATAATTTTGAAAATCGGTGCATAGGCGGCGGAGTAATTAGCAAAAAGCAAAAAAAATTAAATATTGCTGAAACTTCGTTTTTAGGGGTCCCTGACCATTTTCTACTTTTTTTTTGTGGGGGTGAAATTGGGGTGGTTGGGGGTTGGGGGGTTGTAAAATTGAAAAATTTGTTGTATTCATAATAGACTACCCACTGACCTTTGAAGGAAGACCTAGCGACATAAATAACTTTTTTAGGTATATCCGAACATTGCCTTATGCCTATTACAGAAACTAAAGGACAGAATTTTTTCCGATGGATACAGGCTGTCCATTTAGTGTGTAATTCTTCGATATCTCGCAAGGTATAGCTGATAGAAGAAAATCTCAAATACAAAAGTTAGTTGGTTACTTGAAGTGCATATCCCAAAAATATTTTGAAATATACAGGGTGTTGCGGGAAAGTAGGATAGAGATCAACTTGATTTTTTTATATGGAACTATAACTTTCTCTCAAGTTCTTCTAGTGGCCATCATTGATCTCTATTCAACCGTAAAATATTTTTGGAATCGGTTGCGACGTTGCCAAGTAATAATTTATTTTCTATTAACTTCCGCATTTGCAAGGTCGCAAGTAATACGTTCAAATTGATATGTTCCTTTAACTTTTCTCAATAATATTACACAGCGAGTTACCTGAATATTAAGCGGATATTATTCTGGATGCTACCAGCAATTTGTATCTACAGGGTGTTTTTGGCAGAATTTTAAATTCCGGCAACTTAAAGGTCGTTTTACATTGTTTTTTTAAATGTAACGCCCTGTCTTTATTATTTTAAATCGAAATACCTACAAATACTCTATCTCGCCTTGTAATATTTTTTTTCGCGTTTTCGACGTTGCCAAGTTATAAATTATTTTCCCAAATTTTTAAACAAGTATCCCCGATTTTAATTTATTTTAAATAGAATCCTCTATTTATTTTTATTGCAATGAATTGCGCATGTCGAATTTAGTAAGATCTCACAATTTCAAAATTTTGTTTGTATTAATTAATGAGATACGGCAACACCGCTTTTTCAGTAAACGGTACCGGAACGCTTAAATTTTTCCAAAACTGCTACAGCTGAAGAGGTGAAATTCAATACAAAAGTTTGTATTATTGATAATAGGCTGTTCATTGACCTGTGCAGGAAAGACCTAGCGGCATATGACAATAAATTGGGGGGGGGGGGTACTGGCGATGATTTTGTTGCAAGGGGATCTCAGACTAAGTCTTTATGCTATGGGAAAATAATAAACTGGTATCACCGTAATGTGTGGGAAGTACTGAGTCAATCAACTTGACTCCATTTTTGGTGTATTCTATCAATTTCTGTTTTTTCTGTTGTTTTCTATTGTTTTCTGCTGTTCTCTGTTGTTTTCTGCGGTTTTCTGTTGTTTCCTGTTGTTTTAGATGTTTCTGCCTAGGTTTATAATCGATGGTCTTTACAGACGTCCACAGTATAAGTTTCAAACTTACATCGATAATAAATATCTCCATAGAAGTAAAGAAATCCGAAAAGCCTGTTGGTGGATGCCCCTCAGCAGGGCCGCCCTTGATGCCGGCCTGAGTTATGGACGGGCAAGGTTCGCGAGGAGCAACGCAACAGCAGCGGCAACGGCAGCCAGGGAGGAAGTGATTTAGAGAGGCCGAGTTGACTCTGTCAGTTTTTTCTAAGATTATTTAATGAGTTCGGGGACAGCGAGGACATAGGGTTCGATCGGAAGGCAGGCAGGCTGGCCGGCCGTCGCTGGACCAACGATGAGATTTAGTGGTCACGATCCGAACTGACGATGCTGCACCGCCACCGCCGACGACGCAGCGGCAGCCTTTGCCTCTACTGCCTCCTATGCGACGACTCTCTGAAGCGGCTGTCCAATTTTTGCACTCTCTTCTACTAATTTATAGCATAAAGCCACCCAAATCTCATCAAGGTACCCAAGCAGCGGTTACTGAGGTTGCGCGACTAGAAAAATGCCAGTATATAGACAGACAGACAACCTTTGCCTCTGCCTCCTATGCAACGACTGTCTGAAGCGGCTGTTCAATTTTTGCACTCTCTTCTACTAATTTATAGGATAGAGCTACCCAAATTTCATCAAGGTACCCAGGTAGCGGTTACTGAGGTTGCGCGACTAGAAAAATGCCAGTATATAGACAGATAGACAACCTTTGCCTCTGCCTCCTATGCGACGACTCTCTGAAGCGGCTGTCCAATTTTTGCACTCTCTTCTACTAATTTATAGCATAAAGCCACCCAAATCTCATCAAGGTACCCAAGCAGCGGTTACTGAGGTTGCGCGACTAGAAAAATGCCAGTATATAGACAGACAGACAACCTTTGCCTCTGCCTCCTATGCAACGACTGTCTGAAGCGGCTGTTCAATTTTTGCACTCTCTTCTACTAATTTATAGGATAAAGCTACCCAAATTTCATCAAGGTACCCAGGTAGCGGTTACTGAGGTTGCGCGACTAGAAAAATGCCAGTATATAGACAGATAGACAACCTTTGCCTCTGCCTCCTATGCGACGACTCTCTGAAGCGGCTGTCCAATTTTTGCACTCTCTTCTACTAATTTATAGCATAAAGCCACCCAAACCTCATCAAGGTACCCAAGCAGCGGTTACTGAGGTTGCGCGACTAGAAAAATGCCAGTAGATAGATAGACAACCTTTGCCTCTGCCTCCTATGCGACGACTGTCTGAAGCGACTGTCCAATTTTTGCACTCTCTTCTACTAATTTATAGCATAAGGCCACCCAAATTTCATCAAGGTACCCAAGCAGCGGTTACTGAGGTTGCGCGACTAGAAAAATGCCAGTAGATAGATAGACAACCTTTGCCTCTGCCTCCTATGCGACGACTGTCTGAAGCGACTGTCCAATTTTTGCACTCTCTTCTACTAATTTATAGCATAAGGCCACCCAAATTTCATCAAGGTACCCAAGCAGCGGTTACTGAGGTTGCGCGACTAGAAAAATGCCAGTAGATAGATAGACAACCTTTGCCTCTGCCTCCTATGCGACGACTGTCTGAAGCGACTGTCCAATTTTTGCACTCTCTTCTACTAATTTATAGCATAAGGCCACCCAAATTTCATCAAGGTACCCAAGCAGCGGTTACTGAGGTTGCGCGACTAGAAAAATGCCAGTAGATAGATAGACAACCTTTGCCTCTGCCTCCTATGCGACGACTGTCTGAAGCGACTGTCCAATTTTTGCACTCTCTTCTACTAATTTATAGCATAAGGCCACCCAAATTTCATCAAGGTACCCAAGCAGCGGTTACTGAGATTGCGCGACTAGAAAAATGCCAGTAGATAGATAGACAACCTTTGCCTCTGCCTCCTATGCGACGACTGTCTGAAGCGACTGTCCAATTTTTGCACTCTCTTCTACAAATTTATAGCATAAAGCCACCCAAATTTCATCAAGGTACCCGAGCAGCGGTTACTGAGGTTGCGCGACTAGAAAAATGCCAGTAGATAGATAGACAACCTTTGCTTCTGCCTCCTATGCGAAGACTGTCTGAAGCGGCTGTCCAATTTTTGCACTCTCTTCTACTAATTTATAGCATAAAGCCACCCAAATTTCATCAAGGTACCCAAGCAGCGGTTACTGAGGTTGCGCGACTAGAAAAATGCCAGCAGATAGACAGATAGACAACCGTTGCCTCTGCCTCCTGTACAACGACTGTCTGAAGCGGCTGTCCAATTTCTGCACTCTCTTCTACTAATTTATAACATAAAGCCACCCAAATCTCATCAAGGTACCCAAGTAGCGGTTACTGAGGTTGCGCGACTAGAAAAATGCCAGTATATAGACAGACAGACAACCTTTGCCTCTGCCTCCTGTACAACGACTGTCTGAAGCGGCTGTCCAATTTTTGCACTCTCTTCTACTAATTTATAGCATAAAGCCACCCAAATCTCATCAAGGTACACAAGTAGCGGTTACTGAGGTTGCGCGACTAGAAAAATGCCAGTATATAGACAGACAGACAACCTTTGCCTCTGCCTCCTGTACAACGACTGTCTGAAGCGGCTGTCCAACTTTTGCACTCTCTTTTCTACTATTTTACAGCATAAAGCCACCCAAATCTCATCAAGGTACCCAAGCAGCGGTTACTGAGGTTGCGCGACTAGAAAAATGCCAGTAGATAGATAGACAACCTTTGCCTCTGCCTCCTATGCGACGACTGTCTGAAGCGACTGTCCAATTTTTGCACTCTCTTCTACTAATTTATAGCATAAGGCCACCCAAATTTCATCAAGGTACCCAAGCAGCGGTTACTGAGGTTGCGCGACTAGAAAAATGCCAGTAGATAGATAGACAACCTTTGCCTCTGCCTCCTATGCAACGACTGTCTGAAGCGGCTGTTCAATTTTTGCACTCTCTTCTACTAATTTATAGGATAAAGCTACCCAAATTTCATCAAGGTACCCAGGTAGCGGTTACTGAGGTTGCGCGACTAGAAAAATGCCAGTATATAGACAGATAGACAACCTTTGCCTCTGCCTCCTATGCGACGACTCTCTGAAGCGGCTGTCCAATTTTTGCACTCTCTTCTACTAATTTATAGCATAAAGCCACCCAAACCTCATCAAGGTACCCAAGCAGCGGTTACTGAGGTTGCGCGACTAGAAAAATGCCAGTAGATAGATAGACAACCTTTGCCTCTGCCTCCTATGCGACGACTGTCTGAAGCGACTGTCCAATTTTTGCACTCTCTTCTACTAATTTATAGCATAAGGCCACCCAAATTTCATCAAGGTACCCAAGCAGCGGTTACTGAGGTTGCGCGACTAGAAAAATGCCAGTAGATAGATAGACAACCTTTGCCTCTGCCTCCTATGCGACGACTGTCTGAAGCGACTGTCCAATTTTTGCACTCTCTTCTACTAATTTATAGCATAAGGCCACCCAAATTTCATCAAGGTACCCAAGCAGCGGTTACTGAGGTTGCGCGACTAGAAAAATGCCAGTAGATAGATAGACAACCTTTGCCTCTGCCTCCTATGCGACGACTGTCTGAAGCGACTGTCCAATTTTTGCACTCTCTTCTACTAATTTATAGCATAAGGCCACCCAAATTTCATCAAGGTACCCAAGCAGCGGTTACTGAGGTTGCGCGACTAGAAAAATGCCAGTAGATAGATAGACAACCTTTGCCTCTGCCTCCTATGCGACGACTGTCTGAAGCGACTGTCCAATTTTTGCACTCTCTTCTACTAATTTATAGCATAAGGCCACCCAAATTTCATCAAGGTACCCAAGCAGCGGTTACTGAGATTGCGCGACTAGAAAAATGCCAGTAGATAGATAGACAACCTTTGCCTCTGCCTCCTATGCGACGACTGTCTGAAGCGACTGTCCAATTTTTGCACTCTCTTCTACAAATTTATAGCATAAAGCCACCCAAATTTCATCAAGGTACCCGAGCAGCGGTTACTGAGGTTGCGCGACTAGAAAAATGCCAGTAGATAGATAGACAACCTTTGCTTCTGCCTCCTATGCGAAGACTGTCTGAAGCGGCTGTCCAATTTTTGCACTCTCTTCTACTAATTTATAGCATAAAGCCACCCAAATTTCATCAAGGTACCCAAGCAGCGGTTACTGAGGTTGCGCGACTAGAAAAATGCCAGCAGATAGACAGATAGACAACCGTTGCCTCTGCCTCCTGTACAACGACTGTCTGAAGCGGCTGTCCAATTTCTGCACTCTCTTCTACTAATTTATAACATAAAGCCACCCAAATCTCATCAAGGTACCCAAGTAGCGGTTACTGAGGTTGCGCGACTAGAAAAATGCCAGTATATAGACAGACAGACAACCTTTGCCTCTGCCTCCTGTACAACGACTGTCTGAAGCGGCTGTCCAATTTTTGCACTCTCTTCTACTAATTTATAGCATAAAGCCACCCAAATCTCATCAAGGTACACAAGTAGCGGTTACTGAGGTTGCGCGACTAGAAAAATGCCAGTATATAGACAGACAGACAACCTTTGCCTCTGCCTCCTGTACAACGACTGTCTGAAGCGGCTGTCCAACTTTTGCACTCTCTTTTCTACTATTTTACAGCATAAAGCCACCCAAATCTCATCAAGGTACCCAAGCAGCAGTTATTGAGGTTGCGCGACTAGAAAAATGCCAGTATATAGACAGACTGACAACCTTTGCCTCTGCCTCCTATGCAACGACTGTCTGAAGCGGCTATCCAATTTTTGCACTCTCTTCTACTAATTTATAGCATAAAGCCACCCAAATCTCATCAAGGTACCCAAGTAGCGGTTACTGAGGTTGCGCGACTAGAAAAATGCCAGTATATAGACAGACAGACAACCTTTGCCTCTGCCTCCTATGCAACGACTGTCTGGTCTCAAGTGGCTGTCCAATTTCTGCACTCTCTTCTACTAATTTATAGGATAAAGCTACCCAAATTTCATCAAGGTACCCAAGCAGCGGTTACTGAGATTGCGCGACTAGAAAAATGCCAGTACACACATAAAAATAATTTCTTAGATGGAGCACAGATGCTTTAATTCAAGTATACCATAACTTCCTATACGCGCAAAGTTATGCTAATCTTAAAGTGAGAATACAATATCTTCGACCATATAAGGGTTGGATTGAGAAAATATCTTCATTGCAAAACTGGGAAATTCTTGATAGTAAGAATACCAAAATCTTAAGTCAAGCATATGGTAATCTTGACCGAAGTATTTTATAATCTTGACTGAAGCATTTCGTAATCTTAACTGGGAGCATTTCATAAACTTTATTCTAAAATTGTGACATTCTTGGATGAGGAATCTAATAGTATTAATTTGAGCATTCAAACTTTTCTATGAGCATGTAGAAATTTTTCTGGAGAAATAGTTCTGCAAAATTTCTTAAGCCACATTTAATACACTTAGTATTTATCTAGGAACAGCACCTGAGTCAGGTCTTCGCATCCCAATCTTTTTAATACTCAGTCATGGTTGGACAGATCCAGTGATAAGGAAGCTGATGGGAACTGGGACGCGACTCAAATGGCGGTGGACCAGCACTACCGGCAGATTCGATGACTGATAGTTGACGGTGGTATCACGGGTACTATGCAGGATCCAGGCCAGGGTGCAGGTATTACGCTACGGTGCTAAAGACGGCGGCGAATACGACAATCCGAATACGATAATGGCGGCGCGGACACGGACGGGCAACAGGCTGTTGAGTTGAGAGGGTGGACACTGTGGACAGGTTAGATTAGAGTTGACTCGTGACACTCTGCGCGCCTGCGCACTCCGACGTTGGTAGACGTCAAATGAATGATTTACTTGATACAAAATATAGAGCGTGCTTGTAAAACAGCGTCCATTTTCAAACCAAGATTATCATATTGTAAATGAAGATTCGTATTTGCAAGTTGTCTATATTTTTGATAGAAGTAAACTGGACAACGCTGCAAAAAATGATGATCTTGATATAAAATTATGAAATATTTGTTATTAAATTATTATAGCCTTGGTTGCAAAGAAAATTATATTTTCTTTCGGAGCATATATCTTTAAAATAAGTATATAAATCAAAAATATATTATTCTTGATACAAATTTTCTAAAATTTTCTCATCAAATATTCTTTCTTAGAGTGAGAACCGATACTCTTGTTGTGAGTATTTATTTACAAGAATATCACAATTCTTGACTTGAGAATTGCTTTTTATGTGTGTAGGTAGACAGATAGACAACCTTTGCCTCTGCCTCCTATGCGACGACTGTCTGAAGCGGCACTCCAATTTTTGCACTCTGTTCTACCATTTTGCAGCATAAAGCTACCCAAATTTCGTCAAAGTGTCCAAGCAGCGGTTACTGAGATTACGCGGCTAGAAAGATGCCAATAGACAGACAGACCAACAACCTTTGCCGTCTTTCTTTGCTACTATTTATTTTACAGCATAAAGCTACCCAAGTTTCATCAAAGTACCCAAGCAGCGGTTACTGTATAGTCCCAGCCTGTCCTTAAAGGGATAAGCAAAATGTCCCAGGGAAAACCATATCCTGGACGACCTAGCATGGGACAGCCTATATAAATATCCCGATGGGACTCTATTAAGCCACCATCGGTAAGCCTATAGGAAAACCCTCAGGTTGGCCTAAAATGTTATCATTTAGCCTGCCCTAGGTTAGCCCACAGGTAAATTCTTAGGCTGTCCTAAAACATAGCAGTACAGAACGCCATGGGCTTGCTTATGCGAAACACTTAGGTTACTCGAAAACAACGGGATTACTTTTCTAGAACTGTTTTCCTACACTCCTCTGGCTTACATACCAGGTTATTGACCTATAAGGTTGTCTGGGCACAGATTAGCTAATGTGACACACTTTTCACCATCTAAAGATACAATAGAGCTACCATCTGAATGTTGAACACAATTCAATCTAACCTCAATCTGTTCCATTCATTCACGAAGTGCATCACAACAGCTCGTTGCATAAAGTTTTGCCATTAAACTTTCATTTTCCTTTTTAATGTTCCTATAGAATGTTGACCTGGAGTGCAAGGGGATTTTTCTATAAACTTTATGGATCATAGTGGCTTGGACAATTATACACCCACCTTGCAAAAACAAACAGGTGCCGAATGATTATCTGACTTGCAATTTGTGGTTTATACTTGGGGGGCCCTTGGCATGTCGGACAGTACAGATCACAGGTACAGATGGTAAAGATATTGAAAGATATGATAAACGACGAAAAACGATCCAACTGCAAGCTACTAGCCTGCTGCAAGACACCTTCATGTCCAAAGGATGTCCACGCCTGCCTGCCACAGAATATTTTAAACAGGTTATCCTAGGGCTAACCTAAAATTTTATGGGATAAACTGTGACGATTATTAGCTGCATTAAGAAGTCGTTTGCACTCAATGCAATTGCTGTTTTTAAATTGGCAAACCTCAACGTTAAAGCCCTGAAGATGGCAATAAGCATTGCCGAAAGCTTGGCTGTTATCACCAGAGTCTCCTCTATGATGTCAAAAACTTTGGTCACAACCCCAAGATTTTCTCATCTAAATTAAAAAATTTTTGGCCATAAGCTTCCTTCGTATTAGGGCTAACCTAGGATAATCTAGGATAGCGTACAGATAACCTATGGATATCACTCTGGTCTTATCCGAAATTTGGCGATACAGCTTTATTTAGGATGTTCTAGGGATATCGGGTGCTGTGTGGGACTGGACAGACAGACTGACTGATATACCGACGGAAATAAGTCCGGCTGAAGTGGCAGTACCCAAGCAGCAGTTGCTGATATTATGCGGCTATAATAATGCCACTGAACAGGCATACCGATGGGCATATCGACGGAAATAAGTCCAACTGAAGCGGCAGTCCAATTTTTGGACTCTGTTCCATTTTACGGATGTTGTATGCCTTTATGAAAGTTATGCCAAGCAGCTAGGTATAATAGGCCTGCCAATAACATTGAAAGTAAAACATCGCATTACTACAAACAAGCTGACGGAAATGAGTGACGTGGTTTGTCATTATGTGGATATCATAAAACGCCCTCCCAATATCGAAAGAGACTCTTTAAGTGAGAATAAAGGAATTAGGTTTTTGGGATACCTGAAAGTAACTATAGCTATTTTTAGAGAGGGCGAGAAAATGACAGACAGGGATGCGCACCCTCCACCATACTTTTCAACCTCTCACAGAAAAAAATACTGTTGCGTTTCCAATTAATTGTTAGTATATGGATGTTTTTCCATCACTTTAAATATATTTACAGTTGTTTCAAATCCATATGATTGAAAGAATTCAATCCTTATATTCGAAGTAATCACAGGTACGCCAATAAATTCAAAATAATTTTATATTCGTTCTATCGATATGTATAATCCTTCTAATACCAGTATTGACATATAATACAATCAAAACATCCGTTTGTTTTCGAAATTTACCCTATGTTTCATTTAAGCAAAGTATACAATCTATTCAATGTACAAAAATTATTACTGCAACAGCAGTTCGTGATAATTCATCTGATAAAAATTAATTTTCTTTATGGCCCTTGTCATTCGCTGAACTATAATCAGTATTCGGCGGGACTGATGTCCCAATTCAATGAAGGCAAGAACAAAGAACAGGGGGATGACCTCAGTGCTACTATCGCTGCGAACTTGTCAACATGGACGAAGTTGTTCCGTTGTGTTTCGGTGTTAGCCGTGTTGTGTCATCTCGTGGTTTTGCGTATTGTATCAACAATTGTGTGATTTAAATGTGTCCAGTTATATATTAAATGTAGGACCTTCTGAGAAATTGGGACTTAGAAGAGCTAACACCCACATTTGAATGTAGGTATTAGTCAGACATTTATATTTCAGGTAATAGTGCAACAACTGGTGCAGGCTTATGTCTAATTCTTATATCATGCTCCTTATAATTTCACACAAAATCATACCATTAAACATCCAAACGAATCAATCAATTAGCTGAAAAGAAAGTAGTTTAGAATCAATTACCAAACACATCATTCATTGGAATCCAATGACATCTTGTAGTTGAATCGACAACACGTAATAATTCGCTACCAACTATACACTTCCCATTGGAGAAAATGTCGCTGTATTTGAGGAATGCTGAGTGTAACGTTCCATTGAATCCAAGCGTAAGTCTTTGACAAAACGACATATTTTTCTGTGTGATATTCAAAAGAAATTATGCAAAAGGCAGAGTAGTGTGAAACTAACAATATTGATGGACAAAATCATGATTAGCAGTGAAGAAGCAGGTGTTACACTTCCTAATATCAAAAAGACAAAATTCATGATTATCTTTAAAGCAAATGTCCAGGGAAGATTGTATGTTCGCAATGAGACAGTCGAAAGAGTGAGAGAATACAAATATGTGATTTGAACGAGACTGGAGGATACTCTTGATAAATGAGATCTAGAATAGGTCAACCTAGAGCTGCATTTACAAGTATTCTGCTCTAGAGATCTGAACATCGGGACGAAGTCGTGGGCAACGAACGAAGATGGTCTGGAAAAAGCTGAGGCTTTCGAGATGTGGGTATAAAGACGCATACTCAGGGTCTTTTAGACGGAGAGGGTCACGAATGTAGAAATATTAAGGTTTAGGAATGATCTTAACATGCCATCTCAATCAATGAAGGTTGGATATCGCAGTGGCAAATTCTTCTCTGCGGTTCTTATCAATTCTTCGAATCCCAGGCCAGTCCACTGACGTATATTCGTATATATATAAGTTGTGCGTATCGATATTTATCATTTCTCAGGATGTGGCCCAGGTATGCTGTTTTACCGATTTTTACGAGTTTAAATAGTTCACGTTCTGTTCCCAGCCTGGGCAAAACTTCTTCGTTCGTAGTACGCGATGTCCATGGTATTTTGAGTATACTGCGGTATGTCCACATTTCGAAAGCTTCCAATTTATTGATGGTTTGTGTTTTGAGTGTCCATGTGTCGACTCCGTACAAGAGAGTAGACCATACATAGCATATTGAGAGCCTTAAACACAGGTCAAGACTGATGCGTGAATCGCAGAGGAGCTTTCTGAGACGTAAAAAACAGCTTCTGGATTGTTCTATTCTTGATCTTATTTCTGTGTCTGGATTTAGTTTGCTGTCCGCCCAGCATCCCAGGTATTGAAGCCTATCTACCTGTTCAAGAGTTTTTCCATTTATTTGGATTGGTTGTGGCAAATTCTTTGATATTTTTATCACCGTTACCTTGGTTTTCTTGACATTTATTTTCATACCGAACCCTTCGCAGGCATTGTGAACGCTGTTCAGGAGTCGGAGGACTCACATCTGAGATGTCTGCCCTGTCGAATATAAGTTCTGAATAAAGATTGAACAGCAAAGGGGATAAGACACAGACTTGTATAACTCCCCTGCCAATCCCGATTCGCTCAGATGTGGATCCCTCAATTTTGATTCTAGCGCTCTGTTTCCAGATATAGATATAGTAGAAACTGTAAAGATGGGAAAATTTTCTTACCTGAATCACTTTATATGTGGCGAAAATATCACATTCTACTACTTATAACACATACAAAAATACAAAGAAAAAGATGTGCTGGGGAAGTCATACCTCATGGCTGAAAAACTTACGTGACTGATACACTGGTCATCAATAGAATGATTCAAGCAGCCGCATGTGAAGCAAGAATCGCCACGATTATAGCCAACCTTCTGAAATGAGACGGTTTATAAAGAAGAAGAAGAAGAAGAAGAAGAAGAAGAAGAAGAAGAAGAACAAGAACAAGAAGAAGGAGAAGAAGAAGAAGAAGAGGAAGAAAAAGAAGAAGAAGAAGAAGAAGAAGAAGAAGAAGGAGGAGAAGAAGAAGAAGAAGAAGAAAAAGAAGAAGAAGATGAAGAAGAAGAAGAAGAAGAAAGTTGTTATATTTTGTGTTTGTTCCCACTCGCCCCCATTGCTCTCCTCATCTTCGTGTCCGCCACTGAAAATGCGTCACAAAAAAAATAAAATAAACCAACTCGAGCACCTCAATGCCTTTTAATTATCCTCAGATATAATTACAAGCAACTACCCTCTTTACAAACTCTAAACAAACAATAGCACATCACAATGTAGTGAAATAATCAATAGAGCACTTACTGGTAATTAGCCAAGAGAAAAAGTTATATGTATGAAACAAAAAAGCTCCAACCAAACAGCGGCACTTTCCCGAATGAAGTCGCACAAGAAAGACTTTTTCAGTACAGTTGAGATCTTTACTAAGATCGCTGGGCTGTGGCTGGAACCCGAAACCACTGTCATGTGGAAGAGGATGTTACATATCATCTACAACACGTTTTTCGTCTTGTATTCCACGTCCTTTTTCATTTGTGAAGTGTTGGTGATCAGTCACATCATGCAGGTTTGAATTTTTTATGACATTATTATTAAGAAACTGTTAAAATTATTGTATACTAACTCAATTTGTGTTTAAAAGAAATGAAGTCAAATTAGTACTTCCCACGCATCACGATCCAGTTTATTACTTTCCCATGGCATGCCCGCAAAGGTCCCGCTAGGTCTTTTTCTCACAGGTCAATGGACAACCTATTATGAACAACAGAGCGAGTCGTCCTAGCGTGCGGACGTGATGTCGGACGATGTCCGACGAAGCCGATAATTCCGAAAGACTCAAGTGCAAAATATGTCTGGATTTTATAGACAAACGCTCGGTGAAATGCAACGAGCCAAATTGTTGCGTATACATTCATAAAAAATGTTTCGATGTCGTTTCAAAGGTGTTTATTGTGGATACTAAAAAGTGGCGTTGCCGTGGCTGTATTGAAGATTCTAAAGGGAAGAAATGCACACGCAGTCTGAGTTGCAGCGATCCAAGCTACGATGCTGGTGAAAATACATTGCTGAAAAAGGAGATAGACTGTCTGGTGCGTGAGAAGGAATTACTTGCGAAAATAGCAGCCGATAGAGAGTACACAGTCGAGTTACAAAAGAAACGGATAGCAGATTTGGAGGTCAACGCTCGCAGTACCGTGAGTGACAAAGACGGGGTATCCTTAAGCGAACAAAAAGTAGTCTCTGTTTCTTACAGTCAAGCCTTAAGGTCAACAAATCATAACAATCCGTATTTAATAATAAAATCAGCTGATGGTAGTATTCCAAATCATGCCATTGAAAAAGACTTCAAATCAAAATTTTCTCCTGGCTCTCTCAGCGTAGGCATAACACAAACAAAGTCAACAAAAAATGGATTTTTGATAAGCTGCAATAATACAGAGGACTTAGCAACTTTGAAGGATGATTTACAGTCTAATATAATAGGCAATCAATACAGAATTTCTGAGCCGACTAAAGTTTACCCAAGGCTGATAGTTTACGATGTTCCCAAGAAGTTTGTTAAGCAATCAAGCGGTGATAGTAAAATAGAACTGGTTGATGATTTTATTGACAAATTAATATTTGATAATAAACTTATGTGCGCCCAAAGTGATTTAAAAGTTTGTACTATTTTGAAGAATAATAATTCTGTAAATGTCGTTATTGAGGCAATACCTTCGATTTATAAACTATTTCTAGCTAGAGGTTACGTTTTTTTGGGCTGGTATAGGTGTCGCCTTCAGGAGCATTTTCATATCGTCCGTTGTTTTAAATGCTGTAAATTTGGCCATTTTAAAAAGGATTGCCGTAGTAATGACACTGTATGTTTGAAGTGTTCAGACTCCCATGAGACCAAAGATTGCAACTCCACAGTTGCCTGTTGTGCCAATTGCAAATTTTACAATAGTCGTCAAAAAACTAATTTCCCCACCGATCATTTTGCCAGTAGCAGTGCATGTGATGTTTACAAAATGAAGATTCAGTACCTCAAAAGCAATATAACTTATGAGTAACAAGAAAACTTCACTTTTAAAACTCGGACATTTAAATGTCAGATCACTATTTACTGCGTTTGATAACTTTGTTGACTTGTTGCACACAGAAAATTATGACGTAATGTGTATCTCAGAAACTTGGATCAATCAACACCATACAGCATCTATACTGGATATTCCCAATTATAAGTTTTTTCATAAAGATCGTCTCCGTAGAGGAGGAGGGGTAGGAATATATATTCGCGATGGGTTTTCTAGTCGTGTGGTATTTGAGGATTTCCATTCAAGCGATGGTATTGAACATATGTTTGTTGAAATTACACTATCAAAAATCAAAATTTTACTGTGCGTGGTTTATAGAGTACC
Organism: Callosobruchus maculatus; assembly: GCA_951848785.1. Classification (NCBI taxonomy): domain Eukaryota; kingdom Metazoa; phylum Arthropoda; class Insecta; order Coleoptera; family Chrysomelidae; genus Callosobruchus; species Callosobruchus maculatus. The sequence goes on from CATOUR010000007.1 coordinate 4,275,806, forward strand.
TTCGGGTAGTACAGTTTTGTTCATTGAGCAACTTGATAATATTATGTCTTTCGTCACACCCCAATACGATTATATTGGGATATTGGGCGATATTAACATTGACCAACTACACGACCACTCTGTTTTAGATTGTATATCTTCTTATGATTTTATTTCTCAGATTAATGAACCCACCAGAATTACATCCTCTAGTGCCACCTGCTTAGACGTTATTTTTACTAACTCTGGTTTATCAGAACTCATAGCTGAAGTAGGAGTTCACCCTACTGACAATATATCTGACCATCATGCTATATTCTGCCAATTGAAGCTTGACATACTTAGAAGTGAGCCTAAAATCGTCACTTATAGGGATTTCAAAAGCTTTTCTAAAGAATTATTCTTAGAGGACTTAAATTTAGTTCCTTGGTATCAAATCTATTATATGAATAACATTGAAGACAAAATCTCATTCTTAACTACAGAAATTCTACAATTATTTGACATCCATGCTCCAGTAGTTAGTGCCCGAATAACAAAGCCGTATGCCCCTTGGTTAACACCTAACCTCAAACAAATGATGTCCAAGCGCGATAAGGCGCTTCGGGTCTATAAACGTACCAGAGACCTCAAACACCTATCATTTTATCGACAGCTGAGAAATTCTGTTGTCAACGCAGTTCGGCTAGAGAAAAAAGGATTTATCAATTATCACCTGAATAATTCAAATACTAAGACTCTCTGGAAGGCCTTTAAGTCCTCTGGCTTAGTTCCCAAAAGCTCTATAGACATACCCCAACAGTTTAATGATGTTAACGCTGTCAACCGTTATTTTGCTTCTGTTTTTTCCCCACCTAATAATTGTGTAAATTCTTTAAACCACTATTACTCTTCTAAGCTGAATGAAAACATCAATTTTGAATTCAGCCCAGCAAGTGAAGAGCTAATTTTAGATACAATAATGTCCCTACAGTCTAACGCACCAGGAAGTGATGGTATCTCAGCTATCATGGTCAAGCATTGCCTCCCCACTATTCTACTTCCAATAACGCACATAATCAATTGCTGTCTCGAAGCTGGTTACTTCCCAAATTCATGGAAAATGTCCTTGATTAAACCTTTGCCGAAGAGAAAAAACGTAGAGGACTTCTCTGATTTACGACCCATTACCCAACCACCTGTTTTTTCAAAAATCTTAGAAAAAGTTGTTAAAAATCAAATTAATGTGTTCTTGTCTAATAATGGCTTACTTCCCCAATGTCAGTCAGGCTTTAGGCAGGGTTACAGCACAGTAACAGCTTTAGCACATGTTTCCGATGATATCATTAAACAATGCGATGAAGGTAACGCCACTGCTTTAGTCCTGCTCGATTTTTCTAAGGCTTTCGACACTATCGACCATGAGCTTCTTGTTGCAAAGTTATTTCATTACGGTTTTGCTGAACCATGTTTGCAGTTTTTCCAAAGTTACCTAACGGGCCGTCAACAAGTTGTACAGATAGGTGATCGAATTTCTAATCCATGTGCTGTCACATCAGGGGTTCCTCAAGGATCCATCCTTGGACCGATGTTATTTTTGCTTTACACAGCTGATCTCCACCTTAATGTCTCTAATTCTTCTATAGCAACATACGCTGATGACACGCAGTTATATATGTCATTTGACGGTAATGATACATCCCAAGCCGTCCTGAAGATCAATGACGACCTTAGTAAAATTTCTACCTATGCAGATTACAATAATTTAAAATTAAACCCTTCAAAGTGTTCATTTATGCTCTTTGGTCATCCAAATGGTCGCAAAATTAGTCGATGTGAACTGGACATTAAAATTAATACGCTATCATTAAGCTCGTTGGATACAGCTAAAAATCTCGGACTAACGTTTGACAGCACGTTTCGATTCAAAGAACATGTAAGCCTGATATTGAAAAAATGCTACCTTGGCCTGAAGCATCTTTACGTCAATAAACACATTTTAAACTTCAAAACGCGTAAAAAACTTTGTGAAGCTCTTCTATTCCCTATTCTAACTTACTGTAATGTTGTATACTTCTCCTGTCTAGATGGATCTACAAAGAATAGATTGCAAAAATTCCAGAATAGTTGCTGTAGATTTGTATTTAACTTAAAAAAGTATGACCATATTTCCGATAAAATTAATCAGCTAAATTGGCTCCGACTTGAAAACATTTACAAATATCATGTTGCCACCCTGACTCATAAAATTTTAACCACTCAGACGCCATCATATTTATACGATAAATTCGTATCCCGTCGTAGTAAAATAGACATACATTTTAGATACAAAAATAGGTTGGAAATACCGTTTTATAATACAACATTTTTTCGTCGCTCCTTTATCTACAATGCTGTCAAAATATATAACGAAGTCGATGATACATTTAAGTCCCTCGCAGTAAATAGTTTCAAGAAGCATATTAGACGCCATTTCTTACAATTGCAATGCTGAAATGTGCACTGGAATAATGAATCTAGTCATTTTTTGAACAATCTTTTTCAGTATTACTACATATTTTGATTCAAGAAGGTTCTTGGCAGTTTGACATTTTACTTCAACTTATTTTTTTTTATATTTTTAAGTGATACTTATTGTATATTTTATATTGTTACTTTTATTTTAATGCCTTGTTTTTGTCACCCTGAAGTTATGTACCATGCACCCTGTTGTATGCAATTTTATTTTTAACTATTTTGTGGTTCACATTGTATTGTATTTTGTACTCGACATGCTTTACTATTTTTGTCTCTGCGATTTTTTATTCCCATTGTAATAGGTTGAGTGAGTAGTTTTCTAGACTCCGCCTATAGGAGGAGATTGTATTATGAATACTTTTTTTCCTCATTAAAGACATTTTATTATTATTATATTATTATAATACAAAAAAAATCAGTTTACAACCCTCCCACCTCCTCCCAAGCATCCTAATTTCAACCCCACCAAGAAAAGTAAAAGCGATGAGGAACCCCTAAAACCCCCATAAACGAAGTTTGAGTTGTTTTTGTTATATTTTTAGTTTTTTCATCTTGCTGCGCCGCCCCTGACACGATTTCTAACAGTCAAACACGTTTTCCATCCTTGCCACGGTAGTAATAATGTTTCAAAATTTCATTACAATCAATTCAATATTTTCCACGTTACACAATACACACAGAACGATCTAAAGCAACTCTCGTGCGTATCATCAGAAAATCCATTCCTTGGTTACTGTATTAGGCACGGCGATGTTCAAATGAACATAAAAAATTGTATTATGCCACTTATAGGTCTTTCTTTCACAGATCAGTGAATATTTGACTTTTTTTCGTTTTTTTGATAATTACTCCGCCGCCTATACACCGATTCTCAAAATTATAGCAGCATTACCTATCACGATCCCACAGCATATCGCTACCCAAATTTTATCACAACCATGCAGCGGCTATTGAGATTACGAGGCTAGAAAGACGCCGAAAGGTCAACAGATGGACAAACAGATTGACAGACCAATGGAAATAATACGAATAATAATAATAATGTGTTTATTAACAAAATTCACAGGCTTTCGGTACAACTAAATATGTAAATATCAATGTTAAACACAGAAATACTCACTGAAGTAGCATTTTCAGCTACTTGTGTGTGAGTGAAACTATCTTAAAAATTGTCATTTCCAGTATTCCTTCCTAGTCTTAAATAATGTTGTCTTATCAGTTCATATCAAGTCCATGTAATTATTATTGACCATTTCTATTCCAAAACCGATTGTCCAATCAGGTTATCACTTGGTCACTGCCAAATATTATTTATTAAATCATTGAACAGTTTTCTTCCGCTATGCACTATCCAGTTTTTTATTTCAAATTTAAACTTTGTTGATTGGTATTGACCTGTCCTTGAGCTTTACAGGTAATAAATTGAAAATCTTAGGAGCAAGAGAATAGAAATACCTCTGCCCTACAGTCTTGTTGCTTCGAGGGATCTTATAACAATGTTCTCTGTTGCGTGTTTGATGACTATGTTCAATATTCTCCAATTTAATTTTTCCTTTATAAACATACAACAGTAGAGTCAAGCAATAGAGCTGTCTTATATCTAAAATTGATGCTGAATTAATGAATTGATGAATGACATGGATTTTCGTTATGCAGATATCATAAAACGCCAAAAAGTGTATTATCTCAAAATCTAAAATTTTCGCGATCATAATACACTTCTCACCTATCTGTGTGGTAAGTAAAATAATTAAACTATACTTACTTAATAATGAATGGTCCACAAAACATTACCTTTTAGACACTGTAAATTTGTATTTTCGGAAGCAGAAACCATGAGTTGTTTCCAGCAATACTGTACAAATTGTCTCCTTTTTCCAAAAATCCTTTCTATCAGACAGCCGGCTGTGCATTAGTGAATCAGAAAATATCCCGAACATCACTTGTAACTTCCTGTGTGCCTCAGCGATCTATATTAGGACCATCTTATATATACTTTCGACTCAGGCAAAATTGGTGAGAATTTCCCATAATATTCAATTGTTTTATAATTTATAGATTGATTTTATATTCTAATCCAATCTTACAACTGGGCTATAAAGTTATGGAGATGGAGAGTCAAAGGCCCGATTTTATCAACATGTGCATTTTAACAAAGACTTTGACCAATCAGAGCAGCCCATTCAGGAACATGCATCTGTCAAATTACTCTGAAAATTATTGATTTCTCTTGAAGTTCACCTCAAAGGGTCAAAAATGACATGCCTTACATACAGTCGATCATAGTGAACTTCTAGTATATTTTCCAGTCTGATTTTCCATCCTAAATCGATCAAATATTGCATTTTCTTGTTTAACAAAGGGTTTAGCAATTTCTAATCTCCACCAACCAGATTGCACAAAAGCAGTACATTTGATCACTGGATTGTTGGTCTATCAAATGATAATGATGACAAGAAATTCAAATTACTGCATTTTTTTGATAAAACAATAATCTACTATCGATAATAATAATAAATACATGCGATATACCTTTGTATCATAGTAAAACGGAGTGAAACTAACATTTTGTTACATTTCACAAAGCTAAACACATGATTTAACTGTTGACCAAGCTATTTTCCAACTGTGCGTCTGCATTACTGGTTGCCTATCCTGAACGGCAAAACTCGCGGGCTCTGGGCTGGTGTATAACCTTATTTTTTGTAAACAAGGAACCTGTCCTGTCGTATAACTCGTATAGTCAGAAAGTGAGTCAGGTGCTTGATATAGTTTTGAGAGAAAGGGAGTAACTAGCAGAAGGGATTTTTCTCATAGTATTTGCGCTACAGTGCCTTTTATCATCCCCTGTAAATATTTCTATAAGAAGGTCCGTAACAAACATGCATCCAGTATATGGAAGATTCTTCATAAAAGTATGTATTTGTCTATAATCCATCTGACTGACGGAGGTGGGATTATTAATTATTAAATAAGGTTGCTGTGATTGATACTCCTTTGCTGATTCTGTCACAAGCTATCGCAGTTTACAATTAGTAATTATACAATAATTATAATAATGATTTTGATCCATGAATTTCTAAAATATCTTTGACAAACATGTCATCCAGCTTTGACGTTTTGCTTCCAATATTGATAAAATACTATTGGATGATACTTATTAACATAGCCCTCAATACTCAAGAGAGAGCTTTTGCTAGACAACACCCAATAGAAAAGCTTTGTCAAAGCCTTTGTTAAAATATGCTTGTTGATAAAACCACGCCATAGTATATTAACTAATAAGATCGATTTTCGCAGGATCTCAAAATGCTAGTGAATCATATTGCCATGATGACAAATCACGCAGTGAGCCTTTTGGAGATCATCGTACTCATAGCAAACCACACCAAGATAGCAGAAATAAAAAGAGCCCTTCAAGATGAAAGCCTTTCATATGATGACTGTGCAATATCTAATGGACTGATAAGAAGATATAAGTTATTCAACGATCGAGTAGCGATAGCAACTTACATCCTTTATTGGATGATAGGCGTCTCAGCTCATATGTCAGCCTTGAAAGTACTAAATGCTGACATGCCCGGAAAGTACTTCGAGCCAAATTCTACTTGCTACGAATACATCCCTCATTATTTTCTTATTCCGTTCAATACAGACACCATTAGAAGCTGCAAAAATGCACTGATGGGTATGGACTTTGGGATGTTTATCTTTGCTGGATACATTGCAAGTAAGTATATTATTATTGTAGTAGTAAAGTATTTTTACAAAATTACATTAAATAAAGTAGCTCAATCTTTTAACACGTTTCTATTAGCTTCATCTGTATGTTTGTTTGTTTATGTGTGAGCTTGTAACTGTCATTTGAATTAAGCGGTCGGACCGAACATTGAACGGTTCAATTTTGCTGCAAACCAGAGGCGTAGCGACGAGAGCAAAAGGCGTGAATCCACTGTTTGGGAGTAGGTATTTTTGTGAAATTTATTCAGGAAAGTCGACAGTTTTAATTTATCGTGTAAGGCTTTCGCGGCCATCGTCGTTTAGCGTTAAAGCTTGACGTTTCGCGAGTGGATGGCATCTTCAGAAGCTATTTCACTTCGGCGACTTCCAAAATACTGACGGCTGGTGGATCTGCACCTGTATTTATACCTGTTAATAGTGACGTGGCCCAACCAGATCGCGCTGGTAGCCCCACCCCTCCGCGATATGGTAGTGTCTTCAGGTCCTTTAGGATGGCTACCCATGTCCGGTTGGCTTTCTGTGTTTCTTCTTTCCTATTGAAATTATTATGATGTTTTTGTATTTCCATGGCTTCTCTGTGAAGTCTGGCATGGTATGAAGACGTTGCGGCAAGAACCTGCGTTTCTTCAAACTTGATCCTGTGACTTCCCTCCTTAATCCCATGTTCGGCTACCGCTGATTTGTCCTAGGCCATACGGACAAATCAGCGATTGTTTAAGAGGGTTTGACTAGAAGCAATTGTAGTTATTTTATAGCAATGGGCCTATACCACATTTATGGTTTATTGGCTTAAACGAAGCCTGACACCACGTAGGTGCCATAAATAATTTTACAAAATATTTCTATCGCATTTATAACCGAAAAAAATTGCTCTAAATACTGATTTTTTTGAATCCATACACTTCCCGCCCAGGTCGTGACGTCACGTGTAGGGAACCAATAAGAGCTAGGTGGTACAAAGCAATAGCATTTTCTCTCTTTCTTCGCCTACGACCACTGACGTTGACATTCTATTAGGTTATGATATCTATAGGGCTGTTCCAAATTACGATTCTATCACCGTCCCATTTTACAGTTCTAAAAACGGTGATTGGTTGGTACGCTGGCGGATTCTAGAGTCACAAAATGGGCGGGGCATGATGAGAACATTTCTGCGACGGTGATAGAACCGTAATTTGGAACAGCCCTTATGGGTACAGCGCAACGTTCAGTCAGTATGACGTTTCAGGCATGTAAACTGTCAAAAAAATGTGTGCTACATCGAGTGTACTTTATTTTCTGAGCAAAGAAAAGAAGACTGTTCAGAGTGACACATTGTCGCAAATCATTTACTGGGAAAGGAACATGGAAGGACGCTTCTCATTGGTTCCCTACAGGTGACGTCATCAGCAGCTATTTCGAATTACAGTAAAATTTTCTTTTTAGTGTTATTTTCATTTGGATCAAGTTTTCTGCTAACTTTTTGCAGTAAACGGTCCTATGTATCATCAAAAATGATACCGTAGTAGATAAGTTGATCAATCTGAGATCACGGTATAGGCCCATTGCTGGAAGTAACAATAATTGCCTGACCTTTTATTCATAGACGTCCAAACATTTACTTAGACTTTATAACAAAAGGCATTTGCCTGATTTTATTCATTATCTTTGCACTGAAACACAGTAGTGATATTTCTAAATGTAACATTTTTCACCGGGCATTCAAAGAAACAAGCTTTTCTGTACGAAACTAGACCTTGTTTGAAATGGGTACAGTACAATAGGTCAGAATGAGAAAATTTTGGGTTATGACTATTTTCTTCCAAACTGACGATACTGTTCTTGCAGTAACGTAAGATATAAACACTATTCTCACTGAATATAATAATTGCATTATTTTTAAAGCTCACGACACAATGATGTTTTCACTCGTGAGCTGTATAAAAGTCAAGCTAGACATTCTGAGTGAGGCTACTAGGACTATGCGAGAAAGAACAAGACTACGGATAAATCTACCAATTGGTCTAGAACTCACTAGTGATAGAGAAATCCCCGAATTTGAGATGCAAATGTACTTTGAGATCAAGAGAAGCAATCAGATACTCTATGTTTTAATAAGGTAACACATTTGTTAAAAAAAATGTCTGGCTTATTTTTATGATTAAACATTTTTTGTTACTTGCAGTGCAAGTGAAGGGGTAGAAGACATCTTCAACATAACACTTCTGGCCAGGACCCTATCTTCGCTTCTAGTTATAGCGTCTTGTCTGTTTGTCTCTTCAACAATGACTTTTGGAGATCCTGAGATGTATCCCTTAATTGAGTATTCTTGTGGAGGTCTTTTTCAAGTATACATGATCTGTTACTTTGGGATCTTTGTCACAGAGGCGGTAAATATTTATTATAAAATCATTACTCCTGAATTGATTATAAGAACTATGCATCGAATATTCTGTCTTTCACGGTTTCTTAGCGAGTCTGAGTGCATAAGTATTGAGCTTATTTATCTTAGCTAAACATCGTACGAAAAAATAAGTTTCATGAGAATGGATATATTTAAATTATACGATAGAATCACTACGAATATGAATGGTATATCAGAGATCATCTGAGTTAAACTTAGGCTGTATTCTTTGTTCTAGAGCGAAGAGTATAGAGACAGCCTTTATCAGATGGACTGGTGTAGCAGCAGCAGAAGGTTCAAACAATGCGTGCTGATTATGATGGAGAGAATGGGCAGACCGCTATACATTTCCATAGGAAAATTTGCACCTCTGACTATGGAAACCTTTGTTAATGTAAGTTAGTTCGCTAGAAGGCGTTCTAAAATCGGAAAGGACCAAAGTTTTAAAAAAAAGGAAGAACCTAGCAAAATTTTTGGTTCTCAATCAGGCTAGAGACCCGTGTAGGCGCATTGATCACGAATTCGGCATCTGATCCGAATTTTTCCGTGCTTAAACTAAAGATTTTGTATTTTGCTGGTACTGCGTAATAAATACATTTTTTATAATATTTCAGGTAGTCCGGGTATCCTTCTCCTATGCAACTATGTTGAAGGCCGTTGGTTGACATGGTACCGAAATCGATGTTATTTTGTTGTAGATGGAATAAAACAGCTAGAGAAACTTGAAAAGTCTGTGTACTTTGAGAAGCAATGAGACAGCAATAATTTAAGGGTTGCTCCATGAGTCTTGCAATATAGGCCGAACCTAACTGGTTTATAATATTATTCTAAAGCGCGAGGTACTAATTACCAAATATGACTCTGTCAGTGTGACGAATACTACATGTAACTTTGAGAAAAAGAGATTATATAGGGTCACAGGGACGTTATGGGGGGGGGGGGGGGTAGGTAAATCACGCATTCGATACTACTGTACTATTACTACTCTTCAGTAAAAGTGCTTTACGGTTATGTTTTTCACAAGTAGAAACCATATTTTTAAACTGGTATATACAAGTTTTCTGCTTATCAACCGAATACTGTCATCCTGATCAAGTGGCCAAGCTCTAATAAAATATTATCTAGGTTGGGTATTTATTTTTTCTGCTAATCAACCGAATACTGTCATCCTGCCCAAGCTCCATTAGAATATTATCTAGGGTGGGTATTTTTTTTTAATAAAAAGAGTGAACCGTTCTTCCAATTATACTTTTGGTGTTTCCATCAACGACTTTAACTGGTCTGCCTGGGCTTTTCTTAGGAGGTTTCACTTTACAAGCAGCCTCTCATCTCTCAATCATATTGTCAAGACGGCCTCTCTTTCTTTACACCAAGAATCAAATAGGACGTAACTTTCACCGTTCCGCCTCACAACTCAATACAATATCTCTTAACCTTATCTCATCTACAACTCAACCCAACTGAACTACTGCCACGCTACTCGTGGTGCCTTATATATACTTCATCGAACCATCTAGAAAATTCGAGACGTTCAGATGACATTCTACAACACCCATCCGTCAGTCCCGAAAATTCCAGATGATTCGATGACGTTTACATATCAAAAAAATCTAACCTAATACTCAGAAAGAAACGACAATAACAATACAAATAAGCAATACTATATACAGGATGTTACACTCTTCCCCCCTTAGTGTTACAGTTCGCTATGATCCTTGTATGGCCACAGACGATCGCTATGGACGACCTTCGGTTTTCCACTACCCATAGGTATCCGGTAGACTACGTCGTTGAGGCGCTTCAACACCTCGTAAGGTCCCTCCCAATGGTGTTGTAGCTTCAGACATCTACCCCTTCTTCGTCGTGGATTGTAGAACCAAACTAGATTACCCTGTGCGAATTTTGGGCAATCTGTTTTCAGATCGTATCTTGCTTTCATTCTGTCGCTGGTAAACTGGATTTTCCCTCTAGCAGACTCATGGATATTCCAAAGCGTTTCCTGAAGCTCGCTCACCCATTCGCATGGAAGACGGCGTTCCGTTTGTGGGGGTGGACCAAGAGCTAAGTCCAGAGGCAGCCGCAGCTCTCGACCAAAGATTATCTTCGCCGGGCTCAGCCGGGTTGACTCGTTCACAGCTGATCTATAGGCCAACATTCCCAGAAGAATCTTCATATCCCAATCAGACTGATGTTCGTTAACGAATTTTGACAGGTAATCCAGGATTGTCTTGCTGAAGCATTCCACCATATCGTCAGACTGAGGATGAAGAGCAGTTGTTCTAGTCTTTCGAATTCCGAGTTTTCTCATTAGCTGCATGAAGAATTCTGATTCAAAGCTACGGCCCTGGTCTGAATGTAGCTCATTAGGAACTCCGAATCTGGACACAACGTGTTCTAAAATAGCCTGTGCCACTGTGCTTGCTTCTTGATTGGGCACAGGAATTGCTTCTGGCCATTTAGAAAAATAATCCATCACAACCAGCAAATACCTGTTCCCAAGACTGGTTTCCGGCAAAGGACCCAAAATGTCTATGGCAATTCTCTCACATCGAACCATCTAGAAAATTCGAGACATTCAGATGACATTCTACAACGCCCATCCGTCAGTCCCGAAAATTCCAGATGATTCGATGACGTTAACATATCAAAAAAAATCTAACCTAACGTTTAGAAAGAAACGACAACAACAATATAAATAAGCAATATTATATACAGGATGTTACAATATCTTACGCAATTATGTACATTTAAAGTAATAACTTGTTCATTCATTGATATAGTGGAGAATTATTGCATCTTTTCATTGGTGTGAATATAGCCATTTTTTATGGTACTGTAAACACTTAACAAAAGATACTGATGCATTAACTTAAACAAGCACTTACTTAAGCAGGCACTACCGTAAGTATGTTTTAATTACTGTATCATGAAAGTGTCATTAGTTTCATTTACTCCGTCTTAAATGAATAATGAGTGGCAATATATCAGGTAAGATGCTAAAGTTTACCTACGCCTATGACCGACACCGAAACTGTACCGAGGAGGTAGGAATGTCCCACTTAATTGCTCTTTACACTTCTGAAGTGCACTATAGTTATTGTCAGAAGTCAGTTTGAAGAGCAAGTATCTACTGCAGTGGGTGAATTACTATTGCGTTGAGTTACCTGGGATAGCGCTTGTAGTTTTTTTTAGGAAGCATGAGTGTCAAGAAATATTTTGTAGTTCATCTACTTGTATTCAAATGTACTTTTTTGAAAAAGAGACTTCGAATATAATGTTGTGATCCTGCTTCTGTTGAGACAGGTAAGATTGCAGTTTTTAAATATAGTGGAAAAGTGGAAAAACATAATAATTTATTTCTGTCGTTGAAAAAATGTTGTTCTAACACGTGCAAAAAGTATCTTCGCCTCGAGCTCGAGATTTCATGCATCATGCAACAAATATGCACATTTTGCAGTAGTTACACAAATAACTCTTGTCCGAATAAATGTCACAATCTGTCTTCATGTAATGTCCACCACATAATAGTTCATTAATATGAATATCAATACCAGAAGGCCATAATCATAATTTAGGAACATCACTAATCAACTTCCTGGCTATAATTTTTGTGTGAAGTACCAACACCCGAGAAACAAAGGATGCACTATCTACCTTTTCGTAATGTACATGCACACAGAAAGATATTATACACCACTAGTCAAAATGTTAGGTATAGTCTGCTGATGCCGTTTTGTTATAGTTATAGGCCCGATTTAATCAACATGCATATTTAACAAAGACTTTGAGGGCTATGTTAATAAGTATCATCCAATAGTATTTTATCAATATTGAAAACAACACGTCAAAGCTGGATGACACTTGTCAAAGATATTTTAGAAATTCATGGATCAAAATCATAGCAGGATATCAGAAACAAAGCGATTGATTTGCAAATTAATGCCACATTTTCCATGTTTACATTATAATTCTTGTATAATTACTAATTGCAAACTGCGATAATTTGTGATAAAGGTAGTAGGTACCAATACCAATCACAGCAACTACCTACCTTATTGAATAATTACAAATCCCACGTGCGTCAGTCAAGATGGATTATATGAAAATAGATACTTTTATGAAGAATCAATCTTTCATTTACTGGATGCATGTTTGTTATAGATCTTCTTATAGAAATATTCACAGGTGCAGCGTAGACACTGTACTTAACTACAAAATGGCAAGCTTTGCCGTTCTGGGGTTCTGGATAGGCAACCAGTAATGCACACACGTTTGGGGAAATAGCTGTAGCCTTTGAAATGTAACAAAATGCTATTTTTACCTCTTTTTTAATGTATAACAAAGATATATTGCAGGTATTCATAATTATTATCGACAGTAAATTATTGTTTTATCCAAATAACGCAGTGAGTGAATTTCTTGTCATTATATCACTTAATACACCAAGAAACTAGTGATCAAATACACGGCTTCTCTGGAATCTGATTGGTTGAGATTAACGATTGTTAAACTTTTTGCTAAACAACAAAATGCAATTTTTGACCCATTTAGGATGGAAAATCAGACTTGAAAAGATACTAGATGGTTCACAATGGTCGATTGTATATAAATTATCTCATTTTGACCCTGTTTGAGGTAAACTTCAAGAGAAATCAATAATTTTCAGAGTACTTTGACAGATGCATGTTCTTGAAAGGGCTGCTCTGATTGGCCAAAGTCTTTGTTAAAATCTGCATGTTGATAAAATCGGTCCATAGACTCGTACAAAGTATTGCGTAAGACTTTCGCGGCCATGATCCGATGAACTGTTGGTTCTTGGGCTGTTGGGCCGGCGTCGACTCTCTCCGCCGATTTGGGTTGCAGTCTGGTTTGAGGAAAATCAAAAATTTCAGATCTTAAAGTTCAGGTGCCTAAAAAATCTTCAGGTTTGTCTAAAAAATCGAAAATTTTGAATTAGCTTCCTATTAAGATGAAACCTCGTGTTTTGGATAATTTGAGGATGCTGATCACAAATCCGGTCCTAGTTTGAGTTGTAGTCCCATTTGACGAAAATCAAAAATTTCAGACCTTCAGGTTTACCTAAAAAAAATCCAAAACCTCTATTTGGCTCTCTATTACGTTGAAAACTCTTATTTTCCATAATTTGAGCGTGTTGATTACAAATCTAGTTCTAGCTTGAGTTTCAGTCTCAGGTTCACCTAAAAAGTCTAAAATCTTTATTCGGCTACCTACTATAGAAACTTTGTTTATTTGATAATTTGAGGGCACCGGTTACAAATCAGGTCGCAGTTCTGAGTTTAAGTCTCGTTGGAGGAAAAAGTTCTTCAGGTTTGCCTAAAAGATCGAAAATTTTTATTCAGCTTTCTATTGTGATTTAATTTTTTGAAATACTTTATTCTATTACTGTTTTATTTATTTTTTGACAAGTCTATGTCACCTTTAGTTGATTTAATTAAATTTTAGATCATCCCACTCACAAGTCTCTGCCTTTTGTGGGTTTTTCATATTCATTGACGGTGGCATCTCTCGTCTTTTGTAATATTACTTGATATCAGTAAATATTATTCTATTCTATTCTGTTAAAATGATTATCACACTCATCGTTCATGACACTTGGTTGATGATCATGCATAGGGTGACAACCTGTCGTGTACGGTAGTCTGTTTTGTTTGCTTCGCACAAATGTATAAGCAAGCAAACTGCTTATAACACAAATTAAATGTAAAACTGATCACCACTTTATGTTTCAATACTGTGAGATATGATTCGGTATACAACACCTTTTTAAAAGCTTTTATTTAACTTGCAATGTATGTACGCTTGTTGCAACTAAATTTTGAAGCAGATATCTTCAACCGATTGAGTTGAAATTTTGTATACACGTTTAGTTTGGATGACAGTGCACGATAAGCTGTATGACGTCGTTCTAAATCCAATAGTGGAACAATCATTCAATGCATTTCTACAATACGGGTATCGATATTGATATGAGAATGCCCAGTAGATGATAAGGGGAATGACAATCTAGTGAGAGGAATGGCATCACTGACAATAGACCCACTGATGTCATTTTTAGTCAAATTTTGTTCTGAGAGTTTGGGGAAAATGTACTATTCAAAGCCGGCAAGTTGTTTTATCACTGCATGAACCTGACCACCTGAGAGAAGAGAGTTTTTGCATTTGGCTTTGGCTTTGCTTACGGTGTGAGCAAGAATCTGGCAGCAGTCACAAGAGATCCTGGACCGAATTGTACGAATTCCTTTATACAACCTAAAGAAGATCCGCGGTAAGGATTTTCCAATAATAAGTTGTAAAGGAACATTTGGGGTGCTAGACTGACTTTGGGAAAGTAATAGGGATAAACTCGTGTCGTTAGTGGACTCTTATCACCAACACAGTTTTAAGGTTATGTTTAGAGTAGGTCTATATTTTTTGTTTAGTTTAAGGTTTTCATGATGTCTAATAAAAGGAAATCTACGAGAATGAGTGGATATCAGAATAGCGCAAATTCTAAGTTAGAAACTGTCGCTCAAATGATGGCAAATAATATTTATTTTCAGATATAATACAAGGTTGTAAGAGTTTGGGAAAATATACTGTTTAAAGTGGGTAAGTTGTTTTATCACTGCGTGAACCTTATTCACGATCTGAGAGAAGGGAGGCTTTTCACAGTGAAAGGGCGTTGTGAGTGACTCGAAAAATAAGGTGACGTCATTCTAAATCAACTATGGCGGACCAGCCACGATGGCGAAATAGTGATTTTTAATGCACTTCCGCAGTATGAGTATCAAATAAAAGGGCTTGCTGAGAATAAATAAACATTTTGTTTGATATAAATGCAGGTTAATAACTAAAAAGTAAAAAATAAATAAAAACAAAAAAAGAAGCTTTTATTAAAAGGTTCTAAAAAAAAGAAAATAATATGTTCCTTTAGAGTGTTAACTATCAACTTATAGCCAGCCTCATTATACACAATTTATAAGATCATAAAAGCTTGTCGCGCGATTTGCTTGTGTAAATTAACTAGTACCTATTCAATTGACTAACTTCGTCTGCTAAGTTTATTTGTGTTAAAATTTCAGTTTAATTGAATTCTTATATCTTAATATAGTAGGTACTGACGTAAACCTCGCGACAAGCTTATATGATCATATAAATTGTGTATAATGATGCTATAAGTTGATAGCTAACACTCTAAAGGAACATATTATTTTCTTTTTTTAGAATCTTTTAATAAAAGCCTTTTTTAAAAAAGTTTTTTTGTTTTAATTTATTCAAACAATTATTTTAAGCAATTGCTTGAAAAAGGTATTGCACACCAAAACATACAGGGTGTTCATTTGAAAACTTCCCACCACGAATTAATTAATAATGATCAATTTTACGTTTAATTTTTATTATCAAGGTTATCCATCAAATAACTGTCAACTCAGTCCAGTAAATAAACTGTATGCTTGTCTTCATTTTTCCCTTTGATAAACTTTTAACTCAGCGTGTATACGCTCGGTGGCTCCTCCGTCTTCGTAGGTGCTTAGGTTAAAACCCCTGTGTGCACCTGTTCCATGACGTACTTCCTGTTCTCACGAGATTTTCATCGCTCGCCGAAATAATTACCACGGAACGCCGCCGCCGTTGACGCCGCTGACGCCGCGTCAGCCGGACGCGTCGGACACATCGCGAGCCATCAGGCGTCAAGCGTCAGACTTGCGCGACCTTCAACAACGCTCCACCAGACCCCCTCTTTATTGCACCCGCGTATGGTTAAAGTGAGGCCAAGTAGGGGTGCTCAAAACCGAGGTGGTTCTTCGGGCGTCGCGGTCTATTGCAACTTCGCCAAATATCAATCAATCAGTTTACGAGGGTTGCTCTTTATCTCCGTCAATCCACCAGTACGCAGACAGCTGTTTCACGCTTATTAGCGATCATCAGTGCGCCATAGGTCGATAATTGAGAGACCGTGTTACTTGTTTTCTCCTTTACTTATCCTTTCTTTAATTTCATCCTGGCTATTTCCTTGCTGGTTGAATATTATTCCCAAACATTTACAGCTTTTAACTCCTTTTATGCAATCTTGTTCCAGGTGTAAATTATCTGTCTCGTCGTTTCCGATAACTAAGTATTCGGATTTGTACGTATTGATGGTCAGTCCTGCTTCATGGTGATTTCTTGCAGCTTTCTTATCATATAACTCAAGTCATCGCGATCCTCAGCTATAACTACTTGGTCGTCGGCGAAATAGAGACTACATAAATTATGATCGTCAATTTGCAGCCCCATATACTTGATTTTCTTTGTCGAGCTTTGTAAGGCTTTGTCTAAATATATTTTAAAAAGAGTAGGTGATAGACAACAACCCTGCCGTAGACCTTTCGAGGTGGAGAAAGCTGATGAGAAGTGTTGTCCGCTTCGTATTCTCGTCGTGTTATCTTTATAGAGGTTTTGTATTGCTTTGATAAGAGTTTTGTTCACTTCAAGATCTTCCAGGCTGTTCCATAGCTTTGACACTGGAACGCTATCATAGGCCTTCTCCAAGTCGATCAAAGCAATATGAACTTCTCTATTTCTCTGCATTCTTTTCTCGAGAGCTATTTTAAGAGAGAATATGTTGTCTATTGTAGACCGTCCCGCTCTAAACCCTGCTTGTTCCTCTGATTGTTTATGTTCTATTTCTTCTTCCACTAAGTCTCTGAGCACTCGGGAATACAGTCTGGCTATAGTGCAAATAACAGCTATGCCCCTATAGTTTTGTGGGTTGTTTTTCGGACCTTTTTTGTGTATTGGCGTTATATAGGATGTTAGCCATTTTTCTGGAAGAGGTTCACCGTTAATACATCTTTCAAATAGCTCTCGAAGTTCTTCGAATAGTTCTTGTGTCCGTACTTAATTAGTTCTTGGAAAATTCCTCCAATGCCTGGTGCTTTTCTGATCTTTGTTTGTTGTATCGCCCTTTCAACCTTCGAGATATCGATGTATATTCGGTCTTGTATTTGTTCTTGCTCCATTGGGTGTGTTGGTAAAAACCGATATCTATTTTCCTGAAGCAGTTTCTGAAAGTGTGTCTTGAAGTCGCTATTAGATACGCATGTCAGTACATTTTTATTAGTGTTTGACTCTTTTAGATTTCTGATTATTCGCCACGCTTTTCAGCTCTTTGTTCCACCTATGTGTTGTTCTATATATTGGCATTTATGTATCCACGTTGAGTTTTTCTTATGTGTAACTTCTCTCTTTACTTCTCTATTCAATTTTTTGTATTCTTCTTGTATTGCTACGTTACTTCTGTCTTGTATTCTTGTTATATGTAGTTCTTTCTTTTTGCGTATTTTGTCTTCAATATCTCGGTTACACCAATATGGTTTATTATTGGCTTCTTTGTCTCTGTATCCAATAGCTTCCCTTGCAGCTTCTTTGATGCATCTCTCTAAAGTTCTATATTCTTCTTCAGTGGATTTTTGTTCTGCTGATGATACATCTTCTAGTTTTTCTCTAAGTCTTTTCTGATATGAATATCAGGTACTGTCATTTTCTAGGCTTTTTAAATTGTAATTTTCTATTCTGTTGTCGTATTCTGTATTACTTATTTTCAGATGCAACATATGGAATATATATTTCTGCTCGTACTAATATATGGTCAGAGCCACAGTCCGCCCCTCTCATAGCTCCAACATATAAAACATCTAATGTTTTTATGCTTTTCAGTCACACATTGATAAAACCCGGTTTGGCAAAAAATTATTGTTTTCAGCATATTATATATTTCATCTGCTTTACCTCGCATGGGGTAATAACAACTGCTAAACGTGTAGGCATTTATGAAACAGTTAATGTATCACTAACAATCACAATGGGAAACAAAACAGCTAACAGTATTTTATATTTTTCCAGTTGGCGGAACAAATTCTATAAAAATTAAATCTTGCATCTAATTACACGGCTACTGGCTATTTACATACGGGCACATCGTTATCCTTTCCCTTCTATCACAAACACATTACAGTACCAAACTGACCGAATATCAGTCTACTACATCTTAAACAGCGATTATACACTTTCCTGCTGCCAATAATGCCTCGATAGGGTCGTTAAACACAAATTGTTTTGGTGTTGCTTTTTTTTCGATTGCAAGAACCGTTTTGGGTAAAGGTGGCCATGGAACTTCTATAATACTCTTATACCAAACGTATATGCGTTCTACATAATGACCGTATACATTTAATAACGTTGAATGAATTGAAGAAGATAGAACTGGAAAAAATTAAAAATAAAAGTCATCTGAACCAGGAAACATTCCCATGGAACTGTTAAAGCATGCCCCAGATCATCCCTTAGAGGTGATAGTCTGTGTTTTGAATAAATCTTTAATCGAAGGGTAGAATCTACCATAGGAATTAAATTTGGCATATATCAGTTCCATTTCAAGAAGGAAAACAAGAACCTTTGTAACAGCTATAGAGGAATAAGTGCAACCAGTTCCATGGGAAGGTTGTACGGTAAAATACTAAAGGAAAGAATATAACACATAATTTCGCGTTGATTGAAGAGAGATCAGCAAGAAATTTGGGCAAATCGATTTTATCGATTTAGAAAAGCCTTTGCTGCAGAAATTTCTAAAACCCATCATACGTTGACAATTCTGACTGATTTGCGACATGCATTTTCCATTCTTTGATTGTAACTGATAATGCTCCCTTAAATTAGTTGATGAAGACATTCGACGCTGCTAGCATCAGTAATATATAGTTATGCAAGGGAAATAAACAATATATATACGAGCCGACAGGTGAAGAAACTAAGTAAATATCTGGCTGACCATTTTCCAATAACAAAGGCTTGAGATAGGGATGCTGCTTGTACCCAACCTTATTCAAAATTTTTGTTTAAGAAGCAATGAAGACTTGGATCAGGAATTGCGCAGGCATTTTTTTAACCTCCTATTTCGGACGACCAAGTCGTTATAGCCAATGACAAAAAAGATGTAGAGTATATGTATAGAAAACTTGAAGAGGAACTCCAAAAATGAAACAGAATACCTGAAGATTGGATGAAAGGGACAAGACATACAATCACCACAAGGGATAATAAGAAGCATCCAGGAACTCAAATACCTGGGCAGCATTGAATCAGCTAGAGACAATTCTGCTAAAGATACACAGCACCGACTAGCGCGAAGAAAGAGATGTCCCCAGATCCTAATTAGTGCTATGGTCAGCCAACGACAAAATGAATACGAAATTAATGATACACAAAGCAATAGTGGAGCTTGTATTGACATACGGAGCAGAAAGTTATAAAAATAGCAACTCACAAATAAGCAAAGAAAACAAATAGAAGTTGTGGAGATGGACTTAGGAAGGTCGTGTAGAGTTTCAAAATTAGAGCACATTCGTAATGAAGAGATTAGACGGCGCTCAAAAATGGAAGTTACTATCAATAACAGGACAGATACTCGTCAATTAATCTGGTATGGCCATGTTATGAAAATGACGGATGAACGATGGCCAAAAAGAGTTCTTAATTATACAACATGCGGTATAAGAAGAAGAGGTAGACCAGCCTCGACGTGGTGGCAAAATGTATAGGAAAATGTAAGGTCCAGGGAAATAAAAGATGAAGAATGGATGGTTAGAAAAGGCTGCAGAATAAAATACGGGAAACAGCCACACGGTAGTAGGATCACCGCTATAATAATAAAAAAATGTGATAAATAATATCAACTTTAAATTCTAAAATAGGCATAGAACCTATGAACCATAAACTATAACTAATTATCTCAAAATGCAAACACATTGGCTTTGATAATCTCTCACTTGCTTGGCTTGATTGTTACCTGAAAGACAGACAGCAGTATGTTTTTATTAGCAATACTATACCATCCATCAAATCAATTTGCTCTAGCGCCCTGAAGGTTCCGTTTTGGGGTCCTGGCTACTGTTTTCAAAAGTAGCAAGATACAGTGAGCCTAAAAAATTCTAACTCATCGTCTATGAAGGTCACTATTGATATTAAAACACCTTAGCATATGGTAGCAGTTATAACTTGCGTTTTAATTCCTTTTATAGGTCAAACACCATGTTTTCTTGTGGAAATAAGTACAGAGATATTATCAAATCCTCAAGGCTGTTAAGGTTGATGATGATATTAAATTTACGTCTTGTATGCAAAATGTTGGACTGTATATCATTATGAAGATCTCAGATTTCAGGAACATGTTTAGGTGGTTATTAGATCAAAACCATTCATAGCTACGTATGTTGCGCTTCTGTGTGATAGCTGTCTAGAATGTAGCTTTTCGACGTTAGTGTCGTGGTTTTTGTTAATTTTATCATTTTGATTTCTTAAAGCGTATCAGCTGCGTAGGCGTGTCTTAGTACTGGTAGCCAATAATTTGGACTTGACTTGACAGTTCCTTTATGAGCCTTATGGTCTGTTCGAGTTGGGTATTGATCATTTTAATGTATCCAGACCAGACCCTCAGCATAGTATACAGCAGCAGAAGAACCAGACACAGAGCCATTACTGTAACAATGGTGCGTATTAATTGCTGTATGTACTGATCCGTTCCATAATGTTTTGCAAATCTTTCAAACTGCTTGTAATTATAACAGTATATCTGCGTATCTGAGGTTATTTATATTTTTCCCATATATCAATACCGTGACTTTCGTGTTTGTGAGTACCTGAATGGAAATTTCCTCCCAGTAGATATTAAACTATAATGGCGAAAGTACAGGGTGTCCCATTTTGGGCACTTTTACGGGGTATCTCGGTTATTTTTGAAGATAGAGTGTTGCGGTTTTCGCGACAGTGTGCTACTTTCTTGTGAAACTAAATATGCCGTCAACAAAATTATCATAGCCCTCTTCGTTTTTGAGATACAGGGTGAAATCGAAAACTATCGATTTTTAGATTACCCTCGTATCTCGGTTGTATTGTATCTTATTGAAAAGTTAAAAAAAGAGTCTTATAGAAGTTTTTCTGAAAAATCCAGCGGTGTAGTTTGACGTTTTCTTACTCTAACCACTTTTTAGTTATGAAGCAAACATGTATATTTTTAAATGGAACACCCTGTATATTATTTTTTACTTCAATCTAAATTAATTCAGGATTTCCAAAAATATATATTAATATGAGTTTTCTCTGAAAAATAAGCTCAAAATTTCATTTTTTACTTTGTAGCAGTAGGCCATGACTAATATATTGAAAACAATACGCAAGTAAACAATTATTATGATACAAGATGCTCAATTACTTAATCATATTTTATACGCTATTAACTACTATTTGTGATAATGTTGAGTAAATATTGCTTATTACTTAAAACCAAACATTATATTTGAAGAATATCAACACAATATTAAATTTGAATTACAATCAAAATAAAAACTAAAGCATCGAGGAGCTTTTAGAGGTGTTGGTTCAAGTTGCAGACTATTTTCGCGAGTGCAAATCTGGCACAATTTCTTATTCTTTTAATGGCATTTAAAAGAATTATTAGACTCCTTCGTGTTATGGCGATTAAAAACTCCCAAACTTGGAACCTGTGCAAATGTTGAAGTATCTTGTATGGATGGTAATTGTATTTTTTTAGAATTATTTCTGCAGTTGATTTTTGTACCCCTACAGCTTCTTCTTTTTGTTTACAAGATGATGTATGCGTTGCTTCTATGTAACCTAATAAGTTTGTTTCCCTCTGCTCCCTGTTCTCCCTGAAATAAGTTTTAGGACGTGGTTGAATAAAGGATCCATACCTGTACTATAGAATAGAATAGAATAGAATAGAATAATGTTTATTATTTAGGAAAACAAAAACGTACAATGGTTATAGATGTGAGTATAAAGTGTTTTCCGTTAATAAACATCGAAATACATCCACGAGTGCTGCCGCACTGTAAGCGGAGAATGTAGTAAAAATAATATGAATTAATATACAATAAATGATCCAATGATAGTGATAATTTGATGATATAATAATAATAGTAATACTTTCTCGGATAACTATACAGAAAGTGCAAATACTAAATATTATAAAACGAATATTATATAAAACAAAAGTAGACATTTTCGAATGAAAGTTCAGGTAAAAAAGACACATATGTACATACTCGTCCAGACATACACACACACAACACAAAATTAGCCTAGATTTAAAAGTTTACAGAAATATTGAATTTGGATGAGGTAGAAACATAGATCTTATTCACTGTATCATTCAGCTAAGTAATTTATTTCGACTAATCAAAGATGCGTTGAATCACATTATATTCCATGTTCAATATAAAATATTTCAATTTCTTTTTAAAGTGACTTACTGAATTTAATTTTTGAATTTCTGCTGGTATCAGATTGAAAAGTTTAATACCGAGATATACGAGAGAGCGCTGCCCAATAGACTTAGACATGTATTGGGGAACAAACATGCTAGTTGATTGTCGTGTTACATAATCATGTGTCGGATATTTCAGCAAATATCTGTTTTTATAAAGATATATGCAGGATTTATAGAAATAAATCTGCCGTATATTAAAAATGTTAACCTCCTTGTAGAGCAAAGTTGTGGGGTATAGGAGAGGTTTTCTCAAAATAATCTTCAGAAAACGTTTCTGTAGCAATTGTAGTGGCTCTAAAAGTGTCTTCAGTATACCACCCCATCCAGTTACTCCATAGGAAATATGGGGCTCTACTAAAGCATAATATATAGTCCTTAGGTTGTGAGAGTCGAAAATATGTTTCAGTTTGTAGAAAATATGTAATATAAATCTGAGTTTTTTTAATAGATAGTTAGCATGAATATCCCATTTTAATCTACTGTCTATGAAAATGCCAAGATATTTGACAGAATTACAAAGCTCGATATTGAAGTTGCCAGTATCAGTTTTTATGTCCACTACTCCCTTTGTTGGGGCTGATGAGCTAACTGTATAAAAAGGTACTGCTAATGTTTTATCAAAGTTAATTGTGAGGTACCTGCTGTCTATCCATTTTTTAATTTTTATAAAGTCTATACTTACTAAGTTAAAAAGTTGGTCCCACGTTTCTGCCTGGTAAAACAGGACCGTATCATCAGCAAATGATATTATATGAGCTTCTGTTTCCAGCAAAAATAAATCATTGACATACAACAGAAATAATAAGGGTCCTAGGATAGTACCTTGCGGCACACCATGAGTGGGTGTTAATGGGGCACTTAAAACTCGATCAAGAGATACGTACTGCAACCTATTTTCAAGATACGACTCAAAAAGCTTATGGCTGTTTCCTCGAACTCCAATATTTTCTAATGACTTGAGTAGTAATTTGAAATTTACCGTATCGAATGCTTTCGTTAAATCTAGGAATATACCCAAAGCTTTAGAATTTTTATCAAGGCAACTATAAACACTGTGAACTAGTTCATTAATAGCGTCCTCAGAGCTCCTACCGGGTTGAAAGCCAAACTGTTGTTTGTGTATTATCTCATATTTTTTCACGTAGCTAAATAATCGGGTTTTAAGGATGGATTCAAATATTTTTGAAAAACAAGTGATTAAAGAGATAGGTCTATAGTTCAAGATCAGTAGTGGATCACCTTTTTTGAAAACGGGTTTTATAATAGCTGTCTTAAAAGAGGATGGAACTAGACCAATATTGAAAGAAGCATTTATAATAAAAGCTATGGGTTGAGCAATGAATTCTGACAGAATTTTCAAAGTCTCACTCTTAATGCTATCGATTCCTGCAGCTTTACCAGTCTTAAGCTTCGAAATTTCCTTCATCACCTCATCAGGTGTTGTTTTATCCAGGTACATAGAGTTACTTCTTATATTTATCTTGGAGTTGAACTCGGGGTCTCTCCATATATTTTGAGCAAGTTTTCGACCAGTCTCACAAAAGGACTTATTAAACTCATCTGCTAATATTTTTTTGTCATTAATAATAGTTTCATTTTCTGTCTTTATCATTTTTATAGTGTTATCCTGAACTATATTTACTGTTAGACGAGCAAATATATCTGAAAACGGTTGCTGTCTATCTGAGTATCTAAGCTGCCATTATTATAGGAAATTAAAAATAATTAAAATGAAAACACAAAAAGAACAAAGCTATATTTAACAAAAATATAATTCAAAGCTGACAGTCTCGCAAGTTCTTTACAGATCTGCTTTCTTCTTTTTCATAGGTGAGTCATAGCCCACTATCTACTTAATATTCATCATTTTAATGAGACATTATTAATTAAAAAAATGTATTTTGAATCAGTTTTTTTGAATTTGAGTAGGAAGTCTCCTGTAGAGTAATAACTGCTTAGATGCTTGATTAACCATGGCCTATACTGCTACATATAATGTAAAAATTGGAAAAATCAATTTTTGAGCGTATTGTTCATAATAACTTAACACTAATATATATTTTTGAAAAGCCTGAATTATTTCCGATTGAATTCTAAAATAATATACAGGGTGTTCCATTTGAGAAAATATTTGTTTGCTTCATAACTGAAAAATGGTTAGAGTAAGAAAAAAATCAAGCTACACCACTTAATTCTACAGAAAAAATTCTATAAGACCCTTTTTTGAACTTTTCAATAAAATAAAAGACATCCGAGATACGAGGGTGGTCATAAAATCGATAATTTTCGATTCCACCCTGTATCTCAAAAATCAAGAGGGCCATGATAATTTTGTCGACGGCATCTTTAGTTTCACAAAAAAGTAGCAAACTGTCGCAAAAACCGCAACTCTTTATCTTCTAAAATGACCGAGATACCCCGTAAAAGTGCCCAAAATGGGAGACCCTGTACACATCGCTATCTAACTCCTCTTGTAAAGTCTATTTCCGTAGACCGTTCTCCATCTACTTGTCCTGTTGCTTTCTGTTTGCAGTACAACGTTTGGACAAGTTTAATGATTTTGTATATCAGTCGTCTAAATGCAAAACCCGACAAGTCCACGGTAACAAATTTTACAGAAATCAAGAAAAACAGATCAAAGTCTTATTATGAGCGAAAATAATACGAAATCGAGAGTATTATAATATACGATGTTTTAGGATGTTAAGTCATAACGCCCCAAAATCTAGGACATATAGTTTTTCTAAAATCTGACTTTCAAATTTGGACACGTCGGGTTTTGCATGTTAGGAACTGTTTTGTTTTGACTGCTATTTTTGTGGAATCGGATCAAAATAAGCGAAACACTTATCAATTTGGATTATTTTACCGAATATAAAGGAATCTAATCAAACACTGTGCTCAACAACAGGAACTATAAACATGAAGCTAGATATTAGAAAGGATACATTTCAAGGATTACAAGGTTTAACTGTCAAAATCTAAATTTTCTGACAAACAAAATTCTTCAGAACTAGCAAATGCATTTTCACAATTAGCTTCGATCCTCTGCATTAATGTGGACCTAGCTTCTGTTGAAGTAGGCTCTCCAAAATCCGCATCCAAAGCATTTTTCAAAAAACATGGTTATTTTTATCAATAATTTATCAATACAAAATTAATAATCTCATTCTCTCAGTAAACTGAAATACAAATGAATTCACCACAACGTATTTTCAACGACTGGATAAAACAAAAACGCACAACGGTCAGAATACCTCGTGCGATCGACATGTGACTTGCTCCCGTTGTCCGTATTGGCTCCTGTGGACATGTCGGTGTTTGAAATAAAACACAGCTTGGACTTGTCGGTGTTTGCACCTAAGTCTAATATTTTTAGCCAAATATCTCATGTCTAATGTCGGGTTTTGTAAGCGAAAAATATAGAAAATGGTAGGGCTTCAAATAATGAACAAAATGGTATATAAAACTCTATTTTGAAAAATTTGTGACTTGTCGGGTTTTGCATTTAGACGACTGATATGCTTGGTGGTAATTTGCAAATTCGATGATGGGAGTGAGTGTATGGCGCGCCTAATCGTCCGTTCGGACGTCGCGTCGGCAACCGAACTAGGATGGGTCGGAAACGCGGCAGCGGAGACTGCGGTGCGGCCGGAGAAAAGGATAGTTAACACGCTTGTGTAGCTATGACCTGTTTCCGGTTTCCGGTCGGCGATGGCCGATAGGGTCACGAAGGGCGACCCTACAGACTAAAAACGACGTACACACCGTCGCGTCGTCGGTTTCTTAAATAACTTTCGACCAAAGGTTAATAGCCGAGTTCGTGTCTTGGGCTTACCTCTGCATGATCATCGGCTCTATTTATCGAATCAGCTACTATGACTCTAGACAGGAGAAAGATTTTATAGGCATTCTCTCTGGCATAAGCTCGATAGGATTGTTAAAGAGGCCATTCGGGTGACCTGGCATAATCTCCTATGTGACAATAACCCAACTTTACAGGACACATGAAAAACTGTAATTTAGCCGTTTTATGAACGATATGTTACATTTTTCTCCAAATGCACTCATTATTTGTTTTGTTTATTATAATTGAAAAATGAAGATACAATATCACTTTTACTTAAAAACCGATGTTAGATAGGAGTTATTGCCATTTTTCTAATGAACAATAGGATTTTTTGCCACAGTTTTCTTTATGATGGGATAAATTACCTTAGGCAAAATAATGGTTCATAGACCTATAGAAAAGTAGTTATTTTATTTAAATAAGTACAGGATTTAACGTTAAAAACATAAATAATTAGTTCATAGTCAGCTGTCTTAACCTTCCTAACCTTTTCTTTATTAGCTATATGCATTTTCCACTCTTCTTCTATTACATTTTTGTATTTGTGAGCAAAACATGTATTGCACTGATCCTTTTTTTGTCGGAAAAGTGCGAGATTTTTTTCGTGAAACGTTTTGTTAAATACATTTGGACCCATTGAACGGTACTCTTGTTCTCTGCAATAGTCTATGTAAACTATACAACTCGCTTAGTGTTTGGAAAGAAGATTCTAAATATAGCTTTAGTGAGTTTTTGTGACAGTAATGGGCGGGTAATTTTGGCAATTGCTCAAGGAAGCTATTGAGATGTCCATATCCTTTCATAAAACGGTTCCTAACACGATCTTTTAAGCAAGGTGGCTTCGCCATACCGTACGAGGTATTATTTACCCACTCCTGTACAGACTTGTACCCTAGACAAAGCGCATTTATAAACATTGTGCTTGCACTTGGAGTTTTTCCTGCCAATTGATCAAAAGATGTCCTTGTCACATTCGTTTTCAATACATGTGAAGCAACAAAAGTTTTTCGTTGTTCCAATGTCGTTTCCTTCCAGAACCTCTTGAAAATATTTTGCTTGCTTTCGTCACTGAGTTTTGAACAGAACCGTTTTTTAGAATTATTGCATATAGATGAGTTACAAGCTGGTTTTAGCGATCGTCCTAAGTGTTTGCAGTTCTGTTTGATTTTGCCTTCCTCTTTTTTAAACCCCATGTATGCTTTGCTTTCCATCCGTAATATTTTATTCCTAATCCGAAACCAGTCATTTTCAACAGCCCTTTTTCTTCTTTTTCTTCCATCATTCCCATTTTCTTCATCCAGTGTATCCTTTTTTACCGCTGTTCGCAAATCTGATTCGATTCCTTTGTCCGTTTCAGTGTTTTATGGTAATTTGTAAGAAGCATCCACAGAGTATGGTGCATCGCTATCGTCTCCATTTCCTTCAACACTTGACCCATAGGGCACCAAAGGTTTATTAATAGTGATTGCATTGCTATTAGCTAGAGCATTTTCTTGAGAATCCGGAAACACTTCACTTGTATCCGTAGTAGGCAGCGAATAGACTAAGTCACTGTTATCCAGTAACATATTAAAAGTTCCACCTTCACAAACAGATCCCTCAAAGGTACCTAAAATATTCAATAAATTTATGTGTTCATAACTTATATTAGGACCATCTACGCTTAAAATATTATCTAAACCGTTATTAAAGGTAGCGCTGTCCAAGTTAGTGGTGCTAAGTTCACTTGTGAAGTGTACAGAACATGCAGTTTTTCAATAATATGAAATATGACTTACCGTTATGACCCTAAAATATGAAAAAACTAGGTACATTTAGCAACCACCAAATATATCGCCTAACTTAGTATTGACCTAATGAAGAGTAGGAGATTTTGCTTGACCAAACAGGTTACATATCTGTTGGTAGAAATTGAAATAGCTGGATTTAAAGGTATTTGGATTCTTTGAGCCATAGGATATTTTGACAGAGGCTGCGTATCTACCTGTACAATCCAAAAATGTCGAAAACCCGTTTCTGGTAAAAGTTGCAGATAGGAGGTTTTGCCAGGTCGCCCGCGCATAGCTTCCGAAGGGTAACTCTTCGATTTCTACAACGCAATACTTTTCTGCTTATTGTATTAATCTATACAATTAACACAATCTTTCAAGGGACGGTATATAGCAACAATGCTATTCTTACACCTAACCCCTGACAACAAAATATTTCTGCGGTGTACAACTCGACAAGAATAGCTAGAGATGTGAGAAATATGAAATGAGGAACACCCCTCAATGCACAGGGGACAGCGAATAAATTTGCCATTTGCTAAGATATTTCGTAGAGTATGAAACGATACGCCCTGGGCAAAGTCACGTATGGTGAATGGGTAATATGGGTTTTATAGAAAATTCATGTTTGAAGTTTAAAGTATGGCACTAAGTCGGGGATTATCACAGCGAAATGAATTATAACAATTATAAAAAATGGCTTCAAGAAAAACTTGTCCACATATATCAACAAACAGCAGTGTATTGGTTATAGATAGCGCGCCGTATCCAGGCCGCCACATCACCCACATCACCCAGGACCAGATTCTGGCCACGGGCCCCCAATACCATAGCTGTCTCAAGTGGTGAGGCAGTGACCTTCGGATTGGCATCGAGATAGCTATGCCAATACCATGTTGAAAGACTATTCATTTCCTCTCTCCACACAAAACGTCATTTGTACTTGCTTTCAAGTTTCAGTGATTGAATTGTCTAAATCTTTACTGAACTATGTTTTTCATCCTTCATTTTCTCAAATAAATATAAGAAACTGTAACTGAAAACTAGAAACAGTAGTATTCACGTACGTTAAGTAGTGATTAGTTATGGGATTTTGTAATTTCTTCGTCTTGGAATAGTACGAATTGCATATAGAAGCTGTATTCAGAGAAATTAATAATCACTCAATTCTTAAGAGTAGCTGACAGAAAATAATGATTGACTAAATTTTATAATCAACACATTCAATCAGTGATGTTCAAGAAAGAATTAGATTATTAACAAAACAAATGAATTAAAATATGAACAACGTTTTGTTAAATAACATAGACATAGACTTGCCGAGAACATAATTAGAAAAATATTCTGAAATTACTCTTAATCTAATATGATGGACCTTTAAAGTGTTTTATGCTTTCCTATAGTATCGGTCTTAAACGAAAGGTTCGCCGAGAATGAAAATGCATGTTAATAACTAAAAAGTAAAAAATAAATTAAATGAAAAAAACTTTTTTAGAAAAAGGTTTTATGTAAATGCTCTAAAAAGAAGAAAATTTAATTTTCCTTTAAAATTTCAACTATCAACTTATATAGAACTTATGTGATCATAAAAGCTTGTCGCGAGGTTTGCGTAAGTACCTATAAGTATTTAATTAAACTGGATTTTTTAAACAATTAAACTTAGGAGATTAAGTTACTCAATCAAATAAGTGTACTGCATAGCTTACTTCACTAAGTAAATCGCGCGACAAGTATTTATGATCATATAAATTGTGTACAATGCGGCGGAATCGATACCATGGAAATGAATCACCAAAAGGAACGATTGAGCCCTGTGCTATGTACTAAGGCTTAGGCCCAGACCGGGCCCCTACGGGGCCCGGGCCCGGGGCAGCTGTACCCAGTTGCCCCCCCTTGTGGCGGCCCTGGCCTTATCATTACAATATTGAAGTGAACAAATGTCCTACTATGGCAACCAGGAAAAATAATACGAAAGGGTGGTTAAGAAAGACAGCGCAATATTCCATTTTCAGAAGACATGTTAAAAGCTGTTTAATGAAAATTCATAAACCCAGATACCTACAAAACCATGAAATAGATAAAATTATGACTAAAGCAGGTCATATTGTTTTACGACTTCCACCGCATCACTCCGACTTAAATCCAACTGAATTAGTATGGGCATGCCTAAAGCAAAATGTGGCAGAAAAAAACGTGGATTTCAATTTAAAGCTCTTATAAAAATATTGTATTCACAAGAAACGTGAAAAAAAAGGGGTGAGCATGGAATTTCCTACGAGCACTATTTTATGGAAAAGGAACCATTCCTGGATGTGATTGTAGAGGATCTCATTAATAAACTCGCAAGAAGACAGTGACAGTGATAATGCAGAGTTTAAAGAAAATCTAAGTTCAGATTCGGAAAGTGATTCAGAGTAAACGTGAACTTTCAAAACTATAGACGTTTTAATGCCAGCTAATAATTATTTATTATTTGTTATCAACATTGGGGACCTTTCTTAACAAAGCAATTTTTTTTCCTAAGTTTAACTGTTCATTTACTCACTGTGTTTCTATTTCATTTCCGCCGAATGCGTTCTCACCCTTTCGTTTGCGCAACCGGCGAAATTCTCAAGTCTCTTTCTATATTTGTCGAGTT
This sequence comes from Callosobruchus maculatus, assembly GCA_951848785.1. Taxonomy (NCBI): domain Eukaryota; kingdom Metazoa; phylum Arthropoda; class Insecta; order Coleoptera; family Chrysomelidae; genus Callosobruchus; species Callosobruchus maculatus. The sequence continues at coordinate 4,306,988 of CATOUR010000007.1, forward strand.
GTACAGTTGCGATCCATAAACATAAAATATAAGAACAATGTTAGCAATAAGGAATTACGTGATAAAAAGATATATACGAGTAACATCTTTACAACTACAGAGAGAGAAAAAAGGGAAAAGTTTTCAAAAAATAATAGGTACACAATGAGAGTAAGATATACATATAACGATCAAGAAGACTACTGATGGTGTAGTAGAACCAATTTCAGTTTCCTTCTGAAAACGACAAAAGATGCTGCTTCTTTTAAATGAAGAGGCAACATAGTGTAATGTATTACAACATTAAATGAGAAGAATGTTCTGAACAGTAGTACAATGATGAGACACGTGCAAAATGGATTTATTTCTGGTGCTTTCATTTTGAACAGCATGTCTAAATTGTAGTTTTTCAAATAAATATGATATGAAAAACTCAAGCTCAAAAAAGTAAAGATAAAGAGGTAAGTCTGCAGATCTGAAAGGTGAGAGACTTTAATTTTCGGCAACTTTACTGAAACTCAAATCTGAGGCCGGATTTGTAATCAGCACGCTCAAATTGTCCAAAACACGAGGTTCTAAATTATAGAAAGCCAAATAAAATATTCAAATTTTTGGGTAAACGTTTAGATCTGAAAAATCTGAAATTTATTATTCATCAAACGAGGCTCAAATGTAAAAGAGGACCAGATTTGGAAGCAGCAACCTCAGTTTATCCAAAACACGCGGTTTGATCTGAAAAATCTGAAATTTTTTATGTTCATCAAACGAAGCTAAAATGTAGAAAAGGAATCAGATTTGTAATCAGCAACCTCAAATTATTCAAAACACGAGATTTCAACTTAATAGAAAGCCAAATGAAGATTTTCTATTTTTTAAGCAAACCTGGGGATCTGAAAGATCAACATTTTTTATTTTTGTCAAACCAGACTGAAACTCAAAACTGCAACTAATTCTGTGATCAGCACCCTCAAACACTACTCAAAACACGATGTTTCATCTCAGCACAAAGCCAATTGAAGATTTTCGATTTTTTAGGGAAACCTGAGGATCTGAAAGATCAAGGCTTTTGATTTTTGTCAAACTAGACTGAAACTCAAAACTGCGACCGGTTTTGTAATCAGCACCCTCAAGTTATGGAAAACACGAGGTTTTATCTTAACGGAAATCAAAATAAAGGTTTTGGATTTTTTTGGCAAACCTGAAAATCTGAAAGAACTGAAATTTTTTATTTCCGTCAAATGAGACTAAAACCGAAAAGTGCGACCGGATTGGTAGCTTCCTCAAATTATCCAAATGATGAGGTTTCGTCCTATTAGAAAGTCAGATAAACATTCTCAATATTTATGTCAACCTGAATATCTGAACAGTTTGATTTTCTCAAAACTTGAGTCCATGATCATAGCGGCAATATACCTACTTGGAGTTTGGATATCATATTTTACATTTCATTGTTATAAAGATCAATTTATTCAATGGAATCCGCAACTTAAATGTTTAATTAAGGCACACCCTAAGAAATAAGAAATGAAACTGCTGCAATTAAAATGCTTTTACAGATGAACATTACATGATCGTTGCATCTGTTCTGTATATACGCATGCATATTAGATTCTCATTCCTGAGAATGATTGCCTATTACATCACCAATGAAATATATGTTCAGAGATATAAAATTTATATCTTCATGATATTAACCTAGAAGCCTGACTCACTTCTTCGTTTATAATATTTGCATTCTGATATAATTTATTGATAAATCGTGATATGACTCAGTGTAAAGAAAATACTTGATAGATTTTTTCATAGATGATATAGTAATTCCAATAATCAAAACGGTTCTCAATCGAGTATCGTCATGATAAAACTGGTACTTACCTTGACCCAATATTTCAATGTATTAAAGATAAACCGTTATTGTTGAGAATAGGCTGGACAAAAATTTTATTGAAAATAAACAATTGGATGTTATAGTATTTTATTCCATTTTGAGTTAAATACGCTGAATCTGTATGAAAACTACTGTACATGAAATAAGTGATCAGAATTTATTTCAAAAGACGTAATACTAAAGTTATAAAAGAAGTTACAAAATAATGAAGGCCTATATATAATATGATCACATCACCATATTCTTCATTACTATCATGGTTCAGGTTGTGAGGCAGTATACCTTGAATCATACCATTTTTCAATAGTTCCCTAAAAAAGGATGAGCTTTCGTCCTGTTGCCATTTTGCGTCATATAATGTTATGATAGTTTGCAGATTCTGCCTTGTTTAAGAGTTTCAGATCGATTTTTTTAGACGTACCTACACCCGCCAGCCCTTGAGATCTGAAATTTTTCATTTTCGTCAAACGAGACCGAGACTCAAAGCTTTGACTGAATTTGTAATCAGCACCTTGTGATTATCCGAAATGCGAGGTTTCATCTCAATAGAAAGCCAAATAAACATTTTCGATTTTTTTAGGTACACGCGCTAGCCCGACAGATCTGAATTTTTCTATTTTTGTCAAACGAGACTGAGATTGAAAACTACAACTGGATGTATAATCAGTACCTTGAAATTATCCGAAACGCGAGGTTGCATCTCAGTAGAGAGCCAAATAAAGATTTTCGATTTTTTTAGATACACCCGCCAGCCCGAGAGATCTGAAACTTTTTATTTCCGTCAAACGAGACTGAGACTCAATATTGCGACTGGATTTGTAATGAGAACCTTGGAATTATCCGAAATGCGAAATTTCATCTCAATAGAAAGCGATATAATGATTTTCGATTTTTTTAGATACACATCCGCCAGCCCGAGAGACCTGAAATTTTTTATTTTCTTCAAACGAGATTGAGACTCAAAACTGCGACTGAATTCATAATCAGCACCTTTCAGTTATCCAAAATGCGAGGTTTCATCTCAATAGAAAGCGATACAAAGATTTTCGATTTTTTTAGGTACACATCCGCCAGCCCGAGAGATCTTAAATTTTTTATTTTCGTCAAACGAGACTTAGACTCAAAACTGCAACTGGATTTGTAATCAGCACCTTGAAATTTTCCGAAATGCTAGGTTTCATCTCTAGAAAGCCAAATCAAGATTTTCGATTTTTTTAGGTACATTCGCCAGCCCGAGAGATCTGAAATTTTTTATTTTCGTCAAGCGAGACTGAGACTGAAAACTGCAACTGGATTGGTAACCAGCACCTTGAAGTTATCCGAAATGCGAGGTTTCATCTCAACAGAAAGCCAAGTAAAGGATTTCGATTTTTTAGGTAACACCCGGCGCCAACCCGAGAGATATGAAATCTTTTATTTTTGTCAAACTAGACTGACACTGAAAACTACAACTGGATCTATAATCAGCACCTTGAATTATCCGAAACGCGAGGTTGCATCTCAATAGAGAGCCAAATAAAGATTTTCGATTTTTTTAGATACACCCGCCAGCCCGAGAGATCCGAAACTTTTTATTTTCGTCAAACGAGACTGAGACTCAATACTGCGACTGGATTTGTAATGAGCACCTTGAAATTATCCGAAATGCGAGGTTGCATCTTAATAGAAAGCGATATAAAGATTTTCGATTTCTTTAGGTCCACATCCGCCCCCCCGAGGGACCTGAAACTTTTTATTTTCTTTAAACGAGATTGAGAATCAAAACTGCGACTGAATGCATAATCAGCACCTTTAAATTATCCGAAATGCGAGGTTTCATCTCAATAGAAAGCCAAATAAAGGTTTTCGATTTTATTAGGTCCACCCGCCACCCCGAGAGATCTGAAATTTTTTATCTTCGTCAAGCGAGACTGAGACTGAAAACTGCAACTGGATTTGCAATCAGCACTTTAAAATTATCCGAAATGCGAGGTTTCATCTCAACAGAAAGCCAAATAAAGGTTTTCGATTTTTTTAGGTACACCCGCCAGCCCGAGAGATCTGAAATTCTTGATTTTCGTCAAACGAGACTGACACTCAAAACTGCGACTGGATTTGTAATCAGCCCCTTGAAATTATCCGAAATGCGAGGTTTCATCTCTATAGAAAGCCAAATCAAGATTTTCGATTTTTTTAGGTACACCCGCCAGCCCGAGAGATCTGAAACTTTTTATTTCCGTCAAACGAGACTGAGACTCAATATTGCGACTGGATTTGTAATGAGAACCTTGGAATTATCCGAAATGCGAAATTTCATCTCAATAGAAAGCGATATAATGATTTTCGATTTTTTTAGGTACACATCCGCCAGCCCGAGAGACCTGAAATTTTTTATTTTCTTCAAACGAGATTGAGACTCAAAACTGCGACTGAATTCATAATCAGCACCTTTCAGTTATTCAAAATGCGAGGTTTCATCTCAATAGAAAGCGATACAAAGATTTTCGATTTTTTTAGGTACACATCCGCCAGCCCGAGAGATCTTAAATTTTTTATTTTCGTCAAACGAGACTTAGACTCAAAACTGCAACTGGATTTGTAATCAGCACCTTGAAATTTTCCGAAATGCTAGGTTTCATCTCTAGAAAGCCAAATCAAGATTTTCGATTTTTTTAGGTACATTCGCCAGCCCGAGAGATCTGAAATTTTTTATTTTCGTCAAGCAAGACTGAGACTGAAAACTGCAACTGGATTGGTAACCAGCACCTTGAAGTTATCCGAAATGCGAGGTTTCATCTCAACAGAAAGCCAAGTAAAGGATTTCGATTTTTTAGGTAACACCCGGCGCCAACCCGAGAGATATGAAATCTTTTATTTTTGGCAAACTAGACTGACACTGAAAACTACAACTGGATCTATAATCAGCACCTTGAATTATCCGAAACGCGAGGTTGCATCTCAATAGAGAGCCAAATAAAGATTTTCGATTTTTTTAGATACACCCGCCAGCCCGAGAGATCCGAAACTTTTTATTTTCGTCAAACGAGACTGAGACTCAATACTGCGACTGGATTTGTAATGAGCACCTTGAAATTATCCGAAATGCGAGGTTGCATCTTAATAGAAAGCGATATAAAGATTTTCGATTTCTTTAGGTACACATCCGCCCCCCCGAGGGACCTGAAACTTTTTATTTTCTTTAAACGAGATTGAGAATCAAAACTGCGACTGAATGCATAATCAGCACCTTTAAATTATCCGAAATGCGAGGTTTCATCTCAATAGAAAGCCAAATAAAGGTTTTCGATTTTATTAGGTCCACCCGCCACCCCGAGAGATCTGAAATTTTTTATCTTCGTCAAGCGAGACTGAGACTGAAAACTGCAACTGGATTTGCAATCAGCACTTTAAAATTATCCGAAATGCGAGGTTTCATCTCAACAGAAAGCCAAATAAAGGTTTTCGATTTTTTTAGGTACACCCGCCAGCCCGAGAGATCTGAAATTCTTGATTTTCGTCAAACGAGACTGACACTCAAAACTGCGACTGGATTTGTAATCAGCCCCTTGAAATTATCCGAAATGCGAGGTTTCATCTCTATAGAAAGCCAAATCAAGATTTTCGATTTTTTTAGGTACACCCGCCAGCCCGAGAGATCTGAAATTTTTTATTTTCGTCAATCGAGACTGACACTCAAAATTGCGACTGGATTTGTAATCAGCCCCTTGAAATTATCCGAAATGCGAGGTTTCATCTCAATAGAAAGCCAAATCAAGATTTTCGATTTTTTTAGGTAGGTACACCCGCCAGCCCGAGAGATCTGAAATTTAAGATTTTCGTCAAACGAGACTGAGACTCAAACTGCGACTGGATTTGTAATCAGCACCTTGAAATTATCCGAAATGCCAGGTTTCATCTCAATAGAAAGCCAAATAAAGTTTTTCGGTTTGTTTAGGTACACCCGCCAGCCCGAGAGACCTGAAATTCTTGATTTTCGTCAAACGCGACTGAGACTCAAAACTGCGACTGGATTTGTAATCAGCCCCTTGAAATTATCCGAAATGCCAGGTTTCATCTCAATAGAAAGCCAAATAAAGGTTTTCAATTTTTTTAGGTACACCCGCCAGCCCGAGAGATCTGAAATTTTTGATTTTCCTCAAACAAGACTGAGACTCAAAACTGCGACTGGATTTGTATTCAGCCCTTTGAAATTATCCGAAATGCGAGGTTTTATCTCAATAGAAAGCCAAATAAAGGTTTTCAATTTTTTTAGGTACACCCGCCAGCCCGAGAGATCTGAAATTTTTTATTTTCCTCAACCAAGACTGAGACTCAAAACTGCGACTGGATTTGTATTCAGCCCCTTGAAATTATCCGAAATGCGAGGTTTCATCTCAATAGAAAGCCAAATAAAGGTTTTCAATTTTTTTAGGTACACCCGCCAGCCCGAGAGATCTGAAATTTTTAATTTTCCTCAAACGAGACTGAGACTCAAAACTGCGACTGGATTTGTATTCAGCCCCTTGAAATTATCCGAAATGCGAGGTTTTATCTCAATAGAAAGCCAAATCTAGATTTTTGATTTTTTTTGGTACACCCGCCAGCCCGAGAGATCTGAAATTTTTTATTTTCGTCAAACGAGAATGACACTCAAAACTGCGACTGGATTTGTAGTCAGCCCCTTGAAATTATCCGAAATGCGAGGTTTCATCTGAACAGAAAGCCAAATAAAGGTTTTCGATTTTTTAGGTAGCACCCGGCGCCAACCCGAGAGATCTGGATTTTTTTATTTTCATCGAACGAAACTGAGACTCAAAACTGCACCTGGATCTCTAGAAGCTCTACCTCTAGCTTGTATAAATTTAACACTATATATTTCACGGACTTCAAGGTGGGAACTTGAGTACTATTTAAAGGCGAATGACTCTTCTACGAAACCTAAAAATTGCACATTCCCTTTGATATACATTGCAGTGAAGACCACATTTTCGACAATATGTCATGACGCTGCCAGCTGTCTACCTGCACGGCAGCTAGCTTTATCTGTAACGTTCCAAAGACGTCTTGAACTGGTAAACCTGCCGTGTAGAGTTTCCAAATCGAAATCTATCCTTGAGGAACTCCGAAAGGAATAGTTGTCTATACTGACCATACTCCTCTGTCGCTATTCAACCTGTCCCTCATTTTACGTCCACGAAGATAATTTTCTATGATTTTGATCAAGTTGACTGCTAAATTTAGTGGGCTCAGTTCAAAAATAAGGGCTACTTTCGGTAAGTAAGTAGTGCAACCGCAATATAATTAGTAGTCCTTAAAATTTGTGTGGCAATACCCGTTATAAGCATGAAACCATGTTGATATGATGAAATAATAACAATGCATAATATTGAGTAGAGTTATTGGTCTAAAAGATGTTGAAAGCGAAGAATTCTTTCCACTTTTATAAATGAAGATACACTTATATTTTTTCCGCCTTTATACAGGGTGTCCCATTTTGGGCACTTTTACGGGGTATCTCGGTTATTTTAGAAGATAGAGAGTTGCGGTTTTCGCAACACTGTGCTACTTTTTGTATGAAACTGAAGATGCCGTCAACAAAATTATCATGGCCCTCTTGGTTTTTGAGATACAGGGTGAAATCGAAAATTATCCATTTTGGGACCACCCTCGCATCTCGGTTGTTTTTTATTTTAATGAAAAGTTTAAAAAAGGGTCTTATAGAATTTTTTTCTGTAGAATCCAGTGGTGTAGTTTGATTTTTTCTTACTCTAACCATTTTTCAGTTATGAAGCAAACATATATTTTTTTTAATGTATATTATTGTTGAAGTCAATCGGAAATAATTCAAGCTTTTCAAAAATTCAAGCTTTTCAAAAATATATACTAGTATTAAATTATTTTGAAAATAACGCTGAAAATTTGATTTTTCCAATTTTCACTTTATTTGTAGCAGTAGGCCATGGTTAATCAACTATAAATAATAAGCATCTAAGCAGTTATCACTCTACAACAGACTTCCTACTCAAATTCGAAAAAACAGAATCAAAATACATTTTTTTAAATAATAATGTCTCATTAAAATGACGAATATTGTGTTATTATAATATTGAGTAGATAGTGGGCTCATTTATTAAAAACAAAAAAGCAAATCTGTAAAAAACTTGCGAGACGTCTACGGTACGGATCCTTTATTTAACCACGTCCTAAAACTTATTTGAAGAAAAAATGGAAGCAAAAACAAACCTATTAGGTTACATAGAAGCAACGCGTTCATCATCTTGTAAACACAAAGAAGAAGCTGTAGAGGTAACTAATTCTAAAAAGATACAATTACCATCCATATAAGTTTAAGATACTTCAAAATTTGCACAGGATCCATGTTTGGGAATTTTTAATCGCCATTACACGAAGGAGACCAATAGTTCTTTTGAATGCCATTAAAATAACAAGAAATTGTGCCAGATTTGCATTCGAAAAAATAGTCTCCAACTTGAACAAACATCTCTAAAAGCTCGTCGAAGTTTTTAGTTTTTATTTTGATTCAAATTCAAATTTGATAGTGTGTTGATATTGTTCAGATATATTAGGTAATGTTTGGTTTTAGGTAATACAATAAATAATATTTACTGAACATTATCACAAATAGTAGTTAATAGCGTATAAAATACAATTATTAAGTAATTGAGTTTAAAAGTATTGAGTATCTTGTATCTTAATAATACTTGGATATTCTTTTTAATAGATTAGTCATGGCCTACTGCTACAAATAAAGTAAAAAATGAAATTTTGAGCTTAGTTTTCAGAATAAATTCATACTAATATATATTTTTTAAAAGCTTGAATTATTTCAGATTGACTTCAAAAATAATATACAGGGTGTTCCGTTAAAAAAATATGTTTGCTTCATAACTGAAAAATGGTTAGAGTAAGAAAAAATCAAACTACACCACTGTATTCTACAGAAAAAGTTCTATAAGATAATTTTTTTAAACTTTTCGATAAGATAAAAGACAACCGAGATACGAGGGTGGTCTCAAAATCGATAATTTTCAATTTCACCCTGTATCTCAAAAACTAAGAGGATCATGATAATTTTGTTTACGGCATCTTTAGTTTCACAAAAAAAGAGGCACACTGTCGCGAAAACCGCAGCTCTCTATCTTCAAAAAAAGTGCCCAAAATGGGACACCCTGTACACGATATTTATGCGTCTGTGAAGCTGTGGATTGAATTGGATGTTGTGTCCCGTAGCTTGTTGATATACAGCAGAAACAGTGTAGCGGATAGGACAGATCCCTGAGGAACACCGTCATTTAAAAATACGTCTGTCGAACGCCTTCGATTACAACAAACAGAGATCGGTCGTTTAAAAGCTAAATGTTAAGCCAGTTAACCACAAATGTGCAATATACATATAAACACGAACCATTAAGCACCTGAATGATGAATTTTACTGAACTAAGAAATTGCTCTAATTACATAAAAATAAATGTTATAAAAAACGTACAGTTAGAGATGAACCGTAGCGATAACCCGACCGACCCCTGGATAATGTGTTATTAATTATAAAGCAAGCGCGTTTAATTACGAAACAGCTTCCGCTGATTTAGTTCCCATGGATAGAAATTTTGCATTTTGAAACAATAAGAGATTTACTTACGTAAATTGTAGTGCCGTGTAGAAAACTCGATGGCGTTATGAGTATCTGGTTCTAAAACTAGGTATTTGTCAAGAACTATGCAGGCTAACAGCCGGTTAAATACGACCTGGCCTACATTTTTTCCATTAGAAAGCTATACTGAACTTTTCCTCTTCTACTTCTGTCGGTAGAAGAAACAAAGTTATTGAAATGTGATAATTATTCTTCTTAAAGTGCCGTCTTCAATGAAGGTTGGCTACAATTTCGGCAAATCGTTCTCTAGCCTGTGCAGCTCTTAACAGTGATTGTGAGTTCAGACCGGTCCAGTCCCTAACATTTTTCAGCCATGAACACTCTCTTCTGCCCGGGCCTCTCCTACCCTCAATTTTACCTTCCATTATCAGTCCCAAAAATTCATATTTCCGGCCTCTATATATAATGTCCTAGGTAGCTTGTCTTTCATCTTTTAAGTATTCTCAGGAGCTCTCTATCCATATTAGTTTTTCTGAAAACAGTTTCATTCGAGATATGATCCGTCCATGATATTTTTAGCATTCTGCGCATAAACCACATTTCAAAAGCTTCCAGTCCACGCATCGAACGGACTCCCATTGTCCAGGATTCGGTTCCATATAGTAGAATTGAGTATATGTAAGCTGTCACAAATCTATATCTGATGTTAAGCGATAATGAGGGGTCCGTTAATAGATTTTTCATTCTGAGGAATGCGCATCTTGCGTTTTCTATACGGCACCGTATCTCTGTTTCCTGATTTAAATCTCCTGTTAACCAATATGATAATACTGTGTTGAAAACCGCTGAACTTCGGCGGTCCTTCCAACATTTATTCGCATCCTTGTATAGAACGTTGACACAAAACATATTATAAATGAGGATAAGTTCATTTAAGCCAAAAAATCGCCAAATTTTTGTACTTTTTTTGTTTTTTGCGCGTAGCTGCAAAATCCTGTGTCAAATGGAAAATTTCATTTTATTGAATAATACACAGGACTTTGCGTTGAATGCCATATAAAGCATCAAATTTACATTAGTGGAGTAGTCAAAATCCAATGTTCAAGAGGAAGAAAATTCTACATATGTATATTTTGATGGAGACTTACATTTTGCGATCACATATCTAAAAAACATATATTCCAATTAAAAAATACAGGCAATAAAAGTTGTAGTTTTGAGTCATTTGAAGTCATATATGGTGAAGATAATTATATAAAAATTCTGTACCAAAGCAGCACAACCTCCCTATAAATAATAAAATTTATTAAAGTTTTGTATTACAAGTCTTAAATCTCTAATAAGCATTATCAATATCAATTTAGTAATAAGTAAATCAATCCTAGTTCTCAATAGTTTAGGTGCAGGAACGCTTAAAATTCATCGATACAATGTAATGTAAGCACGGTATAAATCCATGATGATGGTCGTTCATCTGATAAGCTCAAAAGTCGCGACCGCAAAAATTATCAAGGTTCTCTTCATCGGAATCATCTTCAAAGAAACTATTCTCAACTTTTTCTGCTTCTACTGCAGTGTAGGTTCCATTCTCATCCGCGAAGGGTGCTGAATTAGAGCATTACTGGCCGTTGTTGTCTATGATGAGGATATATACATATATGGCCAAGGTGCAATCTCCTCTAACCCCAGCTCAGAGGATCCTTTGGTTTATGATACCAGCGATGGATTTGAAGGTACCCTCGCAGAATATGTTGAGCGGCAGGTGCATTAAGCGCCGGTTGTATAATGCAAGCTTAAGCTTCGGCTTAAGGTAAGCCGACGTTAAACCACGTCAGTTGCAAAACGTCCGTTGTACAATGCTGGCTCAGCCCCCCACTCCAAGCTTAACACGAGCTTACGTAAGCCGAAGCTTAACGCGAGCTTAGCTGAGGTTTAAACCTAACCTGATACAAGTGACCCGATATGTCAAGGATGAACCTTCAAATTGCTTGTCACTTTATTAGGTCATATTTTTTGAAAGATTTGTGTCTAATTTAACAAAGAGAGTAAATAGAGAATTTTTGGTCCGCACATATGTCACTAAAATCGTGGTTATCGTTATTTGGAGTCTGCGCAGTAACGATTTGACACACAGTTAACTTTATTAAACATAACGGACGTGGTTAATTACGTCAGATTAGCGGTATCGTTATTTGTGCTTTTATGGTTATTTTTATGTGACATTTGCTACGTCATCGTATATATATATACATTAATTCAATAATCTCCTCCATACTTTTCTAAATGATAATTTGTCTCGCAATCGACGTCTAGGGCACAATCCGTTTTAATCACGTATTTTGTTTAGAATGTCCAAATTAACCTAAAATTCCTACACTTGTCAACGGTGACAGTACTGACAGTTCGATTTCGCGTCCAAAAACTCTACATTTTGCGACGAAAAGTTATCGTTATTAACGACAAGGTTAACCATAACCATAACGAAATTGTCGTTTGCCGTGACTGACCAAAAACTCTCTAATAAAAGAAGAGAGACAGAGACCTGTGGTCATTGCCGAAATTCGACACAAACTGTCATAAGTGCCTAACAAAAAAAGATAATTTTTCAGATCACTATGTCAGTACGTATTGCTTCATTGATGCCAACTGTAGTGAATTTCATTATCAACCAGGTTTAACTAAGCCGACGATTGTACAACGGGTGTCGACTTTAAGCCTGAGCTTAGCTAAGCTTAGGTTTAACAAAGCTCGTGCTAAACCCGCATTTGTACAACCGGCACTAAAGAATATATTGTGGTCCAATTTATTGAGTTTAACTGCAACGTCTTCTTATAAACATCCTATGTATGTAATTGAATATTGAAGTATATATTTAGTTGGATGATTTATTGACAATTGAGGATATACTAGGTTACCTATTTTCTTTTATGTTTCTTCTTTTCTGATGAATCAATTAGAACAGGATTAGGTTTGAGCGCAATTTGTTTTAGTATGTTCATTTGTTCAGTTCTTTGTTGTGAGTCATGGGCACATTGATTAGTCAATTGACGTAACTGTATGACATGCTGCAATTTTATGTATTTATGGGTGGTTGGAAAAACTATGTATTGTAGTAGTAGTAGTTGTAGTAGTCCTTTATTCATCCCTTAGATCAATAAACATGATACAGGACAAATCAAGGTGTACATACAGTACCGAATACTCTATAAAACCATAAATATATATCCATATGTATACATAAAGTTGTAACTACTTCGAAAACATTGCTTATAATACCTTCCACGTGGTAAAATATACAAAAATGAAATAACACATTAAAATCCATGTAAAAAGACAAAACATAGATAAAATATATCAAATTTGAAACCTAAGCTGAAAGCCAACACATATTCATCGACTGAGTAAAAACAATTGTGCAGTAGGGTCTTGTTAATCTTTTTTTTAAGTATTAAAAGGAAGTTTCTTAAGTTTCTTAAGAGTTGGGTAGTGCGTTGTACAGTTTTACACAATTATATGTTATACTTTTCTCAAGAAGAGCAGTGTTATGCTGTGGAATTTCGAGGATACAGTTATTTCGTGTCCTGTAATTATGGTAATAGGCTAGCGGTTGAAATTTTTTTCTGTTTTTGTGGCAATGAAGTAGTGTTTGCATTATATATACTGATGGAAGTGGTAATATTCCATGCTGTTTAAAAAGGGGTTTGCAATGTGTATCTGGATTAGCCCTAGATAGAACTCGCACTACTCTTTTTTGGATAACAAACACTCTTTGTGATTCTTTGCTACTGCCCCAAACTAACATAAGATAGTGCACCGTATTTGTGTGCAAAATAAAAGGAACGGAAAGCATCAAAATTGGCTAGTTTTTGAAGTTGTGTGAGAGCAAAGCAAAGTTTTGATATTTTGCTGCATACAGAATCTATGTGATCATCCCATTTGAGATTTTCATGTACCTATTTGAATTCCCAAAAACTTATGACTGTCAACTTGTTGAAAGTTTACTTTCCCATCTGTAAAGTTGAAATTATCAATTCTGCCAGCTTTTTTATTTGAAAAATTTATGGCTGCACATTTTTGTAAATTAACTGCTAGTCTGTTGCCAGCAAACCACTGACAAAAAAAATCAATATTTTTTGATACACTTTTTTGAAGCTCCGTAGTTATAGTCGCGCTAATCAAATGAGAGGTGTCTTCAGCAAGTAAAATAGTTTTACCAGTTGTTATATGATTCAGTAAATCATTCATAAAAATGATGAATAAAAGAGGCCCCAGGATTGAGCCCTGGGGTATACCGATATTACTTTCTAAAACAGAGGATTTATTTCCTTGGATTTCTACCAAATGTTTTCTACATGATAAGCAACTCGTAAACCAGTTGAGAGTAGTGTCCTCTGACTCTGTTTGTTATATTTTTGTGTGAGGGTTGACGGATCTCCATCAAGTAACGTTCGACTCCATCGACAAAACGTGATACCTTCCTATTTACCGGGACCGGTTCGCGCCCATCCTGATTTGAGTCCAATTAGCTGAGCGCGTCCCGGCGCATGTTTCCGAGGGTTAGTAGAGTTGATTGTGCGATAATCTCGGTCGGAGGTCTCGCTTCCTTGTAAAGATCGGATAGTAGTACCCTGATGGCAGCCAATTCTAGATTGTGGTAGCTAACAGGGGTAGCAGGGATAAAATATCAATTTGACGAGCTTCAAAATTAATTACTAACTGTTAGTTTTTTAATTAAATTTTAAGAATGTAATCAACATTATTAGAAAAAATATTTGTCCTATAAAATCTATGGTTTTATCACATTGTCCCCCTCCATCCAACATGTATCAATAACAAGGTCATACAAATTTATTACTAACAGCCTGATTTGTTCACTATTGCTTCGTTGATATTTATAAGATTTGACAACGACACTGTCCTATAAATCACGTGGTATGTTATCCCGGTCCTACGCTCAGAAGTTGTCAATACCACATTTTTTCATTACTAACTGTAAGACAAGATATCACATAATAGGTTAACTGTGTTCCCTGTCCAAAGGGAATAATGTCCCAGAAGAAAACAGGTATGTACCGTTAGTCCGACAAGAATTGTCATTTTTCTACTTGCATTATAATTATAAAGTGTAATCTTTGCAGAAATCTATAAGAAATAACTTCATTATCTACTGTATTAGGTACAAAATTTTATTTTAATATATGCAAAAATTAATTTAATCAGCATCAGACTCATCTAACAAATCTTCATCTCCGCTACTGAATTCACTATCGTCTTCATCTCTTTCATCTCCCTCATTTTCATTATTCGTGATATCTGGCTCTGTAATAATATAAACAATATAAATTGCCGAATAGTCAATTTATAAATAGCGATAGTATCATTGGGTTACCTTGTGAGTTGGAAGATAATTCGTCAAAAGATGGACTTTGGGCGCCATCAAACCAATAGTACTGATACCTACCGTCTGCCGTCAGTAATTGTCCATCCAAAGTTTTCTGGTCATTTATTTGTGGGGCACCGCATGTGTGCATTTGTAGTACAACTTCTGAGCATAGGACCATGATAACATACCACGTGATTTGTAGGACAATGTTGCCGTCAAATTGTATAAATATTAACGAAGCAATAGTGAAAAAAATCAGGCTGTTAGTAATAAATTTGTTATTGGTACATGTTGGATGGAGAGGGACAATGTGATCAAACCATAGATTTTGTAGGACAAACATTTTTTCTAATAAGGTTGATCACATTCTTAAGATTTAGTTGAAAAACTAACTGTTAGTAATTAGCTTTCGACGCTCGTCAAATTGACATATTTCATCCCTGCTACACCTGTTAGCTACCACAATCGAGAAAAGCTGGGCGTCCCATCGCAACGAAGCTATCCACGAATATTAGACTTGATAGTAATTATTTTTACACCCGGGATTTGTACTACAACTTCTGAGCGTAGGACCAGGATAACATACCACGTGATTTGTAGGACAATGTTGCTGTCAAATTGTATAAATATTAACGAAGCAATAGTGAAAACATCAGGCTGTTAATAATAAATTTGTAAGACCTTGTTATTGGTACATGTTGGATGGAGGGGGACAATGTGATCAAACCATAGATTTTGTAGGACAAACATTTTTTCTAATAAGGTTGATCACATTCTTAAGATTTAGTTGAAAAGCTAGCTGTTAGTAATTAATTTTTGACACTCGTCAAATTGACATATTTCATCCCTGCTACACCTGTTAGCTACCACAATCGAGAAAAGCTGGGCGTCTCATCGCAACGAAGCTATCCACGAATATTAGACTTGATAGTAATTATTTTTACACCCGGGATTTGTACTACAACTTCTGAGCGTAGGACCAGGATAACATACCACGTGATTTGTAGGACAATGTTGCTGTCAAATTGTATAAATATTAACGAAGCAATAGTGAAAACATCAGGCTGTTAATAATAAATTTGTAAGACCTTGTTATTGGTACATGTTGGATGGAGGGGGACAATGTGATCAAACCATAGATTTTGTAGGACAAACATTTTTTCTAATAAGGTTGATCACATCCTTAAGATTTAGTTGAAAAACTAGCTGTTAGTAATTAATTTTTGACACTCGTCAAATTGACATATTTCATCCCTGCTACCCCTGTTAGCTACCGCAATCGAGAATTTTTGTAAAGGAAAAAGTTGGGCGTCTCATCAAAATGAAGCTACTCACGCAAAATTAGCTTGTTAGTAGTAAGTAGTGAAAATGAGCCTGGGATACCGGACTATTAGAATAGGATTAGGTTTGAGCGCAATTTGTTTTAGTATGTTTACTTGTTCAGTTCTTTGTTGTGAGTTATGGGCACATTTATTAGTCTATTGACGTAACTGTATCGCATGCTGCAATTTTATGTGTTTATGGGTGGTTGGAAAAACTATGTATTGTTATATTTTTGTGTTAGGGGTGACGGATCTCCATCAAGTAACATTCGACTCCATCGACAAAACGTGATACCTTCCTATTTACACGCGCCCATCCTGATTTGAGTCCAATTAGTTGAGCGCGTCCCGGCGCGTGTTTCCGAGGGTTAGTAGAGTTGATTGCGCGATAATCTCGGTCGGAGGTCTCGCTTCCTTGTAAAGATCGGATAGTAGTACCGTGATGGCAGCCGCAGCCGCAGCCGCAGTCGCAGGCGGTACGGCAGCAGCAGCAGCATTGAGTCTCCCGGCAGTCATACGTTATTATCTGAGAGCGAGTCCGCACATATATTTCAAGCGGATGGCGGGCAGCTAGCGACAACCGGCCGACCGTCGGCAAGCCGCAGAAGCCACAAGACCGACCGACTAGGCCATATATTGAGCCTGGTGCTTTTAATAAACAAACTCCGCTGGCAGCTCTCCGCCAATATGGCTTTTTCCTCCACATGGAGGTTGCTGAGCATATAGCCGCGCGGTTGTTTAGTGTCGCTTTTCGCGCTAGATTTAGCAGCTGTTCGTTGGAAATTCAAATGATCTGATTCCGAGGCACAGCCCGAGGAAATTTTAGCTGAAAACACTCCTAGTACGCAAAGCTGTTTGCTAACAACTGTTAAGGGGCCTGGATACACACATTTATACATACGTATTTGCCATGTGAAACACGGACTCACAATTTCTCGCATAACTCACTCTATTTTCAAACTACATATACCGGGTGTCCCAGAATTTCCTTGACACGTGATATTTTCGTAACGAAAAACGGTTCAAGCAAGAACTGAGTGGTACTTTTGAAGGTACTATAGGGTCTATCATACAATGCATTCAAAACATTTTTTTTGTACGCCAACCCCTAAAACTCACCCCCAACTTTTTTCTCAAACAGCACCCCATAGGTTTTCCTACATAAATGGTATCCCCATTTTATTTAAAATCTTGTGATACCTTTAATTTTATATGCAAACTTATTTTTTCCATAAAATCATAAGCATAAGACAAATGAAATGATAATTTGTTTGACGCCTGATATTTTTGTAACAAAAACGGATAAAAAAGAAAAGTAAGTAGGTTCTTCAAAGGTAGTGAATGACCTATCATTCCTTGCTTATGAATCATTTTTTTCTTACTTACCTCCCTGGAATCCACCCCTAGCCAGTTCTTTCAAATTTCAATCCACAATTTTGCCTGGAAAAATAAATTCTTTACTTGAATTTAATTATCGTAGTGCCTTACTTTTTATGGCGCTACTGCAATTTATCGTTAACTTTGGCGCCCGTGTACATGGCACACCCTGCACACGGGGTTAGCGCAGTCCGATGTAACCATAAAACTTTTTCACGTTTTTGCAGTTAGTTTTGTTGTCACATTTTTTTTATTAGTTGATTCATGATAATAAAAAATATTTTCCATACATGTGTTTTAATTAATTTATGCTTACGATTTCATGGATAAACCGAATAAAAATAACGATAAATTGCAGTAGGGGCATAAAAAGTAAGGCACTACGATAATTAAATTCAAGTAAAGAATTCATTTTTCCAGGCAAAATTGTGGATTGAAATTTGAAAGAAGAAGCTAGGGGTGGACTCCAGGGGTTTAAGTAAGAAAAAAATGGTTCATAAGTAAGAATGATAGGTCATTCACTACCCTTGAAAAACCCACTTACTTTTCTTTTTTATCCGTTTCTGTTACAAAAATTTCAGGGGTCAACCAAATTATCATTTCATTTGTCTTATGCCTATGATTTTACGGAAAAAATAAGTTTGCATATAAAATTTAAAGTACCACAAGATTTCAAAATAAATGGGGATACCATTTATGTAGGAAAATCTATGGGGTGCTATTTGAAAAAAAAAAGTTGGGGGTGAGTTTTAGGGGTTGGCGTACAGCAAAAATGTTTTGAGTGCATGGTATGATAGACCCTATAGTACCTTCAAAAGTACCACTCAGTTTTTGCTTGAACCGTTTTTCGTTACGGAAATATCACGTGTCAAGGAAATTCTGGGACACCCAGTATAATATTTCAGAAGGCGATAGTTAAGACCTCATTGAATGACAACTATTTTCGATTTTCTCAAAAAAGTTTTCTAATGTGCACAAAAACTCGCAATGCAAAATCATTTATCCTATAAATGCCTGTAATTTAACAGCCAAACACGATATCAAAAAAAGGTTAAATATTTGCACAAGCGCAAGCTTTCTTCTTCAATTTGCTCTTTGAGTCATTGCTGTAGGTTTAAGGGTAACGTCAGGAGCTTGGAAATGCGAAATTAATTTTTATGGTAACCTTTGGACCTTACCTTTGGATTTGTGGACTTATCTGCCCTCATCTTAGACAGACACACTGGAGAAAGGGAACAGGCGGCCACGCCTCCTCGCTAACACGGGAATACGTCTTTTCTTGAATTCTCAATTTCACTCGCGATACCCTAGACCCTTAATACCTTCCCACAACGTTATGCTGATTTGACGACAAACTGGGCTCCTGCTACAGATGGCCATATACAAAAATAATTTTTTTGACGAAAAATATATACGTTCATTCGACTAACAACTAGAAATAGTTGGGTATGCGGTCAACACAACCAAAACAGGAGGCTCAATTGAAGGAGTACTCTTCGTTTAAATCAAGCTTCCGAAAAATTTTATTTTCTTCATCAGGATTCTACAAAATACAGAAAAAACACCCAAAGTTGAACCAATAGTACTATAAAATAAAGTTTTTAATACATACTGAACATGTGAGGTTTAACAAAGAAAGCATGCTCACTTTCTTGGAACGTAGTGATCTAGTCAGCTACACTATAGTAGAACGGGTAACTATCCTTAATATTCTAAATTCTACATATCTTCCATCAAGAGAAAATAATATTTACACACGGTCACATAGTTAAAAATTCATAAGACAAGACAATTAAAACATTTTAAAATAATTCTTCTAATAATGCTTCGGCCACCGTGTGTAAATGTTATTTTCTCTTGATGGAAGATATGTAGAATTAAGAATATTAATGATAGTTACCCGTTCTACTATAGTGTAGCTGACTAGATCACCACGTTCCAAGAAAGTGAGCATGATTTCTTTGTTAAACCTCACATGTTCAGTATGTATTAAAAACTTTATTTTATAGTACTATTGGTTTAACTTTGGGTGTTTTTTCTGTATTTTGTAGAATCCTGATGAAGAAAATAAATTTTTCGAAAGCTTGATTTAAACGAAGAGTACTCCTTCAATTGAGCCCCCTGTTTTGGTTGTGTTGACCGCATACCCAACTATTTCTAGTTGTTAGTTGTAACTGTGTCGGTCACGACTCACACCTCCTTACGTTCATTCAAGTATACCATGTTTCACTATATGCGCAAAGCTGTAATTATCTTAAACAGAGTATCTGATATTTTTACAAGGTTTTATTGTTATATTATCAATTTAATCCTGGGAAGGTCTTGAACGTAAGAATACCGAAATCTTAAATCAAGATTGGCTCTTTAAGGGATCAGTGTAACATCGTGTGGTCATACTCTCCACATCTGCTATGAATTTGAGAAGCGAGTAAGCCAAAATGATTTGAAATCCCTACGTTATCTGACAAACCCATTGATAGAAGGGCAAAATAAATGGAAATTAATTTTGTTGTTTTTATGTCTGCTGTCAAACAATCAGTCATATGCTTCAGATTTTAAATATACGTTTCCCTCTTTGACGTTCTTCTTCTCTTTTGTGTGCCCTGTGCAATTTCGCACGTCGGCGATCCCTCGTATTCTTCTCACATCATATGTAGGGTGCCATTTTCTGCCTGTCTGAATATTGTGGCGGCATATCTTATTCCGCACCAATCTCTTATATTTCGAAGCCAAGAGTGCTGTTTCCTCCCCGGACCTCGTCGTCCTTCTATCTTACCTTGCAGTATAAATTTGGGTATCGAGTATCTGGCACCTCTAAGGATATGGCCAAGGTAAAAGGGGTGATGCACGTACGAGCAAGTACGCGTACTTATGGCTCGACGACCTTTTTCGCCTGTGTGTCACCGTAAGTACGCGTACTATAAAACCGTCGCGCAAACCGCCGGCGAGCCAACTGGTTTGAAACCTTGCTCGTAGCTTGTCTCGGCTCGTACTGCGAGGGGCGAGCCACCACTTTGTTTTGGCAGGCCATCGATGCGCAACGCTTGTTGTGCTTGGCGTTTGTTAAAAGTTTTGTTTATTTAGGAAAATTATCAAAATCAGTGATTTCAGCTTCACTTGTGTCACCGCGTCGAGCCGAGTAAGTTCGCGAACTTTAAGATAAGAGAAGAAGTTCTCTGTTTACGCCAGCGATCCTCAGTACTCCTTCGTTGGTTTTATGTGCAGTCCAGGGAATGCGGAGGAGCTTCCGGAGTATCCACATTTCAAGTGCTACTATGCGGTTCAATGTTCGTACTTTAAGAGACCACGTTTCTGCTCCGTAAAGAAATATGGGCCAAACATAGCACTTCACTACCCGAAGCCGCAGAGCCAACGGAAGACTTCGTGCTAGAAGAAAGCTCTTTAGTTTAAGGGATGTAGTTTTCGCATACCCAACCAGTGCTCTTAGTTCTTCATCGCAGTCCCATTTACTGTTCAGTGTGGATCCTAAATACTTAAAACGTGTTACCTGTTCTATCTGTTCTCCGTCGACGTTAATTGTTCTTGGGAACTATTGTCATAACCTTTGTTTTCTTGGTATTAATTTGTAGGCCAAAACGTTTACCCAGCAGATTGATTTTATCTACAGTGTGTTGAAGATCCTCATGAGTATTAGCCAAGATGGCAGTGTCGTTTGCGTATCTTAGGTTATTGATTGGAAAACCATTAATCTTAATTCCTCTGTTCTCTCCTTCCAAGACTAGTTGGAAGATCTTCCTACGTAGACATTAAAAAGCAATGGCGACAATATACATCCCTGGCGAACTCCCTTGGTTATACTAAATGTGTCAGTGGTTAGGCATCGTGAACGAACCCTGGTAGCGAGAGGTGGCTAACGATTGAATATAGCCACAATATTAACAAAAAAATAGCTGAAATAGGCATTATAACGCAGTTTATTAGCTCAATAGCAACAGAAATATATATTTGGGATTCTGGTATTATTTGCTAGTCAATGGCCCCTATTAGCCAATAACTTTTTTTACAGAATATTCAGTCTAGTCACCCATATTTTATCAATTTTTATTGTTGTATCCTTCTATGTTCCTATATTTAGTCTCGTATACTTGGTCATTTAACATTAAATTCATTAAACAGTTGCTAGCAAACAGCAAATCAGATAACACTTACATAAATGATGATACCCCGTCCACTTTCTAGTAAAAATTCACGGCTTCTGGAGCATTTTACCACAGTCGACACAGAGATGTCCCCCCGAATTTACAACTGTGTTGCCAAACCGACAGAAAAATAAAATAGGTACTACTTCGGCATATCTGTCAGATGTACTATCAAAGTAATAGCAACTGCTGCCAGATACGATTCTCAATAATGTGATTTAAACATCAAATGGCCAATACCTACCCAAAAGCCAATAACTGCTCATTTACAAATATTAGCATATTTTCAATAGAGGTACTCCACATTTCTCTGTATCCTTAATCCCTTGATATTTTATTCAATTTTATTAGTAGTAGTACTAATAGTAAAGGTCTTTATTAAGACATAAATGTACATAATATTATCCCTATATAGGCGGAGTCTAGCTCATGCTACTCAAATCAACCTATTCAAAGCACTTGACTGACAAAATATAAATGTGAAGTAACATGCTGAAATATAATGAAAAAACAAGTATTGATGAAAATATCCAAAAAAGATAGATATAAATATTATAAGACGCATAATTGCACAAGCTACTTATACAGGAGATAGTAAAATTATGCATGGAGCTGAAAAATTTGGAAAATTGAGACAGTTTGTTTCTTCCGAGCTCGTAGCCTAGTAATTGTAGCATAAAAATTTCAACAGTTTAAAAATATATAATTCAACAAGGTATGTTATACATTTCGGGGGGGGGGGGGGCCTGCCGCCCTCCAAGAGCGCCACCAGAAAATTTTCCAGTGGGGGCGACACTTAAATTGAGTGCTCAAACCAGGGGTATAGGGGGACGAATTTGGTTTTTACTTATAGTTTTTTATGTTCGCTGCTTCAGGGGGGGCATGGCCCCCCTCCTGCACCCCTCTGCTGGCGCCCATGCCACCCTCCCCTCTGGCTACGTGGATGGTACCTGATGTGATTCAGAACATGTTCCAAACAAGGATTGTGATATCTATGCTCCAGCTCACTTTGGGTAGGGTAGAAATTATTTATACTGCCTGGTATTTGTTATGCTTGGGTGAAGACGGCATCTCTCTTTTATATAATATTTGTAAGAGGGTCTGGCCCTCCGGTGTTTGGCCAGATGAATGGTGCACATCCATTTTTGTTCCACTTCATAAAAAAGGATCTTCAACAAATCCAGACAACTCTCGCCTAATTTCGTTAATCTCTCATGCAAGCAAGGTTCTACTACATATTTTACAGTCTCGTTTGGAGGGTTTTATTGGCTGGCAAATTTCTCAGGCGCAGGCAGGTTTTGTAAAAGGACACGGTACGCGTGAACAGATCTTAAACTTAAGACAGATTATTGAAAAAGCCAGAGAGCATTATTATCCCGTTTTTATCCGCTTTGTGGACTATTCTAAGGCGTTTGATAACGTAAAGTGGCCTAAACTGTGGGAAATCCTTATCTCCATGGGAGTCCCTTACCACTTAGCATTTCTCATACAGCAACTCTATGAGTCTAGCTCAGCTCGTGTAAGAATTGATGGTAACCTGTCTGGTCAAACGGCAACCAGAAAAGGAGTTCGTCAGGGATGCGTATTATCTCCGATGTTATTTAACATTTACTCTGAAATAAGATTTGCTGACGATACAACCCTTATTGCTGCTTTTCAGGAAGAACTAGTAGCTCTATTGAACGTTTTAGAACAACACAGTGCAGCATGTGATCTTGGTATTAACTACAACAAGACCAAGGTTATTATCGTAGATAGAGGGCATGACAATCATCGAGAAATAAAAGTCAATAGGCGGTTGTGAGGTAGTTCAAAGTTTTGTGTACCTCGGTTCTTTGATCGACAATTCAGGTAGCTGTGAGAATGAGATTCGACGGAACATTCAACAGGCACGCTGGAGGCCATGACAAAGCTTACTAAAATATGGCGTGACCATAACATCACTAAAGCTACCAAAATGTCACTGGTTCAGTCTCTTGTGTTCTCCATATTTTTGTATGCCTCGGAAACCCTGACTGTTAAAAAGGCAGATCGAGCTCGCATAGATGCTTTTGAAATGTGGACGTGGAGGAGAATGCTGAAAATTCCTTATATCGCCCATCGAACTAATGTTTCCATACGGGATGAGCTCGGTAATCCAAAGAGACTATCTTCCATTATGTCGATGAGAATGCTTACATTCTTCGGACATATACACAGAAGCGATAATATGGAGAAACTTGTAGTTTAGGTTCACGTCCCGAGTGGGCGGCGCCGTGGCCGTTCCTCTACACGCTGGGTGGATACGACGAAACAGTTGCTAGATATGAGTATCAAGAGCGCCACTGAACTGACAGTAAATCGCGAACGACGGCGAGCTACAGTTCTCAAAACTATTGATAATATTCGTCTCGGAAATACCCTAGCTCCGACTTAATGCATTTTACGAGTTCACAACATGTCTGTTAAGACATTGTGACTATGATGATGATTAGTTACCCATTAAATAGTGATTTAGCTGGTTTGCACATTTCGTGGAATAAGAAGTAAAATTAAAAGAGAATACTCATTTCATGTACTTGAAAATGTGGTACCTACTTGGCCGATTTCGTGTATTCGGCAAGTTCGTGGATTGAGCGAAACATATACAGTACCACATACCGTTGGTGATTATGTCCATTTTATTTCCGTTATGCGAAAACTGCCCGACAACTTTGTATCTAACTCATAGTGCCCGCATTTGTTATTATTTAATGTAGACCAGCAGCCGCAGGCAGAAGCATTTTGTATTGCTAATGGCAGAATCGTGTATGTAAGCCAAAGGTATGCATATTGCTCCACGACGACGTGTGCTGATGTGAGTCGCAGGCCCGGGAACAAAAAATAAAGCAATCTTGAACGTTGTCGTGAGGAAGATCCCGCGATGACGCTGGCAAAAAGAGCAAAAAGAGGATCGCACCGAATGTCTCTACAAGGATACCTATATCCGAGATTACCTTCATTTATTACATCGTGCATCAAGATCTGGGATTTGCTTATGAAATTTAATGGGCTCAAACCTTATTATTACCCACACGATAATCTCTACACAATATTTAATATTACACTGCAAACATTAACCGAGCCTGATTACAGTAATTTTAATAAATCACGAGCATAATATATCATTAATATATTTTGCGTTGGTGGGCAAAGGCACAAGTTCTTCGTTCGTTTATGGTCTTTTTTCTGCAGCGGGCCGAAGCTATTATTGTTGTTTATCCTATATTAAACTTGATAATTACGGTGATGGGAAATACCTAATTGATTAGGTAATGAAAATTTTAATCAGACGTTAAATCAATTATAGGGGAAAGTTCTCGCTTCGACAAAGGAAAAAAGTGTAGGTATTAAGTCATCACGTGGCGCAGATTGGTGATATCTGGGATTTATTGCATGCTGGAGGGTATTGCAACTTTATCTCATGGTCCAAGGAAAATAGGTGTTGGCTTTTGGAATTTGGATAATCTGAAGGAAAAAGGCTGTTTCAATAAATCAATGGAGAAGGTATCTGACTTGCAGTGAGACGATGAGATTGGGGAAATATCTTTCTAACAAAATTGAAGAAAAAAAGATCATACAGAATCAACATCACAAGTGTATAGGTAGTCGAAAAATTATATTGTAACAGCTTAGAGCAATGTATGAAGAACTAAAGGAAACAAAATGTAGTCCATACTCATTGCTTCTCCTATACATAAGTCTTCAGTTTAAGTTTAGGCGCATTGATGTTAAATAATTTTAATTCCTTGAGAAGCAAGTTGTATACAGGGTGGTCCAATAAGCGCGCGGTGCGCTCTAGCGGCCGGTGTGTTTAAATTAGACGAAAATGTTTTAAATAAAAAACTTTTATTTTCAAATGCTCTATATTCAGAAAATAATTTCAAAGATGGCGGACTTCCGAATATACCGGAAGTAGGTATCCACTTCCTTATTTTGAATGGAACACCCTATATATTATTACGTTTTTGAAATCAGCATATATTTCTGGTCCAGTTTGTTAACCATTGTTTATGTCTACCAAGCCTATTTTTGGAGTATTCAGCAATGTTTATAAAATTTGACGTCCGTAGTACTTTACAAGAAATGCTAATATCTCGGAAACTAAACGGGATAGAAAGATGCGGTTTTCGGTTTTTAGACACATGTGGTTCTATCTTGGTTTTTAAGATATTTACGGTTTTGTAATTATTGCGTAAGAATTGGAAAAATCGTAGATGGCGTGGCTCGCAGACGAAACAATTGACAGGAAACCTTTCATCCAAAGTGTTTCGACCTCTAATACCAAAATGTGCTTTCGCTCCATATAACTGTAACCACATTGTTCTTAAAAACGCCAGTGGTGAATTTTTCAACAGGTTTTCCAAATTTTTATTTAGAAAGTTTTGGAAAACATTAGTTCATTATGCGGTTTCGTCGACCTTTGAGCTGCATATGACACCATAAATCACAAAATCTTCCTTTAAAAAGTTTGACGGTTAACAGGAAATTACCATCTAACAGAGGTCCTGCTATGCAACAGGAGGTTCTACAAGAACATGGACAGAACTGTTGGTGTAGAAACCAGAGCGGCGTGCTGGCACCCCTTCTATTCAATTTGTACACCAATGATAAATCTGTTTGCTCTAGCAAGAATAGCCCAATACTACAAGATAGGCTAGCTACTCCCAAACCCAGATAAAACTCAACATCCCTATTCCATTTTGATAACCGGCAAGCGAACAGCGAACTGCAAATAGAATGGAATTTGACCAGACTACAGCACTGCCGACGCCAAACCCAGTTTATCTGCAGACCTTAGACAGAACTTTGTCCTAAAAAAAACATGTAGAGAAACTAGAGTTAAAAATTCGAGGAACGGTGTTATTCGCAAGCTGGTAAACTCCCAATGGGAGACCCACCCTGGCGTATTGCGGACACGGTCTCTCACCACGTTCTTTGCTCCAGTCAAAGACACATGCCCCGTTTGGTCCAGATCGATTCATGCTAAGAAACTGGACCGCACCCTGAAGGACACCTGTAGGCCCAAGAAACATTTCAGCAGCCTATTAGCTTCATGGAGGTTTTAAATAGGTTTTAAGGTGACATTTGATTAGAGTTGTGTCTTATGACTGCATTGACGATGGCCAAACGCACTCAGGATCAAATTATCCTATCAACAGGTTATAAGAGCTATCCTTAAAACCTATTTCATATGGTCAATAGTCAATTTAAACTGTAAAGTTTTAATGAAGCTTTATGGTGGTCTCATATAAATTCTGTTAAAGCTATTTTGTCCTTACGACTGCCTTAGGACTTACCAACTTTAGAAGATATTCAATAAAGCCGCCTTAAAACTATATATTTTCCAAGTCAAATAGGCACAACTAAAATCTTCCTTCAAACTTATAGGCTTTAAGGATGCTTATTTTATCTACTGTCGGTATAAACAGTAACCTCTTCTCAACCAACAGCTTCGGGTGGACGAGTTGAGAAGAGTCAGGACACCTTCTTGTCCTTGGGGTGAGAAGTTGCCCCTAAAGGCGGATGAACCAGTAGATACCATCTGGTCAACGGCATGAGGATGCAGAAAGCAAATGGGAAACTATTGCATTAAAGATCTTAAATATATCCCAAGAGAAACTCGTATCTAATATGTGTAAATGCATTTTACGAGTTCACAACATGTCTGTTAAGACATTGTGACTATGATTAAAAAAAATATTTGATGATAAGAAATACCAACGTCATTTCAAACAATTTCAAAGGCTCAAGTCCAAGCACAGCAGCACATAATTATTAATGCACGAAACCACAAAATGATTAGTTTTTAGTTGTCAATTGCAATGTCATACAGAATTGCCAACATCAACAGGTTAACCTACTTATGATATATTACAGAATAAGAAATATATTTTGAGGTTAGCTATTTTAATAGAATTAGGCCAGTATCAAGACCATATTATCCATATGAAGGACTTATAAGTTTTAAGGTGGTTTCAAGAATATTCTGGAAATGGGCGTCTATTGCGCCACATTTTTTGAGTTACTGATTACCGCAATTATTTTATATACGCAATTGTATTTGATAATAGTACAATTCCTAGCGTGCATATCGACTGAACGTATACTGCAAGTAAACCCTTGCATTTTGAAACTAATATATATGCGGCTTTATATTTTAACCTAAAAGAGTTGAATATTTTTCAATTAAGATTTTTAGGGCTATTTTATAAGGTTTCATCAATAAACTGTGATTCGTTTTATTTTTTTCATTGTAGTATTCGAGAAAATTCGGAATTTAGGATCATAAAATAGTAATAGATGATATATATACCTACAATACTCCATGTTGTAAATGTCTAGATAAAAAAGCTTTCCGTTTTCATGATAGAGCACTGATAAAATGTACATAAAACCAACTTATCTTTATACGTCATTTTGTCTACCAAAATATCTACAGGAAAGCAATCTTAAGATGGAATAGTTATTTCATGGCCTCAAGTTATGATGTCTTAAAGCCTAAAGGATTTAATAAAGCTCTAAGAACAGAAGAATGAGTATTTGTCGGAGACCTAATACAGACTTGCTCAAGTACTTGTAGTTTTAAGGCTAGCTTCATCGAAAGCCGTGACAGTTCTCTTAAGTGTGGGCCCTTCCGGCTGTGTGGAGGTTATATCATTGCCTCAATGAAGTTCTTAAAGCAAGTTTGCTTTAAAAGGGTATGAAATACTGAGCTGTATCAGCCTCCTGTATGTTTCGATAAAACTAAAAATGCTTCTTGGGGGATAATCCCCGACCAACTTGGACCACCTATAGATGTAGCGGGAATAGCCCCACCACAAATCAGGTAAGAAGTATCATGTATGGTAGAATGGAGAGGACAGTCATTAGACAAAAGACACCCTCTACATGAGCATAAGCCTCCAGCATCTAGACTCCATCCAGGATAAACTTCAGTGTGTCAACAAACCCACTGGCAGACACCAAGTCAGTCACCAAAGAGGTACTGTGGAGACGGCGGCTAACAGAGAACCATATACCAATTTTGAACCTAACTAAAAGTCTCTCTACCGGACCACAACTGGATTGAGGACCTGGAAACGTCTCAACAGGATTAGATGCCAGATGGACAGGTCCGGAGATAATCTAGTGAGATGAGAATATGCCTATGACCGTTTATGTGCCTGCGGGGAGAACCGAATGGTGGAGCATCTCCTATATTGCCCAACCTTAAATACGCCTTGCGGAATTCAGGACGAACGATACGGCAGTGCAGTGCGCCAGACATTGGAAGGAGATAAGAGATAATACAGACAATCATTTCTGACTTGTGACATCTGGGTTAGTCCGTAAGTGTTTTATTCCTCTAATTACTAATTAATATGTAATAAAAAATATAATGAAATAAAAAAATATAAAACTTATCAACTAATTCCCGTTTTGAATAATTGTAGCTCAGATGCGATTGAATAAATGAAAATCATTATTGTTGTCAATCACGTATCATAGGTTGATGGTTGTGATGGTACTAAATACGAAATTGATTACATATAATTATTCAACGATAAATTGATTCTAAGTTATACTTATTTACCGTAACATGTCATGGAACAGCCACGAATTAGTTAGGTAATAAGTTTTAAGTTTCGTAAAAGGACGCGGTACGCGTGAACAGATCTTAAACTTAAGACAGATTATTGAAAAAGCCAGAGAGCATTATTTTCCCGTTTTTGTCTGCTTTATGGACTATTCTAAGGCGCTTGGTAACGTAAAGTGGCCTAAACTGTGGGAAATCCTTATCTCCATGGGAGTCCCTTACCACTTAGTATTTCTCATACAGCACTCTATGAGTCTAGCTTAGCTCGTGTAAGAATTGATGGTAACCTGTCTGGTCAAACAGCAACCAGAAAAGGAGTTCGTCAGGGATGCGTATTATCTCCGATGTTATTTAACATTTACTCTGAATTTGTGATGAGACAGGTATTGGACAACTGGAATGGCGGTATAGCTATTGGCGGAAGCAAAATATCTAACTTAAGAATTGCTGACGATACAACCCTTATTGCTGCTTCTCAGGAAGAACTAGTAGCTCTATTGAACGTTTTAGAACAACACAGTGCAGCATATGATCTTGGTATTAACTACAACAAGACCAAGGTTATTATCGTAGATAGAGAGCATGACAATCATCGAGAAATAAAGTCAATAGGCCGTTGTGAGGTAGTACAAAGTTTTGTGTACCTCGGTTCTTTGATCGAAATTCAGGTAGGTGTGAGAATGAGATTCGACAGCGCATTCAACAGGCACGGGAGCCATGACAAAGCTTACTAAAATATGGCGTGATCATAACATCACTAAAGCTACCAAAATGTCACTGGTTCAGTCTCTTGTGTTCTCCATATTTTTGTATGCCTCGGAAACTTGGACTGTTAAAAAAGCAGATCGAGCTCGTATAGATGCTTTTGAAATGTGGACGTGTAGGAGAATGCTGAGCATTCCTTAAACCGCCCATCGAACTAATGTTTCCATACTGGATGAGCTCGGTAGTCCAAAGAGACTATCCTCCATTGTGTCGATGAGAATGCTTACATTCTTCGGACATATTCACAGAAGCGATAATATGGAGAAACTTGTAGTTCAGGGTCACGCCTCGAGTGGGCTGCGCCGTGGCCGTTCCCCTACACGCTGGGTGGATACGACGAAACAGTTGCTAGATATGAGTATGAAGAGCGCCACTGAACTGACAGTAAATCGCGAACCATGGCGAGCTACAGTTCTCAAAACTATTGATAATATTCGTGTCGGCAATACTCTAGCTCCGACTTAATGCATTTTATGAGTTCACAACATGTCTGTTAAGACATTGTGACTATGATAATGATGATGAAGTTTTAGGCGCTACTCTACTGAATGAATTATAAAACTTCCCGTAAGAGAACACAGTCAGCGTTATCGTATCTATTATCATCGAAGCAATAATGAGTTTTACTACCATCTGTTGAGAGAAAAGCAGCGTAGTCGGACAGTCCTCGGCTAAGATTATCAAACAATCATCATTAAGTTCGTGTTTCTCTTATTTTCAACCGTGCATCCCTTGAAAATACACGCGCCGCAGATACGCAAATGCGATTTGCTAATTGGACTAAAATACAACTACTTGAAAAGAACCGCAATTACAGAATCACGAATTCCCTATTGCATACATTCAGAACAGTATCGTTTACTCAACCGTATGTTAGCCAAGTTTTGCCGAGTCGAGAGAACGGTCGGAGCTATTGGTGAAGATATCACTGTGGTAGAGACCTCTATCAGTTCTCAACCTAGCAGCTAGTTTTGGTTTCGCTTTCATGAATTTCAGTGGTAAAAATTGTGGCAACGTTAGATAAACAGTAATTTCTAAAGAGTCGGGTTCCCGTAGGGCTTCTGCCGGGTGCTTTATTCTCAGGGCCGTATATAAGAGGGGGTTTAGGGGGTTCAAACCCCTCCCATGAGTATTCCTATGAATGAAATAAACTAATAAAAGAATACAGACTGAAAGTAATCAAGATGCTATATAAATAGATTTTCTGTAAGAAACGTAACGTAGTTCTGTAACTAGCAATAAGTAAATTTTTTGATATTTGTTTAATTTTCTAAAATATTGTTTCTCTCCTACTCAACACCGAGAGATCTAATACTCCCTTATGAGCATTCAGATCTTTAGTTTTTGATAGAAATCTTTTCATGAATTCAGTAACGTCACTTGTAAGTAGAGTCATGCCCACTTCTCTTGTTAGTTCTACTCCCTCAAGTTCAAGAATAGGGCCACTGAATGTATTTTCACGTAAATTCTCAACAACCCTGTAAATTTTTAGATTTTGACAAAGCAGCTACGATACCAACAATATATTTTAACGTAGCATGTTTGGAAACGTCACACCCAACCCATGGAGTGCATGCTGTCAGAGATCCATGTAACAGATTTTTGAAGGCGATGATTGATGAACGATTCCTTAAAACATTTCAATTACAGACCCAGCTTGTCGGACAAGACATCTTAAAAAGTACAAAACGGTTACAAAGTAGGTACTATCAGAGGATAAATGACAACTAATATTTATTTTACGGACTTATATGTTGCTTCAGTAGGGCTTGGATATTAGTTTGTTTCTTATCATTGGTGAGGATCTAATGAAAATTAAAGAGAGACAACTGAAGGAAACGTTTGAAACCCAAAATAGGTATATAACTTTGTATGATCACCGAAAAACTATTCAAATGTACGGTGATATTTTTTGGCCACAGAAATGCATTGATACCATTTTTTTATGAAAAATAGCATTTCTTTATTAAATTTAAGAAATTTTGTAAAAGAGTTAAGGTTTGCTTTGCTACTCTGTTTAAGTTAATTTCACCCTCATTTCATCTTGAAACAAATACTAGGTATAATCTTTATAATATGTACTTAGTACAAATAATAAAGACTTACTGGTGACGTACTAAACCAAACACACTGTTGTGGTTATAGCAACATTTTATATGAACAGATCTTCCGTGCTACGTACCTTTGGGTAGTTATTAATTTTAAGGGTTTCATTACATTTTAATCTAATATGCTTTTAGTTAAGTTTTGACCTATACTTACTTAAAGAAACCTGAGAAACTGGAATCATTACTTCTGGATCTGCTCTTCTTAATCATAGATGGCTATTCCATTGCAACTGATGGTTAGCTGATATTTATGAATAATATGTTATTTTACACCTTACACATTTAGAAATGTTTCGACAATCTATCCCCTGAACATACCATGCATGAAATATGCAAGTATCGAAGAAGTTATGCAACGAAAGAGGGTTGCTCTTTGTTATGAAAGTCAGGAATTCTGCTGATATTGCTTAGAATGACATGTGTTACGTGTCGCAATCTGTCTATGGGTGGCCGAGAATAGAGAGAAATTTGCAAAAGTTGTTGTTGAACTGTTTTTTCAGAATGCCCACACCCTATAAATTAATGTGATGTTTAGTACAATATTACACATATTTGTACAAGTAATCACAAGGAGACGTAAACATCCAATGATGTTTTTTCAGAATTGTGATTCAAGTGGCAGTTATCTTTTCAATCTTCTGGTCTCAGTAGCAGAGGCGGTAGTAGTGTATCAGAACGATCGTCCAGTCTGGCGTGGCGTACTTCTTCCTTGGATGACATCCTTTAAATATGGAGTCTTGAAGTCTCTACGGAGGGTATGGTTGGAGATATACCACGGTTCAATCCCTCTGATGATTTTGAATTGAGCTCTTGGGATGACTGCTGTATTTCATTTGCTGACAACCCCATATGTCCAAATTGGCTTAATAGTAGCCTTATAAATGAGTAGTTTGTCTTCTATTGCTAGTTTAGATGTACGCCCTATGAGCCAGTTCAGTTCCTAAACTCTCTGGTCAAGTTGTTTTCTTTTCTATGTTATGTTTAACGTCCAGTTGGGCTCGCTGTCCATATGCAGTTCTAGGTATTTGACGTTTTGTTGCTATTTGGTTTAATGTTACTGGGGGAAATTGGAGTTTGTAGAGATTGTGTAAATTTATTTTCATTCACTTCAATTTTCCATCTAACCAGCACCTTCCAATGATATCTAGGTAGCTGTTCTCTGAGTTTGTTTGAAACCAAGAGAGGCTTTTTGTCGATCGAAAAGATTGCCTCATCATATTCAAATGTACCCACTAATGTTTTGTTAGTTGTCGGTGAATCGTATGTATATGTATATGATGTATAGAGGTGGACCGAATATCCTTCCTTGTGGGACACCCGACTTTATTGGGGAGCGGCTCGAAGTTTCACTATTAACGATGACTTCGTAGTATCGATTACTTAGATATGAACGCAATAGGTTGAATTATGTCTTGGTAAGCATTTGTGTTGTTTAAATGTAAAAGAAAAAGGAAAATAGTAGTAGCAGTGTAGCTGTGGGGCGGACGTGCCTGGCAAGAAGGCTCCAGTAGGCCTTTTTTTGCCATACCCGAATATCACCAGCCTTCATTTGTCTGCCTCTCGCTCCAAGCCAAACCTTCCCGACCCTTTTACAAAGGTCAGTATGTCGGCCCAGCTTAGGGAGGGTAATTCTTCTGGCTGTCTATCGGATATAAAAATTTGGTCTCAGCACGCCTAGCAACTCACATTTTGCAAGAAAGTGGTACGACGTTACATCGGCCAATCCACAGCACATCATAGAGTTCTGTTCGATTCCTAGAAAGTCATAGATGCCACGTGAGCCTGCAGTGCCCCGTCAGAACACCAACGAGGTTTCTGATTGTCCACCGGCCTTGGTTCCGTAGCCATGCTGATCTAGATGTGTTATTAAATCCTTGGCTTTGTTTGCATCCATCACTTTACTCCCACTGTTTGTCTAAGGTATACTTCGCCCACTTTTTGAGGGCTGCCTACTTAATCCTATAACGGGCTCCGGGCCCACAAGCTGTCCTGCGGTGCCGAGTCTGGACAGCCTATCGGCTTCCTCATTACCAGGGACTCCCGTATGACCCAGGAGGGAACCACAACAAGGTAACTTGCTTCAGCCTAGCCAGCTTTTTCAGCCTTTCCGCGCACTCCTGAACCAGAGGTGCCTTGGTTCTGCGCTCTCTGTCAGAGCAGATGTAAGCCTTCTGGTCTGTGCCCCTTCTCACCTCTTCATTGCATGCAGCAGAAAGTACATATTGCATATACTTCTGCTTCGAAGATGGTGTCCGTGCCATAGAGTAACTCAGTGGCGGATTTAGAGGGGAGGCGAGAGGGGCGTACGCCCCCCCCCTAGAGCTCTACGGAAGCACATTATATTTATATAAATACCAAAAGTTAAGCTTTTTATTGCTTTTCAGACTGCAGCTGCTCTGGTTCCCCCGCCCCCCTAGACCTGTAATGGGAAGCATAATCACACGGAATATTTGTATGAATAGCAAAAGTAGGTTTGAGTGCTTTAAAATTAAAGCTGATCGAGCGCCACTGGTCCGCCCCCCCCCCCCCCATAGAAGAAATACTAAATCCACCACTGAAGTAACTCGCCCGTACTCCCAGATTTTCCTCATACATCTCGGCTCCTGGGGGCTGTCCACTAGCTAGACAAGTGCCGTCCGTCTGAAAGAGAAAATGACTCAATGTTTATGAGCAGCATTATGCCGGTTTTCCAGGTTTTCCAACAAACGGACAAAGCAATCGCAAAACACAAACTCCACTTGTCGAGGAAAACAGAACTGCAACATTTCGCAAACTGTTTGAAGAGGGCGTGTACTTCGTCCCACTCAAAGACGTTACATTAGAAGGTTTCAACAAGTTTTTAAACTCAGGTCTGCCGGATGGAAGTGGTTGTGTTGTGTTACCTTAGAGTTTTCGAATTATTTTCGTTCTGCTTGTCCAGATTTGTACCCGGCGAATGCAAATTGCAGCGATGGTCAAGTATTCTTAATCCCGGATATGAAAATTGCAGCGGCTGGTTATTTTTCCATTTCAGGTAAACATGTAAATTGCAGCGGACGACCCTCTGTTAGGGATAGAAGAGATAGTAATTACTTATTACCAATTTGACATTTTTATGGAGTGCTGAATGCATATTTGCTGACGGTACTTTTCCGTACAGTACAAAATTCTTCAAGCAGCTGTTTACAGCTGTTTACAATCCATGGACTAAAGAGTGGATATTACATTTCATCGGTTTTCATATTGTTAAAAGATAAGTTATTAATACCTTATGAAAAATGTTTTGCTATTTTCAAAAATATTTGTTGTAAAAACAGTTTAAATTTAGAACCAACAACTGTAGTCATAGATTTTGAAAAAGCAATACACACTGCAGTAAAAAATGTTTGGCCTGAAGTTCAGATTGTTGGGTGTCGATTTCACTTAGGTCAAGCGTGGTGGCGTAAAATTCAAAGTCTAGGTTTAGCGAGTGAATACGAAAATTTGACCGATATTGGTAAATGGTTAAAATATACATTTGGCTTACAATTTCTGAATCCTAACCAAGTAGGAATTTAGCCTGCTGATGCAAGGGTGTTTTTATATGCAGACTATTTAGTCGAAAATTATATATCGGGGGATTCTGAGTTTCCTCCAGAAACTTGGGCAGAACACTCTGCCAACACATCTCGCACTACCAAAGCCTGTGAATCATTTTATGCGCACTTTAACTAGAGTTTTTATAACAGCCATCCATCGTTTTATTAATTTTTGTGGAGTCTTTGATAAATACTCAAACAGACACATACATTAAAATGAATAGTGTCAGAATAAAGCACGCTCCAAATGCAACAACTAAAAAGAAGCAAGATTTTTTGAATCACTAACAGAAGTAGGTAAGTAAATGCCACCCAATTGTTGCCTCAGATAAAAATTAATTTGACCTATCACATAATATTATTTTTATATAGTATTTTGCTATACAAATCCAAATTAATTTTTAGAATACCTCCAAACAGGTAGACTAACCCTAATCTACCCCCTGCGGCGATGCCGATAAGCCGATAAGGGATCCTCGCTGCAATTTTCAACATCTTTTATGGCCACATTTAAGATTTATAAGATTATATCCTAACCGCGGCTGCAATTTGCATCCGCCCTTTGTACCAAATAGTTTAAGTAAGTATAGATCAATACTAATAATAAATTATAGTGCCTTCTATTCGGGCACGGAGCACATTACATTTTATTTTCATTATTATACTAAATCCGTGACACATGCAATTGTTTACACTTATTTTTTTCCAAGTACAAGCAGGTACAAACCAGCCAAAACCAAGAACAAGAAAATAATCTCGAAACATTGCTTGATGAATACTATAAAATATGTACTCCTGACCAATGAAAGAGGGTGAAAAACAATAACGAAACTCGAACATAATGTAGTCTGCCTGATAGAAGCAAGAGTTTTAAGTTTGTTTAAGTTTTGCCTTTGTTTTTCAGGGTCCAGAAAACACAAACAAAACATAAACTCAACTATCCGTTTGGTGGAAAACCGGCATTATCTGGAAACCTGAAAACACGTGCAGGAAATAGCAGCTGGTTGAAATGCTTTATCACTTTCAGAATTATGTCTCTTTACCACCCAACGACAAATAAGTTGAAACAGCCGCACTGGAGACACTACCCAATTGGAAATTCTTCGAGTATCCATTTACAGTTACCATCGGCACCGCTTAACAACACTTAGCCGACGTCGGTCATTTTAAGTACTCCAAAATTTATAAATATTGAATACGACACTTCGACAAGTGAATCACCTTTTTTTACGAACAGATCCGAGATTTGTTCAGTATACCGAAAATTCGGATACAAGGCATTGTTTCGATAGCACGTGTAGTATTTTTTATATTCCTCTTCGGGGGACTTATTACAATCCACTAACACGTGGTACGTGCCCGAGAAATGGACGTGACCCCTCCAGTTCGCCTTTAGAAACAAAACCTCCATTATCTTTTATTTTTCAGCTGTGATTGTTGGTAGGTTTTGGTGGTCGATGCAATGAATAAATAATTGAAGAGGCACATGCAGGGCGACGCAATGGGTATACAGAGCAGGCTTGGCTAAAACTCTCTCTGGAAGGGTTTGAACCCCTTCCAGAAGCACCGTACATTAACAAAGGCAAGTAGGGTCACTCGCCGTGTCGACTTTGATGTGAGTCTCACAAATGCGAGCCGCCTCGATTTGAGAGGGGTTCCCTTCATGCGGACTCGTCTACTTACAGGGAATCCGACTGTGCGATTGTCGACGTCAATGGTCGAGGTGCACTTCACTTATACGGGGGTCAATAGAAATGAATTCTGTAGTATAGATAGAATATAATTTATTATTCAATAAACCATTCACCACAGTAACTGCAGATGCAGCTACTGGGGTGGCAAATAGCTCAAGGAGTATTATAGGTCATGCTTTGTCAGATAGATGTAGTAATTTGAAATGTACGATTCAAGTAGTAAGTAACTGTAACAGTCTGATCATTCATAATTTGTTGTCAATAACCTTAAGTGTAAACATAAAAGTACTTGCGACAAAATACAATGAAGAAGTAAACAGAATAGATCATAAAAAAATCATCTCAGACGTATAAAACAAAATTTATAAACAAAAAGTTAAAGAACCGGGAAACGCGAATTTGGAAAATGAATTTAAAAAAACTTATGATTCAAGTCAATAATAAAATTAAAGTACTAAAAACAGATATTTTAAAAATCAATGGGAATTAGTAGGCACAAATATAAAAAAGCAATGGGGCTTGTAAATAGGATTTTCAATAATAAAGAAAGTAAAATGCAGACTGATTATATCATCAAGGACCAACAGGAAATACACAATAAACTAGAAATTGTAAATCATCTTAATGATCATTTTGCTAATATTGGTGCTAATATTGTTGATGCCTTGTATGTTATTGCAGCCATATATAGAGCATGTCTCCGGAATTTTCTGTGAGATACGCGCAAAACGATCAATAGCACACAAACACTACTTATGTATTTAGGCACCCCGGTAGATCCGATCGATTGTATCCCGTGCACCGTGTCACGTGTTAGGTGGTGTTAGGTGGACTGACCCTGTAAACCACAGCTGTTAGCGCATCGGCTACTGCTCGAGATCAGCGAGTGCCAGAATCTGCCAGCTTGCGTAGTAGCCGAGAGCAGAGTTGGAAAGGCAACATTTGGGGCGGAGCTTAGAGTGACCCTACTTGTTTTAGTTAATGTACGGTGCCAGAAGTAAGGGCTCCTGTTCCCAGGCAAATTTGCGACCTCTGCGGGTTGCCGCTCGAGGATGGGAGGGAGGGAGGTGAATTTTGTTCTCTCCATAAACTATTTGAACCTTTATTGGATAGAATTTATTAAAACGACGTAATTTTTCGAAAACCATCGCGAAGCGGAGTTTCAGCCCCCCTCCTCCACATCTCGAGCGGCAAACCCCCGAGGTCGCAAACTTAGGTGTTAGGTGTACAGCCATGGGACCAACTTCTTTTCTTTCTGCCTTTTGTCCTCAAAAGTAGGACTTAACGGTTGGCTAATATCGGTAGTAGGCAGCGATGTGTTTCTAAATGTCGTAATTCTTTTTCAAGCCTAAATGTGTTATTTAGACAGCTGCAGATAATAGAGATATGAGAAATGTTATCCTTTTTAGGAGAAAGTACGTAGTAACTACTATAATACATAATTTCACTTAACTCCATAGTGATGGAATCATATTTTCCCAAAATCGAATTAAATATATTTTGCCATATTTTGCCTTTTCAGGACTTATTTTATGGCAAAATTTGACAACACGACAACGTAGTCGAACGTAGGGTCCAAAAAGGCAAGAGTTAAGGTGTTTTATTTATTTTTGTTACATTCTTATGTGTTATAAATGTTTTAGTTGTTTATTTTTTTTGTCATAGTTTTGTGTTGTGTGTTAGTGATGTTTATTAAATAAAATTATATCTCAAATTCTGTAGCTTTCTAAACCTAAAACTCATAGTGGAATATAATATAAATGGAGTTTGTTACATTTATGGGATTAATATATGCATTTATTTTATTGTATCTAAGGTCTATGAATCCTTTTTCTTCAAAAACTCGAAAAAAAAAAAATAAAAATATAAATGTGAGATCACACCAATTTTTCTTATCTATAAACTGATTTTAAATATTATTTTTTATATAGAGGGGGAGGCCCAGTAAAAACATATTGCGGAAGGGCCCCCGAAGACCTCGGCACGCTACTGAAAGTATTACAGAACTTTTTGATAGTGTTCTTTGACTTATTTAGTACGCGATAAAATTCTGATTTTAGTAAAAATCACAGACCTCCCCCCAAATTTGGGGCACTGTTGGTCGCACACAAAAAAATGTAAAGACCTAAATTGTGAACAATTTTGTTGTCGCCATATAATCATTGAACTTTTTTTCGATAGCACCACAACGACGCTATTTGTCGAAAAGCGTCCCAAAACAGTTTTCGTGTATTTAAAAAAGTGTTTAAGTATTCAAATAAGCAAAGTTGATGACGGTTGCTAAGAAACGAAACGTCAGATTGAAAATCTAATAACAGCAGTTTATAGCAGAGAAATGAAATCGCCAAAAACGATTTTTCCCAAATATTTTTGGTAGTACTCAGAATTTTAAAATTTTTTAAGTGTCATATTGCCGGGTTCAGCAAGGATCAACTTTTGTCTAATTTAATCATCTTTGTAAATCTTCTGGTTCATCTACGAGATCCCTGCAGTGTGCATTCTTAAGTGGGACACCATGTATGGCGCACAGGTAACAGTCACACGTGAGAAGATAATTCATTAACTTCTGGTTTCAAGTGCAAAATTCGTTAAATTTATCGATTTTTAGATTCGACAGGACTTGTAGTATGTGTTTACCCACAGCCTGCTAAGGGGGGGGGGGTACTGCCCCCCTCTGCCTGTACCTGGCTACGCCCTTGACATGACAGAGTAAAATAATACCCTTCATATTGGAGGTTTAAATAGATGCACATAACTGAATCGACTCGTAGTTTGGGATACGAAACAAAACTACATTATGGATTTTTCTTATCGATAATTTCAATACTTATCGATAAATTACCTAACCATATCGCTAGATTTATCAACATAATCCAGCGACTGAGTCTATTAAGCTGAAATGTTTTTGTTTCGAATAATAGAATAATAAAAATCTATGGCTGCTCATATTTGAACCGCAATACATTTTGTTATAGTTCAGTTGAATAAATACAATTTCCACCACCTTATCCAATAAACAGCGATGTTAAATGACTGCTATTAATTTTTTTAAACACTTTCTTACTCTATTTGCCTAATTTTCCATTGAACCTTAACACATATGCACTTTCGAAGCATTGAAATAAATTTTCAAGCACAGATGTAGGTTGTCAGAATGTCTAAAGGTCAAGAGGTGACAGATCTGGGCATCTGGGCTCCACGCAGGCCATGGGATTGGTCAATTGTCAACCCCTTTCCCTACTCATTTGTTCGATAATGTAATAGAATGAATAAAAATCTACGACTGCTCATATTTGAACCGCAATACGTTTTGTTATATGCTCAGTTGAATAAATACAATTTCCAATAAACAACGGTGTTGAATGACTGTTATTGATCATTTTAAACACTTTCTTGCAACATTTGCCTTATTTTTCATGGGACCTTGACACCTACGCAGCTACGAAGCATTCAAATAAATGTTCATGCAAAGATGTAGGTTGTCAAAATGTCTAAAACGTAAAAGTCAAGAGTTGTCAGATCTGGGCTTCACTCAGGCCATGGGATTGGTCATTGGTCAACCCCTCTCCCTATCCATTTGTTCGATATTGTACTGTTGATCATTTCTTCGGGCACTTCAACCTTCAACCTCTGATAGTATAGCTTTCTTGAAAGGTTTTTCTCAATACTATAATAATAATATATTATTTAGCAGCGCATTCACTGAGAAAACGCTTTCATTAAAAAAAACATTTCATAATAAAGGTATTAAAGCAACCAAGTTTGTCAATCCTAAACAAAGACGTACGAATTTTATAAACATAGGTGATGCTTGATTTAAACATTTACATCTTTTATTTTTCAAGGCATAGACATATATCTATGTTATTGCGTACCGTTTTTAATACGCTACAAAACCAGGTCTTCAATAATAGTTTTTTGGTTAATTTTTAGAAGGACAGGGAGGTACCTCCGCAACTAGATTGAAATATATGTACTTTTGCTAACACATGTTGATAAGTACATGCTATTTTGCTAATAATTTAGATACAATAAAAAAATTATTTAGTTAGTTAGTTAGTAGTTAGTCTATTGTGTTTATCACTTATTAGCCAAAACAGTATGGTCTGGTAAAACGGGATATTGGCAATAATAAGGAGCCCAATCTGACAATTGCTGGTTATTTATTTATCGTTTATTTCCAACAGGTTGAACCCAATTACAGGAAATGCAAAAACAAAACAATCAGATATAAAAGTGTGAAATAACATTATAAAATATCGAAAAAGAT
Organism: Callosobruchus maculatus; assembly: GCA_951848785.1. Lineage (NCBI taxonomy): Eukaryota > Metazoa > Arthropoda > Insecta > Coleoptera > Chrysomelidae > Callosobruchus > Callosobruchus maculatus. The sequence goes on from CATOUR010000007.1 coordinate 4,348,679, forward strand.
GTATCAACTAAATCTAAAGGTGCTCAGTATTATTCAGCTCGGATTTATAGTGGCTGATAATTGACTCACAGCTGTCATTATAAATATCACAATGTTTACAAATGGAGTTGAATAACGAGCACATAACATTTAAAGGAGATTTTAACATAATGTTTGTATGATAGGGGTTACAATAAAAAAGCGGTGGATGGCGGTTACCTAACCTTGGAACACAAATGTTAACTTGTCCCAAAAGACAAGGACAATCAGTTATGCCATTCATTAGTCCATATAAAAATGATAACGCAAAAGCATTCCGTCTTGTGGATAACCTATCAATGCTAAACATTTCCAGCAGTGTACTATGACAGAATCCTCTGGGTGGGTAAACACCAGTACATTTCAGGAAAAAATATTTTAAAGCTTTCCGCTGAATGGCTTCAACTATATCAATTGAGTTTTGGTAAATAGGAGACCAGATTAGGGTTCCGTATTCTAACTTGCTTCTAACAAAAGAAAAATATAGTATCTTCAAGCTATTGACATTAGAGAATCCCTTCCAATTTCTAATACAAAATCCAAGCAATCTTGATGCAGCAGATGTAATATGATTTATGTGCTCGGTAAATGTCAATTTACTATCAAATATGACTCCAAGATCTTTGAAAGAGGAACATCTTTCTATAATCTGGCCGTTGATGTTATAATCATCATAAATCAAATAGTTTGACTTTCTCGTAAAAGACACCACTTTGCATTTAGATATATTAATAGTGAGGAAATTACGCGAACACCACGAGGAAATTAACGTCAAATTATTTTGCAATACGGCACAATCACCAAACGATTTTATTGATGTGAATATCTTGAGATCATCCGCAAAAAACAGATGCAGGCATTTAATTTCGAAAGACAAGTCGTTGATGAAGATTAAAAATAACGATGGTCCGAGATTGGAGCCTTGAGGCACTCCAGATGTGGCTTCATAGTAACTTGACCTAAATCCACCGTATTCCACATACAGCTTTCTTCCACGGAGATATGACCTCATAAGCGACAAGAGCGATTCAGATAGACCCACTACTCTGAGCTTATCCAGAAGCACGAAGTGATCAACTTGATCAAATGCCTTCTGGATATCAGTGTAGATGACATCCACTTGCCCCTGCGAATCTAGCACTTCAGACATGTATTGAGTGATCGAAGTCAAGTTGGTAATAGTGGATCTATTGCTCATGAAACCATGCTGATTCATTGATATCATACCCTTGACAGACCAATAGATAGTGTCGTAAACAATGATTTCGAACAGCTTTCCAAAGTTACTCAAAATGGCTATTTGACGATAATTAGATACATCAGCAGTAACTCCACCTTTATGAATCGGACAAATTTTTGTCATTTTCCATATATCTGGATATTTTCCTGTTGTTAGTATTAGGTTGAATAATCGAGTTAGTGGCTTGGAAAATATATGTATGCAATCTTTTACAAGAAAACTGGGAATACCGTCGCAACCAGAGGTCATTTTATTTTTTAATTTTTTCGATGCTTTAACTACATGCTCTTCAGTAATAAATTTCAAAGAAATCGTGCAGCTGTCGGTGTAGAGAGGTGAGGATAAAGACCTTGATGGATCAGACTGGATAAAAGCCGTAGAGAAAAAATTGGCAAAACTGTCAACTATGTCCTGAGGTGTATCGAAAGCATAACCGTCGTGCATCATTTTTGAGGGAATTCGAGATTGTTGCTTCTTAATATGGACAAAAGACCAAAATCTGTTGGGGTCAGTTGCAATGGAATCTTCCACTCTTTGAATATATGCAGAATAGGCAACGCTGATCTGATTCTTAACCAACTTTCTGAGATTATTAAATTGGGTCAGAAAATAAGTAGTTCTGTATCTATTCCAGTTTTTCCTGGCTTTGTCTTTTCTGCCTATATTTGTTATGATTTCTTTTGTGAACCAAGGAGGGTATGCGCGAGTGTTATTCCTATATTTAGGAACATGTATTTCAAAGATATTATTGATAATAGAATACAGAATAGAACAAGCATTATCAACATCACCTGCATTATCTAACTGTGACCAATCTACACTAAGAAAGTTATTATACAATCCTAAAAAGTCAGCCTTACGAAAATTGAACTTAGGAGTATTACTGAACGAAAATTTCTTTTGTCTACAAGATACACTAAATTCAAAAATGAGCGCAGGATGATGAACATCCTCCTTAATTAGCGGTGAAACATCTCTAGATACCTCAACATCAACACTCGCTAAAATAAGATCGAGTAATCGACCGTTCTGATTTACAATGCTATTAAAATTCTTTAAACCACAAAATGAAATAAAATTGTTAATGATATGAAACTTCTGATCTTTTATATCACTATTGAATGTAGCAACGTTGAAGTCACCAGAGATGATGAAATTGCAATTCATGAACACATTATTGAATATTTCCATGGCTTCGAGATAGGTACCAAACGTTTCTAATGAAACTGAGGGAGGGACATACAATGAATATATAATAAAAGTTACATCTTTGATGACTATCTTGACGCACACAGTATCAATAAACGGAAAATTGTCGCGTAAGGTACTAGTGTCAATTCTTATTGCATTGAAACAATGTTTTACAGCTATCAATGCCCCCCCACCAGCAGCTAGACCAGTACCCAAAAAGTCGCGATCGCATCGAAACACAGAGTATTCAAGCGGAAAAATTTCACTATCAAGCACACTGTCTGACAGCCACGTTTCACTTAAACAAATTATGTCGAACTCGTAATCACTGACTGCATTGAACAATGTTACTGACTTCGAGTTGAGACCTCTCACATTTTGATAGGAGCACCTAAGATTTACTCGTTGGAGGTTTCTTGGACTGTCATTGGGTTCAGCTAAGCGTTTAAACGAACAATTTTTGGAACTCCATTAAAATATTTAATTTTGAGGTCCTCTTCGCCCTGAGCTATCCGTTCATCCAGTTTACTCTTCAAGTGGCGATAATGCTCCATCTGTTTGGGAGTCTTATCGAAAGATATCGAGACTCTTTTGAATTTATCGCGACTTTTTAAGTTGTTAGCCTTTCTAATAACAGCATGGACCATATCTTCAGATTGCAAAATAGCTTTAATTGGTCTTTTTGAACCTTCTCTAAATTTTCCAATACGTATAACTTTAATATTATGCCCAGTGACGACACAATCCACAGCTTCGAGAAGATTCTCAACAGTTGCCAGATCTGCTGCTAACCTACTATCCCTATCAGTAGTAACCGGTTCGGGCAAGCCAAAAATCATTAGATTTTTTTTGCGCTTCTCTCTTTCGCCAATCTCTTGAACAACATCCTCAAATGTGAAAGGATCTGAGCGATCCGGCCTACTGGTAGCTTGAAGGTCATTAATCTTAGTTTCTAGCGCGGAAATTTTACTAGCAAAATCTTCTTTAAGGGCTACCATCAGGCTTTTCAAATCACCCAATTCGCCCATTAGTTTGCCACAGTTGTTGCATAGCAACTTGACAGAGCGCGACTTACTACGAGTAACTCTTACCTCGTCCGCACTGAGACCTACACACGTGAGATGTACATCCTTATTGCATCCATCGCATGGTATTGATGACCCCTGACGAGAGGTGCTCAAAGAGCAGTTGGGGCATTTGGAGGCACTCATATTTTCCGAATTTCGAGAAGGTGCGGCAACACTGATTCTGTGTTTCTGCAAGTGCAGTACGGCCGGTGCGACCAAAAAACTAGCAGCAACTTGATGCAAACAATACTACGGACACTCCCGGTACTAACCAACTTCAACATATACTTTTTATAATTGAATTATCACTATTTTCACACTTTTAAGCTATGTAAATAAAGAGCGTGTTGTATATCGGTACTACGTTGCCGTTGCCGTAATGTGTTGATGTGTTATAACTTATAATCGACGTAAATGAAGTATCTTCAGATGTAGCAGGTGGTTATTCTAATGTATTAATTGTTAATCTGTAGTGAGCTACAATTGACAATTTCAAAAGGTAAGAAAGGTAAGGTTATGTTACATGGGCGCTAGCAGAGGGGGGCAGGGGGGGCCTAGCCCCCCTGGAGCAGCGAAGATATAAAACTTGTATAACCAAAAAGCGAATTTGTCTCCTCTGCCCCTGATTTGAGCACGCAATTAAAGTAAGTCGCCCCCCCCTGTAAAATTTTATGGCGGCGCCAGTGTTGTGTTATTTGGTTTTGTGGTTTTGTTTGAACAAGCAAGTTAAATAAAGGTGGGTATTTTTTACGCCTTTGTAGATAATTGACAGTTTTGTGATATTTGTGGAAGCGGCATCAATTTCCTTTTTGGAAAAATTTGAAAAACAGTTGAAGTGGTCCCACATAACAAAAGTATATCCAATGTACATACATTGGATATCAAATCAATGGATATGTATATCCACAAATGGAGCAAGGATGTCCAATGGATGTCAAATAGACATCAAAAAAATATACATTGCATGTACGTTTGTCGCGAACTTTCACATCCATGGCATATCCACTGAATGTACATATGGACGTCTAATGTACATGCATATTATATACACTGTACATACAATAGATATATACACATCCATGGTATATTCATTAGATGTACATTCATGTACTTTTAATGCACATGCATAGTGTATGAAAGTTTAATGTAGAGGCAGTAAGAAAAACAAACTTCATGCTTTCATTATGTATTGTTATAAATTCAATTTCTAATTATAATAATAATACTTGGCAAAATCGATTACTGTGATTGTCATCTCTTTTCTGTTGAATGGCATGTCTAAAATCACAAAGAAAACAAGGTTATAAAATTTTGTAGGTGGTTTGTTCCGCTTATGACTTACCGTCAAACGCTGGATGTGAGTGTTATCAGTAGTAAGAAGATAAGTAACATTGCACAATATTTCACTCGATCAGGTAATCAGGCACAACCAGCACCAGCACACACGCGAAGGACGCGAACGAGTCGTACGACGGAATGACTAGAAATCAGCAATGGCGGCACTAGTTGTACTTCGCGCAGGCGTAAACTACTAGATGTATATATGATACATAGACCAACATCTTATGTATATTCACATATGGATATACCTACGTGAACATACATAGTATATTACACTAGTGTATATCATTTTTCATATGTACATTTAACGTCCTATGAATATTCAAAATATACATGTTCAAACTGGAATATCTAATGTACATTCTATGGATGTACATATCCATATAGTGTTATGTGGGGTGTGCAGTCGGGTAAAATGGGATACTTAGTGGTCGGATAAAACCGGATACTATCCCGTGTAGAATAGAATAAGTAAATTACTGGCTGTCAAAGAGGTTTTTGGGCTTCGAATCAATAAAGAACTGCGGCTGGCCGATGCGGGATGTGCCTGGACTGTCAACTCTGAGCCCACGAAGCATGTGTCAACTTTTGTCAATATTGAAATGTTTTTATTATAAATATGAGTCGCATGTTTTCTTTCCAAGTTCGAAAAATATATTTTACTTTAGTATTTTTTATTGATATGCAAACACTATCCCATTTTATCCGGCCAGGTAGGAAAAACAAGATAGGTACTTTACCTTTGCTTATAAATATGCCTTTTTATATTCTATCCTTAAACTATTCAGAAACAACTACCTTCATTTAAACTTGGAAAGAAACAAACGGCGAAGTAACAGTTAAACAAAGAGTAGGTGCCAGAGTAGCATAGCTAGAGAGTTTCGAGGCAAATAACGTTAGCTATCCCGTATGCCGATTCTCCCCATTTGAGAGTTTTTAAGTCAAGTTAGGTGAAATTTATGAAGGGAAAAATAACCTTTTTCCATTCCTCATTTATTAGAGTAAAAAATAATATCTATTTTGGTACCTTTTTCAACCGTCCATGTCCATACCAATTTTAAAAACAGAGCACAGTGGGGATCAAAGCTCTCCCATAATTAGAATGCTAGTTCATAGAGGGCAGCGTGTCTCAATATACATTCTGTCATCTAGCGGTTGCGAGCTAAAGCTTATGAAAGCAAATTTTATGCTTTGGTTAGGTACCTTTACCCGTTCGGTCAACAAGGGACGAAAATTAGAACACTGCTTCATAGATGTCAGCACTTCCGAATATTGGTGGTGCCATCTGGTGACTAGGACCTGAAGCTTATGGGCGAGAATTTTATCTTTTGATTAGGTAACGTTATCTGTTCTTATCGTTATTTTGGTGAATGCTAATACCTGCACCTCCACCAAAAATAAGGGACTAAATAGACTGCGGTAAGGTAAGAGGTAACGTAAGACGTAAGGTAAGAAACCTGTGGAATCAGATGAGAGTGTTGCGTTACCTCTTACGTTACGACTATAAACACTCTCATCTGATTCCACAGGTTTATTTTCTTACGTCTTACGTTACCTCTTACCTTACCGCACTCTATTTCATACTTAAAAGAAGAAAAGATTGAGCATTAAGTATTAATTAGAGTGCGGTAAGGTAAGAGGTAACGTAAGACGTAAGAAAATAAACCTGTGGAATCAGATGAGAGTGTTTATAGTCGTAACGTAAGAGGTAACGCAACACTCTCATCTGATTCCACAGGTTTATTACCTTACGTCTTACGTTACCTCTTACCTTACCGCACTCTATTTAATCCCTTAGAGATGCATTTAGCTTTGTGAGGATTTTATCCTAGAATAAGTAGAATTGCTAGATCACGGGATGGATTCCCGACTTACTGAGGTATTCAAAACGTTTCTCACTTCATTTAATTACCCCTCATTAGTCGACGAAGCGTTAGTAAAGGGTATATCAAATGTGGCGCCACTTCTACGATTTACCTATTTAAAATTGACAACGATGAACAAAAAGTGACTACTGTACTATCTGACAGGCAGAATGCCTAACCAACAAGACAAAAATCCCAGCAAAAAGCTAAACATAAACAGACTAGGTACGTCTTGATACACAAGTCCAGATTTACTTTCTTTGGTCCTATATCTTTGAAGAGTTGTTTATTTTGACGACTTCTATACACAGTTAAAAAAAGCATCAAGTTAGGAATCACCCTGTATAAATGTTGCAATTAGATGAAATTTACTACTGGAGATAGTAAATGGTTTCTAATTTTGGTGAATGCGACCACTTGCACTTTCACCAAAACTAAAATAAATTTTAAAGTACAGTAATGAGGCTTCATGAGTTCTGCTTTTAGTTTTGTGACTCAACCTTGTGTCGAAATGTTTTATGTACAAGTTACTTGTACCAAGTATTGACATGATTTCAACGTTCAGCTTTTTATATGATTTTGAGGTCCTTATTCAGCATCTGCGTTAGGGCACCCTAGTTAAACAGAATGAGATGCTGTCTAGGCTTGTTTACTTGCACACTCATTATATATTATAGACTAGGCGCGTCTGATAAATAATAATAATGCTGTAAACAACAGAATCATTTTTAGATACCATCACTCTTACTACAACAGTTTTGCCAACTACCAGCAACAATTGCTAGTAGTTTTTGCTTCATTTCAGAATTTTCAATCACTCAAGATATTTGTCTATCTGCAGTATTTTCCAGTAGGAAGTTAACTGTAAAAAATAATCATTTCTGTCATTATCCAGCTTCTCTGTGAACTTAACTAAGGTCTAACTATCTAACTATACCACTGGCGCCGCCAGAAAATTGTACAGGGGGGGGGCGACTTACTTAAATTGAGTGCTCAAATCAGGGCAGGCGGGACAAATTTGGTTTTTGCTTATAAAAGTTTTTCATCCATGCTGCTCCAAGGGATGCCAGCCCCCCCCCCCGCCCCCTCCTGCTGGCGCACATGAACTATACTCTGCCACCTGATACTTTAGACTGGCTTGACATCTATTTGATAGTTAACAGCTGTCGAAGAGGTGCATCTCAGATTTAATTTTTTAGTAGTGGTCTGAATTGGCAAATCTGCAGGTCAGGACCGTCTTAGTAATACTTTTACTGAATATCTCATTGCCAAGAAAGAATCACTATTTTTGTGAACAAGAATGTCTAAAAGTTCAGAGCAAAGGTGCTTCACTGAAACAAACACATTTTTTCTATTATATATTGTTAAGCGTCAATTACTGGTCAGTAGCGGTACTAGTACCGAGTGCAGCCCTGTACGTATGCCGTCAAAACATGTGTCAAGATTCATTCTGGGGGATTTTTACTTACGGCTAGCCGAACATCTGTTCGCTGTTGAGATGGCTGACAGTTTAAAGTATCCGGTAACAGGTTGTAGATATCTTACCGCTGTTGTTTTTGGTTACGACTGACAATTTGTAAAGAATTTGGAATTTTTATAATCTTGTCTCATTACTTAAGTTTACATCTTTCTAGTGAGTCAGTTTTTTCTTCTGCCTGTGGTATTAGACTAGGTTTTTATTCTTTGCGTAGGTTACCTTTACTGGAAGTATCGAAAGTGGTTTTCAATTTTGGTGAATTCATTTACATGCACTTTCACCAAAATTCGAATAAACTGATTGAACTAGAGTGGGATAGATAGTCGTTACTAAAACCTTGGAATAAATCTTGTATCGTCACTAAAGAAAACAAATTATTGTCAATGTCACTCGGACGTCCCATCCGAATTTTACGTTCAAATTACGAAATCATCAAAAAAAAATTATAGAAGAGAACGTCCTGCTGCTGCTGCTGCTGAGAAAGAAGGAGAAACAAGTCATTGAAAAGCGAACAAATACAACAGTCCAAAGAGAGACAGCAGTGAAATTAGGTTAGACAAAATTTTAGTGTATATTTCAATGTCGGTGCCAATACCTCACACAAGGCAGAGCCTTCCGAGGTGGCAATATTTGTATTCTTCAGTACAAATAAAGAAAGAAAGAAAGAACATTAAAAGTTTGTCTCATAAAAATGCTGGCACGTGAAATAATGAATGTAGCAATAGATAGTACCTACGATTGAAATACATAATAATTATTATAAACCGTTGGCAAATTGACCATACTAATAAATTGGTTAGAATTACATTCATAGCCACCTTTGAAGTTATTAGATTATATACTCTTCGAGGACATAACTACAAACTGCAAAAAGAAGCCTTCAGGACAACCGTGCGACAGCATTTTCTGTCAAACAGAATCTTTGAATACTGGAACAGTTTGCCAGACCATGTAGTGAACTCCGGGAGTGTGAACCGTTTTAAGAACAACCTAGATAAGGCCCTTAGCTCTTAAGTTTCTTTTTTTTCTTAATGTTGTACACCGTACCTTTACTTTTTTTTCTCACAGTTTCTGAGTTTATAGCCATTGTTGGCTCAACTCTCTTTAAAATAGTAATAATAATAATAATAATGTATTTCCTTGTAGTTCAGGGTCATGCCCTGAGTGGGCGGCGCTATGGCCGTTCCCCTACACGCTGTGTAGATTCGAAGAAATAGTTGCTGCTGGATATGAGTCAGGCACGTATTTAGAGGGGGGTCCAGGGGATCCCGACCCCCCCCCGAAATGTTATATAATGATACAAAAAATGCAATTCACATGTCTAACGATTTTTGGCGACCTCTAATTTGCACACCCCTCCCCCCGGCAACGGATATTTAGTTCTGCTGATCAAGTACCGTTCAAGCAAAAAAGAAATAAATGGTGTCTGGACCCCCCTCCGAAACTAAATCCTCGATACGTGCCTTATATGGGTATCAAGAGCGCCACTGAAGAGACAGTGAATCGCGAACGATGGCGAGCTACAGTAGTTTCTGAAACTATTGATAATATTCGTGCCGCCAGTACTCTAGCAACGACTTAACGCATTTTACGAGTTCACAACATGTCCATTAAGACATTCTGACTATGGTGACGATGTATTTCCAAGAGTTTATAACTCACAGCTTCAGAGAAATAAAAAATAATTCACGTTATCTTTCGTTCACTAATAAGTGGTTTAGTAGTCGCTATATGACAAAAGCGTTTTCTGAGGGGCAAAGAAAAACGCACTACAATTTTGCTGAAAAATAGAACGCTTTTCTGGGTTAAGCGAAAACGCTTTACAGTGCAATTGCACAGTGTTTTTAGTAAAGTAGGGAAACAGAACTCCCTAACCATATATTTCAACATTATGCTTCGATTATCAGAGCTGAAGCTCGAGGTGCAACCTTTAGGTTAATTCCCACATAACAAAAGTATATACAATGTACATACAGTGAATATCGAATCAATAGATATGTATATCCACAAATGGAGCGAGAGTGTCCACTGGATGTCAAATAGATATCAAAAAAATATAAATTTCATGTACATTTGTCGCGAACTTTCACATCCATGGCATATCCATAGAATGTACGTCTAATGTAACATAGACCAGGTATGAACATGTATATCCATAACATGTACCATGTATATTCTTACATACCGAAGTATAAACAATGTAAATACAGTGGATAATGTATATCCACAAATGGAACATGGACGTCTAATGGATGTAAAGTAAACACAAAAAAAATTTATTACATACATAGCGTATGAAAGTTCAATGTAGAGGCAGACAGATAAACAAACTTTATACTTTAATTGTGTATTGTTATTAATTCAATTTCTAGTTATAATAATAATACTTGGCAAAATCGACTACTGTGATTGTCATCTCTTTCCTGTTGGATGGCATGTCTAAAATCATGAAGAAATCAAGGTTATGAAATTTTGTAGGTAGTTTGTTCAGCTTACGACTTATCGTAAAACGCTGGATGCAAGTATTATCAGTAGCCAGAAGATAAGTCACATTGCACAATATTTCACTCGATCAGGTAATCAGGCACAACCAGCACCAGCACACACACGCTAACTACGACGAAGGACCCTAACGACGGAATGCTAGAAATCAGCAACGGCGGCGCTAGTTTTTCTTCGCGCAGGCGCAAACTACTGGATGTATATATAATACATAGACCAACGTCTTATGCATATTGACATATAAATATACTTACGTGAATATACGTAGTATATTACACTAGTGTATATCATTTTTCATATGTACATTTAACGTACATATGTACATATCCATATAGTGTTATGTGGGTTACCATCTCAATATATTTTCTCCCACTCGACACTGAGAGAACCAATAATTCCCTTGAGGAGCATTCAGCTCTCTCTTTCTTATAGAAATATTTCTAAGAGTTCAATAACGTCACTAGAAGGAGAACAACGTCTACTTCTCTTCTTAGTCCTACTGTTCAAATTCAAGAATTCATTGAACACTCAACACTTTGTAGAGGCAGCCTAATGTGTTCCATATCGTTCGTATTTTTCCACCGATACTGCTTCAGTTTGTTATGAAATGAATAAATAACATACACTAGTAACGTGATACCTAAATAAATTCCAAATTTTTCACCGTAATGATGGTAAAAATCTCGATTTTCACGTATACATTAATATATACATAACAGTACAAGGCTTCGAGGTAAACATTCATCCGTGTTATGATTCACCTGTTGTTTCCATATTCCAATAACAGGAAACTGCTCTGGGTTAAAAATATACAAATGGAAAGCGGGATTGAAATTGAAAAACTTTTTCATGATTTGACATGAAAAAAGTTTTTTCTGGGAATGTAACCTTAAATCGAAAACCAAAAGTTTTGTTCTGGACTGCCATTCTAAAAAAGTATCCACTTGACGCATTAGAGTGAAGTTCGGAGCTTGAACAAACATATTTGGGTGTGGCTGGATTATACGTTGATCACATTCAGGCGTTAGTAGTAATGAGATCCACTGGCGTGTATCTCAAGTTGGCACGCTGATAGATTTGTCTGGAACATCGAACAAGGGTGGCGTGCCTGTCTCTGTTTTACAGATTCTGTCACGGAAAATGTCTGAGTGAGCTTTTCCAGATAAGAACATCGAAGGCCGTCCAGTCAAGGAACAGTAGAGATGCTTTCCGAGATCATCGTTACTAGGTCGAGATCCCTATTCCCCGAACCAGTCTCCTCTTGGCGAATATCGACGTTGTGGAATAAGCTGCTGGGGAATTTGTTTCCCGACGGCTACAACCTGCGGCGTTTCAAATCTAACCTGCACGGGCACTTATCCTCTCGCATCGCTTCTACAGCGCCATAGGCTTTCAGCGTTTGCGAGAGGCTGACCATAAAAAATGATTTAGCAAATGACAAGCAGTTCTGCCGGTGCGCCATCTGGTACCCGAAGGTAACGGCAACGAGGAACGCTGCTAACAGCAGTAAACTCTTTGGTGGGACGACAAGGCTCGTCCGCTTTTAGCCACCAGAGGACGCAGGGTCTGTACGCGGCAGCGTATGAGAGCAACCCTCTTATAAAAAGATTTAGGTTTAACAACTTCGTTCGATCATTGCATACGCCCTTTAAAGAAATATTTGTATTGTATTTGTATTAGTATTTATTTGTACACACGTTATAAATGTTACGTACAGAAACACAACCACTGCAAAGGCTGGACCTTGAATGTAGTATTGGCTTAATTAATCATGGACTACTGAAACTGAAATTCAGTTACAATGGATCCAATGGATGGTCATTCTTTTATCCGTACCCAGGTACGGACATGGACTGCATGGTTCATCGTTATGTTTGCATTGCTTGTCTTTTCCGTTTTTGCTCACTTTTAGGAACCCTCAATGGAAGCCACAAGGTCTACAGCAGTCCATTTATTGCAATCGGTCTGAATTCTTGGAGTATTTTAAAAGCTTTTATTTAACTTACAATGTATGTACGCTTGTTCGGGTGGAATCTGACAACCCGATTTTGAAGCAGATATGTTCAACCGATTGAGCTGAAATTTTGTGTACACGTTTAGTTTGAATGACAATGCACGATAAGTTATATGACGTCGTTCAAAATCCAATAGTGGAATAATTATTTGATACACATCTACAATATGGGCATCCATATTTATATGAGAACGCCCAGTAGGTGCTAAGGGGAATGACAATCTAATGAAGGAATGTAATCACTGACAATAGACACAATAGATCCACTGATGTAATTTTTAGTCAAACGATGAATTTTGTTGTCAGAGCTTGGGGAAAACATTATTCAAAGCCGGCAAGTTGTTTTATCACTGCATGAACCTGACGATCTGAGAGAAGAGAGTTTTTGCATTTGGCGCTTAACTAGAGGCTTGCGGTGTGAGCAAGAATCTGGCAGCAGTCACAGGAGATTCTGCATCCACTTGTACGAGTTCCTTTATACAACTTGCGCAGTGGTCATCACCAGGTTGTATCGACGACGGTGACGACATCGCCATGAGGTTAGGGGTCAGCTAACTAACCGTTGGTGCACCGAGCAACCACGAAGGGTAGACCGGACAGCCGGTGTGTATGACTGTGACAGCGACGTAAGTGGTAAAGTGGTGGTAAAGAAGATCCGCGGTAAGGATTTTCCAATAATAAATTGTAAAGGAACATTTGGGGTGCTGGACTGACTTTGGGAAAGTAATAGGGAAAAACTCGTGTTGTTAGTGGACTCTCATCATCAACACAGTTTTAAGGTTATGTTTAGAGTAGGTCTATATTTTTGGTTTAGTTTAAGGTTTTGATGATGTCTAATAAAAGGAAATTACGAAAATGAGTGGATATCAGGATAGCGCAAGTTTTAAGTTGGAAACTGTCATTCAAATGATGGTAAATAATATGTATTTTTAGATATAATACGATGATGTATTTTGTTGTAAGAGTTTGGAGAAAATATACCTTTCAAAGTCTGTTAGTTGTTTTATCACTGCATGAACCTTGTTTACGACCTGAGAGAAGAGAGTCTTCTTTGCACAGTGAAAGGGCTTGTTGTGAGTGACTCGAAAAATAATATGACGTCATTCTAAATCAACTATGGTGGACCATCCAAGATGGCGAAATAGTTCTATTTAATGCACTTCTGCAATATGAGTATCAAATAAAATGGCTTGTCGAGAATAGATAAAAATTTTGTTTTATATGAATGCAAGTTAATAGCTAAAAAGTAAAAAATAAATAAAAGCAAAAAAACTTGAAAAAAAGCTTTTATTTAAAGGTTCTAAAAAATAGAAAATAAAATGTTCCTTTAGAGAGTTAACTATCAACTTATAGCCTCATTATACACAATTTATATGATCATAAAAGCTTGTCGCGCGATATACTTGTGTAAATTAACTAGTACCTATTCAATTGACTAACTTGGTCTGCTAAATCGAAGTGTGTTAAAATTTCAGTTTAATTGTATTCCTAATTCCTATAGATACTTACGCAAACCTCGCGACAAGCTTTTATGATCATATAAATTGTGTATAATGAGGCTATAAGTTGATAGTTAACACACCAGAGGAACATTTCCTTTTTTTTTTAGAACCTTTAAATAAAAGCTTTTTAAAAAAACTTTTTTTTGTTTTAATTTGCTTACATATAGAGAATTTGGACGTTTTCGTAATAGAAAAAACTTTCGCTCATCGTAGTGAGCATCTAGTCGGCGGGTGGTCGAGTGCGTCGCAATCAGCGGGCCCCGGAGCGGGATTTCCCCTGAGCCGGAGCCGGAGCCGCAGCCGCAAACACAATCCTCCGGAGGAGCGCTTCCAGTCGCAACGGCCACGTCGTCGCCTCCGCTTCGGTCCTCCGCAAACTCACGCTCAGCCTCCGATCGCAAAACTCGATCCGATTTCGCGCGCGCTTTTCCGTCGCCGGCATTCGTGGTTTGAACAAGTGAAATGAGAGTCGTTGTTTACGATCTAAGTAAGTGTTGAGTAACATAGCTAGTGCAGTGCGATTGGGTTTCCACAGGGAGACCAGTTTAGCTGTTGGAGGTTTTAGGTTTATAATACCTAAACATAGGTCTGAAAAAAGGGAGGTTGTGACGAGCTGCGTATATCTCTGATCTGGTCTCATTTACTGAGCCAACATGACCGAACTTCAAAGTGGTTGCGGTTAAATGCTGAAAAATAGCCATTTGGACAAAATTAGATGTTTTTTTATAGTACAGCAGCACACAAAAGAAAACTAGTGTCAATTTTAAGCCAACAAAACTATTTTAACACTATGGTAGCATTGTATACAGGGTGAGTTTTTAGTACCGGCTCGGTCGATAACTCCACTACTGTAGAAGATAGCGAAAAAGGTTGTAAATAAAAGTTGTAACCACGGATATGCTCCTTGCTCAAAACATATTTTGATTTATACAGGGTGATCCATAACTACGTGGTGATGCATTTGTATATCCAAATCACTGTCAAATGAACGTAATGTATATCAAAAAGTGATGAATCAAAAACCATTTTGTTTACACAGATGGACAAAAGTATATAATATAGTATTAAAATTGGCTATAAAAAGAGCCCGCGACGCATATACAGGGGGATGTAGAATGCAAAATCTGGATTTTCTCTCTTTTTTTAAATGTAACCCCCAATATTTTATTACACAAAAGAATTGCTTTTAATATGCTCTTTCATCCTTGTATAGCACTTGTTATGGCTTTCTACAAATTTTAAATATACCTTCTATTTGTTTACTAGAATCTATTTATTTTGAGAAAATTACCATCAAATTTTATTTTTGCTTAACAAACAACTAAAATATAAGGCCATGATAGTACTTGATCAAGTCATAACACTGAAATAATGAGACAATATAGTTCAAGTGTGCTGAAGGAGCAATTTATCTCAGGTAGGCTATGGCTATCAGGTAGGCTATGAAATATTAATCACACACAGTCCAAAAAAAAACGATTCTTCAATCTTTCAAACGCATTAGTTTTAGAGTGCCTCCGTTCTGGACATTGCTGTCCATAGTTGATATATTCTAGAGGCAAGTGGGCAATTTCTCAAAGATTCTCCTAAATACCTTCAATGGAAAAATTAATTTTTAAAGCTGGTTTTTCACACAGTACGGAGTTATTGAGCAGGTTATGAAAACTGTCAATTTTTCAAAGCCTACCTGATAAATCTGCTTGACAATTATGCATCACGCCTACAAAACTGTTTCCTCAGTTTACTTGACTTTATTGTCTCAATGATTTAGGGTTTTGACTTCATCAAATACTATCATGACCTTATAATTTAGTTGTTCGTTAAATAAAAAACAAATTCGATAGTATTTTCTCAAAATGAATAAATTTCAGTACACAAATAGGAGCTATATTTTAAATTTACCGAAAAATCAAAATATCTCGGAAACCGATGGACGTAGGTGTAACAAAAGCTATACAAAGATGAAAGAGCATATTAAGGGCAATCCTTTGGTATAATAAAATATTGGGGGTTACATTTAAAAAAAAGAGAAAATCTGGATTTTGCATTCTACATCACCCTGTATACGAATATGCGTCGCGAGCTTTTTTTATATCCAATTTTAAAACTAGAGGATATTTTTAATCTTTCTATGTAAAAAAAAATAATTTTTAATTCTTTACTTTTTAATACACAAGTACGTCCGTTTGACAGTGATTTGGATACAAAAATGGCCATCACTTTTGAAATGCCCCGTATAATGTTTTAAAACCTTATATTGTGAGAAGAGAAATGATTAGTAGGATCCAAAAATGGGATAATACATAGGGTGTCTCATTTAAAAAAATACATGTTTGCATCACAACGTAGTTATGGATCACCCTGTATGAATCAGAATATTTTCTGAGCAAGGAGATTATCCGTGGCTACAACTTTTATGTACAACTTTTTTCGCTGCCTTCTACATTAGTGGAGTTATTGACCGAGCCGGTACAAAAAACTCACCCTGTATGTTAAAGATCGTTTACGAAAACACTATATACCGAGTTATTCGCGTTATCCGACACGGAGAATTATGGATAAAGTAGTAGTAGTAGTAAAGGTCTTTATTAAGGCATAAATGTTCATAACATTATCCCTATATAGGCGGAGTCTAGCTCATGCTACTCAACTCAACCTATTCAAAGCACTTGACTGACAATATAAATGTGAAGTAACATGCTAAAATATAATAAAAGAACAAGTATTGATGAAAATATCCCAAAAAGATAGATATAAATAATATAAGAGGCATAATTGCACAAGCTAGTCATACAGGGGATAGTAAAATTATGCATGCAGCTGAAAAATGTGAAATAAAATCATATAAAAACTTGCATAAATTATGGATATAAAAAAGCAACAAAGTTCACAAAGCAAAAAACTTGTTGCAACACATTAAAAACAATGACCTTAAGTCGGATAATATACATACACTAAGGAAAAGCTGATCAACAATCATTCTGCTGTGAAAGAAAATCAAGAATTCAAGAAAAATTGCTTCACGTGTTTCCTGATACTGCTTACAGACATTTGACTCAATTCATCTGCGATTTAATTATAAACTTTCACTGAGTTATAGGTAAATGAACGACGAAACAGCGATGTGTTGTAAAATGGAATTTCTAGGCGGTGTTTAAATCTGAAATTGAAGTCAACTTTGCTCCTTCTAGCAAGAAATCTGTTATAAAAGTAGGAAGGAGACTGATTTTTTAGAACCTTATGAGTCATAATAGCCATATGATATTTTTAGCAGCGGTCTAACGTAAGCCATCCCAGTTTCTCAATATTTTGACTGACATGGTCATACTTCCTTAGACTAAATACAAAAGTATTTGATGAAAAATAAATTGATACACCTTAAAAATATTTTTATGTTATACGAGGTGTACCCAAAATACGAAACGTATCAAAGTTGTATTGTTTCAAATATAACACCCTATTATATTATTGCATATTCAGATTCCTTGGCGAATTCTGGTGTAACTTTATTTATCACACATGGGACTTAAAGCGAACCGTTTGGTGTAAATCACCATTTTCGGTATAAGTAGGTGTCAGAAAAAAAATAATATCGCAGAGATTATAAAATGTAGAAGGTTGTGACTCTGCCGGATTACTAAGCATAAAATGCGTCAGCTTGGGTTCGACGGTCAAATTTTAATTACATTTGTGCTCGGAGAAATTGGTCGTATAATTAAGGAAACTTCAATCAGAGATAACTTGATTTTTTCGAGTGGGAATGCCTAATTTTTTTATACGGTTGAATATAAAATTTCTAGTGATTGAATTGAATATCAATCTCTGATGGTTTTCGTTTAATTTCAAATTTCCAATCAAATCTGTGTTTTTCTATAAGCAACCTAGCAGACCATGAAATATAAACAAGAACATCTTCAGGTGGGAGAAAACAAGCAACTTAGAAGAAATATACAGACGAATTAGAGTAGAGATAAGATAATAAAAATTCCTTACAACAAATCACGACGGTAACATATCTAAGGTTAAAGAGAATCTGGAGTAGGTATGACTAAAGCAGATATTTTTTACAGCCTACTGGCTGGCGTAACTGAAAAAATATCGATTCATCGGACGGTATTTTCAACAAAAGGAAAATATATGCAACGACCAGAATACTCGTGTGATCATCATGTGACTTGCTACCGTTGTTCTTATTGGCTCCTGACGACATGTCGTTGT
Source organism: Callosobruchus maculatus (assembly GCA_951848785.1). Lineage (NCBI taxonomy): Eukaryota > Metazoa > Arthropoda > Insecta > Coleoptera > Chrysomelidae > Callosobruchus > Callosobruchus maculatus. The sequence goes on from CATOUR010000007.1 coordinate 4,367,114, forward strand.
GCTAAATTAAGCACCGATTAGACTAGATGAAGTCAGCATCTAACCCTAATCTTCTTCATCTAATATCTTATATCAAATGTCGGGTCATGTAAGCGAATAATATAGAAAATTTTAGCGCTTTGGGTAATGAACATATCGGTATATAAAATATTTTGAAAAATGTGCGTTAGAGCCGTTGTAAGGAATTTCCATAATCTTGCCTCGTTGCTCTAGTTCGTTTGCATCTTTCCACTAAATTAATTGGTTGCTCCGACCTAACGTGTATTTGTTTATTTTTCATGGCCTGCTAGGTTGTTTACAGGTAGGAAAATTGAAAAACACCGATTTGACTCAAAATTTGAAATAAAATTAAAAACAAAAAATATTGATATTGAGAATCCTATATCGCTAGAAAGGCAATCAAATTTTACATTTTATTCTACAAACCAAAATAGGCATTTCCATTTGAAAAAATCAGGTTACCTGCGATTGAAGTAACTAATCTAGTGATTTCTCTAACTACAAAACAAGTTCAAGTTTAACCAGCTGACCTAAGATGACGCGTTTCAAGCTTAGTCGTGCCACAAAGTCACGGCCTTCTAGGTTTTATAACCGCTGCGATATTCAATTTTCTTCTCATACCTTCTTATACCAAAATGGCGATTTGTGCCTAATAACGGTTCGTTTAAAGTTCCATACGTATGATACATAAAGTCACACTAGAATTCACCAAGGAATCTAAATATGCAATAATATACAGGGGGTTCTATTAAAAAAAATTAAATTTGATATGAATCATCTGTATAAACGTCAACATTTAAGTGAGAAATATTTTTACGTTACAGACCCCAAGAGTTCTTACTATGATCAAGTGACAGATTTCTGCAATATTTTTTAGTAGGTCCACAACCTTCCGTCCACTCAATATTGGCCCACCTCGTATTCCAGCATATTATATACAAAATTTTAGAAGTCAGAACATGAACTCATCAATTTACTTGAATAAATTTGCCATCGCGCGACACATGCGTCTGACACATCGCTACTTACAATTACTCAAGCGAACGCTTTCTCCTATGACAGCTAAGCCGTCTGTAATTGAATCAATTAAACTGCGGCTTAAATGGATGCCACTCAATGCACTATTGTTCATATATTAGCTTAAATACGTGCTAACCGGCTTGGAAATTAAGCTAGCAAACGATATTGTTCGACTAATCACCCAAATAATTATCTGTATACACGTACACTATTTGAGAGGAGCGTACGGTATGATAAGGGAATATAAATAGTAGCGTGCTTCATCTTAGAGATAGAACTAAATTAGAATATTTCTATGCTTGTATTGTCTTCTTGTCACCCACATGATCAAGTTATTATTGGATGTCATCATCATCTCGCGACTTTGACACAACTCTATGGTCGTTTATGGCATCCTATCTTCCACAACACAACAAACACCCAGATACAAATAAACGGAAAAAACATTGCAAGAGTTTCACAGTTTAAATATCTAGGATGCATAGTCAATGAAACATGGGATCCAGACCAAGAAATAAAGTGCAGAATAGAACAAGCACAAATAACCTTTCTAAAACTTAAAAAATTTCTCACTGACAAGAACTTAAACTTCAGCCTCAGATACAGAATCGTAAAATGTTATGTCTAGTCAGTTCTGCTCTACGGAATGGAGGCGTGGGCATTGAAAGCAACCACAATCAACAAAATTGAAGCTTTCGAGATGTGGATCTTAAGACGGATGCTGAAAATACCCTGAGTAGACGATGTAACAAATGAAGAAGTTCTCCGAAGAGCTGAACTAACAGACCGACAGCTCTTCGCCACAACTAAAAAAAGAAAAATAGCCTACCTGGGACACGTAATATGGGGAGAACGTTATCGGTTACAACGCCTGGTACTTCAAGGTAAAATTGAAGGAGGAAAAAGAGGTATAGGAAGAAAAAAACTATCCTGGCTCAGAAACATTCGGCAGTGGACAGGAATGAGATGCCTCGGAGAGATACAAAATGCAGCTGTGAATAGATAAATTTGATAGGAAGAGGATGGACAGCTACGCAGGAATCTGCATGGCACTCTAAGGAGAAGAATCTTCCACAGCTCACGGTCTCTCTATTCGCCATCAGACAGATTTCTCTGCGTCGAGGTTGGTCCATACCACCTCAACCATTTCGCATCTACTGGGTCAACGATGCTAGTGGCGATGTTGTGCGTCTCTTATGTCTGTATTGTTTACTCTGACCGGGATTCTCAGTCTACAACAACCCCTCCAGTATCTATTTTCTATCGCTAGAAGCTTGTCCTTCATCTACCCTGCTGTTTCCCAAACTGCAGTTCTATAGGTGACAATTAGTGCATGCAGAACCGGTCCCGGTTCTCGAACTTTCAGAACTGGTTCTAAAAGCGAAAGGCACATAGGTTTTGGAAGGAGAGCTGGGTTCGTGGATCGATAGTCTGTAAGTTAGCAAAGTTTAGTTATATCACTAAAAGCTATGGCAACACATATGACGCATGGATATGTGTGTCTTCTCTAGTCATGTGCGCTCAGATGTGTACGCAGCTTTAGAAGAACAGGTTAAGCTAAATTAAGATGCACACGACATCCGACATATGACACACGATGATTATTCTGTCGTATAATCTAATCTGTATCCATTCACATGAGTCCGAAATTTTCGTACGAAATTTGGTTACAAACTTGGGAATTTGTATTTTCATAGTTGGTACCTATTAAAGTTAAGGCAACTCTGCCCTGAAGAAATAGGTTCGCGAACACAATAAATTCTACTGAGCCGAGGACCAATAATTTGAAGCAGAGACTTAAATGCATTACTTGACATTCACAAATAATTAAAATATTTTTCTGTGTCAGTTAGCTTCATCTCCTGCAACAGATTATGGTACGCTCCTTGTTTCTTTCTATTTTTAAAAATGTCTCGAACCCAAATTCTTCGCGTTCTTCCTCGTTTCTTCATTTTTATCCATAAGAGGGATAAAAGTAAAATATTTATCGGATTTACTTATTGCGCTCGCTGAATGATCATTTTCGAATACAAATTCATGGAGATTGTCAGGTGTCAAATTACATAAGACACCGGATAAAAAGTTTAAATATTTTCAACTTATCCGACCGTCGCGTCGTATAAAAGTTAAAATCATCGGATATTTAGTTTGGCGCCAATCCATTTTGAATATTTCAACCAAATGGAGCAGTTTCGTATCGTCGGATGTCGTGTGCATCTGAATTTAGCTTTAAGCTGAAAAAGTCGAAATTTCATTTTTATGGACTTGTGGGATTTCTCAAAAGCGATTCAGTTATTTTACACTATATTTGGTTTCTATTCCTTTGACTCTCTTCTTTGAAAAGTTTCATCGTACAGCATGTTATAGGATGCAGATGTATCCAATTGAATTTATGTAGTTTGAATTGTCTTACGTTCTGGGGACATATTTCTTCTTCACTGTTTAACAAAGTACTCTATTCATGCGGTATATATTAACTAAGCAAATTTTGCTGCGTGGATTAACAAGTGTAGTAATCTTCATGTGATCTGTTCCAGGACGTTCCGCAGCTCGTCGTAAGGAGATTCTGTTCAGCTGAACGTCAGGTAGATATTGACCTGGAAGATTCGCTGATGTTACTGCTGGATAGGCGGGTTTGAATACAGTCTCGCTGCTAGAAATGGCATACATCCTAACTACAAACATCCTGCCGTTCATACTTTTCGCGGACCTCAGCGTTTTCGGTAAGTACGATCATTGGCGTAGTCTAGGAAAGTGTAAATGGGGGATACAGCTTGGAAGTGCTGACCAGCGCAAATTATTATATGGCTATACCACGGTTCAACAATCAGCTGTCTTACTTTAGGTCGGTTCCTTTGTGATGACATGTTGCAAATATCTGACGTGAGCGATACCACAGAGTTAACATCTCTAGAGGGAGCCTGATTTGGATATTCGCCAGCCAACATCTATAGCGCTATTGCCACTCTTCTTCGTCCGCTTCCAGTTTCTTCAAAATCTGGCAGTTTCCGCAGTTTGAACACAAAGTATTTAACTGGGTATTTAACTATACATTCCAATATACTCGCAGTGTAACTGATTTATGTGAAGATAACTTGTATTGATTTAGTGAAATCTCAAAAATGGTAAATTCAATAGCGGAATGTCGCAATAACTTCTAATATGTCATAAATCTAGCAACCTACAATCGGCGTGCCCTTAAGCTGTCATGTGGCTGTCATTGTAGTTTTGGTTATTGCGTATGTCGAGATTTTTGTGGTTTTAGTGTATATTTGACTGACTTTGTGACTATTTGTGATGTGAATTAAATTATTTATGAACAATATTGTCATAATTGCATGATGAGACAACATAAAAAGTGCATAGTTTGCGATGAATCGGTGAACACTTCTTATCGTAGGTGAGTATAGGCTTTGTTTTAGTTTTCAGTAGCGTAACATATGGCGATAACTGAGAACAAAAGTAACTTCACTCCAGTTTGAGGAATACTAATGATTGTTTAATGTATGTTATGTACATCTGTGTAGGTTTCCTTAGAATACAACTTATTGGTAACAGTTTGTAACATCACAGTAATAATTGAATCTATTAATGAACATCCAATTTTAATATAAAGTCGCACGCCACTGGTAATGCCCTTAAGTAGTCAAAATTTCCGTTACATGTTGGCTGGTCAGCGACCTGTGCATTTTGTTGTTTACACTCCCTCTATAGATGTTAACTCTGTGAGCGACACCATTTTGGGATAGTTTCATTCAAAATGGCAGGGATGGGGTAGAAAAAAGTGTTATCGGTACAACAGGGCAGTATTAAGAAATATAGTGAGGTGATTATAGCCTAGCGTCATAATATCAATTTCTACGGCGAACAGAATAAACAATATGTACCTGGAACAATAGTGAATCTTTTATCTTTTTCAAAGAAATTTCCTCTGAAACAGGCAAGCTCACTGGTTCAAAAGAATTATATTTATACCCATGAGTAGTACAGAAATCTCTGGAACAACCTTCTACTGACCTGTATATCGTTGAAATAGCGTTGCATTTAAACTGTTTGCTTGTAGTAATTGTAAACATTATTGGCTCAAAGTGCATAATACACAGCCTATGACTATATAAATCTTCTCTGACTCTCCATGAGCCATGTTCTAGCTCTATGAAAATATAAAATTATTACTGCGTGAACGAGCAGACAATAAGGATACAATTTAAATGCCTTGAAATCTAGATGTTTATTTATTCAACCATCACTCCACAGTATATTCTACTACAGTTTCTTATGACAAAACTTAAAAAAAAGCTTCGCATAAAGTCTCATTTCTTAGTCTTTGAAAATCGCTATGGATAATTTACATTGTGCGGCTGTCATTTTTCAACGTGGAGAGGAAGGTTCTCTTCAGATAGTTGATTAGAAGTAATGAACATTTGAACACCTACACGCTGCAGAGCGTATAGTACCTGAAGAAGAAGATGGGTAATTGCCACTAACCCATCTGTGCTAGTAGATGTTAGTTCTTACCTTGAGGGATCTTTAAGGAAACATGCCCAGTTTTTAGTTTTCCTGTTTCCATATATTCATATTTTGTATGCTTATCCAAAACTCTGGACCATTCGATGACATTTACACGTCAAAGATTTAACCTAACACTTTGACTTTACATCATGCATGACAACTAATACATAATACACGAATACCATAACATACAGCAGTGGCGTATATAGAAATCGATTTCGGGGGGGGGGGGGGGCAATCGGAAAAATTTTCCCTCCGGGCCCCCCTTATATACGCCACTGACATACAGTATGTTACAATATCATTCGAGTTGCTTCAAAATGAGCATATCTACTCGTCAATAAAATGCCGGTTACAGAGTGCGCTCCATCAATATACCAGGGGGTTCGGATACGTTTAGCAACATGGCAATTGATGTAAACAAGACCCGAGTGTCTTGCGAATAACTTTTAATATAAACATTCCACGTCCATTGAGTAAGACGTCAATGAACTGTCTATACACAGAAAAAAATACTGTTGCGTTTCCAATTAATTGTTAGTATTTGGATATTTTTCCATCGCTTTAAATATATTTACAGTTGTTTTAAATCCATGTCATGGAAAGAATTCAATCCTTATATTCGAAGTAATCACAGGTACGCCAATAAATTTAAAATAATTTTATATTCGTTCCAACGATATGTATAATCCTTCTAATACCAGTATTGACGTATAATGCAATCAAAACACCCTTTTGTTTTCGAAATTTACCCTATGTTTCATTTAAGCAAACCATACAATCTATTCAATGTACAAAAATTATTACTGCAACAGCAGTTCGCGAACACTCATCTGATAAAAACTAATTTTGTTTCAATGGTCCTTGTCGTTCGCTGAACTGTAATCAGAATTCGGCGGGACTGATGTTTCGTAAGAATAAAGAACAAGGGATCATCATATCAGTGTTACTATCGCCGCGAATCTGCCAACATGGACCCGGTTGTTCCGTTATGTTGTTTCGGTGTTAGCCGTGTTCTGTCATCTCGTGGTTTTGCGTATTGCATCAGGAATTGAGTGATTTAGAATTGTCCAGTTATATATTAAATGGAGGACCTACTGAGAAATTGGGACTTAGAAGAGCTAACACCCACATTTGAATGTAGGTATTTAGATTAGTCAAACAGTTATATTTCCGGTAGTAATGCAACAACTGGTGCAGGCTTATGCCTAATTCTTATATCATGCTTCTTGTAACTTCATACAAAATCACACAATTAAACATCCAAACGGTCAGTCAGCTGTCCTCGCAATAAAATCTGTTGGTCCAAGGCAAAGAAAGTAGTTTAGAATCAATTACCAAACACAGATCCGATCCAACGACAGGCTGCGATTGAATTATTCATTGGAGTCCAATGACATCTTGTAGTTGAATCGACATATAATTCGTTACCAACTATACACTCCCATTGGATAGAACATCGCTGTATTGGAGGAATGCTGAGTGTAACGTCCCATTGAATCCAAACGTAAGTCTTTGACAGAACTACAGATTTTTTTGTGTGTAGCTGTCAGAGACAGTCCTCTGTGACATACTTGTAGCTGATGGGATAAATAGTATGTCGGTGACGCCTCTGTGTCGAGAGAGAAAATGATGCTAAGATTGCCAACCGAATTTTCCCCGTGTGTGTGTTCTAGAGTGCGATACAAAGGGAATTTCAAATAATGTAAAGTTGTGCTGGAGAAGTACGTGGGCTGGAGGAAGATGGAGGTGATATACGTGTGATGCAAGCGCTGTGCCGCCGCCGATACAAAGATGCAACACTGCATTAGGAGAAAGAGATTGAGGAAACGGGGGGACAAAGACAGTCAGTTTAAGGATGTTTGGGTAAATGGTATTGGATGCCCTACTGGGATATATACAGGGTGTCCAGTTAGTGCGTAATTCTTCGATATCTCGCAAGGTATACCTGACAGAAAGAATTTGAAAAAAGTTATTTGGTTGCTCAAGGCGCATATTCTAAAAATATTTTAATATATACAGGGTGTTGCGGGAAAGCAGAATAGTGATCAACTTGATTTTTTTTATATGGAACTATAACTTTTTCTTAAATTATTCTAGTTTCCATCATTGATCTCTATTCAACCCTAAAATATTTTATGGATCGGTTGCGACGTTGCCAAGCTATAATTTAGAAAAATTGAAAAATATATATAAAAAAATTAAGTTGATAACTATGCTACTTTCCCGCAATACCCTGTATATTTCAAACTATTTTTAGAATATGCGTAACCAAGTACAGTCAGTTACTTGAATATTAAGTGGATATTATGTTGGATGTTACGAGCAATTTGTATCTACAGGGTGTTTTTGGCAGAATTTTAAATTACGGCAACTTGAAGGTCATTTTACTTTGTTTTTTCAAATGGAATACCCTGTATTTTTTATTAGTAGAAAATAAATTATAACTTGGCAACGTCGCAATCTATCCCAAAAATATGCTAAAGTTTTGAATAGAGATCAATGATGGAAACTAGAAGAATCTAAGAAAAGGTTATAGTTCTATATAAAAAAATCAAGTTGATCACTATCCTACTTTCCCACAACACCCTGTATATTTCAAAATATTTTTAGAATATGCGCCTTAAGTAACCAAATAAATTTTGTATTTGACATTCTCTTCTATCATGTGTACCTTGCGAGATATCGAAGAATTACACTCTAACTGGACACCCTGTACATATCTGAGCAAAAGCTCGTTGTATATATATGTGGCCAGTCATTAAAACTACATCGTCATCTACAAATATACTGCATCATGTCATTCAAGTATTCATTTTTACTTCTCATACCTATATATGAGGGGAGGAAACCAATAAATTTTCTGAAGTATACATACATACGAGTATTGCTTTAGATCGCTTGTATTGTGTAAGCTGAAAATTATTGAATTGATTTCAATGAAATTTCGATACAATATTATAACCGTGGAGAGGATGGAAAAGGCGTATGGTTTCTAGAAATCATGCCAGTGGCGGAACAGCAATAATAAAAAAAAGCAAAAAATATAAAAACAGCTGAAACTTCGTTTTAAGGCTATTCAGAGGTTTGTCATCGTTTTCCACATTTTACTTCCCCTACAGATAGAGGTTGGTGGAGTATTGTGATCGAGAAAAGTTCGGATTTTGAGAGAATACGCTTTTGGAGCGTTTTATGATATGTACATAACGAAAAGTCACGTCACTCATTTCCGTCGGTCTGTCGGTCTGTCTATTGGTGTCCTTTTAGCCGCGTAATCTCAGTAACCGCTGCTTGGATTATGACAAAATTTGAGTAGCCATATGCTGTGGGATCGTAGTAGGCAATTCTGCTATAAGTTTGAAAATCGGTTTGTTGGAGGCGGAGAAATTGGTAAAAACGCAAAAATATCAAAATTACTCCAAACTTCATTTTTGACATCGTGCAGGAAACGTGAAGAGTGTATCGATTTTGGAGCTCTTGCTAGTAGCGGAGAGGGCATCAATAAAAACAAAAAATGTCCAAATCGTTCGAAATTCGTTTTTTGGATGTATCAAGGGTCCCTGACATCTGGTGTCGGACACGGTCGGAGATCAATAATGACCCTATGTATTTCCGTCATGCACAAGTACGAGCCACCCTGTACTACCAGAAGATGGCGGATTCCATGCTTCTTTGGATCGCTTCGCCGGTTTGAAGGAAGTTGTATCATTGATAAATCCAAATCCAAACTAGTGTGCAGCTAAGCTTCTAATAGTGAAACTAATTTGATAGAAAAATTCAAATGACCAATGAGCTGAACATGATAATAATATAGAATATAGGTGAGTCGCTCCATTTCAAAAGTCATCTTATCCACTTTTTATGAAAATCATACTTCGCAATTGGAATCTTTGCCATAAACTCTAGGTTTTCAGTAGAAAATATCATTCCGGAACGCAAAGCGAAGGAGAAAATTGAGAATCGCTCCAAAACTCGCCTAATCCATTCAGAATGTCGCGCCAAAAATTCCCTTATCCCACGGACCAATCACAGCGCTTTGAATGGTTGATAGACGTGTAGCCGGTGTTGCGTATTTTAGCGTTAATTTGTTATATTGTTTAGAATAAAATTGGTGTAGTGGATATTATTATTAAAAGTGAAAATAATATTAATAGTATTATGGAGACTCATATTTCACTGCTATCTAAGCAGAAAACCTAGAATTTAGTGTTAAAATTTCAGTTTAATTAAATACTTATAGGTAATTACGTAAACCTTGTGACAAGCTTTTATGGTCATGAAAATTGTGCATAATGAGACTATAAGTTGACAGTGCACATTGAAAAGGAACATTTCATTTTCTTCCTTTTAGAACATTTAAATAAAAGCTTTTCTTAAAAAAGTTTTTTTTTGTTTTAGTTTATTATGTTATATAATCAGAATTAGTCTCCTTTCTGACACCAAAAAATGACCTAATATTTTGTGTTGAATGAAAGAAGTGTTGAGTTTAGGTTAAACAATCTGTTTCTTTTTATATGTCTTCATGTGACGATTTTGTATAAACAAAGATATGGAAGAAAACAAAAAAGTGTTTTCATTATCATCACCAATAATACTAAGGTCCCATTGTTTTTTTGAATATTTGCAGCAAAACTTACTTTATCCACTGTGATATATCAAACCTCGCCAAATCCAAACTAAAATGTTAAAATTGTTGTTATTTACATCAGTTTTCTTTAAAAGAAAAACATTGTTGCCGATGTCATCACCTTATCGATACATAAAAAATATATGCACCGATAGTGTAACTAGTATGCTCAAAAACGATCTTCTTCATTTACCAAAATTTGGGTAAACTGGATAAGAAGACTTTTGGCATGGAACGACTCAAGTATACTACAAAACATACAAAAGACTATATCTAAGAAAGCCTTAGAAGATGAAATACACCAGGATGTCGTATCAGAGAATCAATGATGCATTTGTGGTATCGGCTGGTCACACCTTCTATTTTGGAGGGCTAGAGTTCCAGCGTCACCGCGGAGATCACTATAATCCCCCGTACGATGAATCCTAAAGCCAGGAACGAATACAAATTCTAAAAAGGAGAATTAGTTGCGTGAAGATAATGAAACAGAGAAAAACAAATAGCTGGCTAAGCACGCAAAAGGGAAACAACGATAGCTGCCAACACGTGTTTCGGACTTATTGGACCTCATCAGGGCAGCGTAATCTAAGACAAAGTTGGGAAGCCTTAGAAGACGAAATACACCAGGATGTCGTATCAGAGAATAAATGATGCATTTGCGGTATCGGCTGGACACACCCTCTACTTTGGAGGGCTAGAGTACCAGTGTCACCGCGGAGATCACTATAATCCCCCGTACGATGAATCCTAAAGTCAGGAACGAATACAAATTCTAAAAAGGAGAATTAGTTGCGTGAAGATAATGAAACAGAGAAAAACAAATAGCTGGCTAAGCACGCAAAAGGGAAGCAACGATAGCTGCCGACACGTGTTTCGGACTTATTGGACCTCATCAGGGCAGCGTAATCTAAGACAAAGTTGGGAAGCCTTAGAAGACGAAATACACCAGGATGTCGTATCAGAGAATAAATGATGCATTTGCGGTATCGGCTGGACACACCCTCTACTTTGGAGGGCTAGAGTACCAGTGTCACCGCGGAGATCACTATAATCCCCCGTACGATGAATCCTAAAGTCAGGAACGAATACAAATTCTAAAAAGGAGAATTAGTTGCGTGAAGATAATGAAACAGAGAAAAACAAATAGCTGGCTAAGCACGCAAAAGGGAAGCAACGATAGCTGCCGACACGTGTTTCGGACTTATTGGACCCCATCAGGGCAGCGTAATCTAAGACAAAGTTGGGAAGCCTTAGAAGATGAAATACACCAGGATGTCGTATCAGAGAATCAATGATGCATTTGCGGTATCGGCTGGACACACCCTCTACTTTGGAGGGCTAGAGTACCAGTGTCACCGCGGAGATCACTATATTCCCCCGTACGATGAATCCTAAAGCCAGGAACGAATACAAATTCTAAAAAGGAGAATTAGTTGCGTGAAGATAATGAAACAGAGAAAAACAAATAGCTGGCTAAGCACGCAAAAGGGAAACAACGATAGCTGCTAACACGTGTTTCGGACTTATTGGACCTCATCAGGGCAGCGTAATCTAAGACAAAGTTGGGAAGCCTTAGAAGATGAAATACACCAGGATGTCGTATCAGAGAATCAATGATGCATTTGCGGTATCGGCTGGACACACCCTCTACTTTGGAGGGCTAGAGTACCAGTGTCACCGCGGAGATCACTATAATCCCCCGTACGATGAATCCTAAAGCCAGGAACGAATACAAATTCTAAAAAGGAGAATTATTTGCGTGAAGATAATGAAACAGAGAAAAACAAATAGCTGGCTAAGCACGCAAAGGCCTCCCAACTTTGTCTTAGATTACGCTGCCCTGATGAGGTCCAATAAGTCCGAAACACGTGTCGGCAGCTATCGTTGTTTCCCTTTTGCGTGCTTAGCCAGCTATTTGTTTTTTTTTTGTTTTTTTTTTCTAAGAAAGCCTCTAGATGTGAAGCAAATAGTCAAGCGACTTGAAACTATTTTTTCTATTCAACACGGGGAGGCGGTTGTAAATCAGTTGTAGCTGCCGTATAAGAACATAAACGTTTCCCGTCTTCTCGAGTTAAGCATCCTCCATAAAGCGCAGTTATCAGATCGCTACTTCTGCTGCCTAAGTAGAAATCCTTTTGTACGGAATGGCCCTAAATAAATATAGTTTTTCCTTTGTGCGGACGTTTCCTCGGTTCGGAAACATTTCATTTCGTTAAAAGCTAAAGGGGGTTTTATTTCTTCATTTAGTAGCGCGTATGTACAGGGTCGGACTGAAGACGGGGTGAAATTGAATTACAACGAGGTTCTTTCATTGCTGTGGCGTTCGACTTTTTGTTGTTAACGAGGATGAATGAAGCGTGCTGCTGGATGAGGTATACAGAGCTGTATACACTGCTGCTAAACGAGATTGGGTAAATAAAAAGTACATTCTCAGAATGCACGATGAATGCGGACATGGAGAATGGCATCACGGTGTCTTAAAGTCTATACTAAGCTGAGAGGTAAGAGATAGATAAGGGCTCTCGTTTGATGAAACCTCGTACCTTAGATAAGTTGAGGGTGCTGTTTACAAATCCGGCCGCAGTTTTGAGTTTCAGTATGGCTTGACGAAAATCAAAAATTTCAGGTTTTTCACATCTTCGGGTTTGCCTAGAAAATCGAAAACATTTTTTTGGCTTTCTGTTAAGATAAAACCTCTTGTTTTGGATAATTTGAGGATGCTGACGAGAAATCTTACCGTAGTATTTTAGTTTCAGTCTCGTTTGACGAAAATCCAAAGTTTCAGGTCTTTCAGATTTGCTTGAAAAATCGAAAACCTTTATCTGGCTTTCTGTTAAGATGAGACTTCGTGTTCTGTATAATGTGAGGGTGCTGATTAAAAATCTTGTCGTAGTTTGGAATTTCAGTCTCGTTTGACGAAAATCAAAAATTTCAGATCTTTCAGATCTTCGGGTTTGCCTAAAAAATCGGAAACCTTTGTTTGGCTTTCTGTGAGGACGAAACCACTTGTTTTGCATAACGTGAAGGTAGTGATTACAAATCCGGCCATAGTTTTGAGTTTTAGTCTCGTTTGACGAAAATCCAAAGTTTCAGGTCTTTCAGACTTGCTTGAAAAACCGGAAACCTTTATCTAGCTTTCTGTTAAGAAGAAATTTCGTGTTCTGTATAATTTGAGGATGCTGATTACAAATCTTGTCGTAGTTTGGAATTTCAGTCTCGTTTGACGAAAATAAAAAATTTCAGGCTTTTCAGATCTTCGGGTTTGCCTAAAAAATCGAAAACCTTTATTTGGCTTTCTGTTAAGATGAAACCTCTTGCTTTGGCATTAGCCTCAAATTATTGAGGATGCTGATGACAAATCTTGCCGTAGTATTTAGTTTCAGTCTTGTTTAACGAAACTCCAAAGTTTCAGGTCTTACAGATAATTCAGCAGATTTGCCTAAAAACAATCGAAAATCTTTATTTGGCTCTTTATTACGACGAAACCACTTGTTTTGCATAACGTGAAGGTGGTGATTACAAATCCGGACGTAGTTTTGAGTTTTAGTCTCGTTTGACGAAAGTTCAAAGTTTCAGGTCTTTCAGACCTGCTTGAAAAACCGAAAACCTTTATCTAGCTTTCTGTTAAGAAGAAACTTCTTGTTCTGTATAATTTGAGGATGCTGATTACAAATCTTGTCGTAGTTTGGAATTTCAGTCTCGTTTGACGAAAATCAAAAATTTCAGGTTTTTCGGTTTACCTGAAAAATAGTCAACCTTTGTTGGGCTTTCTCTTAAGATGAATCCTCTTGCTTTGGATAATTTGTGGACGTCGATGACAAATTTTGTTGTAGTTTTGAGTTTCAGTCTCGTTTGACGAAAATCCAAAGTCTCAGGTCTTACAGATTTGCCTGAAATATCGAAAATCTTTATTTGGCTCTCTGTTAAGACGAAACCCCTTATTTTGCATAATTTGAAGGTGCTGATTACAAATCCGACCGTAGTTTTGAGTTTCAGTCTCGTTTGACGAAAATCCAAAGTCTCAGGTCTTACAGATTTGCCTGAAATATCGAAAATCTTTATTTGGCTTTCTGTTAAGACAAAACCACTTGTTTTGCATAATTTGAAGGTGCTGATCACAAATCCCACCGTAGTTTTGAGTTTGTCTCGTTTGAAGAAAATCAAAATTTTAGGTCTTTCAGATCTTCAGGTTTGCTCAAAAATTAAAAATGTTTATTCAGGCTTTTTGTTAAGATGAAACCTCATATTTTGGATAACTTGAGGGTGCTGATTACAATTCCGTCGCGGTTTTGAGTTTCAGTCTCGTTTCATGAAAATCAAAAGTTTCAGGTCTTTCGGATCTTCAGATTTGCCTAAAAAATCGAAAACTTCTATTTGGCTTTCTCTTAAGATGAAATCTCGTGTCTTGGATAACTTGAGGGTGCTCATTACAAATCCGGCCGCAGTTTTGAGCTTTAATGTCATTTGACGAAAATCAAAAATTCTAGGTCATTAAAATTTTTAGATTTGCCTAAAAACCGAAAATCTTTATTTGGCTTTCTGTTAAGGTGAAACCTTGTGTTTTGGATTATATGAGGGTGCTGATTACAAACTCGGCCACAGTTTTGAGTTTCAGTTTCGTTTGATGAAAGTCAAAAATTTCAGAAAAATTTCAGATTCTTCAGATCTTCTGGTTTGCCTAAAAGATGCAAAATCTTCATTTTACTTTCTATTAAGATAAGATCTCGTATTTTATATAGTTTGAGAGCGCTGATTGCAAATCCAGCCGCAGTTTTAAGTTTCGGTCTCGTGTGACGAAAATAAAAAATTTCAGAACTTTCAGATATTCAGAGTTGCCTAAAAAAATCAAAAAACTTTATTTAGCTTTCTTTTGCGGTGGAACTTCGTATTTTGGATAATTTGGGTGTCTTGATTACAAATCCGATCGTGGTTTTGAGTTTCGCTCTCGTTTCACGGAAATCAAATATTTCAGGTCCTATAAAGCATACACTTTATGTCGTCTGACAGCATGGTGTGAAATTTTCAGCAACCTTAGTTATGGAGAACTGATTCCAGATTACATTATTGTGGACAAAAGACAATTCAACACACACAGTTTTTCGAGGAGTGGGTATAAACGCTAAAGTTATTTAGGACCAGCTTCTCAATGTGTATTAACGATAGCTCCTACAATCCGGAATAGTTTCTCCATAAGATGCTTGGAGCTGAAAAGGAACCAACGATGGGCGTGATAAATAAACAGGTGTGCGCTACATTAGAAAGAAATTGCCCAGAGTGATATCGAAGCAACTTTTCATTTTTGCTTCTGGGCTTTTCTTAAAAAAATTATAAAGTTGACGAAGAAAATAGGCAACCTCAAGCGATCATATTTAATGTTCAATCAATTTTTTTTCAAAAAATGCTTCGATAGCCCCCTGTGCAAAGATATTGAAAACTAGAGCGTCAGGAATTGGGATGAAGTCACTTGAAAATGACCGTTCTTGCTCTCCGTAGGAGCCACCTTAACTGTTAGGTAAATTTACGTGAATTCGTA
Organism: Callosobruchus maculatus; assembly: GCA_951848785.1. Classification (NCBI taxonomy): domain Eukaryota; kingdom Metazoa; phylum Arthropoda; class Insecta; order Coleoptera; family Chrysomelidae; genus Callosobruchus; species Callosobruchus maculatus. Next base: position 4,382,806 of record CATOUR010000007.1, read on the forward strand.
AGTTTAACCTTCAATCGCTTAAGCAATTAATCTAACAGTTAGCCGTTAACTTCAAGATAAGTATTTAACTGGACTTTGAGAAACCGACCCTTAGTCACGTTACTAATAATTTTTTTATGCAACTATTATACTACTTCCGCCTACTGGCGAGAACAGCAATAATTAATAAACTCGTTCATATGGAACATAAATAAACACAATATTGATTTGATAACATAAACAAAATTGCCATGATATAGTTATTTTACCTATCGTGCACTAGTCCAATATGGATTATTAGTAACATGTTTCAGCGTGTCAAAATTTAATGGCAAAATAAAGGTTTTCAGTTTATACTGAAACGAAAGTTATTGGCAAATATTTGTTTTCGGATATATAATTAATTTGTTCAGCATCTGCCCCGTATTTACACGTCAAACTATGTGCTTTTTTCGATAGTCAGTGGCGCAGTATTTCACCCAAAATGTTGGGAAGCACATCAAATCAAAATGTCAGGAAAAGAAGAATACGGAGTATTCGAAGGACTAGGTAAAAAACAATGACAGTGGCTAGTATCATGAAGTTGAAAGTAGCATTTTTGCATGCAGAAGGTTGTGCGGTATATAAAGCTAGTCGCGAAGGAGCGTTCAGTTACTTTTTAGCTCTCACTGACTCACTGAAGTCACTGAAGAGGCTTATGCAGAGCCTCTGTCTGTCCGTCCGTCCACCCATCTCTCCGTATACAAAAGATAACCAAAACTGCAGATGCTAGAGAAAAACTAAATACAGATTTGGAATCAGCATGAAAAAACTATTTCGCGAAAAATCCGGTTTTGTCAAGATCGCTTCCGGCTTAAAAAAATTGAATTAAATTGCGACAAGTAATTGACGACGTATTATGTACGGGGTATTGATATTCCTGAAGCACAGGCAGCGTGCCCGAGCGGCTAAGACTCTAGGCACCAGTCCTAAACGGCGCGGGTTCGAATCTCACCCCGGTCAACGACTTTTTTTCCTTTTTTTTTAAAGTTGACTGTTGAATTTGTTGATTACTAGTCCGGGAAAGATCCGGTTTTGTCAGTGTAATAAAAAAATTAAATTTTTATACCAACAAATTCCACAGTGAGAGCGCCGTTTACTCAAGCAAATCCTTTCCTAACTTTTTTAACCGTTAGTATCTTAGTAAAATGGTTTGGAAGTCCAGAAACTAAAATTTAAATGCAGCCAGCAATTGCAACTCGTGGTTTTGATCGCACGGCCAGTGTTTTCAAACCTATCATGATTTCAAGCACTCCATGGTAAACAAAAGGTTAGGTGACATCACTTTGACTATTCTAAGTTGAAGCTGTTTTTGTGTAAAATTCCGACGGCGTCCTTATCAGTTAACTGCGATTTTCCCATATGCAGGAAAATGTATGTACGAAAAGTGTATCAATGTACAAAAATATACACGATCGTATAATAAATTGACAGTTTTTAAAATGCTAAATAGACTAACGGCCTCACTAACGTATAAAAATGGGCCCTAAGCTGCAATTTGGTCATTCCACCGCCACTCTAATTTCAAAAATGGGAGGATTCAGACGTATTAATGCCAACTAGATATTATTACCGTGCGGAACACAGAATATACAATAGGTTAGTGTGGAACTCTGATCTATGTCAGACTGACATTCGTCACTTCTAAGATTTCGTGGTGTTCTAGTTCAGTGGTGTGGGCAATGACGTGGCCGTTCGATGGTCACTGGACTCTAAGTTTGTGTCCAAGTTTGTTCTGTCCAATTTTAGTTTTTCTGTATTTCTTATGGTCTGCCATATTTGTCTAACTTTCACACTAGGATTGCTGTTCACGTTCTTATTGCTGGCGATCTAAGCTGCTTCTTTGAATTTCCGGCGATATCAGTGATGATTTTTATCAATAACCTTCCATCATCATAGTCACAATGTCTTGATAGACATATTATGAACTCGCAAAATGCATTAAGTCGGAGCTAGAGTATTGCCGGCACGAATATTATCAATAGTCTTTTCAGAACTGTAGCTCGCCATCGTATGCAATTTACTGTCAGTTCAGTGGCGCTCTTGATACTCATATCCAGCAGCTGTTTCGTCGTATCCACCCAGCGTGTAGGGGAATGGCCACGGCGCCGCCCACTCGGAGCATGACCCTGAACTACAAGCTTCTCCATAGTATCGCTTCTGTGAATATTTCCGAAGAATGTAAGCATTCGCGTCGACACAATGGAGGATAGTCTCTTTGGATTACCGAGCTCATCCAGTATGGAAGCAACCTTTACGTCTTACCAAACAATATTGTGGTGCTCGGTCCATGCGTGATCTGCTGTTCCTGACTTTTCTGTCGCTAGAGGCCTTTTTATTTCTCCAATGCAATGTATAGTTTGCCGCATTTGGTTTGAGGTATAATGCATCCACCGACCTATGAGCTTTGGCTTTCTGTACACTTCTACTTCTATTTGGGTATTTCTTCACATTACCACGACATCCAAAGAAAACAGGGCTGTTGTTGTTCTTTTTCTCCTTTGTGAAATTTATGGATGAATTCATGTTGTTGAGATGCGAAAAGTTTCCAGTTGTTCATCCCCATGGGTTGTTCATCCCCTCAGGTTATGAACGTGTCATCCGCAAAGTGAAGCCATTATTTTGGTTTAACGTTTGAGCTATCAATGGTGAGCTGATTCGAACCATTTCATGTTAAGGTTGGCCACGACTCGACTGGAGATTGTGGTGATCTCATGAGTAACCATTCCCTTTGCGTGTAAAATTCGTCATTTTCAAACAACGTTTTGAAACATCTACCTTGTCTGGCTCTTTTCAGCATTATGTCTAAGGTTATGGAATCTGTCATTAACACACAGCTCCTGAAATACCTGGACAATAATAAAATCATAAATAATTGCCAGTATAGCTTCCGTGAGCATACTATATATCTACGGGTGACCTGACCTACGTCACTTACTTATGGAACAGAACAATTGAGTCCCGTGTTTTTGCAATTGATATATCGAAAGCCTTCGATAGAATGTGGCATGAGAGACTTCTGGTTATGGATGACCACCTGGCCTGCGCCAGTGGCTAAACAGCTTCTTGAACGATCGATCTCTGTTTGGTGTAGTCGAAGGCGTATTTTCAATAAATGTCGGTATTACTCAAGGTTCTGTTCTATACCCTACACTGTTTCTGCTGTACATCAACGAGCTGCTGGAAATAACAGTCAATCCAATCTACAGCTTCGCAGATGACAGTACATTAGTGTCATGCATGGAACCAGGCAAGCCACTATCATGCCAGGAGACGGTACGTCGGCAACAGCAACATGCCTGACAGATCAACGTAGATATCAAACCATTTGTTGAGTGGGGATTAGTAAATAAAGTACAGCTTAACGTACAAAAAAATCAGAGATAGATAGATGGATTTTATTAGTCCTCAATGATCACAGAGTGATAGAGGATATGTCAATATTTATACTACAGTCAACAGTAACAATAACCACAAACTCTTGTAATTAAATATATACATATACACAAAAAAAGAAGTAAAAAAACAGGTACTTAGATGATGCAATTAATTTAAAAGATAGACACAATGCAAAAAGTATATAAATAAAATATAAAATAGTATAGATAAAATCAAATATGAGTGGCATCCGAAAGATACTCTTCTACAGAATAATAAACTTTCTGTTTTAGGAATAACTTCAATCTATTTTTGAAATGCTTTGATTGAAGTGTCTTGAACATACTCGGTAACTTATTGTATAGTTTTACAGCCATAAGTTTAGGGCTGTTTTCTGTTTTAGATAATCTTTGCTTAGGAATCTGGATGACGAGTGAATTTCTAGTTGCGTATGTTTTGTGATCATTTAGTTTTGGAAAGTCATGCAGGTTTTCCTTAACATAAACTAGCAATTCAAGTATATAGACACAAGGCAGCGATAATATACCTAATTCCCTAAACGAATCTCGACAGCTGGTCCTTCTGCTAATACCTGCTATCAGACGTACCACACGTTTTTGCATAATAAAAACCCTATGGTTGTCAAAATTTGAAGATGATTCTGTTGAAAGTAATTTAATTATTTCTGGTGATGGTGTGTCATACTGGGAGCTCCAAAATGCTGCTGAAACGCCCCTCCAGTTAAGCTGTTGAAGATAGGAAGAATTAACAAAGATATGGAGCAGAAGGATATAATCGAGCTTCGAAGCTAAAGAAGGTTATGAAATATTTCAATCTGTATGTACTAGTCGGTATTCGCGCACAAAGCCTAGCTATGACTAATATTTATTTGTATAGTCAACAAATATATCGATATGTTCTGTGTGTCCTCCCCAAGTGATGATTCCGTAAGATATTAAGGAGTGTATGTAGGCAAAATAGTATGACAATAACAAAGATCTATCAACCACAAAACGCAGTTGACTAATGCAGTGGATCTGCGAGGCAAAACTTTTGCACACAACGTTGACAAAGAAGTCTCACGTTCGCTTACCAACTGTGAACATGGAGGGTCACCCAATAGTCGAGTCACCTTCTGTCAAGCTTTTGGGGATCAACAGCAACAATAATATATCCTGGCACAAACACTTCGTCATTATTGCTAAAACGGCATCCCAGAAGCTTGGAGTTTTGTTCCGATGTATGGAGATGCGCTCCCAAGCATTCTCTAAAGCTTCTGGACACTATCCAGAAGAGAACAATTAGACCTATCGATATGCCTAACCTTACAACAACAAAAGACTTCCACCGCCTAGAGCATCGAAGAAGGGTGGCTGATCTGTCCCTGTTTTACACATAATATCACGGAAGATGTTCGAGTGAGCTCTTCAAGATAATAACACCCTCCAGGCGAGGAATCCTAGGGAGGCTCTGCGAGATTATCCTCACCAGGTCGAGGTCCCTACTCCCTGAACCAGTCTCCTCCAGCATTCCTTTTTTTGGAGAACTTCGACGCTGTGCCATTGCGGGAGGTTGACCATAAAAAAACGTCAAACAACATTCCGGAGTTGTACAAAACTCAAATTTCTAGAGAGCAATGTTAACTTATTATATTAAGTATGTGCCATAGGCTCGAAACTCATTATGGGCCTGCAGAAGAGTTGTCGGTAGTAGCTGGGGCCTGAGCCCAAAAGTGGTGCACTGGCTCTACACTACAATAGTCAGACCGTCACTAATATATGGCTCCATAGTGTGGTGGACCTGTATAAAGACGGAGGCAATAAGAGCCAAACTTAATAAGGTTCAACGTTTGGAATGTCTTAGTATAACCAGTACAGTGCACACAACACCTTTGAGTGCCATTCAAACACTATTGAATCTTCCTCCTTTGGATCTGGTAATTCAAGGGGAAGCTAGAAAAACTGGGTTCCGTCTCTGGAGTCAGGGTAGCTGGACTTCTATGAATCCAGGCAAAGGACATTTGACGATTCTAGCAGAGTTGCAGGAGGATAGTCCTATTTTGTTGGCGAGGAGCGATATAGTTTCTCCTACGCATCGCTTCAATCGCAAATTTACGGTGGTGTTCCCGTCAAGGGAAAGACAGCTCATCGAAGGAGGAGGACAGGTCTGGTACACAGACGGTTCACTCGCTAGAGAGGGCTCGGGCTCGGGACTCTACGGACCCCATACAAGACTTTCATTCCCTCTTGGGGGGCAAACCACAGTATTCCAGGCTGAGGTCTATGCGATACTTGCCTGTGTAAATCGTATTCGGGAAATTGACGGGTCTAGGAGGCGGATTACTATCTGCTCTGACAATCAGGCAGCCATCAAAGCACTGAGTGCTTGAAAAATAACGTCGGGACTGGTCCTGGAGTGCAGGAGGGCTCTTGACGACATCTCAGCTAAACACAAGGTATCACTGATGTGGGCACCTGGGCACGCTGGGGTAAAGGGTAATGAAATGGCGGATCATCTGGCTAGGATGGGATCCGGAAACAGTTTTGTGGGCCCGGAACCAGCCTTAGGACTGTCTGCAAACTTGATTAGGAAAACAACTGGAGAGTGGATCCAGAATCAACACTCTCTGAGATGGAACAACATCTCTGGTCATCTCCGTCAGGCTCGGGAGCTATTAGCAGGGCCTGCAGAGAGAAAAGGACGATTTTGTCTCTCTCTGGATAGGAGTAACTTGAGATTGCTAGTAGGCTTATTAACGGGTCACAACACCTTCAGGCGTCACCTGTTTGTGATGAGGGTGGTCAACGACCCAACGTGCACGTGGTGTGGTGAAGAGGAAGAATCCTCGGCACACATCTTGTGTCACTGTGAAACCCTGGGTTATCACAGGCAGACTATGCTGGGCTCAAGAACCTTGGAACCAATAGAGATAAAACGGATAGGACCTAAGAATGTACTTGCCTTTGCCAAAAGGGCAGGTCTTAGGAACTAGCGCGGATAGAGGCACAAAAGGGCCCATCGTGTGGCCTATGCACCAGCCACATTCCGCGCTGGATAGCCTCTGGTCCTTATTCATTCATTCATGTGCCATACGCTATTTTTTGGTGGTGCGTAGAAATGTACATGGTTCAACGCTACTGAGCTTAATTGGGAAAAAGGTAAACAGAGGCACGCTTCAACCCTGGCCCAGCACAACATTACTTGTTATCAAGCTCGTTATAAGCCCTCTCGAAAATGGCGTACATATCAGAAGCATAATGACCAAAAATCTCCAGTTGTAACACCGTGAATCCCTTTTCCAACTCACAAAAAAACCTCTCCGGTAACAGCTTTAGGGCCGACCGAAAATGTACGATCCCGGATCCCCGATATTTTTTAATAAAGTTTCCCAGCTTCATGAATATTCCTAGGAACTGAATATGAGGAAGGCATGGACGTGCACATTCAGTTGTGAACGGGATTTTACTTGTTTTGCTGTAAAACACTTTGATTTTGCAAAACTGCAGGTCAAATAAATATAAATCCATCAAATTAACTACATATAACCTTGAAGGTTTAGACCACAGAGTTAACATCTCTAGAGGGAGCCCAATTTGAAGATTGGCCAGCCAACATCTATAGCGCTATTGCCACTCTTCTTCGTCCGCTCCAGTTTCTCCAAAATCCGGCAGTTTGAAGACAAAGTATTTAACTGGGTATTTAACTATACATTCCAATATACTTGCAATGTAACTGATTCACGTGAAGCTGTCATGTGGCTGTCGTTGTAGTTGTGGTTATTGCGCGTGTCGAGATTTTTGTGATTTTAGTGTATATTTGACTGACTTTGTGACTATTTGTGGTGTGAATTAAATTATTTATGAACAATATTGTCATAATTGCATGATGAGACAACATAAAAAGTGCATAGTTTGCTGTAATAGCGACGAATCGGTGAACACTTCTTATAATAGGTGAGTGTAGGTTTTGTTTTAGTTTTCAGTAGCTATATGGGGATAACTGGGAAAAAAAGTTACTTCACTTCAGTTTGAGGAATAATAATGGTTGTTTGATGTATGTTTTGTGCACGCATTACATTCATGCCAATCAACATGAATTTTCCAAATTCCATTTTTTAAAACTATTTGAGAACGTGAAATGCAAAAAAGTATGCCACATTTACTTACAGAAAATCTATCTATGAGAATTTTATAGAACTGGTTATTACCTAATCCAATTATTATATTTTACTGCTGAAGTAAAAACACGATGCAGCCATTCCAACAGGCTACCTTTTAGAACACTGTTAGATATGTTTTGAAAAACACTTCATGGTTATAATAAATTATCAACTGTTACAATGAAATTATAATAAGAGTACCTCTCTAGGTATAGCTAAATACTAATACAACCTATTGGTATCAGTTTGTAACATCACAGTAATAATTGAATCTATTAATGAAGATCCAATTCTAATATAAAGTCGCACGCTACTGGTAATGCCCTCAGGCTGTCAAAATTTTCGATACATGTTGGCTGGTCAGCGACCTGTGCATTTTGTTGTTTACGCTCCCTCTATAGATGTTAACTCTGTGGTTTAGACCAAATTCATGGTTACGGTACCATTACCCCTTCAACTATTACTTGAAATATCTACTTCTAAATTTAATATTTTCAGAGATATTTGGGAACGAAGATAAAAATGGCCCGCCTTTTATATTTATGTATACAGGATGTTAGTTAATGATAGGGCATAATACCAAGGGGACATTTCTGAACCAAATTCAAGTAGAAAAGCTTATATAAATATTTCTCCTAGAGAGTTTAGTTTTCAAGATACAGGGTGTCAAAGTCCGAGCTCAAATTCAAGATTAACTGACGGTACAACCCTTATTGAACAACACAGTGCAGCATATGATCTTGGTATTAACTACAACAAGACCGAGGCTATTACCGTAGATAGAGAGCACGATAATCATCGAGGAGTAAAGTCAGTAGGTCGTTGTGAAGTAGTTCAAAGTTTTGTGTACCTCGGTTCTTTGATCGGTAATTCGGGTGGCTGTGAAAATGGGATTCGATGGCGCATTCAACAGGCGCGTGTGCCATGACAAACCTCACTAAAATATGGCGTAACCATAACGTCACTAAAGCTATCAAAATGTCGCTGAACGGGACTGCTAAAAAGGCAGAGTGAGCTCGAACAGATGCTTTTCAAGTGTGGACGTGGAGGAGAATGCTAAGAGTCCCTTATACCGCCCATCGAACTAACGATTCGAAATTGCTTACATTCTTCGGTCATATTCACAGAAGCGATAATATGGAGAAACTTGTAGTTCAGGGTCATGCCCCGAGTAGGCGGCACTGTGGCCGTTTCGCTACATGCTGGGTGGATACGACGAAACACTTGCTGGATATGAGTATCAAGGGCACCACTGAACTGACAGTAAAAAGAGTGAATGATGGCGAGCTACAGTTTTCAAAACTATTGACAATATTCGTGTCGGCAATACTCCTACTCTGACTTAATGCATTTTACGACTTCACAGCACGTCTGTTAAGACATTATGACTATATGATGATGATTTGGGGAAGTTCACAAATTAGTTTATACCATTCCATTGCCGTAGATGAGACATGGATTTATCACACCATAAGATAGGCTAAGCAACAATCAATCAATAACAGTGAGTTTCCAAAAAGCCTTCTAGGAGGACCTAAATGAGTCTGTCAGTCAAAAACGCCTGGAATTAGCGCTGTGTCAATAATGAGACCTACCTTGATAAGAGCGAAACTATCATAGTTAGATACTATACACAACTGGAGAATCAACTTGACATTGCTTCTGAGGCAGAGCAAAAAACCATCAATTCGGGTACGAGCTCCTACCTCATCCGTTATATTGTCCAGAACCAACAATCATCATCATAGTCACAATGTCTCAACAGACATGTTGTGAAAATGAGTACATTTTACGAGTTTCTCTTGAGATATCTTTAAGATCTTTAATGCAGTAGTTTCCCATTTGCTTTCTGCATCCTCATGCCGTTGACCAGATGTATCTACTGGTTCATCTGCCTTTAGGGACAATTTCTCACCCCAAGGTCAAGAAGGTGTCCTGACTCTTCTCAACTCGTCCACCCAAAGCTGTTGGTTGAGAAGAGGGTACTGCTTATACCGACAGTAGTTCGCCTTTAACGACACGCAGGATACAGGACGGGAGATATTCTAAACCGCCCCCATACGGGGAGGAACTAACAATATTGTTATTTATAATCTTCTGGTAACCCGACCTTTTAGGTTTATGGTTAGGTTATCGTATTATTGTTGTGAGTTTCCAAATTTGTTCTTTAGGATCTGCGCCAACAAGCATTCGGTAGATTGCAGATGAAGTATTATTTTACCTAGCTATGAAAACGTTTTGACAGCGAAATTATAAAGTATCCTAGTAAACTACTTTGTAACCTTTTATTTAATAACTTTCATTCGATTATTAGCTAGGAGAGCATAATTAGTTTATTACAGCTCTATAGCAGCTAATTTGTTTTACAGATAGTGCTTACAAAATTACTTTATTATAGCTTACGCAACCCTAAAAAAAAGCTTTAATATTGTTCTTGTGGTAGAAATTTGCACCATGAATACAGCGTTAAAACAACTATTTTCCGTGCATGCATTAATCGACATTCTAATAGGCTCTTTATAAAACGTTATTGATCTAACAGTAGCTTATTTGTCCTTTAAGACCTGACATGAATGGTTATATGAAATGTATATGGTTGGAAAAAATCAAAATGACCTTAGGAAGAAAAGTAAAAAATAATTTCGAAACTATTTTACGACTTAGTTGTTCAGATTGTATCAAAGGCATTGTTGACACCAATAACGCGTCCATTAGAAGAGAAGATATAAATCGTCAAGTTTCACACGTTGGATTAGACTCAATTTTAGCACGTGGTTAGCAACAAAAATGTTTTATAACTATTAAATCTACAATAGAATAGCTTTAAAATGGTTTTATAAAAAACTCTTAGATATCATCAACATAAGTTAAAATTGCTTCAGATGTCTTGTATAAACATCACTAACCCGTCTATGGTTACAAACACTGTTTTATGGAACATGTTCTACAAACATTGTCCTGACTTTTATGAAACTTCAAATTGCCGAAAAAGGATAGCTGGTTTGGGATTCGGACCAATTGAGGGGGTCATGGTTAAAAAAAAAAACGCTTACCTTGAGGGCTCTAGAAGATCGTATTGTTAGAAAGGAGCTGTGGGGGAGTAAAATTATTTTTTGCTGATTTTTTTCTTCTATAAGTTACCCCAAATCACACTCATACATAAGGAGCTAGAGGATGGGACGCGAATTTTATAGAGTCCAAGAAAACACGTACTCTCATGTTAGCGCTTTCTCAAGTATGTGTGTCTAAAATAAAATGAGGGGAGGCAAGTATGAAGGTCGCTTTGCGATACTGCTGACAATAATGATTCAAAAGGCAAATTGAAGAAGAAAGCTTGTACTAGTTTAATTTGGTGGCCCTGTTTTGATATCGTGTTTGGGTGTTAAATTACAGACAGAGAATGTATGGTTCTGCACTGCGAATTTTTTTTCACTATTTTGGAAAAATCGCTCTGAATTTCCCTTCACTAAGGTCTTAACTATCACCTTCTGTAACTTTATGCAGCTTAAACAAGAAGTGAGTTGTGTGTGTGTACTTGCGAATTCGTATTTTACATGGCAATTACTTATGTATAAATGTGTCTACCCGAGCCCTTAAGGATGCGCCAATGGAGAAAGGTAGAATTCCACCGAGGCCGTTTGGAAATCGTTTTAATAAATAAGGATTACGCATAAAATATTCCGATGGTGGCAAAATTCAATTGGACTTTAGCCAAATATTCCGTTAAAAGCCCTAGAGGAAAAAATATATGGCCTTTCAACTAAAGTAGCATCTCTTTGGAATACGTTTTTCTCTATTCAGAAGTAACATGTAATATGAATATTTAAAAAAAGGGCGCGCTGGCTAGGAATATCCGATACCTTCATTCGTCAAGAAATGCTTAATGGCATTTGGCCATCATTTTTGCATACAGGGAGGGTATAGTCACCGTACAGTAACAAAGACAAGTAGGGTCACTCGCCGTGCCGACTTTGATGTGAGTCTCACAAATGCGAGCCGCCTCGATTTGAGAGGGGTACCCTTCGTGCGGACTCGTGTACCTACAGGGAATCCGACTGTGCGATATAATAATAATAATAAATCGTCTTTATTTCTTCAATCTACAATAGGCGAAGTTTAGCTCAGCTATTCTTACACTTAACCTAATGTAGACTAAACCAGAATTCCGTCACAGTACATTTATGGTAATTAAGTATAAACAACATTTATTTACATTACAACCAAGTGATGTCTAAAATAATATAACTCAAACAAATAATAGAACCAGCAATAGTTGATTCCGATTAAACATCTAAAATTTCAACATTAAATAATTGAAAACGTCTTTCGGAAAACGTCTCCAAGGTAATTTTTTATAACTATCAGGTAAGGAGTTATAAGTTGCAACAGCGCTATGTGTAAAACTTCGGTTGAATAAAGCAGTCAGATGCAGTGGCATGGTAAGGGTTAGGTTATGTCAGATATCGACATTGTGAATATTGTGTCTAAAAATCAGTTTTTCACGAAGATACGACGGTTGTGATGTGTTGAGTAGCTTTTGAATAAAGATAAGGAGATTGTATTTAAATTTCTCATGCACTTTTAGCCAATTTAACTCTTTAATTTCCTCTGAAACATGGTCATATTGCCTCAAATTACAAATGTACCGACAACAAGTATTCTGGATCTTCTGTAACCTATGCGCAGTATTATAATCTAAACATGGAAAATAAACTATGGAACAATACTGGAAAATAGAGAGAACTAGAGTTTCACAGAGTTTTTTCTTCAATTTTTTGTTCAAAATGTGTTTATTGGTATATAACAGCCTAAGACGCATATCTGCACGTTGAATCAATGAACTTACATGCTCTCTGAACCTTAATTGATCATCAATAAGCAAACCTAAATTTTTAGAAGCGTTTTGAAGCTGCACTGCGCTACCAAAAATTTGTGGGTTCAAATTGGATTTAAGCTCAGGTTTCTTATTTTCTGACGAGAACAGGATAGCCGTACACTTATCAGGGTTGAGTTTGAGATTGTGTTCCGAAGAATAATTATAAATTATAGCAAGGTCCCTGTTAATTGCCTGAGATGCATTTTGCACAGTCTCTGGAGGAAAATGATGAGTCACTTAAGTATCATCTGCATATGTTTGTACGTCACAGGACGTTGTATTTTTAGCAAGATCTGCTGTGTATAGTAAAAATAGAAGAGGGCCTAGTACGGAACGCTGTGGCACACCAGATGTGATATTCGTGGGCGAAGAATATGCACCATTGACAGTAACCATTTGATGTCTGTTTTTAAGATAGAAGTTGAAAAAGGCTATTGACTTGCTATCAGAACCATAATATTGTAATTTAGCAAGAATGAGGTCGTGATCTAGACAATCAAACGCTTTTGAATAATCCAAAGATATTAAAACAGAAGCCATCTTTTTATCGCGCGCTTTTATGATATTATCTGTTAAATTTAACAGAGCAGAGGTAGTACTATATCCCTTTAGAAAACCTGACTGGGAATCTGGTATAATGTTTAGATCATTAACATACTCAATTATCTGTTGGTATACTACTTTCTCAAGCACTTTTGAAAGAACACATAAAATACTTATAGGTCTCAAGTCTTTTACATTTGTCGGATTATTAACTTTGGGCATAGGATTTATTACGGATGTCTTCCAATTTTCTGGGAAATAGCCCACCTCTAGGCAGCAACTGACAATGTGCGTTATATGTAGCAAAATTTCGGGTAAACACAATTTTAGCATACGTAATGTAATGCCATCTATGCCAGAAGCATTGGATTTAAGCGAACTCAGCACATCTGCAACTATTTTGGTGTCAACTGGCTTTAGTGAAAAAGTGAATGCAGAGTGCAAATGATTCTTGTAATAATTGATAGCTTCCCTACAATTATCGCTAATATTATATACAGAAGTGAAATAATCATTTATTTGATCCGGATCCTGTAAATTTAAAAGTTTCATGGCCTTCAAGGTTTTCCAAAACTCTTTTTGATTGTTCTCACGCTGCCAATATTGGAGATATCCTGCCTTTTCTCTCCTAAGCGAATCCAGTGCATAATTTCTCAAATTTTGATATTCCTTCCAATTAGAAGCTGTTCTGTTGGATTTAAATTTATTTAGAACTTGGTCTCTAAGTTTGAAGATAAGCTTTAAATTGTCAGTTAGCACGGAGCAGACGGTTTTTTGACTCTAACATACCTATATGGTGCATGGATACTAAATAATGCATTCATTTTCTCTGTTAGCAATGCTACTTTTAAATCAATGTTGTTAGAATAGAAGATTTCGTTCCCGTCAATACTTTTAAGATCTTCTGAAAATAATTCTTCGTTAAAATCCCTAAAATCGCGAAAATGTACGGTCGACGTTCACTTAACTTATACGGTGGTCACTAGTATAGATAGAATATAATTTATTGTTCAATAAACCATTCAACACAATAACTGCAGACGCAGCTACTGGGGTGGCAAATAGCTCAAGGAGTATTATAGATCATGTTTTGTCAGATAGATGTAGTAATTTGAAATGTACGATTCAAGTAGTAAGTAACAGTAACAGTCTGATCATTCATAATTTGTTGTCAATAACCTTAGGTGTAAACATAAAAGTACTTGTGGCAAAATATAGAAAAGAAGTAAACAGAATAGATCATAAAAAATTCATCTAAAAATTTGAAAAGAATATTCAAACCACATAAGTTCAATCATTTCAGGAACTAATTGACTTAATCACTTCTTGCAAAAAAAGATTCGGAATTCAAAAAGACGTATAAGATACATGTAAGCAACGACTGGATAAATCAAGAAATTCTCGAAATGATTGAAAACCGTGTCAAAATTTAAAAACAGAAGGTTAAAGAACCGGGAAACACGAATTTGGAAAACGAATTTAAAAAACTTAGGAAAGATGTCAATAACAAAAAAGAGTATTAAAAACCGGTATTTTAAAAATCAATGGGAATAAGTAGGCACAAATATAAAAAAAACCATGGGGCCATATACAGAGCATTTCGCAGGCATTTTTTTGTGAGATACGCACAAAACGCTCAATAATACACAAACACTACTTATTTAGGCACCCCGGTAGATCCGATCGATTGTAACCCGTGCGCCATGTCGCGTGTTAGGTGGACTGACCCTGTAAATCAAAGCTGTTAGCGTTGGGTTACTGCTTGAGATCGCCGGGCGCCAGAATCCGCCAGTTTGCGTGGTATCCGAGAGCACAGCAGGAAAGACCACATTGAGGGCGGAGCTTAGAATGACCCTACTTGTCTTTGTTAATGTACGGTGGTATAGTTTTGTAGGAAGCTGGTGCCAAATTGAGAACTAATATGTTTATTATTGGTTTATTTAAAGAAGCAAGGTTTGAAGCGACTACTTTATACACAATAGTTATACAGGGTGTTTCCTAAGTTGGAACCTTCTCTTATAGGGCATAATCATAGTACTCGCCGAAAGTAGTGGTCCTTCTCAGTAACATATATCCGAAATATTTAGGGATATCAAGATATTGACCCATAGTGAAATCATAATTTCTAATTCCGCCCCTGTGCTATTAGATTAAAAAGGAGGCCAAAAACGAAAAAACTCAGTTTACTATGGAGTACAGATGAGGGGTCTAGAATCAGAATCCGGTATCTCCAAAATCTTGAATTTCTCAGGCAATAAGAAAAACGTGTAAGTCAATTTATTTTAGTGTTAGATGCTAGATGATCTGATTGAGCTAATAAGCTCAAATGGATCTCAAACAGTACAACGATATTCAGTTTAATCTACCCTAACTACATTGTTGGGTTGTATTTTTAAAGCACTGAAATTGTGATAATGCAGAAAAAGTTTCGAAAATAAACAGATGGAGTTTCAAGTCGCTAAAATTTACAAATGTTTAAGATTATTTGAAATAGAAGATAAAGAATAGATTTACATACAACTTTTTGTGGCAATATTAACTGATCTTAATAATATAATGCACATCATTTTTTGAAAACATTGGGCTGAATTTACTGAAAAGAATAAACCCCTAATTAGCAGACCCAGAGCTTTCATCAGATATCATGTTCTTTATCAAATCCGTGCCTTAAGACAGATAGTATACAGTCTACTGGATCAAATTACTGCAATGCAATAAAGGTGAAAGTCAGAGGATGGATAAAACTTCCTCACTTGCAATTCGTTCCTTTGAAACCACTTCTAATTAGTCTTTCAAGGCGGAGTTGGAAGTTTTCTTTACCTCCGAGAAGTAATAATGCTGAAAAATGTTTCCGCTTCACAGTCTAAGTTTCTACCTGTCAATATTTGATGTCGGTTTTTTTTACCTAGAATCAAGTGAATTTCTAAACTAGAACTTTGGAATCTTTTTAAAAAGCACGGCTTTTGATACTTTTTTGGCTAAATCGATAGCCAGGTTATCGAGTTATAGCTTTCCTATCCTTTTCTTGGAAGTTTTAAAAGTTTGATGTCAATAAAACCCTCCAACAGATTTAATTAAGCAACGATTGCCCTTCTTTAAACCGCAACAAATATAGACAGGGTAGTAGCGGCAGGAGCTCCTCAGGTCTATTAAATTGGTGATCGGTCACGAGCGCGCGCGGTTTGATTTTTACCTGTTTACAAAAAGGGTGCCTTCATCGGCACCGGTTACTTGCGCGCTGGAAGAAAATTAAGCTTGGTTATTCCTAATGACCACATCCCTTTTATTCTTGCGAACTTTCATCTGTCTTTTTACGGTTTGCGGTAGCTTACAGTTATTTCTTAGATTATTTAAATCACTATTCGGCTTTTGTAGGTATATAAAACTACCCTTAATGAAAATATCTCAGTACTTTGCAATCCTTAGTTGCTGTTTGTGAGTATTGTTTGTGTTCTACTTTGTCGTCATGGAGACTATGTTAAGTGTGAAAGGGAAGAAATTAATGGTCCTTGAAGAGTATACGTTTCGAAGACATAAAGAAACCACCCGTGGTGTAGCCTACAGATGCTCTAGAAGAGGATGCACAGCATCTTTGCTGATGGATCAATCGGAAAAAATTGTTCTTAAAAGAAATAATGAGCACAACCATGATGCTCCCACAAAACAAGCTGTAAAGGTAAATTTCTCGAACTTTTTTTACATCGTCAAGAAATCTATCAAATTTGTGACAAATTAGAACACGTTCTGACTAATTAAATTTTTTTGGGGTATTATAAAGACATTTCGGTCTGCTGACAATACCAATTTCTTTATTTGCATCTATTATACTGATCAGATTAACTGATTATGTTCAGAACAAAATTTCGCATTTAATAATATAAAAACATAATTCATTTCTGTCAAGTCAAAAGTAGCGATACCTCTGACTTGAGTTCCACAAATTCTTCAGTAACTATTAGCAAGATAGCAAAAAATGAGAATGAATTAAAATCGGTTAAAATTATAAGACGTAAGTTTACCTCGCCGCCCCGCGCACTGGTGTCCACATACCTGCCTATTATCCAAAATATTTTGGGGGCTTCTGACCGGAGGGATTAGGACAAATCTGACCGCGGCGCGCTAGTGTCCTATGGCCATTAAATTTACCTGTTTATTCTTTTGTGAGAATATATCTATTACACACAAACACACGTTAGGTGTGCTGGTATATGCAATAGGGCTTGAGGCTTGCTCTGCAACGTTCCCTCCCAGATTAGTTACCCATTGCTCGGTACTAGTTCACCAATTAGGGCAGGCAAGCTTTGATAATAATTGATAAGCAGGCTATAATACAAATTCCGACTCACACTAATTAGAAATTCTCTCACTCATGGAACACAAGAGAACTCTTTGACCAGGTGGATAGCTGTTTCAGATATTTGTATTTTTCTAAGGATGCAGCGTGTCCCACGACAATTAGGACAAGCAATATATCGGAACTGGGAAGTAGCAGATAATCATAATTAGAGCAAATGTGCCTTTTCTTGTCACTGTGTTACCCAATGAATATTTGCTTTTGGTTAAGTGACGTTCGATTAAAACTTAATTAATGAAACACCCTGCATTTTAGTGCCTTTTTGTATTTCTCCCGATAAAACAACTCCAACAAACTAGCAACGTCTAAAGTGACTCATTCAAGAGCTACAGGTACTTAAAGGATTGTACCATCACTACCATCATTATGAAATACTAGCAAAATAATTTAACTACAGGGTACATGTTATAATAAATCGTAGTGGTACAACACTTCAAGTACCTGTAGCTCTTGAATAAATCACTTTTGCGCGCAAGTGTGCTAGTTTGTTGGAATTGCTTTATCGGGAGGAACACAGAAAGGTTCTAATATACAGGGTATTAACAATTTTGAATCGGACCTCACGTGACCAAAAACAAATACCTCGTTGGGTAACACAATGACAAGAAAAGACACAACATTTGCTGTAATTTACATCCCCAAAATTATAATTCTCTACTACTGTGCAGTTCCAATATAATTGCTCGTCGAACGAAAATTAGGTGGGATTTTCAAGGGTACTGAATGACCGGCCTATCACGTCATGCTTTCGGAACATTTTTTTTGTACTTCAGCCCCTAAAATCGAAGCCCAACATTTTTTTATATAGCACCCTACAGCTTTTCCTATATAAGTAAATATAAATTATTTTATTTAAAATGTTGTACTGCCTTTAATTTCATACACAAACATTTTTTTCGTAAGGTCATAAGCAGCATACGATAAATGAAATGAGGGTTTGTTTGAGGCATAACATTATCGTAATAAAAAGGAATAAACACATTTGATTTCGCGAAAGCATGTACGATAGGTCATTCAGTGCCCTTAAAAAACTACTTACTTTTTTATCCTTCTTTTTAGAGACATACAAATGTTACAAGATTTTAAATGGAATAGCGACTTCATTTATGTAGGAAAAGCTATAGGGTGCTATTCGGAAAAAGAAAGTTGGGGGTGAATTTTAAGGGTTGAAGTACAAAAATGATGTTTTGAAAGCTAGGTATGATAAACCCTTTGATACCTTCTACGTTACCATTCAGTTCTCGTTTGAACTTTTTTTTGTTACGAGTATATCACGTGTCAAGGAAATTCAGGGACACCGTGTATATGCAGCAATGGTAATGATTATGCTAAAAAAGACGCTTTAGTGATACAGCTAACAAAAAGACTAAAAATAGTTATAGCTTGAAAAATCTAAAAACATGCTCTCAACGAACATCAGACTAAAAAAGTTTAAACAATATGAAAGAAAAATACCAGTATGATTGTGAAAACAATTTATGCCATATCATTTGTAAATCGGGCGTCCGATAATTTTTTCACAATAATACTAGTACTTTCCGTTCGTTACGGTTTCAAGCTTATTTTAAAAAATGTTCATTAATTTTTTAGTACGTTGTTCTTTAAAGGCGTGTTTGTGTAGTTTTTTAAACTACAGTAATGTTCGGTTATAACGAACTTCATGGGACCGGCGAAAACGGTTCATTATAAGCGAAGTTCGCTATAAACGATAAATAAAAAAGATGTAGTATTTTTGTTAATACATTTATTAATACATATATATGAGGGTACATAAAATATATTTTGTAATATAGTAGACACATTAACAACTGTTCTTAAGAGTCTAATTTAAAAAATCTCTTATTTTAGTTTGTTTTACTTTTGTGAAATGAATATCATTAATATACATATAATTCTACTTCGGCTAATTGATTAAAAACACGTTGCGGAGTATTTCGTGACCGAAGAAAATAACGAACGTTATCAATATGTTCAAGTGCCTCTGATATGGTTGGAACTGGTCTCAATTCTGTACTCACAGGTTCTTCATCTTCTGCCTGCTCATCGTTATCAATATAAACTGACAATGGCATCATCATCCAAGTATTCAACACTTACAAGATTACCATCAACACGGACAAATTCATTGAACTCATTTTCAGAACAAGGAGGATTGTCTGGAATATCATTATCATATTCCTGTCCAACTTTTTTCAGCCATTTGGCTAATGTCAAGTCATCGTCTGAATCCAAATCATTTTCCACTTTTAGGAAACCACCGTGTTGAAAACAATTAAAAATTGTTTGTTTTGATACCCTCTGCCATGCCATATGAAGGAAGTTTTTTTTATCTAAAATGGATTAGTTTAGAATTCGGGAAATCACCAGCGGTGAAATATCGCTTCAGGTGCCTTGCGATCGAAATAATTCGGTAAATCCCCAGCGATAAAATCCCGTTTTAGGTTCGTTATAAAAGACAGGTATTACGACAATATCAAAGTTTAAGGTTCGTCTTATCCGAAAGTTCGTTATAAAAGGGTTCGTTATTTGCGAAAAAAATAGCACACGTTTAGTAACACCGAAGTTTCGTACCTCTAGATTTGGTTCGTTATAAACGAAAGTTCACAAAAAGTGGGTTCACTATAGGTGGACATTACTGTATATTTATTTTGTTTATCTGTTTTGGTCCTGGTTCTTCCAGGCATCGTTAATTTTTTGCGTTGCCTATTATACAAACTAACATGGGAAGTCTCACCGAACTTTTAGGTTTTAGTTGTCCATATTCTACTACGATCTACCCAGTTCTTTACAATCTACATGTTCATCATATGCCGATGATACGAAAATATATAATACCCCGCTCAATAATGCTCACACTATCCAAGCCGACATTGATAGACTAGTTGTTTGGTCTAAGGACTGGTCTATTCCTTTAAATTCATCGAAATGTTGTGTGTTGCATATGGGCCGAAACAATCCTATGCATGATTATGTTATCCATGGTCAAACTCTTTCCAGTTCAACTGACCATTGTGATTTTGGTGTAATAATGTCTAATTCTTTATCCTGGTCCGAGCACATACATCATATATGTTCCAAAGCGAAGAGACTTGTATACTTACTTGAGAATTCTTTTCATGGTTGTGACCCCACTTTGGCTTCTTTCCAAGACGTATGTTCGTCCAATCATTGAATTTGCCGGTCCTGTTTGGTATCCAGTCCTCCAAAGGGATCGCGACCTACTTGAGTCTCTTCAGCGTCGTTGCACCAGAGTTCCGTATGGCGCAAGACGTCCAGCGTACGAAGACAAGTTACACATATTCAATCTTCAGCCCTTTGGTGAGAGGCGCACCCGCGGTGATTTAATCATTACCTACCGAGCTCTGCAGGGTCTTTTTGGTGTTAACCTATCTAGTTTATTTCGCCTCAATATAAACAACTTGTGAGGTCACAACTTCAAGCTCAAGAAAGAACCATTTAAAACTTCCAGCAGACAACAATTTTTAAGTAACAGGGTATTTGATCAATGGAACCAGCTGCCTGCGGATGTAGTGAACAGTCCTTCTGTGAACAGCTTCAAAATCAGATATGACAATTGGTGCTCTGTGCATACCTGGCTTTGCATAAATCTTATTTTTCTTTTCTCTGTATCATTGTTAGCTGTTAGAATTAGTTTTTTTTTAGTTTTTAGTTTGTAATCTTTATCTGCTGTTGCTATTAGAGTTTATAGCACTGTGCGCTCAACTCTTGTTGCTATGTAATAATAATAATAAATAATAATTTTTTATAATAAATAATAGAATTAATTTACAGACACCCTGTATAGCCTACGATATACATATCTGATGCCCATTCAAGCGTTGCCTGCATGAGCATCGCAGGAAAATCCTTAGATGCCAGAGATAGGTATACATAAATTCCGCTGGTGGAAAAACGTCATGTTCACTGATTTAGTCGGCCATCTGCCAGCGACAGATATGTCCCTGGCGCTCGCAAAGATTCCAACTGGGACCAGGAAAGCCTCTGAAATGTCATCGGCCTACCGAGCAACGATATACGCCGGTATGTTGTGCCGTATCATTTGAGCTATGGTCGAAGGAATGCCAGATTTCAGAGCTGCACTATCACTCACCGGTTCTGCTCCAGAAATTAAGGGCTTTTTCACGAAAAGGATGCCAAAAAAGACGAGGAGTAAAAGGTATTGAAGAACAACAACAACCGCCCCAGATTTGTCCACTTCTACGTAATATTAATGATAATAATTTATTCATAGTCATAGCAGTCATACAGGTGTCATATAGCAATACAGTATTGAAATGCACATAGACTTGCTAGGATATGCTCCTGCTCAGAAAATCTTTTGATTTATATAGGGTGATCCATAGTTACGTGGTGATGCAAACACCCTATAGAATATTCCATATTTAGATTCTACTAATGATCCTTGTACTATGTGACATTATGCAGGGTATTTCTAAAATTATGAAAATTCTTATACCCAAATCGCTGTTAAATAAACGTACTGTATATTGAAAATTAATGAATCAAAAATTATTTTTTCTACATGGCAAGATAAAAAATATCCTCTAGTTTTAAATGCTGCAAAAAAGTCGTCGACGCATATACAGGGTGAGGTAGAATGCAAAGTCTAGATTTTCTCCTTTCTTTAAATGTAGCCCCTATTACATTATGCCAAAAAAATTGCATCCAATATGCTCTTTCATATTTGTATAGCATTTCGTATACTCATCGTATTCGTATTCGTATTCATCAGTTTATGAGATATTTCGATTTTTTGCAAATTTTAAATATACCTTCTATTTGTGTACTGAAATTTATTTATTTTGAGAAAGTGCCCTCGAATTTTATTATGGTTTAACGAACAACTAGAATATTGTCACGACGGCCTCTTTTTCTGTACTCCAAGGAATTAAACTGGACGTAACTTTCACCGTTTTCCTTCACAACTCAATACAATATCACTTAACATTACCTGAGCTACAACACAAATCACTCAACTACTCAACTACACCCCAAACGCTACCCGTGCAGCCTTATATACACTTCATGGAATCATATAGAGAATTCGAGACATCCAAATGGCATTCTAGAACGCTCTTCCGTCATTCCCGAAAACTATAGACGATTCGATGACGTTTAAACGTCAAAAATGTACACGAATACCACAATATACAGTATGTTACAATATAATGCCATAATGTATTTGAAGTTAAAACTCTGAATTATAGAGATAGTATGCGACAAGTACCTATGCTAAGGAAACAATTTTATATACGTGATGCATAATTATCAATCCAGATCTGTAAGGTAGGCTATGAAGTATTAACTGACGTAGTCTAACTAAAACGATTCCCCAATCTTTCATATGAATTAGCTCTAGAATGCCTCCATTTCGGATATCGCTTACATAGATTCAAGAGGCAGGTAGGCAATTTCTTATTTTAAAAAAGTATGTTTGCATCATCACGTAGTTATGGATCACCCTTTCTGAGCCTTGACTACAACTTTCTTCGCTATGTTTGCAGTAGTGGAGTTATCGACAGATCCGGTACTAAAGACTCACCCTGTATATTTAAGGCAGACCCCCGGTAATACATATAACAAATCAAATTCAAACTCATATCATAGCCTGGTATGAGCATATATATGCTTTTACAATGAGGACACTTAAACCGCGTGAGGTCAAAATAATAAATTACAGGCATAGAGGCAGGCCTCACAGTTGCTGAGGCTGGGAACATCGCGATTGAAAGCATTTCATTCTTATAACAATTTTTGCAAAGTTGGCGTTTGAAATTTACCCTACTGTATATCCCAAATGCCTTGTTTGAACAATTTTACATGACTGCAGCATCATCATAGTCACAATGTCTTAACAGACATGTTGTGAACTCGTAAAATGCATTAAGTCGGAGCTAGAGTATTGCCGACACGAATATTATCAATAGTTTTGAGAACTGCAGCTCGCCATCGTTCGCGATTTACTGTCAGTTCAGTGGCGCTCTTGATACTCATATCTAGCAACTGTTTCGTCGTATCCACCCAGCGTGTAGGGGAACGGCCACGGCGCCGCCCAATCGGGGCGTGACCCTGAACTACAAGTTTCTCCATATTATCGCTTCTGTGAATACGTCCGAAGAATGTAAGCATTCTCATCGACACAATGAAGGATAGTCTCTTTGGATTACCGAGCTCATCCAGTATGGAAACATTAGTTCGATGGGCGGTATAAGGAACTCTCAGCATTCTCCTCCACATCCACATTTCAAAAGCATCTATGCGAGCTCGATCTGCCTTTTTAACAGTCCAAGTTTCCGAGGCATACAAAAATATGGAGAACACAAGAGACTGAACCAGTGACATTTTGGTAGCTTTAGTGATGTTATGGTCACGCCATATTTTAGTAAGCTTTGTCATGGCCACCCGTGCCTGTTGAATCCGCCGTCAAATCTCATTCTCACAGCTACCTGAATTGAACATCAAAGAACAGAGGTACACAAAACTTTGAACTACCTCACAATGGCCTATTGACTTTATTTTTCGATGGTTGTCATGCTCTCTATCTACGATAATAACCTTGGTCTTGTTGTAGTTAATACCAAGACCATATGCTGCACTGTGTTGTTCTAAAATGTTCAATAGAGCTACTAGTTCTTCCTGAGAAGCAGCAATAAGCGTTGTATCGTCAGCAAATCTTAAGTTAGATATTTTGCTTCCGCCAATAGTTATACCGCCATTCCAGCTGTCCAATACCTGACTCATCACAAATACAGAGTAAATGTTAAATAACATCGGAGATAATACGCATCCCTGACGAACTCCTTTTCTGGTTGCTGTTTCACCAGAGAGGTTACCATCAATTCTTGGACGAGCTGAGCTAGACTCATAGAGTTGCTGTATGAGAAATACTAAGTGGTAAGGGACTCCCATGGAGATAAGGATTTCCCACAGTTTCGGCCACTTTTCGTTATCAAACGCATTAGAATAATCCACAAAGCAGATAAAAACGGAAAAACGGGAAAACGGAACACGACTGCAGAGACATACGTTAAATGCGAAGTCTCGATAATACCGATAACAAATCAAATCCAACACTCATATCATAGTATCCATAGATCCCGCTGATACATATGAGGATTTAGAAGTTTTGGCCTGCTATGGCGTATGCTTTTAGCATGAGGACAGTAAAACCGCCTGAGGTCAAAATAATAAATTACGGACAGAGCTGGTCCAGACACCAGAAAACAAATCGCTCTCCGCTCAAATGCATAAAAAATGCATTTTTGTTTGCGGAAAACCACCTCGTTGCAGGCTGTCCTGCCGTTTGATCCCGAAATACTTTTTTTTGTGGAATTACCGCATAGCGATGTGTAACCGGTATAAACGCTTGCAAATAAAATTCGATTCAAGTACTTTAATTATAACCTTGTACGAAGCTAAAACGCTGCTGATGCAATGCAGATCCGTAGAAGCTGCCTAGCAACCGGTAGCTTAGCTGCAAATGAGATTTTGAGCTTAGTTTTCAGGAAAAATTTATACTATTATATATTTTTGAAAAGCTTGGATTATTTCCGATTGACGTAAAAAATAATATACAGGGCGTTCCATTTAAAAAAATATATGTTTGTTTCATAACTGAAAAATGGTTAGAGTAAGAAAAAAACAAATTACAACACTGGATTCTACAAAAAAAATTCTATGAGAACTTTTTTAAACTTATCAATAAGATAAAAGGCAACCGAGATACAAGGGTGGTCCCAAAATCGCTAGTTTTCGATTTCACCCAAAAACCAAGAGGGCCATGATATTTTGTTGACAGCATCTTTAGTTTCACGAAAAAGTAGCACACTGTCGCGAAAACTGCAAATCTCTATCTTCAAAAATAACCGAGATACCCGTAAAAGTGCTCAAAATGGGACACCCTGTACATGTTATAATCAATGGTAGTGGTACCATCTTGATCTTCTTCAAAGTTAGATTCCATTATTGTCATTGGAATTGTTATAATTTTATTTTTAACAAGCTAGGGGCTTATTTTCTAAATTGTTATATGAAAACATATTTAAAAATGTTACTGCACTTTTAAGATTCTAAAATTGTCCTCATGTAATTTAGTCTTTAGTCACTCCTGTTCAAAGACAGTACGCTATGTGGGACTTTATTTGGAAATAAGTTATCGACCACTTCAAAAACCCTAAGGATGTTGAATATTGAATACACACAAGTCCCTGGTGTTGAAACATTTTGACATCAATAGAGAGAAAGAATTAACATAAGAATTTTAAAAAGGCCACTGAACAGCCTTCAATAGTGATAAAGAGCATGCATACTTACCTCATATTTATTGTCATTTGCTTTATAGACAGTCTGTCTCCTGACATCAATTTTTTTTCATTTCTGTTTCAAATATATATGAAATATTTATGTAATAATTATATCTTCTACTTGATAAACGTATAGCGCGTCTAACTAGATAACCTGTTACATTTGATGACTTTTTCCCTTCTTCTAAATGTAACGTTAATAAGAACGCAATTTCGTACTATTTCGGTTGAATAGAGCATCTTTAGCACAGTGAAATAATAAAAACTCAACCTAGATTTAAAATTTTATTGCGATAAGTTTCTTTTACCTATACATCACATCCAGATAGTTGTTTGGTTATAGCAATTTAAGTAATAATTAGAACACATAATTATTAGATTTTATAAATCCATTAAATATTCACACAACATACTATGTGACAGTACATGCGATGCAACTAAAGTGTAATTTTTATAAGACCATTATTTTCTGGAATTTTGTGTACGAATAAACAATGAACAACCACGACAGAGAAATATTAGGTTAGTTGTCAACACAGTGACAGATTACAAACTGTCAATGTCGAATAGGTGGTCGAATACAATCAGGCAGAATAGCCAATATCGAAAAACTAAATTACCAGAAATAGGCCCGCCCCTACCAGAAAAATGCTGAACACAAGGCCTGGTGACATTGTAGTATTGGTTGCATAAAACCACAGTCGTTGTTTTTTTGGGTATTTCAAGGAGAACTCCAAAAATCCCAAAATTACCAGCAAAAATCAAATTCATATATCATCTGTGTAATATCGTACATTGTTTGAAATGAATATAAATGTGTACAAAAGCATTTGCAAAATTTTGCAAAAAATAACTTTAAAAAAATGTTTTTTATATGATATTGCCACGTCAAATAGAAGGTAGTGTCTTGTTTATCATACTAAAATTTCACAACAATTGGTTTTGTCTTTTTCACACTGTCCTTGAAACCAGTTATTCGATCCGCAGAACGTACCTCTCGCTCTTGAATTATTCGCTTTGGATCATAAGTGTGCTAGTTTCTTGGAATTGTTTTATCGGGAAGAACACAGAAAGTCACAAATATACAGGGCGTCCCATTAAAAAAAATTGAATCGGACGTGACGTGACCAAAACCAAATACCTCATTGAGTGACACAATAATAAGAAAAGATACTATATTTGCTCTAATTTACACCCCTAAAGTTATAATTCGCTACTACTACCCAGTTTCGATATATTGCTTGTCATAATCGTCGTGGGACACGCTGTATATAATAACATGTCAGACCGAATACACTATACTATTACGTCATTCATATATATTTGACAGAAATCGCCGCAAAAATAGGTGACTGAGAGACGTATTCGTAGCATTGCGGAAGCTGCAGATACGTTTTATTGTAATTTTATATCGCCCACCACTATACGTGCAATACCAGTCAATTGTAAAAATTCCGTTGCTGATATTTATTTTTTACCATGGACAGTATTTTTTTCAAACTGTCATTGTCCTGGTTTAAGTGGTAATTGTATTTAAATGCTAAAACAATGGCCGTATCCACTATCCATATATGTTTTAACTGTCGCTTGTATTTGGCTCATTTTTTCCGGTGACATCCACTATGTGAAAACTAAAAAACTAAATGAGAGCAGAAGGGTTCAAGAGCAGTGTTGCCATTCGTAGCGACTTGTCGCGGAAATAGCGACTTTTAGACTACGTTGAGACGTAGCGGCGATTTAACGAAATAAACCGATTTGTAGCGACTCTTCTTAGTCTTGGAAAATTTTCTTTCGATTCAAATTTTTCGCATTTATCTTATTAATTGTTGTTCAAACTATAATAATTTCTATTTGCTTAACCGGAGGCCACTGATTCCTGCTGCCTATTGTTCTTTTCGCTTTTTCCCACACTGTCTGTATGTCTTGAATGTCGCGCACAAAATTGCTAGGATCAAAAATGAGTCCAAAAATCCATGTTTGGAATATTTTGACTAAGTAGTTAATTAGTAATTGATTAATAAAAGTAGCCAATGAGGCGCGTACTATATACACAGTGAGTGTGGAAGCAGTAGGAGATGTTAGAGCAAGACTCGCGGTGAACAAATTTCCAGATTCACGACCACGGTGAATTGCGCGGAAAATTGCATTGTGGTCTGGATAATAATTGAGATTCGTGAACCACTCACGATAAAGGCATGAGCCGCCTCAGCGCTACGGTTACACTCTCCATAAAGAATGATCTACTGATTAAACTGCCTCTGTGAGTGTCGCTCTCACGCACAGGCTACTAAAAAGTAGTAGTCTTTGCTCTCACGTCTCCCTCTGCTTCCACACTGACTCGTTACTCTCTATGTAGTACGCGCCTGCCTGATTGCCTATTTTCATTAATTAAATACTTAAAGAATTCAAAACATGAATTTTTAATTAAACGTAAAATCCAGGCACGTATACCGAAAATCATACAATTGAAACGTTAAATATTTTGTTATACAAACGCTGAAATAAGTTCTAAGAAGCAGTATTCCTGCGTGGCGACAACGTAGCGACATTTGAGGCGGCTAGTAGCGAATTTCAGTTTGATCTGATGCCTGGCAATACTGTTCAAGAGCTAAAAATACGATCTCAAAACTTCTATACGTTGTTTGACATCACACATACAACAATGATTAGCTGTATAGAAGACAAAGAGAATGCCAGCTTTTAAAAGTTAGGATTAAGGCAGGTGCAGTAAATACAGTTAATGATTTAGAAAAAGGCAAGCGAGAGAGATGCCAAATTAGTTCATTTGAAATATTACGCTTTAACCACACCCATACTTTGGGTTTACATAAGGTACATAGAGTTGCCTCTATGGGTTTTCAGACGAAAAGAAGTGCTAAATGTGTGGGTGCACGATAGGCAGCCGAACTTGTAGACATTTAATTGGAAATTTGTTCTCTCCACAAACAAAATAGTGACCTGCAATGCATAAATATTATCCGTAGTATCCTGAAATCACTGTTTTTGCTTGAAAACCGCTGTCAAATGAACGTACTGTATATCAAAAAGTTATGAATCAAAAATATTTTTTTACAGTGATGCATAAAAAATATTCTCTAGTTCTAAAATCGGCTATAAAAAAGCCCGCGATGCATATTCGTATACAGGGTGATGTAGAATGCAAAATCTAGATTTTCTCTCTTTTTTAAATGTAACCCCCAATTGTTTATTATACCAAAGGATTGATATTAATATGCACTTTCATCTTTGTATAGCACTTGTTATGGCTGTATTCATTAGTTTCAGAGATATTTCGATATTGCTACAAACTTTAAATATACTTTCTATCTGTTTGCTAAAATTTATTTGTTTTGAGAAAATCCTATCAGATTTTATTTTTGCTCAACAAACTACTAAAATATAAGGCCATAGTAGTACTTGATCAAGTCAAAGCGCTGAACTAACGAGATATTATAGGCCAAGTGTGCTGAGGAAACAATTTTATAGACGTCGTGCATAATTATCAAGCAGATCTATCAGGTAGGCTATGAAATATTAAGCGACACAGTCCAAATAAAATGATTGTTCAATCTTCCAAACGTATTAGTTTTAGACTACCTCCATTCTGGATGTTGCTGTTCATAGTTGATATATTCTAGAGGCACTCAATCGAAAAATTCATTTCTAAAGCTCGTTTTTTACAGAGTACGGAATTATTGAGCAGGTTACGAAAACTGTCATTTTCAAAGCCTACCTGATAAATCTGCTTGATAATTATGCATCACGCCTACAAAATTGTTTCCTCAGCATACTTGACTCTATTATCTCGATGATTCAGGGATTTGACTTCATTAAATACTATCGTGGCCCTACAATTTAGTTGCTCGTTAATTAAAAAACAAATTAGATAGCACTTCCTCAAAATAAATGAATTTCAGTACACAAATAGGAGCTATATTTTAAGTTTACCGAAAAATCGAAATATCTCGGAAACTGATGTACGTTGGTACAACAAGCACTATACAAAGATGAAAGAGCATATTAAAAGCAATCCTTTGGTATAATAAATTATTGGGGGTTACATTTAAAAAAAAGAGAAAATCTGGATTTTGCATTCTACATCACCCTGTATACGAATATGCATCGCGGGCTATTTTTACAGTCGATTTTAAAATTAGAGGATATTTTTAATCATTCCATGTAAAAAAAATAATTTTTGATTTATTACTTTTTGATATACAGTACGTCCGTTTGACAGCGATTTAGATGTAAAAATGGTCATATTGTGAGAAGAAAAATTATTAGTAGTATCTAAAAACGGGATAATATATATTTTAAAAAAATATATGTTTGCATTACCACATAGTTATGGATCACCCTGTATAAATCTAAATATTTTCTGAGTAAGGAGCATATCCGTGGCTACAACTTTTATGTACAACTTTTTTTGCTATCCTCTACAGTAGTGGAGTTATCGATCAAGCCAGTACCAAAGACTCACCCTGTAGATTTCATATACATCTACATCCAGCTATTTTATGCTTAAGATATCACCTTACGTCTCCTGAAACAAAAGAGGACCATCACATGTGGCCCAAGCCATTTACTATGCTGTAATTATACCAATGAGCAGGTTGTTTCGAGCAGGCCATATATTACGGTCCAAATCCCAGCCGTCAGTGTTTTCGCTACGTCACGTAAGAGCTTTTAATCTGTTTGTAGGATTTGGCATTTCATCAGCCAGGGCTCTACGAGGACAATCACCGGCCCGCCATGCGGATTACACTACTATGCTTCTACACTTCTCCAAATCTGGTTAAGTAATGGATACCTCCGACTGTCTCCAGTTCTGACGGCCTTATTCTCTACATGCAACTGAGATAAATTGGATTGAAGATGTAACTTTTCTTGTCATATTGGCTTTACATCAGTTGGGCTTCAGTGCACTCAGATGCACTGAATTTCGTGCTAATTTATGTTTATCAGCTAACTCGTAGAAGGGTTGGAAATTTTTATAGCGTTTTTGTGAATAATTGGGGTTTTTGTGATAAATGGAAGGAGCATTTACAGGGTGTCCCACAACAATTAAGACAAGCAGTATATCGGAACTGGGTAGTTACAGAGAATTGTAATTTTGGGGATGTAAATTAGAGCAAATGCTTTGTCTTTTCTCGTTAATGTGTTGTCCAATGAGGTACTTGTTTTATATCACGTGATGTCCGAAAGTTTTTAATAAGATACCCTGCACATTGGTACCTTTCTGTGTTCCTCCCGATAAAACAATTCCAACAAACTAGCACACTTGGGGTCTAAAGTGATTCTTTCAAGAGCTACAGGTACTTAAGGGATGGTTCCACTACCATTGATTATAACATGTATCCCTACAGCTAAATTACTTTGGTAGTGTTTGTTGTGCTAGTTTGTTGAAATTGTTTTATCGGTAGGAACACAGAAATGCACAAATACAGGGTTATTCACGTTATTCGACACGGAGCATTATGGCTAAAGTATTTGATAAAAA
The DNA here is from genome assembly GCA_951848785.1 of Callosobruchus maculatus. Lineage (NCBI taxonomy): Eukaryota > Metazoa > Arthropoda > Insecta > Coleoptera > Chrysomelidae > Callosobruchus > Callosobruchus maculatus. The sequence continues at coordinate 4,413,958 of CATOUR010000007.1, forward strand.
AGAAAATAATAATTTTGGATGGATAAAGACCCATAAAGGCTACATTTTAAAAATATTTTCATGTTATACAGGGTGTCCCAAAAGCACTAAATGTATCAAAGTTATGTTTTTTAAATGGAACACCCCATATATTATTGCATATTCAGATTCCTTGGCGAATTCTATTGTGACTTTATGTATCATATATGGGACTTAAAGCGAACCGTTTAGGTATAAATCACCATTTTCGGTATAAGTAGATATCAGAGAAAAAAGAATATCGCAGAGATTATAAAATTTGGAAGGCTGTGACTTCGCCATATTACTAAGCATAAAATGCGTCAGCTTTGATGAGACTGTCAAATCTAAATTAAGTTTATGCTTGGAGAAATCGGTCGATTAATTAAGGAAACTTCGATCAGCGATAACTTGATTTTTTCAAACGGGAATGTCTAATTTTTTTATACGGTTAAACGTAGAATTTGGTAACCTTTCTAATGATATAAGGTTATGAATATCAATCTCTGGTAGTTTTCATTTAATTTTAAATTTTCAAACAATTCGGCGTTTTTCAATTTTCCTACCTATAAGCAACGTAGCAGGCTATGAAATATAAACAAAAACCTGTTCAGGTAGAAGAAAACAACTAACTTAGCTGAAAAATACACACGAACTAGACTAAAGGGACAAGATTATGAAAATTACTCACAACAAACAAAGTCTAACCAGAAACAACAGCGGTAAAGATATGTTCTTTGGTCAAAGAGAAGCTGGAGTATGGCAGAAATGGATTTTTTCACGGCCTACCAGCTACTGCAGTGTACTAAAGATTGGCAATTTCTAAAACCATTGAAAATTTCGAAATAAAATAAAATCTACTAGAGAGTGTTGTAAGCAGTTTATTATTTTCATAACAAAATTTCACATTCAATGATATAAACAAGTATGCAATTCTGTCAAAACTGAAGTCAAAAGTACCTCTGACTGGAGTTCTGAAAATTTTTCAGTACCTATTAGCAAGATCGCAGAAAATGAAGAATGAATTAAAATGTGTTCAAATTATAAAATTAAATGGCAGAAAATTTAAATCTGATTTGTCAGTATTCTTTTTTTGCAATATTGCTAATAGATATTGAAAAATAGAACGGCTCCAGTCAGAGGTATCGACTTCGACGCAAATTCGTACTTTTTTACACCATTACATATGATTGATAGTTGCGTGCTGGAGCAAGAGTCGCTGGTTGTTTTTGTTTCATATCAGGGTTTTTAATTTTCTTGGAAATTTTTAACCTCTAGTAAATTGCGGTAGCCAGTAGGCTGTAAAAAATATCTATTACTGCCATACTCCAGCTTCTCTTTGACCTTAGAGATGTTGTCACAGTTGTTTCTGGGAGAGTTGATTTGTTGTAAGGAATTTTTATAATCTTGTCCCTTTAGTCTAGTTGGTGTGCATTTTTCAGCTAAGTCAGTTGTTTTCTTCTACCTGAACAGGTTTTTGTTTATATTTCATGGCCTGCTACGTTGGTTATAGATAGGAAAATTGAAAATCGCCGATTTGTTTGAAAATTTAAAATGAAATGAAAACTACCAGAGATTGATATTCATAACCTTATATCATTAGAAAGGCTATCAAATTCTACGTTTAACCGTATAAAAAAAATAGGCATTCCCGTTTGAAAAAATCAAGTTATCGCTGATCGAAGTTTCCTTAATTAATCGACCGACTTCTCCAAGAATAACATAAATTTAAATTTGACAGTCTCATCAAAGCTGACGCAGCTTATCGTGAGTAATACGGCAAAGTCACAGCCTTCCATATTTTATAATCTCTGCAATATTCAATTTTTTCCTGATATCTACTTATACCGAAAATGGTGATTTGCACCTAAAGGGTTCGCTTTAGGTCCCATGTATGATACATAAAGTCACACTAGAATTCACCAAGGAATTTGAATATTACTCCTGTATCCTGGGTATTTTCACCTGTAGTATCTTTTCTCTTTTTACCGGGGGGAGCTCCCCCGCTGGTAACACTCATCACAATTCACTTGTGATTACCGTTTCTCTTTTCTTTCTCTTCACTAATAAACTATTACGGGATATATGTCACAAAACTATAACTGTATACTAACGGCTTCTGTTTACGCGACCGAATCTCTCTCTTCGAACGCTAAACTGAGACTATTTCTGATATTTAATAAACTAAAAATCTGCAATTTTATCAGAGCGATGAAAATTAAGACATACAACGGTGACAGTGTCAGGTTGACGACTACAACTTGTAACTAGAAATTATAAAATATCTAGAGATAAAAATAAATATTATGACAATATGTTGTGAATATAACTATAACTGTTCATATACCACTCCAGTGCCTGGCGCATTTCACAGCATTTTCATTGCATGTCCAAAGGTCTCGGATGGTACATGGGGCTTGTAGAGATTGACACGCTAGAAGGTGCTCCATTGTCTGGGATTCTCCACATTCACACGTTTCCTCTTCCACGTATCCCCATTTCAGGAGGTTGTTCTTGGATCTCCCCATTTGGCACCGGAGTCGGTTGAGGGTTGTCCAGGTGTCCCAGTCTTTCTTTTGTATTCCAGGTTGAGATGTTGTTGACTGCTAGGCGCTGTTCCCATTTTGCCTCCTTGGTAGCAGTTTTAGAGGCTGCGAGGGGCTGTGTAGTTTGGACAAAGCCTCGCCTTGATTACAGTTTGGCCGCTGCCAGTATATATTGGTACAGAGGATGTCTGATGTCTTCACATTGTCTGCTTCGTTCGGCTTGGCTAGGGTTTCCCTATGTATTTGCGGTGGTGCTATTCCGGCTAGCATGCAAAGCTGATCAAGGTTTGTGGGTTTTAGGCATCCGGTTATCAATCTACACGTGTCATTCAGGACAGGGTCCAGTCTATGGGCATGTGATGATCTCTCCCATACGGGGGATGCATACTCGGCTGCGGTAGCACACATAGTAGCACAGTGCAATGGCCGAGGAGCGCAGGACGTTTTCTGAACGTCAGGGAGCGGTCTAATGTAACACTCTACTACTACCCAGTTCCGATATATTGCTTATCTTAATCGTTGTGGGCACTTTGTATGTAAGTTTTATAACAGAACACAATAATTTGTAAGTTATATAAAAATAAAAATTGTGAGTATTCTGACAAGGCACTGCAGGCTCGGGCGGCATCTATTACTATTAGAAATTGAACATGACTCTCCCAGTATATATGCTGTTGAGAGGCTGATGAAACAGCCTACCACTTCCTTGCGGGATACGAGTTACTAGGCGGGCTGATACGAGGTCTTTGGATCCGATGGACTTTAACCAGAGGCATTACCCTCCCTAGGTTGGACCGACATACCGGCCTTTGATAAAGAGTCGGGTAGTTTTGGCAGGGATTTGGAGGCAGGCAGTGGTGGCTGAGGAGATGGAAAGAAAGGTCTACTGGGACCAGTGTTGCTAGGTCAAAATTCTAGAATTCACTAGATGACGTTTAAAACAATCACTAGAATTTCACTAGGTATAATCTATACCTATACCTATACTTTGCTGCTTCTATGTTGCTGGGGGGGGGGGAGTAAATAGTATATCTGTAAAAATCAACTTAAACTGTATAATTATTATGCAGGGAGATTGGAAATTCGATACATTAAGGTGATAGTAGAGGCGATAAGCTAATGAATTCACCATGTGCAATTCCTAACAGTTTTAGACATAAATTGAGTTTTAGACACTTCCGTTAAAATGCAGACCTCCAAACGAAAACAAAATTTCATTGTCGAATTTTGGAATTTTTGGTATTAGTTCATAGAAAATATGCCATTACGTTATTATTGACTGAAAGAAACAACAACAACAACAAACACTTCGTGAGACAGATAAAATCACCAAATAATTAACCGTACACTTTGCGTTAAAAACATGCCCATCTTTCTAGTTATACATTGGGACCATAAACTTGTTGTAAATATGGTAAGCATAGGCAATAAGATGGCATTTAAACTGCAAGAGCATAACGGATCTCCGAAAGTAAAAAGCTTCAACAGAGCATTTTTGGCAAGAACTTTGCATCAGATTTCTAATTTTTGTTATGGTGCTTGAATAATGTGCTAATACATAAAGATTAGTCATTAAAAGTGATCGGTTACTTGAAACTTCGGTATAGGATCTCAAAACTGTATAATTTTTAAAGAAACATTCAAGTTTTAATTTAAAATGGATTCGATTTAAAAAGTCGCTAGGTAATCAAGCAAACATTGATGCAACGTTATAAGATCAAGATATCAAAAGTAATAAAATGTGTGACGCAAAATGCCAGTATGAAAAATCACTAGAATATGACGTTTTGATAAGTTTTCACTAAATCACTAAATTACAGAGAAACCACTAGATCTGGTGAAATTTCACTAGATATGGCAACAGTGACTAGGGCCTGCTTGCAAGGCACGACCACATCACAGCTAGTACTACCTAATAAAGCAACTTTTTCCGACATCGTCATAATAGTTCAGCGCTTAAACGTCATGCTTCCGACCCAACCAGCCGGGTGCGAAACCAGGGCTTTTTTTATTTTTTTCACAAAAAAATGTATTGATATGCTTCTTGCACATGTTGCACGCATTTTTTTCTAAGATCTAGTCAAATATATTTTTGAGTGGATTTCTATTTTCTTCTGTTTCAGGCTTTTTCCATCATACATCCCTTGCCACTTACCAGAGCTGTCATTACTTCAAGTAAAGTACTTGAAAAATGTATTTCAATTACTTTCTGGTATTTCAAGTACTGTACTTCAAATACATTGTTTTTGTGATATTTGTACTTGATTCCCCAAATACTCTCTAAGAAGTATTTGTATTTGGTACTTGTAACACAAAAAATATATTTCAAATACCTGGCATTTTTATTTGAAATACTAAAGGAGTAAGGTACTTGAAAAATTTATTTCAATTACTTTCTGGTATTTGAAGTACTGTATTTCAAATTAATTTTATTTCCCAAATGCTATAAGAAGTATTTGTATTTGGTACTTCCACACAAAAAATATAATTCAAATTTATACATTTATACTCGAAATACTAAAGTGAGTAAGAAATACATATTAGTATAGCTCGATGAAAATATAAAAATACTTGAAATACACATTTCAAGCATTAAATGCTCAAGTCTAGACAAGTATGGACAAATCAACATTACACATCGCGTCGCCTTGCGCTCTGTCTCTGTCGTACACATAGGATAGTCTATGCGACACTCTGACTCTACAGGACAGTCTCATCACAATCGACACAATCACAAAATATCAGTTCGTCTTGTTGCGTTCAACAAAATGCGTTGTTGATGTTGATTGAGGTTAAAATAATCTGTGAATGTGAGCTGTGAATTTACTGCCATTATAATAACAATCTTCAAAACTCTGTACTTTGTCGTGGTGGTTACGAATTGCAGATGTAAAAAGGTAATTTTTCTCAAGCATCTCTTTATGAAAAAATTCATATACCGGGTGGCAATGGAATCGTTATACAGAGCTCCCTTCTTTTACCGTTTTTCCATTCATAAGGTACTTTTACTTCCCACACCGATAGGTGAGGGGAGTATTGTGATCGCGAAAATTTTCGATTTTGAGATAATACGTTTTTTGGGCGTTTTATGATGTCTACATAACGAAAATCCACGTCACTCATTTCCGTCGGTCTGTCTGTCTGTCTGTCTGTCTGTCTGTCTGTCGGTCTGTCTGTCTGTCTGTCTGTCTGTCGCGTTTTTCTACCCTCGTAATCTCAGTAACCGCTGCATGGATTGTGATGAAATTTGGGCAGCGGTATGCTGTGGGGTCGTAGTAGGTAATGTTCCTATAATTTTGAAAATCGGTCCATAGGCGGCGGAGTAATTAGCAAAAAACAAAAAAAAAGTAAATATTGCTGAAACTTCGTTTTTAGGCGTTTTAGGGGTCCCTGATCATTTTCTACTTTTTTTTGGCTGGGGGTGAAATTGGGGTGGTTGGGGGGTGGGGGGTTGTAAAATTGAAAAATTTGTTGTATTCGTAATAGACTACCTACTGACCTGTGAAGGAAGACCTAGCGACATAAATAACTTTTTTAGGTCTATCCGAACATTGCCTTATGCCTATTACAGGAACTAAAGGACTTAGAATTTTTTCCGATGTATACAGGCTGTCCATTTAGTGTGTAATTCTTCGATATCTCGCAAGGTATAGCTGATAGAAGAAAATCTCAAATACAAAAGTTATTTGGTTACTTGAGACGCATATTCTAAAAATATTTTGAAATATACAGGGTGTTGCGGGAAAGTAGGATAGCGATCAACTTGATTTTTTTATATGGAACTATAACTTTCTCTCAAGTTTTTCTAGTGTCCATCATTGATCTCTATTCAACCCTAAAATATTTTTGGAATCGGTTGCGACGTTGCCAAGTTATAATTTATTTTCTATTAATTTCCGCATTTGCAAGGTCGCAAGTAATACGTCCAAATTGATATGTTCCTTTAACTTTTGTCAATAATATTATACAGCGAGTTACTTGAATATTAAGCGGATATTATTCTGGATGCTACCAGCAATTTGTATCTACAGGGTGTTTTTGGCAGAATTTTAAATTCCGGCAACTTAAAGGTCGTTTTACTTTGTTACTTCCCACACCGATAGGTGAGGGGAGTATATTGTGATCGCGAAAATTTTCGATTTTGAGATAATACGTTTTTTGGGCGTTTTATGATGTCTACATAACGAAAATCCACGTCACTCATTTCCGTCGGTCTGTCTGTCTGTCTGTCTGTCTGTCGGTCTGTCTGTCGGTCTGTCTGTCTGTCTCTCTGTCTGTCGCGTTCTTGTACCCTCGTAATCTCAGTAACCGCTGCATGGATTGTGATGAAATTTGGGCAGCGGTATGCTGTGGGGTCGTAGTAGGTAATGTTCCTATAATTTTGAAAATTGGTGCATAGGCGGCGGAGTAATTAGTAAAAAACAAAAAAAAAAATAAATATTGCTGAAACTTCGTTTTTAGGCGTTTTAGGGGTCCCTGATCATTTTCTACTTTTTTTTGGGTGGGGGTGAAATTGGGGTGGTTGGGGGGTGGGGGGTTGTAAAGTTGAAAAATTTGTTGTATTCATAATAGACTACCCACTGACCTGTGAAGGAGTAAATAACTTTTTTAGGTCTATCCGAACATTGCCTTATGCCTATTACAGAAACTAAAGGACAGAATTTTTTCCGATGTATACATACGAGTATTGCTTTAGATCGTTCTATATTATGTAACGACGAAACTGTTCAATTGATTTTAATGAAATTTTGACACAGTATTACTACCGTGGCGAGGATGAAAAATGCGTATGGTTTTTATAAATCGTGCCAGTGGCGGCGCAGAAACAATAAAAAAACTAAAAATATAAAAACAGCTCAAACTTCGTTTTTAAGTGTTTTAGAGGTTCCTGATCATTTTTTTGAGTGGGGGTGAAATTCGGGTGGTTGGGGGGTGGGGGGTTGAAAAACTAAAAAAAATTTGTTGTACTCATAATAGGCTGTCCGCTAATCTGTGAAGGAAGATCTAGCGACACAAATCACCTTTTTAGGTCCATCCGAACATTGCCTAGCCTATTACGGAAACTAAGGGACTTAGAATTTTCTGTATACATACGAGAATTTATTGGTTTAAATCGTTTTGTATTTTGTTACTTGGACACTATTTAATTGATTCTAATGAAATTTTGACACAGTATATTGTTACCGTGGTGAGAATCGAAAACGCTTATGTTTGTTAAAAATCGTGTCAGTGGCAGCGTAGCAACAATCAAAGAACGTAAAGTATGAAAACAACTCAAATTCGGTTTTTAGATGTTTTAGGGGTTCCTGATCATTTCCTACCAGTTTTTTGGGTGGGGCTGAAAGTGAGGTGGTTGAGGGGTGGGGGGTTGTAAAACTAAGAAGTTTGTAGTATCGATAATAGGCTGTCCATTGACCTGTGAAGGAAAGACCTAGCGGCATAAGACAATTTTAGGGGGGGGGGGGTTGGCAATTATTTGGTTGCAAGGGATCTTAGACTAAAGCTTCATGCTATGGGAAAAGAATAAACTGGTATCAGCGTAATGTGTGGGAAGTACTGAGTCAATCAACTTGACTCCATTTTTTATTAGGTACTTAACAATAATTATGAAATACTTGAAATATCCATCGCCGTATTTGAAATACTATATCAAGTAATTCAAGTATTAGTATGGTATTTGAATTACTTTTTTAAGTACTTGAAATATTAGTATCGTATTTGAATTACTTTATTTGAAAAATCAAGTACCAAATTAAAGTATTTGATACTAGAAGTACTTTCAAAAATAAAATTACTTGGTATTTGTACTTTGACGCATGCGACTCTGGTAATTGGTAATTGGTATTTGAAATACTATTTACTAGTACTTGTGACAGCTCTGCCACTTACTTAATTTTCCTCTTCACCTTCTAGCAAAAATACGTCACTGCGATCTAATTACATCGTAAAACTTGTATAAACTGATAAGCCTGTGGCTTTATTTTACGGTAGGGGTCATAAACCGTTTTTATGGAACGATCTGTAGGTTAACAGCGTAAAAGCAGTTTTCCGGATCGGGCGATTCTGAAGTATTCTACTGTTAAATGGCCATATAAGGTTTTATATGTAATGCCAGAGATTGACGTCTGTTTAATGTCGAAGTCACAAATTATCGAACGTCCGGAAAACCGGGATCGTTGCATGCCCAGCGACAATAAATTATTACAGACGGTTTTCAATCATAAATCTGGTCTGTAAGTTTTATATATTCTTTAGGCTTATTGCTTTTAGAGATCATATTTTTAATTTTTTTTCATGAACTCATGTCAAATTTCTATTGTACAGGGTGACCTAATAAGAATAGACGCCGGCAATATCTCGGTAACCGTTAATCGTATAACTTCGAGCAAGAAATATTATTAGGTAAATCGACTAAGAGAAATCGCTGGAAATTATTTTTAAGTTTCGCGAGTAGCCGCTAGGAGGCGTTACTGTTACGGTCAAACAGAAAAACGGCTTTTTTTCAAAAAATATGCAATTAAAGGTATATTATAAATTCTAGTCATATAGACTGAACAATTCTCGATTTTCTTTGTCAAACGTTTTTTGCTCTATCTTGTGAGATGTTGTGGTGGGGGAATGTCATAAAGCTTTTTGTACAAATGGTCATATTTTTGGTACAGATTTGAAAGAGCTTTCCTTGCCTACTAATCTGTTATATAAAAATTGTCCAAGTGTATCTTTACTTAGTAGCTACCGGGCGGTATTTGACGTAATAACAATTATTACGCATTATTACGAAAATTTTAAATGATATGCTATATCTCTTTTGACACGGATGTATAGAGGACAAAATTCCTAAAAAGTCGACGAAAGATTCAACCTCCTAGCGATTTTCAAACCGGAGATATTAATAAAACAAGTATTCTAACAAGTGTGCTGCTAGTTTCAGAAACAATTGCTGCCCTATGGGGTTATAGCCTCCGTCCAATTGTTTTAGTAATCATTTTATACATAATACTCAAGTAGAAACACCACAAATCATATTTTGACTTTCTGAAACAACCACCAGGTGGCGTAGTAGGCGCCAATAAGTGCGCATTCAATTTTTATTATAATGGAACTTCCAAAAGGAACAAACAAAAATAAATTACAGTATAAAATTGATTATTATTTTAGTCACTATTAAAAGTCAATTTAAGCTGATCACAAAGTGTTACATAAACTCAACAAGCACAGACACTAAGAAAAAATCAATGTGAATAGATCTTAAAAATTAAGACCAATTATTAGCAAAATAAAGCAAAATAAGGTGGCATAATAACAAGGATAACAAAGAAATGATACACAAACGTAATTCACATGCGCATACCATACCTATTGTCAGTGTTGCCAGTGTTCGATGCCGTCTACCGTTTTAGATGCACTTACGCATCCATTCTAGCGTAGATAAACCTGTCAGTTTCAGCATCTAGAGCAACACTGAAAATAGGTCTGGTATACGCATGCGATTTAGGTTTATGTATTTTATCTATTACATTTGTTATTATACCACCTTATTTTGCTTTATTTTGCTGTTAATTGGCCTTAATTTTTAAGATACATTCCCATTCATTTTTTCTTACTATATTTGCTATCATATTCATATAACACTTTGTGACCAGCTCAAATTGTCGTTGAATAATGATAAAAATGATAAAATCAATTTTATACCGTAATTTGTTTTTGATTGCTTCTTTTAAGCTCCATTATTATGAAAATTAAATACAGCAGCTATTGGCGCCTACCACGCCACCTGGTGGTTGTTATAGAAAGTCAAAATACGATTTGTAGTGCTCTCACTTGAGTATTATCTATAAAATGGTTATCTAAAAGGATTAGACGGAGGCTATATCCCTATCGGGCGGCAATTGCTTCTGAAACTCACAGCACACTTGTCAGAATACTTGTTTTACTGATATTTCCGGTTTGAAAATAGCTAGGAAGTTGAATCTTTCGCTGACCTTTTAAGAATTTTGTCCTCTATATAATTATGTTCAAAAAGATATAGCATACTATTTAAAATTCTCGTAATAATGTGTAATAATTGTTATGACGTCAAATACCGCTCTGTAGCTACTGAGTCAAGATAGGCTTGGACAATTTTTATATATAGCAGATTATTAGGTCAGAATAGCTCTTTCAAACGAGACCTAGCTTGCTTAATTCCGTTTTCTTATACCAAAGTTATGGTCATTTAAATAAAAAGCTTTATGACATTCCCCCACCACTACATCTTACAAGATAGAGCAAAAAACGATTAACAAAAAAAATCGAGAATTGTTCAGTCTATATGACGGTTAAATTCATACTATACGTTTATTTGCATATTTTTTGAGAAAAAGCCGTTTTTCTGACAATTAGCCTAGCGGCTACTTACGGAACTTGAAACTAATTTCCAGCGATTTATCTTAGCCGATTTACCATAATATTTTCTGCTCGAAGTTATACGATTAACGGTTACCGAGATATTGCCGGCGTCCATTCTTATTAGGTCACCCTGTACAATTGCATTTTGATGCCCCTCAATATAAATATCTGGTAAATGATCGCGAGCCATCAAGTTGCAGAGCAGGATATTCTACGGCAAAGTGTCTTGATTAGACCTAAACAGCTACGGCTAGCAGTCTTGAACAGTCTTAAAGCTTCCGGCAAAATGCCTTGCTAAAAAGTAACGGTCGCGGGTGCATATACGAACAGGGCTACCGCCGTATGCCGATGTGGGGTAGTAGCAGTCATGAAAAATGTTTGCTGGGTTTACGCCAAAACAATATCTTGCGACATTATAGCATACCACGGGGCCGCAAGTCACAATCATATCGTGCGGCATGGCAAGCCTTTGCGTCATGTGCCACACTGTCACCCTGGTGTTTGAACCCGATGGATCCAGTGCGATATTTTTATGCGTTAAGGGTTCTGGGTACACACATTTATACATATACAGGGTTGGGATAAAGTACGGAACCAAGCAAATAACTTTGGAACGGAAAGAATGATATTGCTGAAAATTTGCACGCAAGTGTAGCGGCATAATATACTCGTAGTGCATCCGAGGACATTATGTTAGCTATTAATGTACTTCCGGAAGAACCGTCAACTTTTTTAATTTAAATAGGACACCCTGTATATTTTTGCAGATTTTAATACATCTTTTTTTTCCGAATACGTCCATAGTGGTTTGGGTATTAGTTTCTGTAAAAACGGGAAAGATAAAGCTCTTCCTATGTTTAAAATGCCGGCCATTTACCTCCTGACGTCCTGATCCTGACGTGAATTGATTCGACAAGGTAACTCAGCAATTTGTCAACAGACTTGCATATTGTCAGGAAGTAAACGGCGGGCATATTGAACGTCTGAGATAATTCCTTGATAATTCATTTTAAATACTCTTATTGTAACACATCAAATAAAATGAACGTTTCAGTAAATAAAAAAGCTTTATCTTTCTCATTTTTACAGAAACAAATACTAAACCTACTATGGACGTATTCGGAAAAAAAATGTTTTAAAATCTGCAAAAATATACAGGGTGTCCCATTTAAATTAAAAAAGTTGACGGTACTTCCGGTTAGACCGGCAGCACTTTAGAAGGTAACAGTTAAGACCCTAATGAATGAGAACTATGAGCGATTTTTTAGTATGCAAAATAAAATTGCAATGCAGTATCATACATTCTACAAATGTCTGTAATTTATCAACCAAACACGGCATCAAAACAAGGCCAACTATGTGACACAGCGCAAGCTTTCTCCTTCAATTTGCTCTTTGTGTCATTAGTGTAAATTTAAAGGTAACGTCAGGAGCTTAGAAATATGGAATGCATTTTTATGGTGACCTTTGGACCTTACTCTTGGACCCTTTGACCTTACTTTTCGACTTTTGGACTTACCTCCCCTCATCTTAAACACGCATGCTGGACAAAGGGAACAGGCGGCCACGCCCCTTCGCTAACACGGGGATACGCATTTTTTTCAATTCTCAATTTCGTGCGCTATACCCTAGGGCCTAGACCCTTAAGGCAGATTTTGGGTGAGGTTTTGTTTGTTGGTACCAAAGATTTTAGACATGGAGTGGTCTGAACTTAGCGTTCTGTAAAACTACTGTGATGAGGTCTTGCAAGCAGAAATGAAGTTCTAATTCTATCGATTGCTTTACTGTAATCTGATAATACAAGAGCCATTACTTGATCATTATCTATTGCACCAATTACATCTATCATGTTCAAAAGTGTAGTCGCACAACTGTGCTGAGTTTTGGAGCCAGATTTATTGTATTGATCTGTATCGTCCACGTCCACGTTAGTTTGACAAAACTGTAGCTGAGTGAGGCATTCAGACTTTTATCGCTTTTTTTTATAACTGAGCAGACCGCGTAGGCAGAGCCTGAGTACCAGAGTACCGCGGCTGCTGTGAAAGAGTTATGTTAGGGGAAGTTTGTTAACGCGGGATTTGAATGGGCCAATACCCGCAGGCCCTATAAATACATCTTCTGGCAGCCCATTCTAAGCCTTGGGTATCCTGGGAATGAATGTGCGGTTGTACCACTCGGTTCTTGATGTACGAAGAACGACCGCGTTGGGATGAGATGCAGCGGTCACGCGGGTGCATTTAATAGGAGCGGTGAGCGGCGGAACGATGGCGGATAGCTCAGAGGAGCAGATTCCGTTTGAATATCGGTAGAAAAGCGAGAGGTCACCAACAAAACGCCGGTAAGAAAGTGGCTGGAGGTGGCGCGTTAAGGCCGTGTCGCCAATTAGTCCAATTGCCCTTCTCTGGACAGCATCAAGTATAGACATGCCAGTATGGGCAGTAGCTCCCCAGGCATGAGAGCAATACTCTATGCCAGCTCTTGTCTAGGCTTTATATAGCGTGAGGAGGTTACATGGTGAGAAGTACTTTCTGGCTCTAAATAGGTACCCAAGCTTTTTACCAGCATCTGTTGCAGCAGACTACGCATTTTCAATAATGTTTGGCCATCTGGATTCTTGTTCTTATTTTTACATCTGGAACCAAGTCAAGCAATATATTGGAATTGGGCAGTAGTAGCGAATTATAATTGTGGGGGTGTAAATTAGGGCAAATGTAGTATCTTTTCTTATTATTACGTCACCCAATGAGGTATTTGTTTTTAATCACGTGATGTCTGATTCAAAAATGATAATGGTAGCACAACCATTGATTATAACATGTACCCCTACAGTTAAATTATTTTGGTAGTGTTTCATAATGGTAGTGGCACAGTCCTTTAAGTACCTGTACTTTAGACACCAAGTGTGCAGTTTGTTGGAATTGTTTTATAGGGAGGAACAAAAAAGTCACAAACATACGGGGTGTTTCATTGAAAATTTTGAATCGGACGTCACGTGACTAAAAACAAATACCTTACTGGGCGACACAATAATAAGAAGAGATACCATATTTGCTCTAATTTACACCCCCAAAACTATAATTCGCTACTACTGCCCAGTTCCGATATATTGCTCGTCTTAATCGTCGTGGAACACCCTGTGTGTATTAGCTGATTTGGATTTCTGCTTATCGAGACTCTAATGGGACTATTAATCGATCCTTATAGATTTAGAATCAAATGGTAGTAGTAACATTCTTCGGACATATACACAGAAGCGATAATATGGAGAAACTTGTAGTTCAGGGTGGGCGGCACCGTGGCCGTTCCCCTACATGCTGGGTGGATACGACGAAACAGTTTCTGGATATGAGTATCAAGAGCACCACTGAACTGACGATGGCGAGCTACAGTTCTCAAAACTACTGATATTTAATATACATGTCGGCAATACTCTAGCTCCGACTTAGTGCATTTTACGAGTTCACGATATGTCCGTTAAGACATTGCGACTATGACGATGTAGTATGTAGTAACAGAAAATAAGTTTATGAGAATGGTGAACTAATGCAGCCATTCGTATTTGTCTGTACTTCTTTGTAAGACGCCTTCATTATCTACCTCTTACAATTCCATTAAACCCGTCGTTCGGAAACGCTGGTTGCCCACCCTGACATTTAATTTGTTCCCCAGCTACAAGACCAATTTGATAAAAAAACTGTCGCTGTAGTAGCGTCCAAGTTCCGGTGTCTTGGAAGCACCGTAAATCTTTTTTTATCAACGGTTGGGAACCCAGCGAAATTTTCCTAACATGCCTTGTCTTTAGGGCAAGATTTATAGCGCCCTCTCCTAATGACATAGCCCGTTCAGGCGGAACGAGACACAAACGAAATAAAAATGGAACAAATTGGAAAATCACATAAAACAGACCATAAAGCTTTGCACGGTACACAATAATAAAAACTTCCGCTCTAAATATATGGCTTGGGGAGATGATCTCAGATATACTTGGGGCGCTTTGAACTGGCTTCCCTTCTGACAATAAGGGCAAGCGTATAAAGTGTAACCAGCCCTGGACAAGGCGTGTGGACTTCCATTGTGATCCAGACATGTTAAATCAAACTAATATGTAACTGGAATGTAAAAATATTAAAACTGTCTCTAATCTAATAATTTGTCCACTAACTAAATTAATCAATATGGTATAGTAAGTAAAATATTCCCTGACCATCTAAAATTAGCTAAAGTAGTCCCAATTTTCAAATCAGGTTCAGTCAATGACCCCTCTAACTGTAGACCAATATCGATTATCTCTGTAATAGGAAAGGTTTTTGAGATATTATTAAAGTATCAGTTAAACGAGTACTTTGAACGCAATAATTTTTTTTGCAGCGGCCAGTTTGGCTATCGTAAAAATTTGTCTGCATCTGCAGCAGTCAATGATTTCATTACATCCGTTAATAATGGTCTTGAAGGTAAGATGTTCACAGTAGCCAACTTTTATGACCTGACAAAGGCTTTTGATTGTGTCCAGCATAGTATTCTTTTGATTAAATTATCAGCATACGGACTCAATGAAGATAGTGTATCTCTTATATCTTCTTCGAGCAGACAGCAATATGTTAAGTGTCAGAACCAGCAGTCAAACAATACTAAAATTAAACATGGTGTCCCTCAGGGAACTGTTTTAGGATCTCTTCTTTTTTTGATATACATCAATGGTATTCCTAAAGGTAACCCAAATAACTGTATGTTATTTGCTGACGGCACTATAAGTATAAATACAAGTGATAATTTAGATGATGTGATGACACATTCTCAAAAACACAAATTAGATTTAGAGAACTGGTTCGCTGCAAATAAATTATCTCTGACTGTTAACAAATCTCAAACCCTAGCACTCAGTACCAGACACCATAATAGTAAGTTAATAATAATAGTTAAATTCTTGGGTGTACTCATCGACCATAGCATTAGTTGGGAACCTCACTTATTATAGTATTATTATTTATCTCAAAAATTGTCCAAGATCACTTTCCTGATCCGTAGCATGAACAGCTCTGTTTCAAAAAATGTTTTAACGACTTTATTTTGCTTATTTTCACACAAATATGCAGTACTGTATATTAAACACCTCATGCATCCAAAGTGTTTGAAATTCAAAGAAGATGTATGAGAATCCTTTCAATCTTAAAGTATAGAGATTGTTGTAGAAAAGCTTATATTGACTTAAAAATAATGACGACTCCATGCTCATATATACTCGAATGTCTGGTATATGTAAAGAAACACCTCATTGAATATTCAACCCTAAGTGATGTCCACCAATACAATATACGATCGAACCTTGAAACAATCCCTCAGTACACTAGGCTGACTAAAACCAGGTGTGGCACAAATTATTTCGGCGTTAGGGTCTTTAATAAGCTACCTGTAATATGTCATCATCTTGATGACAAAAAATTTAAATTTGTTTTAAAATCTTACCTATTAAGTGAAGCTTTCTTCTCTATTGAAGAGTTTTTAGAAAACAACTTTAGCGACATGACTGTATGATTTTTATTTCACGTATTATTGTATTGTTTGTTCGTTCTTTTTTTGTGATTTACCTATTTATTTATATGTATTTTTTAATGACTTTTGTAAGCACATATCCTGGACATGAATTTGTGCTTTAAATTTTCTTATTTATTTTTTGAATGACCTGTGTAAACACATATCTGAGTCTAAAACACCATTATTATTAATATGTAACTGGCTGTTGGTGTATAATTTTTTTTTAATTATTTTGTATTGTGAACTGTTATATTCAGTTTTTTTGACGTTTCATACTTCAGTATATAGACCATTTGTCGTAAGTTGCATTACTACTTATCCAAGGTGGGCCAATAGTGAGTGAACGCAGGATCGTGGGCTTACGAAAACGAATTTCAAAAATCTGTCACCTGATCATGGTACGGGACCTCGAGCGCTATAACCTTAAAGTATTTTCACTTAAATTTTAACGCCTATACAGTGCGATTCATATCAAAACTACATTTTGTTTTTAATTAGAACCCCCTATATATTTTTGCATATTTGGGTTCCCTGGTGAATTTTAGTGTGACTATATGTTACATATGGAACTTTAGACGAACCGTCTAGGCGCAAATCATAAGTAGTAGTAGTAGTATTAGTAGTAGTATAAGTAGGTAGCAGAGAAAAATTGAATATGGCAGCGATTATAAAACTTAGAAGGCCGTAACTTTGCGATTCGACTAATCACGAAATGCGCCATCTTACTTGAATTCTTTCTGAACTTGGAGATATCAGTAGATTAATTAAGAAAGTTTCAATCACAGATAATTTCATTATTTTAAATGGGCGTCTTTTACTGATTTTAGAAATTTGCCAATAGATAGTAGGCTGTGAAAAGTAAGCATAAGCTGATGTGGTGAACAATTTTTATGATCCTGCCTCATTACTCCAGTTTGCATTTTTCTGCATCTTTCTGCTAAGTTAGTTGGTTTCTTCCAACTGAACAGGTTTTTGTTTATTTTTCATGGCCTGCCAGATTGCTTATACGTAGAAAAATTGTAAAACATCGATTTGACTGGAAATTTTGGACAAAATGGAAAATAAAAAGATTGATATTGATTATCTTATATTGTTCGAAAAGTTATAAAAAAATATAGCATTTCCATTTGGAATAATTAAGCTACCTAGGATTGAAGTTTCCTTAATTAATCTACTGATTTCTGCAAGTACAGAAACAATTTATATTTAACTGCGTGACCTGAGGTGACGCATTTTATGCTTAGTCGTACCGCAAAGTCACGGCATTCTATTAAAAAAATGTAAGTTTGATGTGAATCACCCTGTATAAACGTAACATAAATTAAAGTGAAAATATTTTATGGGTTATAGCGCTCAAGACCCTCTACCTTGACCAGAATACAGATTTCGGAAATTCGTTTTAGTATGAATCTCAGCCATGTCGTTTCCCGTTATTATTTGTTGTCAATTCTAAAATATCTAATATCCATTGACCTCATAATACAAAAGCAGGTATTAAAATAAAGCATTAGAACAAAGTTCACTAAAGAACAAAACAAGTTGGACTACGATGGTAGTCCACGCGTAATCCAAGGCTACAAAAACAGTGTAAGGTGACTGCTTGTCTATAAAATACTCGCATATAAAAGCAACCGACGCCACGCGAAATCTCTTCGGGCCAACATCCACCTTGAGTGAGTAGTATAGAGTAATACTCAATATGAAGAGCCCCACCACGTCGCATAAGACATCTTGTTGAGCTGAAAAGAAAGCATGACGAAGGGGTCTTGATTACATCGCTGATTAGATTAGGGGTTTTGACAAGCTTCATTATAATTGTAAAAATATGATGAAAGCATATTTCTACAGTGGGTCTCGGAAGCAAGGATAAAAGAAAAGGGCGAAATTTATGGGGGTAGCAAAAAGTGGTTCGGGACACGCTAACATCACGTTTCATAAATAACTGAAAAAATGGATTTTCAGAGACACTCAACACTGCCTTTATCCATCTGAAGATTTATAATGTGATATAAAACGCATGCAGACAAAAAGCTGTTAAGAATTGATCTGGGGATTTAGTTTTTAGGTCAAATTGATGTCTCAGATACTTCTTAAAATTACAAGTTACGGTAAATTGTACTTTAGGATGAAGCTTCGTACTTGGCCTCACCTTGCTACAATCTGATCTTCAGAATATATAGTACATACTTTTCGATACTAGCACGACTTCTAAAAAGTTGTCCCTATGATCGCGTTAGTTATATGTTAGTATCACAAAACTAATGTGTACCAAGCAATTGGGATTTTGAAAAAGTTATTGATCTTCTTTATGTATTCAAAAAACGTATTATCAATAATACTATTTTATGCGAAAAACACTTAAAAACATTTTTTTACGTTTACGGGTTTAAGTCTAACATGTAAAGGACATCTTGTATGTTCGTAATTTTACATTTATATGTTGTTTGTTCCTGACCTGTTTGTGGAAGACGCCATGATAGCATAGTTAAGAATAATAAAAATAAAAATTTAAAAAAATTGTGACGATTATTGTAGCTGGCATTCGAAAGTCGTTGCACTCAATGCAGTTGATGTTTTTTTACATTGGCAAACCTCAACGTTAAAGCCCTGAAGATGGCAGTAAGCATTGCCGAAAGCTTGGCTGTTAACACCAGAGTCTCCTTTATGCAGTGACCCAGTCTTTTTCAAAATTTTGGCCAAGATCCCAAGATGTTCTTCATCTAAATATATTGTTCTATGCAGAAGGGGCCCCGTGAAAAAAATTGAGGGGGCCCTCAGAAACCTTGGCACGCTATTGGTCAAAATTGAGTCCAAAGGAGTTGCGGTTACACACATGCATACAAGCCAGAAGATAATAAAGGCATGCTGAAAAAATCTCACGTACTGACTTGATAGTTAACAACTGGTAGTGGGTAGAACGCACCTTCGCACACTTGAAATTGCACGTCAATACTCAACTATAATACGGGTTATTATAGGTGTATAACGGACAAAAGATGACACCTGAAAGTTTGAAACTGTGGCACTTATAACCCAGCTTACGGGGGGAATTTATGAAATCCCAAAGTTAGTGAAATTTATCGGACGTGGGGACTAAATTTCGTAACGTATCGCAGTCATTAAAAATGAATTACACCGTAAAATATGTACGGTTCATTTAAGCTTCTCTCTCGCTGAGAGCAGATCACACTGGCGTCCTGGTGGGTGCAAGAGATAACGTGACCTCCTACAGCCGACAAGTTGCGAATAGAATGGAAGCACGGATTAGATTATTTAGTTACGGGTGGCACCTGGAAAGTAATACTTGATACTTTGGCATAGCACTAACAAACTCTAGACAGCAGGCGACAGAAAGGTTCTGCCGGTGCGCCATCTGGTACCCGGAGGTAACGGCAAACCAAAGAAAAGAAAATCGCTGCTAAACAGCAGCAGACGTCTTGGTGGAACGCCACGGCGCGTCCGCTTAAGCCACCAGAGAGCGCGGTTCTCTATGCTGCTGCTTATGAAAGCCGATATACGAGGGTTGCTCTATATCTCCGTCAATCCACCAGTACGTAGACAGTTGTTTCACGCTTATTAGCGATCATCAGTGCACCATAGGTCGACTGACGGAAATAGAGAGCATCAGATTTTTCTTGTCCAGCAGATATGTGAATCATGTGAGAGCAGGCGACAGAAAGGTGCGCCATCTGGTACCCGGAGGTAACGGCAAACCAAGGAAAAGATGATGATCGCTTATAAGCGTGAAACAGCTGTCTGCGTACTGGTGGATTGACAAAGATATAGAGCAGCCCTCGCAAACTCTAGACAGTTTAAAAATTCGCCAAACGGATTTTTTTCAAACAAGATACGTGCTTTGCTATATCGGCATCTTTAGAGGAAGGTTTATGCGGGGCATACACGGGGAGACATACCTCGCTGCATTCTGCGAGGCGGCGTATCACGTAAATTGGTCTCAGCATCACAGAACTCCACACACACTTGAGGCACTGCCACTGAAACATCAGTTCTATTTACAGTGGCGTGCTACACTCAGCTTACCAATGAGCAAATCTGTGCAATTGGTGTAGCAGTTGCTATAGTAATCGATGAGGATAAAGATAAAAAGAAAAGGCTCAGAAAAGAATTGGTTAAAGAAATGGCTGACACAAAGGAAAAGTTATTCACATATGAATGTGGTGTGCGAACTGCAACAAAATGAGAAAGAGGACTTCCTAAATTATCTGAGGATGAACAAATCTAGTTTTAATTGTTTACTTGATCTAATTAGACCTGCAATTGTAAAACAAAATACTCTAATGAGGGAGGCCGTGTCTGCTGAAGAACGTCTGATAGCCACACTCCGATATTCCGAACTTCTTTGCATTTCTTGGTCAATTCTTCCAATGCTGCATTGCGTAAATTCTGGTCCGTATAGTTTTTTGATTTTACATCTCATAGACATGGAAAACTTAACATAACAGTGATATCGTTTTATTATTTTCCCTTGTATGAAGCTATAGTCTGAGATCCCTTGCAACCAGGTCATCGCCCGCCTGTCCTAAAAAAACATCCAACACAAAAACTAGTGAATAGCTCCCTACATCTCTCCATAGGAACTAAAACGACACAATTATTATTCTGCGAGCTTCAACTGGACGAAACAAAACAATCAGGTACCCACAAATTGCTTAAAAACGAAGTTTGAGCTATTTCTATATTTTTAGTTTTTTTTATTATTGCTGCGCCGCCACTGACACGAGTCTTCAAAACCATACGCATTTTACCAAGCATATCGGTATCCGAATTTCATCACATTCCATGCAGCGGTTGCTGAGACTACGAGGGTAGAAGAACGCGAAAAGACAGACCGACAGACAGACAGGCAGACAGAGAGGCAGACAGACAGACAGACAGACAGACAGACAGGCCGACGGAAATGAGTGACGTGGGTGTTCGTTATGTAGACATCATAAAATGCCTAAAAAGCGTATTATCTCGAAATCGAAAATTTTCGCGATCACAACACTCCCCTCACCTACCGGTGTGGGAAGTAAAATGATTTAAAAAATCAAAGCATGTACAGGATGATCCATTTAATATAACACGGTTCATTATATTTTCAGAGAAACATAAGATAGGTACAACGATTATGTAAGTGCTACCATAAAATCGGCCTGCAAAACCCCCACAGCACGAAATTAATGAAAATTGTGCAAACCGTTTCCGAGATAATTGAGGCATTCCATACTTAAGACCCACTCTGTATGAATGACGAATGGTGGATTCAAAGGCGACTAAGTATAATAATAATATTGGGAAATATTAAATCTACTATACGAGAGCACATCATACACATCCTACAGGAACGTTGGGAGCAGGTTCCTATGTGAAATAGTCCACGAAGTACCACATGCAATGAATCTCCCAAAATTCAGAAGAGACCAAGTATGCATCTCCCGCCTCAGAACTGGACACACATCTGTGACACACATCATCACTAACTCAGAACCTACCCGTGTGGGGGCGGGTTAGAATATCTCCCATCGTATATTCTGCATGTCGTAAAAGGCGACTAAAAGGAACCGAACTACCGTCGGTATAAACAGTAACCTCTTCTCAACCAACAGCTTTGGGTGGACGAGTTGAGAAGAGTCAGGACACCTTCTTGTCATTGGGGTGAGAAATTGCCCCTAAAGGCGAATGAACCAGTAGATACCATCTGGTCAACGGCATGAGGATGCAGAAAGCAAATGGGAAACTACTGCATTAAAGATTTTAAAGATATCCCAAGGCAAACTCGTAAAATCAGTAAATGCATTTTACGAGTTCACAACATTGTGGATTGGGACATTGTGACTATGATGATGAAATCAGAACCACCTGGCTGCTCTGCCTGCAACACAAGACTGACAGTTCGCCGCATCCTGCTGGAGTGTACAGTGTTTCATAGTGCTAGGTTAGATAACAGCATACCAAACGACAACAAAAGTGCCCTCATCACAGGCATGTACAAAACTCTTCAGTTTCTTAAATCCATCAAACTGTACTACAAAATATAAATGAGTCAACTTATACAGGGTTACTGGTAACTCGACCACTTTTCTGCAAGAGGTGATAGAAGGACTCAAATGTAATAGATTTAACCCCCCATATGTAATTCCGAAAACCGATAGTTTTCGAGATGATTAACATTTAGTGTTTTTCAACCAAATGTCTAAATTTCCACACTAGACCCTGAACTAAGAAGAAAACCTGTTGTTGATTCTGATAATTTTTATTTTAGTATTTAACTAACAGATACATAAAGCTAACTCAGTATTAATATGTTTCAAAATACTAAACAGTTCCAAACTAAATACAAAAATTTAAAAAATAATCAACAATATTCTTACATTCACCGTGAAAGAAAATTATCTAGCTCAAAACATTATACAAACGGTTGAATAAATCGCTCAAAAATCTTTCCCACCTAATAACCTTTTAATTAAATCCACTCAAAGTTTCTAGAGATCTTGCTCAATGTGTTGCCCTTGATTTCGGATACAACTACGGATCCGCTTCCTCACTTCGGTTTCTGTAACTCATGTTGAAGAAGTTCGTTTCATCTCCTCCGCCGCATTGATAATTTTTTGCCTTAGTTCGTCAGCAGCATTAACTGGAGTCTCATAAACAAATGCCTTCATGTGACCCCAGACGTAAAAATCAAGAGGTGTCAGATCTGGTCTCCGCGCAGGCCATGGGATGGGTTCACCCCTCGCTATCCATTTGTTCGGGTATGTGTTGTCCAACAACTGCCGAATTGTGATACGGTAATGTGCTGGACAACCATCATGATGGAATATTCTGTTGTTGATGATTCTGTATTATGTTGATTAATTTAAAATAATTTGTTTGACTGGTTGTGTATCTTCTTTTGAGCTAGGCTTTTCTTTCGCGGTGAATGTAAAAATTTTGTTCTTTATTTTTTTAATAATTGTATGTAGTATGAAACTGTTTAGTATTTTTGCACATTCAAATACTAAATTAGATTTGCGTATGTGTCAGTAAAAAACTAAATTGGAAATTACTAAAATCGACAGCAAGGTTTTTTCTAAATTTGGAATGTAGTGTGGAAATTTGGTCATATCGTTTAAAACATTAAATGATAATTATCTCGAAAACTATCGGCTTTCGGAATTACATATGGGAGGTTAAATCTATTGCATTTTAGTCCCTCTATCACGTCTTGCAGGAAAGTGGTCGAGTTACCAGTAACCCTCTATATTATTATATTATCAATTCTTCACTCCTTACTTGTAAAAGTAGTAATGTGCCGTCCGGCCGCTAATAACCCTGTGTGGTTGATGCGGTTCTTTTGTGTTAAATAAAAAAATATATTGAGAAATATGATAGCTTCCAATCAATTTTTCCAGGTACACCCATGAACAGTAATTTAACTCCAACTATCACCAGCCATATAACCTCCGTATCATCGAATAATGTACCCCGACGGATGCACTATCTTTTGTACATTATGCTCATTTTATCTAGATTTTATATCATCTAGTTAGAAGCGCGCGAGGCGCTTTTGTTGGTATGCGTCCTGGAATTTTTAGTGTATGGTAATTTAGCTCTCGTTATGCGCGTTATACTATATTTTGAGCAAGATGCATCGGCATTTGCATTTGATACATCCTTTGTGGCGATATTCGGCATGATAATTTCTGGAGTAGAATGGCGCCTGCAGTTGTTGTGTACGTTTGCTTCATACGGAGATCATGCAGAATTGAGATATTTGCATATAAAACAAAGGAGTGGTCATTGTGGAGCCTCTACAAAATCTATTTTATACAGGGTGTTTCCTAGGTTGGACTATTCGTCATAGGGCATATACAGCGTGGTCCAATAAGCGCGCGGTGTTCCCTAGCGGCCAAACCGTTTGAATTAGGCGAAAATGTAATAAAAAAAAGTTTATTTTCAAATGCTCTACACTCAGAAAGTAATTTCCAAGATGGCGGACTTCCGGATATACCGGAATTAGGCATAGACTTCCTTATTTTAAATGGAACATCCTGTATATTATTACGTTTTTGAATCCAGCAGCAATTTCTAGGTCCAGTTTGTTAACCATTTTTTATATCTACGAAGCCTATTTCCGGAGTTATTCAGCAACTTTTACAAAATTTGACGTTTGTAGTACTTTACAAGAAACGTAAATATCTCGGGAACTGAACGCGACAGAAAGATGCGGTTTTCGGTTTTGAAACAAGCAAGGAACTTACTTGTGTTTCGGTAAGATTGTTGTTTCAAAATAACATTAAATCAATCGACTAGCATGCCAATTGTTTCGTCTGCGAGCCACGCTACCTACGATTTTTCCAGTTCCTACGCCATAATTACAAAACCGTAAATATCCTGAAAACCATCAAACATGTGCTTTGATAAAAGTGAAAGAGAATTTAATTTCGCATACACCAATGTGAAACTTATGATACCGTCCCATTTGACAAATAAAAGTTTTTAACGTTTTTAACTATTCAAATTTGAAAATTGCTAGTTTATTGATTTAATGTTCTTTTGAAACAACGATCTTACTGAAATACAAACACGTTCCTTGCTAGATCAAAACCGAAAACTGCATTTTTCTATCGCATTTGGTTTCCGAGATATTAACTTTTCTTGTAAATTACTACAAACGTCAAATTTTGTAAAAATTGCTGAATAACTCCGAAAATAGGCTTCATAGAGATAAATAATGGTAAACAAACTGGACCTAAAAATCGATGGTTAATTCAAAAACGTAATAATATACAGCATGTTCCATTTAAAATAAGGAAGTTGATGCCTACTTCCGGTATATCCGGAAGTCCGCTATCTTTGAAATTATTTTCTAAATGTAGAGCATTTGAAAAGAAACGTGTCTTTTCTAAAACATTTTCGTCTAATTTAAACGGTATGGCCACTAGGGAGCACCGCGGGCGTATTGGAAAACCCTTTAGTACTTGCCTAAAATAGTGATTCTCTTCAGTAACACATAGCCGAAATGTTTAGGGACATCAAGGTATTGACGGATAATAAAATCCTTATTTCTAATTTCGTCTCTGTACCGTTAGATCAAAAAGGGCAAAAAATGAAAAAAACCCAGTTTGCAACGGAGCATAAATGTAAGTATCAGCGCGCGTTTGATGTCTGTCGGGTTGTTGATGTGCTACATCGGACTTTAGAGACAACTAAAATGATGCGATTAGTACGATATGAGTTTAGTGTACGGTGAATGTGGTCAAAATGCCTCCCGGACTTTGCGATTGTATGCTGATCGTTTATCTGATCATATTCACGCTGCACCTAGTCTCGTGCAAAGAGCTAGAGATGCAAGATATTTGTACTCACATCATCGTGGACACGCTGCGCGAGCTAGACAACCTCGAATGGTCCAAAGTGGATAAGGAATACTTGGCCTTTCAGCCTCGCGGCGCGAACATAGAACCATATCTATAGAACTCATCTGACAGGACCGCACTTAAAATTTTGCAGCGAACGAACAGGAAGTATTTTCTTACCATTTTTTATTCTTCTGCTAGTGATTCATCGTACATTAGCTTTGTCACTTCAAAATCAGTTGTTTCTGAAGAAGAGAGTCCCAACTTCAAAAACACCCTGTATATTTTGTAATTTTATTTATTTTTACTATAGGTTTAAAATACTAGATGTCCCCATTTCAGAATTAAAAATATATTCGAAAGCCTGATGATATCATATCATAACATGCCCTGGCACAACCACGTCGTCAGTATCGCTAAAACGGCATCCCAGAGGCTTGGAGTTTTGTTCCGGAGTAGGAAGTTGCATACACCAGAGCAACTGCTGCTGCTGTAGAAGGCACAGATCCGACCATCGCTGGAATATTGCTCCCAAGTGTGGGGATGCGCTCCGAAGCACTCTCTAAAGCTTCTGGACACTATCCAGAAAAGTGCGATTAGACTAATCGATATGCCAAACCTCACAAAGGACCTCCACAGCCTGGAACATCGAAGGGGTGTGGCTGACCTATCCCTGTTTTACAGATTCCATCACGAAAGATGTTCGATTGAGCTCTCTCAGATAATAACACTACAGGCTGTCCGAACCAGGAAGACTAGAGAAGCTCTGCGAACTCATCCTTACCAGGTAGAGGTCCTTACTCTCTGAACTAGTCTCCTCCAGCATTCCTTCTTTTGGAGAACTTCGACGCTGTGGAATCAGCTGCCGGAGAATTTGTTTCCCGACGGCTACAACCTGCAGCGTTTCAAATCTAACATGAACCGATACTTACCCTCTCGCAGCGCTTCTACAGCACCATAGGCTTTAGGCCTTTGCGGGAGGCCGACCATAAAAAAAAAGAAGACATGTTTTTTTGCTTTGCAAGACAGTCACTTACTCGACCTATTTGTTTTCTGTTCTCGGTCACCTGCTTTAAGACCGATTTTAAAGTAAATTGTAGACGAGCTAGTGACATATAGTTTGAGTATACCTCAAAAGTTTAAAAATATGTCTAATAAGAAAAACGCAGTATTAAATGATTCATTAATTGCATGAGCTCTTATTATCGATATATTTAAATGATGAAACTGCCTACATTATTGATGGTTCTCCTTAAGCCAAGGTGCTGGTTGTAGTTTTGAGTTTCGGTCTCGTTTGACAAAAATTAAAAATTTCAAATATTTCAGATCCTCAGGTTTAGCTTGAAAACCGAAAATACTTTTTATTTGGATTTCTACTAGAGTGAAACCTCGTGGTCTGGGTAACTTGGGGATGCTGATTACAAATCCGGTCGCAGTTCTGTGTTTCAGTCTCATTTGACAAAAATCTAAAATTTCAAATCTCTCAGATTTTTAGGTTTGCCTGAAAAATTGGGATTCTTTATTTTACTTTTTATTGAGATAAAACCTCGTCTTTAGGGTAACTTGAGGGTGCTGATTACAAATCCATTCGCAGTTTTCAGTTTCAGTCTCGTGTGATGACAATTAAAAATTTCAGATCCTTGAGATCTTCAAGTCTCCCTAAAAAATTGAAAGTCTTTAATTGGATTTCTGTCAAGATGGAACTTTGTGTTTTGGATAATTTGAGTGTGCTGATTACAAATCCGGTCGCAGCTTATGTTTCAATCTCATTTGGCAAAAATCTAAAATTTCAGACCTTTCTGATTTTTTGGTTTGCTCAAAAAATTGGGATTCTTTATTTGATTTTATAATAAGATAAAGCCTTGCGTTTACGATAATAATTTGAGGGTGCTTATTACAAATCCGTTCGCAATCTGTAGTATCAGTCTCGTGTAATGACAATTAAAAATTTCAGATCCTTCGGATCTTCAGATCTCCCCAAAAAATTGAAGACCTTTATTTGGATTTCTATCAAGATTAAACCTCGCGTTTTGAATAACGTAAGGGTGCTGATTACAAATCCGGTCGCAGTTCTGAGTTTCACTCTCGTCTGACGGAAATAAAAAATTTCACATGTTTCAGATCATGAGATTGACCAAAAAAATTAAAAATGTCTTTTTCTTATAACACTTGGGCTACGAATCAACTTTTAGTTACTAGCTAGCACTTTCTTCCGCTAGAGAAAGATCCCTCCACCACTGATGAAATTCAACAATCATTTGTTTATTTCGCATGTTACTGTCAAGTCATCATAAAATTGCATGGAAGTTAACTTTTGTGTTTGGCAGGTCTTCACCGTTTTCCATTTTATATGATAATATAATATAATATAAACTATTTATTGTAGTCTGTGAAGCTGTGCCTATGTCATGTAAAGCTCAAAAATACGTTTAGAAAAAAAATAGTTTCATATCGTCCCCTCAATACTACAACTAGATAACTTAAAAAAGACAGTTTGTGGCAATTTTAAATCAAAGTTTGCAGGTTAAGAAAAAAACGGATGGTTTAGTATTCCGATTCCAAATTTTATTTTCAAAACTAAACTTTTCATAACAAACGATAGAGCATATTAGTTACATCATATCTATGTTAATACAAAGAAAAATAAAACGAGTTATCCACTTGTAGTACTAATACACAACATATCTATTTTCAGCATAAAAGAAATTTAGATTAACAAAAGTTACCAAGTTATTGCTACTTATTCGCTATTCTCTTCAGAGTCTGATGGAACATCCATTCTTGTATTTCGTTGATCGCCCTCAAAAGGTAAATTTTCATAGAACGCACGGAATTCGTTAGGGAGGGCAGGAGGATTTAATTTAAACAAACTGTTCAGGTGATCGTATTTTTCTTTCTTCAGCCCAATCTGCCCACAGTATAAGGGTTTTAAAATAATTGCTGAGCTACTACGTGTCTTTCTTTCGCAGTTAAGCCTTCTGAAATCATCATCAAAATTTTCTTTGAAATCGATTATATTTGGTGTTTCCTTCGAAAACCTCATGTATGATATTTTTTGCCAGCTTACTGTAACTTTATTAACATCTTCTTTTCTAAAAATAAACGCTTGCTCAGAATATTTTTTCCAGTCAAAGATATCCTGGTGCGAAACTTCATGGACCAGGTAAGGATTATCACCCCGTCTTCTAGCAGATCTTGCTATTATTTTCCAGTCAGAAGGAATATTCACCTTACCAACTCTTTTAAACTCAGTAGCAATGGCAGCATGCATTGAGTCGCATTCCATCTCACTATGTCCTTTAACTAGAAACTTTAAATCTATGGTCTTTAAATGATTGATTTTTTGGACTGCTGTCAAACACATGGCTGCTACGTATTTATTTAAATTTTGACCGCCACATCTATCGCTATAGCAAACAGTGTGTTCAACAGTTTCTGGTAAAGACTTAAAGTATGAGTAAAGCCAACTTGCAATCTCGCAGCTACCTCTTTTTCCTTCTACTTCCGTCCAAATGAAACAGTCACCTTGATGTGACACAGTGTTATAAATAGTGAAGTTGTAGGTTTTCAGGCGTTGTTTATAAAATAGGGCATTATTGGTCTTATCACAAGGAACCAAGAGTACCTGTTGCAAATCGAAATTGCAACAAAAGCTTTTTCCCTGTGACTTGGCTGAATTTTCTTTATCGGATCGTTGCTCTTGGCGTGCTCTATCTTTAGCAGCTAAGTGTGACCTGTATTCTGCCTCTAGGTGTACTTGATCACTTCCTGGTGTGTTATATGCCATACATATCCGACATTGATCCTTTTTTGGCCTAAAAAAGCCCAAATTGTATTCCTCGCAAAATATTTTTCTATACATAGCTGCACTTCCAATCTCCAGTTTTTGATCTTTGCAATACTTTTTGTACATTTCGTACATTATAGTTATATTGAGATCGGGATATAGATATTTTCTTTGAGTTTTTTCTCGGCAATAATGGGAGGACATCACTGGAAATTTTTCAATGTGACTTCTTATCGACTGTAGTACCTCAGGGGATGTAGATTTCTTAATGTGTCTTCCTCTTTTGTCAGACGAACTAATATTGCCTTCTGTTCTTTTTTGGATGGCAACGTCAATGACGCCCTTTTTCACACCGAGCGTGTTGATGAACATTGTCTTGCAGACTTGAACTTTTTCGTTGTTTTTGGGTAAAAAAAATAAAATAGTGTGATTGCGCTTTGAATCTGGCCTAGTAATCCATTTCTTTTTTATTTTTTCAGTATTGCTATGAATGAAGTCCCTCTGCCTTTCGTACGAATCTAATTGATAGTAATGCTGAAAAATATTAAGTCTTTCTTCATGAGTTATTAGATTTCTGCATTCACGTCTGCAAGTTGTTGGACATGGATCTTTCAATGAGGCTCCTGGTACATACTGCCCTCTTGATGAAATGTAGCTTTCTCCATGCAGTTTTCTGGTTTTTGACACATTTCTTTTCCAAGCCGAAATATTTCTTTTTCTTTTTCTGGTCTTATCCGTTCTAATCGGAAACTCCTCCATCCCCTCTAGTCTTCTGCTTCCCTGTACTAAAATATTATTTTCTGAAAGCACATTTCGTTTTTCTCTTTTTTTCTGCGTGATATCTAATTTCTGTTTCATTTTTGGATTTCTTGTATAATGTTTGCTAGTTATTGTTCCTATTTTCATGTCCGATTCGCTAGAATTGCTTGATGGTAAATATTCCGAGTGATCTGAGGAATAGGGTTCTGTATCTGATTCAACAGGAGATTCACTAACAGTATTTCTAAGAAGTTCCAAATTAGTCACATCTTGTTCAACTATAGGAAGCACCGGAGATTGCACTGTGGAGCCTGTTGAAAAAAAAACGGTTTAGTGAATGCAACTAACTTTGAATAGCAATTTTTATCACCTTCTTTTCTACTGAAGCTGGAAACGGAAACTATTTGTTGTCTGGCAACAGGTGTCACATCTTTCTTTTCAGGATCAGCATCTGGAAGCAAAAATAAGCAGAGGGTGTATATCTAAGTCATCCATCTGATTTATAATCTTTGAACAAATAATCAGTAATAGTTATATGGCAAATTACTAAGAAACGATAAATACAAAGCTTCCATGAAATGATTCGTCACACATAACCTCACTTTTTATAATATTTTCAAATACATCAATTTTTAAAACAATTTCAACTCACCTTCAATTTGCTTGAGCATCTCGAGCATTCTTTTACCTCTTGATGTCATCTTGTCACTTCACCACGCTAATATTTCAGTAAAAAACAGGACTTAATTAGACTAGGAAACATGCGTGCTGACGGCACAAAGTAGATATCTTGAATAACCAGAGAAGGTATTTCTCAAATGGAGAAAATAAATAATGCAACAACTAGATATCTCAAGTTATCTACTATTGTAGTAGATGCTTTGAATATGAGAAGTAGCTAACTTGATATATCGACTTATAGAAAATAAAATGTTGAAGATTCTGAAGATAGCTGGTAATCGCCTTTCTAAATTACCCACTTGTTGACGTCACAGAACATATCCACTTATAGCGCTGAACTGGTAACAAAAAGGCGAGTTCAAATAAATAGATATGTCAAAACTGGCAAAATTCAAGATATCTAGTTGTAGTATTGAGGGGACGATATAATTTAGTAGTTTCATATAATTGCCTAAAACGTAGACAAAAAAATATTAACAACTGACATTTTATGTCTGACTTTTTTGTTTCCAGGTAAGTTTGGATCTCTGCAACTCCATCTTTCACAAAATCTAGATGATAATGTGAGTACTATCAAGAAACGCTATACCATTTTTTTCTATAAAACGTGTTGGACTCCTTTTAGAAGAATAAGAAAGTTGTAACCATCTTCTTCAGTATATATCACTTTTTTGGCTTTTATAGTACCGTTTGGGTGAAATCTGAGGTATTGTGCTTCCCATATCTATAACATTTGTTTACCGAGTGACAGGTTGCGCTTGAGGAGGACCATAAAACATGACCTGCCGAAAAAACATAATAAGTTCTTATTTTATTTATTTATGTAGGAAAAACTAGACTGCATTCGTTATACAGGGTGAGTTTTTAGTACCGGCTCGGTCGATAACTCCACTATTGTAGAAGATAGGGAAAAAGGTTGTATATAAAAGCTGTAGCCACGGATGTGCTCCTTAACCAGAAATTATTTCTACTTTTACAGGGTGATCCATAACTACGTGGTGATGCAAACATGCATTTTTTTAAATAAGACACCCTATATATTATTCCATATTCAAATTCTACTAATGATTACCCTTCTTCCAATATATGGTATTGTTACATTATACAGGGTATTTCAAAAGTTGGCAATTTTTATATCCAAATCGCTGTCAAGTGAACGTACTGTATATCAAAAAGTAATGAACCAAAAATTCTCTTTTTTACATAAAAAGATTAAGAATATCCTCTAGTTTTAAAATCGGCTATAAAAAAGCCCCTGACGCATATTCGTATACAGGGTGTTGTAGAATGCAAAATCTAGATTTTCTCTCTTTTTTTAAATGTAACCCCAATATTTTATTATACCAAAGAATTGCTTTTAATATGCTCTTTTATCTTTATATAGCACTTGTTATGGCTGCATTCATTAGTTTCTGAGAAATTTCGATTTTTCTACAAATTTTAAATATACCTTCTATTTGCTTACTAAAATTTGTTTGTTTTGAGAAAGTACCATCAAATTTTATTTTTGCTTAACAAACGACTAAAATATGAGTCCATAATATTACTTGACTAAGTCAAAACACTGAATTAACGAGATAATATAGGTCAAGTGTGCTGAGGAAACAACTTTATAGACGTCATGCATAATTATCAAGCAGATGTATCAGGTAGGCTATGAAATATTAAACGACACAGCCCAAATAAAACGATTCTTCAGTCTTTCAAACGCATTAGTTTTAGAGTGCCTCTGTTCTGGATATTGCTGTTCATAGTTGATATATTCTAAAGGCAAGTAGACAAAAATTAATTTTTAAAGATGGTTACGAAAACTGCCAATTTTTCAAAGCCTACCTGATAAATCTGCTTGATAATTACGCACCACGCCTACAAATTTGTTTGCTCAGCATACTTGACTTTATTATCTTGATGACTTAGGGTTTTGACTTCATTAAAGAGTATCATGTATAATTTCGTTGTTCGTTAAGTAAAAAACAAATTAGGTAGTACTTTCTCAAAATAAATGAACTTCAGCACACAACTAGAAGGTATATTCTAAATTTACCGAAATATCGAAATATATCGGAAACTGATGGACGCAGGTACAACAAAGGTAAAAATGCATATTAAAGGGAATTCTTTGGGATAATAAAATATTGTGGGTTACATTTAAAAAAAAAATCTAGATTTTGCATTCTACATCACCCTGTATACGAATATGCGTCACGGGATTTTTTTATAGGCGATTTTAAAACTAGAGGATACTTTAGATCTTGTCATCAAAACAGGTTTTGATTAATTACTTTTTGATATACAATACGTTCATTTGACCGCGATTTGGATATAAAAATGGTCATAACTTTTAAAATACCCTATATAATGTAACAATACCTCTATTGAAAGAACGGAAATCATTAGTAGAATTTGAATATGGAATAATATATAGGATGTCTCATTTAAAAAAATGCATGTTTGCATCACACGTAGTTATGGATCACCCTGTATAAATCTAAATATTATCTGAGCAAGAAGCATATCCGTGGCTACAACTTTTATACACAACTTTTTTCGCTATATTCTACAGTAGTGGAGTTATCGACCGAGCCGGTACTAAAAACTCACCCTGTATTTTATTGACGATCATGTGGTGTTAGCGGAGGATGAACAAGATTCATGTTACATGATCAGAAGAGTCTCATAGTACGAAAGAAGATAATTATGCAACACATTACAACTAGGGAAAGAACAAATAAAGGGCGAAGAAAGGTGTAAATACTTTTTAGGGGTAGGTGTCAAGTAACGAGAGGTAAGCCATTGAGACATTGAACTCTGTTTTTAAGAAGATAATATCCGATATGACACTGACTCGGACACTGAAGAGTATACCTACAAATGGAGCAAAAAGCTTACTTGAGTAAAAGCAATAGAAGAAAGTTATTGGCTACAGAAATGGGTTTCTTGCGGGGAAGTTGTAGGAGATCGAGGCTTGACACAGTCAGAAATGAAGTTATTAGAAGGGACATGGACATCGGTAGAGATATTATAGACGAAGCTCAAAACATACGAATGAAATGGTGGAAGAGAACAGGAGAAAAGAGATCGCCAAGAAGAATTTTAGAACGGACAACGCCGGATTAAAGAAAGAGGGGCAGACCTAGAAAAAGCTGTGGGGATCATGTTGAAGAGGAAATGAAGATTACAAACCTGAATGAGTGTATGTGTTATGAAAGACAAGTATGGAGGGTGGCTACGGAGAAGCAGCGACCGCTGTAGAAATCCGTGTATATATATTTATCTATTTATTTGTAATTGTTATACAAATTGTGAACCGTTGTAGGTATTTTTTTAGATATTTTCACTGTGTAAACCGAGGTGTAAACAGTAGTAGTAGTAGTAGTAGTAGTGATGAGGAGGCGAAGCCAGGCAAGTAGGACACCTTTGGCCCTTTTTGCCAACCCCACTGAACCAATCACTGGAAACACTAAAATTCTACACCCTCGGAAGCACCTTGTCGAACCTACTAGACCTCCTGACGAAAGTCAGTATGTCCGACCATTTCGCTGAATATAGTGGCTCCTCCCCAAACTCCGTCGTGCCGAATATCTGAACCCTAAGTTGCGATAAACTGCATATCTGCCCAGGAAGTGGAACGCTGTCCTGTCCTTTTCCATCATCTGGAGCAAATGGGGTCCCCTTCCACTCTCATGAGTGATAAATGTCTATTCAGCCGGCAATGGCCAGTGAGAACTCCCACCAGAACGTTGCGCATCTCTCTGCCTTTATCCAAAAGTCATAGCGTTCGGCCCCTATCAGGGCCTGCTATGAATCTTTTGGCTTGCCTGCAGTCGTCTCTCTCTAACCAGGCTTTCGCCAGTTCCTTGTAGGCCCAGTTGTCCAGGGCCACATTGACGTGGCATCTGCTAATTCCCAGCATGGGTTCTGGGACGATGCAGGGGCTGCTGGCCCCTATCCTAGCTAATCAGTCTGCTCTCTCGTTACGCGGTATACCAATATGTCCGGGGACCCACAGCAGGGTCACCTTCTTATAGCTTGCTAACTTCTGAAGGGCGGCAAAGCATTCTTGAGCCAGAGCTGATCTGGCCCTCATAGCTGCCACCGCTTTCAGAGCTGATTGGCTATCAGTGCATATATATATGCTCTGTTCAGAACACTTTTCGACTTCCGTCGAGTATGTCGCCATCAATATCGCATACACTTCCGCCTGGAAGACAGTCGTGCAGGTTCCCAGCGCGAAGCTCCGCCGCACTTCTCTACAGTCCAGACAGAGGCCCGCTCCCCCGGATCCTGACTCGTTCAAGAGCGATCCGTCAGTGAAGTCACTGTGTAAACAAATGTCATATATATGGACTGCACTATAAGGGTTTTCACATATCTCGCTATTATTATGCAACCAGCTTTATAGCTATTCATGAATTGTGATTGACAAACAATTACGTATCTATTTGGCAGCGCAACCAAACGCAATTCAGGCGTTCTGTAAAATTTATGCAGTGGCTGTAACAAAACACACGTTTACAGAGGTGATTACACGATGATATCAATACTGGTATGTACATCATATCATTATACATAAATTGTGGTTTAGGAATGGTTGCCGATCAGTTGTGGGAAACGTAATCAGCTGGAAATCAATTAATGATTAGCTACATTAATTATGATTTCATAGCATATATACTCGTATACTGGTGCATGGTTTTTGGTCCAGTGTTTAAAGCAGCCCTTACCAGATGATATATGAAAATATTGCATTTGACAAATCTAGTCTCTAGGAAGAGCTTTCACACATTATTCCACAAACCAAGGAAAGGATCCGTGACAGAGAAAAAGGTGAATGCAGCTTTATATTGTACATGGGGAGAACAGGAATTGAATGGGCTCGTTCACCTTTCTTTTTTTATTTGTGCATCTGAAAGAATACATATTTTTTAGTCACCGTGCCAAAAATTAGACCTCTGTGAAGTTTCTAAGTCGCTCAAAAAAAATTATAAACATGAATGCCGGGCGCATTTTCGATACGCTGTCGATACGTTGACCCCGGCTCTGCGAACATTTTAGAACACAAAAACTACCACCAGTCACAATCACTGACAATAGATGTCACAATAACACAAATACATACATCGAACCGTAACTACGCGACGAGTCGTGATGATCACAAAACATATACCTATACTGAGTGATGATCTGAAATCACATGCGAACATATCTGCTTACGTCACAGTTAGGTGTTCGCGCGCTTGGATTTCGCGAATTCAAATGATTATATTAGGCGAACGGAGCATCCTACAAGTATGATATTTTCAGAATCATGTTTTTTCTATTCAAGCTTTATTTTAGGCAGATCAAAATTTGTGAACAAGCCCATTAGTTTTGTGCACCCCTCAAGGTATACATTTATCAATATATTTCATAAATTCTCATTCTCGTGAATCTCTACATGGTTTCACAATTTTTACTAATTATTAGTAAACCCTGCCTTAAAAAATGGGAGTTATGCATCTACTAATAGTCTAATACTGATCAATAAAGTAACCATGGATTTAGACACATAGTAGTGCATCACAATGAAAACTAAAATCACATAACACTATTCTGGAGTGATACAAATATTTTGGTATACAAATAAAGCACCTTATCTATCTTTATATCTATCACTCAAACCCTAGTTCGTAGATAGAGACTATTAGCCACTCCAGTTACTGAGGCATCTTTATATGGAAACTATCATTAAAGCGCTGTTTTACTTCCCACACCGATAAGTGACAGGAGTATTCTGACCGCGAACATTTTCGATTTTGAGGGCATTTTTGGGCATTTTATATCTATATAACGATAATCTACGTCACTCATGTTCGTCGGTCTGTCTGTCTATCTGCCGGACTATATGTTGGCGTCCTTATAGCCTCGTAATCTCAGTAACTGCTGCATGGATAGTGATGAAATTTGCTGTCGGGTCGAGAAGAAACCTCGGAACACTTTGTTACCGTTTAAAGATTGATAGTGCTACCCACATAACAATACTATATACAATGTTCATACAATGAATATCGAGTCAATGAATATGTATATTTACAAGTGGAGCTAGAATGCCCAATGGATGTCAAATAGACATCAAAAAACTAAACATTTCATGTACGTCTGTTGCGAACCTCCACATGATATATTTATTAAATGTACATTCATGTACTTTTAATGTACATGAATAGTATATGAAAGTGTAATGGAGAGGTAAAAAAATAATCAAATCTTATACGTTCATTATCTATTGTTATTAAATCAATTTCTAGTTAAAATAATAATACATGGCAAAATCAATTACTGTGATTGTCATCTTTTTTCTGTTGAATGTCATGTCTGTCATGTCAAGATTTGAAAAGTATTTGAGATAATTTGCTACTTCCGGCAACACCGTAGGCTGTCGTCCGCTGAATCGTCTGCTCGACTGTGGGCCTCTATCCCCTCCCCCTTTTCGCCTCATCCGTCTCTCGCATTCTCTGCCTGGCCGAACTATACATAGATGTATATATGATACTTTGACCAACATCTCGTGTATATTCACGTATGAATATATTATATATAATACCTAGACCCACATCTTATGCATACTCACATATGAATATACTGCGTGAATATACATAGTATATTACACTAGTGTATATCATTTTTCATATGTACATTCAACGTCCTATGAATATTCAAGATACACAATCACGTTTAAATTGGAATATTTAATGTACGTTCTGTGGATGTACATATCCATATAGTGTTATGTGGGTAATGTTATATGTCTTTAAAATCGGAAAATCAGCATACGACGTGATTAGATTATCAGTTTGAGACTGCAGAATAAAAACTGTGTTCTCCAAGTTGCTACAGAGAGGGGTGCAAAAAACTATTTACGAGAGTTTTTGTGTTGGATGTTTTTTTTTTTTTTGGGAGGGCGATGATTCGGTTGCAAGAGGATCTCACCTTATAGTTTCATGCTATGGAAAAATAATAAAATGGTGTTACCATAGTGTGTGGGAGGTAGCAAATCAATCAACTTGGCTCCATTTTTTTCAGATTGCTTTAAAATGATACCTTTTAGAGAAACTTTTGCCCCACTACTTCTTGCTACTCATGCGTTACACTTGAATCCGCCATTTAGTAGAAAAGATCTTTTGGACTTTCGGATAATAAAGTACCGCAGAAGTTTCTTTACTCAAAGGGCCGACGTATCGGCGTTTATTTTACGCCTTCTTCAGGGCTATGGAGCACACCCCTATAGCACCAAGGGATGACATGTCCCTTTCGGTCAAACAACAAAAAACGTTCCAGATGTTTAAAAAAGAATAATAAACGCCGTTTGTCAACAAATCTGAATTTCGGTATTTGCTACTGTACACTGACGCCGGTGTATAAAACAGCAGCAGGTAAAACTATTGCGTATCTAATACTATAAAATTTTTCGAATTTGTTTTTCGTTGAGTGTATAGACAAAGTGGCGTACTACTGAATAGTCGATCAACTCAACTCAACTGAAAAACCTTCCCCATGCTTGACTATGAAAATACGACATCGCCTTACTTACACCCTTTATCATGTTAACCATCTAACGCTAGCCGATTTGTTGTGACGAATTGAGGTCTAATTTATTTTTAGACAGGTCTGTCAGTGGCGTTACAATTTGAGGCTTTAGAAATATAATTGGATCGTCTGGAAACTACATCTGGCAAAGATGTAGATAACGAGTGACTATGACGTAGAAGCACTTCTAAGACGGTATAAAAGTTAACGGCAAATTAATAACTAACTTGCCAATGAGACAGTCATACTCGCAGATAGCTCTAAGGGCCTTCAAATATTACTCGACTAAATAGATTCAATAGGTGATCAGATGGGACTACGAATAAATAGACATAAGTCAAAGATTGTGGTAATAAGCAGAAATCTAAATCAGCTGGGGACGGGACGTTTCAAATCAAGTGCTTGGAATTTAGATATTTGTGTAGCTGAATTATAGAGGACTTGTATCCAGATCCATGGTTTGATGAGCGATAAAAGTCTGAATGCCCCAATAAGATATCGTTTTATTAAATGTGGTGTTTCTCCATTGCTTCAGATCAAGATCAATGCAGTGAATAGAATGGAGGCTTTTAAGCCAAGTGTTAAGAATACCTTAGACTGACCACGTTACAAATATGGAAGTCCTGCGGGAATGAATAAGAGGAAAGAAAGAGAAGAGAAAAATCACCTATCTTAGGCACATCATGAAGAATCATAAATATGCCATTCAGAAACTAAGAATGGAAGCCAAAAGTGACGGGCAGGTGAGCAGACAAAACTCATAGTTAAAAAAAATTGTTGCCGATCTTCATCGAATCAAGTTTGTACCTTTAGAAAAATAATAATATGTTCCTTTTGTTGGTTAATTTTTTGGATTCAGAGATAATAAAAAATTATTGATAATAATCTGGTCTGCGAGAATCTTCTGGTCGAGAACCGCCACTGAATGTACGTGCTTCCTGTTTCCAAGCTATATACTCCAAACAATTAGGAACATATTTCAAAAAGTGCGATAGCAGCGCGGTGGCACCGAATAAAAGCCCAACAAAGCCTTGTGTGCGCTGCAAACCAGATTATTCTAATAGCATGTCACTTTTTCGCGGGCTTTAACATAATCCACCGGTAATATCAACATCTAATTCAGTGGCGTGGTTGAAACGGCATGATGTTTTTGATAAATATAAACTTTCGAGTCTATTGAGTGCTACATACCGGATAACGAACTAAGCATACGTTTATCTCGGTAACCGTTAATCATATAATGTACTGTGTAAGGCTTTCGCGGCCATCGTCCAACGAATTTGCGGTTCTTGGGTTTTTAGGCCGACGTCGTTTAGCGTTAAGGCTTGACGTTTCGCCACCACGAGTGAATGGCATCTTCAGAAGCTATTTCACTTCGGCGACTTCCAAAGTACTGACGGCTGGAAGATCTGCACCTGCATTTATACCTGTCAACGGTGACGTGGCCTAATCAGGTAACGTTGGTAGCCCCGCCCCCTTGCGATATGGCAGTGTCTTCAGGTCCTTTAGGATGGGTACGCATGTCCGGTTGACTTTCTGTATTTATTCTTTTCTATTGAAATTATTGTGGGGTTTTTGTATCTCGATGGCTTCTCTCTTAAGTCTGGCATAGTATGAAGATGTTGCGGCAAGAACCTGAGTTTCTTCAAACTTGATCTTATGGCCTTCCTTCCATGTTCGGCTACCGCTGATTTTTCGGTATAACCTAGTCGAAAGCTAGCCTTATGTTCTGAAACCCTTGTGTTTATCGATCGCTTCGTTGTTCCTATGTATACACTCCCACATGTGCATGGTATGCAATAAACCCCCCGTGTAGTGAGTGGGTCTCTTTTATCCTTCACCGTTCTCAAATACTCCTGTATCTTTCTTGTGGACTTGACGTTTTCTTTTCGTAACATTTTTCCTATTTTGTCTATTATTCCAGGCACATATGGTAGAAAAGCTCTTGCTATCGTTTCAGGTTCTGGTTTTGCCCTATTTCTTCTCATTGTTCTTGTTATTTCTTTCTCTGTATAGCCGTTTGCCTTAAGAGCGTTCTTTAGGTGTGCCAGTTCAGTGTCGAGTTCCTCTGGTTCGTACACTTTTCTAGCCCGATCTGTCAAAGTTTTAATAATTCCGTACTTCTGAGATGGGTGGTGGTTTTTTGATCCTTTGTGTAAGTACCGGTCAGTATGTGTTGGTTTTCTATATATCTTGTGTCCTATTGTAGCTGCATTTCTTGTTAGAAGAACATCAAGGAATGCCAGTTTTTTGTTTTCTTTTACCTCCATGGTGAACTGGATATCTTTATGCACCCTGTTCAGGTGTTTTAGAAATTCTTCAGGCATTCAGATATCAAAACAATTGTCGAGGGGGGATTAGCAAATAAAGTACAGTTCAACGTACAAAAAACTCAGGCAACAACACTTACAAAGAAATCTCATGTTGGGTTACCAACTGTGGAAATGGAGGGTCAGCTCATAGACGAATCACCTTTCGTTAAACTTTTGGGGATCAACATCAATAATAACATGACCTGGCACAACCACGTTGTCAGTATTGCTAAAACGGCATCCCAGAAGCTTGGAGTTTTATTCCGCTGTAGAAAGCTATACACACCAGACTAACTACTACTGCTCTACAAGGCATAGGTCCGACCATCGCTGAAGTATTGCTCCCATGTGTGGGGATGCGCTCCAAAGCACTCTCTAAAGCTTCTAGACACTGTCCAGAAGAGAGTAATTAGATTAATGTGTGGGTATCGGGGCGGGTTAGAATATCCCCCATCCTATATCCTGCGTGTCGTAAAAGGCGACTAAAAGGAACCGAACTACTGTCGGTATAAGCAGTAATCTCTTTTCAACCAACAGCTTTGGGTAGACGAGTTGAGAAGAGTCAGGACACCTTCTTGTCCTTGGGGTGAGAAATTGCCCCTAAAGGCGGATGAACCACTGGTCAACAGCATGAGGATGCAGAAAGCAGATGGGAAACTACTGCATTAAAGATCTTAAGGATATCCCAAGAGAAACTCGTAAAATGAATAAATGCATTTTACGAGTTCACAACATGTCTGTTAAGACATTGTGACTATGATGATGATGAGTCTCACAAATAACCTCCACATCCTGGAACAT
This sequence comes from Callosobruchus maculatus, assembly GCA_951848785.1. Taxonomy (NCBI): domain Eukaryota; kingdom Metazoa; phylum Arthropoda; class Insecta; order Coleoptera; family Chrysomelidae; genus Callosobruchus; species Callosobruchus maculatus. The sequence continues at coordinate 4,455,668 of CATOUR010000007.1, forward strand.
CGGAGAAGGGTGGCTGACCTATCCCTGTTCTACAGATTATAACACGGAAGATGTTCGAGTGAGCTCTCCCAGATAATAACACCAAAGGCTGTCCGATTGAGGAATACCAGAGAGGCCTTGCGAGCTCATCCTTACCAGGTCGATGTCCCTACTCCCCGAACCGGTCTCCTCCAGCATTCCTTCTTTTGGAGAACTTCGAGCTGTGGAATGAGCTACATGGGAATTTGTCTCCCGTCGGCTACAACCTGCAGTGTTTCAAATCTGACGTGCACCGACACTTATCTTCTCGCAGCGCTTCTACAGCGCCATAGGCTTTCAGACTTTGAGAGAGGCTGACTATGAAAAAAAAAGGTGGTTCAAAATCTCCTCGTACAAGTAATCTAATTTTAAGACTGCTATACCGATTTATTGCATCATCGTATTGTAAAAGTTTCAGCGCTATCTTTGACAAATCTACAATTCTGTATACCCCATAGCTAACATTAATTTGCTTTAATAACTCAAAAGCCCTTCCAAGTCAACACTTAGAAAAAAATATTAACGCGTATGCAAGGGATTCCTCGAACCTCTCCGTAAGAGTGGTGCATTCTGCATAATCTTACGTCACTCTGCAGATGAACCGTCCGAAATTAGTAACCTCTGAGAGCGTCCCTAACAAATTCCGTCTACTTGCAAAAGTGCAGCTCATCTCCATTTGAAAGTAAGGACCCGACGCAGTTTGATGTATATTTATTTACAAAAAAACCTCTTACCTACGTACCTCCTACGGGACCGTTTGAAGAACGTGAATTTCCATAATCTCAAACTGGAATCGTCGGTGTTAAAATGACACGATTTCACAACAAAAACGTTTTGCAAAAAATATACTCTTTTTGTTTGTCTCTGTGTTGTCTTTAAAGCAATACGCATTAATAAGCTGATTTTTGTTGAATAAAGAAGTTACAGTTGTAGCAAGTAGGCGCATTATAATTTGTCATGCTAAAAAAGCTTTTTTAATTTTTCGTCCTAACATATGGGTCCACTGGAGAAAGAATGGGGAGAGTGCTGAGTAATACTTTTTCAGAAATTAGGTTTAAAGGTGCATCAAATCGAGAAAAGTCGTCTAAACACAGTTTAGGAAGGAGAGTCTCCTAAAACTAAGTTAAGAAAATCCTTTCTTATCCCTCAACAATGTTTTCCAAAACAAGCCGAATTATGCAAGTTTCAGCGCTACCTTTGACAAACTATTAACGCGAATACACACAGACAAATCTGTTGTTCTGTCAAAGACTTACACTTGGATACAATGGGACGTTACACTCAGCATTCCTCAAATACAGCGATGTTTTATCCAATGGGAAGTGTATAGTTGGTAACAAATTATATCTTATTGTCGATTCAACTACAAGATGTCATTGGATTCCAATGAATAATTCAATCGCAGCTTGTCGTTGAATCGAATCTGTGTTTGGTAATTGATTATAAACTACTTTCTTTTCCTTGGACCAACAGATTACATTGCGAGAACAGCTGATCGATTCGTTTGGATGTTTAACTGTGTGATTTTGTATGAAGGTATAAGGAGCATGATATAAGAATTAGACATAAGTCTGCACCAGTTGTTGCATTTTTACCTGAAATATAACTGTCTGACTAATCTAAATACCTACACTCAAATATATAACTGGACACATTTAAATCACACAATTGCTGATCCAATACGCAAAACCACGAGATGACACAACACAGCTAACACCGAAGCAACATAACGAAACACCACGAAACAACCTCGTCCATGTTGGCGGGTTGGCGCCGATAATAACACTAAGGTGATCCCTCTGTTCTTTCTTCTTACGTTCATTGAATCGGGACATCAGTCCCGCCGAATACTGAATAAAGTTCATTATAGTTCATCGAACAGCGAGGCCCATTGAAACGAAATTAATTTTTATCAGATGAATTATCACGAACTGCTGTAGCAGTAATAATTTTTGCACATTGAATAGATTGTATGCTTTGCTTAAATGAAACACAGGCTAAACTTCAAAAACAAAAGGATGTTTTGATTGCATTATATGTCAATACTGGTCTTAGAAGGATTATACATATCGTTAGAACGAATATAAAAGTATTTTGAATTCATTGGCGTACCTGTGATTACTTCGAATATAAGTATTGAATTTTTTCAATGACATGGATTTGAAACAACTGTAAATATATTAGAAGCGACGGAAAGACATCCAAATACTAACAATTAATTGGAAACGCAACAGTTTTTTTTTTCTGTGCACGAAGGATCTTTTGAACATCTCCATAAGAGTTGTCCGTTCCGTATACTCTGATGTCACTGTGCAAATGTGTCCTCTGAAATCAGCAACTTTTGAGAGCATCCCTAAAAAATTTCGTCTACTTGCACAAGTGTAGCTCATCTGCATTATGAATTTATTGGCGTACCTGTGATTACTTCGAATATAAGAATTGAATTCTTCCAATGACATGGATTTGAAACAACTGTAAATATATTAGAAGCGACGGAAAGACATCCAAATACTAACAATTAATTGGAAACGCAACAGTTTTTTTTTTCTGTGCACGAAGGATCTTTTGAACATCTCCATAAGAGTTGTCCGTTCCGTATACTCTGATGTCACTGTGCAAATGTGTCCTCTGAAATCAGCAACTTTTGAGAGCATCCCTAAAAAATTTCGTCTACTTGCACAAGTGTAGCTCATCTGCATTATGAATTTATTGGCGTACCTGTGATTACTTCGAATATAAGAATTGAAATCTTTCAATGAAATGGATTTGAAACAACTGTAAATATATTTAAAGCGACGGAAAGACATCCAAATACTCACAATTAATTGGAAACGCAACAGCATTTTTTTCTGTGTACGAAGGATTTTTTGAACTTCTCCATAAGGTTTGTGCATTCCGTATACCCTGATGTCACTGTACAAATGTGTTCTCTAAAATTAGCAACTTTTGAGAGCATACCTAAAAAATTTCATCTACTTGCACAAGCGTAGCTCATCTGCATTTAAAAGTAAGGACCCGTCGCAGTTTGATGTACATTTGTTTACAAAAGAACGAACTCCTACGGGACCAGGAGCCACTGTTGGAAGAACGTAAATTTCCATAATCTCAAACTGGAATCGTCGGTGATAAAATGACACGATTTCACAACAAAAACGTTTTACAAAAAAATCTACTCTTTTTCTTTGTCTCCGTGTTGTCTTTAACGGAATATGCATTAATAATCTGATTTTTGTTGAATAAAGAAGTTACAGTCATAGCAAGTGTGCGCATTATAATTTGTCGTGGTAAAAAAAGCTTTTTTAATTTTTCGTCCTAACATATGGGTCCACTGAACAAAGAATGGAGAAAGTGTTGAGTAATCTTATTTTTTAGAAATTGAGTTTTAAAGGCGCATCAAATCGAAGAACGTCGTCTAAACATAGTTTAGGAAGGAGAGTCTCCTAAAAATAAGTTAAGAAAATCCTTTCTTATTCCTCAACATAGTTTTCTAAAACAAGCCGAATTGTGCAAGTTTCAGCGCTACCTTGGACAAACTATTAACGCGTATACACACAGAAAAATCTGTCGTTCTGTCAAAGACTTACGCTTGGATTCAATGGGACGTTAGACTCAGCATTCCTCAAATACAGCGATGTTTTATCCAGTGTATAGTTGGTAATGAATTATATCGTATTTTCGATTCAACTCAAGATGTCATTGAACTGCCGTTGTAGTAATAATTTTTGTACATTGGATAGATTGTATGCTTTGCTTAAATGAAACATAGGCTAAATTTCTAAAACAAAAGGATGTTTTGATTGCATTATATGTCAATACTTGTATTAGAAGGATTTGCATATCGTTAGAACGAACATAAAATTATTTTGAATTTATTGGCGTACCTGTGATTACTTCGAATGTAGGGATTGAATTCTTTCGATAACATGGATTTGAAACAACTGTAGACATATTTAAAGCGACGGAAAAACATCCAAATACTAACAATTAATTGGAAACGCAACAGTATTTTTTTCTGTGTACGAAGGAATTTTTGAACTTCTCCATAAGAGTTGTGCATTCCGTATACTCTGATGTCACTGTGCAAATGTGTCCTCTGAAATTAGCAACTTTTGAGAGCATCCCTAAGAAATTTTGTCTACTTGCAGAAGTGTAGCTCTATCTGCATCTAAAAGTAAGGACCCGTCGCAGTTTGATGTACATTTGTTTACAAAAGGACGAACTCCTACGGGACCAGGAGCCACCGTTGGAAGAACGTAAATTTCTATAATCTAAAACTGAAATTGTCGGTGATAAAATGACACGATTTCACAACAAAAACGTTTTGCTAAAAAATCTACTCTTTCTCTTTGTCTCTGTGTTGTCTTTAAGGCAATATGCATTAATAATCTGATTTTTGTTAAATAAAGTTACAGTCGTGGCAAGTGTGCGCATTATAATTAGTCATGCTAAGAAAGGATGGGGAAAGTGCGGAGTAATACTTTTTTAGAAATTGATTTTTAAAGGCGCATCAAATCAAGAAGAGTCGTCTAAACACAGTTTAGGAAGGAGAGTCTCCTAAACCTAAGTTAAGAAAATCCTTTCCTCTCCCTCAACAATTTTTTCCAAAACAAGCCGAATTGTGCAAGTTTCAGCGCTACCTTTAGCAAACTATTAACGCGTATATCACACAGAAAAATATGTCGTTCTGTCAAAGACTTACGCTTGGATCCAATGGAACGTTACACTCAGCATTCCTCAAATACAGCGATGTTTTATCCAATCGGAAGTTGGTAACGAATTATATCGTATTGTCGATTCAACTACAAGATGTCATTGGATTCCAAAATGAATAATTCAATCGCAGCTTGTCGTTGAATGGAATCTGTGTTTGGTAATTGATTCTAAACTTACCTTGGACCAACATATTTTGTTGCGAGGACAGCTGATCGATTCGTTTGGATGTTTAATTGTATGATTTTGTATGAAGGTATAAGGATCATGATATAAGAATTAGACATAAGCCTGCACCAGTTGTTGCATTTTTACTTGAAATATAACTGTCTGATTAATCTAAATACCTACATTCAAATGTGGGTGTTAGCTCTTCTAAGCCCCAATTTCTCAGAAGGTCCTCCATTTAATATATAACTGGACACATTTAAATCACACAATTACTGATGCAATACGCAAAACCATGAGATGACACAACATGGCTAACCCCGAAACAACATAACGAAACACAAAGAAACAACCTCGTCCATATTGGCGGATTGGCGCCGATAATAACACTAGTATGGTCCCCCTGTTCTTTCTTTTTACGTTCATTGAAACAAAATTAATTTTTATCAGGTGAATTATCACGAACTGCTGTTGCAGTAATAATTTTTGTACATTGTATGCTTTGCCTAAATGAAACATAGGCTAAATTTCAAAAACAAAAGGATGTTTTGATTGCATTATATGTCAATACTGGTATTAGAAGGATTATACGTATCGTTAGAACGAATATAAAACTATTTTGAATTTATTGGCGTACCTGTGATTACTTCGAATATAAGGATTGAATTCTTTCAATGACATGGATTTGAAACAACTATGGATATATTTAAAGCGACGGAAAAACATCCAAATACTAACAATTAATTGGAAACGGAACAGTATTTTTTCTGTGTACGAAGGATTTTTTGAAATTTTCCATAAGAGTTGTGCATTCCGTATACTCGGATGTCACTGTGCAAATGTGTCCTCTGAAATTAGCAACTTTTAAAAAATTTCGTCTACTTGCAGAAGTGTGGCTCATCTGCATTTAAAAGTAAGGACCCGTCGCAGTTTGATGTACATTTGTTTACAAAAGAACGAACTCCTACGGGACCAGGAGCCACCGTTGGAAGAACGTAAATTTCCATAATCTCAAACCGAAATCATCGGCGTTGAAATAACACGATTTCACAACGAAAACATTCTGCAAAAAAATCTACTCTTCCTCTTCGTCTCTGTGTTGTCTTTAAGGCGACACGCATTAATAAGCTGGCTCATGAATAATGTAAAGCCGGTCTTCTGAAAAGTACTAGGCCGACACCCCGCAGCTACTTTATGCGACTTTTACTGTTCTTATGGATTGCTTTACTGCATTCGGGCTGATGCTGCCGCTGGTGTACGTCAACGAATTTTGAAAAGCGTATAAGTAATCTAATTTTAAGACTGCTATGTTTATGACAGCATCATATCACAAGATTGCTCGGCGGACTGAGATTACTAAGCTACAAAAACGCCAACAGACAGACAGACCCACAGACAGGCAGGCCGATGGAGATAACTGACGTGGATCTTCATTAGGTATGTAAATATCACAAAATACAATTCACGGTCTCGTTAATCACCCTGTATAAAATTATTCTAAAATCCGGATCGACGTTTCTCTAGATTGAAGTTTTAAGAAAACGCAAATCAGGTTTTTGTGCCAGAAATTATTAATATACAGGGTCAAAAATGGTTACAGCTAGAGCCTTGCATTGAACGATCGCACGCCTATTGGGACACTGATAAAGGCGCCACCAATACAAAAGTATGTAAACTACAGTTTATGAATGAGCTGAGGTTCATTCATTTCTGGAATGAGATAGATATTGCTTTGGGCATCAACTGAATTTGTAGTCGGTGGTTTTGGGTGACTTATTGATATGCATTGCAGGCCAAAAGTGAGTAACTACTAAAATTTAAACAAATCGCGGTAATTGGTCTTGAGTAGTTATCTTTTTCAGGATTACTCCGAAATCTTACAATTTTCAACCAGATTTGTAAGTATTTAAAATTTAAATTGCTGGCAGGCCCCAGTCTAGAGTCTTGGGCTCACACTTTTTTGCGTAGCGAATAGAAATTACATTTTTTACTTTGTAACATAAACTGATGAAGGCTTTGTATTTTCATTAAGATTTATTCATTCCAGAAGTCATCTTCCTTTGCTGAGTTCTCCACTTTGACGATTTTTTGTGTTCAGACGGCAAAGTAGCAATAGTAACTTTTTGTGACATGGAACTGCCACTGAACTTGATAGAACTGATAATTGTGGTTTCTCTTTAACGCACCATTTTTTATCTAAAAAGTCATTTTTCTTCTCTGAAGACTTTCTTCATCAGGTGTGATATATCAGGTAAAATAAGGACACCATCATGTTGTGGCAGCATTAGAGGTCATGTAGGCATCTATTATAGTCCGCAATTATTACTCGCATTTTTTTATAAATCGCTCAACATCAGAGAAAGCAAATTTTTCTTTTTCTTCAGAGTACATAATCGTCTTGGCATGGGTGCATAGGTATATCTGTATTGGAGGTGTTATAGATTCCACAAGGTTGTTAAAATGCGTCCTCTTTTTGATCATCGAAATACCGGGTTTGGCGGCTGATACAGTTTGACTATGGAGGGATATATTTTTTGACGCCTACCGGGGGGGGGGGGGGGGGGGGGGTTGGGGGGGAGGGGGCAGGCATAATTTGATTTATTTTTCTGGAGTTTATTGCGAATCCAACAGTAATTTTGCTGGCGCCTTCTGGGGGGTGTTATAGGCAAAAAGTATGAGACATGATAGTCTTTTTTAATTTATAGTTTCAAGGAGGGGAACACGTCCCCCGTATTTACGCCAATTCTGTAATATGTTTACATCTTTCAGTTTTCCAACGGCATTGGAATGTCTAAAGAACTGTTCAATGTAAGGTGAGCTTCACTGAATTTATGTAGGTGCTTTACAAATAACATATATACGCATAATATTGTCATTGGTACTTCTTGTTGATTTTTCATATTTTCAGCTTATTTTCTGTCTTATTTTCGCTCTTCTACATAGGATAAATCCATTTTTTGTGTGACAACTCAGCTGCACTTATAAACAACTCTTTATACTTATTATATTAAATTTATTGAATTGGATATAGGCAACCTTCACATAGGCTAGTAAAAATGGTGGTTGTGCGGGAATGTACAGGTAACCACCATTTTAAAAGTTTTATGCAAAGTGGGTATCGCATTCACCCTAAATAAAAAAAGTTAAACTGAAAGAGTTGCACATAATAATAATATATAATAAAAATGCTCGTATATATTTTGGTGCGCGAAATGTACCATTAGAACTTCATATACTTACGCAGGATCACGAAAACCTCATGGTACGTTTCCAACAAGACTCTTCATAGAACATAGATGTCGCTTATTTCGAGGACTTTATTAAAAAATAGGTGCAGCCATACTATGTTCATTGGAAATCACACAGCAATCAACTGTAAACAAAAAAGCGAATTTGTTACAGTCAAAATTAAAGCATATCGCCAAAGCTAAACAAATGTATATATCAAATTTCTAGGTTTACTATTAGACAGCGATATGAGTTTTTCTAGCAACATCAACAATATCAGTAAAAAAATAAATAAAAGCTTCTATGTGCTCTTGCAATTAAGATCAACTTTTAATACTTCACAACTTATCAGTGAGTACTCTGCGATAGTCTATTCACACCTGTCCTATAATATTATATTATGTGGTAATCTTTCTGGAACAGAAAGGCTATTCGTGGCGCAAAAAAAGGTCATGAGGTTAATTTTTAATTTGAAGCCCAGATAATCCTGTAGAGGTGTACTTAAAAAGTATTACATTCTTACTCTTCCTTGTATATACATTTTAAAATTAATCATCAGAGTGGAAGAGCATATGGATGAATATCATACAAACTCCAACTTCCATTCATACCCTACTAGAAAAGGAAATTTCTTAAGACCCTCAAAACATAATACTTTTTTTTGAAAATAAACCATACCTCATGGGAATCAAATTGTATAACGAATTACCGGAGAATATAAGAAGTATACGCAGCAAAAGTAGTTTCAAAAACAGTGTGAAACAGTTTCTGTTAGAGCATTGCTTCTACAGTGTAACTGACTATTTTAATTGTTGTTAAGTGTTACATTGCATTTCTCTACGTTATGAATGTTTATGTATGTATAAATGTGCTTGTTAAAAATGTTCGTAAAATTGTGATATAGTGTTAACGCATGTGATATACAAAAAAAAATGATGTACATTGATATACTAGACTCCAGACATGTCCTATACCATGTAAGATTTGTGGTTTAACAGGATAAAATAAATTATTATTATTATCATTATTATAAACATGGGTCGATAGAGGCTGGTCACTCATAGACTAGAAGGAATCGTCTTAGATAAGAACTATTTTTTGAAATGGCTTTAATTTCGTTGTTAAAAATGGTGGATTCGCTGAAATGTACATATATGTAGATTTTTACCATTTTTGTAAGTGCACATCCACCTTAAATAAAAAAAGTACGTAAGTAAGACTGCACAGTGCACACTCAGACGCGATGCACCGAATTTACTTTCAGAACTTCACTTTTAGCTACTTTAACAAACAAAGAATGCATTTTTTCCAGATAGGTACTCGGTTGTAGTGAAAATCGCTAGCAGTTCAGATGGACTTAAAAAGTGAACCGCTAGGTCTTTTTTTCATAGGTCAATAGCCAGCCTATTACGAAATTTTCAGCTTTATAACCCCTCCATCCACAACCACCCCAATTTCATCCCCATTCAGTCATATAAGAAAATAATCAAGAACCCGTGAAACGCCTAGAAGCGAAGTTTGAGGAATATTTGAATTCTACTGTTTTTTGTAGCCGCCTATGCACTGATTTTTTACATGCCACAACCTCATAGCAAAACTCTAATCAAGTTTCATCACAATCCATGCAGTAGTCATTGAGACTACGCGGCTTTATAGCCTCGTTTCTAAACGAAAGTAGACAGACAGACCGACAGACAGACCGACAGAAATCAGTGATGTAGAGTTTTGTTATATACATATCCTGAAACGCCCCAAAATCAAAAATTTTCGCCATTACAATATTCTCCTCACCTATCGGCGTGGAAAGTGAAAGTATTACCAAAGTTCAAAAAGTTATACTCCACAAAAATATCCATTCTTTGGTTATCACTTCATCTACTTCTTGAATGCGCCTGATTTCAGGTATTTCGATTATAAATATTAAAGGTTATCTTGCAATCAATACACATTGATTTGGTAGCTGCACGCAGATGACTTGTAGGGAAGTAACTTCGGGTGCAAATAAACATCAATCTTATTCATCACCGATACTACTGCTTCTGTCCCTTAGCTCTCAGGAAGCGTAGTTCAATTTTTTTAAGAGCCTCCTCAGACAACAAGGCATTTGTCTGCATGGATAAGAGCCTGGAAGGAAAAAGTGGAAGGCTTACTTAGCTGTATCTCATCCTGGACAAATGTAAATCTATTTATGGGTACATTAATGAAATTGAGACAATTTTTCTTTCTGACGTGACGCGCTCAACCGATAAAAAGCGTATGGTTGCCGAGGGGCAGAAGAAATGTTGGCAGCAACGACTTTGCGTTCTTGTCGGTTATTGAATTAGCGCCTTTTTTGGTACTTCATGAAGTGCATGAGTTCAATTACAACTTCTAGCATGCATAGAATGACTAATATGAGTGGAAAAAGTGGCAGATGAACTTTCGGTTAGATTAAAGAGTAGCAATTTCATTCATTCATCCGAAACCAATCATAGACGACGTCGTTTCGCTTTTATCAAAGCTCGTCTGTGATTGGTTTCGGATGAACGAATGAAATTGCTACTGTTTAATTGAGTCAAGTTGCTTTTTAGCATAAACCGTATGTTGGGAGTGTTAAATGAGTGTTCCACATAATAATCTATTTGTTGTCGTATCCGCAGGTTCTTATACCTGATGCTTTTAAACTGGTTACATAAACAGTGCTCAGTTCCTCAGATTAAATGCTCAGGTACCGGCTTTGGTAGATAGATGGCGAATCAATATTTTCTTAAAGTACTGCTTCCCAATATCTATATGTTGCTACTACTAGTACGAGTTTTGCCAGCTAGGCACTAACAGGCAATTTCACTTATTCGTCTGAGACCTAAATCACACTGACGAGCTTTATTTAAAGCAAAACGACGTCGTCTGTGATTGGTTTCGGATGAGTGAATGAAATTGCTACTCTTTAATTGAGTTAAGTTGCTTTTTAGCATAAACCGAATGTCGGGAGTCTTAAAGAGTGTTCCGCAAGAAAGGGTCTGTTTGTTGTCGTATCCGCAGGTTCCTATACCTGATGCTTTTAAACGGGTCACATAAACAGTGCTCAGTTCCTCACATTAAGCGCTCAGTTACCGGCTTTGGTAGATAGATGGCGAACCAATACTTTCTTAAAGTACTGCTTCCCAATATCTATATGTTGCTACTACTTCGGTTAGACTTCGGAAACAGAAATGGGCATCGACAATGGTGTTGGTGTCAAACGACTCGGTTTGATAGTCCAACAAGACTCAGGAGAAAATATTAGGTAGAGAAATTATGGCATTTTGAAGTTTACTTACTACAATTGTTCAAGAAATGATACAGATTTTTTAGTCCCAATACGAAGGAAGCTTATGGCCAAAAAACTTAATTTAGATGAGAAAATCTTGGGGCTGTGGCCAAAATTTTGAAAAGAGACACTGGGTCACAGTATAGACGAGACTCTTGTGTTATTAGCCAAGTTTTCGGCAATGCTTACCTTCAGGGCTTTCTACATAGTTAGAAGAAAAAAAGGAAGGAAAATTTTTCCATCTAGATTTTTTAGTCTGTAACGAATATTCATTCTTAATGCTTAAGTAAACCGTACTGAGATATTCTAGTTGCCGAGCACATAAAAATAAATAGGGTTCTTTGAGACGTCTGAGGAATCCAGAAATGTACTTGTACAACCTTTTTTTTGAGCTGCTGCTACAGTGAAACTGATGAAAAGATGTATATGAAATCCTGTAGCCTGAATCTATGTAGGTGTGTCTGAGATGTTAGAGGAGAGGTCAGCAGAGAAAGTAACTAGCTAAAGCAAAGAACTTTGTGTGCTTTACATCTTTCTATCTACCACAAGTCTGATTTTATTTACGAACTACGAGATTCCAACGTAAAGGAACGAGATTACGATGTTTTTCTAAAAGCATATCTTATACACAAGCATGACTACGTCTATGCTGGGCGATCTGTGCTTTCATGAGGTACATTATTATACTTGTTATGAAGTTTTTTGAACTCTGAGATATAAATCGTCTTTCAGCATTTCAGGAAAATCTGTGGTTACTGGTATTTAACAAATTCTAAGTTGTCGTTGTATGTGATGATATGTAGAACCAGGTTGCACAACCCTAATGTAATTCTTCACTATGTCATCATCATAGTCATAATGTTTTAACAGAAATGTTGGGAACTCGTAAAATGCCAGTCGGAGCTAGAGTATTGCCAACACGAATATTACCAATAACTTTGAGAACTCTAGCTCGCCATCGTTCGCGATTTACTTTCAGTTCAGTGGCGGTCTTGATACTCATATCCAGCAACTGTTTCGTCGTATCCACCCATCACGTAGGGGAACGGCCACGGCGCTGCCCTGAACTATAAGCTTCTCCATATTATCGCTTCCTTGAATATGTCCGTAGAATGTAAGCATTCTGATCGACACAATGGAGGACAGTCTCTTTGGATCACCGAGCTCATCCAGTATGGAAACATTAGTTCGATAGGCGGTATAAGGAACTCTCAGCATTCTCCTCCAGGTCCACATCTCAAAAGCAGCTATGCGAGCTCCACCTGCGTTTTTAACAGTCCAAGTTTCCGAGGCATACAAAAATATGGAGAACACAAGAGACTGAACCAGCGACATTTTGGTAGCTTTAGTGATGTCATGGTCACGCCATATATACGTACAAACATATAAACAGATTCTGGGGCGAAGAAAATAATATAACTCCATTGCAGTATACCACATCTGCCTACATGCGCAAAGCTGTAATAACAGCCCAAAGATCGGTCTTATTGGAACAAGCATTTAAGGCCACCTGTATTAGCATTTGGCAATGTTTCATTTTATTATTTACCATATAATATAAAGAATGCTTGAAATAGAAGAGTATGTTACGTCCACCTGTCCAACACCTTTATTATGATTACTTATTCTATTCACAACTAATTCCATAAACATACTACTCGCAAGTGAGTCCTTTGGTTTCTGTAATAGGCAAGGCAATGTTCGGATGGACCTAGAAAAGTTATTTATGTTGCTAGGACTTCCTTCACAGGTCAGTGGACAGTCTATTATGAAAGCAACGAATTTTTCAATTTTAGCACCCCCCAATCACCCCAATTTCACCCCTACAAAAAAAAGTAGAAAATGATCAGGAACCCCTAAAACGCCTAAAAACGAAGTTTGGGGAACAAATTTTTTTTTTGTTTTTCGCGAATTAGTCCTCCGCCCATGCACCGATTTTCAAAATTATACGAGCATTACCTACTATGACTCCGTAGCATATCGCTGCCCAAATTTCATCATAATCCATGCAGCGGTTGCTGAGATTGCGAGGCTAAAAAAACGCGCACAGACCGACAGACAAACAGACAGACCGACGGAAATAAGTGCCGTGGATTTTCGTTATGTAAACATCATAAAACGCCCAAAAAGTGTATTATCTCAAAATCGAAAATTTTCGCTATCACAATACTCCCCTCACCTATCGGTGTGGAAAGTAAAAGGGATATTTGCATCGAAACCTTGTATATAGCTTGGCACTACCATCTGTAGTACATAGTATGTAACACAATAACTATTTAGTAGGATGATGGAAGGCTTGAAAAAACTCCAGTAGGCTTTGAAAAAATGCTAAAGCAGAGCAATGGGCTAATTGGTTCACTTAAATAACCAAGCCATTAAGGCCCGCACGAGATCCAGTGTAAGGCTTTTACGCAATAGAATCTACTGGCATGACCAATCACTAGTCGGTACCTGTTAGGACCTGCCCAGTCCTACTCACGATACTCAGGTTGCATTTTTTGTATTTGAAGAAAGTAGTTGTCTTATTGTAGTGACAAGTGAAATTATATACAGGATTGTTCGAAGCTTTTTGCTTAAAATGTCCACCCTTAACAATTTTTTGCCAAAACATCCCTGTATATTTTTTAGATTTACGGAGGTTATAAACTAGTTCCGAATTGGCACGTGAAGATGTTTTATAGTTGCGACGATCTTGTATCATGTTAATTGGTTATATTTCATCTCGTAACGGCATTATATTATTCGCGTTGGCTTTAAGCGCGATCTTCAGGTTTCAGTACATTCTATATAGCTCAAAAAATTCCGCATGTCATGCCAAACCGTTTCAACATGATATGGCTCTGAATAAGCCATTTTTACGTCAAAATGGTAATATTTTTGGATTCTGATTGCCAGGTTGTGACCTAAATATAACCTCTGGGCACCTGCTGGTCTGAACTCCCATTTAGCCCTGGCATAAGGACACAACAACGTTATTATCTCTTCTCTATGGCTAATAGGACTTTCATGTTACTTAGAGCTTCTAGTTTCTACTGGCAAACAATTCAACTTAAACATGACTACTAAGCAAACAAATAACTATTACAGGATCTTGATATTCATATATAAAAGGTCATTCTTAAAACCAACAGCTAGAGAAATTGTTGGTTGAGTCAACAGGTAAGTCTTATTAAAGCGGCGACAGATATTCTTACAAGGTTACCAGAATTCTTGAACTGAGTATTTCTTTTTATGGGTAAGTACAATTTAATTCTCTCTCTCTCTCTGTAGCGTCACACCCCTTCATGGGTTTTTGCTGGAAGCACGATCTGCCTCCATCTATTGCGGTCCATAGCTTTCTCTCTCCAATCTTGTATTCCTAGAGCCTCTATGTCTTTTTCGATGTTGTCCCTCCATCTAAGTCTAGGCCTTCCTAGTGGTCTCTTACCGGCTGGGTTTTCCTCCCATACTCATTTAGTAAGGCGTTCGTTTTGGGCTCTTAGAACATGTCCTGCCCATCTAAGTCTTTGAGCTTTTATTTCATTGGTGATGATTGGTTTGTTAAACATTGTTTCCAGTTCTTCGTTTGTTCTGATTCGATATTGTCCGGTTATCTCATCCACTTGAGGGCCATAGATCTTTCTCAGTATTTTACGTTCAAAGCGCTTCAATAGTAGTTCGTTCTGCTTAGTGATGGTCCAGGTTTCTGCGCCATACATTACGACGGGCCTGATTATAGATCTATGTATTCTAATTTTTGACGTTGTTGATAGGATTGTTGATCTCAGTAATTCTTGCAATGCATAGCAGCAACTATTGCCCTTTTGTATTCTTGCCTGTATTTCTCTGCCTATATCGTTGTCGTGTGTTATGGTGGCGCCTAGGTACTGAAATTCTTTTACGCATTCAAAGTTATACGTGTCCATTGTTATGTTTTGTCCTATCCTGTCTCTACCTGTTCTGCGGTTGACGTGCATATATTTTGTTTTTTCCTCGTTGATGTTGAGGCCCACCTTTTTGGCTTCGTTTCCCATTTTCATTAACATTTCCTTTATTTTGGTAGTACTATTTCCTACGGTGTCAATGTCATCCGCATATGCCAGTATCATTCTTGTCCCCTGCTCCGCGAATATTTCCAATTCTATGTTGGCTTCTTTAATAGCCGTATCTAGCACTATGTTAAGAAGTAGTGGTGACAGTCCATCTCCCTGTTTTAATCCACTGGTGATGGAGAACGTTTCTGTTGCATCTTTCCCGATTCTAACCTTAGCTCTAGAATTCTCAACACATATTTTGGTTATGTTAATAATCTTTTTTGGTACTCCTATGCTTTCCATGGCAAACCACACACTATCTCCCACTATACTATCGTACGCTTGGCGAAAATCTATGAACAATTATTGATGTACATCTCTATTGAACTACAATTTAATTGAAACTTATCTAACCCCCTCTTCGCTTTCAACTTAGCCATATCCCAAAACAGAGAAAGACAATGAACCTCTAACACAACTAAGAACAAAAGAGCATCTCTGAATAGCCACCACAAGCGCAGATGAGATTTTCACTAAGTAGACCCATCCGCATTCTACACGAAGCAAGTTGTAAAATTTTTACTATCATTCCTTATCCGGCCAGACTCCCGTCATCTGTACTAATACAGTAATGAGTCGCCGGGTGAGGCGTAATTCAGAAAGTTGCGGGCGACACTACATTTGTGAGGATCCTGTTGTTCCTGTAGCAGTCGACTTTTACCGTGTCGCCTCGCTTGTGTCTTATTTCCTACGCGATTCCTATTGTTACAATGAACCTCTGCGAAAAGCTACGGTCTAATGTTGTACCACAGAAAAACTCTGCCATCGTTAGGCTTCTTGCTGGGGAAAAACTAATTTTGTTTGAGGTTACGGAAATTCCTGCATCAGTATTTTTGTTCTAGAAGCATCTTTATACAGGTAGGTCAAAAACATACAGTTCATAGAGCTTTTGTACATATATGTTCTATATATGTTCTGTACTTTGTTGTATCATTTTTTTGTTTAATTATATTTGTTGTTTTCGTTAGCTAGTACTTTTCGCTATTATCTCATTGCTTCTTCTTAACTCTAATGCTATGATAGGTTATTTTATTTTTTGTTTTTGTTGTTTTACTCTTTTATCAACCTGTATCTTCTCATTGTTTCCTTTGATTTGTAACACTATGGTTTTTTGCTTAGGTGATCTACTTTTATGTATGTAAGTCATATCAGACTTATTGCAAATTATTCCTCAATTTTCTTTATATGATTGTGATGTTGGATCGCAGTGCCGGTAAAGTGGTAGAGTAACCATGGCTAAACTTCACCATACTGTGATGTATTTGCTCAATAAAGGCCTTGTCATTACTATTACTTATTATTATTCAGGGTTGGGATAAAGTATGGAACCAAGCAAATATCTTTAAAACGGAAAGGGTGATACTGCTGAAAATTTGCAGGTAAGTGTAGTGACGCATAGAGCATCCGAAGGAATAATGCTAGCTGTTAATGTACTTCCAACCTAACCGGAAATATCGTCAACTTTTTTAATTTAAATGGGATACCCTAGTACATATTTTTTTCCGAATACGTCTATAGTGGGTTTAGTATTTGTTTCTGTAGAAATGGGAAAGATAAAGCTTTTTTATTTGTCTCACAAATTCGTCCGTGGCGGTCTGCGGTCTTCGCGTTTTAGGTAAATTTCTAATATTCCCAGTTAAATTAAAACGTTTTAGTGGTTAGTCACCGCCGAACGTGTTATAGGACCTCAGTTGGGATGTAAATCATTGAAAAAATGTCACACTTTTTTGTGAGTTCTCACGCGATTGCCAAAACCGAGGCCAATACCGATCATCATTAAGACTTTAAATGGCCGGCATTTTAATCATCCGAAATGATAAAGAAGCTTTATCTTGCCCGTTTTTACAGAAACAAATACTAAACCCACTATGGACGTATAATAATAATAATAATAGCGTTTATTGTAAATATAAAATAAATAAAATACAATAAACAACAAGTGACCCAAAAAAAGTTAAAAACTTGTGCTTGGGTATAAGTAGTTATTATAAAATGGAAACAACAAATAAGGGTCAATTCAGGAATATTTATATTTAAATATTATGTATTCCATATATATCAGTAATAATAGGTATTGCATATGTCTACAAGTTGGTGAATTTTAATGCGCTTATTATTTACTATCCATTGTTTTAAACCACACTTGAATGAATTGAAAGGCACTAGACATTTTATGCTTTCTGGTATCTCATTGTATAGTCTTGGAGCAAGAAATGTATGACATCGTAATAAAGTATTTTTTCTTGCTTTTGGTACAACATTACATGCAAATCTTATGTCATATTTATGTTCGTGTTTTGTCAAGTTTGATTTATTTTTATATTGGTAAATACCTAATGACATGAAAAATGTTTGGCGGATATCTAGAATTTTTGTTTTAGAAAATAACAAGTCACTAGGATATGTACATTTCACTTTATACAAAATTTTTATTAAACGTTTTTGTATAATTTCTATTGCTTTTATATTATTATTACATGCTGCGCCCCACACCACAATACAATATCGTATATGACTATGAACAAGTGCTTCGTATACAATGATCATCTGTTCATAGGTAAGTATAGTGGAAAGGAGTTTAAATTTGCTTATAACGTAACGAATCTTTTTGACAACATATTCGGTATGCTCTTTCCATTTGATATGGCAATCTAGATATATTCCTAAGTACTTGATACTGGTGACCATTGATATAGGAGCTACCTGTTTACAACTGATTTGTAAGTTGGTGTATTTCGGTAAGCCGTTTGCGTATGATGCGAATGGAACAAAGTGAGTCTTGTTGAAATTGACTGTTAAAAGTCGACTACTGAACCAATTGAACATTTTTTTAAAACCATTTTCAGCCTTTGATTTTAATATTTCCCAACTTTCAGCAGAAAATATAACAGCTGTATCGTCTGCAAAGCTCACTATATCTCCGCTCACATCAACCGCAAATAGATCATTTATATATATGTTAAAGAATAATGGTCCCAGTACCGTTCCTTGAGGAACACCGCATGTTATAGGCAATGGAGAACTAGAGCATTTATTTATCACAACAGTTTGTGTTCTATTACTTAAGTAACTTTTAATTAGATGATAGATTTGACCCCGTATACCATAATTTTGTGAAGTTTTCATGAGTATCATATGATCAACTGTGTCAAATGCTTTTGCTAGGTCAACAAATACACATAATGTTGGAATATTTCTGTCTACGTTTTTGCATAGTTCTCCTATTACATATGTCACCGCATCTTCAGTAGATTTATTTTTTTTGAAACCGAACTGTTTATCAGAAAATATGTTATATTTCTCTAAAAATTCTGTCAATTTGTTCTTTATTATATTTTCAAAAACCTTTGCCAAACAGGAGATAAGTGAGATAGGTCTATAATTGGATAAATCATATTCATCGCCAGTTTTATGTACAGGCATCACAGTCGCAATTTTGAGTATAGATGGAAAAATACCCTTTTCCAGACAACAATTAATTATTCTAGTGAATGGCTCCGAAATCAGATGTGCTACGATTTTGAGTGTTTCAGCAGTTAAATTGTCTATTCCAGGTGTTTTGCCATTTTTCAGCAGCATTATTGAATTAATTACTCCTTGTTCAGTGATTTCTTGTACTACAATGGAGTTTGAGAGTCTGATTGTTTGTGTGTCTAGGTATCGGATACTTGATTTAATTTTTTCTGCTAGATGTTTACCAATAGAGCAAAAGTATCGGTTAAATTCATTACTAATATCTAAGTTAGTGTTCAACATGTCTCCACTTTGAGACATAATTTTACCAATGTCTTTACCAGAGTTATTTACACCTATAACGTTATTCACACATTTCCATAGCTTTTGTGTATCGTTGGTATGGTTCATGATTTTATCTTGATAATATGACAATTTTCTAGCTCTGATTAAATTTGTAAGCTTATTATGATATTTCTTATATTTTTCTTTATTTTCTACTGACGGATCATTTATCATTATTTTGTAAAGCCTATTTTTTTCATTTACGGAATTTATTAAAGCAGCAGTGATCCATTCTTTTCTTTTCTGTTTGTTCTTTTTTATTCTCACTTTTGTTGTACAATTTTTAATGTGTGTTGTCAGAGTTGTAATGAATGTTTCTGTTGATTTTTCAATTTCACTAGCGAAATACACCTCATTCCACGATTCATTTTTTAGTTCATTTAAAAGTTTATTTTTATTTAAGTATTCTTTGTATCGCAACATTTCACTATTAAGTGGATTATTTGTTCCTGGAAGTAGTATCTGTAGTACTTGAGAAAAATGATCTGTAATTGATGTTTCAACGATAACGGGAATTATTCTCACATCTTTAATTTTGTTATTAATAAATATGTGATCAATACACGATTTTGTACTATCAGTTACTCGAGTGTAGCTGTTTATTGCAGATGTGAAGCCATGAATGCTTAAAATATTAAGATAGTCCTGAATGTTGGTTTCTTCTCCAAGAATATTAATATTTATATCACCTATTATAACATGCATATCTGCAGATATGCATGCTGCAAGATAGTGATTGAGATTTTCAACAAATTCATTTACGAGCGTTTGTGGTGATCTATATATGCACGTAATCAAAATTCTTTTATTACACTTAGTGAGGTATATCTGGACAATTTTGAAATTCCCAATAATAAATGTATTATAACTATGTAAAGTATTTTCTCTTATATACACTACCACTCCATCATTTTGATTCACATCGCCATTGTTGTACACTAATGTGTATCCATCAAGCTTATACAACGATATATCATCTAGCTTCCAGGTTTCAGATAGAATTATGAAATCTAAACCAAAATTAAGTTCACTTAGTAGTAATTTAAGTTCATCTAAATTTTTGTTTAAACTCCTAATGTTCATATGAAACATATGCAAACTATTCTTACTTTTTGTAATATTTAGTAGGTTATTGAGATCATATGGAAAAAAATATGTATTAAAATCTGCAAAAATATACAGGGTGTCCCATTTAAATTAAAAAAGTTGACGATACTTCCAGTTAAACCGGAAGTACATTTATACCTAACATAATGTCTTCGGATGCATTAGACGTCACTACATCGTTAGGCTTCTTGCTAGAAAAGACAAATTCAGTTTGAGGTTTCGGACGTTTCTATAACGGTATTTTTGTCCTGGAGACAACTTTGTGAGTTCTAAAACAAAGAGTTCGTAGAGCTTCTGTCCTTTTTATGGTATTCATTGCGTAAGAGGTTTTCAATTTTGTCCCTAAAATGACTGCTGCCGATTACTATGAGCCTCTAGGAAACTCTTTGTAATCACAAATATACAGGGAGATTGGTAATTCGATACACTAATGTAGGGGGCTGATGGTAGAGATGAGGTGGTAAGCTAATAAATTAACCATATGCCATGTCCAATTCTCTCGAAATTGTATAATTTTTGAAGAAAACATCAAATTGTAATTTAAAACGCATTCGTCTTAAAAATCATTAGGCATGCTAGCACGTCATAAAGTATCTTGTACCGTAGATTTTCAGTTATGTATGGACTCACCCGTCCAAAGAATCCCACTTGAAAAAGGCGCCCACATAAAGCATAAATCGTCAAAAATTCGTTCTTCTGATATCAGGGTCACCTTTCTTCAAAAACTGTATTGGCATGTAATGTTACGGATACAAACCAGTCATGTACTCAGTGAAGCACACCTTACACTGCGAAACATCGTACTGAGGCCGATTTGCGACAGTGTAGATGGATGCTGTAGGATCTTGTTCAAAATTTGAAAGAATTTGGTCCTCATCTTCGGGATCATACAGGTCAAACCTACTAGCATCACTGGAGCCTCGTCGAAAGGCTCCTGTCTTCCGTAAACGTCGCAAAGTCATAGAACGAATTTCGTGCTAGCAATCGCCACTATTTTATTGCATAAACCGTATATAAACACAATACCAGCATATTCCTCATTTCTAAACATAATGACCATTGAATGAATAAATAAGGACCAGAGGCTATCCAGCACGGAATGTGGCTGGTGCATAGGCCACACGATGGGCCCTTTTGCACCTCTATCTGCGCTAGTTCCTAAGACCTGCTCTTTTGACGAAGGCAAGTACACCTTAGGTCCTATCCGTTTTATCTCTATTGGTTCCAAGGTTCTTGAGTCCAGCATAGTCTGCCTGTGATAACCCAGGGTTTCACAGCGACACAAGATGTGTGCCGAGGATTCTTCCTCTTCACCACACCACGTCCACGTTGGGTCGTTGACCACCCTCATCACGAACAAGTGACGCCTGAAGATGTTGTGACTTGTTAATAGGCCTACTAGCAATCTCAAGTTACTCCTATCCAGAGAGAGACAAAATCATCCTATTCACTCTGCAGGCACTGCTAGTAGTTCCAGAGCTTGACGGAGATGACCAGAGATGTTGTTCCATCTCAGAGAGTGTTTATTCTGGATCCACTTTCCAGGTGTTTTTCTAATCAAGTTTGCAGATAGTCCTAAGGCTGGCTCCGGGCCCACAAAACTGTTGCCGGATCCCCTCCTAGCCAGATGATCCGTCATTTCGTTACCCTTTACCCCAGCGTGCCCAGGTAGCCACATCACTGATACCTTGTGTTTAGCTGAGATATCGTCAAGAGCCCTCCTGCACTCCAGGACCAGTCCCGACGTTATTTTCCAAGCACTCAATGCTTTGATGGCTGCCTGACTGTCAGAGCAGATAGTAATCCGCCTCCTAGACCCGTCAATTTCCCGAATACGATTTACACAAGCAAGTATCGCATAGACCTCAGCCTGGAATACTGTGGTGTGCCCCCCAAGAGGGAGTGAAAGTCTTGTATGGGGTCCGTAGACTCCCGAGCCCGAGCCCTCTCTAACGAGTGAACCGTCTGGGTACCAGACCTGTCCTCCCCCTTCGATGAGCTGTCTTTCCCTAGACTCCCACTCTTCCCTTGACGGAAACACCACCGTAAATTTGCGATTAGTAAAGCGCAGCTGTCACAGCCCAGTGCCAACTGGATCTTAACTTGCGCAGGCGTGAGTTTATTAATGTCCATCTATAGCACAAAATCTACATTTTCAGCTTTAGCGTACGTGCGTTTATAATAAATGATGTGTTCGTCAGAGATATGATGCTAAATTTTAGACCAAATCGGATTTGGATGATCTACGATGTACATTAGTGAAAATCTACGGATACAACTTTACAACGTAGCTTGCACACTCTGCCTGAGTATACCTAGCGACTAAAACTAATCTTTTCTTAATTACAACTTGAATTTTTCCTCAAAAATTATACAATTGTGAGACTTTGTCCTGAAGTTTTGGTTAACTGGTCACTTTCTATGACTGATTCCATTCAGGCATGGGCATATTATTCAAGTATCCATAACAAAAATTAGAAATCCGATGACAAATCTTTGCCAAACGCTCTATTGACGCTTTGCATTCCAGTAGATCCCTTATGCTTTTAGAGCTTAAACGCAATCTTATTGCCTGTGTTTACCTCATTTATAAGACTATGGTACCAATAGATAACTAGGAAGATAAGCATGTTTTCACTGTAAAGTGTATGTTCAATTATTTGGTGACTTTTTAAGGTAAATTCACCTTTTATAACGTTCCTTGAATTCACTTCTCAACACACGCTGATGTTGAAACTATCTCACGAAGTGTTTGATACGTTATCACTTGATTTTAGTCAATAATGACATAATAGCATATTTTCTCAGGACTAATACCAAAAAGTTCAAAATTCAAAAGTAAAAGTCTGCCTTATTATGGTTTTCGTTGGGAGGACTGCATTTTAATGAAAACCTTAAAAATTCAACTTACCTCGGGAACCATTAGGAATTGGACATGGTCAGTGTATTAGCTTACCACCTCTGTTACCACCTTTTCTAAAATGTATCGATTTACTAATCGCCCTGTACATGTACATCGCCAATACATTTTTTGGTTTTTTTAATATTTTTTTGTCGATAAATTGTGAACTTTATATAAGAACACCCGGTATATATGTATGCATATGCTCAAACGTTGATTGAAACAATTTCATATCCTTCAACATCGCTAGGCACATATTTGTATTCCATCCATAACAAGCATATACATATATGTACCCACGTTCTGCCGCAAACTCTCGAAAAATGCCTGTTCGATGTTTATCGGTAAATAAGGTTGTATTTACCTTCTCCCAATATATTCCCAGTCGCTGAAAATCAGCGCGAATACATAGATGTACAGGGTATCCTCAGAGTAACTATTGAATATAGAGGTAGTAAACAAACCACTTCAGCATGGCGTGCTCAAAGCCATCACCTTTAACACTTCAGCCCCCAAACATTGATCAGCTGTGACCTCGCAGTGACAGGTCAAATTGTAAACAATGCTGTGTAACGCAAACTAACCTGAAAATTCTTCCAATGCAATCCACGTTACAAACACTGCACTTTTTGAGTTCCATCTCGGAAAACTGTTAAATTACACCCGAGTATAGCACAGCAAGTCCATAAAGTTTTACTACAGTTACCAACAAATAGCAAATTCGATTTTACTGACCAAGCCACAGAGTTGACATCTCTAGAGGGAGCCTAATTTGAATATTGGCCAGCCAACATCTATAGTGCTATTGTCACTCTTCTTCGTCCACTTAAGGACCTTTCAGCTTCTTCAAAATCTGGCAGTTTCCGCAGTTTGAACACAAGTTCCTCAAAGTATTTAACTGGGTAATATACTTGCAATGCAACTGATTTACATGAAGATAATTTTGTATTCATTTAACGAAATCTCAAAAATGGTAAATTTCATAGCGGAATGTCGCAATAACTTCTAGTATGTCGTAAATCTGGCAACCTCCAATCGGCGTCTCCTAAAGCTGTCATGTGGCTGTCATTGTAGTTGTGGTTATTACGTGTATGTCGAAATTTTTGTTCTTTTAGTGTATATTTGAGTGACTTTGTGACTATTTGTGGTGTGAATTAACCTATTTATGAACTTTATGAACAATATTGTCATAATTGCATGATGGGACGAAATAAAAAGTGCATAGTTTGCTGCAATAGCGACGAATAGGTGAACACCACTTATCATAGGTTAGTATAGGTTTTGCTTTGGTTTTCAGTAGCGTAAAATATGGGGAAACACTTCGTGGTAGTAATAAATTATCAACTGTTACAATCAAATTATAATAAGAGCAACTCTCTAAGTATAGCTGAATACTAATAATAATTGTACCAGTCTGTAACATCACAGTAATCATTGAATTTAGTAATAAACATCCAATTTTAATATCGTAAGTCGTACGCCACTGGTAATGCCCTCAAGCTGTCAAAATTTCCTGGTCAGCGACCTGTGCATTTTGTTGTTTACATTCCCTCTAGAGATGTTAACTCTGTGGACCAAGCATAAAAGACGCACAAACAAAACAGACGTTTGACAGTCGAGCTTCTACCGTAAATAAGTCGCATGAAAATTATGTCAGCATTGCCAGCTCCTTAAAATTTATCTAAGACTTCAGAATTTGCGTTTATGATGAAGAAATATGCAGTAACGCAGTAGAGGTCAACATATCTATTGATTTTGCTGTTATCATTCCTGAACCATCAAAATACCGTCTTTTTTGACGTAGAATGGAATATTTCTGAATACTATACAATTAAGATGATAGTAAACAATTATGATTGCCGTTGTTGCCGTGCTGGTGGTCAATATGACAACGTAAGAAAAGATGTCGGCCTACTAGAATTAGCTGGTTACTACCTCTATGTTCAGTGGTTACTCTGAGAGAGAGAGCATTTTGGGCACTTTCACGGGGTATCTCGGTTATTTTTGAAATACACAATACTGTGCTACTTTTTTGTGAAACTAAAGATGCCGTCAACAAAATTATCATGGCCCTCTTGGATGGAAACGATTTCCAATAGCTGAAAATTGCGCACGTGACATACCAAATACCGCTACAAAATAACGTTTCAGAAAAATAAAATATTTTACAAGCAAATTCAAAGTTGCCAACACTTCTTCAATGCACTTTACCATAAATATTGCGTCTAAACGTAATGTATCAAACAAGACATATAAGAATATTATTGACATCCTATTATTAAGCAACACTTATTGCTGCTTCTCAGGAAGAACTAGTAGCTCTATTAAACATCTTAGAACAACACAGTGTAGTATATGGTCTTAGTATTAACTACAACAATACCAAGGTTATGACCGTAGACAGAGAGCATGATAATCATCAAGAAGTAAAGTCAATAGGCCGTTGTGAAGTAGTCCAAAGTTATGTGTACCTCGGTTCTTTGATCGCCAATTCGGGTGGCTGTGAAAATGAGATTCGACGGCGCATTCATCAGGCACATGTGGCCATGATAAAGCTTACTAAAATATGGCGTGAAAATAACATCAGTAAAGCTACCAAAATGTCGCTGGTTCAGTCTCTTGTGTTCTCCATAATTTTTTGTGCCTCGGAATGCTGAAAGTTCCTTATACCGCCCATTGAACTAATGTTTCCATACTGGACGAGCTCGGTAATCTAAAGAGGCTATCCTCCATTGTGTCGACGAGAATGCTTACATTCTTCGGACATATTCACAGAAGCGATAATATGGAGAAACTTGTAGTTCAGGGTCACGCCCCGAGTGAGCGGCGCCGTGGCCGTTCCCCTACACGCTCAGTGGATACGATGAAACAGTTGCTGGATATGAGTATCAAGAGCGCCACTGAACTGACAGTAAATCGCGAACGATGGCGAGCTACAGTTCCCAAAATTATTGATAATACTCGTGTCGGCAGTACTTTAGCTACGACTTAATGCATTTCACGAGTTCACAACATGTCTGCTAAAGTATTGTGACTATAATGTCACCAAGGCCTCTTTTTCTTCACCAAAGAATCAAACTGGACGTAACTTTCACCGTTTTACTTCACAGGTCAATACAGTATCTCCTAACCTTGTCTCAACTAGAACTGAACTCAACTGAACTGAACTACTCCACGCTACCCATGGCGCCTTATATACACTTCATCGGACCATCTAGAGAATTCGATGACGCTCTAGAATGCCATCCGTCATTCCAGAAAACTCTAGACGATTCGATGACGTTTACACTTCAAAAATCTAACCTAACGCTTTGACCCTTTACATCATGCATGACAACTAATACACAATACACGAATACCATAATATCATAATATACAGTATGTTACAATAATGATGATTATTAAAGTGCCAACGACTGTATCCGTTACGTCATATGAAATTTAAAGTTTATAGTGTTGTAGGGTACCATTTAGAAGTGAAATTACGAAGCGAGAGCTTATGACCCAACAACCACTTTACTCTTTTCCCGGACACATTCAACTAAAAAACGTCCTCAAACATTCCATAACAGATTTTCCGTATAAAAAGGGAGCAAACGAGCCACATAACGCATGAATACATTATGGCGGGTCCTTGGATTCTGCACAGTAGGGCTGTGAGCCCGCATATGCGTCCCGCATACAATGGCCGCCTTAAAGTTGCAAACATATCACGAGTGGGCCGACACAACCGGCCCCTGCGATATCCCGAAGTCCAGCCGCACAGCCTCTTAAAACCCAATTTATGGAAATTCCTGCAATAGCCTAGGAAACGGGCAGATCTGGACCAGCTACGGGTAGCAGATGAATGAAATGCTGCAAGCTCTTTGGAATAAACCCACCAAACAAAGGTACTATGTGATTGGGTATGAACACACTCGTGACCTTTTACTTTCAACTTGCCTTTCCATGATCAAATCAACAATCAATTCAACATGCGTTTGAGAGCAGGCGACAGAAAGGTTCTGCCGGTGCGCCATCTGGTAACCGAAGATAACGGCAAATCAAAGAAAATCGCTGCTAACAGCAGCAAACCTCTTGGTGGAACGCCACGGCGCATCCGCTTGGCCACCAAAGAGCGCGGTTCTATATGCTGCTGCATATGAAAGCCGATATACGAGGGTTGCTCTATGTCTCGGTCAATCCAGCAGTACGCAGACAGCCGTTTCACGCTTATATATAGAGCAACCCTCGTATATAGAACCGCGCTCTCTGGTGGCCAAGCAGACGTGCCGTGGCGCTCCACCAAGAAGTCTGCTGCTGTTTAGCAGCGATTTTCTTTGGTTTGCCGTTACCTTCGGGTACCAGATGCCGCTCCGGCAAAACCTTTCTGTCGCCTGCTCTCACATGCTTCACATGTCTGGTAGACATGAAAAATCTGATGCTCTCTATTTCCGTCAATCGACCTATGGCGCACTGATGCAACATGCGTTATCGCATGCCTAATACCATGCGCCTTGGAGCATGCCTTTCACCTATCCAAACTTCCGACTCACTTCGGTCTGTGTTTGAAGATGGATCAAACTGACGCAATTTTGCTTGGAGCGATAACTGCAGTGTACTTAGTATTGAAGCAAGTTAATAAACCTCAAAAGTTGAAGCGATCAATTTGGATGAAGGATTATACACGGAATTTCCAAATTTTAAAGGACTCAGAACACAAGGATGTCCAGAAACAATTTTGAGACTCTTCTGGAAATGGTCAGAGAAGCTATAAAATCAGATACCTTTGTTTTAGAGAAGCAATACCAGCAGAAGCGATTATCATTCCCTATGGAGTCCTTCGTTTATAATCCTCTACCACTGCCCAGTTCCGATATATTACTTGACTTAATCGTCTTGGTACACTCTGTATATGTATATCTACAGTAGATTACTGGTAGCACCCAGTATATTGTATTGCTCCAATTCGTAAGGAGGTTGCAAGTCCGGTGCGTGAAGTATTGGGAAATACACACAGAAAAATCTGTCGTTTCGTCAAAGACTTACGCTTGGATGCAATGGGACGTTACACTCAGCATCCCTCAAATACAGCGATGTTTTATCTAATGGGAAGTGTATAGCGAATTATATCGTATTATCGATTCAACTACAAGATGTTATTAGATTCCAATGAATGATTCAGTCGCAGCCTGTCGTTGAATCGAATATGTGTTTGGTAATTGATTCTAAATTACTTTCTTTTCCTTGGACCAACAGATTTTATTGCGAGGACAGCTGATCGATTCGTTTGGATGTTTAATGGTGTGATTTTATATGAAGTTATCAGGAGCACGATATAAGAATTAGACATAAGCCTGCACAAGTTGTTGCATTATTACCTGAAATATAACTGTCTGACTGGTCTAAATACCTACATTCAAATTTGGGTGTTAGCTCTTCTAAGTCCCAATTTCTCAGTAGGTCTTCCATTTAATATATAACTGGACACACTTAAATCACAGAATTGCTGATGCAATACGCAAAACCACGAGATGACACAACACGGCTAACACCGAAACAACACAACAGAACAACTTCGTCCATGTTGACGAGTTCGTGGCGGTAGTAGCACTGAGATCATCCTCCTCTTCTTTATTCTTACCTTTGTTGAATCGGGACATCAGTCCCGCCGAATACTTTTTATAGTTCAACGAACGACAAGGGCCATTGAAACAAAATTAATTTTTATCAGGTGAATTATCACGAACTGCTGTTGCAGTAATAATTTTTGTACATTGAATAGATTGTATGCTTTGCTTAAATTAAACATAGGGTAAATTTTAAAAACAAAAGGATGTTTTGATTGCATTATATGTCAATACTGGTATTAGAAGGATTATACATATCGTTATAATGAACATACAATTATTTTGAATTTATTGGCGTACCTGTGATCACTTCGAATATACGGATTGAATTCTTTCAATGACGTGGATTTGAAACAACTGTAAATATATTTAAAGTGATGGAAAAACATCCAAATACTAACAATTAATTGGAAACGCAACAGTATTTCTTTCTGTGTAATTATGTATATGTTTAGGTAAGATTGTTTATAAACAGAGCGAATGTGTTAAGTATGTCAATAGGATGTGGGTCAGATATAGGATACATCTGTAGTTTGCAACAAGGACAGATCAATATATACCAAGTTTCGAGCAAACATTACAGTGTGTAAGGCAAGGGAACACACTACAATGCCCCGGACTAGTATCAGTAGCATTTATAAATCTGAGACCGACACCGGTCCACAGTGTTCTTCCAGCTCCGGGTCGCGCGTCGCCTCTTTGTCTGGCACGCGTGCATGTTCGGAATAAGCAATGTCTGTCTGAAAAGCTGCCCAGCTGCAGCGGGGCGGCGGGCGGGTGCCAGGGTGCCCGGGTGGCTGGAGACCGAAGCCGTGACACAGTATATCCAATTATACAGTAGCGCAACTCCCTAGAAATCATGCAGACAATTTGTCTCCGCAAAACTGGCCTCTCACAACCCCACGTCGGCTCCTCAGCACGAGCCTCAAGTATTGCCGTTTACGTTTTGATCACAGGGTCGGCTTAACAATAATCGAGCGAAGAAGCGTAATTATTGTATGTAAATAGAGTAAATTTTGGGAGCAGTGTGGTAATGTGATATTCGTCATCGAGGTTATGCAGTTATCTTTGGAATTCTGAATTACAATTTGTAAGTTATATCCATGCATTCGCATTTATTGTACGTGAAAATGTTTTGTACTGATTCTTCTAATTCATCATGGATTCTTTGCATGTAAATGGGGTGTAAACATTTTTTTTAGAAGCAAAACAAGAAATAGACGGTATATGAAAGATAATTGTTAACTCCGAGAAAATAGGTGGCTTTGTTGTTTGTAAGTAAATTACAAAAATGCGAGAAAGAAGTGATAACCGTCAACTAACCTGGCAATGGTTCTTTTGGAGAACTTGAGGACGTTCCTCCTGAAGCAGGAAATGTGGTTGGAATTGCATCCTTTTTCAACCTGTTATGTATACTATTCGAAAACATATGATTTTCAAAATGCAATCCACACAGTCTGTATGACAGTTCGTACAGATTATCTTTTTCTAACAAATCTTCTCTGTTACATGCCACAATCCAAATTCTTGTCCTGTAAGGTCAAAATAGTACCAATATGAAACATTAATACATAGGCTAGAGCAGATTCAGCTAGCTGACGCAATGCTTAGTTGTAGCAAATAAATAGTTCATGAAATTGGCTTTTAGAATAGGTCTACCATTTATTTTAGGTTCATAATCAAAGACCGAAAACACAAAAAATGTTGAAGACATTTTATTTTTCGCGTCCAGCATGTTGAATCGGTGGGAACAAAATAGCTAAATCCGCTACATCGGATGTCCCATTTCGAATTTTGTGATTCTGACTTTAGGCTCATAATTAAAGAACGACTTTTCGTTATATCTAACTCTTCTAAAAACTGAAAAAAAGACACACACAGCTACCCTAATACCCGACAGATTTTGTTAGAGACAGATGGAGCTATGCTATCACACTTTAATATTATTAATTAATAAAGGAGCATATTATACATTGGAGGAATCACTTACCTGGTAGCATCTTGAGGAAACTTAAAAAAACTATAGCCACAGTTTTTGGAATTGTTAATACAGAGCGGCGCAACATTTGACTTCATGCGTCCCGATATCCATATCAGCGTATCACCAAATTCCTTAATCCGGTTCTGTCAAAGACACTACCTTCACTCTCATAGTCTGAACACGACTCAGGCGATCGCCGTGCTAAACACCCTGCGAACGATGCGCGGGATGCTATGCGCGAATCACCAAAATTCTGGAGAGTTGCGCTACTGTATAATTGGATATACTGTGCCGAAGCCGTGACGTGCGACCGCGGGGCGGCTCATTTGGGTATTAGGTTTCAGCAGCGAGCATTCAGTGCAGGAAAGCAGCTCGGAGCAGCACCGGTGCAGAAAATGCGGTCCGGTTCGTACACACGCTATGCCGCCCGGTCTGCTAAATTCACCGGAACTAATGGGATTGGCGGATATCGACTTACTCTTTGACCTCCCGTCTTGAATAATTACTATAATATTCAAGAGTCATTTCCTTTTGGCAGCATTTCTGGATCGTTTATCAGACTTTCTAAGTACGTTTGATATAATCACCTGTAGGTAGCATGGTTGTCAGAAAGGAAAATCTACAAGTGCAGCAATGCGCCTTCTATGCTGACCTGATTGAGTATGTCAACTTAGGCGAATGTCCTGCAGCAATCTATTGTGACTTGAGTGGGGCATTCGACTGTGTTGATCATCGAGTCTTGTTGAATACCTTGGAATTTTACGGTATCAGGGGTGTTTCGAAAAAATGGATCTCATCCTTCATTCAGAATAGAATGCAATATGTAATTATTAATTATAAAAATAATGTTATATGCTCTACTGCCAGACCTGAACCTATTTCTGTCCAGAGGGGTGTGCCTCAGGGCACCGTATTAGGACCAATCCTCTTTATTTTATATGTAATAATAATAATAATAATAAATGCCTTTATTTCAAAATATACATTTGAAAAACTAGTGTAAACAAAATATGGGCGAAGTTCAGCTTAATAGCTGCTCTTCCACTTAACCCGTTAACCAAGTCTGTGCATATATAATTATTACATACATACCCATTCTACAAGACGTAATCCTACTGTACAAAATTATAAGTCATAGTAAATTTTTGCGTGTTCAAGATGCGAGCTTAGAGTTGCTGGATTGTACGATGTTTATATTTTTTTAATTCACGTTTAAAGTTTAAGATGTTGAGACTCTTATATTGTGCTGGAATCGAGTTGTAAATTTTGCAAATATGATAACTAAACGACCGTTTGAATTGTACCGTTCGGAATATCGGAGACGTCAGCAGCCCCCTGGATCTCACATTGATATTGTGAGCATCGGTCCTGAAAGTGAGTTTTTCAAATAAATAAGCAGGAGACTTAAAAAGAATGATTTTATGGAATAGTGTTGCCGTATGTAAGAATCTCCTTGCTTCCATATTCAACCAGTTCGCTTCCTTCAATTTATGTGAGATTCGCTCTTGTCTTCGTATACCATATATTAATCTGAGACAGGAGTTTTGGGTGATCTGGATTTTTCTCTTATAATTTTCAGTTATACAAGGTCCATATAAACAATCTGAAAAGTTGAAATGTGAAAGAACCATGGATTCACAGAGACCTATTTTAACTTTTATGGGAAAATTATGCCTATTGCTATACAAAACTTTTAGAGACGAATATGCTTTTCTAATGAGAGAGTTAACGTGTTTCTCGTACCTTAAATTTATAGCTAGTATTACATCTAAATTTTTTGCATCATCCACAGTGTCAATTTGTTCATCGTTGACTTTCAAATTCAATGAGTTTGCAATTACCTGACGGATGTTTTTTTGTCCAAATACAATTACTTTAGATTTAGTGGAATTAAGATTTAAACAGTGTTCTTCAGCATTTTTAGTCAATATCTGTAGGTGATTGTTAATCGCAACTCTCGCAGTATTAACATCAAGGGGAGGAAAACTGTGATACAGTTAAGTGTCGTCAGCATAACAGTGAATTTTACATGTATGTAGACCTTTGCTCAAACTTGAAGTATATAACGCAAAGAAAAGTGGCCCTAAAATAGTGCCTTGGCGTACGCCCGATACCAAATCTAAAAGACACGAATAGTTTTCTTCCACCAAGACTTTTTGCTGCCTGCAATTAAGATAGGTCTTGAGAAGGTTTATACTGTGGTGATCAAGACCAATATAGTGTAAAATATTCAAAAGCAGATCATGGTTAATTGTGTCAAAAGCCCGGCTGAAATCTAACATTATTAAAACTGTACAGTGACCCTTGTCAGAAGCTCTAAGGATATCATCAGTGACATGTAACAATGCAGTTGTACAGCTAAAATTTTTCCTGAAACCAGATTGAAAAGGTGGGAGTAAGGATAACGTTGATATATGTTCCATTAGTTGTGATTCTATAGCCTTTTCCAATATTTTTGATAGCGCAGGTAATATACTTATGCCTCTGAGATGATTAAACTCAGTGGGATTTGACTTCTTCGGAATTACTTTAACAATGGCACTGCCCCATGCTTTCGGAAAAACGCTTTCACTTAGACAAAAGTTAATTATATGCTTAATGTAAGGAACAACATGGGGGCAGCAAAGTTTTATAAGAAATATGCTCAAACCATCGCAACCTGCAGCATTTGTTTTAATGCCCAAGATAGTTTGATGTACAAAGTTGTCATCAACTGCTTTAAACTTTAATTTCGAATTTGTTAGACTATTGCTTTTATAAAACGTTATCAAAGAATCCGGAGGTTCAGTCGAAGACGCAGAATTAGCAAAATAATAGTTGAGATTATTCACGTCCGACAAATTAGGAGGCAAGGTGTTGGTTAAGCCATCTTTCACCATTTTGTTTTGCTTCAAAATTTTCCACATTTGCTGCGAGTTGCTGTGTTGGAACTTGTAGAAAAAATACGCTTTTTTCTCTCTTGAAATAGCACCATTGGTATCGTTTTTTCAGTTTTTATAGTATCGCAAATCTATTTCATCTTTTGTCCTTTTATATTTTCTAAGAGCTTCATTGCGCAGCCGCATCATTTGTCTTATTGTGTAAGTTAGCCAAGGTGCTCTATCTTTCGTGACGCGCTTTTTCACCAAAGGAGCATGCCTACCAAATAACTGAATTAAGCAGTTTGTTAAATAAGCGACTTTAGTATCTACATTATCTTGGTCAAAAATTTGGAAAAAGGATATACCGCGAAGGTCATTCAAAAAATCAATTTCATTGAAGGATTGGAAATTCCTGTATGTGATAAATTTTTGTTTTGATTGCGCTGTGCCAAGAGATATCTCACAAAAAACAATAAGGTGATCTGAAACCTGCCCTATATCAATTATCCCTTTGTCAACAACAAGTTCCTCACGTACCAATACCAAATCCAGGAGCGTCGCCGACGTATTCGATATTCGTGTCGGTCCATCAACAATTTGCGTTAGCTCAAAGACTTCTAAAACAGAGTAAAAGCTATTAGCGGTGTTACCACAATCCAACAAATTTATGTTGAAGTTCCCCGCTATTATCACATCATCCACTGTTGGATATATCGAACTCAAAGTAGTTTTAAAATCATTCAGAAAGTTGTTTATGTCGATAAACGGGGGCTTATAGATAACACCAACTGCAAAACGCCTATTGTTTAATTTAGCTTGAATCCACAGTTGTTCAATAAATCCCTTTTCCTCAATATGTAGCGCTTCACTAATCAAGGTTTGCTTTATGTAAATTATGAGTCCACCACCCCGACTTTGTCTATCTACTCTGTATGAGTTAAAATTATCAACTCTCACCGCATCATCATCAACCGCAGCATACAACCAAGTTTCGCAAATTAAAAACATATCAAACGAATGTTCTAAGATTAGAGACCGAACATCTCTCTTGATATTTTCCATGGTTAATCACAAATTTTACAGATTAAAGTATTGTATGTTCTACATAACAAATAATAAATTATCAGATATAATAAAGTATATAAAAGTAAACAGTAGGTATATGTATGGAGACAGTCTATAATAATAATTATTGGTAGTCTCACAGAAAAGGTATGTAAAAACAGAACAAGAAATAATTCCAACAAAAAACTATGGTACCACCTCTAAGCGGGTGGAGGTTCATTTGCACGAATGTTGTGCTGCAGATTATAATTTTCCAAACAGTTATTTAGGAAACAGAAGTCAGATGTCATCTAACGCTACATAACAAGATAAATATGTTATTTATTAATCGGCACTGCAACTGATTGGTCCAGCACATCAAACAGAAAAGTAAACAAACCAGACTAAAATATTTCACCTGCTATAGGTATTAACATTATGATTATTTTGCTTTCCATGGATAACCCTAACACCTAAACATAATATCATAGTTACAAACAAAAAAAAGAAAAAGTAATTATTTTTTTTTGAGAAAGTAACACCATCAAAAAAAAAACAAACTCACAGGTGAACATACATAACTACAGACCCAATTATAGCTTGGCGATGTCGCTGGGTTTTTCTATCTTCACGATTCTAACTACTATACTAACAGATATTTTACCTGCCAATCAATTTACAGCTTATGCAGATGACATATCTCTACTTGTTTCATCAAAAGACGATATTAACCTTCAGGAAAAGTCTGTAGAATCGACAACGAGATTAACTAATTCTTTGAACGCGCGTGACTTATTTCTAAATACTGAAAAAACTGATGTATTGAGATTTCACAACTTCCAACGTAAGTTATATAAATTTGATTTTCAAATGATGAGACAATACTAGAAAGTCAAAAAGAAACAAAATTTTATGGAATATGTATTGACGAGCATTTGAGCTGGACTCCCCATTGTGAGCAATTAATCAAGACATTATCATCGTATTTGTACGTGTTCATAAATTTAAGGGCTGTTATTTCCCTACCTTACTAAATGTATATTACGGCCATATTGAGTCAATACTCAGATACGGCATCTGTATATGGGGTAGCTCCTCTGGATGTAAAGAGGTTTTCGTGTCGCAAAAGAAAATTCTCAAATGCATAGCAAATGTGTCTTACCTTCAGCCAGGTAGGGAATTGTTTAAGCATTTCAGAATATTGACCCTGCCGTCTTTGTATATATTAGAAATATCGAAGCAGATTTTCACAAATAAGAGCAATTTCTCTCTGAGTAGTGACTTTCACACCCACGACCCAAGAATAAATAGTCATTTTCATTTACCTGTTGGGAAATATAATTCCAGTAAAAATTATCCCAACTACTTAGGTATATACATTTTTAATCACTTGCCAGGTAGAATTAAATTCTGTGCAACAGTGTACAGTTTCAAACGGAGTCTACGAGATTATTTGATTGGTCACTGTTTATATAGCATAGAAGAGTATTTATCTTGTAGCACCCTATAGTATTTTTGAAATTCTATATATTTTTAGTTTTATCATGACGATTCCTATAAGCTTGTAACGTCTAATGGAAAAAATAAATGAATGAATGAACGAATGAATGAATGAATTAGTATTAATACACAAAGGTGCTTACACAGATCATTGTAAAAAGATAATACCAGAAAATCTAAAAATTACAAAAGTACTACTCTAATAGTAAGCTTAAAATACAAAAATTTAAACAAAAATGTGGTATGTAAAAGAATGATATCTTCTCATTTTTCTATTATCAGCAGCTGCCTAAACTCAGGTATTTGGTTTAAAAAAAATTACGCACTCAGAAACGCACCCCTAAGTACTACTATATGTGCAGTTGCGAAAAAATGTCGTATTTCTGGATACTTTTAGTGGAAATGATACTACCCCGAAATTGTCTAATTAAGAAAAAATTCAATTTGCGACATCTGGGGGTTGCCGCTTGAGGGGGGGGGGAAGTGATGGTGGTGGTGAAAAGTGTCTTGTGACGCATTTTGACAAATAGCGCCGCTGTGGTAAGTGCTATCGAATAAAAGTTCAAATGATATATGGAGACAATAAAATTCTTCACAATTTTGGTCCTTTTTCGTGTGCGACTATTCGGCTGTCCCAGGAAAAAACACGGTAAATGAAAAAAAATATACTCTGAGAAATCGAGTGTGAAAGTTCCTTCCTTATAACGATCACAATTAAGTTTATACTTATATTAATTTAAGTGAAATAAAAAAGGGTAATGCCTTGACTTAGTTATATTATAGCTCTAATATGGATGGACTTCGAAGAATGCTGAGAAATAAACAGGTTTTTAGGAAGAAATGCATATACTGTGCTTTGATCTTAATAATTTTTTAGATAATATAATTAACGAAGACAGTAAGTACATGCTGTGTTTTTACTATATCGCATGTATGCATTCATAGAAAGCTAATAACGGCACTAACACAGTGAAATACCACAATGTTTATTCTGCATGAACATTTATTGCACAGATAATCTCACAGGCAGTTACAAAACATATAATCACCTTTATAATAATTTCAATAATAATGCAGGAAATTAAAACTGGTGTGTTAAAAAAGTTTTTGATAAAATACATATTATGAAACAATAAGTTCTAATCTAAAAATTAACAAAAATTAAATTCTAATGCTGGCTAGCCTGATTTCTATTCTCCTACTACCTGGCTCCCCCCGTGTGGGGGCGGGTTAGAATATCTCCCATCGTATATCCTGCGTGTCGTAAAAGGCGACTAAAAGCAACCGAACAACGGTTGGTATAAGCAGTAACCTCTTCTCAACCAACAGCTTTGGGTGGACGATTTGACAAGAGCCAGGACACGTTCTTGTCCTTGGGGTGAGAAATTGACCCTAGAGGCGGATGAACCAGTGGATACATCTGGTCAACGGCATGAGGATGCCGAAAGCAAATGAGAAACTACTGCATTAAAGATGTTTAAGATATCCCAAGAGAAACTCGTAAAATGGGTAACGTGAGAAACTATTGATAATATTAGTGTCGGCAACACTCTAGCTCCAACTTAATGCATTTTACGAGACCACAACATGCCTGTTAAGACATTGTGACTAAGATGATGGTGATTCAGATCACACGATTACTCAGTTTCAAGATGATTTATGCATTTATACCGCAGTAGGCACCTTTAATTGTCTATTTTGTCCAAGTTAGCCTCTCAAAAACACTACCGTTTAAACCGCCAAAACAAACTGAAACCCTACTAAAACAAATGTCAAAACACATCCTCTACAATGGCCGTTACAGAATGATGATCCCTGATTGGCTGGTGCATTTACTGTGTTTCAATATCTAGCTGGAACTCAAATACTGTGTTTTGGAATTTTGATAATTCTCGTTGTTGTGTAGATACTGGGTTTTGTCAGTCAAAGTCTCCGTTATAACGGCATATATTGAAGTTTTAACTGTTTGAACAGATAGATCACGGCCCAGTATGTACAAATTCATCAAAACCTCAATATATGAAAAAATTCACATACTGTGTTTTTCCTTGGGACAACCGCATTAGTTTCCATTCTATATTGCCACAAAGATTTCTAATTGTTACTAGAATCAGAATTTTATCGCGTATTGAGTCGAAGAACGCTATCAAAGGGTTCTGTAACACTTTTTCTCCTAAAAGAATCACATGTCTCATATCACTATATTCTTCAATTTTTTAAATAACATATTTGGGCTTAAAAAAATTACGATATTTAGGACGACATGGCAACCTTGGGGCAGTGTAGAATGGAATTATTGGTCGCACACGAAAAAGGGAAAACCAAAATTATGCAGAATATTGTTCTCTCTATTGGCCATTTGAACCTTTTTTCGATATCACTTACCAAAACGGCGTTATTTTTCAAAAATCGTCGCGAATCAGTGTTTTAATACCCCCACCCCTCGAGCAGCAACCCCCGAGGTCGCAAGCTTAGATGTAGGTGCAGGGGATCAATGGCTACCATCCCAACAAATTTCATTTCTTTCCTACCTTTTGCTGTCAAAAGCCTCTTTTTAGAAAATTCCACAAAAGTTTGTATCATCATAAATTTTAAGCTACGACAAGGACATTGTATGTAACGTAAAATAATATGTTTGACTCCCATTACATTTCTAGCATATGTGTAACTGGGAACAAATTTTATAAAGGGCTAGAAATCATCTCTACTCCTAAATCATTTGGAATAATATTTTGGAGCAATTTATGGCCACTTTATTATCTTAATGGCATCTAAATGTGTAGTAGGAAGAAATATTGATTGAACCGGTCGAGCAAAATTTCATTGTTTATGGCAGTATATTACTTATACATTTAATGGTCATTCTAAGCACTACGTTAATACTCGAATTTGTCAATAAGACAAAATGCAAAAAAATGTGTTAAAGGTGATAAAATCCATAACAAACCACACAAACCAGAGACTTGAATAATATGGTAGCTAAACAGATAAAAGTAATAGTCTAAGATCC
This sequence comes from Callosobruchus maculatus, assembly GCA_951848785.1. Taxonomy (NCBI): domain Eukaryota; kingdom Metazoa; phylum Arthropoda; class Insecta; order Coleoptera; family Chrysomelidae; genus Callosobruchus; species Callosobruchus maculatus. The sequence continues at coordinate 4,494,966 of CATOUR010000007.1, forward strand.
GAATATAAGACGACCTTCACCGAACTGGTTAATGGATGAAAAGCATTTTATATTAAATTCAATATGTTCAAAAACATATCGCGAGTGGGTTGGCTGAAAAATTTCAGTCCAGGATATGATTAATTAAATATTGAAAAATTAATTTTTTTTAAACATTTCACTGGTTTGGTTAATAGACAAATCGCATACTAATCGAAAGTATGAAGCCCATAGAATATGCAAACGTTAGGTTGGCTACGTTTTCCCCGTCCCAACTATAGGTAGGGAGGTATAAACAGGTACATCAATAATAGTAATTTGCACCGGTGTGGTTAATCCATGAAACTCATATCAAAATAAAGATAATTTTATTGCCAACACATCGATATAGGGTTGTCTGCAAAAAATCGGTCTGGAATTCCGGTTGTCGAATTTTAAATATCAAAATATTGCTGCCAGTGAATTCGTGCGCCAGAGAGGTCCGAGCGAACTATTCCGTGTATTAAAAAAGGAGCTGCGTGTAGCTCGGCCATTGAATGAAAGAGAGTGCGCATGTCATGTGTCCGTGAAATTGAAAAGGATAGCGCTACCCTCGTAAAAGCTGTGCAATATTTTGGAGCACTAATAATTTATTAATGTTAAATTAAGTTGTTAATCCACTAAGTAGTAAAAGATATACGAAATATGTAACATTCATAAAATCAAAATATATGAATGTTATAAATATTTTTTCCATTAATTAATAACTTGCATATGTGTGTATATATTGCATGTGATATTAAAATATATTCATATTTTTTAAATCAAAAAGTGATAGTGATACATATATGATACTCAAAAATTGTGTTTGCTCTATCAGCTGCTTAAATAAAAACCAAAAAAGAAAAAGTTCAAATTCATCAAAAAACTAAAACGAGTAAAGCAGTACTTTGATTTTTAAAAATCGACAACCAGAATTCCAGACTGATTTTTTGCAGACAACCCTATATCGACGTGTTTGCAATGAAATTATCCTTATTTTGATATAAGTTTCATGCATTAACCACACCGGTGCAAATTATTATTATCGATGTACCTATTTACACCTGCCTACCCTATAGTTGAGACGGGAAAAACGTAGCCAACCTAACGTTTGCGTATTCTATGGGCTTCATACTTTCGATTGGTATGTGATTTGTCTATTAATCAAACCAGTGAAATGTTTAAAGAAAATTAATTTTTCTATATTTAATTAATCATATCCTGGACTGAAATTTTTCAGCCAACCCACTCGCGATATGTTTTTTAACATATTAAATTTAATATAAAGTGCTTTTCATCCATTAACCAGTTCGGTGAAGGTCGTCTTATATTCGGATCTTCTACTATAATACAGTAATTGAAGGCATATGCAGGTGTCTTATATCGTTGCTTAGTTCCTTTATACCGAGCTTTATACTTTTATAGTGTTCAGTCTGTTTGGTGTATTTTTATACACCGTGTCCCAGGACAAATCCCGAAAACTTTAAGGAATGATTTCTGGCACCAATTAATGATATAATATAGTTAAATTATGTCTATTTTTAGTAGCAAAAAAGTTGAAACTCTCTTAATTAGGTCGCGAAATGGATAATGTGTGGGCCCCTTTATCAGCTTCGTACCGTACAAGCAATACACTATTATGATATTATTTGCTGTAAACAATCGTCAAAAATATTCACAATACCCGTTAGCGTAATCCAACCTTTTCCGTTTTTGCAAGAAATTGAAGGTGAAATGAGTTGGGCCACACACGTTGCATTCATCTCTACACCCAAACATCAAACGTTGATTTCTATGAAACAAATGCGAATTCCAGAATAATTCCGTTTGATGTCAGCTTCACATTCCGAAACCTAAGTGGGATTTCGTTCTTCGGGATTTGTATTTGTGTTGAAGCATACTGTATTTGTCTATTTTCCATTAGTAATTTGTTAGTACTTTTGCAGGTATACACAATATCTATGAGCCAACAATATACCATTCCATCAAAACAGGTGTAGTTCTCAGAAATGATTGACATGGATATTTGGAATATACCTACTTAGTAAAAAATGTGACAATATATCAACTCGAAACTAGTAATACTCGAAATCCTACGACTATCTTCGGTATAGGAAATAAAAGTGCTTGAAATAGAGAATCCATGATATTTCAAAGGGTGACTAAATATATCTGCTTTGTATTTTGAATTTGGAAACGAATAATACCGTGTGTGTCAAAAAGTAAAACTAATCGGTGTATACCATCTCTTGCGGGGAGACTTTGTACTGTAAGTAGTGTTAACAGCATAGGCATAGGCATAGTTAGGTGGGGGCTTGAGGGGCTTAGCCCCCTAAGAATGAAATTAGCCCCCCAAAAATCCAAAAAATATTCATTCTGTTAAGTTTATTGTATCTAGGGCAGAGACTTGAGCCTCCCCTGAACCAGGGACTTAAGATCCCACAGATTCAGGGATTTAACTACGCTTATGGTTAACAGCGGACGGCTGTTCGGCTAATGATAACTTAAAATATCCCAGAATTACTTTTGATATATGCTCTAATGGAATACACGGGTGTACTCTGTGCTGACACTGCTAATGATAAGTAATTATTATTGATGCTTGATGACGTTTTATTTTATGATTATATTACATATTTCTAGAAAATCCGGTGTTTATCTCTAACAGTTTGTCAGTATGAGAGTAAACGACCAAATACAACCAAACAGAACAGAAAGCAGCCTATAACAACAGAAAATAGGCAGATACCAGCGCTAAACAATAGAAAACGACTAAACACAGCCGAATACAACAGAATAGAACAGAAAACAGCTCAAAACCACAGAAATCAAGCAGATAACAACTGCAAACGACGAAAAACGACCAAATACAACCTAATAGAACAGAAAACAGCCCATAACAACAGAAAGCAAGCAGATAACAACTGTAAGAAATAGAAAACGACTAACACAGCCGAGTACAACAGAATAGAACAGAAAACAGCTCAAAACTACAGAAATCAAGCAGATAACAACTGTAAACGATGAAAAACGACCAAATACAATCTAATAGAACAGAAAACAGCCCATAACAACAGAATACAAGCAGATAACAGCGCTAAACTATAGGAAACGACTAAACACAGCCGAATACAACAGGATGTTGGAATCGTACAGAAGTGTTATTACGATAAAACCAGTAAAAGTATGCTGCCTGTAGCAAAACATATTAGTCACAGAAGGGAAGGAATAGCAGTCCAAACATATACCGAATGCCAACAATGTCATCCTGAGTAAAATTTGATTTGTCTAAGGTGATAGACACGCAACAATCTTTAATATCACGTCTTGTCAACCTTGTTGACAAACAGAGATTCGAATCAACACCCACCAGTACCACCCACGAACACAGGGAATCGTTGTCGAACACCATACCACTCGGCCCCCCGCCATCTTGCCGAGGGGATCGCTTCAATGCATCGAGGTAGAATCCCATGGAGGCGCGATAACGTGGCTGAAAGAAGGCGCAAGTTGGCCATATTGATTCGACACTTATGTCAAACAGCTGGATGTTTCTTCGACAATTTCGTGTTTGCTTTTTTTGAGTATTTTTACCGAGATTTTTAGTTATTTTTAAGTGATAATCTAGTGAATTCATAAAGGAAATAATGATTGCATGTGCTTATCGTAGTTGCTCTAGCAGAGATGGCATGGATAAGAAGAAATCAACAGGAATTATGTTTCATAGGTATGTATGCAAAAAAATAACAATGTACAGGACCGCATTTATAATTTTTATCTCAATAATAAAATAAGGTAATTGTTTCATGTAGGCTTGGAAGCTATTTTAAGAGATTTTTCAAATCGGTTTGCTGTAAATAGTTATGTTGGCTGTATATAACAATAATATAGCAGGGGAAGAGAAAAAATTTGTTGTGTATGGTTGCAATAAGAAAATTAAGGAAACAATAACACATAAGCTTACGCGTCATTCAGTGGACATGTTGAAATAATCAGCTGATTTGGATTGTCTAATAGTAATTTTTAGGTTATGGTGTCGTATGCTGTCCATTTATTTTGCGAACATTGAAAATTTTGTATTTTTTTTAATTCTCTAAACTAAACAATTTCAGGCAAAAATATGCTGTAAGTGACGTTAAATACAGTTTGTGTAGGTATGTTATCTGTTGGATTTCTTCCAAATTTTACCTTTCTAGCCTTTTTCCACTTGGCTCTCACGTGATTTTCTTTTTGTTATAAACAAATTATAGCAGACATTTTTTGACCTCCCTGCCTGATTCTTATTACATTGGACCTATACTACCCTGCGTAGCAATTAGATTTTCCAAAACGTGTAAAATGGCCGCCAAGCCTATATGATAATTTAGATAATTGTACCATATCCGGTTATCTTTCATTTTTGAGATTAGAAAACAGTATATACCCTGTTTTTGTTACTCATGGGAGGTGCAGTTATATTAGTCTCTACAACTTCACTTCCTTATAAACCGAGTGGAAACTGTCAAGGCAAAGTCTCTACGAAAATTCGCTATAAAGACACAATCACCCATATAGAATAGGATTTATGTTAATAGTGTTATTGTTCTTTCAGATTTCCCCAAGATCCCACTCGTAGGAAGATTTGGATACAATTTTTGAATAGAGGTGCGTGGCAACCATCAAAGTATAGTCTATGTTCAACATTTTTCTGAGCAACACATTGATCGAATCTCAAAATGTTAGTTAGAATATAGGTACTATTTTGCTAAGCAAAAACAAAGCTGATAGTATAAGACATCCTAGTAATAAAATTGTTTTGTATAAGGGACAATAAATTTTGTTTATAAAAAAATACCTATTTGTTTTCTATGCCGCACACTTCTTGCAGTTTTCTGGAAGAGAAAGCCAAAATAAAGTGTAACGTATCGCAGCAATAATACAGTTGTATTATTCAACTGATGATGAATGTCGTCTCTACAAAGCCTGTTTTTCTTCATATACTTAACTATGAATTTTGCATTAGATTGAAAAATCAACCCAATACTTCATATTTAAATCATCATTGTAATGAATTTTCGAAATTACTTACATAAGAAAGTAATCCGGCTCTGGCGAGGCGTCCATATTGTTACCACACTTAGCCACGCCTCCTGCTACCGTTTTTGTTATGCGAAATTGAACCTTATAGCGTCTCCTTGGGATTCTACCTCGATGCTTCAATGGTACATATTTGATTTGGGATTGGGTACTTTTTTACTGGGATTTGTGACCTAATTTCAACCATTCAAAAAGATATTTATTTCGATCGTTGACTTCGTCTCGAGCTGTAAACTTCATTCACCGCCTATGTTGCAACAAATATACACTTGTTACAACAATAGTTTTGTGATAAAATTTATATACGATATGATGAAAAGTATCATCCAGCTTTGACGTTTTGTTTTCAATGTTGATAAAATACTATTGGATCATATTTATTGACCTAGCCCGCAATACCCAATAGAAAGTTTTTGCTAAATAACATCCAATAGAAAAGCTTTGTCAAAGTCTTTGTCAAATAAGCATGTTGATAAAATCGGGCCTAAGTTTATCTATTAAATAGACGTTAAACCTGTACAAAGTGTCAGGAAAAATGGTATACGTAGCATCCTATCTGTCAAAAAAAGAACCACTCATATACTGTACCAAAATGCTATAGAAAATCACCGATTATGACCGTTCCAATTACTCAGCTGAAGCTCAGAACGCACTAACTCATCCATTTTCCGCATCAGCAAGCCCAAAAAACTTCCGTTAACTCCCACCGTCTGGAGTTGGCTGTAATCTTTGCCAGAACGCGCTCTAGCGTGTAATAGTTACTTTTCGCAGCTACAACTCGCAATTAACGTCTAATCATCGCGGGATTCTTATTTCCTCTCTCATCTTCTCTGTTCACGTCAGAAATTTGCGTTGCGTTTGGGATGACTTCCCGAAAAGCACCATGCATGTTCTTGCGCTTATGATTACTAATATTGGGTACGTTTAAAATGGATGTGATATACCCACATAACAAAAGTATATACAATGTACATACAGTTCATATCGAATCAATGGATATGTATATCCACAAATGGAGCATGAGCGTCTAATAGATGTAAAATAGACATAGAAAAATTTACATTTCATGTACGTTAGTCGCGAGTTTACACATCCATGGTATATCCATTAAATGTACATTCATGTACTTTTAATGCACATGCATAGTATATGAAAGTTCAATGTAGAGGCAGAAACATAAACTTTATACTTTCATTATGTATTGTTATTAATTCAATTTCCAGTTACAGTAATAATACTTGGCAAAATCGATTACTATGATTGTCATCTCTTTTCTGTTGAATGGCATGTCTAAAGTCACAAAGAAATTAAGGTTATAAAATTTTGTAGGTGGTTTGTTCAGCTTACGACTTACCGTCAAACGCTGGATGCGAGTGATATCAGTAGCCAGAAGATAAGTAACATTGCACAATATTACACTCGATCAGGTAATCAGGCACAACCAGCACCAGCACACACACACGCTAACTACGACGAATGGCTAGAAATCAGCAATGGCGGCACTAGCTGTCCTTCGCGCAGGCGTGAACTACTAGATGTATATATGATACATAGGCCAACATCTTATGTATATTTACATATGTATATACCTACGTGAATATTACACTAGTGTATATCATTTTTCGTATGTACATTTAACGTCCTATGAATATTCCAAATATACATGTTCAAACTGGAATATCTAGTGTACATTCTATGGATGTACATATTCATATAGTGTTATGTGGGTAATGTGGCCAGATATAATTTTTCTTGTATGGGATTATTCAACATATGGGAAGGAGGTTACTTATGGCCGTCATTGCACAATGGGATGTTTTCTAAAAAAAATTATGACGGAATACTGAATACGGAATACGTCTTCAGAACCTATGTATATTTTTTCTTGAAGCTACTTCACACCTATACGTCATAAGTCTTTAGGTCTTATTAAGATAGAACCTTTTGGATAATTCGAGAGTGCTGATTATAAATCCAGTAGCAGTTTTGAGTGTCAGCTTCGTTTGACGAAAATCAAAAATTTCAGATCAGATCTTCAGGTCTATCATAAAAAAATCGAAAACATTTATTTGATTTTTGATCGATAAGATGAAACCTTGTGTTTTGGATGATTTGAGTGTGCTGATTCCAAATCTTTTGGGTTTTAGTCTCGTTTGGTAAAAATAAAAAATGTCAGATCTTTCAGATCTTTAGGTTTACCTAAAAAATCTAAAATCTTTATTAGGCCATCCAACAAGATAAAACGTTGTGTTTTGGATAATATGAGGGTGCTGATTACACGTCAAGTCGAAGTCTTGATTTTCAGTCTCGTTTAACGAAAATCAAAAATTTCTGATCGTTGAGATCTTAGGTTCACCCAGAAAATCGAAAATTTTTATTTGGTACTTAGGCTGAAACTCAAAACAACGACCAGGTTTGTAATTAGCACCCTCCTGCTATACATTACACGAGTTTTCGTCCTGATAGGAAGCCAGATAACGATTTTAGATTTTTAGTCTAAACTTGAAAATCTGAGGGCCTGAAAGTCTTTGATGTTGGTTACCTGAGGCTGAAACTCAAAACAACGGCCGCATTTGTAATAAACAACTTCCAACTATACGTAACACGAGTTTTGGTCCTGACAGGAAGCCAGATAACGATTTTATATTTTTAGGGTGAACTTGAAAATCTGAGGGCCTGAAAATTTTTGATATTCGTTACCTGAGGCTGAAACTCAAAACAACGGCCGGATGTGTAATAAGCACCTTCCAAATATACGTGACCCGAGTTTTGGTCCTGACTGGAGGCCAGATAACGATTTTAGATTTTTAGGATGAACTTGAAAATCTGAGGGCCTGAAAATTTTTGATATTCGTTACCTGAGGCTGAAACTCAAAACAACGGCCGGATGTGTAATAAACACCTTCCAACTATACGTAACACGAGTTTTGGTTCTGATAGGGAGCCAGATAACGATTTTAGATTTTTAAGGTCAACTTGAAAATCTGAGGGCCTGAAAATTTTCGATATTCGTTACCTGAGGCTGAAACTCAAAACAACGGCTGGATGTGTAATAAACACCTTCCAACTATACGTAACACGAGTTTTGGTTCTGATAGGGAGCCAGATAACGATTTTAGATTTTTAAGGTCAACTTGAAAATCTGAGGGCCTGAAAATTTTTGATATTCGTTACCTGAGGCTGAAACTCAAAACAACGGCCGGATGTGTAAGAAACACCTTCCAACTATACGTAACACGAGTGTTGGTTCTGATAGGGAGCCAGATAACGATTTTAGATTTTTAAGGTCAACTTGAAAATCTGAGGGCCTGAAAATTTTTGATATTCGTTACCTGAGGCTGAAACTCAAAACAACGGCCGGATTTGTAACAAACACCTTCCAACTATACGTAACACGAGTTTTGGTCCTGATAGGAAGTCAGATAACGATTTTAGATTTTTGGATAATTTGAGTGTGTTGATTTAAATCAGGTCGCAGTTTTGAGTTTCAGTCTCGTTTGATAGAAATCAAAAATGTTAGATCTCTCAGATCTTCAGGTTTACCTTAAAAACTATATCTTTATAAAGTTATCCAACAAGGTCGTGTTTGGATGATTTGAGGGTGCTAATTACACATCAGGTCAAAGTTTTGAGTTTCAGTCTGATTTGACAGGAATAAAAAATTTCAGATTTTTCAGATCTTCAGGTTATATTAGGATTAAACCTGTGTTTAGGATGATTTGAAGGTGCTGATTACAAATTCGGGTGCAGTTTTGAGTTTCAGTCTCATTTGAAAAAAGTCAAAAACTTATCCTTAACTAAAATACCTAAGGTTTACCTAAAAAGTTAAAAAAGTCATGTAACTTTCTATTAAGAGGGAGCTTCGTGTTTCGGTTAATTTGAGGTTATTGATTATAAATCCGGTCGTAGTTATGAGTATCAATATCGTTTGACGAGAATAAAACAATTCAGATATTCAGGTTCACCTAAAAAAGTTGTGACCTATTGCCCTTCAATTATCATTATAATGGTCATATCCATTAAACTGACAGCAATTACGGTTGGTGGTCCTTAACTGTTGAAGACACTCTCTTCGGACGGCAGTTGGAAAACAATGCACTCCAACTCCAAAACTCCACAGCGTGCGATTTAAAATTTTTAATTCTTTACCGGCGTCTGCACTTTACGTCAGTCACACGTTAACGCCTTCTTTCTTGGGCGTAGACTTATGAAGTTATGAAGGGAAAATCATTGAGGCATCATCCAAATGGATGCAAGTTTTTCGTGCCATAAAACCCGAAAATGTTTTGTTGCCAAAAGTAACAGTGGTGTCTCGAAGCAAGAAAAATGAAGGTTTATTTTTGTCAAACGAGCCTGAACCTCAAAGTTGAGACCAGATTGGTAATTAGCCTTTTTACTCTAACATCTTCCAAAACACGTTTCATCTTAATAGAAAGTCAAATAATGAAAAATAAGATTGAGAGGAATAATGAGAAAAAGTTTTATTTCGATCAAACAAGACTAAAACTCAGAATTGTGACCCGATTTGTAATCAGCACCCTCAAATTATCCAGAACACGAGGTTTGATTTTAACGGAAGCTCAAATAAAAATTTTCGATTTCTTAGGCAGACGTGATAGATCTGAAATCTTAGATCTTTGGCAAACGAGACGGAAACTCAAAGCCTAACCTAAGGATCTGAGAGATCTGACAACTTTGATTTTCGACAAACAAGACCTGAACTCAAAACTGAGCCCAGATCTGTAATTAGCACCGTCAAATTATCCTAATCACGAGGTTTGATCTTATTTTTTTTATGGTCGGCCTCCCGCAAAGGCTGAAATCCTATGGCGCTGTAAAAGCGCTGCGAGAGGATAAGTATCGGTTCACGTTAGATTTGAAACGCTGCAGGTTGCAGCCGTCAGGAAACAGATTCCCCTGCAGATTCCACAGCGTCGAAGTTCTCCAAAAGAAGGAATGCTGGAGGAGACTGGTTCGGGGAGTAAGGACCTCGACCTGGTCCTTACCTTTCTACGTCTAAATCGGGTGTATACGTCATATCCGGGATATCTGAAGCAGTTATTCATTGTTGAAGAGCCGACTTGAGTTTCCGTAAGAGCCAGAATATGTGGCTTCTCTGCCTGAGGGTGTTGATGGACAGAGTTTATGTTGGAGGCAAGATCTCGTATATTTGTAAAGTCGGCTCTGAACAAGTTTCTCTGGCCTTCGGGCCTGTCGTCAGTGCGAAGTTGCTGCGAAGGACGGCTTCTGTTGTTAGCCTGACGAGGAGTGGCAGCACAATTCTTTAAACAAACTTCGCTTAATGTTCCCCCCGGACCACCTGGCACCCGGAGATTCGAACGGCCCGGTATTTTACCTCCGGAATCTTTTGATCCTAGAGGAGCCATTGAGCATTTTTTACTTTTAATTAATCCAATTTGTCACTTATCAGAAACCGGGAACATCAGGCCAGCGACGGAACATGAACCGTGAGGCCATTTGACGCCGCCTATTTCCGGGAACCTATTTCTAGTTTCCCGGAAATATTCCGATGTGGGGGTGATTGCACCGCGGGCGAAGCTAAGTGACTGCACTTCTCCCCCCTGTGGCTGATTGCAGAGATAATAGTACATGATGCACCGTCGTCGGTGCAAGGTGTACCATCACCTCTGGGCGATGGGGTCGCCACATCCCTACGCCTGATGTAATACAAAGCTAAATAAAGATTTGTGGTTTTTTAGGCAAATATGAAGGTCTTAAGGATCTGAATTTTTTTCATTTTCGGCGAACAAGACTAAAACTCAAAAATTCGAATGGAGTTGTAATTACCACACTCACGTTATCCAAAACACGAGGTTTCATGTTAATAGAAATCCAAATAAAGTTAATTAATTTTTTAGGTAAACCTGGAGATCTGAAAGATATGAAATTTTTAATCTTCATCAAATGAGACTGAAACTCATAACTGCGACCGGATATGTAATCAGCACCCTCAAATTACCTAAAACATGAGGCTTCATCGTAATACAGGGCCAAATATTTCGACTCTTTAGACAAATCTAAAGATCTGAAATTTTTTATCCATATCATAATTACGCTAGCTTGTAACCTATCGTACCTATTGACCCCCCTGACAAACATCTATAAAAATCTTTTCAGATAGCCAGGCAGCACTGTGCTCGAGTCGGGTTGATTCAAAACTAGTATGGAACTGCATACACCTCCTCAAAAAACTCGGAACAGGGAACAAGGTAACCTTGATTTGGGTTCCGGGTCTCAGCAGAGTGGAAGGCAGTGTATTGGCCGACGCGCTCGCAAGAGGAGAAACTGAATCTGTATTCATAGGACCAGAACCATTTGTGGGCATTGCAAAAAGCACCGCTAAAAAGACCAGCTCAGACTGAGCAGAGAGGAAAGCACCCCTGCAATGGCGAGATACACCAGGGCTACTGCACTTGAAGGCGTTCATGAGATACCCCTCGAGTCAGGCCCCACCGAGGGTCATGGAATGCAACAGGAGCGATCTCCGCATTCTGGTTGGTCTGCTGACGGGACATGGTCGTCTGAGGAACCATATGCGGAAGTTGGGTCTTGAACAAACTTCAGACTGTCGTTTCTGCTACGTAGAGGAGGAAACAGCGGAGCATATTCTTTGCTCCTGCTCAGTACTGGAGAGCGCTAGGTTCCAGACATTTGGATTTGCCCAACTGGAACCTCATGACTTCAAGGAAGTTTCACCCTTCACGTTGATTGCCTTCGCTAAGAGGTGCGGACTGTACGGTGAACTCTAAAAAGGTGTGAGCCACAATAGACACAACTGAGTCGCAGTGGAAGGAGGCAGCGCTGCCCCATTCACTTTCAACCTAACCTTACCTAACCTATTGACCACCTAGTGGGGAGGATGATGGACATATCCCAACAATCCTAATGGCATGAAGCTCAAATTATCATGTAAATGCAAAACCTAGTACTTCCATAATATTTTCTTACCCCTACTACTTAAATATTTGACTAAAACTACGAGCTTTCATAATAAATTGGAGAGCTCCCTAGCCATTCACAACTTCCGCCCATGCAGCTCTAAGTGCTCTGTTTGCGCGCTGAAATTCCTCCAAATTTTATATAATTCTTCGGCTGTTGTTTGATGTCTGAGTGCTTCATTTACTCCTCCTTAAGTTTCGTAGTAAGTGGTAAGTGCATAAAGGGTGCGCTGGCGCAAATAAAGCAAGACTTTCTTCTTATGAGTCGTAACAAGAGAAATTCTGCAGAAAACACATGACGAGTAACAACCGTTTGTCCTTGTGTTTCCGTGTTTTATGTCATCTCGTCTTCACGGTTCTGCTACCGTACACCTTTAATTGCGTTAGGTGGGAAAATTATTTTTGAGAAAACTAGTTAGCTAATTAAGATTGTTCAGAAATGGTTGGGTTTGCAGTTTGTGCAGTATGTGTACACTAGGTAAAGTAAAGTAAAGTAATTTATTGATCCCTTGGACTACAAGAATAGTACAGGATAAGTCAATCTGACAGCAGTGCTTAATATTACAATATAAATAAGTATAAAAGTACATAGTAATATCATCAACAAGAAATGACAATTATCAAAATTAAACTTTAAAAAAATTAATCTAAGATATCAATGTAAGCTGAAATAGACTAGAAAAAATTACTAGGTGTCCTAGAACATAGGTCGCACCTGAAATTTTCGCTGTAAACAGACATTCATAAAAAGAAATCAGTTCACTGTTTAAGGATTCATCATACAGTGTTTCCCAATCTCTTGTGATATGTGTATGTTACCCGTATATACACGATTTTCAAGTCGGAAGCTAGAATGTCTATACAGGGTGTCCATTCAGTGTGTTCTTCGATGTCTCTCAAGGTATACCTGGTAGAAGAAAATATCTAATACAAAGGTTATTTGGTTGCTTAAGATGCTTATCCCAAAATTATTTTGAAATATACAGGGTGTTTCAAGAAAGCAGGATAGTGAGCCATTTGATTTTATTATATGGAACTATAACTATTTTTTTAATTTCTCTAGCTGTCATCATTGATCTCTATTTAACCGTTATATATCTCTAGGACTGGTTGCGACGTTGACAATTTATACAAGGTGGGGCACAGGAATCAAGTGTTTTTGAAATAATCATAAAACTATTAGTTTTTACTCTAAAAAAAATTATTGGTAGTAGGACATAGCCGATAATAAACCACTTTGAAATATCTAAGTGCAAAAATTACATCTGGTATATCATGCAGCCGTTCACGAAAATTGCACTCTGTTGATTTTTAAGAGATTCCATGCCGAATCGCTTGCTTCTCTGCGTCTAACGTACGGGGCGTGGCCCTTCAATAACGTGACTTGAGTTACCCCCATAGAAAAAAATCACAAATTATAAGCCGGGAGACCGAGGAGGTCATGAAATGCCACCAAATCTCGAAATTGAAGGATTTGGAAACAGGTGGCGAAGAACAGCAATGGATGCTCTGGTGGTGTGTGCCGTGAACCCATCTTGCTGGAACCACAAATCTTTGATATTCGCACCTCTTCTTTGCAATTCAGGTATGAAAAAGGTATTCACCATATGAATGTAACGTTCAGATGTTACTGTAGCGGTGACCCCACTTTCTCCAAAAAATATGTGCTAATGATGCCACGCCATATGCCACGCGTTGTTCTAGCGTCTACCGCTCCAGGATGGCAAGTGGCAATTAAGAAAGTGAAAAGGCTTGAGTCAAGGAATGGACTGTAATAAACCGCGCCTTTAACCTTTCTCAATAACATTATAGAGCTAGTTACTTGAATATTGAATGAATAACACTCTCGATGTTACTGTGCATTGTGCACTGTGGGTGTTTTGGCACAATTTTAAATTATGGCAATTTAAATGTCATTTCAGTTTGCTATTTACTGTACCACCCTGTATGTTTTATTTCAAATGGAAGTACCTACTAATACCCTATCTCGCCTTGTCATTTTTTTCGCGTTTGCAACGTTCTCAAGTTATAAATTATTTTTCCAAGCTGTCAAACAAAAATATTTCCAATTTTTATTAATAGAACGTACTGTATATTTTATTTAACATAGAAGTACTCTCTGGTAATGCAGTGAACTTATGAATTCTAAAGAAAAACCTGTCTATAACAGGTGGCAATGAGTGCTGACTAGTGTATAGTTGGTTTACGGCGTGAACAAGTTTTATCTGCTGTCACTAAAATAATAAAACCGTTTTCCATGCTCATGTACTATCTATTTCGAATATCGGGTCATTAAAAGGTACAAGACCGCTTATACCCTATTAAGGTCTATCTCTTTATACGGGGTGTCCCACGACGATTAAGACAAGCAATATGTCGGAACTGGGCAGTAGCAGAGAATTATAATTTTGGGGATGTAAATTAGAGCAAATGTTGTGTTTTTCCTTGTTATTGTGTTACCCAATGAAGTATTTGCTTTTGGTCACGTGACATCCGATTTAAAATTACAAATAGGACATTAATGCCTTTCTGTGTTCCTCCAGATAAAACAGTTCCAACAAACTAGCACAGTTGGGGTGTAAAGTGATTAATTCAAGAGATACAGGTACTTCAAGGATTCTACCACTACCACCGATTATGACATGTACCTAGGCCGCACAGTAAGACAGACCGGCAGGCAGCTTGCGTGGCGTCACAAACTTCGACCGACTTTTATACGTGTTTATATGGGGCGCGCGGTATTTTTATTATATCAGCTTGCCGTAAATCGATTTTTTGGCATAGTTGCATATATAATTTACTCATTAAGAGTTCTGCTATATTGTGAAGTATAACAGAAAATAAAGATACCTACCCATAATTCTTAATTGGCTATTATAAAACAATGAAAATGTCTATTTTCAGTTAAAATAAGGAATTTCCCATTCTGGTTCAAACTATTTTGTTAAGCACGTGATATAAAAAAATTAAAAGCTACACTAATAGAAAAATAACTCTTTAGGTGTTGAAAAACAGGAACAAACATACAAATCAAATAGTAATACAAATAAATAGGAACAAAAAATAAATAGGTTATATTTTCAGGTCATATAAAAATAACAATAACAGAAAAGTAACTCTCAGCTATTAGAAAATATAGGAATAAACATGTAAATCACAAAGTAATACGAACTAAAAACAAAAAATAAAAATATTTTCGGGCCATATAAAATAAGTAAGAAACTATAAAATAAAAACGACTCTTACGGTATTAAAAAATATAGAAACAATCATATAAATCATGAGGGAATACAAAATATGAACAAAACTAAAAAAATATGTAGGTGCTATGAATTAAAGGAAGAAATAACAATAACAGAAACATAAGTCTTTAGGTAACACAAAATATAGGAACAAACATATAAATCACAAAGTAATAGAAAATGGGAACGAAAGGATAAATAGTATTTTAGTTTTCGGAAGAACTAGGTACTGGACAGCTTATCAGTTTTTCTTTTCTTATTAGATTTCACACAATTGTCATTGACGGCATTATTGTATAGTTTCTCTATATAAGCCTGAAATTCCGGAAATAATAAACACAAGATCAAATCAGATTATCAAATAAAACTTTCACCTTACCGATATAATAAAATAACACGTGTTGCTCAAATCTACTCAAATGCACACTCGTCTGCTGTCTGCACAGGAATACAACATGCCAGTACTGCCAGTGTGATCCCGCGGAAATCGGACAGCGCGGCGGATGGCTTACGTCATGGCCGCCTTTACTCACTAGGCCGGAGCATTGAAATATGGCAACACGGTTCGCGGGCCGAGCTTTTATTTGTTGTTGTCATTAGTGTATTCTTTTAGAGCAAAAAATATGGTTGGAAGGTGATTATTAATGTACTTATAATTATTTACCTGCACAAACGAAACTATAAAGATAAAAAGATGCCTGCAAAGTGCAATTGGGGCTTCCAAACAAGGACATACCAACGTAACTTTCCAGAGTAACAACGAAGAGTGGAAGGTGATTTTTAATGGGTTTCTACTGATTTACCTGCACAAATGAAACTATAAAGATAAAAAGATGCCTGCAAAGTGTGTAGTACCAGGTTGCACTAGCAATTGTGCGTCCAATAAGGGACATAAACAGAAGTGGGTGAAAGGTATTCCTCGGAAGGCCTGGTTATATTTATAAGGATAAAGACAATAATTTACAAACATTTCAAAGGATAAGACCTATTTTAAACCACAATGTGGTACCTACAATGTTTTCTGGACCTCCCAAATATCACAGAAAAAGACAGTTAATAGAACTCATCTGGGCATGCCAACGAGGGCATGCATCTGGGCATACCTACGAAGAGCTTTGATAGTGAAAGGGAATCAAGACCGGCAAGAATGGCTTCACAGTGACCTAATAGTGAATTTTTCTAGCTCAAGTGACAATTTACAAAGTAAATTGAGTGTTCATTTAAGTGGAAGTGGAAGTGGCAGAAGGAAACAGGTTGCGTTTATTTTTATTTTGTAGTATCTGACTGTGATGAAGCAGACATCAGATGTAAGTGGTATTAGTAGTAGTGGTTCTAAAAAGTA
The DNA here is from genome assembly GCA_951848785.1 of Callosobruchus maculatus. NCBI lineage: Eukaryota > Metazoa > Arthropoda > Insecta > Coleoptera > Chrysomelidae > Callosobruchus > Callosobruchus maculatus. The sequence continues at coordinate 4,511,585 of CATOUR010000007.1, forward strand.
TTTTTCTTAATTTATTAACCCAGATTAACTCTAATACATATAAAATGTAATAATTATTCTGAAACCATAGGCCACCTATTTGACAGCTAAGCCACGTTGCCACATCTAAGGCTCCGGCCTAGTGTAGAGTCGGCCATGCTTAGGTCGATATTTGTGACGTAGGCGACGACAGAGATAGATATATATGCCGGCCTGTCTTACTGTGCGGCCTAGCATGTACCCCTATGCTAGTGTTCGTTTTATTCTTTGTCTTAACGGTAATGGTACAACCCTTTAAGTACCTGTAGCTCTTGAATGAATCACTTTAGACCCCAAGTGTGCTAGTTTGTAGAATTATTTTATCGGGAGGAACACAAAAAGGCACAAATATATCGGGTGTTCCATTAATAATTTTGAATCGAACGTCACGTGACCAAAAACTAATACCTCATTGGGTAACGCAATAATAAGAAAAGATGCTCTGATTTACATTCCCAAAGTTATAATTCTCTATTACTGTTCCGACATATTGCTTGCCTTAATCGTCGTGGGACACCCTGTATAATAAAGCCAAGCCCAATAAAGTAATAGCCTTGATTACAGAAAAAATGCTTATCATATTTTGACCTGTAACGGGATTTTTGATATAGCATTCAGCATTTAGATATATCAAATATGTTTAGAATTTTCCATAAAATGCAAATATGCTGTAACCTGTTTTTCGAAAAGATAACGCTCGGTTTTTTCTGAAACACTCAGTAAACAAATTTTGTATTTTACATTTTTATATGGACATATTAAGCTATTCATTCCGCGCAATCGCCGGCATGCCCTGTATATTATGAACGTAGTTATAGTATGTTAGAGAAAATGTCATCACAGGTTTTTTATTTTCCATGTGCATTGTGTGCTGTGCATCTCAAGGTCCAAATATACAGGGTGTTTGTATCAAGTAAACATTTGAAGGGTGATTCTTTAAAATATTGTAAGAATATTTTGTTCTTTGATGACATTTAAAAACCGCTTCATTCCAAAGATACAGGGTGAAAAAATATAGCGAGAGCTACAACATTGTATTATCAAAAGTCACACGGTAATTTGATTAATCTACAATAAACGTTAAAAGTGACTTCCATCAGCTTGGGTACAAGCATGAAATCTCCTCATCAGTGATGGCGGAACTCTTTTCCAAACTCACCAGATGCATTTTGATTTCGCAAGTCGTTCAAATTTTTCACTGAAGTAGCGTATCATCACCATAGTCACAATGTCTCAACAGACATGTTGTGAACTCGTAAAATGTATTAAGTCAGAGCTAGAGTATTGCCGACACGAATATTATCAATAGTTTTGAGAACTGTAGCTCGCCATCGTTCGCGATTTACTGTCAGTTCAGTGGCACTCTTGATACTCATATCTTTTTTTTTTTTTTTTTTTTTTATTATAGAGGGTTTAGGAAATTGGCTTAATCGCAGGGCAGAGCCACGCCCACACCCGGAGGCGTGAGAGAGGAACCGCCCGCCCAACGTAGAAACAGCTTGAACCCATTGTCGTCATGTCAAGCGGGGCTCGGCGGGCGGAGCCCACCCAACACACCGACAAAGGTCCGACTGAGTAAAACCCGTTCCCTCTTTTCTCCTTACAACCATCATACAAACTACGCCGCAACACCGGAAATACCACGTCGTGGTGTGCATCAGCGCGTCGGCTGTCACTTTTACCATAATATGGGCCCTATATGTTTAGACCCTTCCAGGCTCTTTCTTCCTTTTCTTTCAGGCTCATGATCTGCCTTATCATAGTCATCAGCTCTTCCCACTTTCGCTCATCCTCGGTCATAGTCTCCACCATGTTTTCTGGTGTAATCATTTTGCCTAAAACATTATATGTTCTAGATCTTATGTTCTCCCATCTGCTGCATTTGAACACTGTATGCTCTACGTTGTCCTCCTCTCCGCAATATATGCAGTCACTGCCCAGGTCCTTTCCTATTCTATACGTGTACGCCCGAAAGGATCCATGTCCCGTCAGCACTTGCGTCATGTGGTAGTTCGTTCTCCTAAATGGACAGCACAGCCAGACCCTAATGTTGGGTATCAAGCGCTTCGTCCACTGCCCCACATCCAGTGTCTCGTCCCAGATATTCTGCCATTTTGCTAATGTTCTCGCGCGTGCTTCATTCCTATCAGCGGCTGAAATCGTTCTTCCCAGTTTATATAGCTCGGCTCTCTCGGTTATAAGGAGGTCGATAGGTGGGATGGCGGCTACCACTTGAAGTGCTTTAGTCGGCACCGTCCTGTATGCACTCGCCACTCTCAGTATGGCCTTTCTCTGGAGGCGGATTAAGGCCGTCTTATTTCTTATTTTTTGCGCAGCATTTGACCAGATAGGGGCCCCATATAAGATGATGGAGTGAACCACTCCACATAGCACCTCTCGCTTTTTGCTGCTGGGTCCGCCTAAATTAGGCATGATTCTGGTGAGCGCTCTTGTCTTTTCTTCTGCTTTCTTTATAATCCTAGCGAAGTGTGGGCCGTATGTACCGTGGGCGTCTATAGTTACACCTAAATAATTTATAGCATTAGTGGGTTTTATCTGCGCACCGTTTAGTTCGAAAACTAGGTTTTCCGTTTTCCTCCGGGCCCCTTTCATAAGCACCGCCTCCCATTTATGTGGGGCAAGCTTCAAGTTGTTTTCTTTCATCCACTTGCTCACAATTTCGAGCGCCAGGTTTGCCTTAAACTTGATGTCGTCCTCGTCCTCACCACAGATGACTAGTGCCAGATCGTCTGCATAGCCGACCGCAATGGTGTCTTCAGGGAGCTGAAGTCTGAACACTCCATCATAGAATATATTCCACAGTGTTGGGCCTAACACCGAACCCTGAGGAACTCCTGCATACACATCTATGCATTCCCTGCCCAATTGGATCTTTCTCTCATAAAAATAGCTACAAATAATGTTAACCAGATACCCTGCTATGCCCTTTTGTTTCATCCTCTCTACGATCAAACTCCATCTTGCAGTATTGAAAGCATTTTGGACATCAAGCGTAATCAAAACACACCACTTGTGGTCACTTTCCTTGGCTGTTTCCACAACCCTTTCAATGGCCTGAACAGTTGATCTCCCTGTCCGGAAACCGTACTGGAGTTCTGACAGTGCCTTTGTTCTGTCCAAATCTTTGGTTATTCTATTTTTTAACAAATGCTCGTACAGTTTACAGACAGCAGACAGTAAACATATCGGGCGGAAAGAGGACGACTCCTCTAATGGTTTTCCTTGTTTAGCCAACAATACGACCCTCGCGGTCTTCCAAGGTGTTGGTATAGTGTTGCATGCCAACAAAGCGTTCATCATTCGCAATACGATGTCGGGAAAATGTTCCACAGCACATTTTACAGACTCAGTAGTTATTTGATCTACTCCTGGAGCTGTACCCGTCCTCAGTTTGTTGCATGCCACCATGAGTTCCTCCATTGAGAAGGGGTCTGGATCACTCACTTTTTCCTGGGGCTGAAGATTATCTTCGCATACCGGAAACAAATCACGTACGATACTTCTTTTTCTTTCTATCGGTAACTCCCACGGTATATTCCTACAGATACGCTTCGTAACTATTCTATATCCATCTCCCCATATATCGTTTTCCAGCTCTGCGCATAAGTCTTCCCAATGTTTCTTCTTTGACTGTTCGATATTTCTTCTTAGCTCTTTCAGGTTTCTACGATATTCAGCCGCTAGCTCACTTAAGATCGGAGATTCAGGGTGGTTACGTTCCTTATAGCGGGTTCGAGTTAGTCTTCTCCTTAAAGATACGCACTCGGCTCTTTTATTCTCTATGTCGGTGTTCCACCAGTAAGGTATACCTTCCTGTGATTTGCCGGCCTTGAGCTTACTGTTCGTTTGCGCTTTGAGTACGGCTTCCGTGAATTGCTGAACTGTGGGTAGAGAAAAGTCCCGTCCCTCAACCACTGAGGCGAGTACCTTCTTGAATTGTTCTTTGTCGATGGTTATTCTGATATTTTCAGATTTGCTTACAGAAGTCGCTCTTTTGTCCTGAATTTCGAATAATATATGTTGGTGATCGCTTAGTGTTTCCCCATCCAGAACCGACCAGCTCTTGCACCCTCTGGCAGCGTTTTGAGATGCTAGTGTTACATCAATAAACGAGCTATAACCCCCTCTTTGGAAAGTAGGGATGTTCCCTTCGTTCAAAACCACCAAATCGAGCTCTGACATCCACTCTTCGAGTAATCTACCTCTTCCATCTGTAACCGGAGAAGCCCAATGGATAGATTTGGCATTTAAATCCCCAAGTACACATAATTTACGATGCTTTCTGGATAACACCTCTGATTTAATAAGCTCTAGAAAACGTTCAAACTGTTCCATGGGAGCGTTTGGCGAAAAGTATCCAGCTATTATGGTGATTGCTTCAAAGTCGACACGTAAAAAACCTTCTCCTTTCAGAATACTTTGAACTACGATCCGCTTATTTCTAAAATATACAGCCACGTCTAATCTGTTGTCTGGTATCCACCCTGCCTTTGCAACTATCTTCAAATTTGGTTCACAAGCAATAATAACATCCGCCCCTTCTTGTGCAGCTGTGGCAAATGCGACATCATGGGCAGCCCTGGATCGGTTCAAATTGGTTTGCAGAACTTTCATTATTAACGACGAAGGCTAGCTGTACTACCCCTTCTTTGCTTCATTTCCCTCCCTAGCAGCTGTCTATAGTTCGGGCATTTCGTGGAGTCTGATCTATGACCCTTTTGGTTACAAACGCTGCAGTTTTCATCATTTGTACAGTCTTTGGCCCTATGACCCCTCTGGCCGCATTTCAGGCAGTCGTCGGATCGATCGTCCCCCGAACAATTTTCTCTACGATGTCCAAACTGTAAACACCGGTAACATCTCATTGGTTTGACCCTCTCCCAAATACGGCAGCTCACCCAATCTATGCGTACGTGCCCCTTTCTCGTCAATATCTTAGCAGCACTTCTTGATGCATTCACGGTGGCGGTACAATTCCCATCTTTATTTTCTTTTACAGCTATAATCTGTATATGTTCTGTGTCCCGGGCAGATCTGCCAATTTCGTTATTTAGGACCTGGAGAACTTCCTCGTTTGTCACGTCAGCACCGATATCGGAGACAAAAAGCGTCGTATCCGAAGATCTGGAAGTAACCTGTATCTCCTGCAGGTTGTCTTCAATGGCCCTTTTCAATACACCGGCCTTGGAGCCACCGCCCTCTACAAGTACGAGAAGGTCTCCAGCCTCCGTCTTCCTTAGCTTCTTGACTTCCACTCCTAGGCTGTCAACGTTCACAGAAGCCTTAACTTTTTTCACCAGTTCTGCATACGGAGTAGTCCCTGCTTTAATAACTATTCCACTAACATTGTTAGCAGGAACGGTCTTTCTGACTGGCGCCCCTTGTGTCGAACTGGTCGAAATAGCCGGAATAAGTAGTTTAATCTCTATTTCTGTATTCCCAAATATAAATTCTAATATTTTCCTGATGTAGTCTCTGTTGACCCCCTCCTCGACTACGAATGTCATTTGTTTCCTATCATGAGTACTCATAACTTGTTTGCATTTCACCAGCAAATTAAACATGCATTCCATATCGTTGACCCCATTGCGTTCTACTTTGAACGGTAGAGCATAGACAAATTTAGTTTTTTCTTCTGTCTCCATCTTTCTGCTGCCGGTGATCCTAGTTGACCTTGAAATGAATTCTACCTCACCTTCTCTTATTCCTTCCTTAAAAAGATCTGACACTTCCGGGAATACATCGAATATCCTTTTCGTTAACCCGCCTTTAGACTGATCCTCCGGGTTGAATATTACAGCTAGGTCTCTACTGGCTGCTAACTTTGCTATGGAACCGCTTTCTGTACCAACTACTTTGTACGTTTGCTCCGGCCAATCCGTATCTAGCAGCTGTGCCAAATCCGAAAAATTTGTTGCGTCTTTGAGCATGCCCCTGATTTTCACTGCCTTCTCCTTCTCTATTTTTTCTTGATTTGAGATTTCTACATCCATATTGACCTGAATTCCAATGCTTTTCTTTGTATTAGGTCTTTGGTTAGCTTGCACCATCTCCGTCTGCATCCCAACAGCAACACTAGTTTTCATGTCCACCCTACTAGCTTTCTGACTTCTGGAACAGCTTTCCCACTCATACTGCCTTACAGATGCTATCTGCATCATTCTGTCGTATTCTAAAATGGCCTTTTTAATTTTTGCTTGGGTGTTAGGAGTTGCCTTAATCAACTCTTTTAGTACCTTAGCATTTGCCGTGAGCTTTTCCATCAACTGTTTTAATTCTGCATTAGGATGTTCCCAGTTGTCCTCCTCCCTTGATCGTTTCTTGCTTGATAGTTCTTCCATGCTGCTGCTACTACCGGCACCACTAATGCATTTTTCCTTAACTTCCCTTTCAATTATCTCTGACCCGGAGAGAGACCTACCTCTAGGAGGTGTTCTCAGTAAGTGGTCCTTCCTTTTAAAAGGATCTTCCTTCCCTATGCCACTTCCTTCGACTTCCTGTCTGGGCACTGACACCACTTCAACGCGCAACAGCGCACTCTCCTCCTCACCATTTGTTAATGTTTTTTTTTGTTCCATGTTGATTCCCACGAGCAGCAAGGGAAATATTTGGTCCGCCGACGCAGAGCCCCGCGTGCGCCGGTAAGGCATAACTCCCCGCAGGTTCGCCTGTTCAAGCGGGCATCGCTCGAGACACAGTGACCCCTGTGCCACTCAGCCCCTCGGCACGATGGTGCTACACCTTAGGCTTGGGGTTTTTTATTCTGAAGAGGTTGTCTCCTCTTCCGCCAGGTCCGCCGTACCGAAGATCTTCTTCTCCGCCTTCCCTGGTGTTGTGGTCTAGGATAGGGGTGGAAGCTAGGTAGGAAGGGTACTGGATGCACTGCAAGCCTGTCCGCCATGGTTGGACCTACCGAAGATCTCTTCATGTGTGATCTTCGACGGCATAGCCTTGCAGGGGACAGGATAGGAGTTTGGGACAGCAGGGTTTCCGGGATCGTCGCCCTGCTGGGTTTTCGGCGCCAATAATGAACCTGATGGACCCTTTTTTCTTTTCTCGTACAGGATCCATCAGCCCCACTACCGGTCATGCCGCCGTTGGAGTGCCATTTGGACGCAAGATAATGGAAACATTTTTCTTTTATTGTGCTGGATCCTATATCTCGCGCACAGCGGTGCCGCATATACCCCCTCTGTATATGACGCGAGTAGGCAGACACTCGACGACCCTTATTCGCCATCCCAAAGGAAGTAAACTTCCGAAGGGTGGCCAATGCAAGTCGACCCCGCCTTGATACTCATATCTAGCAACTGTTTCGTCGTATCCACCCAGCGTGTAGAGGAACGGCCACGACGCCGCCCACTCGGGGCGTGACCCTGAACTACAAGTTTCTCCATATTATCGCTTCTGTGTATATGTTCGAAGAATGTAAGCATTCTCGTCGACACAATGGAGGATAGCCTCTTTGGACTACCGAGCTCATCCAGTATGGAAACGTTAGTTCGATGGGCGGTATAAGGAACTCTCAGCATTCTCCTCCATGTCCACATTTCAAAAGCATCTATGCGAGCTCGATCTGCCTTTTTAGCAGTCCAAGTTTCCGAGGCATACAAAAATATGGAGAACACAAGAGACTGCGCCAGCGACACTTTTGTAGCTTTAGTGATGTAATGGTCACGCCATATTTTAGTAAGCTTTGTCATGGCCACACGTGCCTGTTGAATGCGCCGTCGAAACTCATTTTAACAGCTACCCGAATTGTCGATCCAAGAACCGAGGTATACACAATTTTGAACTACTTCACAACGGCCTATTGACTTTATTTCTCGATTATTATCATGCTCTCTATCTACGATCATAACCTTATTCTTATTGTAGTTAATACCGAGGCCATGCTGCACTATGTTGTTCGAAGATGTTTAATAGGGCGTATACAAGTGACTAATCCAGTGATGTTTCTGTTAAACATTCACGAGCAAACAAACTAAAATATGGTGGCTCACCATCGTGAATAAACTACATTCCACGTCTTGTTTCTAATGGTACTCCGTCCTTTAATTTACATTAATAATTTCAAGAAATATCGTAAACAGTACTCACTAATCTTTTTCACACCGTATCTTCGACATGAAGAGGTTTCTCAAAGATAATCAAATAACAAAATATTCTTAGAATAGCTTAAGGTTAGGTTAGGTTGAAAGTGAGTTGGGCGATTATACCTCCTTCCACTGCGACTCTATTGTGTCTATTGTGGCTCACACCTGGGATGGGATTCCGTTTTAAAAATGATATCGAGTTTGATATCGAAAACGACAGTAGCGATTCCGTTTGCTACAATTCGACAATAAACTCGATATCTATACTCGACAACTGCAGAGCAGTCAAGAGTGAGGTTATATGTATATCTGTTTACACCATTTCAGTTCTTTGAAACTAAAGGGAATTGTGAGTCTATTAGTGGCAGCAGTAACTAGAAAATACACTTTTAATTCACTATGGATGTTTGACTCATTCCAGCTGTAAATTCTTGTCCAATACATCGTTTGTATGAACGTGGCGTAGAATCTCAAGGCAGCAAAGAACTTAGCCTCCAGAGTAATGCACAATTGGCAACATTATTATGTCTATGAATATTATTATTACAAAGATGGAAAGAAAAAAATAATGGGGCCAGTGACCAGAGCAGTCGATGCCGATGACACAGAAGTAAAAAGAAAGAAAAAATAATTTTTCTGGGTATACTTGTTTGAGGTTAGGACAAAAAACAACGATTTAACGTCATAGGTAGTTCATATGCGACATTTCAACTATCGAATTCCCGAAGATTTCCGAAGCCAAAACAGATCGAGTAATAGAATCCGGGTTTATAATTCCATCGAGCTGATCATCTATCGAGATCGAGTTTCTCGATTCAGAATGGAATCCCACCCCTGTTTAGAGTTTACCGTACAATCCACATCTCCTGACGAAGGCGATGGTCGAAATAGCTCAAGTCGTCACCCTAAAAAATTTTTCCCGCATATTTACCAAAGACCCTGTACATTATCGAACATTCTCAATCATTTCATTATTCCGTCGTAAGTAAATATGATATTCACTGAAACGCAGGGTCTTCAAATGTTAGCACATCTTCCTTTCACCAGAAGGTGCAATGCTCTTGTAACATATTTTCTCAATTATTATTCAAACTTACCTGAACTCAACACCACCATTCTGAAGGCTGTAATAAATAAACTGGATAGTAATTTAGTTATTTATACTTATGGATCTAAGAGCGATATGGGAACAGGCTGTGCCTTCTATGCTTCACCCACCCATTATGTTGCCAAGTTCCGTATTCCTGATATCTGCTCTATTTTTACAGCAGAAGCGTTTGCGGTCTATAAAGCACTTTGTTGGTGTCAGGATCATGACACCAATAACGTCACTACCGTCTCAGACTCTAGATCTGTCCTAGATGCCATCAGTCAGGACCCTCTTAAGTTCTTTAATAATAGCTTAATTGTCAACATAAGAAACATTTTAAGTCATGTGTGTAACAATAGGTGTAAAATAAATTTTGTTTGGGCCAAAGGGCATGCAGGTATCAAGGATAATGAGATAGCCGATCAAGCAGCTAAACATGCTTTAAGCTTAGGCGAGATATCACATATACCGTTATATTCCGACCTTTTTAACATTATCAAAGCTAGTTTTCTAGAAAGGTGGGAGGTGACTTGGAGGAACTATGCGTCTACTTCCACAAATCATTATACATTAATACATCCCACTCTTTTCAAGAGTATCCCACATTTAGACGCATTTTTTGTCAGTCGAGAATTCTCAATAATTATCACTAGCCTTAAATTAAATCACGGCTCCTTCCTAGCACATCTGCATAGAATAGGAATACTAGAATCTAGTATTTGTTCATGCGATAACACTTCAACTGCAGATCTCAATCACATCTTCTTCTCTTGTGGGTTAAATGTAGAGCACTCCAGAGAGCTGATAAAAGAACTAACCGATTTATGCGTTCAAATGCCGATAAACATAACCAGTCTATTATCTACTTTTAATAAAGCAGTATATGCATCAATTGTGCGCTTTCTAAGAAGAGCAAAAATTAGTATCTAAAATATAGTATGACATCATTTTGTGGCAAATGGATTTTAACTCCAATGCCATTCTCCACAAACACACACACAACATATTTTCTCTTTGCGAAATTAACAGATACTTTAGGGCTGAGATTCACAGCGTGCATCGTTAACTGTAAGGTTTTATACGTGTTATTTCAGTAGTAATCTCTGCTAGACAATTTGTAGAGGGTTTCCGAATAGCGCCACAAGAAGTTAATTTCCTTTTCATATTTATGAGATTTCCTCGAGCGGCAAGCCTCACATGTACCCAACTGCTGTTGTTGCATTTATAACACAGGCACTGTTTATCAGGATACAGAAATGATGTCCTGGTTACGAAAAGCATTTTATGTTGGAAGTAGAAAACATGAAACATTAGGTAAAACCTACAGTTTCTTATCAGTATCAATACTTGAAACGCAAACATTTTCTTTCATTGCTTGAGTCATCATAATGTACAGGGTGTTAATTAAGTATGTCAACAAACTTTAGCCAAGAATAGTACTCCGGAAAATAGAAAGAAAATGTCACATAAACATGGGTCCGGAAATGCTTCCTAAGGGAGCTACGCTCCTTTGCATGGGGCTCCCTGAAGACGGTTTTCCCTCGATATTCTCGAAACCGTTTTCTAGGTGCCCCATGCAAAGGAGCGTAGCTCCCTTAGGAAGCATTTCCGGACCCATATTCATATGACATTTTCTTTCTATTTTTTGGAGTACTATTCGTGGTTTGTTAACATACTTAATTAACACCCTGTATAAAATCATTAATTCCTTAGCATACCCTTTTTTTACAGATTTGTATGTTTCTCTTAACTTTTTCAAAATCCGTGTACGGACCAAAAAGTATTGGAAGCCCTTCAAAAAGGATTAGTAAGAAGCAATGGAATGCAACTGTCTACTTCCAAGGAAATCATATACGAAGTCCCCCTCAAGGGAGCATATTGGGCCCAACCTCATTTTTATCCTTTATGGCACGTTTATATCTTTGTACGCTGAGGATACTGCTTTCATTGTGACAGCTCAAGATAATATTTCGCTCAGTACAAACGCTTGTAGCTCGTGTAACAGTATGGAGAACGATTGTGATACAAATGGTCTAATATTGAATAGTAGTTTTTTTTTCTTCTGTGTCATCGGCATCGACTACTTTGGTCATTAGCCTCGTGTTCTGTGTAGGCTTTGTTACTGTTTCCCGACGCCACTCAGAAACAGCACTGTTAATTAGAAGCCAACAGTGAATACTCAGGTGGAGATTCTCGCTGAGCTTTTTTTTCTATGGATATTTATTTTTGGTTGAAAAAACCAGAAATAAATTTCCGCCTCTAACGAGAATCGAACCCGGGACCTTCCGGTCCCGAGCCCTCGACCCTAACCACTGGGCCAACCCACCCCCCTTGAATAGTAGTAAAACAGAGTTACTTATGTTCAGCATAATAAAAATAGATATTAGCTCACTTGTTAAATGTCGTGACACCACTGCCAAATAACGTGCGTAACCTTAGATACCTGGGTGTATATTTTGATGAAGTACTCTCTTGGACAAAGCAAGTCGATAAAATATCTTCATACGCTGCTGCGTACAGAACCCGCGCTCCTCTGGTGGCTAAAAGCGGACGAGCCTTGTCGTCCCACCAAAGAGTTTACTGCTGTCAGCAGCGTTTCTTTTTGGTTGCCGTTACCTTCGGGTACCAGATGGCGCACCAGCAGAACTTTCTGTCATTTTTTAACAAAAGAGAATTGTCAGAACGACGTGTGGTAAAAATAAAAGACAGTCATGCCGTACCTTGTTTAAAGCTTGTGGTATTATGACCATATATCCACCTTGCATTTTTAATTGCATTGTATGTATCGAAAAAAATATGTCAAATCTAGAACAGAGAGACGCCGAAAAACCGTTGTAGAGTTTTAGGCCTAACTACAATTTGAAACTCTTGTGCACCGTCTAGCACTCACGTCAAAAGGTCCTAATGTAATGATGGTAAAATTATATAACAAGCTGCCTGTAGTGATTTAGACTAATTCTGTGCCATCATTCGTAAAGACTCTTAATAAAATATTTTTAAAGAACCCTTTTTACTCCAGAGAAGGGTATGAATTATGAGTTTCAATATATTGTTGATGTTTGTCTATTGAATGTTTTAGTTCATCATTTGTTGCTTACTTTTTTTTGACTGTATTTCGATACTCTTTGTAGAGTCTTTTGGAAATAAACGTTGTATGTTATGTATGCATGTATGTAAGATATACACTTGTTTAAACTAATAAAAGTAATATTTATTGATATGCACAGATAAATACAGGTCAGAATATATAGTACATTTCATCGGTATACTGCAAAAAGAGATCAAGTCAAAAATCAACGATTTGACGTTTTTGGGACCAAGCGACTACATATCCTCTCCTAGTCACATTTGCACCTGAACATATCCTCTTTTTAAATGGTGAAATGCTGCATAAAGTGTAGGTACTAAAGAAGGTAATTGAGCACCACTATTTTTCACGGTACCTTTCAGAAACGAAATATACCTTAACATCCCCAAATCTTTATTTTTTTGAGCATTATAATATAAAGCTAAAATATATGCTACACCAGCCTGAAAGCTAGCTTCAAGTTGTTCATTGACATTTTTAAATGCTTTGGCAGCGTCATGTAGACTTTGAGTTTTTCTAAATTTGATGCAAATGTCTTTTTACGCTTAAGGACAAGGTTTACATGTCTCATTTTGTGTTTCTACCTTTGAAAGAAGCTACAGCATCAGCCTATATCCTGATATCCTCTTAGTACAGGAAGGATCTGCTATATTTTCAGTGATTGTCCTTTTCCCACAGTTTTAACAAAAAGCGGCAACAACATAAAAAAGCCAAGTTGATTGACTCAGTACTTCCCACACATTACAGTATTACCACTTTATTATTTTCCCATAGAATGAAACTACAGTCTGAAATCCCTTTGCGACCAAATCATCGCCCGACCGACCAAAAAAAGTTTGTTATACCACTAGGCTCTTCTTTCACAGGTCAATGGATAGCCTAGTATGGATACAAAAAGATGAGTTTTATTTCTAAAATTTCCAAAATCCATAAACGTTTTTCATCCCCGCCACGGTAATAATACCACAGTGTCATTTCATTTCATTAAAATCAGTCCAATAGTTTCCACGTTACACAATACAGAACGAGCTAAAGCAATATTCGTATGTATACGTGAGAAAATTTCAAGTCCCTTGATTTCTGTATTAGGCAAGGTAATGTTCGGATGGACCTAAGAAAGTGTGCTATGACGCTAGGTTTTTCTTTCACAGGTTAGTGGACAGCCTATTATGAATACAACAAATTTTCAGTTTTATAACCCCCACTCCCCAACCACCCCAATTTCACCCCCACCACACCACCACACCAGAAAAGTAGAAAATGACCAGGGACCCCTAAAACATCTAAAAACAAAATTTGAGGAATATTTAATTTTTTTGGTTTTTCTGGTAATTGCTCCGCCGCCCATGCAACGATTTTCAAAATTGTAGGATCTTTACCTACTACGATCCCACAGAATATCGCTCCCTTGATTTCTGTATTAGGCAAGGTAATGTTCGGATGGACCTAAGAAAGTGTGCTATGACGCTAGGTTTTTCTTTCACAGGTTAGTGGACAGCCTATTATGAATACAACAAATTTTCAGTTTTATAACCCCCACTCCCCAACCACCCCAATTTCACCCCCACCACACCACCACACCAGAAAAGTAGAAAATGACCAGGGACCCCTAAAACATCTAAAAACAAAATTTGAGGAATATTTAATTTTTTTGGTTTTTCTGGTAATTGCTCCGCCGCCCATGCAACGATTTTCAAAATTGTAGGATCTTTACCTACTACGATCCCACAGAATATCGCTGTCCAAATTTCACAATCCATGTAGCGGTTACTGAGATTACGTGACTAGAAGAACGCGTACAGTTAGACCGACAGACAGACAAACCGGCAGACAAACCAACAGACAGACCGACGGAAATGAGTGACGTGGAGTTTCGTTATAAAACTCCCCAAAAAGTGTATTATCTCGAAATTTTCACGATCTCTGTGGGAAGTAAAAGCGGCGGATATACAGTGTGGGCATAAAAACCAAGTGTATTTGGTTTGAGTAGTACTCGTATATTAGAAAAGGTAGGAGCGCGTGGTTTATTACAATCCATTCCTCGACTCACACCATTTCACCTTCTCACTTACCACTTGCCATCATGGAGCGGTAGACGCTAGAACAACGCGTGGCATATGGCGTGGCATCATGGGCCCATATTTTTTTGGAGAAAATGGGGTCACCACTATAGTAACATCTGAACGCTACAATCATATGGTGAATACCTTTTTCATACTTGAATTGCAAAAAAGGCGTGTGGATATCAAAGATTTGTGGTTCCAGCAAGATGGGGCCACGGCACACACCGCCACAGCATCCATGGCTGTTCTTCGCCACCTTTTTCCAAATCGTTCAATTTTGAGATTTGGTGGCATTTTATGACCTCCTCGGTCTCCCGACTTATCAATTTGTGATTTTTTTCTATGGGGATAACTCAAGTCACGTGTTTAAAGGGTCAAGCCCCGTACGTTAGACGCACAGAAGGAAGCGATTCGCCATGGAGTCTCTCAAAAATCAACAGAGACATGCTGGAAACAGTGGAGTGCAATTTTCGTGAACGGCTGCATCATATGCCAGATGTGATTTTTGCACTTAGATATTTCAAAATGGTTTCTTATCAGCTATGTTCTACTACCAATAATTTTTTTTAAAGTAAAAACTAATAATTTTATGATTATTTCAAAAACACTTAATATATACATAAAACTGCAGTGGTAATACCACTTCCAAAAGTCAGAGATCCCCGAACTTTTAATGATATAAGACCCATTAGTCTTCTGTGTGTTATATCTAAAGTCTTTGAGAAAATCTTGTATTCTCAAATCAATGATTACTTGATTGTGCGTGAAATATATCCTCTAATTCAGTCTGGATTTAGAAAGGATCATAGTACATCTACTGCTTTGGTGAATATTTTGGACGATTTGCTTAAAAGTTGCGATGAGGGTAGACTATCTGCACTTGTACTATTAGATTTTAGCAAAGCTTTCGATTTGGTTGATCATCGTTTGCTCTGTGCCAAGTTAAAGTATTTGAATTTCTCACAATCGGCGCGTGCACTATTAGAAACTTATCTGTTTGATAGGAAACAGTATATTTTGTATGATAATAATAAATCTGATACGTTGTCATTAAAAAAAGGAGTTCCACAAGGGTCCATACTCGGCCCATTACTGTTTTTACTGTATATCTTTGACGTGAGTGAAGCTGCTAAAGGATGTAAAATTCA
The DNA here is from genome assembly GCA_951848785.1 of Callosobruchus maculatus. Classification (NCBI taxonomy): domain Eukaryota; kingdom Metazoa; phylum Arthropoda; class Insecta; order Coleoptera; family Chrysomelidae; genus Callosobruchus; species Callosobruchus maculatus. Next base: position 4,527,109 of record CATOUR010000007.1, read on the forward strand.
ACAATATGCTGATGACACACAGTTATACAGGGTGGCCAATCGGGTGACGATAATAATTTTTTTTTAGATAGCCCGTACCGAGACCTATCCAAAACACCCCCATATATGTGTACCGATTATTGATAGTTTTCGAGTTATGATTTTTTTTTGAAAACTTAGAGATTTTCCAGTTTTTCGAAGAAATCATCAAAAACAAGAATGCTTTTTGGCTTATATTTTTTTCTGCAATTATACTCAGTATTAAGCCTATTTTAATATCCAATAAAGAGAACCTGTACATACGAACAATAATTAAGTACATTTTGGGCCCAAAGTTTGAAATCTCTGTTTTTAGTCAAGAGATCAAAACCTTCAAAATAAAATTAAAAATACTTATGCCTGGTTCTGGAGCTCCAATTTAATCTTAAAAACTCGAAATAATAATGAAAAAATAGCACTTATGGGGGAATTTTGCGCCGTACATGACTGTTAAAGTTAAAAAGGTGATAATTCACGAATTTCCAAAATGATTTAAAATTATTACTATTATTTTACTTTATTATGACAAATTAAAGAAAAAAAAAACTCATAACAATTAATAAACATGATAATCATTGATGTTTTAATCACTTTTAATAAAAAAAAATAATACCTGTGCTTTTTGCTGTGTACTATTGAACTTCTGACATACTGATCGTGAAAATTTTCGATTTTGAGATAATAGGTTTTTTGGGCGTTTTGTAATGTCTACATAACGAAAATCCGCGTCACTCATTTTCGTCGGTCTGTCTGTCGGTCTGCCTGTCGATCTGCCTGTCGGTCTGTCTGTCTGTACGCGTTTTTCTAGCCCCGTAATCTCAGTAACCGCTGCATGGACTATGATGAAATTTGGGCAGCAATATGATGTGGGGTCTTAGTAGGTAATGCTGCTATAATTTTGAAAATCGGTACATGGGCGGCGGAGTAATTAAAACAAAAATTTTAAATATTTCTCAAACTTCGTTTTTAGGCGTTTTAGAGGTTCTTGATCATTTTCTGCGTTTTTTTGGGTGAGGGTGGAATCTGGGTGTTTGGGGGGTGAGGGGTTGAAGAACTGAAAAACTTGTTGTATTCATGATAGGCTGTCTACTGACCTGTCAAGGAAGACCTAGCGAAATAAATCACCTTCTTAGATCCATCCGAACATTGCATTGCCTATTACCGAAAATTAATTAACACAACTGCGCTTCGCCGACATGAGCTCGCAAAAAGCTACTCTGGAAGAAAGGGATGGCGTATGCTACAACATCGCTTCCCAGGTAATTCTGTCTTGAAATTGGAAGTCAGATTATTGTTTATCATTCCTTTCCTTTGTTAACTTTCAATACAACTTAATTTAGCAGAAGTTCAATAGTACATAGCAAAAACACTTCAAAAATCACAATTTGGGTATTAGTTTTTTTATTAAAAGTCATCAAAACATCAATGATTTTCGGGTTTATTAGTTGTTACGAGTTTTTTTTCTCTAATTTGTCATAATAAAGCAAAATAATAGTTTTTTAAATCATTTTGGAAATTCGTGAATTATCACCTTTTTACCTTTAACACTCACGTACGGCGCAAAATGTCCCCATAAGTGCTACTTTTTCATTATTATTTCGAAAGTGCAATGTCTTGCAAAGTTTTTAACATTAGTCTGAAGCTTCAAAACCAGGCATAAGTATTTTTAATCTTATTTTGAAGGTTTTGGTCTCATGACCAAAACCGAGATTTCAAACTTTGGCCCCAAAATGTACTTAATTATTGTTCGGATGTATAGGTTCTCTTTATTGGATATTAAAATAGGCTTAATACTGAGTATAATTGCAGAAAAAAATAAAAGCCAAAAAGCATTCTTGTTTTTGTTTTTGACGATTTCTTGGAAAAACTGGAAAATCTCTAAGTTTTCAAAAAAAAATCATAACTCGAAAACTATCAATAATCGGTACACATACATGGGGGTGTTTTGGGTAGGTCTTGGTACGGGCTATCTAAAAAAAAATTATTATCGTCACCCGATTGGCCACCCTGTATATTAGTTATGATAAGTCAGAAATCTCCATTGCCCAAGAGAAACTTCAAAACTGTATTGATGACATAGTGAAATATTCTGCAGACCATGGTTTAAAATTAAATTCCAGTAAAACTCAAGTTATATTTTTTGGATCACAGCGTAATAACCCTGATCTACAACTCAGAGTGGCAGTAAATGGGTCGAGCATAGAAGCTTCTAGAGAAGTAAAAAATTTGGGAATTTGGATGGATAGTGATTTACGATTTAAAAAGCATGTTAGATGTATAATGCAGAGGGGATACATGGCGTTAAGAAATTTATATCGTAGTAGATCTTTTTTAAACAAAACACTTCGGAAACAGCTCTGTGATAGTTTAGTATTGACTTTTGTAAACTATGGTGATGTGGTATATGGGTCATGCTTGGACCAAGAATCGTGTCGAAAGCTACAAACTCTTCAAAACTCTTGTGTAAGATTTATTTGTGGTATTGATAGAAGAACGCACTGTTCCCCTCATATCTGGCATGCTTAATACACAAAACAATCGAGCTTAAGATACCAAAATATCTTCATGCAAAATTAAGATACAGGTATATGGAACATAGTGCCAATACACGCAATGTTCAACTTCTAAGTATCCCCATGCATAAAACATCCATTTATGAGCGATCGTTTACTTATAATGCTGCTAAACTTTACAATAAAATTCCGACTTCGATAAAACGTACATCGGCTCCCTCTGCTTTTAGGAAAAGGTACAAAAGATATTTGTTGGATGAACAAGCCAGATCTTTAAGACAGTAGATTGTGGAGGTGATTGTGAACTATGTAACTTATTATTTTTTATTTTCTGTTGAGTATTGTTTACATTTCTAGACGTTTATTGTAACATATGATCTAATTTTGATTTTTGTAACATTTAAAGGTCCTCAGTTGAGTAGAACAGCGCTGCTGAACTTCGCTGAGGTTAAAATAAAGACGTTTTATTATTATTATTATTACTTGATTAATATGCCCCACCCTGTATTTGGACAGCTTTTGTAGACTTGGTCTGCTACTGGAAATATTTGCAACACTACCCTTTCAGCTTGACCGGACTAACACACAACGCCATACCCAACTACTGTTGTTGTATTGTGGTTGAGAGGGTGCAGTAAAGCTGGAGACTGGGATTATCTGAGAATTGGGCCTGGTGATAACGGCTTTGGATTAGTTGTTGAAAGTATGGATTCGAATGCGAAGACAAAAGGACTTTAATAGATAAACGCTGCATAGGATATTAGTTACAGAAGGAAACTTCGCTGCTCTGATATTAATTAGAATGGATACATTCTGGAAATTGTCAACATTTGTAGCAAGTAAAATGTAAAATCATTGCGAGAGATACTAACCGATATTTATCTTGATTGGTGAATACGACAAGTGTTATTCGCTAACAGTTTTAGAACCCCCTACTCCCAAACTAGCTGACTTTTTTCTCTCTTCATAAAAAATGTGGAAAGCGATCAAGAACCTCCAAATCGCCGAAAAAGAAAGTTTGAGCTGCTTTTGTATACAGAGTGTCCCACGACGATTAAGACAAGCAATATATCGGAAATGGGCAGCAGTAGCGAATTATAATTTTGTGGCTGTAAATTAGATCAAATATACTATCTTTTCTTATTATTGTGTCACCCAACGAGGTATTTGTTTTTGGTCACGTGACGTCCGATTCAAAATTTGTAATGGGACACGCTGTATATTTGTGACTTTTTGTGTTCCTTCCAATAAAACAATTCCAACAAACTAGCACACTTCTAAAGTGATGAATTCAAGAGCTACAGGTACTTAAACTATGGTTGATTACAACATGTACCCCTACAGTTAAATTACTTTAATACTGTTTCATAATGGTAGTGGTACAGTCCTTTAAGGACACGTAGCTCTTGAACTAAACACTTTAGACCCCAAGTGTGCTAGTTTGTTGGAATTGCTTTGTCGGGAGGAACACAAAAAGTCACAAATATACAGAGCGTCCCAAAAAAAATTTTGAATCGGACGTCACGTGATCAAAAACAAATATAAGAAAAGATACTATATTTGCTCTAATTTACACTCCCAGAATTATAATTTGCTACTACTGCTCAGTGCCGATATATTGCTTGTCTTAATCGTCATGGGACACCCTATACTTAATTTTTTGATTGTAGCTGCGCCGCCACTGACAGGATTTCTAAAAACCATTCGCATTTCCTAGCCTCGCCACGGTAATAATACTGTATCAAAATTTCATTGAAAATAAATTCAATAGTTTCCACGTTACACAATACAGAACATTTAAAGCAATACTCGAATGTATACATCAGAAAGTCCCTTGGCTTCTCTAATAGACGAAACAGTGTTCACATGGACCTAAAGGGTGTATTATACCGCTATGTCTTTATTTCACAGGTCAATGGAGAGCCCATTTATGAATTCAAAAAAACTGTTCAGTTTTGCAGCCTCTCACCCCCATTTACCCCACCCGAAGAAAAGTAGAAAGCAATCAGAGACCTCTAAGTCGCCTAGATGCGAACTTTGAGGAGTACTTGAAATTTATAATTTTTCGCTGCTTATGCACCGATTTGCAAAATTCTAATAGCATTAAATACCATGAAACCATAGCATATAGCTACCTAAATTTCAGCCACAGTCCATGCAGCGGTAACTGAGATTACGAGGCTAAAAAAACGCTAACAACCAGACCGACAGACAGACATACACACAGAAAAATCTGTCGTTCTGTCAAAGACTTACGCTTGGATTCAATGGGACGTTACACTCAGCATTCCTCAAACACAGCGATGTTTTATCCAATGGGAAGTGTATAGTTGGTAACGAATTATATCGTATTCTCGATTCAACTACAAGATGTCATTGGATTCCAATGAATAATTCAATCGCAGCGTGTCGTTGAATCGAATCTGTGTTTGGTAATTGATTCTAAACTACTTTCTTTTCCTTGGACCAACAGATTTTATTGCGAGGGCAGCTGATTGATTCGTTTGGATGTTTAGTTGTGTGATTTTTTATGAAGTTATAAGGATCATGATATAAGAATTAGACATAAGCCTGCACCAGTTGTTGCATTATTACCTGAAATATAACTGTCTGACTAATCTAAATACCTACATTTAAATGTGGGTGTTAGCTCTTCTAAGTCCCAATTTCTCAGTAGGTCCTCCACTCAATATATAACTGTACACATTTAAATCACACAACTGCTGATGCAATACGCAAAACCACGAGATGACACAACACGGCTAACACCGAAACAACACAACGCAACGGAACAACGTCGTCCATGTTGACGGGTTCGCGGCGATATAAAACTGAGATGATCCCCTTGTTCTTTATTTTACCTTGATTGAATAGGGACATCAGTCCCGCCGAATACTGATTATAGTTCAGCGAACGACAAGGGCCATTGAAACAAAATTAATTTTTATCAGATGAATTATCACGAACTGCTGTTGCAGTAATAATTTTTGTACATTGAATAGATTGTATGCTTTGCTTAAATGAAACATAGGGTAAATTTCGAAAACAAAAGGACGCTTTGATTGCATTATATGTCAATACTTGTATTAGAAGGATTCTACACATCGTTAGAACGAATATAAAATTATTTTGAATTTACTGGCGTACCTGTAATTACTTCGATATAAGGATTGAATTCTTTCAATGACATGGATTTGAAACAACTGTAAATATATTTAAAGTGATGGAAAAACATCCAAATACTAACGATTAATTGGAAACATAAAAGCATTTTTTTCTATGTACTGACGAAAATGAGCGACTTGGATTTTCGTTATGTAGATATTACGAAACGCCCAAAAAGCGTATCAGCTGAAAATCTAAAATTTTTGCAACCACAACACTCGACCAATCGGTGTGGGATGTAAAACGTCCATTTCGAACTAGCTACATGACAAGCTGGGTGGAAAGGCAATATGATCGAAGGCCTCCTAAGGTGCTGTTTCTCACCTAAAGGGCAGACAGGAGACATGATTCCATCCCCAGTAATGTGCAGCCATTTGCGTCGAACCGTGTTATAGGCGTCATACGCCAACTAACACCAGATCTATTAGTTTACAAATCACCCTCATTTCCCAAGTGTCCTATGACGCAGATACCGAATTAGGTGCTCCTCAAGGTATGCAAATCAATTGCTTCAATTAGACGCTACCGAGTCCATTGTCAGGCAGGGTGAAGCAAATTTGAAGGAATAGTTGAACTGAACAAGATAAGTTTTCTAAGGACGTATCTTGAATATATTCGCCACACTTTGTTACTTTCTCTCACTTCGAACGTCAGCTTTTAATTAACGTTCTCAGAAATATTCTCTTGTACACTAATTTACTGACTTTATATACATACAGCCTTCGTTGGACCCTTATGTCATTGTATCACTGTTTGGGGTGATACTGAACAGTCTACACACATAAAAATAATTTCTTAGATAGAGCAAAGATGCTTTAATTCAAGTATACCATAACTTCCTAAACGCGCAAAGTTATGCTAATCTTAAAGTGGGAATATGATATCTTTGACCATATAAGTATTAGATTGAGAAAATATCTTCAATGCAAAACTGGGAAATTCTTGATAGTAAGAATACCAAAATCTTAAATCAAGCATATGGTAATCTTGACCGAAGTATTTCATAATCTTGACTGAGGCATTTCACAATCTTAGCTGGGAGCATTTCATACACTTGACGCAAGTAGCTCAACTTTATTCTAAAATTGTGATATTCTTGGATGAGGAATCTAGTAGTATAATTAGTTTGAGCATTCAAACTCTTCTATGAGCATGTAGAAATTTTCCTGGAGAAATAGTTCTGCAAAATTTCTTAAATCACTTTTAATATACTTAGCACTTATCTAGGGACACCTGAGTCAGGTCTTCGCATGCCAATTTTTTTAATAGCTCATTGATGGTTGGATAGATCCAGTGATAAGGAAGCTGATGGGAACTGGGACGCGACTCAAATGGCGGTGGACCAGCACTACCAGCAGATTTGGTCAAATTCGATGACTGATGGTTGACGGTGGTATCACGGATATCACGTGGCAATGGTAATTTATTTAACAGTTTGACTAGATACTATTATGCAGGTATTACGCTACGGCGCTAAAGACGGGCAAACGGGCAACAGGCTGTTGAGTAGAGAGGGTGAAGAGGTTAGAGTTGACTCGTGACACGTTGCGCGCCTGCGCACTCCGACGTTGGTAGACGTCAAATAAATGATTTATTTGAAACAAATATAGGGTCTGCTAGTAAAACAGCGTTCACTTTCAAACCAAGATTATCATATTGTAAATGAAGGTTCGCATTTGCAAGCTGTCTATATTCTTGATAGAAGTAAACTGGACACCGCTGGAAAAAATGATAATCTTGATATAAAATTATGAAATATTTGTTATTATATTATTATAGCCTTGATTGCAAAGAAAATTATATTTTCTTTCGGAGCATATTTCTTTAAAATAAGTATATACATCAAAAATATATTATTCTTGATACACATTTTCTACAATTTTCTCATCAAATATTCTTTCTTAGAGTGAGAACCGATATTCTTGTTGTATGTATTTACAAGAATATCACCATTCTTGACTTGAGAATTTCTTTTTATGTGTGTACAACCAACCCTGAATATGATGCTTAAAATTATATCAAAATAGGAAGACTGTATTCTACGGGTCTTCTTAATCAAGAAACTAAAGCAGTCATTCACAATGCCAAAAAGAACCCGTCAATGTGCAATCAGCACAATAATAGAATATTCCAACATGGCGATAATAACTTCTTCGACCTCAGGATCATCGATCTTTTAACGATTATTAATACTCCGTCCTCCATTTCGATCCATGTCATCTGTCATGAGTGATTGACAAATGACAAGTGTCATTGTTTCTGAATGTCATTCATTTCAAAACGACATTTCCACGTGGTTTATTCAAAAAAGAAATAATCGATTTTACTACAGATACCTGATTTTAATGTGTTTTAAATGTTTAAAGTCCCTTGTATTACTTTTCCAATGTTTTGTGACAACGATTTTGTGTTTTACGCAAATTGTGCTATTATTGTGGAGACTCTCCCATTCAACATCATTTCGCATCAATCTCATTAACTTTTGTAAGTATTTAACACCCCTTTTTGCGATTGTAACTCATGCTCAAAATTCTATTGTAGCCCTGAAGATGGAATCATAAGTTTCCGAAAGCTTGAAATAAAGTTAGAAGAGACCATTTTTGCGTTTATTTGCCGCATTCCCAATTATTAACCGTTTATTAGCTATCGTTATATATAGTTATAGTCATTTTTTTTTTCATATAACTATTGTAGAAAGCCCTGAAAATGGCAACAAATATTACCGAAAGCTTGGCAGTTAACACCAGAGTCTTCTTTATGCCGTGACCCACAGTTTCTTTTCAAAATTTTGACCACACACACCTAGATCTTCTTATCTTAAATAAAAGTATATTATACCGCCCATCGAACTAACGTTTCCATACTGGATGAGCTCGGTAATCCAAAGAAACTATCCTCCATTATGTCGACGAGAATGCTTACGTTCTTAGGACAAATACACAGAAGCGATAATATAAAGAAACTTGTAGTTCAGGGCCATGCCCCGAGTGGACGGCGCCGTGGTCGTTCCCCTACATGCTGGGTGGATACGACGAAATAGTTGCTTGATATGAGTATCAAGAGTGCCACTGAACTGACAGTAAATCGCGAACGATGGCGAGCTACAGTTCTCAAAACTATTGATAATATTCGTGTCGGCAATACTCGCATCATCATAGTCACAATGTCTTAACAGACATGTCGTGAACCCGTAAAATGCATTAAGTCGGAGCTAGAGTATTGCCGACACGAATATTATCAATAGTTTTGAGAACTGTAGCTCGCTATCGTTCGCGATTTACTGTCAGTTCAGTGGCGCTTTTGATACTCATATCTAGCAACTGTTTCGTCGTATCCACCCAGCGTGTAGGGGAACGACCACGGCGCCGCCCACTCGGAGCGCGACCCTGAACTACAAGTTTCTCCATATTATCGCGTTTGTGAATATGTCCGGAGAATGTAAGCATTATCATCGACACAATGGAGGATAGCCTCTTTGGATTACCGAGACCATCCAGTATGGAAACATTAGCTCGATGGGCTATATAAGGAATTCTCAGCATTCTTATTTACTTATTATTATCATCACCCCAACCAACAATGTGGTCATCTAGAAATGTGATATGCAAATTTTGAGAACGTATCGCCGTGACTTTGATCCTTGGGTTGTCGTTTGAGATGGATGTGCCGATTTTCTGTAAACAATGAGAGAATTAAAATGAGGCGGTGTCTTTGAATCCATGCTGGACCGAACGCCGCTAGGCTTTCGCAGCATAACAAGGTTATTTCATTTATTTATTCGACTATACGCTTGCTTTCTTTGCTTCACACAAAACTTCAAGATACCCAAACACCGACACGATTCCTGCCAAGTCTCGCTCCCCAAGTTGCGCTGTATTTTGAGAATACCTCTTTTTGTTATCCACTTTTCGATTCATCATAGTCACAATGTCTTAACAGACATGTTGTGAACTCGTAAAATGCATTAAGTCGGAGCTAGAGTATTGCCGACAAGAATATTATCAATAGTTTTGAGAACTGTAGCTCGTCATCTTTCGCGATTTACTGTCAGTTCAGTGGCGCTCTTGATACTCATATCCAGCAACTGTTTCGTCGCACCCACCCAGCGTGTAGGCCACGGCGCCGCCCACTCGGGGCGTGACCTTGAACTACAACTTTCTCCATATTATCGCTTCTGTGAATATGTCCGAAGACTGTAAGCATTCTCGTCGACACAATGGAGGTCTCTTTGGATTACCGAGCTCATCCAGTATGGAAACATTAGGTCGATGGGCGGTATAAGGAACTCTCAGCATTCTCCTCCACGTCCACATTTCAAAAGCATCTATGCGAGCTCGATCTGCTTTTTTAACAGTCCAAGTTTCCGAGGCATACAAAAATATGGAGAACACAACAGACTGAACCAGTGACATTTTGATAGCTTTAGTGATGTTATGGTCACGCCATATTTTAGTAAGCTTTGTCATGGCCATCCATGCCTGTTGAATGCGCTATCGAATCTCATTCTCACAGCTACCTGAATTGTCGATCAAGGAGCCGAGGTACACAAAACCTTGAACTACCTCACAACGGCCTATTGACTTTATTTCTCGATGATTGTCATGCTCTCTATCTACGATAATAACTTTGGTCTTGTTGTAGTTAATACGAAGACCATATGCTGCACTGTGTTGCTCTAAAACGTTCAATAGAGCTACTAGTTCTTCCTGAGAAGCAGTAATATGGGTTGTATCGTCAGCAAATCTTGAGTTAGATATTTTGCTTCAGCCAATAGTTATACCGCCATTCCAGTTGTCCAATACCTGTCTCATCACAAATTCAGAGTAAATGTTAAATAACATCGGAGATAATCCGCATCCTCGCGATGTTATATATGCTTCGTCCACGAAAAAGTCCACGAACATATATTTATTCCTGTACCAGCACACATTCAAGAAAACTGTTTACTGATAGAGCTACAATTAAGGTAGCTCCCTCAAATCATAATACTAACAATCTAATATCGATTGTCTCCCAATAGGATGCAAGCACGGTCGATTTATCACACGCATCTCAAATCGACTCTGAATAAGTAAAGCACTTCTGCACCCTCACGGGAAGTGAGAACCGCAGAAAAATCTGAACAGGATATTCCCAGCGAGACTACAAATCATCTATAGGGTCTGGCGCGTGTAAAGGGGAGAGTCCCTTTCCGCCATGAACGCAACTGTGTTTGTTTAGGATACACCCGGAAGTGATGCCTTTCACTATGTACTAGTATCGGCAGATGTTGTGGAGGGCGTCGAGCAAATAAAGATGTCAGATTCAGAAAATTACGCTACAGAGGTCCACGAAATCGTGGCACTAATTTTGGATAATACGGATGTTTTACTTCCCACACTGATCGGTGTGGGGAGTATTGTGATCGCGAAAATGTTCGATTTTGAGGTAATACACTTTTTGGGCATTTTTTCTACAGAACGAAAATCCACGTCACTCATTTCCGTCGGTCTGTCTGTATGAGTCCTTCTTGCCACGTAATCTCAGTAACCGCTACGTGGATTGTGATGAAATTTGGACGGCGATATGCTGTGGGATCGTGGTAGGTAATGCTCCTATAAATTTTAAAATCGGTACAGAGGCGGCGGAGTATTCAGTAAAAAAACAAAAATTTTAAATATTCCTCGAACTTTGTTTTTAGGCGTTTTAGGGGTCCCTGATCATTTTCTACCTTTTTTGGATGGGGGTGAAATTGGGGTGGTTGGGGGGTGGGGGGTTTTAAAACTAAAAAACTTGTTGTATTCATAATAGGCTGTTCACTAACGTATGAAACAAAGACCTAGCGTCATAATAGCCATGCTTATTACAGAAACCAAGGGACTTTTTTGAGTATTGCTTCTGATCGTTCTGTATTGTGTAACTAGGAAACTATTCGATTGATTTTAATGAAATATTTATACAGTATTATTACCGCTGCAAGAACGGAAAAGGTTTTTGATTTTTAGAAATCGTGTCAGTGGCGGCACAGCAATAATAAAAAAAACTAAAAACATAAAAACAGCTCAAACTTCGTTTTTAGGCGTTTTAGGGATTCCTGATCATTTTCTACTGTTCAATTTCTTTTTATTAATAATAGGCTGTCCGTTGATCTACGAAACGAAGACCGAGCGTCACAGTAGACTTCTTTAGGTTCATTTGGACATTGTCTTGCCTATTATAGTAACCAAAGGACTTAAAATTTTCTGTCGTAAACATACGAATATTGTTTTAGCTCGTTCTGTATTGTATAACGTGGAAACTATGGATATTTTAATAATACTGTGGTATTATTACCGAGGCGAGGATGGAAGACGTGTATGGATTTATTTTAGAAATCGTGCCAGTGGCGGCGCAGCAATAATAAAAAACAAAAAATATAGAAACACCTCAAACTTCGTTTTTAGGCGCTTTGGGTGTTTTGTGATCATTTTGTACTTTCTTTGGGTGGGGGTGAAATTGGGGTAGTTGGAGGGTGGGTGGTCATAAAGCTCATTGTTTGTATTCATAATAGGGTGTCCATTGACCTGTGAAAGGAATACCTAGCGGCATAACACACTTTTTTTTGGTCAGGCGGGCGATGGTTTGGTTATAACAGGATCTCAGACTATAGCGGGTGGAAATTTCATTTTCATTCCTTGAAATCCTGGCCAACTGAGGAGTCGTACTTCAGTGAGAAAGAGAGCTGTCGTGCAAATAGGGGTGGCAGATTCACACTCACCCATCAGCCGGCTAGATCTCTCTGATTATATCAGTGGTGTGTTCGTCTGCTTCGAGATAAAACGTATTTTCAAAGCTACGAAGTGAATTTATTCTAGTCGATACATTTTGAAATTACCCATATTTTTATTGAGGTACGTGCTGTGTTTATCTGCTGATGTTTAAAGTGGTAAATAAATTGATAGTTATATAGTTTAAAGTGTGGTAGTTTTTTATCTGTAAAATCTAAGAATTTTTCTATATGAAACATTTAATGGCAGAGGTACACGTGCGGGAGACTTGAACCATGGTGGGTGAGGGAGAGATGATCAGTGGTTCAAGTCTCCCCCAAACATCCATAAAATGTGGGATTGGCAGAAGTACCTTGAGGGGGTATAGATTGAATGAGGGAAAGCTAAAAAAACGAACAAAACAACAGCCAGTACAAACAGTCGTAGATTTTCGATACTAATGAAGAAAAGCTACTTGTTGAATACTCAATAATATGCAGCAAAATGTATTATGGCCTAACTAGAAAGCAAAACATGCAACTGGCATTCGATTTCACAAAACTGAATTTAAAGGAAATTGCTCAAAGTTGTATTCCAAAGAAATCTGGAAGTGTCGTCGTCTCAACAGGTACCTGAAAATGTGGAGACTGCTCCATTTTATGTGAAAATACCAAAAGAATTCTTGGAGAGTCTGAAAATACAAGCTCATATCCTAAGGCGCCTCCAAGAAAAATGCCTCGACGAGGTCGTCAGCCAGGTAAGACAAAAATTTAAAAAATGACACCAGAAAAAGGAAACTACGATATGGGTTGCCTAACGGAAATAGGTACTAACAAAGTCCAACCCCAGTGATGAGGAGGAAAATACTCAGAACGATGATTTAACAAAAACGCAAAAGCTCGATAGTGTTAAAGGAACAGTTGTTGAACAAAGTGACAATAGAAAGGTAATTGCAGATAACCAAGAAGCAAAAGGGAATCGGAAAGCTACAGTAAAAAAGATAAGAAAGAAGAAAGTAACAAATATTGTGCATAAGAAGGCTAGGAGAAGGCAAAACGTTCAAAATAATGATGGCAACGAAACGGAATGCGAAGATGATATCTCATATATACCTTTAAGTTCCTTGATATGCTCTAAGAAATTGTTGTCATGATTTCAGCAAAAAGTGGTTCAAGTCTCCCGGACTTCCCCTAGTATTCAACTCTCGGTAATGATAATAACTAATTATAGCAAACTTCCACTTCGTGAGTTATTACAATCATTGCCGCTCATTTAGCAATATACTATTATCCATCAGATAACTTTTAACTTTAAACCGGCCCTAATTCATAGGCTGGTAGCCTCTAGTGTATGCCGTTTAGGTGTTAATTAGAAAATTCTGGCTTTCACTGTTCTATACGCCAACGAAACCACGTGTAAAAAATGTAAAAACCACGAATGCTCTTTCGGTATAGCTGCGCTTTTACTAACATAATTAACAACAAGCCCTTACTTAAAAAATACGAATCGTGGCACAAACATAAAAGCGGCAAATAAGTGTATGCAGTTGCATTTATTTTCTGTAGTGTCACATACCGCATATTGCGTTTTCTCTTTCAGATTTATTCTACATGATTAAAGTATACACCGCATGTCCAACTGTTTTTATATTTGCACGCTCTTATACAACATACCGTAGCAGCATGGGACGTTTGTTTAATAATAACTCTATTGTGAGAGAGGTTCAGCGTCTAGAAAGGTCACATGGGTGTATTAAAATGACTGAGTCTAGACAAGGTTGTGCATAGGGCTAGGGATTTTTGATTGAGTATTATTTGTTATGTAAAAATCCATTAAAAGATAATAGAGTATATCAATTCAAATTTGCATCTTTTGGTTTGTTTCCATTTCTGAATCTCATAATTTTTTTAAACAGATTTTACCGAAGAACATGGAACTAGTACATCTCTAGGAGATTGTAGGTGCCAGACTGAGGGAATTGTATCTACTTAGCACTCTAGTGCGCAGTCAGCCATCCTTTCAAAAATTTGAGAAGCAAGAAGCTTCAAGTGACACATTTTTTTATAGTGTCTTTAGGACCGGTTTCTCAATGTCCAGTCAAATATTTATCTGCAAGATAACAGTAACTGTTAGATAAATTGTTTAAACAATTGAAGGCTAAGCTTACGAAATCACGTAAATCTTATCTGACAGTTGCATCCATAGCAACGCTATCTGGCAGATACCTATCTGACACTTTAACTGGACATTGAGAAACCGGGTCGTATTCATAGTCGATACTTAACAGTTCCTTAATACTTGAGGGTCTCTTTCGTTGCAGTCAAAACGATTTTGAAGGTTAATTTTGGAGTACGGTGTTGTCAGTTTCTGTCACACCCGGAAAAATGTCTGGCACAAAATATAAAATACTGGCACAAAACAAAAAGAGATAACATCAGAAAGCATCAAAACGCGTAGCCGTAGGCATAACAAATTGGCCTATATTTAAAATACGACAACGTCGCTAAATATTTGCCTGCCGTCTCGTAGATGTTGTCTAGGAAACAGATACACCAGGAAGGTCACTCTTGGGAGTCCCTTAAGTATCCCTATTATTTTAAGGGAACCTCATGTATATAAAACATCAAAATGCGTAGACATAGACATAACAAATTGACTTATGTTTGAAATACGGCAACGTCGCCAAATATTTGCCTGCCGTCTCGTAAATGTTGTCTAGGTAACAGATACACAAGGAAGGCCACACTTGAGGGCCCCTTAAGCATTCTTTGACTATTACTTAAGGGAATCTTAAAGGCCCGATCAAACAGAGGGCGCTCTAGAACGTGGCGTTCCGGCGTTCTAGTATGCCCTTTGTTTGACCGGGCCTTGAGTTCATCTATGTTTGAATCACTAGACATCTTGACAAACATTGGCGTAACGCTCCTGCTCAATGAAAGAGGTAATAGATAGACACATACGGATTACGACTGTGGGCAATTAACCCTTACACCCTAACCAACATGCCTATACGGTGATATGCCTGAACGGAACGTAAGTATCCAACACCGTAAACCGTCTTCCAATCAGAAATAGGGGAAGTCCGGGAGATTTGAACCATGTTTTCCTAAAATCATAATAAATTTGCTTAGGTGCAGGTTAGTGTTAAATTTTGGATGTTGTTGGTTTAATCCATTATTAAGGCGTAAACCTGTACTATCACCAATCCCATAAAATAAAAACCTACACAAATATGACGCATTTCATAACCAATCAATATATGAGTCAAGTCTCCCTATCATAAGGGATACTTGAACCGGGTACTGGGGAGAGTTGGCCATAATTATTTGGACAGGAATATATACAGTTTCAAGCTCTGAATCTTGAATTTATTCAATGGCAATATACAGGTGAATAAATGTAGCATGACATAACTTAAAATAAACAATTTCTTGGAGCATATGCAGGAAGCTAAAGGCTTGTTCCATATTCAAATCATTTCTTCCGATTGACGGACAAGACAGTACCGACAGCTGTTTATTTCAAGGTTTTCTCGCAAGTCTTCAACGCTAGAACTGTCAGAATATCTATCAATATCAATTTATGTTTCGCTGCTATCATTATTTTGGACCTTTTTCCCTCTCCTGGCCTTATGAACAATATTTGCTACTTTCTTCATTCTTTCTTCTTTCTAGCTTCCAGATTTCTGTTTTGCCTCTGTGTTATCTTCAGTTACCTTTTCATTGTCACTTTGCTCACCTTTGATGCAATTTTCTGATTATATTCCTGTACATCTGCCTTTTTACTGGCTACCACATTTAGACATTCTTGGCTCATTACAATTTCTATATATTTTGTGGCTCGCGCACTATTTTTAAATTTGTAAATAGTGAACGTTTTCCTTACTGAAGCTAGTGGAACAAGATAAGCTACTAGTTTCAGGACATCTTAAACTTTATATAAAAATTTCTTGAAAGGAAGTCAAGACAGTCGTTCCCGGCAGTGTTATTATTTGCATTTATCATTTCTTTTTCAGAGACCTCTGTTTCGCTTATATTTAGCTTCTCTAGGCTTATAATGGAATGACATTATGCAAGATGCAATAAATGAAAATATCAGAAAGCACACTTGATCCACTGATCATCTCTCCTGCACCCGCCATGGTTCAAGTCTCCCGCACGTGTACCTTTGCTATTCAATGTTTTACATAGAAAAACCCTTACAGCTAACACATAATAAAACTACCGTAGATTAAACTAAAATTACCATTCTAAATATTAGCACATAAATACATTACGTGTCTCAGTGAAAATGTAAGTAATCTCAAAATTTCTCAGATTAAAATAAATCACTTCGTAGCGATAAAAACACGTTTTAGCTCAACGGAGATGGGCAAGTCACTAAAATAATAAAAGAGCCGTATACATGTGATTGGTCATCTAAAACCCACCAATGACGATTTTGATACTGCTCTAGCGCGAAATTTATGTTGCATTTTACAAGCCGGTTCAGCTCTCCCCCTTGGGCAAGTCTCCCGGTTTTCCCCTAGTCTCAATTTTGGAATACGACAGAATATGCATAGATAGAGGGTACAGAGCCTATGTAAACACAGTCAGTCGGGCGACTCTGATGGTCTTGAAAAGTAACCACTATACTTCAAAAATAGTGTAAGACTGCCATAATTCCCTAAATACTCTGGCAAAGACCTATAACGTTACATTATTTTGGGTGCCTAGTCACACAGGAGTAGGTGCCAATGAAAGGACCAACAGGTGTGTCAAGCAGGGTTCAGAACTCGCTATCATCGGGCTAGGACGAGCATGTGGTATATCATGCAACATGGTATGGACAGCTGTCACCAGATGGTTATCAAATGAGCACCAGAAGTGCTGAAACAGAGTCGTAGAGAATATTCAGTCTAAGAGGATGCTGAAGGACCCTCATGTTCTAATACCGCAGACGCTCTTAGATCGAGCAGGATGTTCAGTACACACCTGCAAAAGCTGGATATTGATGTAGCAAATCCATTATACAGTTATGTGAACAAGCCGAGGAAACAGCTAAGCACGTTATTTTTGACTGTACAGTCCTGAGTGAAAGCAGGAACTCCTATCTCATGTATGCCATCAGGGAAGTCAGGTGAGCATAATCTCAAACACTTCACAAGGAACTTAGGATGAGACTCCGTTTGATCCCGTTAATCAGGGATGCACAATAAGCCTTGAGGCTCAGCTGCAACTATTAGGTAAACTGAGCCCTAACGCCATCGCTACTAAAAAAAACGTGGGCATAAGTTTATGCGGTATGCCGTATCAAAGTTTACGGAATACATATAAGTTGGATCACTCTCCGTCGGCACTTTGAAGAACTCACATCAAAGCGATGCCGCGGTCGCACGCGCCAGTTAGTTGTTGCGTTGGTTTTTGCTCAAGTACGAGGGTCTTTTAGCGGAGACTTGATAGCGCCTGGTTTTTACGTATATACGAGGGTCATTGAAAGACTAGGTATTGTCAGCGATTTAGACATACAAATACAAACATAACATTTATTTTGCTAATACACTAATGAATCTCAAATGATTTCACATATTGTAGCTATTTCGTAGATAAGTAAAAATTGGTGCCGTAGTATTTTTACCCTAATTTTTTGTTTATTTGGCTTATGTTTGAGACCACAGCTTAAAAAATTTATGGCAACTCATGTATGTACAATTTTAAAAGGTAATCATGTGGAAATGCTTTACATGGATGTGAATTGTTTTCGACATTTTGCTTTTCAGTGTCATTCTAATTGCTACTGTACAAATTAAATTTTTAAAGTTATCAATAAAAATATTTCCGAGCTCTAAAATATAATTTGATATGTCCCTGGGAGGTATGGTAAGACCACCGAATGAATATTTTGTCTCACTATACGCTTTTAGCGTGATACAACCCCTTAAGTACCTGTAGGTCTTGAATTAATCACTTTAGACCCCAAGTGTGTTAGTTTGTTGGAATTGTTTTATCGGGAGGAACACAGAAAGGCACAAATGTACAGGGTGTCCCGTTAATAATTTTGAATCGAATGTCACGTGACCAAAATCAAATACCACATTGGGTAGTACAATGACAAAAAAAGACACAACATCTGCTCTAATTTAAATCCCCAAAACTATAATTCTCTACTACTGCCCAGTTCTGACATATTGCTTGTCTTAATCGTGGTGGAACACCCTGTATTTATATCCTTTACATTTCAAGGTTTACCACAAAATAAGCATCTGGTTGTAATTTTCCATCTGTTAATAAATGTAATTGATAAAATCAAACTTCTAAAAATATTATCCATCTCCTGCAAACAAATCCGAGATAACAAAATCTGATATTTTTGAGACACTGTATACACTTCGCGTTAAACACGTTCAACCTCTACTTTGCGCCGCCCCGTATCTCCCGGCTGACGTCGGTACACTGCTTTCGGTGTACCGGGAGACGGAGCAAGGGGCAGGTCGTTTTGTTATTTTTGCGGAGTGATCCAACTTATATGTATTCCGTAAACTTTGACCGTACTAACCAATCCAACTCCTCATAGACCTGTAGCGTGAAGTATCTGAGCTAAGTCAACAAAAATTTTATGCAGAACAGAAACGTACAAAATGTACAGTCTGAAGACAGCTTAAGGCCCTAATATCAAGATATTCCGCAAGTTATGACTCCCCATCTTTGTAACGAACGTAATAATCCTAATAGTCTCATTACCACGAAAAGACTGCGTTTTTCTTCGACGGTGGCAGCTGGCACAATGTAATGGAATAAAATTCATCTCATTACTCGACACGTGATGTGCCATTTCTCTTAGCCGTGCTATAAAATGGACGCTTCAGACCAGTTAAATGAATTTGCCGTATTCATTTTTTTATTTTTATACACGGGGCTTTTATCTCTATTCCTTTTGAAAAGGAAGGTATACAGAATACGCCGCAGAGCTGGAGTCTTTCCGCAGTAGATAAGGCTGAAACTCATAAGGCGTTAAAAAAGCGCAGATGGTTAGGTCAGTCGAAGAGCGAGTGAATTCAAGAGAGATTTTAAAAGCTGTTTATATTAATATTACTTTCAGCTCTATTGCAAGCTATAAAAAGGTAACCCTGCTGTGGGTACCCGGACACAATAGTATACCGGGTAATGAGAGAGCGGACCAATTAGCTAGGATAGGGGCCGACAGCCCCCGCATGAGCCCACAACAAATGCTTGGAATTAGCAGGCGCCAGACCAATGCAGCCCTGGACAACTGGGGCTATAAGGAACTGGCGAAAGCCTGGTTAGAGAGAGAGGACTGCAGTCAAACAAAATGGTTTATATAGTGGGCCCTGATAATGGCCGGACGCTATGGCTTCCGAATAGAGGCAGAGGGACGCTCAACTTTCTGGGTGCTGGTTCTCACTGACCATTGCCGGTTTACTAGATTCTTGTCACTCATGAGGGTGGTAGGAGACCCCATTTGCTCAAAATGCTGGGAGGAGGATGAGACAGCGTTCCACTTCCTAGGCAGATGTGGAGTGTATCGCAATCTTAGGGTGCAGATATTCGGCACGACGCCACGGAGTTCGGGGAGGAGTCACTATATTCAGTTATTCAGCGAGATAGTCGGACATACTGACTTTCGTCAGGAGGTCTGTTAGGTTCGACAAGGAGCTTTATATAGAATGTATATTTGTTTTATTCAGTTTCAATAGTTAAATCGAGAAAGTTAATGGATTCATTAGCTCTGGTCTCAAAAGTAAATTTGATGGAAGGACGTAGGTCGGTTATTTTATTGACTGAGTTGTTTAGTTGTCTATGAGTATTGTGTAACCTGAAAATATTGAATTGACTTCAAAGAAATTTTGACAATTTTATTACAGTCGCGGTGTTGGAAAACGCGTATGGCTTTTATAAATCGTGTGTGGCAGCAGTGATAATCAAAACATTAAAAATATAAAAGTAAGCACAATCTTCGTTTTTGGGCGATTTGTAGGTTCCTCATCATTTTCCAAATTTTACTTTCCCTACGGATAGAGGAGCGTTGTGTAATTGTAATTCGCTTCTTGGACGTTTTATGATATCTACAAAACGAACATCCGCGTTACTCTTTTCCGTCGGTCTGTCTGTCGGCCTGACTATCTATTGGAATACTCATGTGTACTTGTCAGGAAACTATATGGTCTGGCAACTGGACCGCTCCAGAATTACAATAGCTCTCCAACTTGAGTCTGATGGTTTTGAACCTGCACTTAAATGGGCAGAAATTTGGGCGACCCAGACACCCGAAGAAGTGAACAGTATTCTAACTGTTTGTCAATAACCCCCCGGTTTTGAGCTTCACTAAAATGAATGGTTAGTGCTGATACGCTGTTTAAATTAATGAACAAGCGTGAACCGTTACAATGCGACTGTGGAGCGAAACGTCAAACTATTAGTCATATAGTCCAAGAATGTGGTCGTATAGCATATCCAGGCAACAACAAGGACGTCCTCCAAGCCAAACCATCAGCCCTAGAATTGATAATGGATTTTTAGGCTCTATATTAACCTATATAGCCTAGTTACTATATCAATCGCAAAAAACAAAAAAAAAAACAAAAAAATTTAAAAAAAACCAAAAGCAGTTTTATTTTGTTATGATATTTTCCATTATATGTATCATAATCATAGGCAAGATAAATGTCCATCTATTGGCGTTACTTTTAGATAAGTAGTCTCAGCAACCGCTGATTGGATGATGACGAAATTTGGGTAGTGTTATATACTATAGGGTCATAGTGGGTAACACTGCTATAATTTTGATAATCGGTGCAATGGCGGCGGAGAAATTGGTGAAAAACAAAAAATGCTTCTTTTTACGACTCTCTTATGGGCCTGGATACACACATTTATACATGAGCATTTGCTATGTAAAGCACGGACTCACAATTTCTCGCATAACTCACTCTATTTTCAAACTACATATATAATATTTCAGAAGCCGATAGCTAAGACCTTAATGAATGACAGCTATTTTCGATTTTCTCAAAAAAGTTTTTTAATGTGCGAAAAACTCGCAATGCAAAATCATACATTCCATAAATGCCTGTAATTTAACAACCAAACAGGATATCAAAAAAATGCTAAATAGTTGCACAAGCGCAAGCTTTATTCTTCGATTTGCTCTTTGAGTCATTACTGTAAGTTTAAAGGTAACGTCAGAAGCTTGGAAATGCGAAATTCATATTTATGGTGACCTTTGGACCTTTTGACCTTACCTTTGGATTTTTGGACTTATCTCCCCTCATCTTACACACACACTGGAGAAAGGGAACAGGCGGCCACGCCTCCTCGCTAACACGGGAATACGTCTTTTCGTGGATTCTCAATTTCGCCCGCTAAACCCTACACCCTTAAGGCGGCTCCTACGGAGAGCATAAATGGTCATTTTCAAGTGATTTCATCCCAATTCCTGACGCTCTAGTTTTTAATATTTTTGCATGAAATGTTTACATGAAGTTTAAAAGGAAATTGCACAGGGGGCTATCGAAGCATTTTTTGAAAAAAATTGATTGAACATGAATTATGAGCGCTTGAAGCTGTCTATTTTCTTCGTCAACTTTGTAATTTTTTTAAGAAAAGCCATGAAGCAAAAATGAAAAGGTGCTTCGATATCACTCTGGGAAATTTCCTTCTAAACATCATGTGAAAATTTCATGTAAAAATTTTTTAAAATGAAGCGTCAGGAATTGGGATAAAAAACATCTGCAAATCGCCTTCCTCTTCAATTTTACAAATTTCGGGCGACGCGCTAACATGACTGTTTCCATTTCTTTCTAATGCAGCGCGCACCTGTTTATTTATCACGCCCATCGTCGGTTCCTTTTCAGCTTCCTGCATCTTCCGGAAAAACTATTCTGGATTGCAGGAGCAGCGTTAGGTCACGTGACACTTTGCACTAGAATTAACAAACAGTTGTTAATGAAAAAACATGCAACCTTGTAGCTGCAGAGCCAGCTACGCATCCTTTGCAGCACTGTCCAATAAATCTAACGACACTCTACCGCGGCCTCCCGACAAATAACTACCCTGATGATGAAGCCAAGCAGCGCTCACAGCCGATGATAAAAACAAGATGCAAATGTGCATTAGGGAAATCCGAATGGGAAAACAACGGTTTACAACGCGGAGGCAACCGCCGCGTGTCGCCGTCCGCTTTTTGTACACACACCCCCGGATTCATTTCCATTCCAGGCCCGGGGCTGAAAAAACCACCGCCACAGCCAGCGTTACGCTTCGTGGCAAATGGACCACAGCAACAGAAGGAGGGTGCTTTTCTATCTTCGAGGGTGACGAAATTGCATTGCCTGTGATGAATTGCCTCTTCCGTTTGCTATACAGGGTTGGGATAAAGTATGGAACCAAGCAAATAACTTTGGAACGGAAAGAGTGATATTGCTGAAAATTTTCAGGCAAGTGTAGTAACGTCTAGTGCATCCGAAGACATTATGTTCGCTATTAATGTACTTCCGGTTTAACCGGAAGTACCGTCAACTTTTTTAATTTAAATGGGACACCCTGTATATTTTTGCACATTTTAATTTATCTTTTTTTTCCGAATACGTCCATAGTGGGTTTAGCATTAATTTCTGTAAAAACGGGAAAGATATAGCTTCTTTATCACTTCTGGCGTTTAAAATGCCGGTCATTCAAAGTCGATTTTGGCGATCGCGTGAGAACTCACAAAGTGTGTCAACTTTTAATGATTTACGTCCCGACAGGGATCCTATAACACGTTTGACGGTGACTAAAAACAAAAATATAAAAAAAATTACCTCAAACGGGAAGACCGCAGACCGCCACGGACGAATTTCTGAGACAAATTTTTTAAGAAACAAATACTAAACCCACTATGGACGTATTCGGAAAAAAATTATGAATCAAAATCTGCAAAAATATACAGGGTGTCCCATTTAAGTTAAAAAAGTTGACGGTACTTCCGGTTAAACCGGAAGTACATTAATAACTAACATAATGTCTTTGGATGCACTAGACGTCACTACACTTGCTTGCAAATTTTCAGCAATATCACTCTTTCCGTTCCAAAGTTATTTGCTTGGTTCCATACTTTATCCCAACCCTGTATAAGGGTTCTTTGATGTGACCTTACCGGTTGTTTCTTGGTTATTCTTCGCTGTAGTTGAACGGTGAAATAAAACTCAAATTTGCTTTTCTTAGGACATTTCGTCTAGGTAAATAAACATCATACAAAGATACAAACAATATAAGCGGATTTTATGTATGGAAAATGATATTGTCGAGGTGTCTTCCATTTCGGTCGAAACACTCTTGAAAAGCTGTTCATGTGGTTAAAAGCTGCTCAACACATCTCTGGTGGAATACCATTAATTTCTTTCCGTATTTTTTGTTTTAATCAGGCGACAGTCTTAGGTTTATTCACAAGACTTTACTCCCCACAAAAAAATGTCCAATAGGGTGAGATCGGGAGACCTAGCTGGCCAGTTTATGTCTCCCCAGCGAGAAATGACTTTTTCCCGGAATAACTCTTGAACGACCTCTATAGACGCGGCTTGGGCCGTATGTGCGGTGGCCCCATCTTGCTGAAACCATGTGTCCCTATCAAAGCCATCGAATTCTTGGAGATGAAGTACCAAAAACTCCCGAGGCATAGCACAACAACGCTCACTATTTACAGTCTGGGCTACGCCGCGTCGATTCTCAAAAGGGTACGGTCCGATAATGCCTGAAGCCGACATCGCACATCACACAGTTACTTTTGGGCTATGTAGGGGCTTTTTGTGTTTTTGCCTTGGATTCCCTGGCGCCCAATAGCAAAAATTTTGCTTATTAACTGCGCCTGACAGGTGAAAATCGGCCTCGTCACTGAACCGAATATTGTTAAGGATCTAGGGTATAGCGCGCGAAATCGAGAATCCAAGAAAGGACGTATTCCCGTGTTGGCGAGGAGGCGTGGCCACCTGTTCTCTTTCTCCAGTGTGTGTCTAAGATGAGGGCAGGCCAAAAGGTCACTATAAAAATGAATTTCGCATTTCCAAGCCCCTGAAGTTACCTTTAAACTTACAGTAATGGCTCAAAGAGCAAATTGAAGAAGAAAGCTTGCGCTTGCGCAACTATTTAGCCTGTTTTTGATATCGTGTTCGGTTGTTA
The DNA here is from genome assembly GCA_951848785.1 of Callosobruchus maculatus. Taxonomy (NCBI): domain Eukaryota; kingdom Metazoa; phylum Arthropoda; class Insecta; order Coleoptera; family Chrysomelidae; genus Callosobruchus; species Callosobruchus maculatus. The sequence goes on from CATOUR010000007.1 coordinate 4,551,679, forward strand.
AATTACAGGCATTTATAGAATGTATGATTTTGCATTGTGAGTTTTTTTTTGCACATTAAAAAACTTTTTTGAGAAAATCGAAAACAGTTGTCATTCATTAAGGTCTTAACTATCGCCTCCTGAAATCGGCGAAATAACGACGGTTTCTCAAGTCATTTGGGTTTAACTCTTGCACTATATGGACCTTGTATGGATGAAACTTCAAGTCTCTCCTTAAAATTGTGTAAAAAGATGATTTGCGCATTCGCACAACTTGTGATGTTTTACGAACAGATCCACTTGGATTTTGAATTACCGCGGCACGCGCAGCTTCAACATTCTTAGGCGCAGTTGCAGTCCTTGGACGACCACGAGGTTTCACATTTATAGCTGAAGATGTTGCTCTGAACCTCCTCACCCACGATTTTATCAATTTTTCACTTGGTGCATCCTCTATACGCCTAATGTTGAAATTAGCACAAAACCTTCACCTTGCACTTGTATACGAGACGTTACTCTTGAAGTATGCCTCAATCATAAAGGCACTATGTAAATACACATGACCAACGCTCCACTCTTACTAACTAATCCGCACCTCTAGTTCACACTGTTGTCAAGTTATTCGAGTTTAAAAAGGGAAATTTAATCCTGGACACCCATGTAAGAATTTTTTTTAAATTCACCCCCCCCCCTCCCATTCAGGTGTCCATTGGTTACTTTTGGCCTAGTTGTTTCGGCTATAAAATATTCATTTAAACTTATATTATAATAATATTTAGACATCTTTATTGGTTACCTTAGGCAAAAGTTCGAGAAGTCGTTTCTTCATAGCTGTTACGTATAAAATATTATTGCAGGCCAGTCCATTGGTTATTTGCAATAATTTTTTCTCATATTCTTCATTTTGAAATATTAAGATTTACTGGATAACTTGAGAAACGGAGATTTGAAATTCCGAAACCAAGATGTACTGTTTAGTGGCAGATGACAAGTGACAGCGTTGACATGCTGGAAGTAGGGTATAACCACAGCATAGTAAACATCCCCCTTTTGGATGATTATTTTGTAGGGATGCTAACGATACTTGTACTTCTGCACTAATATCGAGTATTTTTATCTTAGATACTTTTTGAGCGATTCCAAGCTGGTATCGCTACTTTTGTAGCCGTCTCGGTATCGAAAATAATTATGTAATTATTGAGGGGCGTAATCAATTGCACAAAATTCTTTGTAGGAACCAAACGTGCCCACTTGGCCAGAAAATATCGAATTGGTACCGGTATCGATATTGTCATTTTCGCATCCCCCGTAAAAATCATCCCACGGTCAAATTCTGTGGGAACCATTTTTATATAGGAAATCCTCAGAGATATTCTGCTGGTTGTTTACTATGCTGTGGTATAACCACTTATAAAACCGGATTATACCTAAGTTTTGACACCCTGCTAAAATATTCATGTACCACGGACAACGTAATTATCAGGCAACCAAAAAATTTCATGCGGTTTTGAACGTTAAGAAATACTTACACAAAAAAATGGGTTAAACCTAAATCCACAGCATGGTAAGCAACCAGCATAATATCTCTGAGGATTTCCCATATAAAAATGGTTCCCACAGAATTTGACCTTGGGATGATTTTACGTATGTGAAGTTTGGGTAGAGATGCGAAAATGGAAATATCGATACCGGTACCAACTCGATATTTTTTAGCCAAATAGGCGCGTTTGCTTCATACAGAGCATTTTGTGCAACTGATTACACCCCTCAATAATTATATAATTATTTTCGATACCGATACAAAAGTATCGATACCAGCTTGGAATGCCTCAAAAAGTATCGATAACAATAATACTCGATATTAGTGCAGAGGTATCGAAGTATCGTCAGCATTCTTACAAAAAATCATCCAAAAGGGGGGATGCGCGTGTAATTACCGCCAACCTGAGTTATTGTGCTGGTTGTTTACTATGCTGCGCCTAGATCTTTAACACCCGTATGCACCGTAAGTCAATTGCGCGATTAGTTACGTAAACCTGGATTAGATTACTTGTTTACTATGCACCGCAAACTAGCAATTTTGACACTGTCACTGTCAAAACAAACTTGCGAACACAACCTTGCCGTATCCCCAATCTGCATTGGTTAATCTTTTGACGGTGCATGGCTAAATGTCAAAAATTAGCAAAACGCGATTAGGGAACTAGGATTAGAATCGCCAAACGGTGCATACGGGTGTCAGAAAAATAATCACCCTCAGTAAGTACTACCCTTTCCCATCTAGACACAAGACTGTACATCCCATTTTTATAAAAATCTTGCTTTTAGGGACTAAATAATTGTGTCATCTCGGTTTCCAAAGCCTCTCTATTTTAAAATCGCCGATTCCGCATGTGGTTGTCCAAGGCCAAGAACAGATAGTAATTACTCGGAGCAAGGTCTTGTGGGTATGGAGGATGAGGTAGAACTTCCAGTGGAGTCGCGCTATAGAACAAAAAAGGTGTCTTCCATCAGGATGATACAAAACCACATAGAGCAAGTGTCACCCAGGAAAGTATAGTGCGACTCCGAGTGATTACCATCTGTTTTTGGTCTTGGACAACCACATGCGGAATCGGTGATTTGAAAATAGGCTTTGGAACATCAGATGACATACTTCTTCAGTTCCCAAAAGCAAGGTTTTTATAAAAGTGAGATTATACACTCTTGTCTCTAGATGGGAAAGGGTAGTACTTGCTGAAAGTGATTATTTTTCCGAAGAAATCTAAGTTTAACCCATTTTTGTGTAACTATTTCTTAGCCTTCAAAACCGCACTAACTTTTTTGGTTGCCTGATACATGAATAGGGAGTTATTAAAATAGTGCCATCCACTATTAGTGCTGTCCTTACACTAATAGTGACAGGCACTGCTTGACCTTAAAATTTTCTCTAGAACAGAGTCAGGTATTGATGCATTATGTTAAGCGTGGATTTAATTCCAACCTAAAAAGAGACGGAACTTCGGTTTTATTTTTTGTACTGTGCTTTGTACACAGAAATCCATGATTTTCACCTGTGTCACAACTACACAGCAACAATCAAAACTTTTCAAAACTATTATTGACCACCTTTTGGATGGAATATTTTTAATCCTCCACCATCACCATCACCAATCATCATTATACTTATTTCAGAAGTATACAAAAAAATACTAGTCCTAGTTCTCAAAAAGCTTATCCTATTTATGGTTATGTTCACCAGTCACATCTATAAAATATTAAAGCCCGTGTCTCAAAACAACGAGCACGCTTAGATGTCAAATAAGGCCAGGAAATTATCAGTGCAGTTGCAGCGCGTCTTCAGTAACTCCCTAATATATTTTTATTCTGACATAGAACCAGTAGATCCACATCTCCCAATTTCGGACGATAAGGATAATTCCTGATGTGATTTTATATCTGCAATCCGCGTTGGGCTGAATACCATACTTGAAGCTAAATAACTCCACAGATTTCTCACGTAAACCGAGCAAAATACAACGCGGGTATATAGCGAGTTATTCCGAAGAGCCACATAAAACTTTTCTTAAATTCAATTGCACACAGCGTTCCGGACCCTTGAGAATGCTGGTGTATTTGGAAACGTTAAAAGCAGGAAATACAACTTGCAGGTCCCACAGACCTGTAGTATGATGGTTGATTTGATATTAACTAATAGACGCAGCACTGAGGCTTGAGTGAATCTTTGTGGGTATCTTGGTGATAACCAACGAACTCGAATAAGGTAGAAAAAGTAAACAAGGATTTTGTTGCCCTCTGAATCGCTGATAAGCCCTTATACCCTTTGTACACCCGCGACGAAATATCAGGTAAAGAACCCTAAAAATAACATCAATGATTAGTGACATAATATAAATAGCAACTTACTGTATGTCCTATATCGCAACGTAATAATAATTTACACAATGTTTACTTCACAGGTCTTACTACTACGCTTGCCGTTTCTCGACTGTCGATGTCGGCAACCATAGCACCAAGCGCTCGGTTTATTTACTTCCACCTTTACTTCTCATATACAGTCTGTTACATACAGTAGGTTCTTTCCAACAGGCCTGAATACCGTACAGTGTATCGTCACGGGCATGCGCAGAACGTGAAATGTGTTCCAACACGTTTTGTGACCGTTCATGAAACGGTCCATAAAGCATTCCAACGGATTTCGTTACCGTTCATGGGACGGTTTCTGTACGGTCAAATCGGTACTTGGTCCCGAGTAAGGTCTGTGAGGACTGACATGCGCAGTAGAAAGTAAATCGCCCGCTTGGCGCACAATTTCATTTTATCATTTCTATACGCCTTCTGTTTTCTTGCTTCCTTGAGTCTTGGGTGTTGAGATTGGGTGTGATTTGATTTTGCTTCTTTTGTTTTTGCTGTTGCTTGTTGTTTGGCTGGCTCGTTTGTTGGCCGAAACTTCACCAAAGCCAAAAATGGAAATGGAATCAAGCAATAATGTTATACATGGTATGTTATGATAAATTGGGTCATTTCTATGGAAAACATAACACAGGTTCTTTGTTTATAGAGCTACAGGGATACCTGGTTGTGAGGCAACCATTATTCACGGCTAAAGTTACCCAAATAGTCCTCATTTTTCGGTTGTGGTTGATAGACTTACACCAAGTCATCGTCAAAAAACTCGGGCCCCGATCAATTTTAATAAAGCTCTTGGCGTCTTGGCTTTTGACGGTGGCTTTTGAACTGAAATCGAGGGTTAGTTTTTTTTGTAGCTGTCAGAACTGAGACGAGTCCAGTGAAATAAGAGAAGGAACCGTTCCAACAGATTTTCCTGTTTGTCCGGTCACGTAACCATCCAAAATCAACGCATGCGCACCACAAACAGTCCGAACAGTTTCGTGACGGTTCAAGGGACGGTACAAAATATGCTGTTGGAAAGAACCTAGTAGATTCTTTCCAACAGGCCTGAATACCGTACAGTGTATCGTCACGGACATGCGCAGAACGTGAAATGCGTTCCAACACGTTTTGTGACCGTTCACGAAACGGTCCTTTAAGCATTCCAACAGATTTCATTACCGTTCATGGGACGGTTTCTGTACGGTCAAATCGGTACTTGGTCCCGAGTAAGGACTGTGAGGACTGACATGCGCAGTAGAAAGTAAATCGCCCGCTTGGCGCACAGTTTCATTTTGTCATTTCTATGCACCTTCTGTTTTCTTGCTTCCTTGAGTCTTGAGTATTGAGATTGAGTGTGATTTGATTTTGCTTCTTTTATTTTTGCTGTTGCTTGTTGTTTGGCTGGCTCGTTTGTTGGCCGAAACTTCACCAAAGCCAAGAATGGAAATGGAATCAAACAATAATGTTATACATGATACCTTATGATAAATTCGGTCATTTTTTTGAAAACACAACCCAGGTTCTTTGTTTATATAGAGCTACAGAAATACCTGGTTGTGAGTGGCAACCATTATTCATAGCTAAAATTGCCCAAATAGTCCTATTTTTTCGGTTGTGGTTGATGGACTAACACACAGTCATCGTCAGAAAACTCAGGCCCCGATCAATTTTAATAAAGCTCTTGGCGTCTTGGTTTTTGACGGTGGCTTTTGAAATGAAATCGAGGTTAATTTTTTTTTGATATCTGTCAGAACTGACACGAGTCCAGTGAAATAAGAGAAAGAACCGTTCCAACATATTTTCCTGTTTGATCCAAACAGTTTCGTGACGGTTCAATGGACGGTACAAAATATGCTGTTGGAAAGAACCTATTATGTCACAACTACTTAAGACAATTCCACAAGAATTAAATCCTGCGGATTTCTGTAAAAAATAACATCGTCTTTATGAACACAATAAATAATAACAACGGGATCTTGCGAACATACATATGCCTGTTAGAGCATGGGCGGTGCTTTTTCTAACCCATTCGAATTCGTTGGTGCTAACTAACTAAAATATTTAAGACGTCGCTAAAAGGTTTAAGCAGCAAAACATGAGACAGGGTTGATTACACTGCCGTGGCACTACAAAGCTTATGTCTTGATTGAAACATTCTGCACCTTATTAGATTACTTCATTATTTTTGCTAATCTCACACAAATATAGTAGGTTTAACAATGAGCCTAAATTCAACTATCATATTTCCAAGCTGACTAGTCTTAAACGTGACAAAATATAACGTATTAAGAAAGACGGGAGATGAGCGACTTGTGTAAAATACAAACGTTTGAGTCAATAGATATATTTTTTGGATTGTCAAGAAATCATGATTTGTTTTTTCACGTATAGAGTTTTGTGGAGGTGCCATATAGGTAAATAGCATCTGAATGAATAACAAGTACTAGATGTATACTCGAAAGGGTACACATATTTTACTACGAAAGTCGCTTTTTTTTAGATGCTTTGATTTGCTGTTAGATCTTCCCACCCCATATTTCTCGAAAATCGCTGATTAAAAGAAAAGGCGCCGAGACACGTCAAAGGATTTGTCAAGGAGGACAACTTTTTATCCAAAAACTACTTCATCCCCTTGTGCACTCTCCCCCCAAGATAATCCCCTTAAAAGTTTTAAATGACAAGCGGTAATGAGTAATATCTTGTTTCTGAGGTTGCACAAACATGTGGGATATCATGGCAGCTTTCGATAATGCGTTGACGAATGCCTATATCATTGTTTGGCCAATAACGGGCAACATTTGAATACTTATTGCAATAAATAGTGATACTTTAGTATCTTTTTGTACTCTATTTGAACAAGTTACATAAGGATTATGATTTTCTCGAAAACAAAGCAACGGATTTTAAAAATCAAACGTCACAATAAAAGACTTTGGTATACCCTTGAACAAGATCTTACTCGATACCCCTTGTCATTTAAAATTTTTAAGAGGCTGATACTGGGCGAGAGAGTTAAGGGGGATGAAGTAGTTTCAAGTTAAAAAGCTGTCCCTCTTAATAAGTCTTTTAACGTGTTTTGGCGTTTTTTCTTTTAATCAGCGATTTTCGAAAAATCTGGGGTGTTTTCCATTGACTATGTATAACTATACCTAAATAATATTCAGAACTTTATGCAATTTTCCTATTTTTCAAGCAACTCCTTATGAGCTACAAGGTAGACACCGACATGTTACCATTGATGCGAATGTACAGCATAGATTTTCATTCCAACATTACTCTAACATTTTGTATTTTATTTCAGATGCGCACGCGCTAAAGGACGTGAAAATAAAAGTGCCAGAAGCAGTGCGTCATGGTGATACAGTGACATTATCTTGTGATTATGACTTGGAATCTGCCGCGCTTTATACCATCAAATGGTATAAGGACGATGAGGAGTTCTACAGGTACATACCAAAAGAGTCACCGCCAGTGCAAGTGTTTCCTGTGCCGCATCTCTACGTTGACGTGAGTTTTTCGTATTGTATTGTTAGCTTTATTACCGTTTATCCAGGTGTTCGGTCGTTCAGTCGTCTATTCCTGACGTCTAACGTCTTTGGGCGGGCTATTCTTTTGTGTACTGCCTTTGGCGCGCAAAGCCATGGCCGACTCTACACTAGGCCGGAGCCTTAGATGTGGCAACGTGGCTTAGCTGTCAAATAGGTGGCCTATGGTTTCAGAATAATTATTACATTTTATATGTATTAGAGTTCATCTGGGTTAATGAAACCAGAAAAATACTTTTTAGAACTACTACTACTAATACCACTTACATCTGAGTCTGGTTCATCACAGTCAGACACTACAAAATAAAAATAAACGCAACCTGTTTTCTGCTGTCACTTCCAATTCCACTTAAATGAACACACAATTTACTTTGTAAATTGTCACTTGAGCTAGAAAAATTCACTATTAGGTCACTGTGAAGCCATTCTTGCCGGTCTTGATTCCCTTTCACTATCAAAGCTCTTCGTAGGTATGCCCAGATGCATGCCCTCGTTGGCATGCCCAGATGAGTTCTATTAACTGTCTTTTTCTGTGATATTTGGGAGGTCCAGAAAACATTGTAGGTACAACATTGTGGTTTAAAATAGGTCTTATCCTTTGAAATGTTTGTAAATTATTGTCTTTGTCCTTATAAATATAACCAGCCCTTCCGAGGAATACCTTTCACCCACTTCTGTCTATGTGCTTTATTGGACGCACAATTGCTAGTGCAACCTGGTACTACACACTTTGCAGGCATCTTTTTATCTTTATAGTTTCATTTGTGCAGGTAAATCAGTAGAAACCCATTAAAAATCACCTTCCACTCTTCGTTGTTACTCTGGAAAGTTATGTTGGTATGTCCTTGTTTGGAAGCCCCAATTGCACTTTGCAGGCAACTTTTTATCCTTATAGTTTCGTTTGTGCAGGTAAATAATTAGAAATACATTAATAATCACCTTCCAACCATATTTTTTGCTCTGAAAGAATACACTAATGACAACAACAAATAAAAGCTCGGCCCGCGAACAGTGTTGCCATATTTCAATGCTCCGGCCTAGTGAGTAAAGGCGGCCATGGCAAAGCGCATTCGTTCGACTGCCACTGTTGGGTGATCGCAGGGTTGCCATATTGGGGGAATTTCCCCAAAGTTGGGGTATTTTCAGCCTACTGGGGTAAATTTTGGGGGTCATTACTTCCTGGGGGAAAAAAATAAAGCCCTAGAAATTTTTGGGGTACACTTTTTCGTTTTTAATAACGCAAAACTAAAAATTTACACGTACTATTTTTTATTTTGGCATGTAGCTCTACACTTCCTTCTTAAGCTTAGTTCAGATGCACACGACGTCCAACGATGCAACGGTACGAAATAGTTTGATTTGACATCTTTTTGAATATTTCAACCAATAGGAATAGTTTCGTACTGTCGTATCGTCGGATGTCGTATGCATTTGATATTAAGCTTTAAAAGTGGGTTGGAAGACTTGCGGTAATATTAAGAGATTTCACCTATGAAAATTGGCTGTGCTAACTTTACACCAAATGAGGTTTACGCAGATTCAACGCAGATATGTATAAAGTTGCTGATGACAATGCCTTAGATATATTATTTGAATAAATTTCATAGTTTAACCTCATACATTTTTTGTTTGCTATATTTAATACATTACTTAAAATGTTTTTTTTTTGTTACGATGATTACATATTAATAATAATAGTCTATGAAACAAATATCTTTTGTGGTTGTGGTTTAACAAAACGTAATATATTTTTTATGTTTTGTTAAACCACAACCTCAAAAGATATTTGTTAAACTTTACTTCTTTTCTAAGTTTCAACGGATTGCTTTCTCAGTGAATGACAAAAAATGCTTTTTTCAGGAGAACGTCTTTTATTCGACTTTGTTTACATTTCACCATCGCCAAGTGTACGTGTAATACATAAAAAAATAATATTCATTTATTTCTTGATATTTTCGTTAAAAACATTTTGGGGGATTTTTTTCAAATATGTCTAATTTGGGGGATTTTTGAACCTAACGTGGGAGAAATCCTTCAAATCCTTCAGGCGACATGGAGACGTCGGTGACGACGGACAGTTGGTAGAGTTGGACAGTTTTACGGAGCGGAAATATTTGCGTGTTGAATTGTATTACCTTTGACTGTAATCCGGGATAGACTATAGTATAAGTACAAACTGATTTATTGACTCGATGCCGTGGAATGTTGAAATGTAATGTGTGTATAAGTATAGCTGGAGTAAAAATGTGGTCATTCATATAATTCGCCTATGTAAAATTCGATTAATCTGAGCTGTCACCTACAGTATGAATAGATAGTGTGATCACCTAAGAACGTCCAAATCAATCAACCAATATATTTATTTGTTAGGTGTACAAAGAAATATTAGTACTATTCTCTGTCCAGCGAAGAAAAAGAGTGATCACGCGCAAGATGAGTGAATTCTTGTCGCCTGGCCGTAGGCAAGCTTACACCACAGCAGACCGCCTCTTAAAATGAACACGATGTGGATGGCGTTGTGCCATAAGGAATTTCACATAATAATTGTCAAAACTGTACAAGATTGGGTTGAACGTATTCTTTGAAGGTACATTCGTCGGCAGACCAGTTACGGGTATTTTCAATATTTGATTAGAATACGAAGCTAGGATCAGTACGCAAAATCAAGTTGTTCTGCTCACCTAAATATGTAAATACAAATAAACATTTCTCATTTGAAAGTATCTCCAAAGTCAAGGTTTTGAAAACATCTTGGAAGAAGTGGTCGTGATTCAGATTCAGAGATTGAAGAAATAGAACTTTGTTAAACTCAGCGTACTTCAGCTTATTTGTGTAGATAGATGGTCCATTCCTGCTAATAAATCCTATGTCTGGTTTGGTAATTTTTTCCTAATTTTATTTAAATATAAGAAATTATAATAAGAGTGTTTTTTAACTAGTACAGTCCAGAAGCGGCTTAATACTAAACTAATTTTCTCAAATCAACAGATCGGTGGCTCACGTAACTATTGCATAACACCGTCCATTTGTCGTTCCTGGAAAGACTGTTACGTTGCGTCGGTGGTTACCGTGTAAACAGGTCTAGCAAACTTCGGTGGACCGAGTATAGTTCGCAAAAAGCTAGGTTTTGTGCGCGAACACTGACTTGTAGATACAGATTAAAATAGTCCATAATCTTCCTTACCTCCGAAGCTCGATCATATCCTTCTGCACTGTATTTTTGTTACTTTTTCTATCTCCAATACCTCAACTGGATGGGGTTTTCAGCAGCATTTTGGAGCTCCCAGTACGAGATACCATTATCCAATAATTAAATTGCGTTCTACATAATCGTCTGCAAACTTTGACAACCTCTATTTGCAATGAGGAAGCTATACGTACATTGGCCTCTAAAGTATGCACTTATTGAAGACTGAACAAAAAGTTAGAGAAATTGAACTTTATGTTCATACCAAATAAGATTGGGTTTTTGAAAAAAAATCTTTTTATGATAAATGAAGAGAAGCTTTTTAACACTTTCTTTTGCAATAATTCAAAAGTTATAATACTAAAATAGAAACTGATTTTTGAATCCTGTACCGAAGACACGCTCCCTGCTCCCTAACAAAACCAAGCGCGTGTGACGTCAGAATGTTAGTTTTCACCAACAACGGCCTACTTTGATACATATCACCATAACTTTTTCTAGTTTCTTAGCTAATCGGAAAAATAGTTACTTGTGTAACTAGTGTATGGTTATTGCACGATGCACGATGAATGAAGTTTGCCGCTCAAGGAAGTCTACGTTCGAAATAAATACGTTTTTAAATGTTTGAAGTTAGACTTCAAATTAAAGTTATAAATTACCTAATCAAAGATGTTTTGTTGAAGCAATTTTGTTGGCGCAAAAAATAATCCTTTATTTCGATATAACTTCTGAATTATCTATTGCAAAAAAAAGAAAAAAACTGGTTTGTTATGAAACTTATATAATATGATATTTCCACACATCACAAAAAAGAAATAATTCCTTTTTTAAAACCCAATTGTATCTACAGAATATGAAAATAGATGCGTATTAGTTGCTTGAAAGTGTTTTTGTTTCTTTGAAAATTTTGAACCACTAGTGATATTTCCTTTAAATAAATCAATCTTCACCTGTTAATAATTGTTCAAAGGTATAATTGCTCATATACCTCTGACCATTTAGTTAGTAATTTCCAAGCTCCATCCAAATGTTCAAATGTATGCTTATAATAGCTATGTTTCAGTGAGTACAAAGTATTTAGATATAAAACATATCAAACACCATTTTAAGTATTTACTAGTTTTACCGTAGCCCAGTGAATCTAAATAATCACAAACATCATCTTTGGCTTTTAAATTAGCTTTTGTCTTTCTTTTCCTTCTCCACAATTTCTATAGCCGGTGATCTCTCAGTTCTTCTGCTAGATGAAAGTTAAACCGATAAATATTAAGGCTCGTCAGAAACTCTTAAAGGAAATGCATGACATGATACCTTCAGCTTCTTTTCGTGTATTTTGCTCCATGAGGCGTAGGTGCTGAGGAGCGTGAGACATTCTACGAAAATCTCTGGATCTTTACTTTGCGACATCGTTATGAATTTCTTGTCTAAGTTATGTCTGAAGTTTAGCTAGTTTAGATATACATGAGGAGGAGTGTCAAGGGAAATCGCTCCCACTTAGTTTCAGCATGTCTTGATACGAAGCAGAAATATCTGAATAAGTATACTAAGGTATTATAGACTATTTTTGTCAAATGTTTTCACATTCATGATTTGATAAATGGGTGTTTTTTACTGGTCTCTTTGTTTGTCTATTATTCTGAGTATCTTACATAACTTAGAGGATGGAATTTCCTCAAAACTAGGCACTGCCACCTACACAATAAGCTTGTTTTGCTTCATACCTAGTTTACGGAGATTTCTTTCAAAGTGTACATTTAAATAGATCTGCAGGTATAGAGAAAAAGAAAGAAAACGTGAAATATACAAATGAAAGAATACGATGTTAAGTACTTGAATGTGTCTAATTTTGTAAGGATTGAAAAATTTTGGTCCGTGGAAGAAGAGTGTTGTCCTTTGAGTTAAAGTTCTTTAAGTTTCGCTACGTAAGTTACTCCTGGTGGTAGACCTAGTTCTTCTCTCTGCTGCTTAATCAAATCTTTTTGATTTGCGTGCATCCTTATTACAGAGTCGTATATACAGATTAGTCTTATGTTAAATATATTTGTTTCTTTATGATGACTAAAAGATGGAAATAGTCTTGATTTAAAAGTAAAAATCTTCAAGATTGTATTCTGAGTCACTTGTAGGATACTTAGGGTTGTGTTAAACACACCTCCCCACGCCAGAATACAGTATCTTATTATTGCTTCAGCTTGCGTCAAGTACAATGCTACTAGGTTTTTTCTACATTAAATAAGTCGTAATGTGTGTAAAATTTATGTATAAAGCTGTGTTTCCACCGGAGATGTGCTAGGAAAATGGGCGCAGCGAGGATGTGTAGCTGAGCTGTGAAACGGTGTGTAGATGAGCGTTGCGAGGATATGTAGTGGGCTCTTTTTAGATTGACAGCGAACGAGGTGCATCTGCAGTGGGTGTCTTCTTTTTTTATCTTATTCTCAATTAAATTTAGAAATGCCTGAAAAGTATTACTTCTAGACACCTGATGAGACTTAAGATTTGCTGACGATACAACCCTTATTGCTGCTTCTCAGGAAAAACTAGTAGCTCTATTGAACGTTTCAGAACAACACAGTGCAGCATATGGTCTTGGTATCGACTACAACAAGACCAAGGTTATTATCGTAGATAGAGAGCATGACAATCATCGAGAAATAAAGTCAATAGGCCGTTGTGAGGTAGTTCAAAGTTTTGTGTACCTCGGTTCTTTGATCGACAATTCAGGTAGCTGAGAGAATGAGATTTGACGCCGCGTTCAACAGGCACGGGTGGCCATGACAAAGCTTACTAAAATATAGCGTGACCATAACATCACTAAAGCTACCAAAATGTCACTGGTTCAGTCTCTTGTGTTCTCCATATTTTTGTATGCCTCGGAAACTAGGACTGTTAAAAAGGCAGATCGAACTCGCATAGATGCTTTTGGAATGTGGACGTGGAGGAGAATGCTGAGAATTCCTTATACCGCCCATAGAACTAATGTTTCCATACTGGATGAGCTCGGTAATCCAAAGAGACTATCCTCCATTGTGTCGATGAGAATGCTTACATTATTCGGATATACTCACAGAAGCGATAATATGGAGAAACTGTAGTTCAGGGTCACGCCGCGATTGGGCGGCGCCGTGGCCGTTCCCCTACACGCTGGGTGAATACGACGAAACAGTTGCTAGATATGAGTATCAAGACCGCCACTGAACTGACAGTAAATCGCGAACGATGGCGAGCTACAGTTCTCAAAACTATTGATAATATTCGTGTCGGCAATACTCTAGCTCCGACGTAATGCATTTTACGAGTTCACAACATGTCTGTTAAGACATTGTGGCTATGATGATGATCAATACATGGTTACGTATCAAATCTGCATTGTCTGCTGTGTCCTAATAACGTAGTGATTAATTCTGTGTCTTCTGTCTCCATTTCTTCATCACGTATTGTTAAATATAATAATGCTTTTCTCCGTTGATCTATTTCTTCGTTACAACATCTGCACGCCTATCTCTAACAAACGCAATCTCTACATGGACCGCTGGTAGCTTTCTGCTTGCCCACATCCACAGCACACATCCCTCGCAACAAATTTCTAGCACACATCTCTCTAAACACATTCCTAGCACACATTCCTCGCCAACATGCCTTGTTTTGTACGTACAGAAACCTCGCTCCGCTAAGCCGTTTCCATCAGAGCTGTGCATAGCGAGGCGAAGTAATTCAAGCGATTCTACTGGTTCGTTAAAAACACATTCCTCGTAACACATTCTCACACATCTCTGGTGGAAACGCGGCCTAAGGCTCCTCAGTCGCTTGTTCACAGTCAATATTAAACCCAGGTTATTAAATAGTAGAAACTTTACATATATAGGGTGAGTTCTTAGTACTGGCTCGGTCGATAACTCCACTATTGTAGAAGCGAAAAAAGTTGTACATAAAAGTTGTAACCACGGATAAGCTCTTTGTTCAGAAAATATTTTGATTTATACAGGGTGATCCATAACTACGTGGTGAAAAAAACATGCAATTTTTTGAGATGAGACACCCTGTATATTATTCTATATTCAAATTCCACTAATTATCTCCGTTCTTCCAATAAAGGCATTGTTATATTATACAGGGTATTTCAAAAGTAATGACCATTTTTATATCGAAATCGCTGTCAAATGAACGTACTGTATATCAAAAAGTGATGGATCAAAAATCATTTTTTTAAACGAATGAATGAAAAATATCATCTAGGTTTGAAACCTGCTATAAAAGAAGCCCGCGACGCATATTCGTATACAGGGTGATGTAGAATGCAAAATCTAGATTTTCTCTCTTTTTTTGAAAGTAACCCCCAATATTTTATTATACCAAATAATTGCTTTTAATATGCTCTTTCATCTTTGTATGACACTTGTTATGGCTGCGTTCATTAGTTTCTGAGATATTTCGATTTTTCTACAAATTTTAAATATACCTCCTATTTTTTTACTAAAATTTATTTTTTTTGAGAAAATACTATCAAATTTTATTTTTGTTTAACAAACAACTAAAATATAAGGCCACAATAGTACTTGATCAAGTCAAAACACTGGATTAACGAGATAATATAGGTCAAGTGTGTTGAGGAAACAATTTTATAGACGTCATGCACAATTATCAAGCAGATATATCAGGTAGGCTTTCATAGCCTATTAAACGACACGGTTTAAATAAAACGATTCTTCAACCTTTCAAACGCATTAGTTTTAGAGTGCCTCCGTTCTGGATATTGCTGTTCATAGTTGATATATTCTAGAGGCAAGTAGGCGATTTCTCAAAGATTCTCCTCAATACCCTCAATGGAAAAATTAATTTTTAAAGCTCGTTCTTTACACAATACGGAATTATTGAGCATGTTATGAAAACCGTCAATTTTTCAAAGCATACCTGATAAATCTGCTTGATAATTATGCATCACGCCTATAAAATTGTTTCCTCAGCATACTTGACTTTATTATCTCGATGATTCAGGGTTTTGACTTCATGAAATACTATCATGACCTTAATAATTTAGTTGTTTTTTGAATAAAAAACAAATTCTATAGTACTTTCTCAAAATAAATAAACTTCCGTACACAAATAGAAGATATAGAAGATATATAGATATATAGATAATAGAAGACATACTTAGAAGATATACTTTTATAAATTTGCCGAAAAATCGAAATATCTCGGAAACTGATGGACGTAGGTACAACAAGTGCTATCAAAGATGAAAGAGCATATTAAAAGCAATTCTATGGTATAACAAAATATTGGGGGTTACATTTGAAAAAAAAAGAGAAAATCTGGATTTTGCATTCTACATCACCTTGTATACGAATATGCGTCGCAGGATTTTTTATAGCAGATTTAAAAACTAGATGATATTTTTTATCCATCCGTTAAAAAAAATGATTTTTGATTCATCACTTTTTGATATACAGTACGATCATTTGACAGCAATTTGGAGATAAAAATGGTCATAACTTTTGAAGTAGCCTGCATAACGTAACAATACCCTATATTGGAAGAAAGGAAATCATTAGTAAAATTCAAATACGGAATAACATATAAAGTGTCTCATTTAAAAAAATGCATGTTTGCATCACCACGTAGTTATGGATCACCCTGTATAAATCTAAATATTTTCTGAGCAAGGGGCATATTCGTGGCTACAACTTCTATATACAATTTTTTTTGCTATCTTCTACAGTAGTGGAGTTATCAACCGAACCGGTACTAAAAACTCACGCTGTATAGAAGACGCAACATTCATTAAACATTAATTTTTTTGACCACCTTGAATTGCTTACATCATACATACATGCGGTGCTTTTACCTAATATGCCGTGCAACATGACTTAATAACTTAGTGGTAATTTTCAAGTCGTGCCCATTTAACACGTGAAACCTGCTAAGGTTGTATTTAATGGCAAAACTCCTCACAAACTTTCTTGAACCGCCAGTGAAAGTGTAACATGCGATAGCATTAACGTCAAAGGGCGCAAAGAACCTCTGACTCAGAATTTCCCCGTCAAACGTATCGTTATATTAGGAGCGACACCTTGAAGTGCCTCCTCAAGTTAAATTTGTACACAGATTTCGCAACCCTTTCTTCCAGTGGCGTTGCCATTAGAGAGGTTCACCAGGAGGAAGTGGAAATCATGTTAGGTCATGTAACTGAACCTTTTGCAACTGGTGTTGTTGTTTGTTCATAAGTGTATATCTGTGTGTCCCGTGTGGGGGCGGGTTAGAATATCTCCCATCGTATATCCTGCGTGTCGTAAAAGGCGACTAAAAGGAACACCGAACTACTACCGGGATAAGCAGTAACCTCTTCTCAACCAACAGCTTCAGGTGGACGAGTTGAGAAGAGTCAGGACACCTTCTTGTTCTTGGGGTGAGAAATTGCCCCTAAAGGCGGATGAACCAGTAGATACCATCTGGTCAACGGCATGAGGATGCAGAAAGCAAATGGGAAACTACTGCATTAAAGATCTTAAAGATATCTTAGCTTTACAATTCCCTACCAGCTGCTCTTAGAGCTGAAGGTAGCTATCGCAAGTTCAAAAAAAATCTGAGCAATTTCCTTATTGACCATTGTTTCTATAGTGTGAATGAATACCTTAATTCCTAGTCAACTTCCAACTTTTTGTATGATCACCCGATGACTGTTTATCGTGTTGTTTTTATTGCTTTGTAGTAATTTATACTAAATTATAGCATTTTAAGTTTTATTTAACTGTATATGTATAATGTGTATTTATAATGAAATATTGTTCTTTTGACATGTCCAATACTCTTGTAGTCTAAATGGATCAAATAAACTACTACTACTACTACTATCCAAAGAGAAACTCGTAAAATGTGTAAATGCATTTTACGAGTTCACAACATGTCTGTTAAGACATTGTGACTATGATGATGATGATATCTTTTGAATTATTTGGAAAATTCTTTCTGTGCACCGGAGCTCGCAGATCCAACTAACTACAGACCTATAGCTCTGCTATCTGTGATCAGGAAAGTGATAGAGAAATACGTCAACCAAGAGCTCTTGAAAAACCTTGAGCTTCATCACTTAATTAACAACAGACAATATGGATTCCGACATCAAAAATCAACTGGGGATCTCCTGCCTAACGTCACACACATGTGTGGGGCAAACTCATCCATTCATTGGGGGAGGATCACTTAATTGCACTCGACATTTCAAAAGCATTCCATCAATTGTCACATGCGGCTCTCGCAAGCAAGCTTCCGTCTTATGGCCTTCCTGCTGAGCTTTGCGGTTGGCTCGCGGACTTCCTCTCAGGTCGCAAAATCTCTGTCGTGGTAGACGGCTTTTCCTCTTCTTTCCATAGCATCAATGGTGGGGCTTCGCAGGCTTCCGAGCTGGAACGTAGAAGACTGGCAGTAGCTGCTTCACTTTCAAAGGACCTGGAGACCATTACCGCTTGGGTGCTCCGGAATATGGTAAAATTTAATACTTCCAAGACCCAGTACTGCACCCTGTCAAACTGCCCAAGCCAGCACCCAGTTCTTATGAAGTCACTCATTCAAGCTCTTAGGAGTCACATTACAGAAAATCTGATCTGGCACGAGTACGTTGCGTCAATTTCAACGGCTGCTGCTAAAAAGCTTGGGTACCTACTCAGAGCCAGAAAGTAGTTTTCACTATCTAATCTACTCACACTGTATAAGGCCCAGATAAGACGTAGTCTGGAGTATTGCTCTCATGTCTGGGGAGCTGCTGCCCCTACTAGCCTGTCTATACTGGATGCCGTCCAGAAAAGGGAAATTCGATTAATTGGTGACCCGACCTTAACGCGCCACCTCCAGCTACTTTCTCATCGGCGTGTGGTTAGTGACTTCTCACTCTTCTACTGATATTCAGACGGAGTGTGCTTCTCTTAGCTATCCTCTATAGTCCCGTCGCTCGCTGATCCTATCAGATGCATCCGCGCGACTGCTCCATTTCATACTAAAACGGTCGTTCTTCATAGATCAAGAACCGAGCGGTATGACCGTACGTTTGTTCCCCGGGTGTCCAAGGATTGAAATGGTCTGCCAGGAGATGTAGTTATTGGGCCTTGGGTATTGGCCCATTCAAGTTCCGCGTTAACAAACTTCCCCTAACATAACCTTTTCACAGCAGCCTCGGTACTCTGGTATTTAGGCTCTACCTACGCGGTCTGCTCAGTTATAAAAAAATCCTTCTCAATTCTTCTTCGCAATGTTATTTGCTGAATTTCAAAATTCATGATATAACTAGTCATTTGGGTATACCATGACCAACCTTTAACCACAATAAAACGAAGAAAAGCAGCATATTTTGGCCATATCTTTAGAAAAAGTAAGTATGGGTTTTCGCAACTTATCGTTGAGAGAAAGATCGAAGGACGACGAGGTATCGGGCGAAAAAAGTTCTCCAGGCCTCGGGACTTACACCAGTGGTTTAATATCAGAGAGGCTTGCACAGCCATTCGTTTAGCCCAAGACAAAGAAGAGCTGTGTGTGTGTGTATTGGCTTTATTTTCAGCATTTAGATTTTACATTAATTATTAAATGTTACATCATTGTACGGGATTAACCCAGGATTGACAAGTTCATATATTTGACAAATTTTTGATGAAAAGTGAATGATGTGAAAGATGAGTGGAAGTACAGGTGAATAAATGAAATGATGATGAATGCACGATTGAAGAAGAAGATGTATGAAAACGTGAGTGAATGGAGTAACGATGGTGATGATTCCTATGATCTTCTACAGTCTACAGACGTGGTGGCCTTGGCTCTTGCTGTCTTTTGGAAGGAGGCTTTCTTCTGTCCACATTGTGGAGCTGAGGAATTGGAAGTCCTCCTAATCTGGTGGTTGGCAGTAATACGTGGAATTGTCCAGGTCGTCGGTATGGTACTGCGTCAGGCTGGGGTTCAAGTCCTTCCATTGGTTGAGACTGGAGCTTCTCAAGTGTAGCTCTATGTAGGTCGGACACTCTCTGATGGTATGGGTCTCGATCTAGCATTTCCCAAAGGGTTTTTGTAGGAAGCGACTGTGGTAGATTTGCGGCTATTTTATATAATTTCTTCAGCTGGACCTCGAGCTTTTTCATATTTGTCTTGCTTATCCGTGGTAGTAGAGGTATGGTTCCATAATCCAGAATAGGCAGAATACATGAATCTATCACTTTTAGCTTAGTTCCTATACTTGTCTTTGCGCGCCAACCAATAATTGGATTTAATAGATTAGTAACAGCTTTTACTTTTTTTATTGTGGCATCGACATGTGCATTTGCACTGAGACGCTTGTCTAAGTTTACCCCTAGATATTTCACGGACTTGGAGATGGAAATCTGAGTATTATTCAAAGGCAAATGACTCGGGTGCTTTCTACAAAATCCAAATATTGCACATTCAGTTTTATCTTCATTGCAGTGGAGACCCCATTTTCGATAGTATGCCATCAGCTTCTCAGCAGCCCAGCCTGCACGGATGATAGCTCTATCTGGGTTGCTGGATCTATTTAATATACACAGGTCATCTGCATACTGGCTCAGAAACGTTCCAAATACGTCTTGTACTGGTAGATCTGCCATGTATAGGTTCCAAAGCAAAGGCCCTAAAATTGATCCTTGAGGAACTCCAAAACGAACTGGTGTCCATGCCCCTCTGTCATTATTCAACCTTCCCCTGATTTTACGTCCACGAAGATAATTTTCTATGATTTTGGTTAAGTTGACTGGAAAATTTAGTGCGTTCAGTTTATAAATAAGTCCACTGTGCTCTATACTATCGAATGCTTTCGTTAAGTCTGTGGTCAACAGTGCTACGTGCTCACGATGTTCTAGTGCATCCGCAATATAATTAGTAGTCCTTAAAATTTGTGTGGCGGTACCCTTTCCAGGCATGAAACCATGCTGGCATGATGGAATTATGTCAACTGCATATGGTTGTATTCTTTCATAAATTATTCTTTCAAGAATTTTGCCCATAATATTGAGTAGTGTTATTGGCCTAAAAGATGTTGGAAGCGAAGGATTTTTTCCTCTTTTATGGACGAAGATACACTCACCTTTTTTCCACCTTTCTGGAAAGTAACCTGTGGAAAGGGTGTAGTTTATGATGTGGAGAAGCTGCACTTTTGATAAAGCCCCCATAAGTTTTATTGCTGTTAACTGGATCTGATCTGGCCCAGGAGCTTTATTCTTTCTAAATGACTTAATGGCGCGCATTAAATCATTCGGAGTGCAAGGTGGTAAAGCCTGGAAAGGAGTTGTATTAAGTGTCATCTATATTTATATTTTGAACTAAAGCTGCTCCCACAAGCCTTTCGATATCGTCTTGAGCGTCTCTTGAATCTTGAAAGTTCGGTTCCTGTCCCTTTTCTTTTTTCAGTGCTTTTTGAATCTTCCAAAGTCTTCGGTGATGATCTGAGTTGTCTTCGAGTGCCTTCAACCACTTTTGTTCATTATGTTGCAAGATCTTGTCATTAATTAATTTTCTTAGTCGCCGATATTGTGTCGCCAAACCGGGAATATGATATCTGTGTTGTAATTGCCTCAATCGATTTCTTGAGGTAATGAGTGATCGGATGTCTTGTGGTAATTCCTCATTATTGACACCTGCCTCTACCCAAGGAGCGTTTTGATTGAGCGCTTCTGTGATGACATCTTCAAGTTTTTCTATCACTCTTTCGCATTGCTCTTGGCTACTTATTTCCTCTACTTCTCCTAAAAGAAAATCAGTTGTTTCCGCATAATCATCAGGGTTAAAGTTGTTGTAGTTTCGCCGCATCTGCTTAGTACGTTGTGGCATTCCCAACGTAAGATTAAGTAACCATGGTAGATGATCAGATTGTATATCCGGTAAAGTTTTTGTGTCATATTGATGCACCCGTTCAGTTTTTATCACTGCTAGGTCAAGCGAACCTTCACCAGCATGGTAGGGTCGAGATTGCTCTTGATGTGTTGCCAAATGTGCTCCTCTCTCCAATTGTTCATAGATAATCCTTCCTCTAGCATTTGTTGTTCGGTGGCCCAATATCGAATGTTTCGCATTAAAATCGCCAATGGTAGTGGTATTGTCTTCACTCAAAACCTGTGTAAGTTGGTTATTAGCTACAGCAGTTTGCTGTGAAAAAACATAGATGCCTACAATGTATACCTTCTCCCCATTCAAGAGATTCAATTGAATTCTACAGCCTTCCACATTTTTAACTGTTTCATTTTCAGATAAAAGAGCTTGTTTAGTCCAGTGCAGATCATTCTTTATATACATCCTTGTCCCTAACCTACGATGGATAACATTCTGTATAAAACGATAGTTCCTTATGTTACCTCTGTACCCGTCGGGAACATTCACTTCATTGATAACGATGATATCGGGATTTTCTGTGACTGCCAATTGCCTTACTTCGGTAATTTTGCTGCGAAGTCCGTTTATATTTATATGTAAAATTTTTAATTTATCCATGACATTTGCAATCTATAACATATGTTACTATTTCTGTAGCCAATCTCCGAATTTCGCACATTGGCACATCATTTCTGCCAACATATGTCAAGAAGTGAAATACTTTGGCATCGAGTTCGTGATCTTCAATAGCACTTGCTTCTTGCTGTATGTAGTGTAAAAACTCTTTGCGTTCTTTCATTGAGCGTGTGAAAGCTGTTGATGATTGCTGTGATGACATCTCATTTTTGGGTGCTGACGATTTAACAATTGATGCATACGGTTTGGACGGGGTGACTGCGTTTCTGGCACTCCCACGAGCATCTTGATGGTGAGGTTGCGACCGGGTTGAATGTAGTGCTGGCCAGTTTTCTTGATTTGCTGCAAAGCTGAATTGTCTATTGGTTACCTGATGTTGTTGGTGACCGAGCCTATTTCCGTCTCGACGTTCAGTAGCCTTCTGGATCTCCCACTGGAAAAACTCACACTGAGCATTTCTTGCAGTATGCCCTGTATCTCCGCAGTTTGTGCAGACTAGTTTCTTCTGACCATTCAAAATTTTTTCCGTAGTCTCGCTGACAGTTGGCATTCCGCAGTGAGCTTGAACATGCCCAAAACCCCAACAATTTTTACATTGAGTCACAGTTTTCCTAGAAATTTTGTACCTTTCATTTCTGACTTTTTGAGATAATATTCTGTCAATAGAACGGATAACCTCCCATTCACAGTCATTATTGAAAATTAAAAGAATCGAGTTCTCGCTTTTGTAAATTATTGCCCGCTCCGGTTTTATTTTGTAATTTTTCTCTATATCAGAAATTATTTCTTCTTCGGTAGACCCAGCTGTGTACAAATTTTTGAGCAATGTTCTCTTTTTCGGCTGAACTTGATCCTTACGCGCGTATGTATAATGTGCTACTTTTTCGTTTTTTAGAAACTCCACCATTGCAGCATGAGCCTGATTGGTAGGCGGCATAAGAATTGCTTTTTTTGATTCTTTGTTAATTTTTATTAGAAATTTGGTTTCACTGGCCAATTTTATAAGATACCTTTGCCCTTCATGAGTCGTGGTGAGGTTTTCGTCTATAACTACTATAGGTGGAGGCCGTTCCTTTTTGGGAGCAACCGTTTTTGTTAAAATACAATCTTGTTCCATAGAATTCTCAATTATTTTTTTTGTTTTAATAGGAATATCTCCAAGTTTTTGCTTTACCTGGCTCAAGTCTAGCAAACTGAAGCGATTGTTCAGCAACATGTTATCGTCCTCCTCGCCATTTTGAAGAGATTCCTGTGGTTTCAGCCTTGTACTTTCCCTACGTCGCTTCCTTGGTTCAGTAAATGACTCATCGCTGTCCACTTCTAGCTCATTTACCGCCGCAGCGGCCATTGCGGCTCGTTCCCACCAATGTAGACCCTCTCAGCGCAGACTGGGATAATTCTTATGCACTAACAATAAATATTTTGGTCCAAAAAAGCACTTTTGTGTGAAGAACTCTACTAATGTACTGTAAACCCGACAGCTGTCAAACAAAGAAGAGCTCCAAATGATGGTCGTCAACCTCCGCTGAGGAGATGGTCCTGAAAGAAGAAGAAGACAATCTTCCAAGCAGAAATGATAGCCATAGCGTTGGAAGTCAGGGACCTGTACAGACGACTCCTGACGAACAAATCTATAAAAACCTTTTCAGATATCCAGCCTGCCCTGAAATCATTGAGCTTCAAACGTGTTGACTTAAGACTCGCATGGAACTGTATATATTTTCTCAATGATCTTGGAACAAGGATTACAGTAGCTTTGGTTTAGTTCCAGATCACAGCGAAGTGAGAAGGAAAAGTGCAAGGAAAACCGTCTCAGAATGGGCAAAGTGGAAAGCATTCCTGCACTGGAGAGATACACCAGGGCAACTACACTCGAAGGCGTGCATTCCATATTATTTATTCTAGTCAGTCCCCACCTAGGATCCTACAATGCGCATTTTGGTCGGTCTGTTGACAGGAAATTGTCATCTGAGAAACTGCTTGCGTAAATCAGGTCTGGAACTAACATCGGACTGTCATCTCTGCTATGCGGAGGACGAAACAGCAAATCACATGTGCTTCTGCCCAGTACTGAAAAAGTGCTAGGTTTCAGATTTTCAGATTCATCCATCTGGAATCTACTAACTTCTACTACGGAAGTTTCACCCTACACGACCTAGACTTAGGTATGGTCTTTGACACCTCGCTTAGCTGAAATCGGCACATAGAACAGCTAACACTATCTGTTAACAAAACACTGGGCTTCATAATATGGAACTATAAGGAGTTTAGTGACAAGACAGCGCTGGTCGTGGTTTACGATTCATTTATTCTGCTGAATTCTGTTGGAATATGCAAGATTAATATGGAACCCCAACCCTCTGCAAAAGACGCAGAGAAAATTCCTAAAGGTTGTATCACATAAAAAGGATGGTGAACCCCCCAGGGGAGCTGCTATTAAAACACGATTTCGTCAGTCTTAATAATAGAAAAAAAACTTAACCACTCATCTTTCTCTAGAAGAGCACTCCACAGTATTCAAGTACTTCCCCATGCTTCACATCGCAGACCAAACTTAATGAGCCAAAATTGTTTACACGTAACACGCTTACATTCTACCTTCCCACCCCACGAAGCAACTTACTATTGTCTTACCTTTGTATGCAATTTGTTCCTGTTTAAACAATATAGAGAGCAGTCTTGACGTATCTAATACTAAATTGTCAATCATTAAGCGCTTCGACAGCGCATTCAACAGGTACGTGTGGCCATGACAAAACTTACTAAAATATGGCGTGACCGTAATATCACTAAAGCTACCGAAATGTCGCTGGTTCAGTTTCTGGTGTTCTCCATATTTTTGCATGCCTCAACTGTTAAAAAGGAAGATCGAGCTCGAATAGATGCTTTTGAAAACTGAACGTGGAGGAGAATGCTGAGAGTCCCTTATACCGCCCATCGAACTAACGTTTCCATACTAGATGGTCTCGGTAATCCAAAGAGACTATCCTCCATTTTGTCGACGAGAATGCTCACATTCTTCGGATATATTCACAAAAGCGATAATATGGAAGAAATTGTAGTTCAGGGTCATGCCCTAGTGGGCGGTACCGTGACCGTTCACCTACACGCTGGGTGGATACGACGAAACAGTTGCTGGATATGAGTGTCAAGAGCGTCACTGAACTGACAGTAAATCGCAAATGATGGCGAGCTACAGTTCTCAAAACTATTGATAATATTCGTGTCGGCAATACTCTAGCTGCGACTTAATGCATTTTACGAGTTCATAACATGTCTGTTAAGACATTGTGGCTATGATGATGAAGCGTTTCTGTAAAATGTGATTTTATTGATTAGTGTTTGTTATTAAGTTAGTCTTTTTTATTATTTTTATGTATTGACCAACCAGTAATTGGTAAACACTGTTGGTGGTGTATTGCATATATAAATAAATAAAATAATAACAGTGATAATGAACTGAGTGAAACTGCACCACTGGCGGCTTGCTTCAGTCGCCCGTTATAAACCAAAAACTCATTAATTAAATCAAGTTGGGTGGAAAGTTCACGGGTCATAATATACGGTGACACCTTATCAAACTTCGTCGGTTACGACAAGTTAAGGTGTACGCGTATTTTCTAATATGTCCCCACGCTGTGTACACGGTAACTTGCAGAGAGGTGAAGGTTTCCATTAGATTATGAGTGTATAACTTCTTGTCATATCTTACCTGAAATTAAATCATAGAGTACAGGTATGAGAGGATTACCGTAAGCGAGCCGAGACTGAACACTTGAAAGATCACTTACCTAATTGCGAATTCTTCTTATCAGTAGGTGAAGGCACATCACAAATCTGTCATATTTGTGAAAGTCCATTTAATGATGAAAAGAAGGTTTGAGATCATTGTCATTTTACAGGTCAGTTCGGGGGAGCAGCTCTTGTATCTTGCAATATAAACTATCTGCACTATCACTGTTATTTTTCACAACTTATCAGGTTATGACGCACATTTCATAATTTTATCATTAGCCACGGAAGTTCCTGGTGCTGTAGACTTACTACCTGTCAATAAAGAGAAATATATCTCATTCACAAAGTATGTTGAATAATATATTATATATTATAATATATGATATTAAATTTCGTTTTTTCGATTCATTTCGTTTTATGGCTAGTAGTCATAATCATATTCAGATAATTCTTAAAAACTAACAACAAAACGTTCTTATCAAAACAATGAAGTGTTTACTCTGTCATCAAAGAAAAATGATTATCTTGATGGGAAAAACTTGAGGAAAATAAAATTCCACCAATAAAAGCCTTTTAGAGTGAACGTAGAATCTGTAGTATTAAAAAGGTAGAATATACGCATGCTCTGAATGCTTGGAGTACCTTCAAAGTTCGAAATTTACAGGAATATATGGAGTTGTATTTAAAAACCGATATTTTATTATTAGCTGACGTGTTTGAAAATTTTAGAAAAGTTTGAGAGCTTATAATTTAGAATGCCTGAAGTATTACACAGCAAGCACTAGGTTTAGCTTGCGCTAGTGCTTGAAAAGTGTCTAGGGCTACATTGGAACTACTCTTCTAGATGTTGATAAAATCATGTTCATTGAAAAGGGGGTTCGAGGGGGTACATCACAGTCTAGTAACAGATATGGAAAAGCAAATAACGTTTATATGGAATATTAATAATGTGTATCGGTCCGCCCTACGTGAAGCCCTTCCTGTAGGTAGCTTCACGTGTATAGAAAATATTGATTTTTATAGAAAAGACACTCTTAAAATACTTAATTACTCTGATACAGGGTATATCCTTGAGGTTGACTTAGAATATCCGATACAACTTCATGAAATACATAAAGATTCACCTTTATATCCACAGCGTATGAAACCACCAATTTCAACATCCAAGCAGGAAAAGCTGCTAACAACTTTATAGGATAAAAAAGAGTACATTATTCCTACAAAAATCTAAAACAAGCTCTACAATTAGGATTAAAAGTAAGTAAAATTTCTACAATTTTAAAATTTACCCAATCACCTTGGTGAAAGACACACTATATTGATTTACAGACGAAATTTGAAAAAAAACTTTTACGACCTAATGAATAATGCAGTATTTGGGAAAACTATGGAGAATCAAAATGTGGTGCATACAAATAAAAGGTTTTCTAATAAGTTCATCAGAAATGTAAACTTAAGCAATGTCATAACTAAAAGTTATGAGCCACTAACTAATGTTCTATTTGTTTTAAAAAAATGTGTTTGCTACTATTATGTTTAAAAATAATACTGCTCAAATATCCGCCCGAATGGATTTTTTTTTAGCTTCATGCACCTTGCAGAACCAATTCTTCACTACTTTTTGACACATCACATGGTAGTTTTATTTTAATTTTAATTGAGGTCCTGGACTGTTCTTGGCCTATTTTTGTAAACCGGAGGTTAACGTTGGTAACATTAACATTTATGATAAAGATTTAATGATTATCTCAGACCCCTGTCAACAACAAAAAGCAAAAATCAGAGTCAAAAGCGAATTGTCTGAAAAAATTGATATCGAGAAATTAGTAAGGCTGGACGTGTCCTTTCACTCGTATTGTTTAACGTCTACTCGGAAGAGATATTCAGATGAGCTTTAGAAGACACCCCGGATGGTATAATTATAAATGGGCAATGCATTAACGACCTGCGTTACACTGACGACACGGTTATTCTAGCAGATGGTGCTGAAGCACTGCAACGACTAATGAACCGAGTAACAACAGCATGTGATGATTATCAGCAAACATCAGAACAAGAAAGTCAACGGAATAGAGCTGGAAATAGTGAGAAGGATAAATTATCTTGCAAGTAATCTTGATGAAGCTTGGGACCATTCACTGGACATAAGAACACGCATAGAAAAAGCACGTAACGTATTTTATAGAATGCAAAAGGTACTATGCAGCCGCCAACTTAATATCTCATTAGGAGCTCGAATACTGAAATGCTATGCTTTCTCCACTGTACTGTACGGTGTTGAAGCTTGCACAATGACAGAAGCAGCACAAAATAGAAAACAAGCTTTCGAACTCTGGTGTTACCGTAAAATGCTTGGAATATCTTACGTAAGTCATACGACAAGTGAGGAAGTCCTGTGGAGAATAAATAAGACAGCAGAGCTTATGAACCTTATAAAAGAAAGAATTAGAACACTTATTTGGAGCTGCCACAAATAAGATTAAAGATCAAATTTAATGTAATAGCCAACGTCCACAAGGACAAGGCACCTTAAGAAGAAGAAGAGGTTTCATAAGACCACACAGAAAATAGTCCAAAGGTGTAAAGTCGCATGATGATCTTGGTTGGGAGTTTAAGGGCTGGTTTCGCAATGTCCAGTTAAAAGTGTCAGATAGATAGCTGCCAGTTAGCGTTTCTATGAATACTGACTGTCAGATAAGATTTACGTGAATTTTAAGGTTTAACCTTTAATTGTTCAAGCAATTTATCTAACAGTAAACCGTTAACTTCCAGATAAATATTCAACTGGATTTTGAGAAACCGGCTCTTAGTCAGTATTCCTCTCGTCTAGGAAACTTTTCGTACACCACACTGATTGCCTCACGAGCAAAATGGCGAGCAGCGCCATCTTGCTGAAAAAAAAATAATTATTCATATTTGTCAGTTCATGTCATAGAAACATAGAAACTTCGTTATCATATTTCTATAAAGCGCACCAATAACAGTAACACGATTTCCACCAAGGTCTTGAAAAAAGTCAGTTATCAGCTTGTGTCAAAAAAAAAACCTTCCAAACTGTAGATTTTGCAGGATGAAGTGGTAGCTCGTGAATTTCTTGAGGGTCTTCTTCGCAATAAATCTTACAGTTCTGCTTCTTCACAAAACCATTGAGCCATCAGAAAAGATTATTTTTTCTCCGTAATGTAGGCGACTTGCTCTAACGAGCAATTGTCCAAATTTCAACGCTTGTGACGATCTGCTGGTCATAGCTATTCGGATTCAACTTTATATGGGCAGCTTCTTTTTTTTTTCTTAGATGAAATTATCCTCCTTGTCTAGTGAAGAAACTTCATATTCTTGTTTGGGCCCGTACCGATGTCACGCATATGAGTCCTTTTTTACAACCGAACTCACTCCATGGTATCGATTCAATCTACTAGAGACAATTAGTTCGCTTGGTTGGAAGTTTATCATCCAGAGCCGCTTCCTTCACCAAGAAAACCTGAGAAAATACGTGGAAGTAATCAACTATAACTGGATATTCTTTTAAAATACACCAGAACGACTTTGATACAGGGGCGCGGACGCTAGCCGGGCATACGCCCTCTTAGCCCTTATGCACTATATGACTAGGCATATAGGGTGTACCACACAAGGACGCTTCTTAGGAAGTAATTACCTTCACCACCGCGGTATAAAAACACTAATTCGTTGAAAACGAGAGGCATTGAACTTACTTAAGTTCAATAAGGATAATAAAGTTAAATATACTATGGCTACAAAACTAAAATCCTAATTTGAACTTTAGAGACTGCTGCCACAAAACAACATGTGTAGATATTGACCTGTCACATGCAATCTCAACATCTCTTTGATAAAAATATGTTTGCAAATCTTAATTTCACTACCAGTAAATGTTGCAACATCCGAAAGAAGTTTTTCGCATATTAAAAGAACAAAAATATATCACTAAGTGTGAAATTTTATTCCAGATATATAAAACTGTCAGCAACATACGTTGGTAGTCTTCCTTTCATTTAAAATATTTTTGTAATGGTATTGGAAATTGGCAATCTCTAGTACATACATTGCACTAATATTCATCTCTGTCGTACTCCAGCTTCTTTTTGACTTGAGATATGTTACTGCTGTTGTTTCTGATTAGAGTTGATTTGTTTTAAGTAATTTTTGTAATCTTGTCTCTTCACTGGTTCGTCTCTATCTTTCTGCTAAATTTGTTGTCTTCTTACCTAAACATCAGGTTCTTATTTATATTGTATGGCCTGCTAATTTGCTTTTGGGGTATTCCATTTAAAAAACACAACTTGGATATATCACGCTTTTATTCAGTAGTCATTAATTTTAAAAATTAGTCTAATCTCAACCTACACACACACGCATAGTTTTTTTTTTGAAAATAGATAGCGATTGGTCACAAGAGTCCAAGGCGCCGAGCTTGACTCATCCTGTATTACTCACCAAGTTACCAAATACTTCAATATTAGATCAAATAATGCTATAACCTGAATTCTTCAAATTGATGGAATATCAATGTGATAACTAGTAGGACGTAAGGTCGCTTGTTAGAAAGATTTGGAGATTCTCATGTTATTTTTAACAGCCATTTGCTGCAGAATTCAAGGAAGCAGCCATATGTTGTTTTGTTTATGATTTTCGCAGTTTATCGTAACTATTATATTGTGGCATACGTGGGTTGTCGTCCTAGTTGCATCACTGTGATTTGCAACAAGTAGGTGCCACCTTGCACATATCCTAGAAGATGAAATATTTGGAAACCCCTTGTAAATAAGTGGCGTGTATACTGATCGTAGAGTTTGTTAAACGATTAAAAGACAAACATATTGAAAGCTTGTTAAGAAGGTCAAAGAGAGCAAGCGTATTAGATAGAGTGAGGCCCGATTTTATCAACACGCATATTTAGCAAAGACTTGACAAAGCTTTTCTACTGGATATGGTTTAGCAAAAGCTTTCTATTGGGTATTAAGGGGTATGTTAATAAGTATCATCCAATAGTACTTTATCATACATAAAACTTTCACAATAAATTCGAAAAAATGTCTAAAAAGAAAAATCTTGTGCTAGGCTTCATACTAATTTGCAGTGACAAGAAAAAGGTTATATATAGTTAGATACAAAGGTAATTAGGAGTGCAAGAAAGAAATAACTCATATCGTAACAAAAAGTAGGATTAATAATACTAGTGCTAGATAGCCCTAAAAAAATACATAATAACAAAAACTCGGTAAGTTTTAAGTACTATGCATAAACTATTAACAATATGCTAGACGTTTTTACACCAGACATAATACATATAAAATAGAAAGTATGATGAAAGCTTCATTACATATATAAAAAGTAGCCTTGTACAATAAATATTAAGTGAACAGTAATTATGTAATGCGATATGCCTCTGAAGTCATTGCCAGATAGGACTCAAGCGTGGTGATGGGAGAACAAGTTTGACAGATGCATGTTCTTGAAAAGGCTGCTCTGATTGGGCAAAGTCTTTGTTAAAATGCGCATGTTGATAAAGTTGTCGTTCGCACAGAGTTAACATCTCTAGAGGGAGCCTAATTTGAATATTGGCCAGCCAACATCTATAGCGCTATTGCCACTCTTCTTCGTCCGCTTCCAGTTTCTTCAAAATCCGGCAGTTTGAAGACAAAGTATTTAACTGGGTATTTGACTATACATTCCAATATACTTGCAATGTAACTGATTTACGTGATGATAATTTGTATTGATTTAATGAAATCTCAAAAATGGTAAATTTCATAGCGGAATGCCGCAATCACTTCTAATATGTCGTAAATCTGGCAACCTACAATCGGTGTGCCCTTAAGCTGTCATGTGGCTGTCATTGTAGTTGTGGTTATTGCGTGTGTCGAGATTTTTGTGATTTTAGTGTATATTTGACTGACTTTGTGACTATTTGTGGTGTGAATTTAATTATTTATGAACAATATTGTCATAATTGCATGATGAGACAACATAAAAGGTGCATAGTTTGCTGTAATAGCGACGAATCGGTGAACACTTCTTATCATAGGTGAGTGTAGGTTTTGTATTAGTTTTCAGTAGCGTGATATATGGGGATAACTGGGAATATAAGTAACTTCACTCCAGTTTGAGGAATAATAATGGTTGTTTAATCTATGTTTTGTGCACGCATTACATTCATGTCAATCAACATGAACTTTCCAAATTCCATTTTTTAAACTATTTAAGGACGTGAAACGCAAAAATGTATGCCACATTTACTTACAGAAAATCTATCTATGAGAATTTTATAGAACTGGATATTACCTAATGCAATTATTATATTTTATTGCTGAAGTAAAAACACGATGCAGCCATTCCAACAGGCTAACTTTCAGAACACTGTTAGATATGTTTTGAAAAACACTTCATGGTAATATAAAATTATCAACTGTTACAATGAAATTATAATAAGAGTAACTCTCTAAGTATAGCTAAATACTAATACAACTTACAAACGTATCAGTTTGTAACATCACAGTAATAAATGAATCTATTAATGAACATCCAATTTTAATATAAAGTCGCACGCTACTGGTAATGCCCTCAGGCTGTCAAAATTTCCGTTACATGTTGGCTGGTCAGCGACCTGTGCATTTTGTTGTTTACACTCCCTCTATAGATGTTAACTCTGTGGTCGTTCGAGACTTAGTTTTTAAGGTGATTCAATTCACAATAAACCATACGAGAACGCATCCACTGATATCGTTGTGGTATCAATTCCGTGTCGCTATATCGGTAAACGCCCAATCAAAAAGTTTTTCGCTGAGTCCTTATTGGACTTCGTGACGTTATCATCCGTATTAGTCACTTTTTACAAACGAGCTCACTCGGCGATATCGATTGAATCCAGGAGAGTCAATTAATTCGCCTGGCTGGAAGTTTATCATCCAGAGCCGTTCACCTCTACCAAGAAAACCTGAGAAATCACGTGGAAGTAATCAATTATAACTTGATTTTCTTTTAAAATACACCAGGATGACTTCGGGATATATATGTTCGCATTATAGGAACGATTTATTGAATGATGTAGCGAATTCGTCTTATAGATCGCTCCCGCGTTCTCCTTGTTTCTCCAGTTCCGCTCCAGGCGGAGTTAATGGATATATGACTGGAAAGTATAATGATTTCCGCTCTACGCGTGGCATTTGACCTACAACCGGTACGGAGGATATTTTTCACGGAAAGCGAAGATCTTTGGTTACTACTAAAAAAATTCACACCAGTACGAACCTACAACTACTGTGCCAGGTTGTACAGTCGGCCATTCCACTTGGAGCTCCTGAGTGGTGTGAAGCCAGAAAGTCCTGGACAGCTTGCAGAGAAAGTCCCTGCTGAGAGTGGCTAGTGCTTATCGCATGGTATCTACAAGAGTCATGCAAAGGCAATACCACCATTATACATGCTAGCTGAAGAGAGGGCTCTGATTTGTGGTGATCAAGCTAGAACTACGATATGCCACAGTGAAACTAAAAGGCTGACAGCAAGTAGCAAACCATATGCTGTGAGGTCCTAGTAGGTAATGCTGCTATAATCAGTGTAGGGGCGGCGGAGTAATTAGCGAAAAACAAAAAAAAATCCCTCAAACTTCGTTTTTAAGCGTTTTAGGGGTTCCTGATCATTTTTTAATTTTTTTTGGGTGGGAGTGAAATTAGGGTGGTCAGGGGGTGGGGACTGTAAAACTCAAAAATTTGTTCTATTCATAATCTGCCGTCCATTGACCTGTGAAAGAAAAATTTAGCGCCATAATACCCTTTTTTAGGTCCATCCGAACATTGCCTTAGATCGTTCTGAATTTAGTAACATGAAAATTATGTAATTGATTTTAGTGAAATTTAGACACAGTATAATTATCGCGGCAAATGCGTATGGTTTTCAAAAATCGTGTCAGTTGCGGAGCAACAATAATAAAAAAATCAAGAATATAAAAACAGCTCATACTTCGTTTTTAAGCAATTTGGGGGTTCCTGATTGTTTTATTTCGTCCAGTTGAAGCTCGCATAATAAAAATTTTGGCGTTTTAGTTCCTACGGAGAGACTTAGGAAACTATTTACTAGTTTTTGTGTTGGATGTTTTTTGAGGATAGCTGGGCGATGATTTGGTTGCAAGGCATCTCAGACTATAGCTTCATACAAAGAGAAATTAGTAAAATGATATCACTGTTATGTGTGGGAAGTAGTGAGTCAATCAACTTGACTCCATTTTTTCATTGGCGCGTATGCCATGATGTGCCTTCACCCTCACAATACTATTATTATTTTACTTTTATTTTTATGACCGTTGTCATTGCAACCCGTTTCGGGAGCTTCTGATATTTCTTTCGCTCCTCCTAAGCGTCGAAACGATGTTCAAAACGGTAGGTGCCGAAAACTTTGTATTATCATGATTGTACAGCTAATACCAACACCCGCAGGTCCAATAAATACATCTCCTGGCAGTCCATTCCAAGCCTTGGACACCCTGGGAATAAATGTACGGTCATACCGCCCGGTTCTTGATGTATGAATGACGACCGTCTTAGTATGAGATGCAGCAGTCGCTCGGGTTTATCCTGATGGGATCGGCAAGCGGCGGAACTATAGAGGGTTGCTCAAAGGAGCAGATTCCGCTTCAATATCGGTAGAAGAGTGAGAGGTCGCCTACCACACGCCAGTGAGAAAGCGGCTGGAGGTGGCGCGTCAAGGCTGGGCCATCAAATGGTCGAATTGCCCTGCTATGGACTTTATCTAGTATAGGCAGGGTAGTAGGGGCAGCAGCTCCCCAGGCATGAGAACAATTCTCTTGGTTGACGTATTTCTCCATCACTTTAATGATTAAAGATAGCAGCGCTATAGGTCTGTGGTTAGCTGGATCCCTTTTTGGCACCGGCTGAATGCAAGATGTTTTCCAGTCTTTTGGGAAGATGCCGGAATCGTAGACAAACCGAAAAAGGGGCAAGTATGGCAGCGAGCTCCGATGCGCACTTCTTCACAACAATAGGGGGGTCACGTTGAGGCAATTCAGCTTATTATGTCAAGTGACTGCAGCTATCTTCCAGACTATTTTTGTTCTGAACGTTATTTCGCTCATAGTTTGGGGTTCCCTCGGTATAGATGGTACCTGGACACTGAATGGGACATTTATAGTGGAATTTGCTGCAAATATCTTGGCAAATATTTAGCCTATGTTTGGTTGTAACGATACCTGGTCTAAATATCATCCTGTCTGTTATTGGCGGGGAGGTTTTGCAAGAATGGCCGGTAGGCCAAACCTTTTTGCAGACGAGCTATGTTACAGGACCTGTCAAGCCAGCTATTAGAACCTAGTTTGTATGATTTGGCTGTATGTGGGATGTACGCCTCCATGCCGACATATGTAATCTCTGATTATCAGAGAGATTCCCGCTGAGACTCAAAACAACCCTTTTTACCAATAAAAGTATTTTTAAATTAATAATAAAGCTTTTCGTCTTCTCCTAAAATATTTTTCAAAGCATCTGTGGAATTGTTTAATTAGTGAAAGTGGTCTCTGACTGCAAAGTTTTAGGAGACCCTGCTGTATAATAACAGAGAACAACCACATACAACCGAATACAACAGAAGAGAACAGAAATCAACAAAAAAACAAGAAGAACTGCTAGAAAAGGACGAAAACGAAAGCATCTAGACACAACAAAATTCAATCAATTACATCCAAATACAACATAGAAGAACAGAAAACAAGCAGAAAGCAGTTGGAAGCAACAGATAGCGACTAAATACAACAAAAAACATCCACCAACACAACAGGAATGAACCAAATACATCCGAATACAACAGAATAGAACAGAAAACAGCTCAAAATACGAGAAAATAATCAGATACCTGCTGGAATCAACAAAAAATGACTCAATACAACTGAAAACATTGGAACACAACAGAAAATGACCAAATATAGTCGAATACAACAGAAAAGAATAGAAAACAGCTCAAAATAAAAAAATCAAGCAGAAGACAGCTAGAAATAACATAAAATGACCAAACATAACTAATTGAAACAGAAAAGAACAGAAAACAGCTTAAAACGACAGGAAACAGGCAGATAACGGCGGGAAACAACAGAAAACGACCAAATACATCAGGATACAACACAACATACAGGGTGTTAATTTTCAGTATGTTAACAAACTTTAACCACGAATAGCACTCCGAAAAATAGAAAGAAAATGTCATATGAACATGGGTCCGGAAATGCTTCCTAAGGGATCTACCCTCCTTTGCATGGGGCACCCTGATAAGGTTTGCCCTGGTTATTCTTGAAACCATTCATAACAAAATTACGAAATTAGGTACGATGGGTAAGCTTTTGACGCTGAATCTAATTCTGAATTCAGAATTTCATAATTTTAATCAGAGGCATATCATACGGGAGGGGTTAAGGGTGAAAATAACCCCATTTCCTAAATGGTAATTCTTTTGACATTTTGATTTTAGATTATGGTATTTCAGAGATTTCTACGTAAAAATGGTTTCTTGGTACATCTCGATAGGGCTAACCGTTTTCGAGAAAAATGCAAATTATTGCCTGCATCGATTCAATAATTTGCATTTTTCTCGAAGACGGTTAGCCCTATCGAGATGTACCGAGAGCCCATTTTTACGTAGAAATCTCTGAAATATCATATTCTAAAATCAAAATGTCAAAAAAATTACCATTTAGAAAATGGGGTTATTTTTACCCTTAACTCCTCCCGTATAATACGCCTCTGATTGCAATTATGAAATTCTGAATTCAGAATCTTATTCATTGTCAAAAGTTTACCCATTGTACCTAATTTCGTAATTTTGTTATGGATGGTTTCGAGAATATCGAGGGAAAACCGTTTTCAAGGTGCCCCATGCAAAGGAGCGTAGCCCCTTAGGAAGTAATTCCGGACCCATGTCCATATGACATTTTCTTTTTACTTTTCGGAGTACTATTCGCGGTCAAAGTTTGTTAACATACTTAATTAGCACCCTGTATATAAAGACAAAGATAAACAGAAAAAAAAGCTAAGCAAGCAGATGCTCGATATTGTAAGCATAACCTACGTTCAAAATAAATGCAGCACGAATCGCCCCTACGATAGCTAGCTTTTTGTTATAAAAAGTAGCTTCCCGTTTCCAGCGAGATAGCTAATAAACCGGCATGGCATCCGAAACCACTCAGTGTTCGAATCGTAAGCACGTATAATCCATAGGTGAAGCAATAATTGAGCCCAAGTATCGGGTATCCAATCATAATGGCGCAAGCAGATTACCTTATTCGACAGATTTGAATTTCATGATCCGCAGAAATCGAGAGCCCGGATTTATGGGGTACGGCGACCGCCGCGCCGTGCCGTTCAATGACCGTAATAAACATTGTTCTATGCTATGCATGTATTTGGTATCCCTCAAGGCAAATACGTACCCGAAATTGCTTCCGAAGGCATTGAGAGACTGCGAAAAGCGGCCTACAGACGTTGATGCATGCTGCGATGCAGGCATCGACTCCTACGCTTCGTGACGCAAGTAGCAGCGTGTGTAGTACTAAATCGCGAATCAGTTGCGGCTTACAGCGATGCAGAATCTGGAATCCCTTTTTGGTCAACGTATTTCGTCGATGCAAAGACGATATCTGTTCTTGTGTTGTACGAAATATGCCTAAAGCGACCTAAAGACGTTGATGCATGCTGTGATGCAGGCGTCGACTACTACGTTTCATGATGCAAGTAGCAGCGTGCGTAGTACTGAATCACGAATCACGAATCGGCCTAAAGCGGCCTACAGACGTTGATGCATGCTGTGATGCATGCTGCGATGCAGGCATCAACTTCTAAGTTTCATAATGCAAGTAGCAGCGTGTGTAGTACTGAATCACGTATTTGGCATCAGTTGCGGCTTGCAGCGATACAGAATCTAGAATCCCATTTTGGTCGACGTATTGCGTCGATGCAAAGACGATATCTGTTCTTGTGTTGTGTGGAACGCGGCTAAAGCGGTCTACAGACGTTGATGCATGCTGTGATGCAGGCATCGACTTCTACGTTTCATTATGCAAGTAGCAGCGTGTGTAGTACTGCATCACGTATTTGGCATCAGTTGCGGCTTGCAGCGGCGCAGAATCTGGAATCCCATTTTGGTCAACGTATTGCGTTGATGCAAAGACGACATCTATTCTTGTGGTGTAGGGAACGTGCCTAAAGCAGTCTACAGACGTTGGTGCATGCTGTGATGCAGGCATCAACTTCAAAGTTTCATGATGCAAGTAGCTGCGTGTGTTGTACTGAATGACGTATTTGGCATCAGTTACGGCTTGCAGCGATATAGAGTCTGAAATCCCATTTTGGTCAACGTGTATAGTTTTGCATTGATGTAAAGACAATATCAAAACATTCTTAATCCAGATGAAGGTAGTTCCTATAGTTCGCAGGCTCATGGACTTTTAGCGCTTTCAACAAATTTGCATTTGAATAAAGTGTCCTTTCTATAAACCATTTTTTTGGACCATTTCCTTTTTAATTTTCTTGTTCGTTCATGGAATACAAAGAGTGCCCCAACTGCTGCTAAGAAAAGTAGTGTTGGCAAAATAAGCTACTCAGCTACTGGTGCAGGCCATGTGGTAGACTATAAGCAGCAAGCTTGACCAGAAGTCCCTCGTGCCACAATTTGTCAAAGGCTTTCGATATTCAAGTGCAACAACACGGATTCGCCATGACTTTCTATTGCTCTGTTCCACAAGTAAGTGACGTAGACCATGATGTGACCCGTAGACCTGTGCTTACGGCAGCCATACTGGCAATCATTTATGATGTTATTGTTGTCGAGGTATTTCAGGAGCTGTGTGGACTATAACTAGTGGGATCGGTTGTTTTGTCTTTCTCGGGGATGGGTTGTATGCAGCTAATCTTCTATGAAGCGGGAAACACGCGTCGCCTATACGATAGCTTGAAGAGCTTGCAAAGAAGAGGTTAAAGCTCAGCGGCACAGCGTTTGAGGACAACGGCTGGAATTTGGTCAGGATCAATTGATTTCTTCGTGTTTAGTTTTTGGGGGATGCTTTTTACATCTCGATGTTGAAATTTGACCTCTGTGATTCTCGAGCTCACGTTAGCAGAGTATACAGTAGCCCGTAACCGGTGACGTGGAGTCTGGGAGACTCCTTCGAAGTTGAACATAGCTATAATTTCGAAACCAGATGACCTTGACAAACGCAACGTCAGGCAGCTTTCTACAATCACCGTCCGAGGCAGCATCGCTTGTGACGTCAGCTAACAGGAAGCCATTGTTGTGTAAACCTCGTGTAAATCACGTGTCGGAGTCTAGCAGACTCCACGTCACCGTTATTGCGACTGTAGTTTATACATATGTATATCATGTGGTCAGGGCTTTGCTTGTGTGCTTTAGAACTCTTTAATGGCTACTCGTCCTAGTACGTCACGGAGTATTCGTGCAACACATCCTAACTTTGAAGAGACCTTTTTGGAGTGGGTATAACAGCTATGACTCTGATAATAGCGACATTGATGATACTGATCCTGACTTTGCAATAGAGATGGATCGTTATGAAGATTATCTAAGTATTTTTGCGTCAAGCTTAACGTAATAGCTTAGAATTTGAGAGAAACATACTCAGATCCTGATAATAATGTATGGGATTGATAATATATGCAATGATATGGGAGGAGTCTCCAGGACTCCACGTCACCATGAGTGTAACAATAATGGGACGTCACCGGTTACGGGGTAGAATTGGTTTCAAAAAGCCTCCCTAAGATGTCTGCTTTTCCCCTCGGACTTATCCTCTCTGATCAAGGATGGTATCGAAGAATAGGAAAAGTTCTGAATAACAGCCTTAGCTACAGGCCAGAATATTCTGGATGGACTAGGATATGAAAGGAGCTTGTTCTTAATTTTTTGGTTGTGTCCCTCCTTGCTGCTGCCAGTCATGCGTTTACAATGATTTCTGGCGTCGATAAAACTGCGGTAGTTCTTGGCATTTGGATTTTTCCTCCATTCTTTGTCTTGTTGATTTTTACAGGTAACTGCATTACTACAACGCTGATTGAACCTTGGCTTATTTTTGGACGGACGCTTGACGAAATTCGGAATATATGCCGAATATTAATACCTTAGTGGGCACAAGCAGATAAATCTTGTGACTTAAAGCAGACGTCGTTTCAGGGAAAGGGCTGTCTCTTAGGTCATCCAACTTTGCTGATCCATAATGCCAGACTCGACGAGGCTTTGTATGGTGGAGATCGGGAGAATGCATCCTGCATAGCATTGAAACGGTTATGGTCGGACGATCCTAGTAGAGCGGTTACTTCCAATGTGTAAATTGTTGGGGTATTTGTGAGATATAGGTCCAGTCGACTAGCAAAATCTCCGTGGCGGCTGGGGATCCTTGTTAGTTCTTAGACTATCTACTATAAGTCGCAGCTAATAGAAAAGGATTCAGCTTCACGTCCCTTGTCGTCCATTTTATTTGAGTATTTGAGCCAGTATGTGTTGTGAACGCTGAATTCACTAAGAATGGCTATCTCTGAATTAGGGTGATCTGATTGCAGCACGTAAACAGTGGTTGGAAATTTCTCGAAGAGCTCTTTGCAGTTTTTACTACTTGGTGACCTAGTTCGGCGACCAGTTCGGATTTAGAAATAGTTTGGGAACTAGAGACGCATTGTTCTTGATGCAGGTCCTAATCCAGAAATGCCTAGATCAGCAAAGAAATGTCTTCGCATGTTTTATAGATTGTGAGAAGGCATTTGATAACGTGAGACACGATAAATTGATATATTTGCTCAAACGACTCGGGTTAGATGGCAAGGACATAAGGATTATCAAAAACTTATATTGGAATCAGTCAGCTCATATAAAAATCGGAAATATGTCAACATCGGATATACAAATTCTCAAAGGCGTCAGACAGGGATGCATATTGCCGCCATTGCTATTCAACTTATACTCTGAGTCCATATTCCAAGAATCTTTGGAATATGTGGAAATGGGAATAGAAGTGAATGGCAAATACATTAACAACATCCGGTATGCTGACGATACGGTACTCCTAGCTAGCGATAAGAGGGAGGGAGTACATAGTGAACAGAATCAACAATGTTAGTCAATCTCATGGTCTTAAAATAAACATAAAGAAAACAAAATTCATGGTCATCACTAGATTAAATATTAATAATGTAAGAATAGGAACAGACAATCAGGACGTAGAAAGAGAAAACGATACTCTGCAATCGAGATTTGAGTTTGACTACTCGATGGCGAGCAACAAAATGCTATGTACTGTCCACATTATTATACGGAGTTGAGGGATGGACATTCAAAGCTCGGACCATGTCACGTTTGGACTCTTTTGAGATGTGGCTATACAGACGCATATTGAGGATATCATGGACCGAGCGGGTAACAAACACTAGGGTACTAGACAGAATGAATAAAGAACAGGAACTTTTAACCACAATAAAACGAAGAAAAGCAGCATATTTTGGCTATATTTTTAGAAATAGTAAGTATGAGTTGTTGCAACTGATCTTTGAGGGAAAGATCTAAGGACGACGAGGGATCGGGCGAAAAAAGTTTTCTTGGCTTCGGAACTTACGCCAGTGGTTTAATATAAGAGAGGTCTGCACAATCATTCGTTTAACCCAAGACAGAGAAGAGTTCCAAATGATGGTCGCCAGCCAACGCTGAGGAGATGGTACTGAAAGAAGAAGGTGACCTATAGATGCAACATATAAATTTGAAATGATCTTGGCAGGATGCTTTAAGCCAAATGATGTCAAATCCTTTCAGCACGAGCTCTTTCTCTCGATGACAAGAAAGCCCTGGGGAATAGTTTCAAAGCAGTTTGTTGTTATGACAATCCGTTATAAGGTAAGTAGTCCTTTCAAGCTGTTTATGCTCGCCGGGCACCTCGTACACCAAAACATCTCAGCCGTAAGTGTTTATTTGCAATTTTATAAGCTCCTGCTCCCAAACTGCGGCCATTAGGGAGCGCTGTTTCGATTCTGCAGTCACGTACTGGCAGCGAATAAAAGTAATATACGGCGAACGCGACTTGCCGAAAGGGCGACACAATCGCCGTTCTTTTGTTTTCCGCAAAGCGCCGTGGGGGCGGGAGGCGGGCGGTGGGAGGGC
Organism: Callosobruchus maculatus; assembly: GCA_951848785.1. Lineage (NCBI taxonomy): Eukaryota > Metazoa > Arthropoda > Insecta > Coleoptera > Chrysomelidae > Callosobruchus > Callosobruchus maculatus. Next base: position 4,593,685 of record CATOUR010000007.1, read on the forward strand.
CCCTCGCCCCCGGGGGATGATATACGACCGCAGTCGTGTCGGCGACACTGGTGCCCGAAGCCTGGCGATGGCGACTACTGTTGCTACACAATCGGGACAAGGAAGTTTGTTGCACTTGCAGACCGGCGGGCGCAGCCGTTTAACATCTTGCCGCCGTGGTACAGTGCGGCTTTGGAGGTTTACTACGACTTGGAGTATAGTTAGGGTGGGTATCCATATCTACCCACATTGAGATGCCCCTGTTATCAACTTATACTGGTGATTCGGTCAAGGTACTGTCCTCTTATCTATCAAATGGATGCAATACGTTTTTACTTCCCACACCGATAGGTGATAACGAAAATCTACGTCACTCATTTCCGTCGGTCTGTCTGTCTGTCGGTCGGTCAGTCTGTCTGTCTGTCGGTCTATCGGTCCGTCGGTCTGACTGTTGTTCTTCTAACCATGCAATCTCAGTAACTGCTGCATGCACACATAAAAAGAAATTCTTAAGTCAAGAATTGTGATATTCTTGTAAATACATACTCACAACAAGTATATCTGTTCTCACTCTAAGAAAGAATATTTGATGAGAAAATTATAGGAAATTTGTATCAAGAATAATATATTTTTGATTTATATCCTTATTTTAAAGAAATATGCTCCGAAAGAAAATATAATTTTCTTGGCAACCAAGGCTATAATAATTTAATAACAAATATTTCATAATTTTATATCAAGATTATCATTTTTTCCAGCGTTGTCCAGTTTACTTCTATCAAAAATATAGACAGCTTGCAAATGCGAACCTTCATTTGCAATATGATAATCTTGGTTTGAAAATGAACGCTGTTTTACAAGCACACTCTATATTTTGTATCAAGTAAATAATTTATTTGACGTCTACCAACGTCGGAGTGCGCAGGCGCGCAGCGTGTCACGAGTCAACTCTAACCTGTCCACAGTGTCCACTGTCCACCCTCTCAACTCAACAGCCTGTTGCCCGTCCGTGTCCGCGCCGCCATTATCGGTTTTCGGATTGTCGTATTCGCCGCCGTCTTTAGCACCGTACCTGAACCCTGGCCTGGATCCTGCATAATACCCGTGATACCACCGTCAACTATCAGTCATCGAATCTGCCGGTGGTGCTGGTCCACCGCCATTTGAGTCGCGTCCCAGTTCCCATCAGCTTCCTTATCACTGGATCTATCCAACCATGAATGAGTATTAAAAAAATTGAGATGCGAAGACCTGACTCAGGTGCTGTTCCTAGATAAGTACTAAGTATATTAAATGTGATTTAAGAAATTTTGCAGAACTATTTCTCCAGAAAAATTTCTACATGCTCATAGAAGAGTTTGAATGCTCAAATTAATACTATTAGATTCCTCATCCAAGAATATCACAATTTTAGAATAAAGTTAAGATTATGAAATGCTTCAGTCAAGATTATGAAATACTTCGGTCAGTCAGTTTTGCAATGAAGATATTTTCTCAATCTATCCCTTATATGGTCAAAGATATCGTATTCTCACTTTAAGATTAGCATAACTTTCCGCGTATAGGAAGTTATGGTATACTTGAATTAAAGCATCTGTGCTCCATCTAAGAAATTATTTTTATGCGTGTGGATTGTCAATTTCGGTTACGATATGGTGTGGGGTCGTAGTAGGTAATGTTCCTAAAATTTTGGAAATCGTTGTAGGGGGGTGGCGTAATTAGCAAAAAACCAAAAAACTCCAAATATTGCTCAAACTTCGTTTTTAGACATTTTAGGGGTTCCTAATCGTTTTCTACTTTTTTTTGGGTGGGGGTGAATTTAGGGTGGTTGGGGGGCGGGGGGTTGTAAAACTGAAAAATATGTTTTATTCATAATGGTCCATTGACATGTGACTGAAAAACCTAGCGGCATAATACACTTTTTTAGGTCCATCCGAACATTGCCTCGGTTATTATAGAAACCAAGGGACTTTGTGATGTATACATACGAGTATTGTTTTAGATCGTTCTGTATTGCGTAACGCGAAAATTATTGAATTGATTTTAATGAAATGTTGACACAGTAATACTACCGCGCCGAGAATGGAAAACGTGTGGTTTGGAAAAATCGTGTCAGTGGCGGCGCAGCAATAATAAAAAAAGCTAGAAATATAAAAACGGCTCAAACTTTGTTTTTAGGCGTTCTAGGGGTTCCTGATCATTTTCTGTTTTTTTGGCTGGGGGTGAAATTGGGGCGGTTGGGGAAAGGGGGTTGTAAAACTGAAAAATTTTTTGTATCCATTATAGTCTGTCCATTGACCTTTAAGTTCATCTGAATGAACATTGGCTTGCCTATTACAGAAACCAATTTTATGATGTATACATACGAGTTTTGATTTATTTCGTTCTATGTAGATCTATTGCGTAACGCGAAAATTATTGAACTGGTTTTGATGAAATTTTGACCCAGAATTTACCAGCGCGGCGAGAGTGGAAAACGCGTCTGTTTTTGAAAAACTGTGTCTGTGACGGCGCAGCAATAAACGAAAAACCAAAAATATGAAAACAGCTCAAATTCTGTTTTAGACGGCTTGGAGACCACCTCCAATTGTAGCATGTAGAAAAAACTGTGGCGTCCTAGCTTCTAAGGATGGAGACTCGATAAACTATTTACGAGAGCTTTTGTGTTGGATGCTTTTTTGCGGGCGGGTGGGCGATAATTTGGTTGCAAGGGGATTTCAGACTATAGCTTCATGCAATGGGAAAATAATAAAATGGTATCATCATTATGTGTGGGAAGTACTGAGTCAATCAACTTGACTCCATTTTTCATAATGCATGAAGTTCTTTACGGCGTACCTCTGAGTTGAAACCTCTCAGGTCATTATTGTTTCATTATTTCATCAAACAGCTTAGGTGTTTCAGGAGCAATGAGTACGACACCAACTGCAGCACTGAAGGTCCTGCTAGGACTGCTGATGGTGTCGTCTTAGATTAGGATGACAGAAATGGCAGGACATCACAGAATGTGGAAGTAGGGGAATTGGTGTATAGGGGTAGAGGCGGTATAGGCAGGCTGGCGGATGAAGAATTGGTTGCCTCTGCCTATAGGGTTGTCATGGAAAATCGTCTATAAAGGTTGGATAAATCTTTAATTCTACCCATTCCCAGTATCAACGAGTGGACAAAAAGGGAGATTCGGTTTCCCGGAGAGGCATTGGTATGCCACATGGACAGCTCGCGCATAGTCAGTGGACAGGCCTCAGGTGTAGGGATGTGAGTGAAAAATCGAAGAGCACGGGAGAATTACTATCTAGGCACGAACACCACAATTTTTGGAGCAGAAGCATATGCAAATACTCTCTGCTGCATGCAGTGCGGAGATGAGAAAAGACACAGACCAGACTGCTCTGACAGTGAGGCAGCACTAAAAGCCGTCTGCGGGCCCAGCACTAGGACAACGCTGGTTCAGGGGTGCTCGAAGAAACTGAAAGACCTGGTGAAGCTGAAGGAAGTTAACCCGTAACCGGTGACGTCCCATTATTGTTTCATTCATGGTGTCGTGGAGTCTTTGAGATTCCTCCCATATCACTGCATATATCAATTCCATACATTATTATCAGGATTTGACTATGTTCATTTCAATTTCTAAGCTATTCTGTCGAACTAAATAGTCCTAAACAGGGTGTTAAGTATGTTAACAAACTTTAACCACGAACCGAAAAATAGAAAGAAAATGTCATATAAACATCGGCCGGAAATGCTTCCTAAGGGAGCTACGCCCCTTTGCATGGGGTACCCTGAAGACGGTTTTCCCTCGATATTCTCGAAACCATTCATAAAAAAATTACGGAATTAGGTACGATGGGTAAACTTTTGACACTGAATCTGATTCTGGATTCACAATTTCATAATTTTAATCTGAGGCGTATCATACGGAAGGAGTTAAGGGTAAAAATAACCGTTTTCGAGCAAAATGCATTTATTTATTTACAATAACCTGCATCGATTCAATAATTTGCATTTTTCTCGGAAACGCTTAGCCCTATCGAGTTGTACAAAGAGATCATTTTTACGTAGAAATCTCTGAGTTACCATATTCTAAAATCAAAATCTCAAAAAATTACCATTTAGAAAATGGGGTTATTTTTACCCTTAACTCCTCCCGCATGATACGCCTCTGATTAAAATTATGAAATTCTGAATTCAGAATCAGATTCAGCGTTAAAAGCTTACCCATCGTACCTAATTTCGTAATTTTGTTATGAATGGTTTCGAGAATATCGAGGGAAAACCGTCTTCAGGGTGCCCCATGCAAAGGAGCGTAACTCCCTTAGGAAGCATTTCCGGACCTATGTTCATATGATATTTTCTTTCTATTTTTCGGAGTACTATTCGTGGTTAAAGCTTGTTAACATACTTAATTAACACCCTGTATAAGGCGCCACGAGTAGCGTGGCAGTAGTTCAGTTGAGTTGAGTTGTAGCTGAGATAAGGTTAAGAGATATTGTATTGAGTTGTGACGTAAAACGGTGAAAGTTATGTCCAGTTTGATTCGTTTGGTTCCCTGGGTGAAGAAAAAGAGGCCGTCGTGACAGTATATTTATATGTAACTTCAGAAACCGCGACATTTTAAAGTTGATTGTACGTAAAAAAGTAACGTAAAAATGAAAAGGTGTCATGGAATAAACAACGGTTAATTAACGTATGAGTGTTTACTGGGTATTAAGGAACTGTAAAGCTTTTTCCAACATTTTTACATTCAATTTCACATCAGTGATAGTCTATGTTCGATGATCATAATCAAGAAAGCGATCAAACAGCTCTTTTAAAATATTGCGTAAGCCTGAAAGACGCTATTATGCTACAGCAGTCTCGATACACCACTGACTTGGTGACATAAAGCCAGAAAAGCTCCAACGGCATTTCTTCCTAGCCCCTGTATACACATCCATTGTCCGCAATCGGATTAAAGTTATACCGGTCTAAAGCCATCCCAGAAAGGCCCAGGAGTGACACAATGGAGCCAGGACGGACACGTTCCCTCCTTCCTTATTCTATCCTTCCATTCTATTAGCCGGTGACCGGCTATTCAGCAGCACCCGACATTTTTAAGCATCGAGCTCCAGTGTCCGAAACCTCCAAAATAATTGAATTACTATCGCAAACAAGGAACGGGACTGAATCAGCGACGGTTGTTTGCTCGGAGCATGTTAAACGTAAGGGTGTTGAGAACATTCTGTAGAACAGTTTGTTGGTTACTGCTGTGTTAAGACAGAAAGTCGTACCTTCAAAAAAAAAAAATGAAGTCAAGTTCCCACACATTACTGTGACACCAGTTTATTGTTTTCCCGTAGCACGAAGCTTTAGTCTGAGATCCCTTGCAACCAAATCACCGGTAGCCCTCCCCCTAAAACTGTCTTATGCCTTATGTCTTTCCTTCACAGGTCAATGGACAGCCTATTATCAATACTTTTCAGTTCTACAACCCCCACCGCAAACGACCCCAATTTCGTCCCCACCCAAAAAAGGTAGAAAATGATCAAGAACCCCTAAAAAACGAAGTTTGAGCTGTTTTCATATTTTTCGTTTTTTTATTATTTTTACGCTGCCACTGACCCGATTTCTAACAACCTTACATGATTTGCATTCTCACCATGGTAGTAATACTGTGTCAAAATTTCATTAGAATCAATTTAACAGTTTCCACGTTACAAAATACAAAACGATCTAAAGCAATAAATACTCGTATGTCTTCAGAAAGTTCTGTCCCTTAGTTTCGATAATAGGCTAGGCAATGTTTGGATGGACCTAAAAACGTGATTTATGTCGCTAGGTCTTCCTTCACAGGTTTCTGGACAGCCTATTATGAAAACAACCAATTTTTCAGTTTTTCAACCGCCCACCCTCAACCACCGCAATTTCACCCCCACCCAAAAGAACGCACAAAATGATCAAGAACCTCTAAAACGGTTAAAAACGAAGTTTGAGCTGTTTTTTATATTTTTAGTTTTTTTTATTATTTCTGCGCCGCCACTGGAACGATTCATAAAAACCATACGCATTTCCATCCTCGTCACGGTGGTAGTACTGTGTCAAGATTCTATTAAAATCAATTCAACCGTTTCCTCGTTACACAATATAAAACGATCTAAAACAATACTCGTATGTTTACACCAGAAAAAATTCTAAGTCCTTTGGTTTCGGTAATAGGCTAGGCAACGTTCGGATGGACCTAAAAAAGTTATTTATGTCAGTTATTTATGTCACTAGGTCTTCCTTCACGGGTCAGTGGACAGTCTACTATGAAAGCAACACATTTTTCAATTTTACAACCCCCCACCACCAAACCACCCCAATTTCACCTCCACCCAAAAAAAGTAGAGAATGATCAGGAACCCCTAAAACGCTTAAAAACGAAGTTTGAGCAATATTTATTTTTTTTTGTTTTTTGCTAATTACTCCGCCGCCCATCCACCGATTTCCAAAATTATAGGAAAATTACCTACTATGACCCCACAGCATCACAATCCATGCAGCGGTTGCTGAGATTACGTGGCTAGAAAAATGCGTACAGACAGACCGACAGAAATGAGTGACGTGGATTTTCGTTATGTAAACATCATAAAACGCCTCAAAATCGAAAAGTTTCGCGATCACAATACTCCCCTCACCTATCGGTATGGGAAGTAAGATAAAATTGCATTTTTATGTTTCAGCGGATTATGGGTTACCCTCTGGCCTGCGTCACTCACCTGTCGAACAAAGCAATTGAAAATCAAGACGAATCCCATGTTGTTGCACTTGGCATATCAAAAGCCTTCGACAGAATGTGCCACGAGGATCTTCTGATCAAGCTTGCTGCTTATAGACTACCACCTGGCCTTTTCCAGTTGATAAATAGCTTTTTGAATGACCGGTATCTGTTTGTCCTAGTCCTCAGGCATCTGTTCTATCTTCACACTGTTTCTGCTGTACATCAACGAGCTGCTGGAAATAACACCCAATTCAGTCTACAGGTTCGTAGCTACTATCATCCCAGGAGACAGTAACATGCATCACATATCAAATCAAAACAACTGTGAGGATTAGTAAATAAAGTATAATTTAACGTACAGACAACTCAAGCAGTAACACTGACAAAGAAGTCTCACGTTGACTTACCAACTGTGGAAATGGCGGATCAGTCAACAGTCTAGTCACCTTCCGTCAAGCTTTTGGGGATTAAAATCAGCCATAACATATCCTAGGACGATGACGTCGTCAGTGTTAAACCGACAGAAGCTTGGAGTTATGTTCCGCTTCAGGAAGCTGTATACACCAGAGCAACCACTGCTGCTCTACAAGGCACAGACCCAACCATCGTTGGAGTATTGCTTCCATGTGTGGGGATGCGCTCCGAAGCACCCTTTAAAGCTTCTGCACGCTATCCAGAAGAGAGCAATTAGACCAATCAGTACTCCTAACCTCATAAAGTACCTCCACAGCCTGGAACATCGAAGAAGGGTGACTGGAAATGATTCCCCTGAGGGGCTAGAGGGTACAATAGGGGGTGAAATAGTTTTTGGTTAAAAAGTTGTCTCTCTGGACAAATATTTTGACTTGTCTTGGCGTTTTTTTGTTTAATCAGCGGTTTGTGATAAATCCGTGGTGGGAAGTTGTCAAATGAACTATTAGTACATACATATGTAGACTCACATCATATACATTAGAACCATTTAGTTGAAATTTGTCAATCAGATGAATATGTGACTGATACTGATACATGTTTAACGAATTCTTGTGCGTGTCTTATTAAGGAAGCTATCCACTCTGGTAGAGACTGTTTGAATCGCTTTGTAAACAAGTTTTTGGTATCAAAAGGGAGGAAGTGTTGTGTCATTTTGGCGCTCAATTGAGATATGACCGCCGCATGAGTGATTTGTTTGGTTTGGGAATTATTGTGGTACCTAGCCTACATCTAGTGTTGTGGTTGTGTATAAATGTGTTATGCTCATTTGAATATATCTCTGATACTAAGCGATAGTACGTACGTAGAAAATACAATTACCTAACGTTATATATTTGGGTCTCGTAATATCATTGGTCGGGTACATTGTTATTTTGTTAAACATTAATATTAGAATAGCTTTTACTTCCGATACACACCGATAGGTGAGGGGAGTATTGGGATCGCGAAAATTATCGATTTTGGAATAATATGCTTGTGAGCATTGGGCACAACATTAACATTGGACGCGCTACATAAGAAGGCTCCTGCATTTGGCAACGCATGAGGAACGACCTGGGTTCGGTGGGAATTCCCGTGTCGGACAGATCCTTTGGGCTGGCCCGCCAGGTATGGGTATTCCTTCCAAGCAGCTTGTGTCTGTTATCCGAAATAGGGGTTTTCGCAAACACTGAAGCTATAAGTAATTCTTTATCGCTACTCATCTTCGACCGGCATAGACGAAAACAGGTAGCAAACTAAATTTCTGTTACTATAAAGCATTCAAACCGTCTTCCGACGCTGGTGAGCGATTAAAAACTCAGTTGGGCAGGTGAGACTGCATGCGGCACCTGCACGCTTTCGCACACCCTTGTACGCTCACTAAAAAGCCCCACTGTGTTTGCGCGCTCAGCTGTTTCGCAGTTACATACAAATAGACCAGATCACAAAAATTTCTAGATGCACTGACGTACGTTCCGTACACAAACTGTTCAACGTCGAGCACCCAGCTATAGAGAAAGCTCCAATCCTGCAATCAGTTTGATCTGGATCCACTAAAGCAGATCACGAGTGCTCGACGGGAAATATATTTTTAGATTAGAGAAACAATTTATCGAATGATCGCAGAGATACATCTTAATACATCAGGGGGAGGCATAACCAAGACGTATGGAGACAAATGGCTTTCCCTCTGGCGAGACGCCTGTCGTTTTCTTTACTTTCTTTCTTGCCAGAGTCACAAAAGGGGTTGCGATGTGGAAATTTCAAGGATGTTTGCGTTTACACGAAAAACAAAAGATGATGAGAAGGCGGTTCTCATCAATTTTGTAATTGAGTTGACTACTGTTAGTAAACAGACATGAATTATTCTCTCGTCGTAGTTGATTACACCACAGCAGAGCAAACAATCAGCACAATATCTCAGATTGGCGACAATTTAAGGCGCATCCCCCCTTTTGGATGATTATTTGTAGGGAAGCTAACGATACTCCGATACTTGAAATGTGTTGATACTTCTGCACTAATATCGAGCATTTTTATCTTAGATACTTTTTGAACGATTCCAAGCTGGTACCGCTACCTCTGTAGCGGTATTTGTAGCAAAAATAATTATATAAAACAAAATTTATGATTTTCAGCCGTCAAACACACGCCGGTGCATCCCTACAAATAGAACAGCAGAACATTGAAAGAGTCACCCATTTTAAGTATCTTGGATGCTACATCATAGAACAGCTAGATCCAGATAAGGAGATTAAGTGCCGGATTGAAGCAGCCCGTACAACTTTCTTAAAAATGAGATCATTCTTCTCTAATGACAACCTAAATCTGAAATTGCGGCAAAGAATGATAAAATGTTACATTTGGCCTATATTGCTATATGGGGCTGAAACTTGGACTTTAAAGGCCGCTACAATCAACCGCCTAGAAGCATTCGAAATGTGGTTACATAGAAGAATGCTCCGTATACCGTGGACAGCTATGCAGACCAACGAAGCAATATTGAATAGAGCCAGTGCAGTCCGTGAGCTGCTCGAAACGATCAAGATAAGAAAGATATCATATCTGGGACATGTTCTTAGAGGTGACCGATACAAAATCCTTCAACTTATAATGAAGGAAAAAATCAAGGGACGAAGAAGAATTGGGAGGAAACAGATGTCGTGGCTCAAGAATATTAGAGACTGGACAAGAATAAGCAGTGCAGAACAACTATTCAGTATAGCCGAAAGCCGAGAACAATTCGCTTTTGTAATTGCCAACGTTAGGGGGATATGGCACCGAAAGAAGAAGAAGAAGAATTGAAGGGTGTAATTAATTGCACACACAGTAATCACAGCATAGTAAACAACCAGCAGAATATCTCTGAGGATTTCCTATATGAAAATGGTGTCCACAGAATTTGATCTTGGGATGATTTTGCGGGTGTAAAATCTGAGTAGAGATGCGAAAATGAAAATATCGATACCGGTACCAATTCTATATTTTTTAGCCAAGTAGGCGCGTTTCTTTCGTACAGAGAATTTTGTGCAACTGATTACACCCGTCAATAATTATATAATTATTTTCGACACCGATACCGCTACAAAAGTGGCAGTACCAGCTTAAAATCTCTTTAAAATTATTTAAAAGATAAAAAACTCTATATTAGTGCTGAAGTACAAGTAGTATCGAAGTATCGTTAGCATCCCTACAAATAATCATCCAAAAGGGGGGATGCGAGTGTAATTGCCGCCAACCTGCGATATTGTGCTGATTGTTTACTATGCTGTGCCCGTAATCACCCAAAATGGCACCTTCAAGGTCAAATTCTGTTGAAACCATTTTTATATAGGATATCCTCAGCGATATTCTGCTGCTTGTTTAGTATGCTGTATATTACACGTTACCACAAAATGTATATTGCAGATGCCAGAATCCTATAGCTAGTCTATGATTATGAAAATAAGAAAACGCAATAAAACTTGAAGTAGCTCAACGTCTTCAAGGGCCGACTGGACACAAGCCGGTTTAACTCAAGCTTTATGAAACCTAAGCTTAGCTAAGCTTAGGCTTACAGTTAACATCCGTTGTACAATTGCCGGTTTAGTTCAGCATGACTGATAATAAAAGGTACTTCCGTTGGCACCAATGAAGCAATATGTTGTCACAATTATCTAACAAAAATAACCTTTTCTGGATTGTCACTTGTGACGGTTTATGTCAAATTCGAGCAACGGCCGTATCTGTCTCTGTTCCTTTATTTGCCTTTTCGTTGAATCAGACACAAATCACTCAAAAATATAACCTAACAATGACAAGCAACTTGAAGGTTACTGCTTGACACATCACGTCATTTGTATTTAAACCACAATTAAGCTCCGGTTAAGCTACATCCTTCTTCGGTTTACGCTAGACTTGTGTTAAGCTTGGAGTAAGGTGCTAAGCCAGCATTGTACAACTGGCGTTAGATGTTGTCTAGGAATCAGACACACAAAAAAAGCCACACTTGAGGGTCCTCCAAGTATCCCTTGAGTATTACTGAGGGGAATCTTAAGCGCACCTCAAGAGACGACTATGAAGACGGCTCTAAGAGAGAAAGTGATTTTCTTTGTTTTAGGCGTATAGATACGTGTGCAGCGTATGTAGTAAGACTAGATGCAGTTCACTTCAGCTGATGAGAGACATTTCCTTTGGCATATCTGGCTTAAAGAAATGTGACGTGTAACCTTCTTTTTTCCAGGCCGTATATCATAGGAGTTTTAGATTGCTGCGTCCCGATTGCTGGAAACTAATACAATTAAACTACTCGTGACTTATTGATTAAGGGTACCCGCGGGTGGAGTTTGGATGTTTACTGTATTTATAGATATATGCCCCAAGAGAGACATATACAAGTTGTGTATTGCAATTGTATATTGTAATATACAGCGTTACATCTATAACCCTTGAAAAGTGATAATGAAACACAGGTAAATCATGATCTCTTCACGATACGTATATGTTTACACATGCAAAATCTAACCTATGCTTTTGACAGTACTGTCATTTATGGCAACAATAACACATAAAACAGTAATACCACTACAATATTCTACGTTGCACATGGAATAGAACAAAAAGTCTGGCCTTCTTTATATACAAGGATCATAATGCACAAGTTGGGCAGGTATTTCCAATTGATTTTGTCTTCCTGCAAATCCCTTTTCTCAGGAATGTGAAGAGTGCAAGACTGGTAGATGCTGACCATGTGTAGACTTAGATTCAGTTGTCAAGCCGAACTACTTCAAAATTTTGTATGCTTTATTATTTTTACGGCCTTAACATTTTGTGGTTGGTATTATGTTTCCTGGACTATCGATGAAACACCGACACCTGTTTCGAATTATAATTGATACTTCTGATGTGACATTTGATTGACATCCCCCACTCCAGGTATTTCATAACCTTGCTTTCTGTCTTGCGTTCGAAAACTCTTGATTGTGGTACCAGTCCTCGAACGAAACAGAAATCTAATTTTATATTGCCAATCTATAAATTTTTAACCTAAATGTTGTGTGTGATGAATTAATTGACGAAGATATTATTAAATATCATAATATCTTAAGGAATGTTTGTGACAGTCTAACCAATATGTTCTATTTCGTATTTTCTAACCTAAGCAACAATCTCCATTTTTGCTGACTGTTGTTTTCATCTGTTTTCTGTTCTTTTCTGTTCTGTTTGGTTGTATTTCGTCCTTTTCTTTCGTTTATCGCTGTTATCTGCTTACTTTCTGTTGTTTTTACACACAAAGGACCCCCACAGCCTGGAACATCGAAGGATAGCTGACCTGTCCCTGTTTTACAGATTCTGTCACGAAAGATGCTCTAGTGAGCTGTCCCAGATAATAACAGCAAAGGTCGTCCAAACGAGGAACACTAGAGACGCTCTACGTGCTGATCCTTATCAGGTCGAGGTCCCCACTACCCGAACCAGTCTCCTCCAGCATTCCCTCTTTTGGAGAACTTCGATGCTGTGGATTGAGTTGCCGAGCAATTTGTTTCCCAGCGGCTACAACCTGCAGCGCTTCAAATATAACGTGCACCTATACTTATCCTCTCGCAGCGTTTCTACAGCGCTTTCAGCCTTTGCGGGAGCCTGACCATAAAAAAAAGGTTATGATCTTCCTATCTAACTATACAATATATGTATAATTCTCTTTCCATTTTGGAACCAGGTTGACAGTTATTCCCCTACGAAAGTAGAATAAAGTATGGAATGCTGTAGGGTGCCGAAAAACCAAAGTAATGCTTTAGCCGACCTGATCCAATATTAAAATGCATTATCTTCAACTTCCACTTCACAAAGCGACGGCGGTATCGAAGGGATCATTGTTCTTTAATGACAAAAATAATTTAATTCTGATCGAGTATAATTCAAGGTACGGTAACCCACAAACGAATTAATACTTAAGTTCCTAGCTGCCGTATCAATTTCCCATTTCTGAACAGAGGACCCTATCAGTGATCAACAGTGCCGCCGATATATAGGAGTAGGGTGGGCCGATTTTCGTGGCTTTCAAAAACAAAAATTTGCACCTTTGGAAAAGTTGCAAAACAAAAAAACAAACGTTTTTTTTATTTGACAAAAAATATATTTTTTGTTTTTAACTGCCACAATGACAGTTAACTTTTGGTTTTGCTTTTCGTCAATCTCGTTTGACAAAAGTCGAAAATTTTAGATATCTCAAACCTTCAGGTTTACCTAAAAAATCAAAAAGGTTTATTTGGGTGTCTATGACAATGAAACTTTGTGATTCAGATAGCCTGAGAACGTTAATTACAAATCCGGTAGCAGTTTTTGATTCTAGTCTCGTTTAGTAGAAATATAGAAGGTCAGATCTTTCAGGTTTACTTAAAAAATCGAACATTTCTATTTGGCTTTTTATTACCATGAAAACTCGTGTTTTGGATAACTTGAGGATGCTGATTGTTAATCCGGTCTCAGTTTTTTGTTTTAGTGTCATTTGACAAAAATCAAAAGTATCAGATCTTTCTAATCTTTAGGTTTACCTAAAAATTTGAAAATATCTATATTGTTTTCTATTAAGATGAAAACCTCTATCCGTGATTCGGATTACTTGAGAACGTTAATTACAAATCTGGTAGGAGTTTTTGATTTTAGTCTCGTTTAATAGAAATATAAAATGTCAGATCTTTCAGGTTTACTTAAAAAATCGAACATTTTTATTTGGCTTTTTATTACCATGAAAACTCGTGTTTTGGATAACTTGAGGATGCTGATTGTTAATCCGGTCGCAATTTTTTGTTTTAGTGTGATTTGACAAAAATCAAAAGTATCATATCTTTCTAATCTTTAGGCTTACCTAAAAATTTGAAAATATCTATTTTGTTTTCTATTAAGATGAAAACCTCTATCCGTGATTCGGATTACTTGAGAACGTTAATTACAAATCTGGTAGCAGTTTTTGTTTTAGTCTCGTTTAATAGGAATATAAAATGTCAGATCTTTCAGGTTTACTTAAAAAATCGAACATTTTTATTTGGCTTTTTATTACCATGAAAATCGTGTTTTGGATAACTTGAGGATGCTGATTGTTAATCCGGTCGCAATTTTTTGTTTTAGTGTCATTTGACAAAAATCAAAAGTATCAGATCTTTCTAATCTTTAGGCTTACCTAAAAATTTGAAAATATCTATTTTGTTTTCTATTAAGATGAAAACCTCTATGTTCAATAACTTGAGGGTGCTGATTAGAAATCCGGTCGCAGTTTTGAGTTTCAGTCTCATTTGACAGAAGTCAAACATTTCAGATCTTCCAGACCCCTCAGGTTTACTCCTAAAAAATTGAATCTTTATTTGATTTTCTATTAAGATAAATCCTGGTATTTTCAATGATTTGCGGTCGCAGTTTTGAGTTTTAGTCTCGTTTGACTAAAATCAGAATTTTCAGATCTCTCATATTTCAGCGCCACCTAAAATTCGAGAATCTTTATTTGGCTGTCTGTTAAGATGAACCTTTGTGTTTTATATAATTTGAGGGTGCTGATTGAAAATCTGATCGTAGTTTTGAGTTTCAGTTTCATTTGACGAAAATCAAATATTTCCGATTCCAATAACACTTGATTGTGTTGTATAAGAGAGAATTTCGTACTTGCAGAGGTGAGGTTGAGGTAGCGCGGAGCATCAGAAATTTGCAAAATTTTTGTCATTACCTACACCAAATGCATAGAAAGTACAAAGTGCATCTATTATACGAGGGTTGCTCTATATCTCCGTCAATCCACCAGTTCGCAGACAGCTGTTTCACGCTTATTTGCGATCATCAGTGCGACATAGGTCGATTGACGGAAATAGAGAGCATCAGGATTTCATGTTAACAAAACATGTGAAACATCTGTAGGCAACAAGCAGAAAGTTCTGCCGGTGCGCCATCTAGTACCCGAAGGTAAAGGCTACCAAAGAGAAACGCTACTAACAGCAGTAAACTCTTTGGTGGAACGACAGGGCTCGTTCGCTTTTGCCACCAGAGGCACGGATTTTGTACGCAAGCAACGTATTAAAGCCGATATACGAGGGGTGCCTCTGGTGGCAAAAGCGAACGAGCCTTGTCATTCCACCAAAGAGTTTACTGCTGTTAGTAGCGTATCTCTTTGGTTGACGTTACCCTCGGGTACTATATGGCGCACCGGCAGAACTTTCTGCTTGTTGCCTACACATGTTTCACATGTTTTGTTAACATGAAATCCTGATGCTCTCTATTTCCGTATATCGGCTTTAATACGCTGCTTGCGTACAAAATCCGTGCCTCTGGTGGCAAAAGCGAACGAGCCTTGTCGTTCCACCAAAGAGTTTACTGCTGTTAGTAGCGTTTCTCTTTGGTTGCCGTTACCTTCGGGTACTAGATGGCGCATCGGCAGAACTTTCTGCTTGTTGCCTAATGCATCTATTGGTAAAATTGAGCTATGGATCAATAAAGTCGAATAACATACTTTTCTCAAGAAGAAATACAACTGAAAACTACCATTTATTTGCAAAGCGAATTCAATTGCTATTTTCCCGATTGCGAAGACAAAAATATCTGGACTCAACTGCTATATCATTTTGTTGTCAACGTTGATATAGTGACTGATGAAGTTCAAGAAGAATTGATTGAAATGCAGCAGGATAGTAACATAAAAGATATATTCGAGGCAGGAGTTAATCTGGAAGATTTCTGGAAGGCAATTTCTTTCCCAAATGTAATAATAAAATTAATGGAGATCGGTTAGGTGCCAGTACCGACATGACTTTGTCTATGAGTAGCAGTGAATTAAGGATTCAGTGCTACTCATAGCCGACGATTTGGTTGCAAGGGATCTCAAACTATAGCTTTATGCTATGGGAAAAAATTAAATGATATCACCGTTATGTGTGAGAAGTTCTGAGTCAATCAACTTGTCTCAATTTTTTTCATAAAAACTTACCCATGATACTACGAGTTTAGAAGGTATGCTCACGCGCATGATATCTTCCGTCTCGCTTCCACCTGTGACGTCAGCGTATGACAAATTGAGTTTGTTTACTTTAGTTACAGGTTATAGCCGAATATTTTCTAGTATAAATATATTTTTATACTTGTGTTTCATCTAAATTTCTAGGTTCTTACTGGAGAAATACTCAGTCCATTGAGAATGAGGACGAGGAAGAAATGTCTGAAAGACTGGACATTATACATACTGATTTGGATGAACTAAGATGGGATGATTTGAAAAGTTTGGCACGTTTCATTGCATCTAAGTTGAAAAATAAGGAGAATCTGGGTTATATCCCAGATTACTTTTTCACTTGGGTCAACCATTTAACAGAAGGTGGACTACTAAAACCTACAGATGAGTTCTTGGCAAAATGTAATGAGCTCGACCATATATTTTCCAACTATAATGGAAACGCTTTGGAAATCTGAAAAAACTATCCTGCAAATTTAAACAAATTAGCAGAGAATGTGGAATCTAAAAATGCTACATAAAACGAAAATGCGATAAAAGACGGTTAGAAATTTACAGTTTGCAGAACTTATTTTTTATGATATTTTATTTTCAGTTCATAATAGAAAAAGGCTAGTTCTATGCTCTTATGCACACCTTTTTCAATTGTTATTGTCTGTCCAAAATATATTTCCCCATTAGACTTATATTTACAGAATCAATAACTACAACACAAGAGCGCAATAAATAATGTGCCCTGCCTATACCCAAGGTATCAGAAACCCTCACTACTAGTGCGTCAAACATTTTAATTCAAACATATTATTATTATTAAACAGATACATGGCATGAAAACATTTTGAAAAAAATTGAGGAAAAACCTTTACTCTGTGAGAATTCACCTGTACTAGTTAAATACAATGCCCAGAAAGATATTGTTATATTGTGTTGTGGTGTGTTTTTCATTTTATGTATAACATAAAATATGTGTGTAGTGGTTGTGTCATATATTTGAATAAATAAAAAATAAAAAAATTTGAGAATGTACTTTTCTTATCCCCTAATTTCAAAAATTCCAACTTTACCAATCATTAGCAGAAAAAAAGTCAATATTTATCCGCTATAAACATAATTATTGCCATTATGCTTGTTAATGATTTTTTTAAAACCTCTGCTGACAAAATCATGTTATTTATTTCTGATGTCTACCTTTTATTAAGAAAATTCTACAGTAAATACATATTATGCAAATTATCTTGAAGGGCTGGTGACGCATCATTATAATCTACATATAAAAAATAAGTACGGTAATCAAAGGCTTCAGGAAGGAGTATATAAAAATTCCACCCCCTATTCGAGAAATTTTGCCACAAAATGATGGTTTCACTAGGCACTCCAATCGATCTCTTGTATGAGATTTCAGAAAAATACGTCCAAACCGCTCTGGCTGTGTTCTTTTTCCACATTGTAAACTTTTTCGATTACAAAATTTTTGTACCTGAAATTCAGTACGCTTGGAGCTGCTGCAAACGGTCCGGGCGTCGAGTAGTATCCATTCTCTGTATAACTATTTCAGCAATCTTTTATTCAAATACAGAGCAATATGTATTGTTTATATATTATACTGTGCATGAGCTATTTTCAGTTTGTATGAATATTAAATATCTAAGACAGATATAACAAGAAACGAAATAAAACTTTCAAAAGTCAATGCCTTGGCGCCATGTGCTTGCGCATTTTTGTCACGCGGTGACGTCATGCGCAGGCCGGAGATCTGTTGGAGTCATAGCAGTGGCGTGTATAAGGGGGGGCCTGGGGGCCCAGCCCCCCCCCCCGAAACCAGCCACGAATTCAGTTTTGGCATCTGGAAGAGGCTGAAGTTAGGATTATAATTTTTCCGATGGGGCCCCCCGAAATCGATTTCTATATACGCCACTGAGTCGTAGTATCATGAAACTTACCTAAAAAATGGTTGGTGGTCGGTGGGATGGCAGACATTTTTCAAAAGGTCCGTCATCACTGAAAAGTTAGGAACAACGAACAACTGTTCTAAACGAGTCATGGAGTAACCTCACCCTTTTTGCTTCGGTGTGATGAGTGGTGCCACCGCTGTGACGAACCAATTTCACACCACGTACATCCCAGTCGGCGGCGGGCAATCGGCATCGAATTGAAAACTCACTCAGGAATAATTTAGCGCCAAAAAGGATCAGTAAATGAAGTAACTTTCATTTTGAATCGAGTTTCCGCTACTTTCGGGGATGAAGAGTTGGCTTCAATTAGGAGAGACTTTATTTGTTCGCTGAAATGCTGGCCAGTTTTCAGCGCAGGATTTAGTTTTTGTCTGCCGTGTCGCAGTAAGCCACTGTAATTGAATTGTATACGCTGTGACAGGCGTCGATATTCAACCGGTGAAGGAGAGATAACCGACAAATCAACTTTTATTCAAAAGTTAGGTCGGATGAGACTTAAATTTTCACTCAGCAGTAAAAATTCAATTTTAAATATATACCTACTTGTTAATGATTATCAGTCAGGTATGTTATTTAAATAAATTGAAAGCCAAAACAAAACTTTTATTAAAGAAACTTTTATTTAGACGCTTTAAAAAGAAGAAACAAAATTATTCCTCTAAAATTTTAACTGTCAACTCATAGCCTCGTTATACACAATTTGTATGATCATAAAAGCTTGTCGCGAGGTTTGCGTAAGTACCTATAAGTATTTGATTGAGCTGAAATTAAAAAAATAAGCTTTGCAGACTAACACGGGGGCTGCTCTATATTTCTGTCAATTCACCAGTACGCAGACAGCTGTTTCACGCTTATTAGCGATCATCAGTGTGCCATAGGTCGATTGACGGAAATAGAGAGCATCCATTTTTCCATGTTTACTAAACATGTGAAACATGTGAGAGCAGACAGAAAGAATTCTGCCGGTGCGCCATCTGGTACCCGAAGGTGGCTCTTTGAGCCACCAGAGAAGCACGGGGTCTATATGCCGCTGCATATTATACGAGGGTTACTCTATATCGCCGTCAATCCACCAGTACACAGACAGCAGTTTCACGCTTATTAGCGATCATCAGTGCGCCATAGGTCGATTGACGGAAATAGAGAGCATCAATTTTTCCATGCTTACTAAACATGTGAAACATGTGAGAGCAGACAGAAAAAAATCTGCCAGTGCGCCATCTGGTACCTGAAGGTAACGGCAACCAAAGAAAGTCGCTGCTAAAACAGCAGCATACTTCTTGGTGGAGCGCCACGGCGCGTCCTCTTTGAGCCACCAGAGAAGCGCCGGTTCTATATGCCGCTGCATATTAAAGCCGATATACGAGGGTTGCTCTATATCTCTATCAATCCACCAGTACGCAGACAGCTGTTTCACGCTTATCAGCGATCATCAGTGCGCCATAGGTCGATTGACGGAAATAGAGAGCATCAATTTTTCCATGTTTACTAAACATGTGAAACGTGTGAGAGCAGACAGAAAGAATTCTGCCGGTGTGCCATCTGGTACCCGAAGGTAACGGAAACCAAAGAAAGTCGCTGCTAAAACAGCAGCATACTTCTTGGTGGAACGCCACGGCGCGTAGTCTTTCTTTGATTGCCGTTACCTTTGGGCACCAGATGGCGCACTGGCAGAATTCTTTCTGTCTGCTCTTAGCAGACTAAGTTACACAATTAAATGGGTACAAGTTATTTTACGCTAGTTAGTCGCACGACAAGCCTTTATGATCAGATAAATTGGGTACAATGAGGCTCTAATTGTTGAAATTTTGAAAGAGAATTTTCTTTTCTCCTTGCAAAGGCATATAAATAAAAGCTTTTTTGAAAAAAGTTTTTCTCTCTAGCTGTTTAGCTCTTCAATAAGGAGACCTTCTGATGATTTTACCCTACCTAAGGCTACGTATGATTAAGCATGGAAAACCTTAAGAGCTTGCCATATTGTATTTAAAGTGATGTCAGAATATTTTTCTAATTACTCTTCGCAAGCCCTTTCATTTGATGCATGCATTACTATTTCGCCATCTTGGTTTGTCCGCCATATTGGATTTAGAATGATGTCACATCATTTTCCGAGCTACTCTCAATAAGCCCATTTGATATCTATATTGTAGAAGTGCATAAAAATAACTATTCCGCCATCTTGGATATTCTGCCATATTGGATTCAGAATGACGTCAAATTATGTTCCGAGTCTCAACAGACCCTTCCATTTAATACCCATATTACTACTTCGCCATCTTGGATAGTCCGTCATATTGTATTTAGAATGATGTCACATTATTTTCCGAGTTACTCTCAACCGACAATTTCATTTGATACCCATATTACTATTTCGCCATCTTGGATAGTCCGCCATATTGGATATAGAATGACGTCAAATTATGTTCCGAGTTACTCTCAACAGACCCTTTCCTTTGATACCCATATTACTATTTCGCCATCTTGGATAGTCCGCCATATTGGATATAGAATGACGTCAAATTGTTCCGAGTTAGTCTCAACAGACCCTTTCGTATGATACCCATATTACTACGTCGCCATCTTGGATAGTTAGCCATATTGGATGCAGAATGACGTCAAATTATGTCCCGAGTTACTCTCAACAGACCCTTTCATTTGATACCCATATTACTATTTCGCCATCTTAGATAGTCCGCCATGTTGGATATAGAATGATGTCAAATTATGTTCCGAGTTACTCCCAACAGACCCTTTCATTTGATACCCATATTACTACTTCGCCATCTTGGATAGTCCGCCATATTGGATATAGAATGACGTCAAATTATGTTCCGAGTTACTCTCAACAGACCCTTTCATTTGATACCCATATTACTATTTCGCCGTCTTGGATTGTCCGTTATATTGTATTTAGAATGATGTCACATTATTTTCCGAGTTACTCTCAACAGTCTCTTTCATTTGATACCCTTATTGTAGAAACGCATTAAAAAGATCAAGGCCCGGTTGTATAATGCGAGCTTAAGCTTCAGCTTAAGGTAAGCCGACGTTAAACCACATCAGTTGCAAAATGTCCGTTGTACAATGCTGGTTTAACCCCCACTCCAAGCTTAACACGAGCTTACGTAAGCCGCAGCTCAAGGCGAGCTTAGCTGAGGTTTAAACCTAACCTGATACAAGTGACATGATATGTCAAGGAGGAACCTTCAAATTGCTTGTCACTTTATTAGGTAATATTTTTTGAAAGATTTGTGTCTGATTTAATAAAGAGAGCAAATGAAAGAACAGAGGCAGAAACGGTCGTTGTCGAAATTTGACACAAACTGTCGGAAGTGTCTAACCAAAAAGGTTAATTTTTTGAGATGTTGACGACAGTACGTATTGCTTCATTGGTGCCAACCGTAGTGAATTTTATTATCAACCAGGTTTAACTAAGCCGACGATTGTACAACGGGTGTCGACTTTAAGCCTGAGCTTAGCTAAGCTTAGGCTTAACAAAGCTCGTGTTAAACCCTCATTTGTACAACCGGCCTTTAGTCATATTGGATTTAAAATGACGTCATACAGCTTATCGTCTATTATTGTCATCCAAACTAAACGTGTATATGAAATTTCAGTTCAATCGGTTGAAGATGTCTGCTTCAAAACTTAGTAGCAATATTCCTTCCGAACAAATATACGTTGCAAGTTAAACAAAAGCTTTTAGTTTAAAAATTGGAGTATCTGTCCTGAGCTTATAAACTGTGGTCGAGCAGAATAACAGAAACTAAACCTCTGAAAATTGTTTAACTCAAAATTGTACAAAGTTGACAGAAACGTTTAACTGGCTACTAGGCCCGTGTGGTCTGTGTATATTTGCTGAAATTCGTTAAAAAACATGGAGTTTCCCGTATTTGCGTGCTCCGCAATTAAACAATAGCAATTTTTTATTTACCTCGATAACAAGCTTTTCTAGCTACCAATCAAAACAGCTCCAACCAATTAGTTTATCGAACCACATGCCTACGTTCTTGCCAGTGCCGTACTAAGGACAGACCGCACTCTATACGAGCTGTCAAAATTTTGGTGCAAAACAAATAATTTGGTACCTTAGTATTTTTTTGTGGTATTTAGCATTTTTAAGACCAGCTATTGTAAAATATTGTGGTGTGCTTAATGGTAGTGTGCAGCTTACGGTTGTAAAAGCCACAGCAGTAGGAAGGAGCCAGGAATCACTTTTCATAGGTAAATTTATGTTTATATTTTTTGGTGCATTCGAAGTTTATGCTAATATCTCGATATCTAGTTCAGAGATTATATGTATCCAAAATATAGTTTCAAATGTACCACTAACAACGAATTATAATATTTTTGAGCATGTAGCGTGTAAAAATTATATTTTTTTAGGTATGCTTCGGTTCAAATACAATCAGTTTTCCAGTGACGTATTTGTTATAGCTTATATTTTGCGAGACAAGATATCGGTCAAATGGAAATTCACTGTTAAGTTAATTTACTTAAACTTGAACTGTGGATGGTGAAATTGCCTATACAAAATAACAATATTTTAATAAAATTTATTTGAAAATAGATTATTTCTCCAAATAGCTTAACCATAATGTTAATCCCATTAGTTACGGCACTTGGACTAGCGCTTTGGTACTTTTTGGTAACAGAGATGTCAGCCTCGCGTTGTATCTTCTCCCTTTCCTTGTCTAAGAGTGTGGAAAAAAATCACGATAAGTTTTGCAGAATACTGGAAGTATAAATGATATTAAAATTGAATTCGCATTGGTGATAAGTCTGTTCATTACTTTAAGTGTGATAAAGATTATTTTATCAACCATTTTTTTATAACTGTGCAGACTGAGTAGGCAGAGCCTAAATACCAGAGTACCGCGGCTGCTGTTAAAAGGTTATGTTAGGGAATGTTTGTTAACGCGAGACATGAATAGGCCAATACCCGCAGGCTCAATAAATACAGCTCCTAGCAGTCCTTCCCAAGCCTTGGATACCCTGGAAATAATTAATGTACAGTCGTACCTAGTGGTACTCTTCATAGTAATATATATGAAGAATGACCGCCTTAGGCTTAGTAATTTAACTGTAGGGGTACATGTTATAATCAATGGTAGTGGTACCATCTTTAAGTACCTGTAGCTCTGGAACTAATCACTTTAGACCCCAAGTGTGCTAGTTTGTTGGAATTGTTTTATCGGGTGGAACACAAAAAGTCACAAATATACAGGGTGTCCCATTAAAAATTTTGAACCAGACGTCACATGATCAAAAACATATACCTCATTGGGTGACACAGTAATAAGAAAATATAATGTACTTGATCTAATTTAAACCTCCAAAATTATAATTCGCTACTACGGCCCAGTTTCGATATATTGCTTGTCTTAATCGTCGTGGGACACCCTGTATATTTATTTGTCTTCGTACTGATTTAACTTCTGAAAAAGGCGTAAAATAAATGCCGAAACGTCGGCTTTGTGGTAAAAAGCTGTGCAGTTTTCTTGTGTCTGCAGTCGCTCCCCTCCCTGCCAAACAGTTCGCATGTCAGGAGTCTACGGAATTTTTTAGGATGTGTTTCAATGCTTATTAGTGTATGCATCCAATGTAACCTTAGTAGTGTCCGACCGAACATTCGGTTTCTGTTTCGGTTTCGGCCTAGTTTCGGCCAAAAAACGGGTTTCGGTTTAGTTTCAGTTTCGGCTGCCATGCAGCCGAAACCACGACCGAAAGAGAAACTAAATTCGATGGATTTCGCGCTCCGATCGGATGCCCTCGGAGCATTAATCTTCAAGCGAAGAAATGTCATTTTGCAGGTTAAGTAGCCTAGTGATAGAAGCCAAGGTTGCAAAGAAACGCAGATATTACTCTTACTAGAATTTCAGTCCATTTCTGTCTTTGAGAAAGGCTCCCCTAAAAATCACATCTGCCTTACCGACGGCTGTTTCCACTGAACAACTACTTAATGCTACTAGTCAAATTTTTTCAGACTGAAGATGCAATTTGCAAAGAAAGTTGCTAAAATTATTGTCTCTCGCTTACAATATTACAATATTAGATTGTTCAGCTATAAATTCTGATAATCAACAATATCTGTAGCTTAATGAAGCTCACAACAGTTTCCTAAATTCAGAGAAAACTCCTTACTTTCAAAAATACTTAGTAGTTGTATTTAGTACGTAGGTACTTCTGAAATTTAGTTTCAAGGCAGCTAATTGATAACAGTGTCATAAAGAATGACCAAAGTTTAGAATGTAATAAATAGTAAATAATATAAATATAAAATATTTGATATTTGGTTCAAATTAACTTCTTACTTCAAAAAGTACAGATAATTTATTTGAAATAAAATGTGATAATGCTCATGATACGTTATTCATTTTTATATTCACGAAAAAATTACTGACGTTATATTGATGTTTCGCTTTCGGCCGAAACAGAGACGGAGGCCGAAATTCGGTTTCGGCCGTAAAAAGTAGTTTCAGTGATATGTGCCTGGCGAAAATCCCAAAATCATTATTTTCTGTAATGTACGGCACTGCTTCGATTTCCGTACCTTCCACTCCATGCGCAACGCTAACAATTGGTCATGTTAGGTCTCGTATCAAGCACTGGAAAGTTAATGAGACTAAAATTCTTTATCCGGCTGCGCTGGCGCGTGTACGAGCGGCATACGCCCGTTATTTTCTATGTAAAGGGCCCCTTAATTGGATAAGTTAAGTAGTGTTGACATAAACTTTGCCAACGGATGCTCAGTGAGCCGTGGAGGGGTGCCGTAATCCCCAGGCGAACGACTTGTTGTTTGGACCACAGCCGGACTGGATTCCAGATGTGCAGTTTTTCGATAATAATGAGTTTAATCTTATATTTTTCTTCTTTTTTTCTGCTAAAAGTTATTCAATTTGTGCCGAGCTGAGATCCGATCTAACACGATTCTGTGATAAACCGCCTCAAGCGATTTTTCAAGAAACTCAAAGAACACACAAATCATTTTACATAGCGTAGGTATGGTTATAGTGCACATGAAAAAAGTCATAAAAAGTAAAAAGGTTTTTTTGTTGTGTCTTTTTTGTTTTCTTTGCGTACTAGGCTATAGGTTGATATCGAGCCGGGAAATCCATCCTACGGCTGAAGGTTTGGCTTGGAGGAAGTAGGGTAAACAACCCAGTTATTGGCACTTTAAGAGATTCCTTACTTTTGGATGCCCTTTTTAAAAGGCTTATGTACCAAACCTATTATTGAAACTTTGAAGTTATGTGCCCCTAACATTCTACTTCCACAAAAGATAATAAGAAGTAAGAAGCAGCGAGCTATTTTTATGGGAATTGGTTTAAAATGAAAAGTTGTCAAAGTGCCAGTTATTGGCACTCTTGGCCAGTTGTTGGCACCCAATATTGCCTAGTTATTGGCACCCGTGGGCCAGTATATTATTTATATCTAGGTACCTACCTAGGTGCTTATATGGCATTGCATCTGATAGTTGATTTGATTATTTCTAATATTTTTTATATAATTTTTTCAGAGATATCTAGCTTATTTTATATACAAATATGTTTGTTTCAATTCAGCTGTTTAATTGATAAAACTATAGACAAAATACTAAACAGTTTATTAAAAGAAAAACTTAAAAAGTATGACAACCGTAGATCGGAAAAAAATAACCTTTGTTTGGTCCATAGAAATTTTTTTTAAGGTCGGCCTCCCGCAAAGGCTGAAATGGAAGCCTATGGCGCTATAGAAGTACTGCGAGGAGATAAGTGTCAGTGCACGTTAGATTTGAAACTCTGCAGGTTGTAGCCGTCGGGAAACAAATTCTGGACTTACTACGTTCGTGTTAGGCATTTTTCACACAAAAGTATCTTTAAAGATTTTATTTTCTTCCAGACACATTGTATGGTATGTTCTAGTACATGACCTGCATCTTATTACTATCATATTCGAAGTTATGTTCTTTGTACGAGGGTAACATAATATTTTTTTCAGCATAGCTTGATCGGTTTCGCTTAGTTTTCGATATTGGTGGCATCTGAAAGAAATACACTTCCGCACTATGATAATTCCTACAGTTAAAGTGTTAAGAAGTTTCCAACAATATTAGTATCTTGTTTTTTACAATCTTAGTCGCGTGCCAAGTAATGGAAAACTGACCCTTTTGGGCTACCAGTAAATGGCACGTGAATATTTTCTACAAATCCTTAAAAAATTGCATTTTCAGACTGAATATAAATAGCTGTGATTGTATTCGACTATTTCTGATTACTGATAGTGTAAACAAACATGCAAATTTTCTAACATAATGCCCACAAAATAATCTCGGTGTTACGGTTTACTACTCCCAATAGGAAGTAACAAACTAACAGAGAATATGAAAACTGTTTCCCTATGATAACTATTTCCATTACTAAGCCTTTTTCCTATCAACTACTCAGATTTAAATTATTTTTATGAACTAAGTAGGTCAAAAAAGCAGGAATTATGAAAGTGCTAACATTAGGCAGGCTTATTTTTACCAGGTACCCAATAGTTCGCACAGGGGTGCCGGTAATTGGCATTACGCACATTTTATGTGACCAGTGATTGGTACCCTATTTTTTTGAACAAATATACACTTTATCAAAGAAAAATAGATAAATATCTAACCTACGCCATTACTTTAAGGATATATGGTACTGGAAGTAGATACTTTCATTACTTGTATCAATAATGCCCTGATAGTACGTCTTAACAAAACGCTAATAATTTTCCACGATTTGCTCTCCTCAAAAACACAACCCCTTCGCTCTGCTCTCCAAGACATACTAAATCACATAGGCATGATTAGGCTATTGGAGGATATTAAGCGATGTTACAGGTCATACGGGAAAGAACATTGAAAGCACATTACTTTACTGTTACCTTATTTTTTAAGAAAATAGATCAGAGTGCCAACGATAGGAAGGGTGCCAACAATAGGCGAGCCTACCCTAAGTCCTTGTTGTTGCCTGCAAGGCCACATTCTTGCACTATATGCCCTAAAGTTTGGCATTCCGCTCCACAATCACATCGTGGGGATTAGCGCTTGTTCCATTTAAACAACGAAAGAGCGCACACTCGATGCGTCGTGCGAGTTCTGTTTAGGGTTGACCATTCCCTTCGGTGGAGCTCAAATTTAGGGGGTTCTTTTCCAAGAGTTATTCGCTTCTGGTGTTTGGGTCGCCCATTGAATTGCAGGGTTAAAACCATCAGGCTTGAGTTGGAGAGCTGTTGTAGTTGGTGGTTTTCTGGACCGCAATCTACCTGCGCAAGGAGAGATCAGGTATATCTTCGTGAATTGGCTGTGAGGGATTTGCTTTGATTTCGTTATATTCCTTCAGAAGGGCATTTTCTCGACGCAAGGGTGGTGGAGCTATTTGGCTGAGTGTTGGTAGAGAGGTTCCACATAATTTTTGTGGGATGTTATTTCTGCAGCTTGCTTTGGCTGCTATGAACTAAATATATTCTTTAAACGATAGTGGTCCTATCCAGTGTGACACCAAGGTATTTGGACTCCCCCACTCTCTCGGAATACGCCGAACAGGTGGCATCAGCTTCTTAGGATGCCGACTACGCGTGTTGGCGATACGTCAAGCAGCGAAGCGTGCTGACTTCGACCGAACAGCCCAATATCCAACAGTTCATCAACTAATCAGTAGAAAAGGTAGAATTCGTAACGTCCATACTTATTACCCTTTCTGGTGTTCTCTCCTTTGAACCTCTCGACTATAAGTACGTACTCCACTGCGGACCAACATACGAAGTGAGAAATGAAATAGTATCCATCACAAGCTGGAAACAGCACAAGTGTGATGAGACAAATATTACGGAATGTATTACCGACTACTTTGCTAATGAGGCTATTAGGTGCTTGAAGAATATTTATTGCTCCATGGCGATATGGCCTGTGGTTATTTAATGTAGATTTTTAATATTCGAGATGTAAGAATCACGGTTAGTCAGTAACAAAGTTAGGTCATAGCTGTCACTACTTCGCATGGAGTGTGGGCTGATTCGTTGGAGCGGAACGCCAACGCATATAGTGCAAGAGTGAGGCCTTATCCAGGCAACACCAAGGACGTCCTCCAATCCAAGCCATCAGCCGCAGACTGGATTTGCAGGCTCGGTATCAATCTATATTCTAGTTAATATTTACATCACAATTTTTTGTTTCTTTTTTCATTTTGTGTTATTTCTCTCAACTGTTTCACTTTTTTATGACTTCTTCTTCACGTGTACTACAACCACAGTATATCCAATTATACAGTAGCGCAACTCTCTAGAAATCATGCAGACAATTTGTCTCCGAAAAACTGGCCTCTCATAACCCCACGTCGGCTCCTCAGTACGAGCCGCGAGTATTGCTGTTTACGTTTTGAGCACAGGGTCGGCGTAGCAATAATCGAGTGAAGAAGCGTAATTATTGTGTCGCAATAAGTTTAATGGACGCGATATGTCTCGTAAATAGAGTAAATTTTGAGAGCAGTGTGGTAATATGACATTCTTCATCGAGGTTAGGCAGTTGTCTTTGGAATTCTGAACTACAATTTGTAAGTTATGTCCATGCATTCGCATTTATTGTACGTGAAAATGTTTTGTACTGATTCTTCTAATTCATCGTGGATTCTTTGCATATTAATGGGGTGTAAACTATTTTTTTAGAAGCAAAACAAGAAATAGTCGGTGTATGACAGAAAATTGTTAACTCCGAGAAAATAGGTGGCTTTATTGTTTGTAAGTAAATTACAAAAATGCGAGATTTATTCAACTTCATTTTATCTTATCTTACCTAACCTTAAACATATAAATAAATATAAAAACTTTATAATATCTTATATGATTCAAATATGGGTATATGTAACGACGTAGGGTCCAAAATAACATTTATGTCTAGTTATCCCACAACCTTTGGGTAAACAGCAAAACCGATGAAAACTTGTTAGGTGCACACAAAAAATAATGATCAATATGTTTATAACAACGATAAAATATACTAAATTGGTCGCGATTCATAAAAAAGTTGCAAATCTGTTTTTTATCTAGTTTACCAAGACTACCTTTCCTTCTGTATTTGTATATTACATATCAATAGGCATATTGAAGAAAAGAATCCATGTTTATAGAGGGAGATGATATATTTTTGAAACTAGCATGTTGATTCTTTTTATTGTGAACTTTCTATTTGAGCAGCCATTAAAATGGACTTCACTTCCTGCTTAAAATTTCATAATGTTGGAATGCATAATCACATTCACTTTGTTATATATGTCGCGAAAGATCTTTTGAACATTGTGGTGCTGTGAGGAAACAATGAGAAATTATCATTCTGACTTTAGGCTCATAATTAAAGAACGACTTTCCGTAACGTCTAACTCTTCTAAAAACTGAAAAAAAACACACATCTACCCTGATACCCACCAGACTTTGTTAGAGACAAATGGAGCTATGCTATCACACTTTAATATTATTGGGTAATAAAGGAGCATATTAAACATTGGAGGAATCGCATACCTAGCAGCATCTTGAGGAAGCTTAAAAAAACTATAGTCATAGTTTTTGGAATTGTTAATAGAGCCTACAGCGCGCAGCATTTGACTTCACGCGTCTCGATATCCATACCAGCGCATCACCAAATTCCTTAATCCGGTTCTGTCAAAGACACTAACTTCACTCTCATAGACTGAACACGACTCAGGCGATCGCCGTGCTAAACATCCTGCGAACGATGCGCGGGATGCTATGCGTGAACCACCAAAATTCTGGAGAGTTACGCTACTGTGTAATTGGATATACTGTGCTACAACCATACGCTAAATAAATTAATTCTGATTCTTGTTTTTTACGAATTATTACTGGATCCTGATTGGGTCATTCATCGATGTATCAGCAGACGTATCTCAACGACAATCAAAATTGGTTGTCACTGGTGTATCCGGAGATCTATATGAAGAAGGTATCTCTGGGAGTGGTGAGGATGATAGGTTTGGAGCCCTGTCCAGTTCTGTTATGTTCATGTCCAAAACCTGAAAATGTAAAGCACAAGGCAATTTTATATACTTGCTGCCAGCTTGACCAGTTTTTTTATTCTACTTTTATCCTGCTGCTTCACCTGCAAAGGAAATTAAAATATCAATTCTGTTTCAGACATCTTGCTACGGAGAAAAGCACACAATTATCTTATCAAAAGAATATTCTCGTAAGGCTTTGTACCTGCTCATTACGGCTCTGTAATCTGCCCACGCATAACAGGTTCGTGATTTTTTTGAAACAACGCTAATCAAACGGTCCTTGAGAATCTGCGGAGGCTAGCAACAAAAAACCCCCCGAAATTAGGTTTTGCCAAAAGGCTATTGTTACAGGGTGCTAAGTTGGGTTTTAATTAATCGTCAAATAAGTCTCCCTACCATAATTTTACGGGACACCAACCCCTTTAACCCTTTTATTTGGATTTGTTTTATGCTGGCAATTATGGCAGCACGGCTATTTGATGATATATATATTCAAAATCTCAGTCTTTTATGATCAGAACATAATAAAGATGAAGATATGTGAGCAATAGACCAGACAATAAGGGGCCTGGGTACACACTTTTGTACATACAGGGTAAGTTCTTAGTACCGACTCGGTCTACAATTCCACTACTGTAGAAGATAGCGAAAAAATTTGTATATAAAAGATTTATACAGGGTGATCCATAACTACGTGGTGATACAAACATGCATTTCTTTAATGAGACATCCTATACATTATTCCATATCCAAATTCTACTAACGACTTCTGCTCTTCCAATATAGGGTCTTGTTACATTGTACAGGGTATTTCAAAAGTTATGACGATCTTTATATCCAAATCGCTGTCAAATGAACGTACTGGATATCAAAAAATAAAGAATCAAAAATCATGTTTTTTAAACGGATGAATTGAAAGTACTCTCTACTTTTAAAGTCGGCTATAAAAAAGCCGTATACAGGGTGATGTAGAATGCAAAATCTAGATTTTTCTCTCTTTTTTTAAACGTAACCTCCGATATTTTATTATCCCAAAGAATTGCTTTTAATATGCTCTTTCATCTTTGTATAGCACTTGTTATGGTTCCATTCATTAGTTTCTGAGATATTTTGATTTATCTACAAAATTACATATACCTTCTATTTGTTTACTGAAATTTATTTATTTTGAGAAAATACAATCAGATTTTATTTTTGCTTAACAAACAACTAAAATATGAGGCCATAATAGTATTTGATCAAGTCAAAACACTGAATTAACGAGATATTATAGGTCAAATGTGCTGAGGAAATAATTTTTTAGACGTCACGCATAACTATCAAGCAGATTTATCAGGTAGACTATCAAATATTGAACGACGCACTCCAAATAAAACGATTCTTCAATCTTTCAAACGCATTAGTTTTAGAGTGCCTCCGTTCTGGATATTGATGTTCATAGTTAATATATTCTAGAGGCAAGTAGGCAATTTCTCAAAGATTCTCCTAAATACCCTCAATTGAAAAATTAATTTTTAAAGCTCGTTTTTCATACAGTACGGAGCAGGTCATGAAAACTGTCAATTTTTCAAAGCCTACCTGATAAATCTGCTTGATAATTATGCATCACGGCCACAAAATTGTATCCTCAGCATACTTGACTTTATTATCTCAAAGATTCAGGGTTTTGACTTCATCAAATACTATCATGACCTTATAATTTAGTTGTTTGTTAAACAGAAAACAAATTCGATAGTACTTTCTCAAAATAAATAAATTTCAGCACACAAATAGAAGCTATATTTTAAATTTACGGAAAAATTGAAATATCTCGGAAACTGATGGACGTAGGTACAAGTGCTGTAAAAAGATGGAAGAGCGTATTAAAAGCAGTTCTTTGGTATAATAAAATATTGGGGGTTACATTTAAAAAAAAGAGAAATTCTGAATTTTGCATTCTACTATACATCACCCTGTATAGGAATATGCATCGCGGGCTTTTTTATAGCCGATTCTAGAACTAGAGGATATTTTTAATCCTTCCATGTAAAAAAATAATTTTTGATTCATTACTTTTTGATATACAGTACGTTCATTTGACAGCGATTTGAATATAAAACAGGTCGTGAAATATCCTGTATAATGTTATAATACCTCATATTGTGAGAAGAAAAATCATTAGTAGGACCTAAAAATTGGATAATATATAGGGCGACTCACTTAAAAAAAATACATGTTTGCATCACCAGTAGTTATGGATCACCCTGTGTAAATCAAAATATTTTCTGAGCAAGGAGCATATCTGTGGCTACAACTTTAATGTACAACTTTTTTCGCTATCTTCTACAGCTGTGGAGTTATTGACCGAGCCGGTACTGAAAATTCACCCTGTATATGTATTTGCCATGTAAAACACGGTTTCGTAAGTAGAACTACATCCATAAAATTTTAGAAGGTGGTAGTTAAGACTTTGATAAAGGGCAACACAGAGCCGTTTATTCAAAAAAGTGTTTTAGTGTGCAAAAAAACTCGCAGCGCGTAATCATACATTCCTCAAATGTGTGTATTTTAACAACCAAACACGATATCAAAACAAGGCCCTAGTGTTGACCAAGCACAAGCTTTATTCTTTAATTTGCTTTCTGATTCATTACTGTATGTTTGAAGGTAACGTCAGGAAGTTCTATATGCGAAATGTACCTTTATGGCAACCTTTGGTCATTACCTTTGGTCCCTATGGGCCTCTGGACTCAAGTTCGAGCGCTAGATGCTACAACGCAACAACGCCCCACGTAATTTGGAAAAATTTCATATATGAATCAAAGGGTATGGTCTATAATGTACTTTTAAAGAAGAAAATTTGCGAACCAAGCTTTTTTTGAAAAAAAAATAATAGGAAAAACTGGGTATTTTCACTACACCTTCAGAGTATACCCGCACAGAACAACACATTTTTGAATCGAGATCCGCTTGACAGATTCAAATAGTGTCACAAAGATGCGGTGTTGCCAGCGATAAGCAGTTATCAGTTAATGTACTTCACGAAATTGTACGATTGCAATTTTTTGGGTTAGTAACTGCAAAACATAAAAAATTCAGTCAATGTGTTTTGGAAAAGATAAAAAATAAATAATTTTAGGAATTTCATACACGGTTGTTCAGAAAGGATTAAGTCTGACCTGACTTTGTTTTGGCAGAAACTGAAATGGAGGTTGTAGTTGGTGTTAATACTGCTCATTTACTTACTAGGTGAGGTGAAATATTAAAGATATCTAAAATTTATGTAGGCTATCTTAGGTTGAATTAGATTTGTAGCAGGTGGACATTGAGAAACCGGTCCTAATTGGAGCAGATATCGGCCAAACATAACAATAAAGCTTAATCACAACCAATATTAAAATCACCGATTTTACATAAAGAGCTAATATACAAATCTGAGATACAAACTGAGGATCGGTTTCTCAATGTTCAGTTAAATATTTATCTGCAAGATAACAGCAACTGTTAGATAAATTTTTTAAACAATTGAAGGCTAAACTTACGAAGTCACGTAAATCTTATCTGACAGTTGTATCCATAGAAATGCTATCTGGCAGATACCTATCTGACACATTAACTGGACATTGAGAAATCTGCCCTAAATAAAACAAACAATAAAATTCAATCACAAACACCAGCTGCAAACAAAGGAACATTTGATATAAGATATGTTCAAATTTAGATAGTTAAAAATGCTGAGCGCTTCACGATTTTGCGTGTTGTCCTTGCGCAGGGACCATGCTAATCTTCTCTGTAACGTTTCAATTTTAGTACATGTACCATGTACCGTCGAAGCGATGTTAAAAATATCGAGCAAATATTGGCAAAACCGCATCTATAATCATCTCTCAAGCAGTATCTCACTTCTAAAATTGTACTGTTCTGTGCGCGTGCATTACTAAAATATGGTGAAAATACAGAGTCTTGTCAATTTTTTCTCCAAAAAACGTGCTTCTTTCGCAAATTTCATTTTTGAGTATCACAGAACAGACCATCCTCTTTACGTTAATAAAAAATTCGCAAATTGCACGGGGCGCCGTTGCGCAGTAGACCCCGAGCGCTATACACATAGAAAAATCTATCGTTTTGTCAAAGAATTACGCTTTGATTCAATGGGACGTTACACTCAGCATTCCTCAAATACAGCGATGTTTTATCCAATGGGAAAGTGTATAGTTGGTAACGAGTTATATCGTATTGTCGATTCAACTACAAGACGTCATTAGATTCCAATAAATGATTCAATAGCAGCCTGTCGTTAAATATTAGCTCTTCTAAGCCCCAATTTCTCAGTAAGTCCTCCATTTAATATATAACTGGACACATTTAAATTACACAATTGCTGCTGCTATTCGCGAAACCAAGAGATGACGCAATACAGCAAACAACGAATCAACACAACGAAACAACCCGTTACCGAACAACCTCGTCCATGTTGGCGCAGATAACGTATAACACTGAGATAATCCTCATCTTCTTCCTTTTTACGTTCATTGAAATGGGACATCAGTCCCGCCGAATACTGATTATAGTTCAGCGAACAACAAGGGCCATTGAATTCGATGTATGATGTTGTTGGTACGAATACTGCTTACCAATTTCTCTAACAGCATAGACAATGTTTTGAAAGCATGGATTATTATTCAGGTAATAGTTACCCTTTGAAACAAAATTAATTTTTATCCGATGAATTATCACGAACTGCTATTGCAGGAATAATTTTTGTACATCGAATAGATTGTATGCTTTGCTTAAATGAAACATAGGGTAAATTTCGAAAACAAAAGGATGCTTTAATTAAATCAACTAAATCAATACTACTATCAAAAAGGATTACAGATATCATTAGAACGAATATAAAGCTATTTTGAATTTATTGAGGTATCTGTGATTACTTCGAATATAAGGATTAAATTCTTTGAATGACATGGATTTAAAACAACTGTTAATATATTTAAAACGATGGAAAAACATCCAAATACTAACAGTGAAAACGCAACAGTATTTTTTTGTGTACCCTAGACC
The DNA here is from genome assembly GCA_951848785.1 of Callosobruchus maculatus. NCBI lineage: Eukaryota > Metazoa > Arthropoda > Insecta > Coleoptera > Chrysomelidae > Callosobruchus > Callosobruchus maculatus. The sequence continues at coordinate 4,628,833 of CATOUR010000007.1, forward strand.
CGTAACTGGGCTTTATACAGCGTATTAGGTATTAAATGAGCACGGGAGTTTTGGGAATAAATACCATATATTTACCTACATAATGTTGCACAATAAGTTTAATAAACAGCTATATAAATATATTCATATTTGTTTACTTCCAACGAAGTTAGAACACAGAATTGGAAATGACTGGCGTATATGCGAACTAAAAAGGCCTCGGGCGCGTTATAGCTACTGCAATAACTGGCTTTTGCAGATGTTTTTACAATTAAATTGCATTTCTGGGTATCGTATATTCTAGTTTTCGCTGAACACCAGCAGCATTTGCATTTGCAGCTACTTGCAAAATAGTACTCACAATTGCACTGGCAATTTTAGTAGGGTGATCCAAACATTATTCGTTATGTCTCCTGATCCTGTTTGTTCAATTGCAGTAACCTTGAATGGAGCAAATCGTAACCTTACTGTGTTTTTACACAGGATGTTTCCAAACATTCCTGGCAAAATAGAGGAGGTGTACCCTTACTTGATTTGAAACAAAAATGTGGATGTTTTCTCGTGAGTCGCTTAGTTTTCAAAATACAGGCTCTTATTTCAACATCGGTCTCCACCTCTCGCGCCCATAGATGAGGCGGAAGAGTAATAAACAAAAATATATAAGATAATTATATATAAGATAATTATATTAAATCTTATTTTCAATAAATCCTTGAAATAATCTATTTTCCCAACTAAATGGAAAGAAACTAACATAGCTCCCATCTTCAAAAGTGGGAAAAAAGATAACATTGAAAATTATCGCAGCATATGTGTACTATCAGCTATACCAAAAATTTTTGACTGTTTAACCACAAAACAGATTACTTGGCAATGTAAAGATCTTATTTTCCAGGAGCAACATGGCTTTTCAAAGAACAAGTCAACATATCCAACTTAGCAACCTATCAGCTAGACATTCTTCAAAACATGGAAGACAGAAATCAAACTGATACTATCTATACAGACTTTTCAAAAGCATTTGATATTGTTGACCATAAGAGTTTGCTCGAAAAGTTGCTTTTGTTAGGTTTTAATCCAGACTCTGTGTTATGGTGGGAAAGTTCGCTGCCAAATAGAAAACAGAGAGTTAAAATAGGCTGCTATTACTTAGACACAATTCAAGTTACTTCAGGCATGCCCCAAGGGGACACAGTTCACGTATTCTATTCATTCATATTTGTGAATGATATTGTAATTGATATTGTAGCAAGTGTGCTATTTGAAGATGATCTCAAGTTTTGGAGAAAAGTTGAGGATATCTGGGACCAAGTTCTTCTTCAGGAAGATTTAAATCGTTTATATGACTGGTGTAAAAAAAATAAGTTGAACTTGAATAAAAAGAAGTGTTGTTCCATAAGATTTTTTCGTAAACCTAATAGAATTGAAACAAATTATGTCATTAATGAACAACAGCTTGAATACAAATCTTCAATAAGAGATCTTGGTGTCACCTTTGATGAAAAACTCTCATTTGTTGAGCATATATATGCAATTTGCATAAAAGGTTCAAAGATGCTAGGTTTTATTCTAAGAAACAAACAACATTTCTCAATCAAAGCCACCAGATTGGTCTATTGCTCCTTAGTAAGGTCTGAGCTTGAATACTGTTCGGTGATTTGGTCGCCGTTTTTTCGTACCCATTCAAATTCCTTGGAAAGGGTACAACATAGATTTCTGCGTGTCTGTGCCTTTAGATATGGTGATAGGATTATAGATCATGACTATACCCAAATGGAAAGAAATTTAAATTTACCTTCATTATGTTTGAGACGAGACATATTTGGATTAATATTTCTATTTAAAGTCATATCTGGAGGTGTAGACTCTACAACTCTTTTGAGTCAATTAACCTTAATGTACCTTACTATCATGCTTTGAGAAATCAATCTACGTTCAATATTCTATTTCACAGAACAGCCTATGGGGCCAATAGTCCAACCAATAGATATCTCTCTATGTTAAACAACCTTAATATTGATGTTTTTAATGTGGATTTGTCAACCTTTAAACATATTTGCAAAAACGTTATGCATGTACCTTAGTTTAGTGATTTGTATTACTTTTTATTGATAAGGTTATGTAGGGTTAAAAAGGTGTCGTGAATTTACTAACATTTAAGTTTATATAGTTTTTTTTGAGGATGAGCTTTAGTTTCTAGCTTGCTGGTTTTCTGTAGCACAGCACAGTATCAGGAATAATAATTTACCTATACCTTTGTTAATTTATTGTAATTTTTTTCTTTAATGGGGTAAACCCGTAAATAAATAAATAAATAAATTTTCTACTTTTTTGCATGGGGGTGAAATGGGGATGATTGGAGGAGTGAGGGGTTGTAAAACTGATACATTTTGTTTCATTCGTAATAAATAGGCTGTCCATTGACTTGTGAAAGGTAGGCCTAGGGCCCGTCCGATCACTGCTTTGAGTATTACAGAAACCAAGGAACTGTATACATGCGAGCGTTGCATTAGATCGTTATGTATTGTGTAACCTGAATATTATTGAATATATTTTGTATGGTTTTTAGGACACTTGTTAGTGACGGCACAACCTTGACACGTTAAGAGGTTTTATTATTTAGAGTTGATAACTTACATTTTTTCTTCAAGTCGTAAATTTTACAAAAGCTTGGCTTTAACGTCAAATAAAATATGCTTAGCGTACCAGGGTTAAGGGTCTAGGGTAGAGCGCGCGAAATTGAGATGCAAGAAAAGACGTATTCCCGTGTCAGCGAGGAGGCGTGGCCGCCTGTTCCCTTTCTCCAGTGTGTGTGTCTTTGTCTTGCATTACTTGTGGGGATTTCCACATGATATTTACCAGGACTGTGGGGACAGTGCATACTGTGGGGACATACACTCTGTCCCATAGGTAAGTTCTCAGACGAAAGCTGATAAATACCACACCTTTTGAGATACTGTTGTATATTTTTCATATTGAGCCTATTTCGCGCCTATTTATTCGCCATTGCAATTTGGCGCCAGAATTACGTTCATGCGAGGAAATACATGAGGTAATTTGATGACCCCACAAATGAAGTAAATATCTTGTGTGCAGTTAATTACACAATTGTATTACTTGTGGGGTCATCTAATAACCCAGTAAGGTGGCGCCTCCTGTGGTGGCTTTTCGAACCAAACCGAGGTCTTTGACCTTACTGAGAATATCTGTCTCGCTTGCCGCTTGCGGGGTCGGAACTGCGATTTAATCGTGCTTCGGGAACTCGGGACCGTATTTTGTACAATGACTATTCTACGATGTAGACCTTTGGAGACTTTCTGACTTTAGAATATTGAGACTTATATATTGTCATTGGCGATATAAATTTAAGGACTATGATATATGATAGCTTTGGAGCATCTTTCTTAAATACGATCCCTGCTAGAATCTTTCAAAATTTGGGTGGTCGGTGGGTGGCCGGTTATAAAACTCAGGAAATTGTTGTATTTATAATAGGCCATCCATTGACGTGTGAAAGAAAGACCTAGCGACATGAAATAATAGGCTGGTATCAGCGTAATGTGTGGGAAGTACTGAGCCAATCAACTTGTCTTCATTTTTGTATCTGTTTTTGTTACGAATATATTACGTCTCCAACAAATCCTTATTTTAATTATCTTATGCTCATGACTTTACGAAAAATAGGTTTCCGTATAAAACCAAAGGTACTACAATATTTTAAATAAAATAAGGACTTAATTTGTGTAGAATAAGGGGTGTTTTAAGCTTTCGTTTGAAATTTTTTATGTTACGAGAATATCACGTGTCAAGGAAATTCTGGGATATCCGGTATACTTATATGATTTTATCTATTTGGTGTTTAAATATTTATTTGTCTTCTAATCTATTTATATTGTTTATTTGTTTAATTAGGAAAATTACTATTCTGGTAATCTTTGTAGATTAAATTAGTACTAGCAAGTTATTGTTTAAATACTTCATTGTGTTCTTACTTAATTAATTTTGGTCATTTGTTTATCGATACAACTACTACCTTATTAAATGTTTGTAACTCTATCGCTTAGAATGGTCATTTAATTTTTTTTAAATTCCTACACTAATTCACATGAATACATACATACATAAAAATAGCTCAACCAAATGCAGACGCAAAATTTGGAAAAGTTCTATTCGGTCGTTTAATTTTTGTAAGTCTATTTTACTTATGAAGTGGAACGTAAATAACAGATAGGTCAAGGGATTTAAAGAAAAAAGTGCTATGTGGATACTATTTATTTTTTTAATGACCTAATAATCTTTGTTAAATGATTTTTAACATAATATTTGAGGTCCTTCCATGACCTTCTTGATAATGTAGGATGGGCAAGCAAACATTCGTCACACCTCGTTTTATTGGGCACCTTTTTTTGTTTTATTTCGCATCTGAAGAACGAAACTACTGCCTGCGATTCCTCCGCTGACCAGGGTCTTTTCGTAACTATTCTTTTCTTGCGGATACTTGTTATGGTTGGATCTAAAAGAATTAAAAATGTTTTTTTTTAGTAAAAGAGGTATTTTTGTTCGACTGTTTTATTCGATGAACAAGTTTTATGGAGAAAATCATTCTCAGCTATATTATTTCTAACAACTTTGTCGCGGCAGACTTCAGTTTAACGTTGTCTTTGCTTAAACAGACTTGTTCGTCGAACAGAGCAGTCCGATCAAAGCGCAGTCTATGGGGTTCTTAGAGAGCAGAATTGTAACTTTACATATTTGGAATAATGGAATTTCTGAAAAAATATATTACATACAATGTGTCCAGTCATCGGTGTCGGAGCCTTTCGGGGGATAAAATACAGTATTTTTTATCGACAAATCACCACTATAAGTAGTTTTTCTCCCACCATAATTAAATGGCAGCCATTTTGTTTTTTTAAATCGAAGCATGGGTGTTGCATTAATTTAGCCATAGTTACCCATGTAGAGGTCCTAGAAACACAAAATAAGTCTCATTCGATATCGAAACATGTAGACTAAAATTGTTAAAAGAAAATAATTATGTAATTTTTTGAGTTTTTTTACAATTCTAGCTATTTCAAAAAATCTGAGCTATTAACCTACATTTTTTTATTTCTAAGCGATAGTAAATGCTGTTTCCTAATAAAAATAGTTGTTCACCTTAGCCCTAAGTGAATAAGTTTAGAATCTATGATGGTTTGTCTAATCCGGCAGTTGAGCATGCAACAAAACAAAATACTTAGCGGTCACGACATTTGTTTTGGGAAAAAACGGAACGAATGTGACAACCGTTGTTCGAAATGTCCTCGTTGGTGTTGCGGACAGGATGTTGCTCTTACTAATACATGTTGCGTAGAGCGACTGATCATCGTTTTGTCATTCCGTTTTTCATTTCCGACTTAAATAATTTTGCAAATAAGCTCCTCACGTGTATCAAGTGCGGTCAAGTCCGGTGAACGCGGTGGCCGAGCGATTGTTCCACCGCATCCAATCCACAGCGAATATCGAGCATTTAAATGGCTCCATACATTTGCAGCGAATTCTCGATAAATGTGTGGGCAAGAATGACTGATGATATTTTGATTGGCCCACTCATATCGCCAGCAACGATGAATGGCCCTAGATTCCTAGAGTTCTTGGAAACCATCTTCCCGGACGCCATTATGGAAATACCACTGACCTTATAGGTCAAGGATGAGTCGCCAATTGGACGGAACTCCGACACACTTTGCTGCAAATGTACCGAGTCATATTCGCCGTGGATTGCACGCGGTGGAACAGTCGCAGGCCATCGCGTTTATCGGGCTTGACCCCACCTGATTTTTTTTTGTAGGGTACAATGAAACAGAAAGTTTATGGAGGAGCTTATTTGCAAAATTATTTAAGTCGGAAATGAAATACGGAATGACAAAGCGATGATCAGTCGCTTTACGCAACATGTGTTAGTAAGAGCGACAGCATGCCTGCAACATCAAGTAGGAACATTTGGAACAGTGGTTGTAACATGTGTTTCTCTATTTCCCAAAATAAATGTCGTGACCAGTAATTATTTTGTTTTATTGCCTTTTCATTTGCCGAATTAGACATTAAAAGGTCATATTCAAACCATAATAGCTTCTGAACTACTCGACTCAGGACTAAGAGTAGAGCTATTTTTATTAGAAGACATCATGTACTATCGCTTAGAAACAAAAGAAAGTTAGGTCAACAGCTTAGATTTTTTAATAAACTAAAGTTGTAAGAAAACAACGGACAAAATTACATAACTATTTACTCTTAACAATTTTGTTCGCCCTAATATAAAATGAAATTTGGAAAATGTTTACCATAAGTTTATCGTTTACATGTTTCGCTATCGAACAAGACTCATTTTAATCAATAAATACAACGTACGTGCATCAATTAAACAAAAAACCAAATGGCTGTCATTTTTTAACATAGGCAGACTACTAAAAGATCAAATAAGAAAAACATTAGAAACTCGCGAAAAAGAAAAAAGGGAAATATAAAACAGTTGTCACATATTCATAGGCAGATATGTGGTTAGACGAAGTACTAAATGTTCACCCACTTACATTTTTATACGAAGAAACTAATACTTCTGAAGACAAAGCCGCTCAACTCATCTAACCAAAAAGAACGTGTTTGAAGGCTTAAATGTTGCTATTAAATGAAATGCGTAGAATGACAGTTTCAGCCGCCATAAAGCTAGCTCTGTCTCAAGCTTGAAGAATATAAACTAAGGGTATGGTCTGGACAAGAAAGCAAGCATTGAATCAAAGCGTTGACAAGGCAGGTATGTTGGTCTTAATGATAATAAAAGAGTGTCTTACTGGACAGTAAAGGTATCGATGTCAATGAAAAGGATATACCGGGCGTTTCAGAATGTCCTCGACACGTGATATTTTCGTTCAAGCATGAACTGAGTTGTAATTCTGAAGGTTCTATAGGGTGTATCATACCATGCAGTCAAAACATTTTTTTTGTACGTCATCCCCGAAAACTCACCCCCAACTTTTTGTTTCCAAATCCCATAGGTTTTCCTACATAAATATTATGCCTGTTTTATTTGAAATGTTGTGGTGTCTTTGATGTTATTCGCAACTTTTTTTTGTAAAATGATAAACATAAAGTAAATGAAACAAGAATTTGTTTGATGCAAAAGAACGGATAAAAAAGAGAACCAGGTGGGCTTTTAATAAATAATATCTTTTTTGCCTTTTTTATCACGAAAATATTACCCCTCAAACAAACTCTCATTTTATTTATCCTATGCGTATGACTTTACGAAAAAATAGGTTTGTGTATAAAAGAAAAGGTACCACAAGATTTTAAATAAAATAAGGACTTAATTTGTGTAGGAAAAACTATTGGGTGTTATTTGGAAAAAAAAGTTAGGGGCGAGTTTTAAGAGTTGAAGTACACAAAAAATACTTGATATGATTGACCTTATGGTACTTTCAAACATTTCGCTCAGCTTTCGTTTGAACTTTCTTTTGTCACGAGAATATCACGTGTCAAAAAAATTCTGGGACACCTCATATAGGTACTATTAATGAAATATATTTGGATATCAGACTGCTAGAAATTTTACCGTTTATCTCACCCCCCTCTGGTACTTCTGCTCTAACTTCTGTTCTTTCATCTTCTTCGTCTTCATTTCCACTCTTTTCATCATCGCTGACTTGTACCTCTGGCAGCGCTGAAAATAAAAACTGACCCATTGATACATTTCCTCGCGGACGGTATCTCAAACTCACCATTTAAATTGATCTCGTCCAATGCTTTGCCTTCAAATTGTGCTAGATTTCCTTCATCGACAACCATAAGTAGTCTAGAGATTTTAGTCAGCTCCACAGTCGATTCATGAAGTCTATAAAAGTCTCGGTGAACTCGAATATCGTGGCCCAAGTGTCGAGCCAACCAATCCAGTTCGTTACTTTTCAAATTGAGTACCTGGCTCACTGTTGCTATATACTTTCTTAATTTTGTCCCTGTCATAGAGGATGGCTGTTCGAGCTCAGCTTTCAAAACGGAATTCCTTAGTGCGTCCGACCCTCGAATGTGGGAAAGAGAGTCATTGTTTGGTCTCGAGAATACATATATATTTCTCTGATTCACACCAACTGAATCTCGAGTGGATATGAGCAATTTTATTCCTTTTGTAACGTCCTCGGTTAATATAATGGGTACTACTCTACCCCTTTTGCCAACTATTTGTATGAGTTTTTGTTTTTTTGCTAGTTCCCTCTCGAATTTGCTTAAAGTACTCCATAGTTCTCCAGTACATTCTTTCTCCCACTTTGGTTCAGTCAAAAATTGGTTGATTGTCAGTTTTGAGGCTTCTCCGCTACGCCTTTTATTGAATAACATTACTCTAGCTAACAATGCCTCCGCAAGTCTTATCCAAGCATACTTTTCTTGAGGATTATTTTCCAGTAAAACTGAAAACACATCTATTTCTTTAGCAAGGTACTTATTCAGCTTCATTATGTCGGCAGTAAGCGGCAGAACCTCTGCACAGTTCATTTTGTTCATTACCATAGTGTTAAGAGCACTTGAAGATATCCTGCAGGTCCATTCTAGATCAAGCAGTTCCAGAAATGACTTTAGATTTTCATTTTCATTCAGCAATCCTGCTCTCAAAGATTGACCCCTTAAAATGCCAACACATTTTCTTAACGAATGCCCTATTTTCAATGCCAACGAAGGAATTTCATACTGGGTTCTGCCGTGATCTGTCATAGTTGCTCTACATAAGTTTTTTACAGCACAAATGACTGTGTCAAAATATTGGTGGTGTATAAAGGAAGATAGATTTCTGTCTCTATAAGACTCGTTGCTTTCTCTTATTTCCAATAGTAGTCTTCCCATTTGTCTCATCGTTTGTCTTATATACTCAAGTTGAGAGTTACCATGCTTCTCGAATAGTATCATTCCTAACGAACGTATCAGCCCATCACTTTTACAAACGCTTGAAACATCGTCGTCTTTGAAGCTATTTAAAACTTTTTCGACAAACTGAGTTTGTTCTGAGAAAAGAATGGAATTTATCATTGCATTACTTTCTGCTGTAACTGTATTTCTAACACCGTCATCGTTACTACAGGCTTTTTTAGCTTTGCATACTCTGACATGGTGCCAAAGCGCAGACTTCAACATAAAGCCTAAACAATACGGACAAGGTCCAAATTTATAGTGGGGTATATCTTCATGGCTTCGTGGTCGTCGTGCCAATATTAGATGACCTTGTTTTGCTGCGAGCACCTTCATATTGTGGTAGAAGTCCCCTACTCTTATCAAATATGAAAATCCTTCACGGCGATCTTTAGAACCCTTGGGTTTGGCTAGCACCTTAGCCACATCAAGTGATTCTGCATGTTTAAGTTCTAGATGCCTAGCCATTTTCAGGTTTAGCTGATTGCAGACGAAACATGAATGATATTTGTCATATACCCTTGCATCACCTTTCTCAGAATTTAAAACTGATACAACAATATTACTAGTTATTTTTTGGCTTTTTTTATCACACTTCTTTGAAACAATTCCATTTTCGTTTGAGTGTTTTTCTTCATGGTCAGCATTTTCACAACTGTTGTCTTGTAATGTATTATTTTTGTCAGTTACATCAAACTTATCATAAATTATTGTATTCGCATTATATATACTATTACACAAATCGTACTCTGCGGAATACTTTACCAATGGATCCATGATTTTGTTAGTGCTGGTATCGTTGAACTTACCTGTCTTACTTTTTTTTGAATCTACTTTAGTTGACTTTAATTTCTGTCTTTTTGACTTAATGACAACCGTCTTATCATTCAAAGCCCATTTACTTGTGTTTTTTTTCTTTATCTTTTTGGGAGTGGGTATATATTCACTACCACTATCTTGAAATATACTACCCTCAGGAGACTTGTTCTCGTCATTTAGTTGTCTGTCAGTTTCAGTTTCATTTTCCAGATCTGGCGTCACTACGTTCGATTCACTTGATTCTTTGGGAGACGGTAGGTCTTGAACCTCGCTAGCTTTTTCCTTTCTATCTTGAAATATACTACCCTCACGAGGCTCGTCCTCGTCATTTAGTTGTCTGTCCGTTTCAGTTTCATTTTCCAGATCTGACGTCACTGCGTTCGATTCACTTGATTCTTTGGGAGACGGTAGGTCTTGACCCTCGCTAGTTTTTTCCTTTCTATCTTTTACTGTGTCAGCTGGCTTCAGTATAATATTTTGAAGAAATACCACCTTAGGTGAATCTACTTTTAGCGGTTCGTCTTTACATTCACCTGTAGGATCATCTTCACCTTGTTGCTCTTTTGAGAGCTGCTCGTGATAGTACTTGACTTCATCATTTACAAATTTTCTCTGAGAGCTATTCATTATGTATCTAAACCTGTCAATTTTTTGTAAGTTTACTTGGCATAGTATTTTCTCGGATTGTATCATACCCGTACACGACAATATATACTCTCCATCATTATTTGTTTTTTTGAGCCATGTTACAGGGAAACGTTGTTCTGGACCTATTATTGACCGCTCCTCCAGCCTACATAGTCTGAAGTTATCTAAAAAATAATGATCAAGTTTAGCGTTGTGAATGAAAAGCTTTTCTATGAACGATTTTTTCAAATCCGTAAAATACTAATAAACATTCTGCGAAATTTAGGAATTGTTTCATCAACTCAATAACTCTGTTAGTCTCCAAATTATCCCAGATCCTAAAAACAATTGTGAAATATGAAATATTGAGACGTTTCATGTTTTGGTGACACCCTGTATAACATGAAAATATTTTTAAAATTCAGCGTTAATGGGTCCCCATTCAACAAAAATTATAATATTTCTTTTTTATCAGATACTTTAGCCGCAATGCCTCCTATTAATTAACGTGAATAACCCGGTATAATAAACATGTTTCCATTAAAATAAGGTAGACAGAGTTTTATTTTAAATTTTTATAATTCGAAACCAGAATAATTATCAAGGTGCGGCCAAACATGGCTTAGTCAGAATTATTTTAAGTATAACATACCATAATTTCATATAAATTGGATAGTTTCATGTAATAATATGAAAATACGAAATAAGAAACTCGCAGAAATGCATTTTTAACCCCTAAACCCCCCCGCCCCCCAACATAATAGGTTTTTGGAGGACTGTTTAATATTTGCCGTTTCAATTGTCACAGTTTATGGTAGAGTATTAATTTATGCAGCTTGTTTATCATAAATCCTTTATACTTATGGATCTAAATAAAATATAGATTACATTTATCATTCACTTTACACAAAAAAATACAAAGCAAAATACTTACGCTTCAAGTGGTGCACGGCCAGAACTGACCCAGCTTTTACAAGACGCTCTTCTAATTTTGCTTCCATTGTTCACTTCCACAATTCATGAAATCCAAACTCGTACTGATGTCTGAGAATAAATTCGCTTAAGCTGATAGTAAGCATGCGCGCAAGCACCTATCCCTGTCTATCCTAGTGGTGATATAAACCGACAGGCAGTATACAAAGAGGAAAGAGCAAATTAGCGCCCAGGACAAATATTTTAGTTATTACTACACCAAGTGTGCATGCTTTTTCCCGCCTTTCAACCGCACTATTACATGTGGGGACATATATTCGAAACACTCTGCTTGTAACCTATTGCTCCTGGGGACAGTGTAACATATCCCATAAAAACGCATAATTATAAATGGAAATATACATCAAGAAACTCATATCTGATAGCATATTAGTAATGAGGACAGTGCGAAAAATCATGAGATGAATTAGTTATGCGGACAGTGTGAAAAATCATGGGATGAATTAGTTATGGGGACAGTGTGAAAAATCATGAGATGAATTAGTTATGGGTACACCCTTACACAGTATTGTTATGCATAACTTGTGGGGACATTATAAAAAATTAACGGATCATAACTTTGTAACGAAGGTGTGTATCGAAAATCTAAAAATAGCTTTCAAAAGCGCGCGAAGTACTTTTTATCCAGGTATGGGTATCTTCAAGGTCCCCACAGTAGCAGTAAATATCATGCGTCCTCACAACTAATGCAATACCGGTAATGGTGTGTGTGTAATGGTTTTACTTACTAATGGTTTTAGGCTTTCTAATTATATCAGATTGTGAATATCAGTCTATGGTAGTTTTTATTAAATTTCGAGATTTCAATCAATTCAGTGTCTTTCAATTTCTCTACCTATAAACAAACTAGCAGGCCATGAAATATAAACAAAATCGTATTCAGATGGAGGAAGAAAACAACTAACGTAACAAAAAGATCCAGCAGAACTGGAGTAAAAGAACAAGATTATAAAAATTCCCTACAACAAATCAACTCTAACCAGAAACAACGGCGGTAACATGTCGAAGGTTAAAGAGAAGCTGGAGTACGACAGAAATGGATAATTTTTACAGCCTACTAGCGACTGCAATGTACTAGAGATTAAAAATTTCCAAAATCACTAAACACTTTGAAATGAAAGCAAAACTTTCAGCGATCGTTGCCGTCAGTCTAATATCTTCAGAACGCAATTTCACATTTAATGGCATAAAACAGTAGTCATTTCCGTCAAATTCAAAAGTAATGATACCTCTCACTGTCGTCCTTTGAATTTTTCAGTATCTATTAGCAAGATCACAAAAAAAGGAATACTGACAAATCATATTTTAATTTTCTGCCAGGTAAATTATGTTTAATAATTTGAGCAGATTTTTAATTTATTCTTCGTTTTCGGCGATCTTGCCTATGAGTATTGAAAAATTTGCAGAACTCCGGTCAGAGGTATCGGTTACTATTTTTTTAAATCATGAAATGTGAAATTTTATTCTAAAGCTATTAAGCTGCCAGTAACATTACGTGGTAGATTTCCTTTAATTTCAAAATTCACAATGGTTTTGTGAATCGTCAAGCTTTAGAATATTGTAGTAGCCGGTATGCTGTAAAAAATACCCATTTCTGACGTACTCCAGCAGCTTTTTGACCTTAGATGTGTTATGTCTGCTATTTCTGGTTAGAATTGATTTGCTGTAAGTCACTTTTATAACTTTGTCCCTTTACTTTAGTTCGTCCGTAACTATCTTCTAAGTTAGTTATTTTGTTCCATCTAAACAGTTTTTTGTTTATATTTCATGGCCTGCTAAGTTGCTTATAGGTAGGAAAATTGAAAAACACCGGTTTTGCTGAAAATTTCAAATTAAATCAAAACTACCAGAGATTGATATTTACAATCGCACATCATTAGAAGGCTTATCAAATTGCACATTTGATGGTATAAAAAAAAATTATGCATTCCCATTTGAAAAAATCAAGTTACCTTTGATTGGAGTTAACTTAATTGATCTACCAATTTCTCCGAGTACAAATGTAATTCGAACTCGACCGTCTAACGTAAGCTGTCACAGCCCTCTAAGATTTATAATAGCTGCGATATTCAATTTTTTCTGACATCTACCTATACCCAAAATTGTGATTTGTACTAAACGGTTCGCTTAAAGTCCCATGTGTGATACATAAAGTCACACTAAAATGCACTGGAACCTAAATATGCAATAATGTACAGGGTATTCCATTTAAAAACATAACTTTGATATGTCACGCTTTTATTAGACACCCTGTATAAAAGTCATTATTTTTAAAATGTAGTCCAACTCGACCTACATACACCCGCAAAGTCGATTTTTCGAAAAGTGGTACCGTTTGGTCACAAGAGTCCGAGGCATTGAGCTTGACTCACCCTGTATGTGCGTTTTGCGGCCGATTCGGGTTCAGTACGTTTGACGGTTACATGAATTTCAGATCGATCCGAAAATATACCTGCTTGAAGAACAATAATAGTAAAAGGGCAAGAAAGACGCTTACAAAAAATACTCAGGTGGTCCTCGTTTATCACTTCTAATAGTATAAACACGTAAGCACTGTATATTATACATGACATGTAGAAAAGGCGAAATTTGCTTAACAATACTAATATCTTCGAGTGATTCATCACCGCCTACCGGTCCTCACTTATTCCACCTATTCGTATAGAGGTATACTAATTCAACGTTCATGCGGTAAAATAACATTCATTAATATGTGCTACTACGGATTTCATTTGAGTGAAAATAAATACAACGGAATGTAAAATTAACCTTTGCAGATGTAGGTAATTTGGTTTCTTAGATAACAACTCTGTTAAAATTTGACCATTATAGGGAAAAAAATCAAATTATCTATGACTGAAGCTTCTTTAATTAATCTACTGATTTTTCCAAGTTCAAAAAGATTTCAAATTTAACCGTCTGACGCACCTTATGCTTAGCCGTACCGAAAAGTCATGGCCTTCTAAGATTAGTAATCACGGTGATACTCAATTTTTTTCTGATACCTACTTATACCAAGTCATTTCATTTCATTTCATTTAAGGTTCCGTATAAAATACATAGGGTCAAACTAGATTTTACCAAGCAATCCAAATATGCAATAATATATTCCATTCATTTAAAAAATGTAATTTTATTATGAATCACCCTGTATAAACTTAAAAATTTAAGTGAAAATATTTTAACGTTATAGCAGTCAAGGGTTCCCACCCCCCACCAAATGACAGACTTTTTAAGTATGTTAAGAAACTAATACTTCTGAAGACAAAGCCGCTCAACTCATCTAACCAAAAAGAACGTGTTTGAAGGCTTAAATGTTGCTATTAAATGAAATGCGTAGAATGACAGTTTCAGCCGCCATAAAGCTAGCTCTGTCTCAAGCTTGAAGAATATAAACTAAGGGTATGGTCTGGACAAGAAAGCAAGCATTGAATCAAAGCGTTGACAAGGCAGGTATGTTGGTCTTAATGATAATAAAAGAGTGTCTTACTGGACAGTAAAGGTATCGATGTCAATGAAAAGGATATACCGGGCGTTTCAGAATGTCCTTGACACGTGATATTTTCGTTCAAGCATGAACTGAGTTGTAATTCTGAAGGTTCTATAGGGTGTATCATACCATGCAGTCAAAACATTTTTTTGTACGTCATCCCCGAAAACTCACCCCCAACTTTTTGTTTCCAAATCCCATAGGTTTTCCTACATAAATATTATGCCTGTTTTATTTGAAATGTTGTGGTGTCTTTGATGTTATTCGCAACTTTTTTTTGTAAAATGATAAACATAAAGTAAATGAAACAAGAATTTGTTTGATGCAAAAGAACGGATAAAAAAGAGAACCAGGTGGGCTTTTAATAAATAATATCTTTTTTGCCTTTTTTATCACGAAAATATTACGCCTCAAACAAACTCTCATTTTATTTATCCTATGCGTATGACTTTACGAAAAAATAGGTTTGTGTATAAAAGAAAAGGTACCACAAGATTTTAAATAAAAAAAGGACTTAATTTGTGTAGGAAAAACTATTGGGTGTTATTTGGAAAAAAAAGTTAGGGGCGAGTTTTAAGAGTTGAAGTACACAAAAAATACTTGATATGATTGACCTTATGGTACTTTCAAACATTTCGCTCAGCTTTCGTTTGAACTTTCTTTTGTCACGAGAATATCACGTGTCAAAAAAATTCTCGGACACCTCATATAGGTACTATTAATGAAATATATTTGGATATCAGACTGCTAGAAATTTTACCGTTTATCTCACCCCCCTCTGGTACTTCTGCTCTAACTTCTGTTCTTTCATCTTCTTCGTCTTCATTTCCACTCTTTTCATCATCGCTGACTTGTACCTCTGGCAGCGCTGAAAATAAAAACTGACCCATTAATACATTTCCTCGCGGACGGTATCTCAAACTCACCATTTAAATTGATCTCGTCCAATGCTTTGCCTTCAAATTGTGCTAGATTTCCTTCATCGACAACCATAAGTAGTCTAGAGATTTTAGTCAGCTCCACAGTCGATTCATGAAGTCTATAAAAGTCTCGGTGAACTCGAATATCGTGGCCCAAGTGTCGAGCCAACCAATCCAGTTCGTTACTTTTCAAATTGAGTACCTGGCTCACTGTTGCTATATACTTTCTTAATTTTGTCCCTGTCATAGAGGATGGCTGTTCGAGCTCAGCTTTCAAAACGGAATTCCTTAGTGCGTCCGACCCTCGAATGTGGGAAAGAGAGTCATTGTTTGGTCTCGAGAATACATATATATTTCTCTGATTCACACCAACTGAATCTCGAGTGGATATGAGCAATTTTATTCCTTTTGTAACGTCCTCGGTTAATATAATGGGTACTACTCTACCCCTTTTGCCAACTATTTGTATGAGTTTTTGTTTTTTTGCTAGTTCCCTCTCGAATTTGCTTAAAGTACTCCATAGTTCTCCAGTACATTCTTTCTCCCACTTTGGTTCAGTCAAAAATTGGTTGATTGTCAGTTTTGAGGCTTCTCCGCTACGCCTTTTATTGAATAACATTACTCTAGCTAACAATGCCTCCGCAAGTCTTATCCAAGCATACTTTTCTTGAGGATTATTTTCCAGTAAAACTGAAAACACATCTATTTCTTTAGCAAGGTACTTATTCAGCTTCATTATGTCGGCAGTAAGCGGCAGAACCTCTGCACAGTTCATTTTGTTCATTACCATAGTGTTAAGAGCACTTGAAGATATCCTGCAGGTCCATTCTAGATCAAGCAGTTCCAGAAATGACTTTAGATTTTCATTTTCATTCAGCAATCCTGCTCTCAAAGATTGACCCCTTAAAATGCCAACACATTTTCTTAACGAATGCCCTATTTTCAATGCCAACGAAGGAATTTCATACTGGGTTCTGCCGTGATCTGTCATAGTTGCTCTACATAAGTTTTTTACAGCACAAATGACTGTGTCAAAATATTGGTGGTGTATAAAGGAAGATAGATTTCTGTCTCTATAAGACTCGTTGCTTTCTCTTATTTCCAATAGTAGTCTTCCCATTTGTCTCATCGTTTGTCTTATATACTCAAGTTGAGAGTTACCATGCTTCTCGAATAGTATCATTCCTAACGAACGTATAAGCCCATCACTTTTACAAACGCTTGAAACATCGTCGTCTTTGAAGCTATTTAAAACTTTTTCGACAAACTGAGTTGGTTCTGAGAAAAGAATGGAATTTACCATTGCATTACTTTCTGCTGTAACTGTATTTCTAACACCGTCATCGTTACTACAGGCTTTTTTAGCTTTGCATACTCTGACATGGTGCCAAAGCGCAGACTTCAACATAAAGCCTAAACAATACGGACAAGGTCCAAATTTATAGTGGGGTATACCTTCATGGCTTCGTGGTCGTCGTGCCAATATTAGATGACCTTGTTTTGCTGCGAGCACCTCCATATTGTGGTAGAAGTCCCCTACTCTTATCAAATATGAAAATCCTTCACGGCGATCTTTAGAACCCTTGGGTTTGGCTAGCACCTTAGCCACATCAAGTGATTCTGCATGTTTAAGTTCTAGATGCCTGGCCATTTTCAGGTTTAGCTGATTGCAGACGAAACATGAATGATATTTGTCATATACCCTTGCATCACCTTTCTCAGAATTTAAAACTGATACAACAATATTACTAGTTATTTTTTGGCTTTTTTTATCACACTTCTTTGAAACAATTCCATTTTCGTTTGAGTGTTTTTCTTCATGGTCAGCATTTTCACAACTGTTGTCTTGTAATGTATTATTTTTGTCAGTTACATCAAACTTATCATAAATTATTGTATTCGCATTATATATACTATTACACAAATCGTACTCTGCGGAATACTTTACCAATGGATCCATGATTTTGTTAGTGCTGGTATCGTTGAACTTACCTGTCTTACTTTTTTTTGAATCTACTTTAGTTGACTTTAATTTCTGTCTTTTTGACTTAATGACAACCGTCTTATCATTCAAAGCCCATTTACTTGTGTTTTTTTTCTTTATCTTTTTGGGAGTGGGTATATATTCACTACCACTATCTTGAAATATACTACCCTCAGGAGACTTGTTCTCGTCATTTAGTTGTCTGTCAGTTTCAGTTTCATTTTCCAGATCTGGCGTCACTACGTTCGATTCACTTGATTCTTTGGGAGACGGTAGGTCTTGAACCTCGCTAGCTTTTTCCTTTCTATCTTGAAATATACTACCCTCACGAGGCTCGTCCTCGTCATTTAGTTGTCTGTCCGTTTCAGTTTCATTTTCCAGATCTGACGTCACTGCGTTCGATTCACTTGATTCTTTGGGAGACGGTAGGTCTTGACCCTCGCTAGTTTTTTCCTTTCTATCTTTTACTGTGTCAGCTGGCTTCAGTATAATATTTTGAAGAAATACCACCTTAGGTGAATCTACTTTTAGCGGTTCGTCTTTACATTCACCTGTAGGATCATCTTCACCTTGTTGCTCTTTTGAGAGCTGCTCGTGATAGTACTTGACTTCATCATTTACAAATTTTCTCTGAGAGCTATTCATTATGTATCTAAACCTGTCAATTTTTTGTAAGTTTACTTGGCATAGTATTTTCTCGGATTGTATCATACCCGTACACGACAATATATACTCTCCATCATTATTTGTTTTTTTGAGCCATGTTACAGGGAAACGTTGTTCTGGACCTATTATTGACCGCTCCTCCAGCCTACATAGTCTGAAGTTATCTAAAAAATAATGATCAAGTTTAGCGTTGTGAATAAAAAGCTTTTCTATGAACGATTTTTTCAAATCCGTAAAATACTAATAAACATTCTGCGAAATTTAGGAATTGTTTCATCAACTCAATAACTCTGTTAGTCTCCAAATTATCCCAGATCCTAAAAACAATTGTGAAATATGAAATATTGAGACGTTTCATGTTTTGGTGACACCCTGTATAACATGAAAATATTTTTAAAATTCAGCGTTAATGGGTCCCCATTCAACAAAAATTATAATATTTCTTTTTTATCAGATACTTTAGCCGCAATGCCCCCTATTAATTAACGTGAATAACCCGGTATAATAAACATGTTTCCATTAAAATAAGGTAGACAGAGTTTTATTTTAAATTTTTATAATTCGAAACCAGAATAATTATCAAGGTGCGGCCAAACATGGCTTAGTCAGAATTATTTTAAGTATAACATACCATAATTTCATATAAATTGGATAGTTTCATGTAATAATATGAAAATACGAAATAAGAAACTCGCAGAAATGCATTTTTAACCCCTAAACCCCCCCGCCCCCCAACATAATAGGTTTTTGGAGGACTGTTTAATATTTGCCGTTTCAATTGTCACAGTTTATGGTAGAGTATTAATTTATGCAGCTTGTTTATCATAAATCCTTTATACTTATGGATCTAAATAAAATATAGATTACATTTATCATTCACTTTACACAAAAAAATACAAAGCAAAATACTTACGCTTCAAGTGGTGCACGGCCAGAACTGACCCAGCTTTTACAAGACGCTCTTCTAATTTTGCTTCCATTGTTCACTTCCACAATTCATGAAATCCAAACTCGTACTGATGTCTGAGAATAAATTCGCTTAAGCTGATAGTAAGCATGCGCGCAAGCACCTATCCCTGTCTATCCTAGTGGTGATATAAACCGACAGGCAGTATACAAAGAGGAAAGAGCAAATTAGCGCCCAGGACAAATATTTTAGTTATTACTACACCAAGTGTGCATGCTTTTTCCCGCCTTTCAACCGCACTATTACATGTGGGGACATATATTCGAAACACTCTGCTTGTAACCTATTGCTCCTGGGGACAGTGTAACATATCCCATAAAAACGCATAATTATAAATGGAAATATACATCAAGAAACACATATCTGATAGCATATTAGTAATGAGGACAGTGCGAAAAATCATGAGATGAATTAGTTATGCGGACAGTGTGAAAAATCATGGGATGAATTAGTTATGGGGACAGTGTGAAAAATCATGAGATGAATTAGTTATGGGTACACCCTTACACAGTATTGTTATGCATAACTTGTGGGGACATTATAAAAAATTAACGGATCATAACTTTGTAACGAAGGTGTGTATCGAAAATCTAAAAATAGCTTTCAAAAGCGCGCGAAGTACTTTTTATCCAGGTATGGGTATCTTCAAGGTCCCCACAGTAGCAGTAAATATCATGCGTCCTCACAACTAATGCAATACCGGTAATGGTGTGTGTGTGTGTGTGTGTCTAAGATGAGGGGAGACAAGTCCAAAAATCCAAAGGTAAGGCCAAAAGGTCCAAAGGTAAGGTCCAAAGGTCACCGTAAAAATGAATTTCGCATTTCCAAGCTCCTGACGTTACCCTTAAACTTAGAGCCCGTCCAGATAAAGCGATTTACGCGCAAGTGGACTCGCGCGTGGTCATTCGCGCGTTCCCGAGATACTAGAGTTACATACATCCTGTCCAGATGCTCTCGCGCGTTGTTTTACTCGCGCGTAAAACGCTTGTAACGCGCGGGACTCCCGACTCGCCCGTTGTACGCGCGAGTCGAGATACTTGGGCGACATTGTTGCGTCCAGTACAACGCGCGAGTCCGTGGCGTGTGGACGTATTTGTTTTTGAAAATGGAGCGTGATAACTTCGATACAGAACTTTTCATTGACGCAGTCGGAAAAAGAGTAACCATATGGGATATGGAATCATCCGATTATTCCAATAGACTCATAAAACGTAGGAACTGGGAAGATATAATTGAAACACTTTTCACTGTGTTCACTCAGCTTTGGGTATAATGTTATAAACATACTGTGCGTCATTCTGTCATGTAGAATTGGATGCATGTTGAATCGTCGCCTTTCTCTTTGTTTACGAAGATTCCATCGCTGGTATGCACGCCACAGCACAACTGCTGGATCAAACTCCATGTTTTTGACTGTAAGAAAATCTCTCCCAGCGTAGAAACGCAAGTGAAACGCGACATCTGGACGCAATATAAATTGACTACGCGCGAGTCCACTCGCGCGTAAATCGCTTTATCTGGACGGGCTCTTACAATAATGACTCAAAGAGCAAATTGAAAAAGAAAGCTTGCGCTTGTGCAACTATTTAGCCTTTTTTTGATATCGAGCTTGGTTGTTAAATTATAGGCATTTATAGAATGTATGATTTTGCATTGCGAGTTTTTTGAGAAAATCTAAAACAGTTGTCATTCATTAAGGTCTTAACTATCGCCTTCGGAAATATGATATATGTAGTTTGAAAATAGAGTGAGATATGCGAGAAATTGTGAGTCCGTGTTTTACATGGCAAATACGTATGTATAAATGTGTGTATCCAGGCCCCTAACGCATAGACGGTGGTATGTCAGCGAGCTCTGTACAGGAATAGCTTTCGATTGATTCGAAAGCAGCACATCTGGCTGTTGGTCTGCGGTTACTAATCGTCAAGTGAGGTGTGTTACGGATGCCGAACAAAGTGCCCGTCCAGGTCCATTCATTAGGAGCAACAGCTCTCTCCGTCCCGTCCGGAAAGACCAGCATTGACTCGTCGGAAAAGTTTGGACGTCGCGTCGAGCTTTGCAAGAAAAATGATTGCGTCCACGTTCCATTACTCAAACTGCCCTGGGATCATGGTCGTTCCAGAGGCGTATTTCTGCCGCCCTTAGCGAAAACGCAGTAACTTCAAAACAGTTGGAAATTGAGGTTTTTTTGCCATTCTAATCTTAAGATCCATATCTCCCTTGCATACTTAATAAAAACGTAAGTTCAGTCAGATTTGTTCAAATACGTGATAATACATGCAGTATTTGAAAAACTACGTCAACTCGCTTAACATAAATGCAGTATCTTACTTACTTAAGAAAAATGCAGCGTTAGAAGTTCACCTGCTGCCTTTTACTTCCCACACCTATAGGTGAGGGGAGTATTGTGATCGCGAAAATTTTCGATTTTGAGATAATACGCTTTTTGGGCGTTTTATGATATCTACATAACGAAAATCAACGTCACTCATTTCCGTCGGTCTGTCTGTCGGTCTGTCTGTCGGTCTGTCTGTCGGTCTGTCTGTCTGTCGCGTTCTTCTACCCTCGTAATCTCAGTAACCGCTGCATGGATTGTGATAAAATTTGGGTAGCGCTATGCTGTAGGGTCCTAGTAGGTAATGCTGCTAAAATTTTGAAAATCGGTGCACTGGCGGCGGAGTATTTAATAAAAAAACAAAAAAAAAAATTAAATATGCCTCAAACTTCGTTTTTGGGCGTTTTAGGAGTTCCTGATCATTTTCCACCTTTTTTGGGTGGGGGTGAGTTTGGGGTGGTTGAGGGGTGGGGGTTGTAAAACTGAAAAGTTTGTTGTATTCATAATGGGCTGTCCATTGACTTTTGAATGAAAAACCTAGCGGCATGATACACTTTTTTAGGTGCATCCGAACATTGCCTTGCTTATTACAGAAACCAAGGGACAAGAATTTTGTGATGTTTAGATATACGAGTGTTGCTTAATTTCGTTATATGTGTATCGTAAAGCGAAAATTATTGAATTGATTTTAATAAAATTTCGACACAAGATATAATATCGCGGCGAGAATGGAAAACGCATCAGCTTCTGGAAAATCATGTCAGTGGCAACAATAATAAAAAAACTAAAAGTATAGAAACAGGTTATACTTCGTTTTTAGATGGTTTGGAGGTTCCTGATCGTTTCGCATCGCCCAGTTGAAGCATGCAAAATTAAAACTGTGGCGTCCTAGTTCCTAAGGAGGGAGATGCAAGAAACCATTTGCGAGAGTTTTTGTGTTGGATGTTTTGTCTGGGCGAGTGGGCGATGATTTGGTTGCAAGGGGATTTCAGACTATAGCTTCATACAATGGGAAAACAATAAAATGGTATTATTATTGTGCGTGGGAAGTACTGATTCAGTCAACTTGACTCCATTTTTCCATAAGGACGTCGCGGTTACGGCGTTTTGGCTAAGCATTATCACTAGTTTAAACTGGTAAATGCAATTTACGAAACGAAAATGTGGTTAGTTTCCGTAGTGCCGTTTGAGTGAAATATCGAAGTTTTGTTTGGGTTTTTATGATACTTGTTACCGTGAGCCTTAAACTGTATTTTTTGTAATAAAGCAAATCTATGGATACTTGGTCTGATTCATTTTAGATCAACCTTTAATTCTTATTATGGAATGAACAATAGAAAGCAAAAGTGCAGTATTGCAATCTTTCTAAACAACAGGCGTTATGTTATTGTAATTTGCTTAGTAAGTACTGCTTTTGAATAAAGTATCAAATTTTTTGACACAGTTATGTACAGAAACTAATTCTGTGTCTCTAGGTATATAGAAAAATTCAAAAACAACACAATATTTGAATTAATCTACAACGGCCAAGCCTTCAACAAAAACCTATTTTACTCAATTTCGACTTCCTCACAGATACGGCGCTTTGGTTAATCAGGGCCGATTTACGTTCTATACCGTTATATACCGATGAACCTTATTCTACATCGTAGTATGACTATGATTTGTATATGTGAAACGCGCCAAAGTAAACTTCAAACTATACCGCGATACAGAGGGACATCATTCTATAAGTAGTAGGGTATGAGGTAGCGGTATGCTCCTATGCTTACTCCAAATTAAACCATTGTCATTAAAACATAGCTCCTGAAATACCTGGACAACAATAACATCATAAGTGATCGCCAGTATGGCTTCTGTAAGCATGGGTCTACAGGTGACCTCCTGGCATACCTGACTCACTTGTGGAACAGAGCAATTGAAAATCATGGCGAATCCCAGGTTGTTGCACTTGACATATAGAAATCCTTCGATAGGGCATAAGGGACATCTGGTCAAGCTTGCTGCTTATGGACTACCACCTGACCTGCGCCAGTAGATGAATAGCTTCATTTTCAATGAACGCTAGTGTTCCCCAGGGATCTGTCCTATCCCCTACATTGTTTCTGCGGTACATCAACAAGCTGCTGGAAATAACATCCATTTCAATCTACAGCTTCGCAGACGATACAACATTAATATCATGCATGGAAGCAGGCAAGCCACTATCATCCCGGGAGACGGTATGTCGGCTACAGAAACATGCCTCACAGATCAACGTAGATATCAAAACAATTGACAAAGAAGTCTCACGTTGGTTCACTAACTGTGGAAATGGAGGGTCACCCAATGGTAGGGTCACCTTCCGTCAAGCTTTTGGGGATCAACATCATCAATAACACTTCCTGGTACGACCACGTCGTCAGTATTGCTAAAACGGCATCCCAGAAGCTTAGAGCTTTGTTCTAGAAGCTCTATTCACCGGAGCAACTACTGCTGCTCTACAAGGCACATATACAACCATCTTTGGAGTAATGCTCCCATGTGTGGGGATCCGCTCCAAAGCTCTCTCTAGAGCTTCTCGACACTATCTAGGAGAGAGCAAGAAGAGAACAATTAGACTAATCGATACGCCTAACCTCACAAAGGACCTCCACCGCCTGGAACGTCAAAGGGAGGCGGCTGATCTGTATCTGTTTTACAGGTTCTATTACGGATGATGTTAAAGTGAGCTGTCCATATAATAACACCAAAGGAGAGCTTCAACGCTGTGGAATGAGCTGCCAGATAATTTATTTTCCAATGGCTACAACCTGCAGCGTTTCAAATCTAATGCGCACCGATACATATCATGCACTTCTGATGGGCTCCTTCATAGTGCTGCAATAACCATACTATAAATATTGTTGGAATACCAAATTGACGTTGAAGCAAATCTGAATGTCTTTATTATCTATGTCTATATTACCAATAAAAAGTGTCTAACTAGAACTTATAATTACGTTAGTTATATCAACTGGTGTTATTATGAGAAGAAAAAATCATCATATAGATGAGACAAATAGTTAAAGGCGTAGCACTTGGATTTGCAGTTTTAGCGCTGGCACAACAAACTGGATTGCTAGATGATATACTTACCATCATTAAAAAAATGGAGTCAAGTTGATTGACTCAGTACTTCCCACACATTACTCTGATATCAGTTTATTATTTTCCCATAGCATGAAGCTTTAGTCCGAGATCCCCTTGAAACCAAATCATCGGCAGCCTCCCCCTCCCCCTAAAATTGTCTTATGCCGCTAGGTCTTTCCTTCGGAGGTCAATGGACAAACTAAAACATCTAAAAACGAAGTTTGAGTTGTTTTCATACTTTTAGTTTTTTGATTATTGCTATATGCGCTGCCACTGACACGATTTTTAACAAACATACGCGTTTTCCATCCTCACCACGGTAATAATACTGTGTCAAAATTTAATTAGAATAAATTTAATAGTGTCCACGTTACAAAATACAAAAAGATCTAAAGCAATAAATACTCGTATGTATACAGAAAATTCTAAGTCCCTTAATTTCCGTAATAGGCTAGGCAATGTTCGGATGGACCTAAAAAGTTGATTTATGTTGCTAGGTCTTCTTTCACAGGTTAGTGGACAGCCTATTATGAATACAAGAAATTTCTCAGTTTTTCAACCCCCCACCCCCCAACCACCCCAATTTCACCCCCACCCAAAAAAACGCAGAAAATGATCAGGCGCCTCTAAAACGCTTAAAAACGAAGTTTGAGCTGTCTATATTTTTAGTTTTTTTATTATTTCTGCGCCGCCACTGGCACGATTTATAAAAACCATACGCGTTTTCCATCCTCGCCACGGCAGTAAGACTGTGTCAAAATTTCATTAGAATCAATTTAGCAGTGTCCACGTTAGAAAATACAAAATGATCTAAAGCAATACTCGTATGTATACAGAAAATTCTACGTCCCTTAGTTTCCGTAATAGACTAGGACAATGTTAGGAGGGACCTAAAAAGTTGATTTATGTCGCTAAGTCTTCCTTCACAAGCTAGTGGACAGAATACAAGAAATTTTTCAGTTTTTCAACCCCCCACCCCCTAACCCCCCCAATTTCACCCCACCTAAAAAAATATTGTATATCATCGGGAACTTCTAAAACGCATAGAAAACCAAGTTTGCTTAATTCATGTACTCGCATTTCTCATTTCTCTGCCACTGGAACGATTCTCCAAAACCACACAGTTTCCGTCTCGCCCATGGTGGTAATAACGTTTCAACACTTTATTATAGTCAAGTTAGTAGTTTTCAAGCTAGGGGTTATTCAACAAAGCTACATCAGATTATGACCTCCAAAAATGCATCTACTTGTTTAAAACAAATGTTCGGCTTGATTTGTTGTGATTGATCTTGATGGGATGAAACATTTGTGAGGCAATAGGATTTTTATCAATAAAAAAAAATTCGTTGCAACACCCCACCCTATAAACCGTAATTTCTCTTTAAAAAAATCTAAAAGATCAGGTATCCTCAAAATAACTAGAAACGAGGTTAAAGAATGTTTGGATTTTATCAAAAATGCCCACGAACATCCCGAAAGACAAACAAGACCGATTTGCAACCAAACTTTTGTCTAATACCGAGAGCCAGATAACCGACGAATATGAGTGATGTTGATTTTCGTGATCATCATCATAAAACGAACAAAACACGGATTACCTCAAAATGGACAACTTTTGCGACCCCAATCGTTAAAATACTCCCCTCACATATGTCACGTCGTCAGAATTGAAAACTCATCATATCTACCCAGGAACCTATAAAACACAACAACATTTTTAAACAGATTCTACGCGTTCTTATGTCATTTTTCTCCACAGGTAGTAATTTTTTTGGAGCAACGGAGATTGCCTTATGATTACAACAACTTTTTGAGCATTCAAATACCCGACCATCCCCACCACCCCACTCTAACTAAGTCTCAAAAAAGGTAAACAATTATCAGGGAACTTTGAAACATCTAAAAACCAAATTTTAGCTATTTTGAAGTATCTCTATTTTAGTTTTATGATTATTTCTGCGCCGCCACTGACGCGATTTCTAAAAACAATTCGCCACCATGATAATAATGTGTCAAAATGTTATTGAAATCAAATTCAACAGTTTCCAGAGGTCCCTCAATACAGAAGCTATATATGTATGTATAATATTTGTACATCGGAAAAGTCCCTTGATCCTTGTAATAGGCTAGGCAGTGTTCAGATGGACTTAAGAAAGTGTATTATAACCGCTAGGTCTTTGCCTCAAAGGTCCATGGACAGCCTATTATGAACACCACAAATTTTCAGTTTTACAACCCCCCCCCCAACACCCCAATTTCACCCCCATCCAAAGAAAGTAGAAAATGATTAAGAACCCCTAAAACGCCTAGAAACGAGGTTTTATATTTTTAATTTTTTTATTATTGCTGCGCCGCCACTGAAACGATTTTTAAAAAGCATACTCGTTTTCCATCCTTGCCAATGTAAAAATACTGTGTCAATAATTCATTGAAAGATTCAGTAATAATTTCCACTTTACAAAAAACTATCTAAAGCAATACTCGTATGTATACATCTGAAAATTCTTAGTTCCTTGGTTTCTGTAATAGGGAAGGCAATGATCGGGTTGACCAAAACAGTGTATTATGGCGATAGGTCTTTCTTTCACAGGTCCATACACAGCCTATTATGAATACAACAAATTTTATCAGTTTTACAACCCTTCACCCCCCAACCACCCCTACCTCATCCCCACCCAAAAAAAAGTAGAAAATGATTACAAACCCCTAAAACACCGACCAACGAAGTTTGAGCTACTTTTATGTTTTTAGTGCTTTTATTGTTGCTGCGCCGTCACTGACACAACACCGTACGCGTTTTCCATCATCGTCACGATAATAATACTGTGACAAAGTTTCATTAAAATCCATTCCATAACTTTTACGATACTCAATACAGAACGATCTAAAGCAATATTCCTATGTTATCAGAAAATTCTAAGTCCCTTGGTTTCTGGAATAGGCCAGGCAATGTTCGGATGGCCCTAAAAAGGGGTGTTATGCCGTTAGGTCTTTATTTTACGAGTCAATGGATAGCCTATTATGAATACAACACATTTTTGAGATTTACAACCCCCTACCCCCCAACCACCCCAACTTCACCCCCACCCAAAAAAAAGTAGAAAATGATCAGGAACCCCTAAAACACCTAAAAACGAAGTTTGAGGAATATTTATTTTTTTTTTGTTTTTTGCTAATTACTCCGCCGCCCATGAACCGATTTTCAAAATTATAAGAACATTACCTACTATGACCCCACAGCATATCGCTGCCCAAATTTTATCACAATCCATGCAGCGGTTACTGAGATTACGAGGCTAGAAAAACGCGCACAGACAGACAGACAGACAGACAGACAGACCGACAGACAGACAGACAGACAGACAGACAGACAGACCGACAGACAGACAGACCGACGGAAATGAGTGACATGGATTTTCGTTATGTAGCCATCATAAAACGCCCAAAAAGCGTGTTATCTCAAAATCGAAAATTTTCGCGATCACAATACTCCCCTCACCTATCGGTGTGGGAAGTAAAATCAAGTATAAGAAAGCATTTAAGTGTCATCACAATGAATTTAACAATGTCGTAAGACTTTAAAAAAGTCTCAATGGAATAACAAACAAAGGATGTGATGCCTAAATTGTATGTCTTTTTAAGAAATAGAATCCGAGTACTATATAAAATTAATTGCTTTGAAAAGATGGACACAATATCGTTATTACAGTAGGTGTTAATTTATTGAGTATTCTATTTAGGAACTTGAATATCGCCTATCATTGTTTGGTCAAAAATGGGCAACATTTTGAACACTTATTGCAATAAGAAGTAATATTTTCGTGTGTTTCTGTTCTATTTGGACAGAGTAAGATATATAAAGAATTTTTCTAATTTTCTGGAAAACTAGTCAACCGATTTCAAAAAATCAAATGTAGAAATAAAGGACCTCGATATACCTTTAATAATAATAATAATAAGTTTATTCGCTTTTACCTAATACAAAATTAACACAGTCAGTTTTATACCTTATTAATGCAAACAAACTATGAATAATATGAAAAAATTCTAATCAGTTACAAAATATTAATTTCAGCCCGTTAAAACCATATAAGGTTGTGCACGGGCAACTACTTATATATTACAAAAAAAAGATGAATAAGGTTTGATTCTAATAGGACGTACTGAAATTCTCGAAAATGTATTAAAAATGAAATATAGAACATTAGCATGGAGGGCAAAGAGGATACACATTTTGAAACAAAATATTACGTGATACCCCCTGTCATTTGAAAATTTTAAGATGATGATCCTGGGAGCAGTGGGTACAAGGAGGTGAAGTAGTTTTTGGTTAAAAAGTTGTCACCCATGGCAAGTCTTTTGAGGCATCTCGACGTTTTTCTTTTAATGAGTGGTTTTCGATAAATCCCTGGTGGGAGGTTTTCAAATGTATTTCGTTATGTGGGATAGACGTATGTATCAGTGCTTTGTTGTTGTATAAAGACGATTTCTCAACGACTGAGCCGTATCATCGAATTGAAAAGGTCCAAATAAATGGAAAGCACACAGAGGCAAATACACATATTATCGATGGTATCAGAAACCTTCTAACAAAAGCTTATTTATAAGCATCCTACATTTAAATATGCTTCTTTGGTGCCTCAGCCCACTTGAGATCAAACGATTCTGTGTAGGGTATCACGTCGAACGTGCGATGCAATGTGATCCTCACCGACTGGGAATTTATCTCCGCAGGGACCTCCGGTCTTTGTGTTTGCGAGAAATTCTTGTGCACGTGCCACAAAGCGTAGGTTGCGTTTGTTTGACGAAATTATCTCCTATATCTGCTAGTTATTCGTTATAACAGCATACAATGATGTTCAGTAAATCATCTGCACCTGAATGTCAGCAAATAGAAGGTAGAATAGAGACACTAGGAAAAAATGGAGTCTAGTACTTCCCACACATTATCTGTGCTAACAAAAGCTTTCAAGTTCCTCTATCGCTATAATAACTACAACTATAATAAGAGATCGAGAACTCTGTGAAGTAAACAACCTGCATCGGGAAATAGTCTGGTACACAGATGGATCAAAGACCGAGCAAGGCACAGGAGCGGGAATCTTTGGAAGAGGAACTAGACAGAGCATTCCGACAGGAAAATACGCTTCGGTATTTCAGTCAGAGGTGTACGCCATCTTGCACTGTGCAAGGATGAATAATGAGAGATCCTACAGAGACAAGAGGATCGCAATACTTACAGACAGTCAGGCGTCTGACAGGAAAATACGCTTCGGTATTTCAGTCAGAGGTGTACGCCATCTTGCACTGTGCAAGGATCAATAATGAACGATCCTACAGAAACAAGAGGATCGCAATACTTACAGACAGTCAGGCTACACTTAGGGCACTAGAAGCGCCCAAAGTTACGTCTGCTCTAGTCTGGGAATGTCTACAAGAACTAGGAAGACTGGCAGAACACAATAAAGTAACTTTGGAATGGGTGCCAGGACACTTAAGTATAAGAGGCAATGAAAGGGCGGATGAGCTAGCAAGACTAGGCTCGTCTGCTCTACACATTGGAGCAGAACCCGCCCTGGGGATGCCTAAAAGCACAATCAGGCACCAGGTCGGAGAATGGATGAATCATCAGCACAAGGAGCAGTGGAACTTGTTGCCAGGATGTGTTCATGGAAAAACATTCATTGAAGCTCCATGCAAGAAAACAGCTGAAACACTGCTCTCTTTGAGTAGGAATCAGCTCCGAACAACGACGGGTCTCCTCACAGCACATTGTGGCCTGAAGGAACACCTGAATAAGATGGGACGCTACAATGGAGACCTCAACTGCAGACTGGAGAAATACATGTGCTCTGTGAGTGTGAAGCGCTAGGTCACAAGAGACAACAGCTCTTTGGGAAGACCAAGCTAGAACCAATGGAGTACAGCTCAGCATCAGGACCAGTAGGTAAACTGCATAAACTTATGAAGGGATCCAGATTGCTGGAGTGAATACTGTAAATGAAAGGAGCAATAATGCAATAGGCTTAGAGGCTTAAGTATTGACGGGGACAGTAATACCGGACGGCTCCTGGAAAAAAAATTGCTTTAATACCAATCACATTGAAAAAGTAGACAATGATCAGGGACCTTCGAAATATCTAAAAACAAGGTTTAAGCGACTTTAAATTTTTTCAGGACCAGGAACTCCTGAAATGCCTGAAAACGAAATTTGGTGTTTTGATAATTTTTTGTTATTTACCAATCTTTCCGCAGCCATTACACCGATATTTGAAATCTGCCACGGCCCCACAGCATATCGCTACCTAAATTTCATCACAGTCCAAGCCGCGGTTACTGAGATTCCGCGGCTAGAAAAACATCAATAGACGGGCAGACCAACGGAAATGATTGACAGTACTTTCTTTATGTAGATATCATAAAACGCCCAAAAAGTAGTATTTAAAAATTGAAACTCTTTGCGACCACAATACTTCCCTATCTGCTATCAGTGGGAAGTAAAATGTCGAAAACGATCAGAAATTTCCAAATCGCTTGAAAACGAGGTTTAAGCTGTTTTTATATTTCTTATTTTTTATTATTACTGTACCGCCACTGACACGATTTCTAAAAACCACACGCGTTTTCCGTCCTTGCCATAGTATTAATACTGTGTCGAAATTTCATCAAAAATCGATTCGATAATTTCCACTTCACACAACACAGAACAATTTAAAGCAATACTCGTATGTACACATCAAAAAATCGCCTGTCGTAGGCAATGCAACGTTCGGATGGTTCCAAAATGTGCATTGTGCCGGAAGGTCTTCCTTTCACAGGTCAATGGACAGCCTATTATGAATACAATTTTTTTCAGTTTTAAAACCTCCCACCACCTAGCTACCCCGATTTCATCCCCAACCAAAGAAAAGTAGAAAGTCATCAGGAGCCCCTAAAAACGAGGTTTGAGGAATATTTGAATTTTCTGTTTTTTGCTAATTACCCGCCCATGCACCGATTTCCAAAGTTATAGCAAGATTACCCATTATACCGCTGTGAAAATTTCACCACAATCCATGCAGCGGTTACTGAGCTTACTAGGGTAGAAGAACGCCAACAGGTCAACAGACCGATGAAAAGAGTGACGTGGATTCTCGTTATGTAGATATAAAAAAAATACCCAAACTCTCAAAATAAAAAAAACTCGCGATCACAATTCTCCCCTCACCTATCGGTGTGAGAAGTAAAAAAATATTTTAAATACAATTATATAATGGATGATGACTAGCTGGAACGTTGTGAAGTTACAAAGGATCTAGGTGTTTCTTTTGACCAGCAATTTGTCACTTTCAGTTAACATATTTCTCAAATGTTAAAAAATACATATCGAACGTATGGTTTTGTTATTAGGAATTGTAGAAATTTCAATAATTTGTTAGCTTTAAGACCTTTATACTTCAGCGAGGTCGAAACTCGGACGCGTTTCGCATGCGGAGTCCCTATATTTAAACAATATGTCGAGGCTATGCATAACATTAAAAAATCTAAAATGAATGTGCTATCAAATGGACGGAACTTCTCCTAAAAGGGGCTCAAACTATGAAGAGATGCTTTCTAGGTTTGATCTGCAATTTCTAGAGCTGTGCTGAGAAAAGCTTTTGGCTTTCAATGACAAAGATTTATGTGTTGGTTAATTTTGGGACATTGATCACGAATTCGGCCTTTGTTCCGAATTTTGCCGTGTTTAAAGTAAGTGAAAAATTTTGAATTCTGCGCAGGTCTGCATCTTCGTCAAAAAAAAAAAACTTTGAAAATGCGATGTCGCAGGGCCAATCTAAGTACACCGTTTTATTCAGAGGTGAATTTTATACAAAGAGAAGTAGAAAATAATTAGGGTAACATCCCTAAATTATAACTGAGAGTCGGCGTTCGAAAATTGAAGTTCAAATGTACCTCAAAGTTGGGCAGGTAAAAATTAATGAAGATTCGAGCAACATTTTTGGTTCTCAATGAAGACAAATACTCGTGTGCTAGTTCATTTGCAGACAATACACTTGCTACAAAGTGTAGGTGTTTGTTTGACGAAAATATCTCCTATACCTATCTGCTATCTATTCGTCATAGCAACATACAAAGGTGAATACGTATCGTATGATGCTACATATTCTCTTTAATATTGTATTGAATTGAACCCTGGATCCTCCAAAAATATGGACATGTGATAAAAGGAAACAGGTATGAAACTTTGAAGCTGATAATGAGGGAAAAGTTGAGGGAAGAATTTGAAGATTTTGTTAAAGTTGTCTTTGGATAGTTGTTTTCATTGTTTCACAACTTATTTCTGAGTATATCCTGTAATATTCCATGCCATTTATTGCTGACTACTGCGTTTTCTTTCCAGTGTCTAATATTAATTTCTTCTACCTTTTTCGGCCATCTTCTCTTGGTCTACTCTTTTTTTTCCCATTAACATTGATTCAGGACTAATTTTGCCCTTCTCGCCCCAATTAACCTTTTTACATACTCCAGCCACCTTACCCTTTGTACTTTTATGATCTCTATAATATTGGGGTTCTTATACATGTCACATGTTATTGGTTTGTTCTTTTCTCCATCCCTCGTTTGACCTTACTCCTCCGTAAGTAGCTCTCATTACTTTTCTTTCCCATGTTGTAAATTTTTCTTCCTCCTTTTTATTCATAGTCCACGTCTCACAGCCATACATCCCTTTTGGTCTGACAATGGTTGGTCTTTTTGGATGCATAGGTATTTGGATCTTACAAGGTTTTTCAGCGCTCCATATCTTTTATTTCGCTTGATGATCCTTACCTGTATGTTTTTTTTTCTATCCCTTTTGCTCTATGATTACCCCTAGGTACATGAATTCCGTTGTGCGTTGTCCAATTTGGTTATAATAACTTATCATCAAATTTGATGCTACCTTGTTCTGTGTGTATCTTCAAAATCTCGTCCAGTTTGATTACAAGCCAATTTCCCTGGAAAGAGGAGGGTCACCCCATCATTCCTAAATCCGATATAGGGGCGACATAAAAAATATCCAATCATCGATGTGTCAACGGATTCACGACAGGCGAAATAGTTCAGATTTACAAAGAAAATATCTGTGCCATGAGCAGACATTTTCCCAATATTTTATGGAGACGGCTCTCGAATCCTGAGAGAGTTACGGTGGAAAGTTGACGATAAATAAAAATCAAGCGCCGGAACGTCATAAATTTGTCAGAGATTTTAAAATATGCTCATTGGTGATTTACGGCGGCAGATTTGCCTGCTGTTGTTCCGTATTTTGAGAGACCTGCCAGGAAATTGGAATACTCTTATCTTACGTTTAAATATCAGGTCCGTGTCCTTCTGTGCAGTTTAAAATTCCAATACAGGAGGGTGGAATATACTACTCGCACGTGAAATCTGAACCGTAAGAATAAAAATGTAGTCAAGTTGATTGACTCAGTACTTCCCACACATTCCTATGATACCAGTTGTATTATTTTCCCACAGCATGAAACTATAGTCTAGATGCCCCTGCAACCAAATCATTGCTCGCCCGACCGCAAAAAAGTGTTTTATTCTACTAGGTGCTTATTTTACAGGTCAATAGACAATCTATCATGAATACAACAAATTTTAGAGTTTTAAAAACCCCCTTCCCCGAACCACCCCAATTTCACCCCAACCAAAAAAAAACTTTTTTAAATGATCACAAACCCCTAAAACGTGTAAAACGAAGTCTATTGAGGTGTTTTTTATATTTTTAGTTTTTTTATTATTGCCGCGCTGCCACTGAAGTGATTTCTAAAAACCATACGCGCTTTCCATACTCGTCGCGGTAATAAATCTGTATCAAAATGTCATTAAAGTCAGAAGTTCCCACGTACACAATACAGAACGATCCAAAGTAATACTCCTATGTATTTTGTATGCATCAGAAAGTTCAAGTCCCTTGGTTTCTGTAATCTGCAAGGCAATGTTCGGATGGACCTAAAAAAGTGTAATATGCCGCTAGGTCTTTCTCTCTCAGTCAATAGACAGCCTATTATGAGTACAACAAATTTTTCAGAGTTACAACCCCCCACCCCCCAACCACCCTAATCTCACCCCCACCCCAAGAAAAGTAGAAAATGATCAGGAACCCCTAAAACGCCTAAAAACGAAGTTTGACCTGTGTTCATATTTTTAGTTTTTCTAATATTGCTTCACCGCCACTGGGACGATTTCTAAAAATCAGACGCGTTTTCCATCCTCGCCAAAGTAGTAATACTGTACCGAAATTTCATTAACATCAATTCAGTAATTTCAACATTATAAATTACAGAACGATCTAAAACAATACTCGTATGTATACATCGGAAAATTATCTAAGTCCCTTGGTTCCTGTAATACCCAAGGCAATGTTCGGATGGACCTAAAAAAGTGTATTATACCACTAGGTCTTTCTCTCTTAGGTCAGTACACAGCCCATTATGAGTACAACAAATTTTTCAGCTTTACAGCCCCCCACCCCCCCAACCACCCCAATTTCACCACCACCCATAAAAGAGTAGAAAATGATCAGGAATCCCTAAAACGCCTCAAACGAAGCTTTAGGCGTTATTATTGAAAAAAAACTACAACAGAACAGTAATGGGTGTGCGCCCTTCATGTTCAAAATGCACTCCTCTAGCATACGCGAATGCCCGTAATCTGGCTGTTAATAAACTTTGGAGGTACAGATTCCTAAGCTGTCCTCACACCGTGTTCCAGTTAGTCCAGCGTAATCGGAGGATTGGGTAAATTGCGAATGCAACGACTTTTTCAATTGATGATAAACTGGGTAATCGCACAGGCCAGGAGAGGATCCTGGCGTCAGCTTTCCTGTAGGGTTATCATCGACACGTTTTCAATACGAGA
Organism: Callosobruchus maculatus; assembly: GCA_951848785.1. Classification (NCBI taxonomy): domain Eukaryota; kingdom Metazoa; phylum Arthropoda; class Insecta; order Coleoptera; family Chrysomelidae; genus Callosobruchus; species Callosobruchus maculatus. The sequence continues at coordinate 4,664,545 of CATOUR010000007.1, forward strand.
ACGCGTATTATCTTGCTGAAAGAAAGCCCTTCAAAGGCCTGGAAAATATGAGTTCCTCATTTACATAACTTTGAGCCGTCATTGTGCGACAAATCAAAAGAAGGGTGATTTTTTGCTAAATGAAATGGTACCCTAAACCATAAAACTAATAACGTATGTTGCAAAAGTTCTGGTTATGATATAAGTTGTCAAAATGTCGTACAAATTAGATATTCGGAAGAGTATTTACAGACTAGTTGGGCGACTTGAGAAAAATGAAATAGTTCGCCTATATGAAGATCACAATATTTCTGTTGCCAAAATTATCGAGCGATCCGTGAATGCGAAGGTACTCCTCTTAGGTATTCCTTGTACAAATTTACCAAAAAGTGGACGTCCAGGAGCGTTGAATGTTGCTACAGTTCAAATAATGGTCAACAGAAGTGAACACCGAGTTGGAACTTCAACACGAAAACTTGGACGCATTGTTGACGTCCATGCTAGCACAATCTGTAGAGAAATAAAGAGAAATAACTTAAAATTCCGAAAAATAGAAAAATGTCCAGAGTATTCCCCAAATAATTTAGAAAGAGTTCCTCAATGCTGTCGAAATTCACGTCGTACTCATTCTACTGTCAACATAAAAACTATTCTTGACGATGAAGAGTATTTCACTTTTCGAACTCAGAAATTAAAGGTAATGATGGTTTTTATACAAGAGACTTTGAAGCTTGTCCAGATAATGTAAAATTTAAAAGAAAAGAAAAGTTTGAAAACAAAGTGCTAGTGTGATGTGATGCGCTACATCACGGTATTTCACAGCCGTACGTTGGACGAGTTAGGGCCAAAACGGTTACCGCAGAAGTCTATACTCAAAGACGTTTGCTTAAACTAATCAATTTTATCAATACCAACCATCCTAATAATAATATAATGTTTTGGCCAGATCTGACTTCAACTCATTGTGCTTTGCGTACGAGAAACTGGCTAGAACAACACGGAATACCTTTTGTACCACGAAACGACAACCCTCCCAATCTTCCTCAAGCAAGGCCTATCGAAACTTTTTGGGCCCAACTGAGTGCCAAAGCCATAACAATGGCTGGGAAGGTCGAAACAAACGGCAGCTTAGAAGAAGAATAATGCTAAAGATCAGATAAATTGATTTAGAATATGTCGAAAACCTAATGAGGGACATTAAGAGGAAATTTCGAGCCGTGAAGATCATGGCCCATTAGCAGTACTTCAATATCATTTTTATATTAAGAAATATGAATATACGAATATATTATTGTGAGGTGTTTTTTGGTTTTTCTCAAAGCTTTTGCAACATCCTGGAGATCACGTTATGCTTCCAATCACGACCTGGACTCGTCGGTGAAGGCTATCTGACGTCACTAAGCATGCGGTTGTCGGCGTTCTTCGCTCCAATCTAACCGCTAGAAACGATGAATAGCAGTGAGTGAGAGCACTAAATGTGGACGATGCTGCTGCAACTGTAGCCTCGCTACTCCCCATGGTTACGGCAAATGTTTTGAAAGAGGCACGAAGTTCTCGTTGGTCTACGATCCGACCCCGTTCAAAGGAGGTTAACTGCCTAAGTTGAGGCTGTCGTCTTCTAAGAGAAATCTCATAGCCAACTAGTTTCTCGTCATGTTTGATCGACAAAAAGGCATGCTTCCCTTTTATTGGTAGAGTTTTTTTACAGGTGCAGGGTGGGCCAATAGTGAGTGGACGGAGGATTGTGCACTTACTGAAAAATATTTCAAAAATCTGTTACTTGAACATGATAGGGACCCTTGAGGGCTATAACGTAAGAATATGTTAACTTAAATTTTGACGTTTATACAGGGTGATTCATATCAAACTTGAATTTGTTTGAATGGAACCCCCTAGATATTATTGCATATTTGGATTCCTTGATTAATTGTAGTATGACTTTATGTATCACATATGGAACTTTAAACAAATCGTTTAGACACAAATCACCATTTTTGACATAAGTAGGTATCAGAAAAAAATTGAATATCCCAGCGATTATAAAACTTACAAGGCCGTGACTTTGCGGTACGACTAAGAATAAAATGCGTCACCTTAGGTCGGACGGCTAAAATTAAATTCTTTTTGTACTTGGAGAAATCAGTAGATTAATTAAGGAAACCTCAGTCACAGATAACTTAATTTTTTCAAATAGGAATTCCTATTTTGGTTTAAAGAATCAAATGTTAAATTTGATTACCTTTCTAACGATATAGCATTCTCGATATCAATCTTACTACTATTTCCAGTTAGAGCTAATATGTCTCAAGGAATTAATCTTGCCTCGTTGTTCTAGTTAGTTTGCATCTTTCTACTAAGTTAGTTGCATGTTCCATATTAACGAGCTTTTGTTTATTTTTCATGGCCTGCTAGGTTGCTTGCACACAGGAAAATTGAAAAACACCGATTTGACAGAAAATTTGAAATAAAATGAAAACGAAAAAGGACTAATATCGATACAAAGGTAATCAAATTTTACATTTGATTCTTTAACCCAAAATAGGCATTCCCATTTAAAAAAACAAGTTATCTGTGATTGAAGTCTCCTTAATTAATCTACTGATTTCTCCAAGTGCAAAAAGAATTCAAATTTAGCCCTATGACCTAAGGTGACGCATTTCATGCTTAGTCGTACCGCAAAGTCACGGGCTACTAAATTTTATAATCGCTGCAATATTCAAGTCTTTTCTGATACCTACTTATACCAAAAATGGTGCTTTGCGCCTAAACGGTTCGTCTAAAGTTCCATGTGTGATACATAAAGTCATACTACAATTAACCAAGGAATCCAAATATGCAATAATATATAGGGGGTTCCATTCAAACAAATTCAAGTTTGATATGAATCACCCTGTATAAACGTCAAAATTTGAGTGAAAATATTTTTACGTTATAGCCTTTAAGGGTCCCTACCATGATCAGGTGATAGATTTTTGAAATATTTTTCAGTAAGCCCACAATCCTCCGTCCACGCACTATTGACCCAACCTGTATAGCATCCGAATGGAAAACAGGTATTAGATGTGTAATAGAGAGGGTACTGCCAAGCTGTGCGCAACTTCTTTATTCGAAAATCCCTTTTTCTCTAGGCGTTCGAATTTCACTTGCTAGTAGGATACATATATAGACACATTTAACAGTTACAATCTGTTTTATAAATTAGTTGTACCTAAGATATTACAAAGACAAACTCTAAGTACTAGTGTACCGCAATTTGAGTTAGCTAACTTAAGAATACTTAACTAATTCGAGCTTTGAACATACTCAAATTTGCAGACACGGGAAAAACTTATGGCGAAATGATCAATGCTTTAAATAGCTTAGTCTATCACACTGCGATCTTCAGCTCTTGGAGTGATATGGAATACTGGGCTGCAGCTTGCATAAATAGTACCTTTACTCTCAACAGGGCAATAAGAGGGATCATTAAATTCAACCTATGAGGACCTATTGCCTAACAGCACTAAGCTCCATATCTTCACCACCATGACGTTCGCATAAATATACGGATAGAAGAAAATTGCAAAAAGATTTCCTTCGTTGTCTTAATATCTTCTATAATTGTAGCTTGCATCGTACAATATCACTACCAAAATTTAGAGGGTAAGCAAAGTGAATCTGAACGCCATCGCTTGAATACTTCCTTTAATCGAGTACATTTAAAGCTTAAATGGTTTATCCCACATACGACAAATAGAATATAAAACTTACTCTAAGAAAACCGAGACAATAGCAGCTTGCAGCTATTATGTCTATCAGAAATTCAGTGCAGCAGAATACAGCAAGATTGAGTGTATATGTATTCCTCAAACATTTTTTTTTCAGTATAAGTAGCTGTTGTTTCTAGACTTAATATATCATTCAATATGAGCCCATGTGTGCATAGCTTCGTGAGTTGACACTGCTGACAGGAATAAATGATGCTGCAACAAATTCTAGTCTGTCCTACTTTTGTTGGAGTCATATATCACTGTACCTGTAGACGTGCAGCGAAGAGGCTTGGACACTGACATATTCCCTATGTCTTGTAAAAGTCTTCCGAAATTATAGATATGTACCGGGTGCTAAGATGAGAATGCAAAGTGATGTACTTATCTTGGAAACTATTCGATCGCAAAAAAAGTTTCAAATTTCCAAAATGGTCGCCAAAGAGCGTAACCACCATCTTAAACATTTCAAGTGATTTTTCACTAAAATCCACCTAGTAAATGTAAATGATATAATATGTGCTCTTCAAAGCTAGAATTCAATGATGTGATTTTTATTCAACGCTTTTCAATACAGCTATTGAGATAAAATAGTGGTGTAACTTATGTGTTCTTGAATAGGCAGCTATAACCACCCAAACGGATTTCAACAAACTTGGTATTATTGGAAAAAGCATTTATTATTCCCACAACCCTATCTCACCTGTGATATTTTTGAATCCTAGTACTACCACTAAATTCTCAAAAACATCAATTGCAACGACGACTTTGCTCTATAAGCATCTAGCCAAAGGTGCGTTTTTTTTTCATCAACCACTCCTTACACCAAATCGTCATTCACATTTTTCGCTTATAGACAAAGCAAAGTGCAGCCAGGGCGACGTCCAAGCTAGACATCTTCATGACAGAATGTGATGCTTGTATCAGAGTGGTAGCGAAATAAAATTATGCAAACGTATACAAAATTATTGAACATACATGCCTGTCAAGCTGTGTGTAGTATAAACACCTTAAAATTTCATAATCACCAACTTATCAGTGTTCAAAGTAAATACTCTTACCTGGCGTATCTAAGCAAACATCATCAGACATGTTGTGAACTCGTAAAATGCATTAAGTCGGAGCTAGGGTATTGCCGACACGAATATCTCTATATATAAAAATGAGTCCCTTTTTCCCTTGGTCACGGCATCACGTGAGAACGGCTTTACCAATTCCATCCATCTTTTTTTTATAAGTTTGCTATTACTTCGTAGAAGGTTCTTACGGGAAGAAATCTAAGGAAAATTATTTAGAACATTAGAAAATTTGAAAAAATGTGAGAAAACTTGACAACTATGAAGGGTGTGTAGTGTTAGTGATTTGTTTGTTATTGTTGTCATGTATGACGTTGCTGTCAAAAATACCGGTTAGGTGTTAGATGTTTAAACGTCAATTGTGCGTCGTATAAATAATGACAAATGCGTATACAGAGTGTTAATTATTGATAGACCGTAATTTCAAAGGCATATTTATGACTCAAATTCAAATAAAAAAAGCTCATACAGGGTGTCCGTATAATCGACCGACAACGCTTGACAGGTGATAGACCCCACATTTCTATGAACTTTGATATAGGAACATGAAGCCTTACAATGCTTCATTTTCAAGATACAGGGTGTCAAACTGTTTTTTTTTATTTTCGTTTTTTCTCAATTCTTTCGCAATAAAATGGCACAACGATATAAAATTACATATCGGGGGTTTTTTAAGGTAAAAAATCCAAATTCAAACATCGTTTTGCTATCATGAATAGAGGACGCCACTCAAGGGACATTTCCGGTTTGCTGCATCAATGTATCAAAAAAATCCTCAATATGTTTTACATGAAAAAGGTATTATTTGTTTGAGTCTCTAGAGGTAACTGTTTTGGAGATAATCTTCATTGAAATTTTCAATGCGACTGAATTGTAAATTGCGATCAAAAGAATTATCGGTATTTCCGCACGAATGAATATAAGGCTTAGGCTCATAGTTTTAAATAGCACTTACGAAGTATTCTCAAATTTCAACACCACCTATTTTACACACTAGATATATTTGAAACATGTTTTTTTTTGATCTACCTAATATTAATTCGTGCCAGAAAACCGATAATTCTTTGATCACATTTTACAAGTAATTGGGCTGCCTTCGATATTATAGTAAAGGTTATCTCGAAAACTGTTACCTCTTGGGACTTAAGCAAAGTATACCTTTTTTTCGTAACACATATTGGGGAAACGATGTTTTTAATATTCAGGTTGATGCTCCAAAACGGAAAAAAGTTCCCTCAACTTAACAGAGTTCGATGTGCCGTAGGTGACGCCTCTATTCATGTTAGCAAAACCGTGGTTGAATTCCCGATATATAATTTTAGATACGTGCCATTTTATTGTGGGATAATTGAGATAAAATCAAAATAAAAGGAAACATTAACACCCTGTATCTTGAAAATTGAGCATATTAAGGCTTCATGTCCCTATCTGAATGTCCATCCTGAATAAACAATGGATCGACACGTAGCTTGAAGATTCTGGATTTCAAGATACAGGCTGTGAAAGACTGGAAATGGAATTGTTTTTTTATCAATGACTTAAACATTAATGAGCCGTTTTTTTAATCTGTAGTATTTCGCTGCATTGCGAATCTAAGTCACCACTGACCAGAAGATAGTTATCCTTTCCAGTGGCGTGCCGGGAGTCGGGCAGTCCCACGAGAATATTAGCAAAAAAGATGTACGCCTCTAACTTTGAAAAAATTAAATGCTGTTTTTCAGATTAAACAGATAAAAATACATTTTCTTTTCTTTTAATGTCGCTTCGTATCTCACTTTGTTTTGGAACAAATAAATAAAAACCACTTCATTTCATAGCTCCACTTTTTCGACGGGCTATGAAAGTGGTTTTTATATTTGTCCTCCAAAACAAAGTGGGATACGAAGAGACATCAAAAGACAGAAAAGTTGAATTTTCATCTGTTTCGTCTGAAAAACAATATTTATTTTTTTTAAGGTCAGTGGCATACATTCTATATTTTCCAAAATTTGACACCATGTATCTTGAAGACCAGACTTTAGGCACATGTTTAAGTGACCTTTTCTACTTGAATTTGGGTCGGAAATACGTTCAGAGAAAAAACGTAAAATTGACTAAAATACAGGGGAGTACAACAGCGAAGATGTCTTGATTCCACGTATTCCTATGATTTTAAGCAACATGCCATTCGACTTTAAGCGGTTGCAATTTTCAGTGCGGCTTGCATTTGCACGACGATAACTAAATTTCAATATTCATTGCTTAGACAGGACAACGTCTGTCGGGTCAGCTAGTTATCAATAGTTTTGAGAGCTGTAGCTCGCCATCGTTCGTAATTTACTGTCAGTTCAGTGGCGCTCTTGATACTCATATCTAGCAACTGTTTCGTCGTATCCACCCAGCAGCGTATAGGGGAACGGCCACGGCGCCGCCCACTCGGGGCATGACTCTGAACTACAAGTTTCTCCATATTATCGCTTCTGTGTATATCTCCGCAGAATGTAAGCATTCTAGTCGATACAACGGAGGATAGTCTCTTTGGATTACCGAGGTCATCCAGTATGGAAATGTTAGTTCGATGGGCGGTATAAGGAATCCTCAGCATTCTCCTCCACGTCCACATTTCAAAAGCATCTATGCGAGCTCGATCTGCCTTTTTAACAGTCCAAGTATCCGAGGAATACAAAAATATGGAGAACACAAGAGACTGAACCAGTGACAAATTTGGTAACTTTAGTGATGTTATGGTCACGCCATAGCTTTGTCATGGCCACCCGTGCCTGTTGAATGCGCCGTCGAATCTTGTTCTCACAGCTACCCGAATTGTCGATCAAAGAACCGAGGTGCACAAAACTTTGAACTACCTCACAACGGCCTATTGACTTTATTTCTCGATGACTGTCATGCTCTCTATCTACGATCATAACCTTGGTCTTGTAGTTAATACCAAGACCATATGCTGCACTGTGTTGTTCTAAACCGTTCAATAGAGCTACTAGTTCTTCCTGAGAAGCAGCAATAAGGGTTGTATCGTCAGCAAATCTTTAGTTAGATATTTTGCTTCCGCCAATAGTTATACCGCTATTCCAGTAGTCCAATACCTGTCTCATCACAAATTGAAAGTAAATGTTAAATAACATCGGAGATAATACACATCCCTGACGAACTCCTTTTCTGGTTGCTGTTTGACCAGACAGGTTACCATCAATTCTTACACGAGCTGTGCTAGACCCATAGAGTTGCTGTATGAGAAATACTAAGCGGTAAGGGACACCCATAGAGATAAGGATTTCTCACAGTTTAGGCCACTTTACCTTATCAAACGCCTTAGAATAGTCCACAAAGCGGATAAAAACGGGAAAATAATGCTCTCTGGCTTTTCAATAATCTGTCTTAAGTTTAGGGTCTGTTCACGCGTACCGCGTCCTTTTACGAAACCTGCCTGCGCCTGAGAAATTTGCCAGCCAATAATAATCAATCAAGCAAGAAATGTGCAAATTATTCATTTTGTACTTAGAAAAAGGCTATAGAAATAGCCGAAATGTTAGAAAAGGGTCAATCGTAATACTCATTAATACCTTTGAAGATCCTATTTTTTCAAGCTCACTGTATCTAAGTATGAGTTCACTTTTACCTCTGTTATATAAAACATTAAATTTCGAGAATCTAGGTCGATTGTTTGACGTTTTAATCCACTCCAATTGAAAAACCCCACCTCGACGTTAGTGTTATCTGGAGAGATAGATAACTCAATTGAATATTCCCTTATTTATCGGCAACGGCAACGTTTCCAGTACAATAAATAAGGGAAATAAAAAAGCAACGCCGATATTGGAAGAGAAATGCTCACTCTGATAATGACGATTGAAAATCCATTCTTCAGGAATTTTTGCGCATTAAGGCCTGTATTCACTTTGATTAGTGCGAGTGCACACAGGAAAAATACTGTTGCGTTTCCAATTAATTGTTAGTATTTGGATGTTTTTCCATCACTTTAAATATATTTACAGTTATTTCAAATCCATGTCATTAAAAGAATTCAATCCTTATATTCGAAGTAATCACAGGTACGCCAATAAATTCAAAATAATTTTATATTCGTTATAACGATATGTATAATCCTTCTAACACCAGTATTGACATACAATGCAATCAAAACATCCTTTTGTTTTCGAAATTTACCCTATGTTTCATTTAAGCAAAACATACAATCTATTCAATGTACAAAAATTATTACTGCAACAGCAGTTCGTGATAATTCATCTGATAAAAACTAATTTTGTTTCAATGGTCCTTGTCGTTCGCTGAACTATAATCAGTTTTCGGCGGGACTGATGTCCCGATTCAATGAAGGTAAGAATAAAGAATAGGGGGATGATCTCAGTGCTACTATCGCCGCGAACTCGTGAACATGGACGAAGTTGTTCCGTTGTGTTGTTTCGGTGTTAGCCGTGTTGTGTCATCTCGTGGTTTTGCGTATTGCATCAGCAATTGTGTGATTTAAATGTGTCCAGTTATATATTAAATGGAGGACCTACTGAGAAATTGGGACTCAGAAGAGCTAACACCCACATTTGAATGTAGGTATTTAGATTAGTCAGACAGTTATATTTCAGGTAATAATGCAACAACTGGTGCAGGCTTATGTCTAACTCTTATATCATCCTCCTTATACCTTCACACAAAATCACACCATTAAGCATCGAAACGAATCAATCAGCTGTCCTCGCAATAAAATTTGCGATTGAATCATTAATTGGAATCCAATGACATCTTGTAGTTGAATCGATACTTACTTACTTAACGTTTATTGACCAGCTATATACAGTAAAGTACATTTGCAGTCAGAGCACTACTGATTACTAAATTTACTTAAATTTTAATTTAAACTAATTACAAAAATTTACACTAAAAGAAACAAAATAAACAATAAGACTAAGACTATATGGACAAAAATTCATCCACAGAATAGGGGCTATAATCCAGTAAGAACCGCTTTGCGTATGTGTAGAATTGTCTTTCTGTAAGTTTTGATATGTCCAGGGGAGAGGTTAGTGCAGCAAACTTATTATATATGCGTATATCGATTTTGTTTATCTTGGTAATTCGTATTCTGGAGTATGGCACCACTAGATCCATTGCAGATCTGGTTTTGTACTGGTGAAAGTCGGAGTGACGTAAGTGGTTTGATAAATTTTTATGTATTTCCTTTAGCGTATGAATTATGTAGATTGATGGTAGGGTTAGAATGTTGTGCTTCTTGAAAAGGGTTCTGCAGCTCGTGCCCGGTGGTGCCCCCTCCAGGATACGAACTGCCTGTTTTTGTGACGTGAATACTCTCCCCACTGCTGCTGACCCACCCCATAGCAAAACGCCATAGTTTAAGTGGCTGTCGACAAGAGAGAAGTAGGCTAAGCATAAGGCGTCGTATAGCTAGCATGTTTTCAGCCGGCGCATGGCGAACAATTGTGAGGAAAGCTTAGCGCATAAATAATCAATATGACAAGACCAGGAGAGACTGGTATCGAGCATGATACCTAACAATTTGACAGGCTGAGAGCGTGGATGGTGCTTATCAGAACTGAATAATATACATGTACTTTTATTATCGTTCAATTTAAGTTTATTGGATGAGAACCAGATTTTTGCCTTGTCCATTTCGGACTGCCTCCCCGCTCTTGTCAAAATTGTGGTGTCATCAGCAAATATTATGCACTTATCGTTCATAAACGAGGAGGGAAGATCGTTTATGTACAAAAGGAAGAGAACTGGTCCGAGGACTGATCCCTTCGGTACACCATTTAAGACTGCTGCAATTTTGGATTCTTTCCCATTCATAACCACATATTGTTTCCTGTTTGTTAAGTATGAAGTTAACAGTTTTTTGACGTTTCCACGGAATCCGTAATATTCTAGTTTCATGATCAGTATCTGAGTGCTAACACAGTCGAAGGCTTTGCTGAGATCACACATAACAGCGTTTGTATGTTGACCCTCGTCCAGGCCCTCGACGACTTCTGCAATTATTGTTAAAACAGCGTGAATGGTAGACTTGTTTTTACGGAAACCAAATTGGAAAGGCGTCAAGATATTGAATTTTGATAATACGATATAATTCGCTACCAACTATACACTTCCCTTTGGTGAAAACGTCGCTGTATTTGAGGAATGCTGAGTGTAACGTCCCATTGAATCCAAGCGTAAGTTTTTGACAAAACGACAGATTTTTCTGTGTGCAGGTGATTAGTGGTTAGCAGAATATAAATCTGTACAGCGACTGTTTAGTACAAGTAATTAGTTAGCTGCATAATAAGGTGACTAGAAGCGTGTTTTATTATTACTTCCACATTGATAGTTTATGGGAGTATTTTGATCGCGAAATTTTTCGATTTTGAGATAATACGCTTTTTGGGATTTCATGATGTCTGCATAATAAACATCCATATAACTCATTTCCGTCGATCTGTCTATCTGTTGGCGTTCTCAGTAACCGCTGCATGGATTATGATAAAATTTGGGTAGCGATATTTATTTATTTATTTATTTATTTATTTATTTATTTATTTATTTATTTATTTATTTATTTATTTATTTATATATCAACCAACACCATCATCCAACCACTTACTGGCTGAGACATTAAACGTATGTTTTCTACCCACTAATACTGGGTGTTAATTAAGTATGTTAACAAACTTTAACCACGAATAGTACTTTGAAAAATAGAAAGAAAATGTCATACGAACATGGATCCGGAAATTATTCCTAAAGGAGCTACGCCCCTTTGCATGGGGCACCCTGAAGACGGTTTTCCCTCGATATTCTCAAAGCCATTCATAACAAAATTACCAAATTAGGTACGATGGGTAGACTTTTGACGCTGAATCTGATTTTGAATTCAGATTTCATAATTTTAATCAGAGGCGTATCATACGGGAGGAGTTAAGGGTAAAAATAATCCCATTTTCTGAATGGTAATTTTTTTGACATTTTGATTTTAGAATATGATATTTCAGAGACTTCTACGTAAAAATGGTCTCTCGGTACATCTCGATAGGGCTAACCGTTTTCGAGAAAAATGCAAATTATTGAATACAATAGCCTGCATCGATTTAGAGAATTTAGATGCTATGTTCTTTTTGAGGAGTATAGACGAAAAAGTCAATTACTTCACTAACGCCTTGCTAAATGCGTATAACAAAAATGCTAAACTTCGCCAGATGTGTCCCACTTTTTGTGATACATTACATGTATTCACTTTTTTTGAATAAAGACGTTATTATTATTATTATTATTATTAAGAGACCATTATTTTTTACGTAGAAATATCTGGAATACCATATTCTAAAATCAAAACATCAAGAAAATTACCATTTAGAAAATGGGGTTATTTTTACCCTTAACTCCTCCCGTATGATACGCCTCTGATTAAAATTATGAAATACTGAATTCAGAATCAGATTCAGCGTCAAAAGCTTACTCATTGTACCTAATTTCGTAATTTTTTCGTGCATGGTTTCGAGAATATCGAGGGAAAACCGTCTTCAGGGTGCCCCATGCAAAGGGGCGTAGCTCCCTTAGGAAGCATTTCATACGACATTTTCTTTCTATTTTTCGGAGTACTATGCGTGGTTAAAGTTTGTTAACATACTTAATTAACACCCTGTATATAACATACATGAGACATTTATATACAAACTATATATTGACATACAAAATTGGTCAAAGCATGTTCAGAAACAGTAGATTTCACACTAAAAACAAATTAATACCAGACGAAGTTGTGATAAAATCTCCTAAATTTGTACATGAATACGCCGACATCATCAGAGTTACAGATATTGCACATAGTGTATAAGGGAGAGTACTTCAGACAGTCAGTGCGTGGAGTATCCAGATAGAATGTGCTATGTTGGCGGGAAATTACTCTGGGAACATGGAAGTTTAGTTTATGCAAGATTTGCGGGCAATCGATTTTATGTGCTATCAGTTTTTGGACAAAACCGATACCGTATTTAATCCGCCTTTAATGCAAGCTAGCAACAGAGAAGGTGTCCAATAAAGTCTGCTGGGGAAAGCCAATTGGGGGATAGTTACCATTAACTCTGAAGTTCAAATATTTGAAAAAACGTCTTTGTACAGATTCTAGTTGGTTTATGTACTTATCATGATGGGGGCCCTATACAAGTGAAGCATATTCTAACTTAGATCGGACCAGAGAAAAATAAAGCATTTTCATAGCCTGAGCATTAGTAAATTCCGTGCTACTTCTAATGACAAAACCTAACATCTTATTGGCTGAAGCGGTGATATTATCTATATGTGCGTTGAATAGCAGTTTTTGGTCGAAAGTTACACCCAAGTCTTTGATTTCAACCTGTCTATCGAGACTATGTCCATCTATGTTGTTGTCATAATTCATATGTGTTTGTTTGTTTGTATATGTTACCACATTGCATTTTGATGTATTCAGTGAGAGCTTGTTTTCTGCACACCACAAGTACAGTGCATTCATATGCCGTGGGGTCGTAGTAGGTTATGCTGCTATAATTTTGAAAATTGTTACCTAGGCGGCGGTGTAATTAGAAGAATACAAAAAAATTTCAAATATTCCTCAAACCTAGGCGTTTTAGGGTTTATTAATCATTATTTACTTTTTTGGGTGGGGGTAAAACTGTGGGGTTGAGAGTTAGGAGGTTGTAAAACTTAAACATGTGTTGTATCCATAATGTGCACTCCATTGACTTGTGAAAGCAACACATAGCAGCATAATAACTTAGGTTCATCCGAACATTTCCTTGCCTATCACAGCAACCCAGCGACCTAGAATTTTCTGATCTAAGCACACGAGTTCGATCGATCTGTATTGTGTAACCTGGAAGTTACTGAATTGATTTTGATGAAATTTGGACAGTGTTATGACCGTGACAGCAAGAATAGATACAACTAAAAATATAAAGACAACTCAAACTTTATTTTTGGGCGATTCGAAGGTTCCTCATCGTTTTCCAACTTTTTACCTCCGACACTGATTTTGAGATTATATGCTTTTGGAGCATCTTATATGCACGTCACCCATGGGCCTGTCTGTCTGTTTGGTAAATGGTAACAGTTTGTCGTTTTTAGGTTTTTTTTATGAGGATGGTGTAGGGATAGAAAAACTCCAAATTTTTGTTAGCGCCGATTATGCGGGGGAAGTAGTAAATCAAGATTTTTAACGTCATTTTTTCTAACGTAAGGGTTCCGCAATTCAGAAGGTTTTGAAGTTTCTCCAGTTGAGGGTTAAAATAAGGCAGGCTAACAACCCATTTAGACATACGTAAAATCCTTTAGAATTTAGATCTTTCAGAATGGATACACCAAAGTTTAGATTGTAATTTAATGGAGTTGTATGCTTTCAGGATGTAAGGTAAACCGTGATTACAAAGGATACACAGCGAGGTATTGAACTCCGGTGGTTTTAATTAAACGAATTCGCTAACGGATTACTGTTAGCAAACCTCGTGTAAACAGAACGGATCTGGTGTTCGTTATTTTACAATTATAATTATATTCCAGCCATTTAGGCGTTTTTTTTTTGTAAAATAAGATGAATAGAAAATAAGTGCACTTTATGAATAAAATTGCGCCCTTAAATGTACAGTTTTGAATGGAACCCTCTATATATTATTGCATATTTGGATTCCTTGGTCAATTCTAATGTGACCTCATGTATCATACATGGCCTTTAAACGAACCGTTTGGGCGCAAATCACCATTTTTGGTATAAGTAGGTATCAGAAAAAAATTGAATATCGCAGCGATTATAAATCTTAGAAGGCCGTGACTTTGCGGTACGACTATGCATGAAATGCGTCACCTAAGGTCAGACGGCTAAATTTGAATTCTTTTTGTACTTGGAGAATTCAGTGGATTAATTAAGGAAACTTCAATCACAGATAACTTGATTTTTTCAAATGGGAATGCTTATTTTGGTTTAAAGAATCAAATGTAAAATTTGATTACCTTTCTAACGATATAGCATTCTTGATATCAATCTTCTTTGGTTTTCATTTTATTTCAAATTTTCAGTCAAATCGGTGTTTTCCAATTTTCCTGCGTGCAAGTAACCTAGTAGGCCATGAAAAATAAACAAAAGCTCGGTAATATGGAAGAAAACAACCAACTTAGTAGAAAGATGCAAACGAACTCGAGTAGCGAGGCAAGAACGTGAAAATTCCTTACAACACATCAGCTCTAACCGGAAACAACAGCGGCAAGATATCTAATGTCAATGAGTAGCTGGGGTATGACAGAAGTGTTTGTTTTTCACAGCCTACTAGCTATTGAGGTCTACTAGAGCTTGACAACTTTCCAAAGCGATTAAAAATTTTGAAACAAAAAGAAAACTATCAGCGATTTTTGCTTACAGACTAACATGTTTAGAATGAAATTTCACATTTAATGGGATAAAAAAATAATCATTTCCGTTTAGTTAAGTCGAAAGTAATCTCCAACTGGAGCATTCTGAACATCTATTGAAATAATTGATAGAATTTTTGTATTATCTATGTTGTAATTGTGATTATTTCATGTAGTTTTCTGCAAACTAATTTATGTTTTACGATTCAAACAGACTGCAATTCAAGTTTCATTTTCCGCGATTTTTCTAATAAGCAGAAGTATCTACTGAAGAATTTGAAGGGTTCCAGTCAGAGGTATCATTACTTTTGACTTACGGAAATGGCTACTTTTTTAAAGCAATAAATGTGAAAATTTATTCAAATTTATTCAGAAGACATAGATATTCTACTGCCAGCAACAATCACTAGTAGTTTTCCTTTGATTAGATATTTTTTTACTAACTTTGGAAATTGGCTAATAGCTAGTAGGCTGTGAAAAATGAGCGTTCTTGTTACCGCTACTGTTTCTGGTTAGATCTAATGTGTTGTAAAGAATTTTCGTAATCTTGCCTCGCTGCTCTAGTTAGTTTGCATTTTTCTACTAAGTTAGTTGCTTTCTTCCATATTAACGAGCTTTTGTTTATTTTTCATGGCCTACTAGGTTGCTTGCATGCAGGAAAGTTGAAAAACACCGATTTGACTGAAAATTTGAAATAAAATGAAAACCAAAAAAGATTGATATCAAGAATGCTGTATCGTTAGAAAGGTAATCAAATTTTACAGTTGATTCTGTAAACCAAAATAGGCATTCCTATTTGACGAAATCAAGTTATCTGTGATTGAAGTTTCCTTAATTTATCCTCTGATTTCTCCAGGTACAAAAAGAATTCAAATTTAGCCGCCTGACCTAAGGTGACGCATTTTATGCTTAGTCGTACCGCAAAGTCACGGCCTTCTAAGTTTTCTAATCGCTGCGATATTCAATTTTCTTCTGATACCTACTTATACCAAAAATGGTGATTTGCGCCTCAACGGTTCTTTTAAAGTTCCATGTGTGATACATAAAGTCACACTAGAATTGACCAAGAAATCCAAATATGCAATAATATATAGGGAGTTCCATTCAAAAAAATGTAAGTTTGATATGAATCACCCTGTATAAACGTCAAAATTTATGTGAAAATATTTTTGCGTTATAGCCCTCAAGGGTCCCTACCATGATCAAGTAACAGATTTTTGAAATATTTTTTAGTAAGCCCACAATCCTCCGTCCACGCACTATTGGCCCACCCTGCATAGTCGATTTTTTAGGTGCATCTGGAAATCTATTTTTTTTATTTTCGTCAAACGAGGCAAAAGCTCAAAACTGCGCCCAAATTTTTAATCAGTACCCTCAAATTATCAAAAACACGAGGTTCTTCATAGAAAGCCAAAGTGCGAGACTTAATCTTAATAGAAGGCCAAATGAAGATTTTTGATTTTCTAGGCAAACCTGAAGATCCGAAATTTTTTATTTTCGTCAAACCTGACTAAGACACAAAACTGCGACCGGATTTGTAATCAGCACCCTCCAATAATCCAAAACACGAAGTTTTGTCTTAATAGAAGGTCAAATAAAGGTTTTCGATTTTTTAGGAAAATCTGAAGACCTGAAGATCTGAAATTTTTGAACTTATGATATAAATGACATAAGACAGATATCATTAAATTCAAAATAATAATCTGCAAACTGATAACTTGAAATCAACTGCATATTTCTTATAAAATTTCCGAATTCCCATGACTGAAAATAGACGCATTGATTAACATACTATCTTGGTGCTTCAGATATACAGTATATTAATATTTAAGGCAAAATGCTCAGGCTACCTGACTGTTTAATGTTTATTGTCACTTAGTTTTCTGTGCTATGCTAATAAAATGTTTATGCCAATACATACTATTGATTAATAGATCAGTCGTTATTCTTTTTATCTTTATAAAATGCCAAATGCTCCACTGTTTCAGTTGCTGCTTATCTTCTCCATCTTTATTATAATACTATCCTCATATTCCTTTCTGCTGCTTCAACTGCCTCGACGAAGGTATGACAGAAAATGGTGAAAGTATACGCAAACCTCATTCCCTGCTATGATCCCCTCAAGACTATACTAGATTCACCCAACAGAGAAAGTGAGTAAAACAATGATCAACGCGTGACAGGTATATCGTGATGCGGTATCCATAATGGTTGAATAATAACCGCTAAACCTATTGGCCCTGATTGGTCGAGCCTCTCTACACAGCCAATAAAATTGCAAGCAAGTGTATGTGAGACAGCCGTTCAACGCACGACGCGCCGCGCCGCCGCCGCTTAAACAGGAGTGGACTTGTTTAGTGTTTTCCATACAGCGATCCATCGTGCATCAGTTTAACGGTTGAAGAAGTTGAAGGTAGCTGAGATTTCGGGTGTGAGTCGATCAAGTGTATACAGGATCATTAATGAGTATACATGTAATCATTCAATATCAGTGCCAAAATCTTATCCCAAAAGAAAAAATTCTAGCTCTGACAATGATTTATTACTTTTATATTCCTAAATAATCTTGTATACACTTGACCAACTCACTCGTGAAATATCAACAACCTTCCATACAACTCCTTCAAACACTAAATAGAAATTTTCGTGCATTTGGTTTTTGTACATATTCAAAATGATTTGTTTCCGTCCACATTGATGATGCAATTCTGGATTTTTTTGTTTTTCGATAATTACTCCGCTATCAGTGAACTATTGCTAAAAATAAAGCAGTTCGGCCTATTCCAACCGGACAGCATGTAACCTGTAATCTATAACTTGGAAACTTTCGTTTTGATTGTGATGAAATTTTGACACCATATCGCTACGATGGCAGATATGGAAAAAGTATACTGCAATCGATTCTAATACTTCCGCCGCCTATCGGCGTGAGAAGTAATAATAAACAAAAGCCCTTTGTTACTGCTGCTTCCTATATTTGTTCAGCTCCCTACAAGTCAATATTAATGATAAATTTCTCTTTGTCAGAGCAGTTAAGTTCCGCCAATGACATAAATATTCACTTTTACCTATGATGAAGTTGCATGAAATGTTGCATGTCAGATTTTTCACTAATTTTTTGCAGTTAAGTAGATTCCCTTTCCGATTTTCTTGTATTTTAGATATTTTGTTTTGTCTAATAGATAATATGGACAACTTGATGACTGTATATATGTATGTGAAGAAATCCTAAGATAACAACATGTAAACCA
This sequence comes from Callosobruchus maculatus, assembly GCA_951848785.1. NCBI lineage: Eukaryota > Metazoa > Arthropoda > Insecta > Coleoptera > Chrysomelidae > Callosobruchus > Callosobruchus maculatus. Next base: position 4,682,977 of record CATOUR010000007.1, read on the forward strand.
TTTTTGAAATAACTGCTGGCCACTCCACTCACGCTGCCGTATCCATTACTTCTGTGGCGGGGAGGCAATATTATAATAATTATTATAGTACTGTTTGATGAACGCAAATTGTGTTTCTATTTCATATTAATGTTGTATATATATTCTGTACCAGTATATAAGTATTTTTCATTTCTTGTCAATTTCTAACTTTTCAAGGGATAATCAGATATAATTATTATCAAGTGATATATTAATCCGGACCCGTAATCGGTACCTGCTTTAGAGAGATAACGCTTCGCCGCGTTTAATCACGTACAGAATGCCTGACTGTTTATTCGCGATGCCTCTGTTGGGAGAATCAAGTATAATGTCTGGATGCGCTCTTGGTTAAGAGTTATAAAATGACTTAAGAACTCTTTACCTCCAATTCGATATGTCTCAATATGCAGACACCGCTCCTGCTTACGTATACCAAGCAAAAGCAGTAGCAGCAATCCATACCAGTCACTGACACGGTAACAAAAACAATAAAGAAAATGTAAATATCAATTACTGTCCGACATAGTACTATTTTATGACGCCATAAATAACAGCTCTGGTCATAAAAATAAATTTGGGCAAATGCGGAGCAATGCGTCAATAGTGTGATCGTAAAAAGCGCGGGAAAGGGGTCGGCGCAGTGCCGGCATCTATATCACAGTATATCCAATTATACAGTAGCGCAACTCCCTAGAAATCATGCAGACAATTTGTCTCCGAAAAACTGGCCTCTCATAACCCCACGTCGACTCCTCAGCACGAGCCGCGAGTATTGCCATTTACGTTTTGAGCACTGGGTCGGCTTAGCAATAATCGAGTGAAAAAGCGTAATTATTGTGTCGCAATGAGTTTAATGGACGCGATATGTCTCGTAAATAGAGTAAATTTTGAGAGCAGTGTGGTAATGTGGTATTCCTAATCGAGGCTAAGCAGTTGTCTTTGGAATTCTGAATTACAATTTGTAAGTTATATCCAAGCACTCACATTTATTGTACGTGAAAATGTTTTGTACTGATTCTTCTAACTCATCACGGATTCTATGCATATAAATGGGGTGTAAACATTTTTTTAGAAGCAAAACAAGAAATAGTCGGTGTATGAAAGAAAATTGTTAACTCCGAGAAAATAGGTGGCTTTATTGTTTGTAAGTAAATTACAAAAATGCGAGATTTCTTCAACTCTATTTCATCTTATCTTACTTAACCTTAAACATTTAAATAAATATAAAAACTTTATAATATCTTATATGATTCAAATATGGGTATACGTAACGACGTAGCGTCCATAATAACATTTATGTCTAGTTATCCCACAACCTTTAAATTTGTCTTCATCAATCATCATAGAAAAACGTTTAAGGTAAGAAAACGTGGCAAACAGCAAAAAATATGAAAACTTGTTAGGTGTACATGAAAAATAATGATCAATATGTTTATAATAATGATAAAATATACCAAACTGATCGTGATTCATAAAAAAATTGCAAAACTGTTTTTTATCTAGTTTACCAAGACCACCTTTCCTCCTGTATTTGTATATTACATATGAATAGGCATATTGAAGGAAAGAATCCATGTTTATAGAGGAAAATGATATATTTTTGAAACTAGAATTTTGATTCTTTTTATTGTGAACTTTCTATTTGAGTCTAAATTAAAATGGACTTCACTTCCTGCTTAAAATTTCATAATGTTGGAATGCATAATCACATTCATTTTGTTATATGTCGTGAAAGATCTTTTGAACGTTGTGGTGCTGTGAGGAAGCAGCGAGAGACTTTAGGCTCATAATTAAAGAACGACTTTACGTAACGTCTAACTCTTCAAAAAACAAAAAAAGAACACACACACACAGCTACCCTAATACCCGAGAGACTTTATTAGAGACAAATGGAGCTATGCTATCACACTTTAATATTATTAGGTAGTGAAGGAGCATATTAAACATTCGAGGAATCGTATACCTGGTAGCATCTTGAGGAAGCCTAAAAAACTATATTCACAGTTTTTGGAATTGTTAATACAGCCTTCAGCGGCGCAATATTTGACTTCACGCGTCCCGATATCCATATCAGCGAATCACCAAATTCCTTAATCCGGTTCTGTTTAAGACACTACCTTCACTCTCATAGACTGAACACGACTCAGGCGATCTCCGTGCTAAACATCCTGCGAACGTTGCGCGGGATGCTATGCGCGAACCACAAAAATTCTGGAGAGTTGCGCTACTGTATAATTGGATATGCTGTGTCCATATCAGCAACGCAACGCAACGGTGTGAATAAATAAACGTCAGTATATTTTACCGGCCCGTTGCGATTTTGGATTTAATTCGCTGTTAAGCATCCAGTGGTATGAGTGAAAGCCCCTCTACCAGGGTATTACGTATAAAAACAACCATTCGAATCTGTGTATTTCCATGTCTGCATTTCTGAAGGGCGAAAAAATATCAATCAATCAAATGATAGTGTTACAAGTCTTTAGTCTGATTGGACACGAAAACACTTGGTACGGATTTAACTATTCATTTTCACTAGCTATGTACACTATGCCTAGCCTAACACTTAACAGTCTAATTTATCTAAAGTCACTACAGTAATTTATATTGGTCCTTAACTTCACTAATTTATGTCACAGTTCATTTGTTTCGCGCGCGCCACTGGAAACGCCGCGTATTACAATACTACCGAACACTGACTGCTGCACTCTATTGACTATTACTGATACTGTGCCGGCCTAACTGCTGCTTATATAGATGCCTGCTGATCGCCGAGAACCATCGCGCCGCTACCGTCGTTTCTGGAAAGCTTCTGGATGACTCAATTCTAGATCCCACGTGAATGGCCGGCCGTCTAGGGCCGGACTGGCACAATAGGATACATTAATTCATACGAACACGCGTCAAAATCGTCCAATGTCACGTATATGACATGTTACAAGGCAAGACAACCCTTATTGCTGCTTCTCGGGAAGAAGTAGTAGCTCTATTAAACATCTTAGAACAACACAGCGCAGCATGTGGTCTTGGTATTAACTACAACAAGGTCAAGGTTATGATCGTAGATAGATAGCACGATAATCATCGAGAAATAAAGTCAGTAGGCCGCTGTGAAATAGTTCAAAGTTTTGTGTATCTCGGTTCTTTGATCGGCAGTGTGAACATGAGATTCGATGAGATTCGATGGCGCATTCAGCAGGCACGTGTGGCCATAACAAAGCTTACTAAGATATGGCGTAACCATAATATCACTAAACCTACCAATATGTCGCTGGTTCAGTTTCTTGTGTTCTCTATATTTTTGTATGTCGCGGAAAGTTAGAAAGGCAGATTGAGCTCGCATAGATGCTTTTAAAATATGGACGTGGAGGAGAATGCTGAGAGTCCCTTATACCGTTTCCATACTGGATGAGCTCGGTAATCCAAAGAGACTAACCTTCATTGTGTCGACGAGAATGCTTACATTCTTCGGACATATTCACAGAAGCGATAATCTGGAGAAACTTGTAGGTCAGGGTTATGCCCCGAGTGGGCGGCGCCGTGGCCGTCCCCTACACGTTGGGTGGATACGACGAAACAGTTGCTGGATATAAGTATCAAGCGCGTTACTGAACTGACAGTAAATTGCGAATGTTGGCGAGCTACAGTTTTCAAAGGTATTGATAATATTAGTGTCGGCAATACTCTAGCTCGGATTTAATGTATTTTACGAGTTCACAACACGTCTGTTAAGACATTGTGACTATGACGATGACAAGGCAATCAGTAGAATAGAAAAACATATAAAACTAATATTGAATTAAATTACGTTCACATCCACAGGCACTTTAAAATTACTAACTAAAATCGTGGTCAAGGAACTCCTCTAAGTTATAACAAGCTTTTCGTGATACATTTTTTTACATTTAATTTTGAATAGATTAAGTAATATCACTTCCCCTGAAAGGTTATTAAATAAATGAACCACCATGAAGTAAGGCCTCCCTTGAAACTTCCTCAGTCTACAATACTGGGTTACTAAGTTATGTTTATTTCTGGTATCGAAGTGATGATAGTCTTCATGAGTCAAGAAATCCTCTTCTCGTTGTTTACTCAAGGAAAGGTTCTGAAGGAAACGTAGGCACACCCAAATCCTCGAAGTTACAGTTACAGCTACATTCCTAGTTATATCCCAGTCCACATACGATCCGAAGGGCTCTTCTCTGGAGTCCAAAAGGTCTGGATACTTGAGGTGAGCCTACCCAGGCACGTATTCTATAGAACATAATGCTGTGAAGGTTGTAACGGTTCGCCCGCTTTGAAAATTAATTTTTAACATCGTCTGGCATATTCGCGGATATAGTCGAGTGACTCACACTACTTTTAGTGATAGTGGTCCAATCATTAAGTTATAATCACCTCTTGAAGTGTCATACTTTACATGATTTTGCCGAGTCCAACCCTGTTCCAAAGTCGATCTCCACTCCTACTTCTGACTGTGAGTTTCCGCGCATACCCTCTGTTAAGTTTTCCTATTATATGCTTTAGTTTTTACCTGTCAAATCTCTAGCGTCGAATTTTCTCGTTCTCTCCTTTATTTTCCATAGCCCTCTTGATGGTATCACATATATGCTCCACTTTGAGCGCCAAATGTATAACCTTGCACGAAGCTGAAACACTGCGGTGGCTATGTAGCTCCATAGAAGTTACCTAGCATCCGGTAGTTCAGAGGGTTTCCTAGGGACCAACTCAGGTGTTGAGTGATGAAGTGCAGGAGGTTGGTTCAACAACATTTCATTACAATTAATCCTTATAAGCCAAAGAAGCACCACCCTCCGAAGTCTACTAACGAAAACAAAACGCAAGGATGAACATTAAGAAACTAAAAACTTCCTCTATATACTGCCATGTGAATGCGGCAAAGAAACATGAAGAAATGAAAAGACCCCTAGGGGCTAGAATTAAGGACCACTGACTCAACACCCAGTGAGCAGAGACAGTAGAAGACGATTAAAGACAGTAGATCAATCCAAACGTTGTAATAAAAAATTATAGAGAAAATAAAGTCCGGAAGAGACCTTTTGAAACGTTTTTACTTCCCACACCGATAGGTGAGGGGCGTATTGTGATCGCGAAAATTTTCGATTTTGAGATAATACGCTTTTTGGGCGTTTTATGATGTATACATAACGAAAATCCACGTCACTCATTTCCGTCGGTCTGTCTGTCTGTCTGTCTGTCGGTCTGTCTGTCTTTCTGTCTGTCGCTTTTTTCTAGCCTCGTAATCTTAGCAACCGCTGCATAGATTGTGGTGAAATTTGGGCAGTGGTATGCTGTGGGGTCGAAGTAGGTAATGTTCCTATAATTTTGAAAATCGGTGCATAGGCGGCGGAGTATTTAGCAAAGAACAAAAAAAATAAATATTGCTCAAACTTCGTTTTTAGGCGTTTTAGGGGTTCCTGATCATTTTCTACTTTTTTTTGGATGGGGGTGAAATTGGGGTGGGTGGGGGGTGGGGGGTTGTAAAATTGAAAAATGCGTTGCTTTCATAATACACTGTCCACCGACCTACGAAGGAAGACCTAGCAACATAAATAACTTTTTTAGGTCCATCCGAACATTGCCTTGCCTATTACAGAAACCAAAGGACTTAGAATTTTTTCTGCACATACAAGAGTGTCGCTTTAGATCGTTCTATATTGTGTTACGAGGAAACTGTTGAATTGATTTTAATGAAATTTTGACACAGTATTACTATGGTGGCAAGGATGAAAATCGTGTACGGTTTTTATAAGTCGTGCCAGTGGCGGCGCAGAAATAATAAAAAAACTAAAAATATAAAAACAGCTCAAACTTCGTTTTTAAACATTTTAGAGGTTCCTGATCAGTTTCTGCATTTTTTTGGGTGGGGATGAAATTGAGGTGGTTGCAGGATGGGGGGCTGAAAAACTGAAAAATTTCTTGTATTCATAATAGGCTGTCCACTAACCTGTGAAGAAAGACCTAGCGATATAGGTCACCTTTTTAGGTCTCTAGACCATTTTGTAGGTTGTAACGTAGACACTATTAAATTGATTGTAATGAAATTTTGACACAGTATTATTACCTTGGTGAGGATGGAAAACGATTGTTTGCTAAAAATCTTGTCAGTAGCAGCGTAGCAATAATCAAAAAACTAAAGAATGAAAACAACAACTTTAGATGTTTTAGGGGTTCCTGATCATTTCCTACCTTTTTTTTAGGTAGGAGTGAAATTGGAGTGGTTGGGGGGTGGAGCGTTATATAACTGGAAAGTGTATAGTATTGATAACGGGCTGTCTATTGACCTGTGAAGGAAAGACCTAGCGGCATAAGACAATTTTAGGAGAAGGGGGTCTTGCGATTATTTGGTTGCAAGAGATCTCAGACTAAAACTCATGCTATGAGAAAAATAATAAACTGGTATCACAGTAATGTGTGGGAAGTACTGAGTCAATCAACTTGAATTCATTTTTTTTTCTATTAGACCAGTAGCTAGTTGAATCTGACATTAGCTATCAGTTATCGAAATGGATTAGCTAACCTGCATCAGTGGTATTCCAGCATAATATGAAAGATACTAAAATGGCTATCGACATCATTTTCATACCAGACCTCTCTGCTACCACACATTACAATACGAAATTGAAGGCAGCGAATTTTCCGTCATATTTTTCCCAACAATGAATATTCATATCATATGGAGCATTCTATTAACACTGGCGTCCCAACAATAACGTAAGTTACGCGACACATAAATCACAACGAGCTGTACGTTCCCGTGTCAATAAATCACTGGAAGCACAACACTCCAAAATTCTCTCCCTTGCCATCTAACAGCTTTTGTAGCCTTCATTTTTATAAGCTGTGCAAAAGCCAGGCCGATACTCCTAGGGCATTCAGAGGAGACTGAGTGGCTTTCAAACTTACCTGAGTTCTTTGTTCAGTTTTTTTTTATGGTCAGCCTCCCGCAAAGGCTGAAAGATACGAGAGGATAAGTGTCGGTCCACATTAGATTTGAAATGCTGCAGGTTGTAGACGTCGGGAAACAAATTCCCCAGCAGATCATTTCACAGCGTCGAAGTTCTCCAAAAGAAGGAATGCTGGAGGAAACTGGTTCGGAGAGTAGAGATATCGACCAGGTAAGGATCAGCTCGCAGATCCTCTCTAGTGTTCTTCGTTCGGACGGCATTTGGCGTTATTATCTGTGAGAACTCACTCGAGCATCTTCCGTGACATGGGACAGATAACCATCCTTCTTCGATGTTCCAGGCTATGGAGGTCCCTTGTGAGGTTAGGCGTATCGATTAGTCTAATTGCTCTCTTCTGGATAGTGTCAGTAGTTGCTCTGGTGTATACAGCTTACTACAGCGGAACACAACTGCAAGCTTTTGGGATGCCGTTTTAGCAATACTGACGACGTGGTCGTATCAGGATATGTTATAGTCTAAGATCCGAATATGGGGCGACCTTCACCGAACTGGTTAATGGATGAAAAGCATTTTACATTAAATTTAATATATTAAAAAACATATCGCGAGTGGGTTGGCTGAAAAATTTCAGTCCAGAATATGATTAACTAAATATTGAAAAATTAATTTTCTTTAGACATTTCACTGGTTTGGTTAATAGACAAACCACATACCAATCGAAAGTATGAAGTCCATAGAATATGCAAACGTTAGGTTGGCAACGTTTTTCCCGTCCCAACTATAGGGTAGGCAGGTATAAACAGGTAAGTCTATAATAGTAATTTGCACTGGTGTGGCTAATACATGAAGCTTATATCAAAATAAAGATAATTTTATTGCAAACACGTCGATATAGGGTTGTCTGCAAAAAATCAGTCTGGAATTCCGGTTGTCGAATTTCAAAGATCAAAATATTGCTGCCAGTGAATACGTGCGCCAGAGAGGTCCGAGCGAACTATGCCGTGTATTAACAAAGGACGCAGCAGAGGAGCTGCGTGTAGCTCGGCCATTGAGTGAAAGAGAGTGCATGTCATGTATCCGTGAAATTGAAATGATTTTTTTGAATGAAACATTATCAAAAATGTAAAAATTTATGAATCTTCCATGTCATTATTTCACAATTAAAAAAATGTAAGAGATATATTTACTAAGATAGTTTTGAAGGTTCAATTATTATGCGCGTACCGTATATTCTCATCAAGAAAGTTACTAAACTCTTCATTTTATTTTTTACCCAAAGCAGTCACTTTTTTGTAGCACGTGGTATGATAACCTACAAAATAGAGCGATGCATTGGTTAACTCAACGCCACTGTATTTAAAATTTCTCTTTTTATGAAAACTAAATTTCAACGAACAGTTTTTATACGTTTTGTCATTAAAATCAAGAACATCATCGTCCGAATTACATAGAAAACACTTTTTAGCCATTTTTTATCACAATTTAATGTTTATAAATAACAACAATCAGTATAGTAGTTGTAGAACGCTTTTTCAATTCAGAAGAATGAGGCAAACTGTTCCAATACAATGATGTATTTACGAATGTATCGCTGTCCTTTGTTAATACACGGGATAGTTCGCTCGGACCTCTCTGGCACGTATTCACTGGCAGCAATATTTTGAACTTGACAATTCGACAACCGGAATTCCAGACTGATTTTTTGCAGACAACCCTACCATACTTTCAATTGGTATGTGATTTGTCTATTAACTGGTTTGGTAAATAAAAAAAAATAATTTTTCAATATTTAATTAATCATATCCTGGACTGAAATTTTTCAGCCAACCCACTCGCGATATGTTTTTTGACATGTTAAATTTAATATAAAATGCTTTTTATCCATTAACCAGTTCGGTGAAGGTCGCTCTATATTCGGATCTTCTACTATTATTGTTGATGTTGATCCTCAAAAGCTTGATAAAAGGTGACTCGACTAGTGGGTGACCCTCCATTTCCATAGTTGGCAAACCAACATGAGACTTCTTTGTAAGTGTTGTTGCACTTCGTGTCGTTTATATATTTTTTATAATTTCATTTTTCATTAGAGGTTGGTTTTTATAAACCTAAGTGCCTCTTTAATTGAATTTGAAATTAATTAGTTAATCGGAGGGTGTTTTACATATACAGGGTGTTCCACGACGATTAAGCAAGCAATATATTGGAACTGGGTAGTAGCAGCGCATTATAATTTTGGGGGTGTAAATTAGAGCAAATATAGTATCTTTTCTTATCATTGTGTCACCCAATGAGATACTTGTTTTTGGGCGCGTGACGTCCGATTCAAATTATTCAATGGGACACCCTGTATATTTGTGGCTTTTTGTGTCCCTCCCGATAAAGCCATTCCAACAGACTGCACACTTGGGGTCTAGAGTGATTAATTCAAGAGCTACAGGTACAGGCTGTACCACTACCGTTATGAAACACTACCAAAATAATTTAACTGTAGGGGAACAATGTACATGTTATAATCAATGGTAGTGGTACCATCCTTTAAGTACCTGCAGCTCTTGAACAAATCACTTTGGACATCAAGTGTGCTACTTTGTTGGAATTGTTTTATCAAAAGGAACACACAAAGTCACAAATGTACAGGGTGTCCCATTAAAATTTTTAAATAGGACGTCACGTGATCAAAAACAAATACCTCATTGGGTGACACAATAATAAGTGATGATACTATATTTGCTCTGATTTACATCCCCAAAACTATAATTCGCTACTAGTGTCCAGTTCCGATATATTGCTTGTCTTAAATCGTCGTAGGACACAATGTATAAGGTCTGGCAGTCAGTACCAGAATCAGGATGTCTGTCGGGACCGCCAGTTTATAACTGCAAAATTAATGAAATAAATACAGTTAAAAAAATTAGTGATGAAATTACCTAAAAAAATTAAAAGTAAATATGGTTAAAAAATACTAGTGATTTCCGTTCATTGTAGTTTTAAGCTTATTTTAAAAATTATTGTTAAATTTTTATTTCTATGTTCTTCAAAAGAGTGTTTTTTTGGTTTTTTAACTATTATTATTGCCGATATAACGCAATAACAGCTAATCAAATATCCCAGTGACAAAATCTTATCATCAAATTGGCGTATTATCTACTTGATACCTATATAGTATTGTCAACTAATTTCAAATTCAAGATTTACTTACTAATCTCCATAGATTTGACCATTGTAACTCCTTAAGCTCAAAATGCTTCTTTTCGATGAACATTCATCGTCATAGTCACATGTCTTAACAGACATGTTGTGACCTCGTAAAATGTACTCATTTTACGAGTTTCTCTTGGAATATCTTTAAGATCTTTAATGCAGTACACACAGAAAAATCTGTCGTTCTGTCAAAGACTTACGCTTGGATTCAATGGGACGTTACACTCAGCATTTCTCAAATACAGAGATGTTTTATCCAATGGGAAGTTGGTAACGAATTATGTCGTATTGTCGATTCAACTGAAAGATATTATTGGATTCCAATGAATGACTGAATCGCAGCCTGTCGTTGAATCCAATCTGTATTTGGTAATTGATTCTAAACTACTTTCCTTTCCTTGGAACAACAGATTTTATTGCGAGGACAGCTGTTCGATTCGTTTGGATGTTTGATGGTGTGATTTTGTATGAAGTTATAAGGAGCATGATATGAGAAGTAGACATAAGCCTGCACCAGTAGTTGCATTTTTACCTGAAATATAACTGTCTGACTAATCTAAATACCTACATTCAAATGTGGGTGTTAGCTCTTCTAAGCCCCAGTTTCTCAGTAGGTCCTCCATTTAATATATAACTCGACACATTTAAATCACACAATTGCTGATGCAATACGCAAAACCACGAGATGACACAACACGGCTAACACCGAAACAACACAACGAAACAGCCATGTTGGCGGGTTGGCGCCGATAATACTGAGATGATCCAAGTGTTCTTTCTTTTTACGTTCATTGAATCGGGGCATTAGCCCCGCCGAATACTGATTATAGTTCAGCGAACAACAAGGACCACTGAAACAAAATTAATTTTTATCAGATGAATTATCACGAACTGCTGTTGCAGTAATAATTTTTGTACATTCGATAGACTGTATGCTTTGCTTAAATGGAACGTAAGGTAAATTTCGAAAATAAAAGGATGTTTTGATTGCATTATTCTGTCAACACTGGTATTAGAAGGATTATAGGTACATATCGTTAGAACGAATATAAAATTATTTTGAATTTATTGGCGTACCTGTGGTTACTTCGTATATAAGGATTGAATTCTTTCAAACAATTAAATATATTTAAAGTGATGGAAAAACATCCAAATTCTAACAATTAATTGGAAACGCAACAGTATTTTTTTCTGTGCAGTTTCCCATTTGCTTTCTGCATCGATGAACGTTGATCATTCCAAAACTTATACTAACAAGCTGTAACCAAGTTTGGACTTTGCATTCAAAATTATACAAAAAAAAAAAACAGTAACGAATGATGTTTCTTGTTTTGCTTCTTTGAAAGTTTGCTCTGAAAATGCATGCATTTATATCAGGCCCGTACGCCGTACAGCAATGAACAGCAATGAATACGAAGCGTAACTCCTTCAACTTTGTAGCGTAATTTGCAATCCTTTAAAAAGCAAATGCACTCCGGAAGCCGTCTCGCATGCGGCCGGGGCTGAGGCTGAGACTCGTCGGCTCGACCGACTAGGAAAGATTGCCTAATCAGACCGGGAATGAGACTGGATTCGGGATGCGGGCTCATTCCAGAGTCGCGACCACAGCCAGCTGGATACGGATCCGCAACGTTGCGGTGCTCATTACCCGATCCGCCCACTCACAATCATCCGATTCGTAGACGCTGTTTGAAGTCGTACACCCCTGGATTAAAGTATGCGGCATAGCAAAAGGAAATATTTCAAGAATACTGCGTCGGTACTTTCTAACTTATGAGATAGAAACATGTTTCTATCACCATGACGATCGGACAGTTTCTGGTGCCTATCACGTGTCTACTCCGCTGTCACGGCACGCTGTCGTATTTACGAGGCCACCCGATCTCATAGCACATAGTGCATAGAAACACGTTTGTTTCTAAGTTACAAAGTACCGGCGCTGCCCTATTGGGGTTTTTAATTATGAAAAAGTGCTTTATAAAATCTGTTTTCTTTTTACCGAAAACACGCGGACCTTTCTGCCGTGCAATCGAAAAATCTAGTAACTCAAAGAACGACAATTCCGGCAAAATCGATTTGAAGTTTTGTTTCATTCTTTTGCATATAACTTCTCTATACAGGGTGAGTCAAGCTCAACGCCTCGGACTCTTGTGACTAAACGATACCACTCTTCGAAAAATCGACTTTGCAGGTGTATGTAGGTCGAATTGGACTACATTTTAAAAATAGTGACTTTTGTGCAGGGTGTCTAATAAAAGCGTGACATATCAAAGTTATGATTTTTCAAATGGAACACCCTGTATATTATTGCATATTTAGATTCCCGGGTGCATTTTAGTGTGACTTTATGTATTACACATGGGACTTTAAGCGAACCGTTTAGGTGCAAATCACAATTTTGGGTAGGTATAGGCAGATGTCAGAAAAAAATTGAATACCGCAGCTATTATCAATCTTAGAGGGCTGTGACTTTGCCGTGTGACTAAGCATGAAATGTGTCACCTTACATTAGACGGTCGAGTTCGAATTACATTTGTACTTGGAGAAATCGGTAGATCAATTTGAGGAAGCTTCAATCAAAGGTAACTTGATTTTTTCAAATAGGAATGCATAATTTTTTTTATACGATCAAATGTGCAATTTGATAGGCTTTCTAATTATATCAGGTAGTGAATATCAATCTATGGTAGTTTTATTAAATTTCGAGATTTCAATCAAATCAGTGTTTTTCAATCTCCCTACCTATAAACAAACTAGCAGGCCATGAAATATAAACAAAATCTTATTCAGATAGAAGAAAACAACTAACTTAGCAAAAAGATCCAGCAGAACTAGAGTAAAAGAACAAGATTATAAAAACTCCCTACAACAAATCAACTCTAACTAGAAACAATGGCGGTAACATGTCTAATATTAAAGAGAAGCTGGAGTACGACAGAAATTTAGAATTTTCACAGCCTACTAGCGACTGCAATGTACTAGAGATTAAAAATTTCCAAAATCACTAAACACTTTGAAATGAAAGCAAATCTTTCAGCGATCGTTGCCGTCAGTCTAATATCTTCAGAACGCAATTTCACATTTAATGGTATAAAACGGTAGTCATTTCCGTCAAAGTCAAAAGTAATGATACCTCTCACTGTTGTCCTTTAAATTTTTCAGCATCTATTAGCAAGGTCGCAAAAAAAAGGAATACTGGAGGAAAGAGGAAGGAAAATAATATTTTTAATTTTCTGCCAGGTAAATTATGTTTAATAATTTGAGCAGATTTTTAATTTATTCTCCATTTTCAGCGATCTTGCTTATGAGTACTGATTAATTTGCAGAACTCCAGCCAGAGGTATCGGTTACTATTTTTCTAAATCATGAAATGTGAAATTTTATTCTGAAGCTATTAAACTGCCAGCAACATTAGTGGTAGATTTCCTTTAATTTCAAAATTCACAATGGTTTTTTGAATCTTCAATCTTTAGAATATTGTAGTAGCCGGTATGCTGTGAAAGATCCATTTCTGTCGTACTCCAGCTGCTTTTTGACCTTAGATGTGTAATGTCTGTTATTTCTGGTTAGAATTGATTTGTTGTAAGTCATTTTCGTAACTTTGTCCCTTTACTCTAGTTCGTCCGTAACTACCTGCTAAGTTAGTTGTTTTGCTCCATCTGAACAGTCTTTTGTTTATATTTCATGGCCTGCTAAGTTGCTTATAGGTAGGAAAATCGAAAAACACCGGTTTTACTGAAAATTTGAAATTAAATCAAAACTACGAGAGATTGATATTCACAACTGCATATCATTAGAAAGCTTATCAAATTGCACATTTGATCGTATAAAAAAAATTATGCATTCCCATTTGAAAAAATCAAGTTACCTTTGATTGAAATTTCCTTAATTGATCTACCGGTTTCTCCAAGGACAAATGTAATTCAAACTCGACCGTCTAAAGTAAATTGACACATTTTATGCTTAGTAACACGGCAAAGTCACAGCCCTCTAAGGTTTATAATAGCTGCGATATTCAATTTTTTCCTGACATCTACCTATACCCAAAATTATGATTTGCACCTAAACGGTTCGCTTAAAGTCCCATGTGTGATACATAAAGTCACACTAAAATGCACCCGAGAATCTAAATATGCAATAATATATAGGGTATTCCATTTAAAAAAACATAACTTTGATATGTCACGCTTTTACTAGACACCCTGTATAAAAGTCGTTATTTTTAAAATGTAGTCCAATTCGACCTACATGCACTCGCAAAGTCGATTTTTCGAAAAGTGGTATCGTTTGGTCACAAGAGTCCGAGGCGTTGAGCTTGACTCACCCTGTATATAAGTTTTTTGGTAATCGGTGTACACTTAATATAGATTTTTTCCTTCTCTTTCGGCCTATTGAAAAGACTTTTTTGATTTGCTTTCCACAGAAAAGATATTTTAAGGCTTTTAATTACTAACTGTGTATTACTTAGACCGTATACAACTCAAAAACATAGTAAGTCTACTTATGATAAATATATGCAGGGTTGGGATAAAGTATGGAACCAAGCAAATAACTTTGGAACGGAAAGAGTTTAACCGGAAGTACCGTCAACTTTTTTTATTTAAATGGGACACCCTGTATATTTTTGCAGATTTTAATTCATCTTTTTTTTCAGAATACGCTCATAGTGGATTTAGTATTTGTTTCTTAAAAAATTTGTCTCACAAATTCGTCCGTGGCGGTCTGCGGTCCTCCCGTTTGAGGTAATTTTTTTGTATTTTCTTTTTTTAGTCACCATCAAACGTGTTATAGGACCCCTGTCGGGACGTAAATCATTAAAAGTTGACACACTTCTTTGTGAGTTCTCACGCGATCGCCAAAACCGACTTTGAGTGACCGGCATTTTAAACACCTGAAATGATAAAGAAGCTTTATCTTCCCGTTTTTACAGAAACTAATGCTAAACCCACTATGGACGTATTCGGAAAAAAAAGATGAATTAAAACCTGCAAAAATATATAAGGTGTCCCATTTAAATTAAAAAAGTTGACGGTACTTTCGGTTAAACCGGAAGTACATTAATAGCTAACATAATGTCCTCGGATGCAATAGACGTCACTACACTTGCCTGCAAATTTTCAGCAATATCACTCTTTCCGTTCCAAAGTTATTTGCTTGGTTCCATACTTTATCCGAACCCTTTAATATACTATACAAAAGCATAGTAACTGGCTTGGGTGTACCTCATCGAAAACAGACCTACAATCAGACAAATTAGTAACCCTGGTTCTATATCATATTATCTATACTTTTGCAAAAAGTTTTCTAGTTTTTCTGTCATCAGCATAGTAAAACTGTCGTTGAGGTGTTCTAGATAATTTTCTCATTTTGTTTTCTTGTTAGCATGACTAAGTGTATAAGGTAAACCTTGCCACTATATCTTTATTGAACTAAAATCTTATGCTAGTACTTTGTCGTGCAAATGTAAGGCTATATTCAATTTTTATAAAAATTATTCAACAAAAGGTGATCAGAATAGTGATAAATAGGGTAAAAACCATACGCCTATTGAGCGAGAAGTACTACGTAGCAATACACGAACACGCTTATATACCGCTAATCAACCAAAACTCTGTATAAACGTAAAAGCACTCCTAAAACAAGTATGTAACAACCTCAAGGAAACAGTCAAAACTAACAATATTGAATATTTCCATTTGACAAGCACACTGGCGTATATAAGGGGGGGGCCCGGGCCCCTCCGAAACCAGCCACGCATTCAGTTTTGACGTCTGGGAAGACGCTGAAGTAGTTGTCAAAAAATATAGTACTGAATAAAATTAGCAGCGACATCAAAATGTAATCTAATAATAAAGCAAATAGAGCAACTTTAACTATGATAGATGTCCGATTAGGAAGTACACCTTGGTGTCTTTGCTTCAATTTAGAATTATTATCTATAAAAATAGAAATTTACATTTCTAATATCCATATGTGTTATAAAAAGGGTGAGTTTTTAGTACCGGCTTGATCGATAACTCCACTACTGTAGAAGATAGTGAAAAAGGTTATATATAAAAGTTGTAGCCACGGTAATGCTCCTTGCTCAGAAAATACTTAGATTTATACAGGGTGGTCCATAACTGCCTGGTGATGCAAACAAGCATTTTTTTAAATGAGATACCCTATATATTATTCAATATTCAGATTCTACTATTGATTTCCGTTCTTCCAATATAGGGTATTGTTACGTTATACAGGGTATTTCAAAAGTTATGACCATTTTTATATCCAAATCGCTGTCAAATGAACGTACTGTATATCAAAAAGTGTAGAATCAAAAATCATATTTTGTACACGGATGAATAAGAAATATTCTATAGTTTTAAAATCGGCTTCCAAAAAATCCAGCAACGCATGTTCGTATACAGGGTGATATAGAATGCAAAATCTAGATTTTCCCTCTTCTTTTAAATATAACCCCCAATATTTTATTATACCAAAGAATTGCTTTTAATATGCTCTTTCATCTTTTCATAGCACTTGTTATGGCTGCATTAATTAGTTTCTTAGGTATTTTTATTTTTCTACAAATTTTGAGTATACCTTCTTTTGTTTGTTGTATAGCACTTGTTATGCTGAATTTATTAGTTTCTGAGATATTTCGATTTTTCTACAAATTTTGAATATATATCTTTTATTTGGTTACTAAAATTTATTTATTTTGAGAAAATACTATCAAATTTTATTTTTGCTTAAGGCCATAATAGTACTTGATCAAGTCAAAACACTGAATTAACGAGATACTATAGGCCAAGTGTGCTGAGGAAACAATTTTATAGACGTCATGCATAATTATCAAGCAGATCTATCAGGTAGGCTATGAAATATTAAACGACACAGTCGAAATAAAACGATTCTTCAATCTTTCAAACGCATCAGTTTTAGAGTGCCTCCGTTCTGGATATTGCTGTTTATAGTTGATATATTCTAGAGGCAAGTAGGCAGTTTCTCAAAGACTCTCCTAAATATATACCCTCAATGGAAAAATTAATTTTTAAAGCTCTTTTTTCATACAGTAGGGAATTATTGAGTGGGTTATAAAAACTGCCAATTTTTCAAAGTCTACCTGATAAATCTGCTTGATGATTATGCATCACGCCTATAAAATTGTTTCCTCAGCATACTTGACTTCATGATCTCGATGATTCAGGGTTTTGACTTCATCAAATACTATCATGACCTTATAATTTAGTTGCTCATTGAATAAGAAAAGAAATTCGATAGTACTTTCTCAAAATAAATAAATTTCAGTACACAATTAGAAGCTACATTTTAAATTTACCAAAAATTCGAAATATCTTGGAAACTGATGAACTTAGGTACAACAAGTGCTATACAAAGATGAAAGAGCACATTAAAAGCAATTCTTTTACATAATAAAATATTGGGGGTTAGATTAAAAAAAATGATAAAATCTGGATTTTACATTCTACATCACCCTGTATACGAGTATGCATCGCGGGCTCTTTTTATAGCCGATTTCAAAACTAGAGGATACTTTTAATCTTTCCATGTAAAAATAATAATTTTTGATTCATTACTTTTTGATATACAGTACGTTCGTTTGACAGCGATTTGAATATAAAAATGGTTACAACATTTGAAATATCCTGTATAATGTTATAATACCTTATATCGTGAGAACAGAAATTATTAGTAGAATCTCCACGTAGTTATGGATCACCCTGTATAAATCAAAATATTTTCTGTGCAAGGAGCATACCTTCTACAGTAGTGGAGTTATCGACCGAGCCGGTACTAAAAACTCACCCTGTATAATTATTTTCGTTAATATTAGTACATTGTTATTTTATATTTAGGTTAGGATTATAATACGGCAATATTATAACGTATGAGATAAACTTTAATTTTTCCGATGCCCCCCCCCCCCCGAAATCAATTTCTATATACGCCATTGAAGTATGCGGCACAGCATACTAAATAACCAGCAGAACATCTCTGAAAATTTCCTATATAAAAATGGATCCTATAGAATTTGACCTTGACGGCGAAATTAGGGGTTAGAAATCTGGGTAGGGATGCGAGGATAAAAAGCACCGATACCGGTACCAATTCGATTTTTTTTTGGCCAAGTATTGAGCTGTACACGCCGTCTGGTTCGCACAGAAAATTTTGTGCAATTGATTACACTCCTCAATAATTATATTTTTTGTTTATGGTCGGCCTCCCGCAAAGGCTGAAATCCTATGGCGCTGTAGAAGCGCTGCCGGAGGATAAGTGTCGGTTCACGTTATATTTAAAACGCTGCATGTTGTAGCCGTCGGGAAACAAATTCCCCGACAGCTGATTCCACAGCGTCGAAGTCCTCCAGAAGAAGGAATGCTGGAGGAGACTGGTTCGGGGAGTAAGGACCTCGACCTGGTACGGATGAGCTCGCAGGGATTCTCTAGTGTTCCTGGTTCGGACAGCCCTTGGTGTTATTATCTGGGAGCGCTCACTCGAACATCTTCCGTGATAGAATCTGTAAAACAGGGACAGGTCAGCCACCCTCCTTCGATGTTCCAGGCTGTGGAGGTACTTTGTGAGGTCAGGCGTATCGACCAATCTAATTGCTCTCTTCTGGATAGTGTCCAGAAGCTTTAGAGAGTGTTTCGGAGCGCATCCCCACACATGGCAGCAAAACTCCAGCGGTGGTCGGACCTGTGTCTTGTAGAGCAGCAGCAGTTGCTCTGGTGTATACAACTTCCTACAGCGGAACAAAACTCCAAGCTTCTGGCATGCCGTTTTAGCAATACCGAGGGCGTGGTCGTGCCAGGACATGTTATTGTTGATGTTGATCCCCAAAAGCTTGACGGAAAGTGATTCGACTATGGGGTGACCCTCCATTTCCACGGTTGGTAAGCCATCGTGAGACTTCTTTGTAAGTGTTGTTGCCTGAGTTTTTTGTACGTTGATCTGTACTTTATTTGCTAATCCCCACTCGAAAATTGCTTTGATATCTGCGTTGATCTGTAAGGCATGCTGCTGTCGCCGACGTACCATCTCCTGGGATGATAGTGGCTTGCCTGGTTCCATGCACGACACTAATGTACTGTCATCTGCGAAGCTGTAGATTGGATTGGATGTTATTTCCAGCAGCTCGTTGATGTACATCAGAAACAGTGTAGGGGATAGGACAGATCCCTGAGAAACACCGGCGTTTATTGAAAATACGTCTGATGAACAGCCCTCGACAACAACAAACAGAGATCGGTCGTTCAAAAAGCTACTCAGCAACTGGCGCAGGCCAGGTGGTAGTCCATAAGCAGCAAGCTTGACCAGAAGTCCCTCATGCCACACTCTGTCGAAAGCTTTCGATATGTTAAGTGCAACAACATGGGATTCGCCATGATTTTCTATTGCTCTGTTCCACAAGTGAGTGACGTAGGCAAGGAGGTCACCTGTAGACCTGTGCTTACGGAAGCCATACTGGCGATCATTTATGATGTTATTGTTGTCCAGGTATTTCAGGAGCTGTGTGTCTCCATAACCATAGACGTGATGCTGAGAAGAGCCACAGGTCTACAATTGGTGGGATCAGTTTTTTTGCCTTTCTTAGGGATGGGTTGTACGCAGCCAATCTTCCACGAAGCGGGAAACACGCCTCGTTGATACTAAAGTTTGAAGAGCTTGCAAACAATATTTTCGATACTTATACCCTTACAAAGGTACCGATACCAGGTTGTAATCGCTAAAAAAGTACCGAGAACAAAAATCTTAAATAGAGTAAAGTGAACTTTTAAGTAATATTTTGGTTGTTATATTTTATGTTGGTATTCAAATAATATAAAATGAAAAATATATATACTTGATATTTTGCAAAAAACCCCTTTTAATTGTGAAAAAGAAACTTTATTCATAAAAGTATAAGAAAGAGTATCAGTAGGTACGTTTTTGTACATGTACAAGTGCTATCGTGTCTTTAAATGTGCTGTTGAATCGTCTCAATCGATCTGTAAAAGTAGGTTCCGTACAGCTTTGGATACATATTTCATTTGTAGGTCATAATTATGTACTTACCTTTAGGGAACATTCAAAAACCTAAAAAAATTTGTTTCTGCAATACAGTACTTATTTCTGCAATGTTTAGCAATTTGGGGGTTCCTGATCGTTTGGTTTCGTCCAGTTGAGGCTGGCAGAATGAAAATTGTATCGTTTTAGTTCCCATGGAGAGATTTAGGGAACTATTTACTAGAGTTTTTTGTGTTGGATGACTTCTGAGGACAGGCGGGCGATGATTCGGTTGCAAGGGATTTCAGACTAGGTTCATACAAAGGGAAAATAATAAAATTATATCACTGTTACGTATGGGAAGTACTGAGTCAATCAACTTGACTCCATTTTTAGTATGCTGTGTATGCGGCAGGGGGACCCACGTGGCTGCGTGATGAACAGCGTCTGCCTTCGATAGTGGGGCAGCAGAAGCCTTGTGCGCGGTTAGCGCTTGGGTGGGTGACTGAATATACACAGGGCATTCAGTTTCGTCCGTGTTGGTGTCACACGAGAGCTGGGTGGAGCATCTTACGTGGCCGGTACTTTGGATGATCGACCGGAAGGCCCGGACGGGGGACCCCCGTCGGACTCTCCGGGATGGATGGGGTAATCATTCCAACGGTGCTGGCCGTGCACCACCGTCCCCCCTCTGGGAAGTTATAGTACAATAGGCCTTAAAGGCTTAAGTACTGACGGCTGCCAGAGAAAAAAAATTCGGCATAGCAAAAGAAGCTGTTTCAAGGATACTGAACTCAATTACAGGCGATGTCGCGAAACCAGATGACGACGCCTGGTATTTGAAGTCTACATAGAGGCAGTTTGGAAACTTTTTTTGTTATTGCACTATAACTCCAAACGTGACAAAAATTGCTAAGTAACCGAATGAAATAGCAGCAGCATTCTAATACACATACCAGCTGATTTTCCAAAAAATCGTCATCCAAATTCTACAGGCGATTTGCGCACAACACAAAAAAGCTGTCAACCGTTTCTGCTATGCCGTTTATGGAAGATTGGAGCTTAAAATTCGATCCTTCACGTCATTTTCAGGAATCGTTAAAAAATAATAATATTATTTAAAACAAATGACGTTTTTTCATATATGTTCTTCGGAGGTCTATCTATGACATGTATCAATGTCATACGTTTTTATTATGTTTAACTCCATTTTTCACCTCCCATAGGGGGTGACGTTATTAAACGCTTTCTGAAAGGATACGGAAGGTGTTCAATAATGTCATCTCATATGAGGGTTAATCAAAGCACAGCATCTAACGCGTTCGCAACAGTGCAGCGGGCTGCGTGTGTGAGCACCAATTGAGCACAGTGGGCGCCATGAAGGGTACACCAACTACATTAGTGGTACTGCTGAATATCCCACCTCCTGACCTTTACATATATGCAAAAATAGCTGCATACAGAATGCAGTGCCATGGCAACTGGGTTTACCACCCTGCCATGACACGCACCATGATACTTGATAACCTGCGGAGATCCCATACAACTTGAGTGACAGACCGGAATGGGATCTAGGAGAACCTCGATATATATGTCAAATGTTTAGGTTTATTAATCGATAAGAAGCTCAGATTCCACAAAAACATATATGTTCTCCTACAAAAATCATATGCACGTTTAAGGATTTTATATGCCAATAAATCTTTGCTAAATTTTAAGATGAAGAAAAAACTATGCATTGGTCCTCTCGGTTTTTATGTACAGTTCTATTGTTTGCTACCCCTGTTTGGATCAAACAACTTGTAGAAGACTTTGTGTTGTACAAAACAGCTGTGTTAGATTTATTTTTAGGATCAGAAAGTATGACCATGTTTCGGACTGTCTTCGTACCATTAGATGGCTGAAGCTTCCAAACTTAGTTAATTTTTATTATTTAGTTTTTGCATATAGATTGCTTTTAACACGAGTTCCTGTTTACCTGCGTGATAAATTAATTTTTTGATATAGCATTCATGACAGGTCTATGCGCAATACTTATAAATTAACGATGCCCCTCCATTGTACCACCTTGTTTTCAAGATGTTTCACATATAAGTCCGTTACTCTCTACAATACCTTCAATTGTGTTTCAAGTAACATATTAAAACCACACTACTTGACTCGCAATGATCTGTTTCTACGTTCTTCATCTTTTTTGCATTTATTCTTCATGTCCCGTATAATCACAGCCTACGTAAGCTTATGTAGGCTGTTGTATAATTATGTTACTATAAGGATGATTATTATTATTAAGGTTTTTTACCCCAGTGTACTTTATTTTACCATCGTTCTGAATATGCAGCACATGGTTAAGTGTAAGAGTAGCTTATAGCTAGACTTCGCCATGTTTTTGCTTCCATCCTCAATAGATGTTACTCTGATTTATTAATAAAGACGTTTATTATTATATTATTATTATATAAAAGGTATCACTGATGGTTCAAAAAATTCATCAGGTACAGGAGGAGGCATACACAGTGGAACATAAGGTATCCGCTTAGGTGAATTGACTACTATTTTTAACGCAGAAATAGCCGCAATTATAAAATGCAGCAGAATATGTATACATAAAGGATCCAGTCTATCTATGTAAACACAGATAGCCGAGTGGTTACTTGCCGATGACCTCGGCAAGTAACCACTATACTTCAAAAATAGCACGGCGCTGCCATAACACTCTAAAGACCTTGACGAAGGCCTACAAGGTAACATTATCTTGGCTGCTTAGTCACATTATAGAGGGTGGGTATGAGATATGGGAAACAGGTGGGTATGCCAAGAAAGGCGCAGATCTCCTTTTAATCGGGCTTGAACTAGCATGTGGTATATTACACGACATGGTACGGATAGCTGTTATGAGCTGGGTATCAAATGAACACCAGAAGGACTGCGACCAATCAGGAGGGTTATTTTTGAATGACTAGACTTTATCTCGAATGATATATACCGAGATTCTAATCGTTCGACACGATTTTTTTGAACTAAACTCGATATTGCTTCGACTAAGTACGTATGTTGCTTCTGAGTTTCACTCAACAACCAATCATAAAATATAAGTAAAATACCATCTCGAACTGTTTCGTTCGTGATTCGATATATCTCGCATGCGACATAATGGGGTACTTTCCAAGTTGCTAATATTGCCTGTTTAATGACTGAAATGGATTGCTTGTATCTAATTTGTAATGATGGCACTGTTTGCTCATTTTTATGCCCACGTGGAGTAAAGACAGAGTTTGAAAATCATCCCTTTGAAAAGAGCTCATTTAAATCTTCTAAACCTCCCGCCTAAGAAATCAACCAGTCATTTTCATGCCGGATGTAGATAGGATGCGACTATATTACACACATTCACAATTTTACTCGTCATTCTTTAACAGCCTGTGACTAGTGTCATGCCATACATAACCTCCCCTGGTCTCACGACTGTCGCGGTACCTACCTAAAATTAACCATGATGAAATGAAGTAAACAAACATCTGTCAATGTCAATACGAAGCGGAGGTTATGTTTGTAGATGGAGAAAAGGAGGTTAGACGACAAAGTAGAGTCACATTCTAAGGATAGCACCACAGCATAATAAACAACCAGCATAATATCTCTGAGGATTTCCTATATAAAAATGGTTCCCACAAAATTTGACCTTGGGAGGGTTTATGGATGATTTTACGGCTGTGAATTTTGGGTAGAGATGCGAAAATGAAAATATCGATACCAGTACCAAGTTGATATTTTTTAGCCTCATAGGCGCGTTTGGTTCGTACAGAGAATTTTGTGCAATTGATTACACCCCTCAATAATTATATAATTATTTTCGATACCGATACATCTACAAAAGTAACGATACCAGCATGGAATCGCTGAAAAAGTATCTAAGACAAAAATAGTCGATATTAGTGCAGAAGTAAAAGTATCGAAGTACCGTTACCATTCCTACAAAAAAATCATCCAAAAGTGGGGATGCCCGTGTAATTTCCGCCAACTCGAGTTATTGTGCTGGTTGTTTATTATGCTGTGATAGCACCACGAAGGACTTATTACGTCACGCTAAGATTCATTACGTCACAGCTTTGGCGCGAAATTTTATGTTTGAACTTTGGAGGGGATTTTAACCCACTTCGCGTTCACAACAAAACATAAAAATGTTCGTTACATGTTTTTTGGGGACGTAACATCAATATTCCGTCATAAAATTTTGGAAAAAAGCCTATTTCGAGAGTTTCAGAAATATGCCTCCTGGCGTGTTGCTCGATAGCAAACTGCTGACAGTCCGCTTTCCGTAAAACTGTAAATTAGGTTTTAGCATTGATTCGTTAAGAGCACAGATTTCAATATCACTTGTGCTGATCCAATTAAATAAAGAGAATGCGAGCTTTATCAGCCATGTACGTCCTTTGAGATCCCTTTTTACATTTTTCCTTTGTTTGGAGCGGAACAGGGGAAATGTTATTATTACGGTGTCGGTGCTGCGTTCTGCTTCGTAGAAATTGACGAGCACCAGCTAGCTGGAAAAGCTCTTGTGACCTCTCTTGGAAAATCTGAAGTAATTCTTGATTAGAACAGATAATTTAATATAATTATGCGGCCTTTCTACGTGACATCTGTAATTAACAAATACATAATTGACAGTTATTGAGTCGATTATCTCAAAAGAAGGAGAGAGGCTCTCTGGTGACCAGAATCACTTTCTGGCAGTGGCGGCTGGTGAGGTAGTGCCACTGTGCTATGGCACTACCTTAATTTTCGTCAAAAACATATCTATCTATCTGTTAAACTTTTATTATTCTATGTTAGTTTTCTAGCCTTTTTCTGTTTTATATGAAATGACAATAGCGGCTCAGCGCATAAATGCTTGCATCAGGTAACACGTGGCATCGTCGTAGCTCACATGATGAGAGCTGACAATGCGACGAAACGGCGAGTTGGCAACACCCTACCGTGCCGTTTCTTAGAAGGCACAAACATAGTGAGAGAATTAGCAAATGACAGAAAGTTCTGCCGGTGCGCCATCTGGTACCCGAAGGTAACGGCAACCAAAGATAAAGGCTGCTAACGGCAGTAGACTCTTTGGTGGGACGACAAGACTCGCCCGCTTTTAGCCACCAGAGGCGCGGGTTCTGTACGCAGCAGCGTATGAAAGCCGATATACGAGGGTTGCTCGTATAGTGAGAGAAGTCTTATCACAAACGCTTACGAGTGACAGAGAGAACGCTATGCTGGACGTTTGGATAGATTTTAAATACGAAAATCCGAAGTAGATCGTGCCAGGCACATTATCCATATTTCCAATCATGGTTCACTATTTTTGTTTTGTTTCAGCAGTTTCGATTTGTTGCTGATGTCGACTTTTCTCGTTAAAGGTTTGAAATTTAGATCTTATTAGTTTGAGTGAGTTGTGCGCTGTTTTCCGGTCGGCATCTCTTTTGTGTTTAATTAAAATATATCATTGGAGCGAAAATGAATAAAATTGGCGCATTAATAAACTCATTTAGTAATCTTCCGCTGAAAGAAAAATTGAACATCTTATTCGTAGTGGACAGAAATCGCGTTGTCATAAATTTAATAAAACTATTTATGATGAAAACAATTGGATAAGTGACTGTGAAGAAGTTAGCAAATTGTTTTGTTTTGTGTGGGTTCTATTTGGAGGCGATGACACTTGGGCGAAAAAAGGCACGGATGATCTTATTCATATATGGGAGGAAATGAAGACCCATGAAAAATCTAAAGTGCATATGAATAATGTTTTCAGTTTATCGATGCTTGGTAAGTCGAACATAAAGACTCAGTTAAATTCGGCTTATCGGCTAGTTATAAGTTTTTTTTTTCAATCTTATATGTTGGCTGTCATTCTGGCACTACCTCCCTAAGTTGGCACGAGCCGCCACTGCTTTCTGCACCTCTTATTAACGTAGTTCTCAAGACAAACCCTCATTGCGAAGGTGAGGAGGCCCGTGGTCATTGAAAAATAGGATTCACTAGCTACCTCCTCCCCCCAACAGCAACGAGATTTTTTTAACACCAAAATATCTTTTGGCTTTAAAAATGTAGATACAAATGAGAAAGAGAATATGATGAACATTTTTATTCAGACCATAATATTAGATCTAAAATCAAATAAAAGCTTATTGACTCTTTATTACTGTGTTTAAACGTTTAAAGGTTCAAACCTTGTCTAAATTCATTCTTCTGTTTTTATTTGAAGCCAGTTTGTCAATAGGATCTTCATTAAAGTTTGGAATTCGATCTGTAAATATTTTTCAATTTTTTTGCTCTAAACTCATAGAGCTGAAATTGTAAATACCCCACAGTAAAAAGGCTAAAACTGGATAATTATATTCAATAATATACCTCTTCGAATAGTTATTACATCGTAGAACCCTGCTAACGGCACAAAGATTTTGAGTCTCAATCTCGCTTGACAAAAATCAAAAATTTCAGATCTCTTGGGCTGGCGGGTGTACCTAAAAAATCGAAAATCTTTATTTGACTTTCTATTAAGATGAAACTTCGCACTTCGGATAATTTCAAGGTGCTGATTACAAATCCAGTCGCAGTTTTGAGTCTCAATCTCGTTTGACAGAAATCAAAAATTTGAGGTCTCTCGGCCTGCGGGTGTACCTAGAAAATTGAAAATCTTTATTTGACTTTCTATTGAGATGAAAATTCGCAAATCTTCATTTGACTTTCTGTTGAGAAGAAACTTCGCATTTCGGACAATTCTAAGGTGCAGATGACAAATCCCGTCGCAGTTTTGAGTCTCAGTCACCTTTGATAAAAATCAGAAATTTCCGATCTCTCGGGCTGGCGACCTATGTAAATAATCGAAAACCTTTATTTGACTCTCTATTGAGATGAAACTTCGCATTTCGGATAATTTCAAGGTGCTGATTACAAATTCAGTCGCAGTTTTGAGCCTCAATCTCGTTTGACATAAATCAAAAATTTCAGATCTCTCGGGTCGGCGGGTGTAGGTACCTAAAAAAATCGAAAACCTTTATTTGGCTTTCTGTTGAGATGAAACTTCGCATTTCGGATAATTTCAAGGCGCTGATTGCAAATCCAGTCGCAGTTTTGGGTCTCAATCTCGTTTGACTTAAATCAAAAGATTTCAGATCTCTCGGGTCGGCGGGTGTATCTAAAAAAATCGAAAATCTTTATTTGACTTTCTATTGAGGTGAAACTTCGCATTTTGGATAATGTCAAGGTCTGATTATAAATCCAGTTGCAGTATTGATTCCCAGTCTCGTTTGACAAAAATTAAAAGTTTCAGATCTATCGGGCTGGCGGGTGTACCTAAAAAGATCGAAATCTTTATTTGGCATTCTATTGAGATGAAACCTCGCATTTAGGATAATTTCAAGGTGCTGATTATAAATACAGTTGCAGTTTTGAGTCTCAGTCTCGTTTGACAAAAACCAAAAATTTCAGATTTCTCGGGTCGGCGCGTGTACCTAAAAAAAAATCCGAAATATTTATTTGGCCTTCTATCGAGATGAAACTTCGCATTTTAGATAATTTCAAGGTGTTGATTATAAATCCGGTTGCAGCTTTGAGTCTCAGTCTCGTTTGACAGAAATCAAAAATTTCAGATCTCTCGGGTCGGCGGGTGTACCTAAAAAAATCGAAAATCTTTATTTGGCTTTCTATTGAGATGAAACTTCGCATTTTGGATAATTTCAAGATGCTAATTATAGATCCATTCGCAGTTTTGAGTCTCAGTCTCGTTTGACAAAAATCAAAAATTACAGATCTCTCGGTCTGGCGGGTGTACCTACCTAAAAAATCGAAAATCTTCATTTGACTGTCTATTGAGAAAGAGCTTCGCATTTCGGACAATTTCAAGGTGCTGATTATAAATCCAGTCGCAGTTTTGAGCCTCAATCTCGTTTGACAAAAATCAAAAATTTCAGATCTCTCGGGTCGGCGGGTGTGCCTAAAGAAATCGAAAATCTTTATTTGGATTTCTATCGAGATGAAACTTCGCATTTTAGATAATTTCAAGGTGTTGATTATAAATCCGGTTGCAGTTTTGAGTCTCAGTCTCGTTTGACAGAAATCAAAAATTTCAGATCTCTCGGGTCGGCGGGTGTACCTAAAAAAATCGAAAATCTTTATTTGGCTTTCTATTGAGATGAAACTTCGCATTTTGGATAATTTCAAGATGCTGATTATAGATCCATTCGCAGTTTTGAGTCTCAGTCTCGTTTGACAAAAATAAAAAATTACAGATCTCTCGGTCTGGCGGGTGTACCTACCTAAAAAATCGAAAATCTTCATTTGACTGTCTATTGAGAAAGAGCTTCGCATTTCGGACAATTTCAAGGTGCTGATTATAAATCCAGTCGCAGTTTTGAGCCTCAATCTCGTTTGACAAAAATCAAAAATTTCAGATCTCTCGGGTCGGCGGGTGTGCCTAAAGAAATCGAAAATCTTTATTTGGATTTCTATTGAGATGAAACTTTGGATTTTGGATAATTTCAAGATGCTGACTATAGATCCATTCGCAGTTTTGAGTCCCAGTCACGTTTGACAAAAATCAAAAATTTCAGATCTCTCGGTCTGGCGGGTGTACCTAAAAAATCGAAAATCTTCATTTGACTTTCTATTGAGAAAGAGCTTCGCATGTCGGACAGTTTCAAGGTGCTGACTATAAATCCAGTCGCAGTTTTGAGCCTCAATCTCGTTTGACAAAAATCAAAAATTTCAGATCTCTCGGGTCGGCGGGTGTACATAAAAAAATCGAAGACCTTTATTTGTCTTTCTGTTGAGATGGAACTCCGCATTTCGGATAATTTCAAGGCGCTGATTACAAATCCAGTCGCAGTTTTGGGTCTCAATCTCGTTTGACATAAATCAAAAGATTTCAGATCTCTCGGGCTGGCGGGTGTACCTACCTAAAAAGTCGAAAATCTTTATTTGGCATTCTATTGGGATGAAACCTCGCATTTAGGATAATTTTAAGGTGCTGATTATAAATCCAGTTGCAGTTTTGAGTATCAGTCTCGTTTGACAAAAACCAAAAATTTCAGATTTCTCGGGTCGGCGGGTGTACCTAAAAAAAAATCGAAAATCTTTATTTGGCCTTCTATTGAGATGAAACTTCGCATTTTGGATAATTTCAAGATGCTGATTATAGATCCATTCGCAGTTTTGATTCTCAGTCTCGTTTGACAAAAATCAAAAATTTCAGATCTCTCGGGCTGGCGGGTGTACCTAAAAAATCGAAAATCTTCATTTGACTGTCTATTGAGAAAGAGCTTCGCATTTCGGACAATTTCAAGGTGCTGATTACAAATCCAGTCGCAGTTTTGGGTCTCAATCTCGTTTGACATAAATCAAAAGATTTCAGATCTCTCGGGCTGGCGGGTGTACCTACCTAAAAAGTCGAAAATCTTTATTTGGCATTCCATTGGGATGAAACCTCGCATTTAGGATAATTTTAAGGTGCTGATTATAAATCCAGTTGCAGTTTTGAGTATCAGTCTCGTTTGACAAAAACCAAAAATTTCAGATTTCTCGGGTCGGCGGGTGTACCTAAAAAAAAATCGAAAATCTTTATTTGGCCTTCTATTGAGATGAAACTTCGCATTTTGGATAATTTCAAGATGCTGATTATAGATCCATTCGCAGTTTTGATTCTCAGTCTCGTTTGACAAAAATCAAAAATTTCAGATCTCTCGGGCTGGCGGGTGTACCTAAAAAATCTAAAATCTTCATTTGACTTTCTATTGAGAAAGAGCTTTGCATTTCCATTGCGCGTGTACCTAAAAAAATCGAAAATCTTCATTTGGCATCCAATTATTGAGATGAAATCTCGCATTTAGGATAATTTCAAGGTGCTGATTATAAATCCAGTTGCAGTTTTGAGTCTCAGTCTCGTTTGACAAATATCAAAGATTTCAGATCTCTCGGGTCGGCGGGTGTACTTAAAGAAAAATTGATTTATTTGGCTTTCTGTTGATACGAAACTTCGCATTTTTGATAATATCAAGGTGCTGATTACAAATCCAGTCGCGGTTCTGAGTCTCAATCTCGTTTGACAAAAGTCCAAAATTTCAGATCTCTCGGGCTGGCGGGTGTACCTAAAAAATCGAAAATCTCCATTTGACTTTCTATTGAGAAAGAGGTTCGCATTTCGGACAATTTCAAGGTGCTGATTATAAATCCAGTCGCAGTTTTGAGTCCCAGTCTCGTTTGACAACAATAAAAAAGTTCAGATCCCTCGGGCTGGCGGGTGTACCTAAAAAAATCGAAAATCTTTATTTGGCATGCAATTGAGATGAAACTTCGCATTTCGGATAATTTCAAGGTGCTGACTGCAAATCCAGTCGCAGTTTTCAGTATCAACCTCGTTTGACAAAAATCAAAAATTTCAGATCTCTCGGGTCGGCGGGTGTACTTAAAGAAAAATCGAAAACTTTTATTTGGCTTTCTGTTGATATGAAACGTCACATTTCGGATAATTTCAAGGTGCTGATTACAAATCCACTCGCAGTTCTGAGTCTCAATCTCGTTTGACAGAAGTACAAAATTTCAGATCTCTCTGGCTGGCGGGTGTATCTAAAAAATCGAAAATCTTTATTTGACTTTCTATTGAGATGAAACCTCGCATTTAGTATAATTTCAAGGTGCTGATTTCAAATCCAGTCCCAGTTTTGAGTCTCAGTCTCGTTTGACAAAAACCAAAAATTTCAGATCTCTCTGGCTGGGGAGTGTACCTAAAAAAATCTAAAACCTTTATTTGGCATTCTATTGAGATCAAACCTCGCATTTCAAGGTGCTGATTATAGTTCCAGTTGCAGTTTTGAGTCTTAGTCTCGTTTGACAAAAATAAAAAATTTCAGATCTCTCGGGCTGGCGGGTGTACCTAAAAAAATCGAAAATCTTTATTTGACATTCTATTGAGATGAAACGTCGCATTTAGGATAATTTCAAGGTGCTTATTATAGATCCAGTTGCAGTTTCGAGTCTCAATCTCGTTTGACAAAAATCAAAAATTTCAGATCTTTAGTGTCGGCGGGTGTACCTAAAAAAGTCGAAAATCTGTATTTGGCTTTCTATTGAGATGAGACTTCGCATTTTGGATAATTTCAAGGTGCTGATTATAAATCCGGTTGCAGTTTTGAGTCTCAGTCTCGTTTGACAAAAATCAGAAATTTCAGATCTCTCGGGCTGCCAGGTGTACCTAAAAAATCGAGAATCTTTATTTGACTTTCTATTGAGATGAAACTTCGCATTTCGGATAATTTCAAGGTGCTGATGACAAATCCATTCGCAATTTTGAGTCTCAATCTCGTTTATTCGGTTTTCTCTTTAGATGAAACCTGGCATTTAGGATAATTTCAGGAAAATCGAAAATCTTTATTTGGCTTTATTTTTAAATGAAACTTTGCATTTCTGATAACTTCAAGGTGCTGATTACAAATCCAGTTGCAGTTTAGAGTCTCAGTCTTGTATGGCAAAAATAAAAAACTTCAGATCTCTCAAGTCGGCTGGTGTACCTACCTAAAAAAATCGAAAATCTTTATTTGGGTTTCTATTGAGATAAAGCCTTGCATTTCGGATAATTTCAAGGTGCGGACTAAAATTTCCGAGGCGTGGGTTCGAATCTCGCTGACAGTCGGTTCTTTTCCCGACATTTTCTGGTAACACCGTGATTTGAGAGCCCGAGCATGAAACATGGTATAACAGAAATGTTGGCGTTGTGGCCAGAATTTTGAAAAAAGGTTCACTGCATAAATGAGACTCTGGTGTTAAATTTCAGGCTTTTGGCAACGTTTACTGCTATCTTCAGGGCTTTCCGAAACTGTTAGAGAAAAAGAAACAGGTTCAAATTAAGGTAAATAATAAATCTTTAAAATACCCGCAACGTTGAGGTTTGCTAGTCAAAAACAGTGATATGCCATGAGCTGCGTCTTTAAAATTTAATAATAAAAAATATCATATAAATTTTTGGTTTCAAATTAGTTTCCTTCAACCGACTAATCTATATCGTGCTTATCCAATTATTATAAAAATGCTTCATCCAGGGGTGCTCTGGAACGTTTTTCTTAGAGGACGAAACAAAGGAGATTGTTGAATAGGAAACTGAAAAGTAGGGTTTCAGGCGCAAGAAGAGCAGATTATCTTCAGATGGTTGACTGAGAGATAAATATACAATAACAATGAGTTGCGCCTACGGCTTTTCATTCTCTTAATCCATTCGTCTTTGTAGCAGCGCCTTCGTTATATAAAAGCGAAATTACTTAATAGCGAGTGTCCGTGGCATCACCGCGTGAAAACAGAGGCGTCCAAATTGGGATCCAAAAGCAAAAGTCAACGTCCTTATAATAGTCTAAGAGTGGGTTGGCTGAAAAATTTCAGTCCAGGATATGACTAATTAAATATTGAAAAATTAATTTTTTTTAAACATTTCGCTGGCTTGGTTAATAGACAAATCACATACCATTCGAAAGTATGAAGCGCATAGAATATGTAAACGTTAGGCTGGCTACGTTTTTCTCGTCCCAACTATAGGATAGGCAGGTATAAACAGGTAAATCAATAATAGTATTTTGCACCGGTGTGGTTAATGCATGAAGCTTATATCAAGATAAAGATAATTTTATTGCAAACACGTCGATATAGGGTTGTCTGCAAAAAATCAATCTGGAATTCCGGTTGTCGAATTTTAAAGATCGAAATATTGCTGCCAGTGAGTACGCGCGCCATAAAGGTCCGAGCGAACTATCTCGTGTATTAACAAAGGACGCAGCACAGCAGCTGCGTGTAGCTCGGCCACAGAATGAAAGGGAATGCGCATGTCATGTGTCCGTGAAATTGAAAAGGATAGCGATAAAGAGGCAATATTTTAAAGTAAATCCACACTTAGAGCATTAGAATGTCCCAAAGTTACGTCTGCACTAGTCTGGGGATGCTTACAGGAACTGGGATGGCTGGCAGGACACAACAAAGTAACTTTGGAATGAGTGGCAGGACACTCGGGCATAGGTGGCAATGAAAAGGCGGATGAGTTAGCGACACTAGGCTCGTCTGCTCTAGACATTGGAGCAGAAACCGCCCTAGGGGTGCTTAAAAGCACAATCAGACACCAGGTCGTAGAATAGATGAAACATCAGCTCAAGGAGCAGTGGAACTTGTTGCCGAGATGTGTTCATGGGAAAACATTCATAAAAGCTCCTTGCAAGAAAACAGCTGAAGCGCTGCTCTCCTTGAGTAGGAATCCGCTTTGAATAACGACGGGTCTCCTCAAGGGATATTGTGGCCTGAAGGAACACCTGAATAAAATGGGACTCTACAATGGAGACCCCAACTGCAGACTGTGCGGTAGAGGGACTGCGTTAGCCGAGGCGTCAGCCCTACATGTGCTTTGTGAGTGCGAAGCGCTAGATCGCAAGAGACAACAGCTCTTTGGAAAGCCCAAGCTAGAACCAATGGAGTACAGCTCAGCAACAGGACCAGTAGGAAAACTGCATAAACTTATACAGGGATCCTGATTGTTGGAGTGGAAACTGTAAATAAGAGGAGGCTTAAGGCTTCGGTATTAACGGGGACAGCATGGTCGGACGGCTCTTGGAAAAATTAGCTGTCGAAACTCAAAACCTTACTTGAAGGACCCCTAAGTTAGTATCGACTATGAATACCACCGAGAGAGACCTCGCAGCTGTTCCAACGGGCATTAAGGTTTTGGGCTTTATGAGAGGATATCTATGCGTTCGTTACTATTTGTACCTGTCAGATATTAACGCTCACCTCATCCACGCGTCAAAGCAAGCGGTTCACACAACAGAGCATTCTCCTGCCATCCAAACATTTGCAATAATAATTACCTCATGTAATTACAACGTGTTGCGTAATAATTTCGCTGTGTAATTTCCGTTGTGGTTGAAGTTTCCAACTTCATGGCAGTTTCATAAACAGTAGGGAATGTGCGACAGCCCACAAACTCAAATCTGGATTCTATTACAAGGTTGAATTGTGGTCTTGTTACCCACAGTTAAAAAAATGGAGTCAAGTTGATTCAGTCAGTATGTTCCACACATAATAATGATACCATTTTATTATTTTCCCATTGCATCCCCTTGCAACCAAATCATCGCCCATCCACCCGCAAGAAAAACATCCAACACAAAAACTGTCGTAAATAGTTTCTTGCGTCTCCCTCCTTAAGAACTAGGACGCCACAGTTTTTATTCTGTATGCTTCAACTGGACGATGCGTAACCATCAGGAGCCTCCAATCCGTCTAAAAGTATGAGCTGTTTATATATCGGCATCGACTGCTTTGGTCGTTAGCCTCGTATTCTGTGTAGGCTTTGTTACTGTTTCCCGGCATCACTTAGGCCAGCACAAGTCTTACAGGAAACCATAGCAACGTCACAAACAGATTAAAAATTCAAAAAGGCAATTAAAAAGAACGATTATCTCTAAAAACTGTTTACAAGTAATACATACACATTAAAACATATAGAAAATTCGCATGGATCTCTCTGGCGCACGTATTCACTGGAAGCAATATTTTGATCTTTAAAATTCGACAACCGGAACTCCAGACTGATTTTTTGCAGACAACCCTATATCGACGTGTTTGCAATAAAATTATCCTTATTTTGATATAAGTTTCATGCATTAACCACACCGGTGCAAATTACTATATTTGATTTACCTGTTAATACCTGCCTACCCTATAGTTGGGACGGGAAAAACGTTGCCAACCTAACGTTTGCATATTCTATGTGCTTTATACTTTCGGTTGGTATGTGATTTGTCTATTAACCAAACCAGTGAAATGTCTAAAAAAAATTAATTTTTCCTTATTTAATTAATCATATCCTGGACTAAAATTTTTCAGCCAATCCACTCGCGATATGTTTTTTAACATATTAAATTTAATATAAAATGCTTTTCATCCATTAACCAGTTCGGTGAAGATCGCACTATATTCGGATCTTCTACTACTATAGCTTGTACAGCAGCAGGCAGGGAAGTATATGCTTTAATCGCCGCATAATATACATCATTCTCATAGAACGATGAATTATGGGTAGGTACTCTAAGCTGGTTACGACCCCTTGTTATCATCACCATACTGCTACTGTGCTGATCCTGATTGTGAGTGAAGAGAGGACAGGAAGTACAAGGATGGTAGTGTTAATATGTCCAGTTGTATGAAATGCTGTCTACAGGAAGTACGGGGAGTCAGTCCCAGAATGGATCTGATTATCTTCTTCTGTGCAATAAATACTTTCTTAGCATGCTTAGAGGCCTTAACTAGAAGCCAACAGTGAAGGCTCAGGTGGAGATTCTTCGCTGAGCTTTTTTTTATGGATATTTATTTTCGACTGAAAAAACCAGAAATAAATTTCCGCCTCTAACGAGAATCGAACCCGGGACCTTTCGGTCTACGAGCCCTCGACTATAAGCACTGATCCAACCCACCCCACGGTTTTATATTTTTAGTTTTTTGATTATTGTTGCGCCGCCACTGACATGAAATGTAAATTCTATGTCGAAATTTCTTAAAAATCAATTCAATAATTTTCTAAAATGCCTAAAAACGAAGTTTAAGGAATATTTAATTTTTTTTGTGTTTTGCTAGTTACTCTGCCTTCCATGCATCGATTTTCATAATTATAGGCTCATTACCTACTATGCCCAAATTTCATCACAATCCATGCAGCGGTTACTGAGATTAAGAGGCTAGAAGAACCTCAACAGACAGACAGAGCGTCAGACAGGCAAACAGACTGACTGGCAGACAAACGGAAATGAGTGACATGGATTTTCGTTATGCCCAAAAGGCGTATTATCTCAAAATCGAAAATATTCGCGATCACAATACTCATCATGGACGATCTTCGATTTTCCACTTCCCATACGTATCCTGTATACTACGTCGTTGAGGCGCTTCATCACCACGTAGGGTCCCTGCCAATGGTGTTGGAGCTTCGGACATCTACCCTTCCTCCGTCGTGGATTGTAGAACCACACAAGATCACCTTCGAAGAGCTTTGGGATGTTTGCTTTCAGATCGTATCTGGCTTTCATTCTGTCGCTGACGGACTGAATGTTCCCTCTAGGAGACCCATGGGTATCCCAGAGCATTTCAGGAGGTGGACCAAGAGCCAAGTCCAGAGACAGCAGCAGTTCTTGACCAAAAATTATATTCGTCAGGCTCTACCGAGTTAACTCGTTCACAGCTAATCTACAGGCCAATATTCCTAGAGGAATCTTCGTATCCCAGTGAGACTGATGCTCTTTAACAGATTTTGACAGATAAGCCAGAATTATCTAGTAACCGTACCATAGGATTGAGGATGAAGAGTAGTTGTCCTAGTTTTCCGAATTCCGAGTTTTCTCATCAGCTGCCTGAAGACTTCTGATTCACAGCTATATGTCCCTGATATGAATGTAGCTCATTAGGAAAGCCGAATCTGGAAACAACGTGTGGCCACTTAGAGAAATGATCCATCACAACCAGCAAATATCTATTTCCAAGACTGGTTTCCGCAAGAGGCCCAATATGTCCCTGGCAATTCTCTCAAATGGTCATCCATATGTAATGTTGTCGAGTACTTGGACTTTTTGCTTGAGTTGCAGACATCGCATGTGGGTCAGTAATTTCCAAGAACTTCTCGACTCAGCAAAACCTCACCTTTATTCTCTTCAGGGTATTTCTGATGCCAAAGTGACTTCCGCTGCTACTATCGTGTAGTTGCTCCATAATATTGCTTTTCGTAATGTCCTTGGCAATACAAGCTTTTCTTTAGAGTATCTATTATCAGGGTACTCCCAGATTCGATACAAGAGGTTTCCCCTAACCTTCAGTGAGTTCCATTTTGCGAGGTAGGCTTTAGGGTTGGGGCTCATATTTCCTGTTGATTAGGCTTCTCTCCAGTTATTAGCAACTCAGTAACTTACCTCAGCTCAGGGTCTCATGTGATCAAAGCATTTCTTTGTCTCATATTTTCGCAATCACTATACTATACTGACCTCAACCATAATATCGAAAGTAGGTAGTAGAACCTTACGTAGTATTACTCGCCTAGATGTTGCATATCAGCCATATACAGGGTGTCCAGTTAGTGCGTAATTCTTCGATATCTAGCAAGGTATACCTGATAGAAGAAAATGTCAAATACAAAAGTCATTTGGTTACTTAAGACGCATATTTCAAAAATATTTTGAAGTATACAGGGTGTTGCGAGAAAGTAGGATAGTGATTAACTTGATTTTTTATATGGAACTATAACCTTTTCTTAAATTTTTCTAGTTCCCATCATTGATCTCTATTTAACCCTAAAATATTTTGCGGATTGGTTGCGACGTTGCCAAGTTATAATTTATTTTCTATTAATTTCCGGATTTGCAAGGTCGCAAGTAATACGACCAAATTGACACACCCCTTAAACTTTTCTCAACAATATTATACAGCGAGTTACTTGAATATTAAGTGGATATTATTTTGGATGTTATCAGCAATTTGTCTCTGCAGCGTGTT
Organism: Callosobruchus maculatus; assembly: GCA_951848785.1. Lineage (NCBI taxonomy): Eukaryota > Metazoa > Arthropoda > Insecta > Coleoptera > Chrysomelidae > Callosobruchus > Callosobruchus maculatus. Next base: position 4,720,659 of record CATOUR010000007.1, read on the forward strand.
ATTTGCAGAATTTTGAATTACGGCAATTTGTAGGTAATTTTACTTTGTTTTTTTTAAATGTAACACCCTATATGTTTTATTTTAAGTCGAAATATCTACCAATACCCTATCTCGCCTTGTAATATTTTTTTTCGCGTTTGCGACGTTGCAAAGTTATAAATTATTTTTCCAAATTTTTAAACAAATATCCCGATTTTAATTTATTTTGAATAGAATTATCTACTTATTTTTATTGCAATGAATTGCGCATGTCGAATTTAGTTAGATCTCATAATTTCAAAATTTTGTTTCTATTAATTACTGAGATACGGCAACACCGCTTTTTCTGTAAACGGTACCGGAACGCTTAAATATTTCCAAAACTGCCACAGCTGGAAAGGTGAAATTCAATACTTTGGGGTTTTTGAACATACGGAATTCAAAAGCGCTAACATCAGTGTTACCAGATTTACCACTTTTACGTTAGACTTCATAAAGAGGGCATTCCATTCAAAATTATGACGTAAAATTGGTAAATCTGACAACACTGATGTTAGCGTTTCTGAATTCCGTATGTTCAAAAATCTCAAAGTATTGAATTTCACCTCTCCAGCTGTGGCAGTTTTGGAAATATTTAAGCGTTCCGGTACCGTTTATTGAAAAAGCGGTGTTGCCGTATCTCAGTAATTAACGGAAAAAAAAATTTGAAATTGTGACATCTTACTAAGTTTGGCATGTGCAATTCAGTGCAATAAAAATAAGTAGAGGATTCTGTTTAAAATAAATTAAAATTGGGGATATTTGCTTAAAAATTTGGAAAATAATTTATAACTTGGCAACCCCGCAAACGCGAAAAAAAATATTACAGGGCGAGATAGGGTATTAGTAGATATTTCGATTTGGAATAAAACATACGGAGTGTTGCATTTGAAAAAACAAAGTAAAATGACCTTCAAATTGCCGTAATTTAAAATTCTGCCAAAAACACCCTGTAGACACAAATTGCTGGTAACATCCAAAATAATATCAACTAAATACTCCAGTAACTCGCTGTATAATATTATTGAGAAAAGTTAAAGGAATATATCAATTTGGACGTATTACTTGCGACCTTGCAAATCCGGAAATTAATAGAAAATAAATTATAACTTGGCAACGTCGCAACCGATCCCAAAAATAAATATTTTATATTAAAAAACCCTTAACCCTAAAATTAGCGTTAAATAGAGATCAATGATTGAAACTAGAAGAATTTAAGAAAAAGTTACAGTTCCATATAAAAAAATTAAGTTGATCACTATCCTACTTTCCGGCAGCATCCTGTATATTTCAAAATATTTTTAGAATATGGGTCTTAAGTAACCAAATAACTTTTGTATTTTACATTTTCTTCTGTCAGGTACACCTTGCGAGATATCGAAGAATTACATACTAACTGGACACCCTGTATAATAGTAGAACAAAGTAATCTAAGCCCTAAGCCACTGTCAAGGCTTTTCGCTTTAAAACATATATATCCCCAGAGAGTGTAGCGTCTTTTTCCCATGACGGCCTTAAGAACTTCTTTTTTCTTCCGCCAACAATTCATTTTATCCTGCCACAGCGTTCCCATATAAGAAGAGGAAGTGGGGAAGAAGAATAAGAAGTTCGAACCTCCCAAGTTAAAAATTTCCTCGATATTTACCAGGCCACTATCTCTACTCCTTAAGTGTAGTTTCATTAACTTTCAGCCAACGTAAAAAGCTACTTTCAGATAAAAAACTAGAAAGTTTTCCTCTCTCTTGGAGTTCTACCCTGGTGAACGTGTCACACGGTAGAGATGGCGTCCGCTTCATGCTTATTTATACGAACGGTAACTTCTTCTAAATTAAATTTGATCGTCCGTAGCACTGCTGGAGTCAGTCTCGTATGGACCTATACGTGATTAACCTTTCAACTTAGTTCCCTTAATTGTACTGGGTATCACAATGGAGAGAGTTAAGCAGAAACCTATAGGTAGGTACTCTAGTGACCCCTGATTGCGATATGCTATTTTTTCTAACAGGATGTTGAGTTTCAGCCTCTTCAGGTTTACCCGAGGCATGGCCGACTCTACACTAGGCCGGAGCCTTAGATGTGGCAACGTGGCTTAGCTGTCAAATAGTGGCCCTATAGTTTCAGAATAATTATTACATGTTATATGTATTAGAGTTCATCTCGGTTAACAAATTAAGAATAATGCTTTTTAGAACTACTACTACTAATACCACTTACATCTGATGTCTGGTTCATCATAGTCAAACACTACAAAATAAAAATAAACGCAACCTGTTTCCTGCTGCCACTTCCACTTCCACTTAAATGAACACACAATTTACTTTGTAAATTGTCACTTGAGCTAGAAAAATTCACTATTATGTCTCTGTGAAGCCATTCTTGCTGGTCTTGATTCCCTTTCACTATCAAATCTTTTCGTAGGTATGCCCAGATGCGTGCCCAGATGAGTTCTATTAACTGCATTTTTCTGCGATATTTGGGAGGTCTAGAAAACATTGTAGGTACCACATTGTGCTTTAAAATAGGTCTTATCCTTTGAAATGTTTGTAAAGTATTGTCTTTATTCTTATAAATATAACCAGCCCATACAAGGAATACCGTTCACCCACTTCTGTTTATGTCCTTTATTGGAAGCACAATTGCTAGTTCAACCTGGTACTACACACTTTCCAGGCATCTGTTTATCTTTATAGTTTCGTTTGTGCAGGTAAATAATTAGAAACACATTCAAAATCACCTTCCACTCTTATTGTTTACTCTGGAATGTTATCACTGGTATGTCCTTTATTGGAAGCACAATTGCTAGTGCAACCTGGTACTACACACTTTGCAGGCATCTTTTTATCTTTATAGTTTCGTTTGTGCAGGTAAATAATTAGAAACACATTAAAAATTACCTTCCACTCTTCTTGTTTACTCTGGAATGTTATGGTTGGTATATCCTTTATTGGAAGCTCAATTGCAAGTGCAACCTGGTACTACACATTTTGCAGGCATCTTTTTATCCTTATAGTTTCGTTTGCGCAGGTAAATAATTAGAAACACATTAAAAATCACCTTCCAATCTCCTTTTTTGCTCTGGAAGATTACACTAATGACTTAACCACAAATAAAAGCTCGATCCCCGATTCAGTGTTGCCATATTTCAATGCTCCGGCCTAGTGAGTACAGTCGGCCATGCCCGAGGATTTACCTGAAAAAACGATAATCTTCGTTTGGCTTTCTATTAAGATAAAACTTCGCGTTTTGTATAACTTGAGTGTGCTGATTACAAATCTGGTAGCAGATTTCGGTTTCAGTCCGGTTTGACGAGAATCAAAAGTCTCAGACATTCGAGATCTTCAGATTTACGTAAAGAATCTAAATGCTTATTAGGCTTTCTATTTAGAGGAGACATTGTGTTCCGAATAATTTGAGGGTGCTGGTCACAAATCTGGTCTTAGATTTGAGTTTCAGTTTCGTTTGACGAAAATCAAAGGTTTCAGACTTTTCAGATCTTCAGATTTGCTTAAAAAAATCGAAAATCTTTTCTTGCCTTTCCACTAGGATGAAACCTCGCGTTTTAGATAAATTGAGGGTGCTGATTACAATCATGTTCGTTGTTTTGAGTTTCCATCTCATTCGATGAAAATCAACAGTTTCAGACCTTCGAGATCTTCAGGTTTACCTTAAAAATCGAAAATCCTTATTAGGCTTTCTATTTAGACGAAACCTCGTGCTTTGGATGATTTGGGAGTGCTGATTACAAATCCGGTCACAGTTCTGAGCTTTAGTCTCGTGTAACAAAAATCGAAAATTTCAGATCTTTCAGATCTTCGGGTTTGTCTAAAAAATCTAAAATCTTTATTTGGCTTTCTGTTGAGCTGAAACCATACGCTCTGGATAACTTGAGGGTGCTGATTACAAATCCAGTCACAGTTTTTAGTTTCAGTCTGGATCGACGAAAATCAATAGTTTCGGACCTTCGAGATCTTCATCATCATCATAGTCACAATGTCTTAACATACATGTTGTGAACTCGTAAAATGCATTAAGTCGGAGCTAGAGTATTGCCAACACGAATGTATCGAGATCTTCAGGTTTACCTAAAAAATCGAAAATCCTTATTAGGCTTTCTATTTAGATGAAACCTCGTGTTTTGGATGATTTGGGAGTGCTGATTACAAATTCAGTCACAGTTTTGAGTTTTAGTCTCGTGTGACGAAAATAGAAAATGTCAGCTCTTTCAGATCTTCGGGTTTGCCTAAAAAATCTAAAATCTTTGTCTGGCTTTCTGTTGAGCTAAAATCATATGTTCTGGATAATTTGAGGGTTCTGATTACAAATCCAGGCACAGTTTTGGGTTTTTGTCTCGTGTGATGAAAATAAAAAAATTCAGATTTTTAAGATCTTCGGGTTTGCCCAAAAAATCTAAAATCTTTATTTGGCTTTCTATTAAGCTGAAACTCCGTAGTATGGATAATTTCAGGGTGCTGACTACCAATCCGCTCGCAGTTTTGAGTTTCAATCTCATGTGACGAAAGTCAAAAACTCCAGATCTTTCAGATCTTCAGGTTCGCCTAAAAAATCTAAAATATTTATTTGGCTTTCTGTTGAGCTGAAACCTTATACTCTGGATAATTTGAGGGTACTGACTACAAATCCAGTCGCCACTAAGTTCATTCACCTGATGAATACAGTAGATACATTAATATTTACATTTCTTGCATGAGATTAATGAACGATTTTTTTTATAACTGAGCAGTCCGCGGAGGCAGAGCCTAAATACCAGAGTACCGCGGCTGCTGTGAAAGGGTTATGTTAGGGGAAGTTTGTTAACGCGGGATTTGGACGGGCCAATACCCGCAGGCCCAATAAATACATCTTCTGGCAGTCCATTCCAAGTCTTGCACACCCTGGGAATAACATTAACTGCAGGATTTTATACATTTAATGAATGAACTCGGTTCATTAGATCAATGACTGTGTTTGTCATAACAATGCAGCTGCACTCTTCAATCTAAAGCTGTGGTTCATTATAATAATGAGAAAAATTTACACAGTATGAAAGACACTTCATTCATTATATTAATGAATAGTGTTTCTCGATCTAATGGATTTAATAGTTATACGGATAATGAATGACATTTCATTATATTGATGAGCTCGCTCTTCCGTTCAAAAATCATGAATCTGTTCATTTATTTAATGGAGCTTCTCGTTATATTTAGCGTCACTTTTATTTGTTTAGAGTATAGAGAAAGGAGAAACATGTTTAGTTTTAGCAGAGCCTACCGCAAGCTGATATAGCTCAGTATTGCTTGCTCTTATAAGGCAAACTTGTCTTCTAAAAAAAGTAGCTTTATTAAGGCAATTATATTACCTTCACACTGCCCGGAGGGCACACACTTAAGAGACCTGTCACGGCTTCCGTTAAAGCTCATCTTAAAACTACAAGTACTTGAGCAAGTCTCCGTTAAATCTTCGATTTCCTATTCTTAACGCTTTGTTGAATCCTTTAGGCTTCAAAACTTCATTACGTTAGGCCATTATATAACTATCCTTAAGGTTGCCTTTTTGTAGACGCTTTGGCAGACAAATGACCTATAAAGTTAAGTTGGCTTTATATCCATTTTGTCAGTGCGATATCACGAAACGGCCTTTTCATCTAGATATTGACAGCATGAAATATTGTAGGTATTTTTGACTATTTGACTTGGAATATATGTAGTTTTCAGGCGGGTTATTTGAGTAGTTTCCTTCAACAGTTTAAAACCATTAGGCTTACTTGAAAGCTTTCTTAAAGTCAGTAAGCGGTAAGTAAGGACAAAAAAGCTTTGATAGAGTTTATATGAGACCACCTTAAAGCTTCCTTAAAACTTTACAGTTCAAATTGGCTATCGGCCGTATGAATAAGTCTATTTTCAAGTCCTGAGTAGAACTGGTACCCTGTCTCTATAGGCACGCTTCAACGATTAATCTAACCAAACCAAAAAGTGAGGCATAAGCTTTTTCAGGTGTATTAATAGTTTTGCATAGATGCACAAAGAACAGGTTCATTATTCATATGGGATGATTGGTGATTTTCGATACATTCCTTTCAGGAGGCGAAATTGACCATTTAATACCACGTTGAATTCCTAATAGTCAAGATCACTACCAATGGATAACTAGAAACATAGGCATGTTTTTACTGCAATGTGCATGGTTAACTACTTAGTAACCTTTTAAGATAAATTAGTTTTTGGTGTTTCTCCTGAATTCATTTTCCAAAATATACTGGTTTTGAGCCTATCTCCGCAAATTTTTTGATATATAATTATGATCATTTTCTTTAGGTTCATACTGACGTAATAGCATATTATCTAAGGACTAATACAAAAAATTGCAGAATCCGATAATAAAATGTTGCTTTATTAGGAATCTCGTTTACAGCTCTGCATGTTAATAAAAATAACTAAAATGCATCAAATTATCAGCCACCCTGTATATATTTGCAAATGTGTAATTTTGTCCTGTGCCATGCAGACACAGATCTAGATACGTTTGTTATTTTGCGACAACTCTTATTAAATGCCACCATAAGGGTATAGGATATAGCGCGAAAATGAGAATCCAAGGAAAGACGTATTTCCGTGTTACCGAGGAAGCGTGGCCGCACGTACCTTTTCGCCAGTGTGTGTTTGTCTAAGATGACGGGAGGTAAGTCCAAAAATCCAAAGATAAGGTCAAAAGATCCAACGGTAAGGTCTAAAGGTCACCATAAAAATGAATTTCGCATTTCCAAGCTCCTGACGTTACCTTCAAACTCACAGTAATGATTCAAAAAGTAGATTGAAGAAAAAAGCTTGCGCTTTGTCAATGTTTTAGCCTTTCTTTGATACCGTGTTTAGTTGTTAAATTACAGATATTTGAAGAATGTATGATTTTTCATTGCGTTTTTTGCACACTAAAAAACTCTTTTTTGAGAAAATCGCAAACAGTTGTCAATCATTAAGGTATAAACTATCACCTTCTGAAACACTGTGTTTGTAGTTTGGAAAACAAGTGAGTTCTGTTCGAAATGGGAATTCCTGTTTTAACATGGCAAATATATACATATAAAATCTAACTATGTATACCCAGGCACCTTAAAACCTACTTAAAACCCCCATGAAGCCAATAGGCCGCTGAAATGTTTCTTGGGATGTAAAAGTGTCAAGTTCTAAGTTCCAACTTTTCACCCCCCTCGCCAATGCTCACTTAGTCGCCGCTATTCGTACACAGCGCAGCGTTCCCACTCGCCAACTTTTCTGTTTGCCTGGAGAATTCCCTTACAGAAGTTTTAGTCGTAGCTGTAAATCAGTCGAGCAAGTGGAGTATAACTCTCAACGGGCTTAAATCGGCCAGGGTCCCGGATATATATACGGTTCCGTATTTTTACAAGTGTCCCGATAATTCCCATTACAGGGTCCGCAGAGCTATGGACTCTTGACCAAAGCCGCTGTGGTAAAAGAGCTTAGCGACCGCTGTAAAATCGTTTTTAAAGTTTAATAAAATCCAACATCCGTCGGACCTATGGGAAGTAATACGGCTTTTTCTCCCTTTTCCGAATGGGACGTATTTAATGGTGCGTTCACGATATTTGTGCATCGGTATAGAGCAATTCCACGACCATAACCTCAAATGATATGATCGCTGATCAAGTCATATTTAACAAACAATCGTAGCTAAGTAAAATTGGGGAGTTTTATTTATGTTTATTTACCGTTCTTTGGGCATTTTTGCTCCACTACACTCATTTCCGTCATTCTGTCTGTCGGTCTGTCTGTCTGCCTGTCGGTCTGCCTGTCTGCTGGCGTCTTTCTAGCCTCCTAAACTCAGTAACCGCTGCAAAGATTTCGATGAAGTTTGAATATCGGTGCATGGGCGGCGAAATAGCAGAAAACAAAAAAATTCAAATATTCCTCAAACTTCGTTTTTAGGCGTTTTAGGGGTTCCTGAGCATTTTCTATATTTTTTTTTGTTGGGGGTGAAATTAGGGTGCTTGGGGGTTAGGGGTTCTAAAGATAAAATATTTGTTGTATTCATAATAGGCTGTCCATTGACCTGAGAGAGAAAGATCTGGCGGTCCATCCAAACATTGTTTGTTTACAGAAACCAAGGGACTTTGAGAATTTTCTGATGTATATCTGATGTGTATACAATATAAATACGAGTATTACTTCAGATCTTTCTGTATTGTTTAACGTGGAAACTTTTGAATTGACTTCAGTGACATATTAACATTGATTTATTGCCGTAACGAGGATGGAAAACGCGTATGGCTTTTAGAAATCGTTTCAGTGGCGGCCGAGCAATAACGTTTCAAGGGTTCCTGATCATTTTCAAAAATTTTTTGGGTGGGGGTGAAATTGGGGTGGTTCGGGGGTGGGGGTTGTAAAAGTCAAAAATCTGTTGTATTCATGATAGATTGTCCATTGACCTTCGAAAGAAGTACCTAGTGGAATAACACACTTTTTTGCGTTCATGCGAATTGCAAGGGTATCTCAGACTCTAGCTTCATACTATATGAAAATATGGGAATGTGTGGGAAGTACTGAGTCAATCAACTTGACTGCATTTTTTGCTGGATAAGCAGAGCTGTCGATTGAAATGCTGCAGTTTATAAGATAATGCATGATGAAAACTTGAATGCATATTAAAAACAGCAAAGAAAAAAGTGTTTATTCGTACCTTAAAGTTATCACATTTATCAGGGCAACAGTTGTTATAGCCATACTGCATCATTTTCACCGAATATTTACCATAAGGAAAATAAATCAAGTTGTGGAAATCATCTTGTATTTAGCAAGATGCGTGTATGAATAGTTGTCACAGCAGTAATAATTATTATTATTGAAAGTACTGGAATGCAAGTGTCCTCCCTTCCTTGCTTGCACCTTGCTTAATACATTTTCATCACTAATGAGTTTATTGTCTTCTACTTTTTTTTTAAATATGGTTTATTTCAAGATGTTAGATGGAAGTGAAGAACTATTTCAAGGGACTGAGCGAGAACCTGAAGCCTCTTTATAGGCAAGAACTCAATAATATCAATAATATTGACCCATACTGCCTGACTTGAGAAGGATTGCAGCAGAACGAGATTTGATGTAGACCTACAAGAACTGAATGCTTTCAATGCTGCTTGACTCTCAGAGCAGAATATAGTAATCTGCTTCCTGAATTTCGTGAATACGAGAGGCATAAGCTAAAATCAAGTAGATTTATGCTTGGGATACCACGGTATATTCTCCAAGAGAGAGATAGAGAGAGAGAGCAGCTCTTGTGTAATATGGGTATTAACATATCCATCAATACGGTGCTAAGGAATGAGAAATACAATCGCGATTGAACTTTACATGCAAGGTGTTTCCTAAGCTGGGACTTTTCTTCATATAGCATATAGTACTCACTAAAAGGAGTGATTCTTCCCAGTAACACATAAACGAAATTTTTGGGGATATCAGGATACTGACCGTTAATTAAATCCTCATTTCCAATTCCGTCCCTGTGCCATTAGATCAAAACAGGCACAAAAAATGCAGTTGTCTAAGGAGCATAGATGTATACTCTGTTACCTGATACTTTAAACTGGCTTGAAGGCATCAGCTGACGAAGAAGTGTATCTCAAATTTAATTTTTTACTAGTGGTGTTGATTGACAATCCTGCGATCAGGACTGTATTAGTAATATTCTTACTGGATATCTCATTGCCAAAAAGTAGTGACTATTTTTTCAAACAAAAAATTGCTTCAATATCCAGAAATTTGTAGCAAAAAAGGTTGGTTAAAAGAATAGATTATTTTATAGATTTGTATATTAGAGACTATAAAAATATTAGCAATAAGGACGATTCAATGAATAGCTTGCGTCACTAGTGCCGGATTTTCCGGGAAAATGTAAAATAAGCAGAGACCTCAGAGCATAGACGAAAAACGTCACCACAGGTGTCAGTTACTTGTCATCTTGCATTCCTCCAAAGCTCAAAATTAATAGGTCAAGACTCAATCTGGGGTATTTTTAGTTATCACTACCCGAACAGCTGTTCGCTGAAAACACGGCTGACAGTTTAAAGTATCGGGTAACAGGGTATACGTAGCAGCGCGCGTTTGAGGTCTCTCGAATTGTTGACATGCTACATCGGACTTTAAAAGCAACAAAAATTGTGCACTGTTATAACTGTGTATAGTAAAGTGGTAGAGATGACCTATTGTACGGTGTGAATGTGGTTAAAATGCCTCTCAGGCTTCGTGAGTGAATGCTGATCGCTTCCCTGACAGGCCATCGGCTTCTTGTGCAAGGAGCCAGAGATACAGGATGTTTATATCCACGTCATGTTGGAGTTACTGACAGGCCTACACAACCTGGAGTGGTCCAAATTGAAAACAAATACTTGCGATCTACGTTCTCGCGCGGCACGATCTTCAAACCGTATCTATAAAAATGTGACAGGACCGCACTTAAACCTGGCAGCGAACAAATAATAAGTATTTTCTTACCATTTTTGTCTAATTCCTCTGCTCCTGATTATTACTTTTTTCGTATTGGTCTATACAAATAGTGCCACCCTGAAGGCTGCGCCTTGTGTAGAGTATTGGCTGAAATTATATACAACTGAAATTTATGTCTCTAACCTACATGCTGCTACTTCGCCTCATTCCATCTGCCACTGGTGTTTGAGTTGCTTCATCTTATATGTCAGGATATCTGCAGGATACACGTAGAACGTCTTAGCATTCCATAATGTCTAATTTCAATTTGTAGCCTTTTTTTTACTGTTGATTTTGACCGTGCATTAGATTTGTCATTTCAAACTTAGTTGTTTCTAAAAGGAAAGCCTCAACTTTAAAGGCACCCTGTATACAAGTAAGGTTAGCCAAATTTCTATGTACAGGGTGTCCCATTTTGGGTATTTTTACGGGGTATCTCGGTTATTTTTGAAGACAGAGAGTTGCGGTTTCGCAACAGTGTGCTACTTTTCTATGAAACTAAAGATGCGGTCAACAAAATTATCATGGCCCTCGTGGTTTTTGAGATAGAGGGTGAAATCTAAAACTATCGATCTTGAGACCACCCTCGTATCTCGGTTGTCTTTCATCTTATTGAAAAGATTAGAAAAGGCTCTCATAGAATTTTTTCCGTAGAATCCAGTGGTGTAGTTTGATTTTTTGTTACTCTGACCATTTTTCAGTTATGAGGTAAACATGTATTTTTTTAAATGGAATACCCTATATATTATTTTTTACTTCAATCGGAAATAATTCAAGCTTTTCAAAAATATGTATTAGTATGAATTTTTTCTAAAAACTATGCTCAATATTTTATTTTTTACTTTATTTGTAGCATTAGGCCGTGACTAGTCTATTAAAAACAATATCCAAGCAAACAATTATTAAGATACAAGATACTCAATACCAAATTCAATTATTTAGTTGTATTATTTACGCTATTAACTACTATTTGTGATAATGTTCAGTAAATTCTATATTTAAAACCAAACAATATTATATCTGAAGAATATCAACACGCTATTAAATTTGAATTTGAATCAAAACAAAAACTAAAAACATCGAGGAGCTTTTAGAGATGTTGGTTGAAGTTGGAGACTATTTTCTCGAATGCAAGTCTGGCAGAATTTCTTATTCTTTTAATTGCTTTTAGAAGAATTATTGGTCTCCTTCGTGTTATGGCGATTAAAAATTCCCAAACTTGGATCCCGTGCAAATGTTGAAGTATCCTAAACTTGTATGGATGGTAATTGTATTTTTTTAGAATTATTTCTGCAGTTAATTTTGGTACCCCTACAGCTTCTTCTTTGTGCTTACAAGACGATGAATGCGTTGCTTCTATGTAACTTAGTACCCTTTGCTCCCTATTCTCCTTGAAATAAGTTTTAGGACGTGGTTGAATAACGGATTCGTACCTAACTATTTTTATTTTTAGACGAGCAAATATATCTGAAAACGGTTGCTGTCTCTCTGGGTATCTAAATGAAAATACAAAAAGAAGGAAGCTATATTTAATAAAAATATAATTAAAAGTTTGACAGTTTCGCAAGTCTTTTACAGATTTGCTTTTTTGATTTTAATAGATGAGTCATAGCCCACTATCTACTCAATCTTATAATAATACAATCATTATTTTAATGAGACATTATTATTTGAAGAAAAAAGGTATTTAAGTCTCTTGTAGAGTAATAACTGCTTAGATGCTGATTATTTATAGTTGATTAACCATGGCCTACTGCTACAAATAAAGTAAAAAATGAAAAAGTCAAATTTTGAGCGCAATTTTTAAAATAACTTAATACAAATATATGTTTTGAAAAGCTTGAATTATTTCCGATTGACTTCAAAAATAATATACAGTGGTGTTCTATTTAAAAAAATGTATGTTTGCTTCATAAAAAATGGTTAGAGCAAGAAAAAATCAAACTACACCACTGGATTCTACAGAAAAAAAATTCTATAAGACCCTTTTTTAAACTTTCCAATAATGTAAAAGATAACCGAGATACGAGGGTGGTCCCAAAATCGATAGTATCTCAAAAACCAAGCGGACCATGATAATTTTGTTCACGGCATCTTTAGCTTCACAAAAAAGTAGCACACTGCCGCGAAAACCGCAACTCTATATCTTCTAAAATAACCGGGATACCTTGTAAAAGTGCCCAAAGTGGGACACCCATTTTCAACAAAAACAAGGTCAATACCTCATACATACATAGCCTTTGGGGTGGCAGTATTTGTATTGTACAAATAAGTGATGAACATGAAGTGATATTCTCTTAAGTTTATCCTTTTCCAACTTCATGATAACGTGTTAGGAAACCGCCGCATTTCGAAAGCCTCAAACGGAAGGAAGCGAACATATACAGAATGCCCGAGAAATCGACTAAGGAGCAACTGAGGCAAATGAGCAACTAGTTATTTCCTGGATGGTAAAATGCAATCCAAGTTACGATTCGGAGGCGCGTTTCCGGTTCCCCGTAAGTTTAATAACATTCGATATTATTTCTGATGCGGCGCTGGTCTGATTAACTTCGCTTCGTTCCGAGAATTCGACGCTCGCTGCGCTTGCTGCAACGTCACGGGAAAGTGCATGCATCCAATGCGTTTTGAGGTCTCGGGTGGTGTTCCTGTCAAAAGATATAAACGTATTTCGTTCCAAAGAAAAGGTCTGGCTATGACCAGGAGAAAAATATTTGTAGAACTTTTGCTTGAGTGTTTCACATCCGAAGTGCGAAACTCTCCGAATGAGAAGGTTTCCATTTTCTCAAGCTTTAGTTAATCAGATAGTCCTAAAGAGTTAGAGAACAACGGCGAAAAATTTTTGTAATTATCTCCATTAATAGAAAAGTTATTGTCCTTCAAAGTTTGAATTACCGTATCCTCCTCAGCGAAGCCGCTGTGACGTCAGACGACACAACGCAAGCCTATATGTGTGCCCTATCGAAGATGCTGCTGCCGCAAGCCATCGCGCCGCCGCCGGCCTCCTTGTTCATGTTGTTATTCCTTGTTTTCAGTAGGGTAGGCGACGCCGACGGTGACAAAATGATACTCTGCAGTTTATTGGTACTCGTATTATTAGAATATGTCTAGGAGACCGAGAAACTATAAATATTGCATTGTACTCAAGTATACTAACACCACCATAAAAACACCAAACAAATATTTCAATCGATAGCCTATTATGAATACAAAAAAAAATGATTTTTATGATCCCCCACCACCCAAAAAAGTAGAAAATGATCACGAAACCCCTAAAACGCCTGAAAACGAAGTTTAAGCTGTTTCTATATTTTTAGCTTTTTATTATTGCTACGCCGCCCCTGACACGACTTTTAAAAATCATAAAGATTTTCCATCCTCGCAGCGGTAGTAATACTGTGTGAAAATTTAATTGAAATCAATCCAATAGTTTCCTAGTTACACCATACAGAATGATCAGAAGCAATACTCTCGCAATTTCCTTGGTTTCCGTAACAGCCAAGGGTATGTTCGGATGCACCTAAAAGTGTGTTATGACGTTAAGCCTTTCTTTCACAGGTTAGTGGACGGCCTGTTATGAATACAATAATTTTTCAGTTTTACAACCCCCCACCCCCCAACCGCCCCAATATCACCCCCACCCAAAAAAAGTAGAAAATGATCAGGAATCTTTGAAACGCCTAAAAACAAAGATTGAGGAACATTTGAAATATTTGGTTTTTTCCTAATTACTACTCCGCCCATGCACCGATTTTCCAACTTATAGGAACATTACCTATTACTACCCACACAGCATATCGCTGCCTAAATTTCCTAACAATCCATGCAGCGGTTACTGAGATTACCTGGCTAGAAGAACGCACACAGACAGACCGACAGACGGACAGACCGAAGGAAATGAGTTGTGTGTTTTATCGTTATGTAGACATCATAAAACACCCAAAAAGCGTATTATCTCAAAATCGAAAATATTCACGATCACAATACTCCCCTCACCTATCGGTGTGGGAAGCAAAAGTCCATAAGCATGTCGAGATCCACTTTAGGAAGATTACTAGAATCGCCACAAATGTAACCTTCCTCCATACTTCAAAAATATACTGGCGTCTGCCCGTTACAACACACTCCGCCGTTCCACTAAAGTCTAAATGTCGCACACTGTATAGCGCAGCGTATGCATAGCGGCGCATATTTTTTAGAAAACTTCTCCATTGTAGCATGTATTTACTAAAACTACTCGTTCGTTCGCTATGTATTCACGCTATTACCTATTGTGTTTAGGGCCGATTTCTCAATATATAGTTAAACATTATCTGGAAGTTAACATTTAACTGTTGGATAAAGTGCTTTACAATCGAAGGCAGAAGGAGAGCTAAAGATTTACCTTAACGACATCTTGCTACCCTATAGTCCCACACCCAAATAACTAGGTGACATACTGGATAGGACACCATCGTTTAAAACACATGATTAGTCACTCACAGGTAAAGAGCAGAAATAAAATCCCGCAAAAATTATTTGGAACCTCTTGGGGCGCCCCCGTTTCTACGCTCTGTCCTTCAACTCTAAGCCTGTATTTCTCTGAGGGTAAATTTTGCTCACTAGTGTGGGTGAATAGCTCACAAACTAGACTGATTGACGCCCAGTTAAACACTAAATCGTCAAACACGTGATTTTCAATTCTACGGTCCATTTTTGTTTTCTGAAATTTTACTATCTCAACTACTTATTATATCGACAGAAATCTGGTTAAAAGGATTCACAATAAGCCACAAAACTAAAAATAACACAAAAGTGAGGCTAAGTGCACCTTAAGCCCGAAAAATCTAACGCTTATATTGACCTTGGTTTGGCTTACTCTTAACTAATCATTAGACAGCAGTACAAAGTAACACTGTCATCCTAGGTCCTCCCAAGTAGCAAGTTGACGTTAAGGTTGCGTTTCAACCAGAGAGTGCGAGCAAAAAAGAGACTCTGAAGAGAGCCCGCTACACATCCTCGCAACGCTCATCTGCACACCGTTTCACAGCTCCGCCACACATCTTTGCACCGCTCATCTTCCTAGCACATCTCTGGTAAAAGCACCCCCACCGTTTCACAGCTCCGCTACACATCCTCGCTGCGCACATTTTCCTAGCACATCTATGGTGGAAACGCAGCGTAAGGCTACGGTTACTATGCATGCGAGTTCTGACGAAAATGTATTCTGACAAGTACTGACGAATTCACTTGAACAATCAAACGCCTGATTTCCAATGAAAGTGGTTACTATGGGAGAGGAAGCCTCGTCGGAATACGCACGTCGTCGTCAGTACGATTTGAGCGTTCAAAAACGTTTGAAATTTTTGAGCGAATTCGTCCGAATCTGCAGCGATTTTGCCATGCGTTGGGTGGTTCTTTCACGTGGTTTGGAACTGAGGACCATGGAGGGTTCACCATGGACGTGGATAAACTGATTGCTTACTACTACTGCAATACAGCGAGTCTGTGTTTTGGCGAAGTACAGTCGCGAAAATTGGAGGACTTTTCGATCCTTTTTTCTATCCCCTTCCGTATGTATTCGAATGTTTTTGGTCTCATCCTGAAGTACCCGAAAAACTTTTCTGGTTGATCCCATAATTCTAAAACAGTCTAACATAGAAACATTCGCATAAATCAATATCTTGCAATCTGCTGCTATTTGCTGTATAGATAAATACTACCTCACATCCATATTCCATACAAATGAAAATGCCCCTGTAACCCTGTCTGGACTTAAAAGACGTTATGGCGTTATATATATTATGTTTAAATAACTTAATGCGCTATAATAATAATCCTTCATAGATATGTGAAAAAACATGGTAATTTCACTGAAGGAAAACAGCCCTATACCTATTTCTGCCATGTAGGTGCAGCGTCCATATTGACATTACTTTTAGACAAACGACAGCATTAAAACGTAGCCATTACGTAATCATTTACACTTATTTACGTATACAATTATAATCTCCGACATATAAAGTTTCGCCCGTGAATTTTTCCTATAACTGTTCAATAGGTACTAGCGGATACAGCTTTGTATTTCCGAATCAAAATACATTGCAAAAATAACAGACGTAAGTCGTTGCTTCCACATTTAATTACAAACTCCTATGACTGTCTGTCTGTATTACAATGACACAAATAAATAAACTAGTACTTACCCAGAAAAATAGGAATGCACTAAAACCCTCCATTTCTTAAAACATATGGTATCTGGTATCTTCTATAGGTATAGGTATAAATTATTTAGATGCTTCACACGTCGCCGTCGGTTGTTCATATTCAGGCACAAACCAAATGGGAACTCAACAAGAAAAGAACTGGAAAGACACGAACTTGCGCAGACTCGTTCAGACTTCTTCAACAACAGTTTTGTGGATTATTTAACAATACATTCTGGGAAAATGCTTAACACTATGTGAACTTTCCTATCGCATGATTGCAGAAAGGGAAACTGAATAGTTTGTGTAGAAAAGCTACATACTCCGATTGTGAATGAGTCCATAGCAAGCCAACGCAATTTGGTGGAATATATTGCTGCACCTAATGAAACTTTATTCAACAATCTTTTGGAAATATATTACAATATGTAGAAAAATCACCAACAATCATACCACACAATATTGTTTAAAAAAATACTCAAGTCTGCTTCTTTCCGTGTGTACATCGGTAGTATGAAGTTTGTACCTTACGACATATTACATAACCCCGAAAACTCTCATGACAGGGGGCTACAAGTGCGCCCCTTGCACCGTCCTGCCGGCCATGTACAAAACTACGTACGTGCCGCATTCCCCAGCTACAAAACGGACATACAAATGCCCGAATTTAGTTTCTGGTCGTTTTTCGGACCAAGACCGGGCGACTAGGGATAAATTGGAGTGTGCGCTGGACGAAGGAGAAGCAGGCAAGGCAGGGCAGAGATGCAGCAGGCAGAAGCGGCACTCAACCCAGCCCATTACCTGCTCTTTTCCACCGACGCCGTTTACAGCCAGCTCTCGAGTGCCAATTTGCAGCAAGGGTTGTTGTTCTTCCAAGCACGCGTCACGTTCCCATACCCAACCCCATTTAAATTAGTCATTAGGTGATTCCTGGATAACCATTTGCTACGTGCAGTCGTGCAACGAGCGGGCACGGCTATGTTTTCCGCTCGCATCTATTGTAATCATAAACACAATACAGAACCTCTGAGCGGTGTTGCCAGAACGAGGGATTTGTTCCTAAATGTACGATTTTGAGGCAAGGTACACATATCGATATGCATTTATACATTCCGTACATGTATACAGTACCTAGCGCAATCCCATTGGTCATATTTGAATTATGAACCAATCAAACTGCGAGTGCCGTATGTGTATACAAAATCAGTGCGATATGCACTTACGGAATGTAATATAGTTATGCGTATGTCGTATGAATATGGTTAGACCCTTGTTCTAATTTTTGCGATTGTGGCGCGACAGAGTGGTTATATGTTTGAAATCTCCATACATGCAGAGGCAAAGTTACCTCCTAATTATTATTAAAGTTCAGCCTAAGGCTTTGAATAGGAGAAAAGTTGGAGTAACAAAAGGAAGCAACAAAAGGCCTGTCAACCGTCCAGCAACTGGGAAACCTGCCAAGAAAAGGCCAAAGAAAGAACATAATCTTCCCCAAAATATTGAAACAAACTCAGTGCCATTTATGGGCATGGTTCATTCCACTGATTTTATATAACGTTTTTTTTTTTTCGTTTTTTATATTCTTTAACGTCTTTAGTCTTGTAAGTAATGTATGTTTTCTTTACCCACTGAAACTGAATACTTAATTAACTTAATACACCAGATGTTTGCAATTATTATTACATTTTAAAATTCCGTAAAAAGGAGAAAAATCACACACCATACTATAACTTTGTCTACAATAAAGTTTACTGCAATTTAATATATAGTTAAAAAATGGTTTTCGCTTAAATCGCTTTCCTCTTTGTAAATTTTCAGTTACATTAAGCACTACATTCCGTAAGCGCATATAGCACTCATTTACATTCCATACTCGCGAATGGCACTCAGAGTTTGATTGGTTCAAAATTCAAATCTGACCAATAGGATTGTGCTAGGTGCTGTATACATGTACGGAATGTATAAATGCTATCGGTATACCGTATGTTTGGAAAAAGACTGTCATATGACAAAATTTTCACTTTTTGAGGTTTTGGGTTTAATCATCTTGAAATAATGCATATTTTCTTATGTACAAGTATCATAAACCTACTTCGTTTCTTTATCCATATAAGGCGCCATGTAAAAACGTCATATCTTTATTTCATGACGCACCGTTAAAGCAAGACAGCAACGTGTCAGTTGTATTACCACCGCCGAACGTGTTTTTTTGCGAAAAGTCCATCACAGAACAAAATAACATAATACTTTACGTCGCAGTTCTTTGGTGCAAAAGTGTCGTATTCTAAAATAGTATAGTTCGGAATAAAAATAAAAAAAATACGATAAACACTGTCACAACTCAAAAAAGAATATATATAAAATACAAAGTATGGCCTCATTCCAAAGTCACAAAATACTCAAACGCTGGGCATGTGTCACTATACTCATACTCATTAACTCATAAACAAACCTTTTACTAACTGTTGATTGGAAAATAATTACAGTGTCAGTTTCGTTAAACTTTAACAAGCTCTCCTGAAAATATACATTTTTTGAGATAAAACAGTCTTTTTCCAAACAGACGATATATCAAGGTCAAGTTGATTAACTCAGTATTTCCTACACATTACGGTGATAACAGTTTATTATTTTCCCATACCATGAAGTGTGTTATGCCGCTAACTCTCTTTTCTATCCTCGTCACGGTAGTAATACTGTGACGAAATTTCCTTAAAGTCAATTCAACAGTCTCCACGTTACGCAATACAGGACGATCCAAGCAATACACGTATGTATATGTTGTACTCAATAACCGAATTCGGCCACTGCCCGAACTATATATCCAGAATGCGTTGTGGATTTCGCTAATCTCTCACACCGCGTTCCAGGTAATCTTTGTATGCGCAGAACGCGTTGTGGGTAGATTACAACTATAGCCACAAAGCGAAATTTTATGATCAAAAAATGTAAAACAATGCGTTATATCAAATACCTGCGCACGACTTATGAAAAAAATAATTTCCTCTTCATTCTATACCTTTGAGCTATCAATTATTTATGTTGTCCAATTTTCAATAACTCGTATCGATTCAGCTTTCAAAACTGTTTAGATGACAGGCATAATTTCCTTGTCCTTCTATAACCTTACCTGTGCTTTTTTCATTATCACCTTCTGAAAGTGTAAACCTATGGGATGGCGCTAGATAGAGTTAATTCAAGCCATTCTCGAATTATTTTCGAAGTGTTTCCGTCGATTCACTGATTTTACTAAACATTGTTCTGAATAAATTTAAAAAAAACGCTCGTTGCGGTATGTTAGGTTATTAGATTTCCGCTTTGTGGCTATTTGTATTACCCACAACGCGAAACGGTCGTGCGTTTCCGACGTCATTCGGAGTTTCGTATTGTGGGTATTTGAAATTTACCCACAACGCGTTCTGCGAATACAAAAATTACCCGGAACGCGATGCGAGCGATTAGAGTAATCCACAACGCGTTCTGAGTATAAATTTCGGTCAGTGGCCGAATTCAGTTATTGAGTACAACAATGGTACAACATATACATTAGAAAATTTCCTTGGTTTCTGTAATAGGCAAGGCAATGTTCGGATGGACCTAAAAAAGTGTGTCAAGCAGCTAGATCTTTATTTCGTCAATGGACAGCATATATAAATACAACAACTTTTTCAAATAACACCCCCCCCCCCCCCCCAACCTCCAACCACCCCAGTTTCACCGTCACCCAAAAAAGTAGAAAATGATCAGTAACCAGTAAAGCGCCTTAAAACAATTTGAGGAATATTTGATTTTTTTTTTGTTTTCTGCTAATTACTCCGCCTTGTCGCCCATACACCGATTTGCAAAAATATTGCAGCATTATACAGGGTGTTTAAAAAAACGAGTCGGTCTCTCTAGGATGGATAGGGTCCATTAAATCTGTTGAGGATCTCAGAAGTTGAGGAACCTTTGATAGCAGTTTGGAATTTGTATCTCACATAGAAAGCATTACCTCAAGCGCCATGAAAAGTTTAGGTTTCATCATAAGAAACGGTATAGATTTTTTCACAACCAAGCAGCTTTGCAATGTGTATACTATTCATTTGTTCACTCAAAACTGGAATATTGTTCTATTATCTGGGATCCTGTTCTTCAAAATCATGAATTATCATTAGAGAGCATACAAAGACGGTTCCTAAAGTAGCTATCATTCAAATTAGATGGTGCATCCAGTTCAAGGAGTTGAGCAAGGGACTTTGTTGGTTAGGTTTGATATTCAGCCACTCGAGCTGAGAAGATTACGTTTTAGATTAAGGCTTTTGCATGAGCTAGCTAATTACCAACTCGAATCAGCACACTTATTATCCAAACTTGACTTCCTTGTACCTAAACAAAACTCATGGAGATATCCAACCTTCTATCTTAGCACTCTCAGAACCTACTTCAAAAATCTCCTATGTATACAATGTCCCAAAAATTTCAACGCATTGTCTGAAACATGTGACTTGCATTTTAGCCAGTGCTAAAGAAAAAAGCAACAGAAATATACTACCCCGTTGATCTTCAATAATTTACGTCTACTAGTTTAGTTAGCTTAAGTACTATTTTAAATACAGTTTGATTTTAGGAACTCTTAAGGCTCGTGTCCACTTGCAAGTAACTTGCAATAGTTTTTGCAGCAAGTACTTGCTTGTCTGTCTACACTATCTTTCAATTGTGGCCAAATTTAATCTAGGACGTTGCTCTCGCAAGTTCACTTGGGCTTGATTGTTCTGATTTCGCGTACACTATAAAAAAAGAAAACAAGAGAAAGTAAAAGGCGAAGAGAATGTTTGGTGAGAAACTGGATTCAACGTAGAACTACTCTGGGGATACACGAAAAGTTGCTTACTGAATTGAGAAATGAAGATCCGATGGAGCTTAAACAGTTTTTGTGGATGTGTGTGTGTATTACGGGTTGCCTGCCTACTGAGAGTTGTAAGAACGAGAGTCAATAAAGAATAGTGTTGAACCGGACCTAGCCTAATTAATTACTTTCCGACCTAGAAGTACAACATAACATTCTTTTTTTCTAAAAATCGACTTTCAACTTACCAGATTATCATCCGTAGTATTCTGTATATTTGAGTCAATTATAAACTTTAATGAGTCAAAGAACTCCCAAGTACTCTTATATATTTCATTAGTCCCTTGTCCACTTTTCTTTTTTTTGAATGTTTCTCCACTCTTGGTTAATTTGCGTTCTCAAATCGCGTAGCTTCCTTTGAATTTGTGCTGTAGAAGTATTAAATAAGTCGGCCAATTTTTGTAATGCATTCTGCTCTTTGATTCTGTCCTTAAATTCTGGAGTATGTATATTCCATAATCCAGGATATAATTCAAAATTTTCAATCAAAAGGCACGTGTCTTCTCTCGTCCAGTTGAACTTCTCCATGTTTGCTCGATTTACAACACTACTTGCTGCAAGACTTTCGGAACAGGCTCGAAATTTTTGCGGCAAACTAATTTCTCGAGAGTAACCCTGTACACTACAAGCTCTCAGCAAGTCGCAGGTTCTTTAAGTGCAAGTAATTTTGCTGCAATATTTCTCTAATGACGTCGTGCACACGCTACGCAAGTGACTTGTGAGAGCAACTCTAGTAATTTTATTTGCTAGTCGCCACGAGGCTTTAAACAACTTCACGATTATTTATAGTGATGTGTTGTCCTGTAACTAGATTTACTCTCTTGGACAATAAAGTATTATTATCCTAATTTTCCAAGTTTATCTCGCATGACTGCGCCTGCAGTAGCAACAAATGTTGACGGGGTGTGCCAAGCCAACATCTGAACTATTATTAATCGGAGTTTAGGAAAGACCTTACAATATTATAGGTCTTCAGAATTACAGAATTTTGGAATATTTTGTGTAACCTTTCATCCAGGCCTAACTGTTGTAGGTGTGGTGTAAAATTGTTTGGTATAAGGCCTGCGACCGACATAACTAGGCGAACAATATTGCAGAAAAGGGCACTGAGAATAATCAAAAAACTTCCTCAAAGGGCATCATGCAAAGATGCTTATAAAGCACTGAATATAATGACCTTGCCAAGAATATTCATTTATCAATGTTTACTATGCGCCCATAAAAACAAGACCAAATTTGAAACATTAGGCAGCAATAGCTCACATACAACAAGAAATACTACTGTACTAAAAATACCTAGGCATCGCACAGCAACATTTCAAAGAAATCCTGCGTACCAGTGCATTGAAATATATAACCACTTGCCCTCAAAGTATAAGTGTCTGTCAATGAACAAATTTAAAGTCACTATTAGAAGAATACTTACAGGAAATATCTTCTATAGTACTGAAGAGTATTTCGGTTCCAACCTTACCTGAGCTTAGACGTCTTTATACTTATGTCTGTTAGTTTGTTTTTTATTACAATTATTTATGTTTATAGTATAGAAGTTTGTTTAGAGCCTACCATCTCTAGGTCTAGATGTTTTATTCTGTCCATATACTTATGTGTTAGTTTGTGTTCTATACAGCTGTTAATGTGCTTATATTTTTTTGTGACGTGTCATATATCTTTTGATCTATTTGACAAATAAATCTAATCTAATCTAATCTAAACAATAGTAAGTAGTAAGTCACTTTATTTCTTTCGCAAGGTTAGTATATTTAGATATCTTTCCAGCGTAGGTGTTTTAGATATTCGTATCGTTGGGAATAGGAATATCTATTAAATAGGTAACTTTGTCTGCCTCTGACTGAAAAACTATATCTGGCCTATTTGCTGCAATAGTCTTGTCTGTATGCATTTCAATGTCCCAGCATTGATTGTTTATGGATCTGTGTTTTCTATTAGATTGCTTGTTGTGGCTAGTGCTTGGTGCGATTATTATTATTATTTTGCATTTCTTATTTTTTCTCGGATGGTTGGTAGTAACAAGTATTGACGGGCTGTGCCAAGTCAACATCTGACCTTATTATTATTATTCTGAATTCAGGAAGGACTGAGACCGACATAATGAGGGGGATAATAATAACTTTGTTTTGTTTGAAGAGTCGTTTTATTTCTATGGCGGGATCTGTGTACTTAGATATCTTCCCAGCGTAGGCGTTTTGGATGTTCATATCATAGGGATTGGGATGCATTGTCCTTAACTGGATTTACTCTACCTCTATCTCTACCACTATCTCTACCTCTATCTCTACCTAATGTGATTCAGGACATGTTCCGACCTTGATTGCGGTATCCTTGAGGTATCTTTTGGGTAAGGTGAAAATAATTCGCTTCATGTTTCCCCAAAGGGAAGAAGGTTGGTTGGTTGGTTAACATGCTTTATTGCCAAAGATATATAAAAAATCTTATTGACAAAGCAAACAACTATGTAAAAGTACATAATGAAAATACATATACATAAAAATTAAAATACAAATACATAAAAATAAATAAAATACTTAAAAGTCCGACATTCACAAATTAAAAATTTTACTGACACCCCATAGATGAAGGTTATTTTTATGTTCATCAAACACTTGGGGCAATAGTTGGCTAACTCATTGAGTGAAGGAAAATTCAAAATATTGGTCCACCGAGTAGAATGCTTGTGTTATTAGTATTTTTTTAACGCTTTACGGAACTTCATAATATTTGGGATTGCTTTGATATCCGATGGCAAGTAGTTATATATTTTCACACTATTATACATTATGGAATTTCGCACGAGGGTAGAATGAGGTATTGGTAGCGGAATGTCATGTCTTCGGCGAGTTGCATAAGCTTGTTGATGGTCGGAGAATGAAGAACGATGTTTGTGTATTTGGCTCGTAGTCTCTAATATGAAAAGAGATGGCAGTGTAAGGACTTTGTGACGAATAAAAAGCGGTCTGCAAGGATCTCTACAAGAAGCACCTACAATACATCGTATTGCACGTTTTTACAACTTAAAGACAGATTGGAAAAGGAACTGGCTACAACAGCCCCAAAATGGTAGACCGTAGGACAGATGGGATTGCACCACCGCAAAAAAAACTGTCATAGCAATCGAGATGCCCAAGTTTGTTGCTGCAGCTCGTACGCAATAATAGCCTGCAAGCAAGCTTTTTGTTCAAACTCATAATATGTTTTTGAAACTTAACGTCAACGTCAAGCTGCAATCCAAGAAACCTAGTACATTCAGAGCTTTTGATGGAAAATTGTTCACAAACGATGTCACTGATATCAACACGAAATCCAAGAACTTGTGTTTTTTTAAAGTTAAATAAACGCCCATTTGAATCACACCAGGTTTTGATAACAACTATCTCACATGCAATTGTTTGGACCAGATCTTCTGGCTCATCTTTGTGCCATATCACAGTAGCATCATCAGCAAAGGCAGTGAACTTTCCAGATATATCAAGATGAAATAAGTCGTTGATATATAAAAGAAATAAAATTGGCCCAGCACAGAGCCTTGAGGGACCCCATGCTTAATAAAATGATCAGAAGAGTTTCTGCCCTGTATATTAGTCGGAATGAATAGTGCGGAAGCTCGTTGGCACCAGACGACGTCCATGTAATGTGTAAAAAATGTGAACCGAACAGCTTTTTCTGCTTGCACGGCATGACTCCAAAGAGGTATTTGATTACTGAAATATCGGTATCATGCTGGAATCCCAGAGCAAATAAGGGCTAAATTTCAGTTTTATGAGCGCGGTGCAGATGGCGTATGGACAAGGGAGACTTTTTTGCTTTTTTACAATACGTTCCTCAATATACAGGTCATTGACGGACACCGACAAAATTAGTAGTAAGGTTCAATTTGCAGTGCACCACGGAACAATATTCACTGGTTTTCAGGTTAGGAAAGTATAAAACTCGAATGACCAAAAAGACTCAATTTGAAAGAAAATAGATAAATTAATATAATATAAAACGACTATTTACAGATTATATTAAGAATTATTTTTCAATTTCTCATGCTACAAAAGGGTTTTTTTCACATTATATTTGAATCAATTATTTTAGACGCAGCCTAAGTAACATTTCCGCCATTTTTGAGATTATTGCACTTTCTTGTACTTTGATTACTTATTATTTAATTGTTCAGAAACAACCTCAGCCTGGACTGCACAGAAAAAAATACTGTTGCGTTTCCAATTATTTGTTAGTATTTCGATGTTTTTCCATCACTTTAAATATATTTATAGTTTTTCAAATCCATGTCATTGAAAGAATTCAATCCTTATATTCGAAGTAATCACAGATACGCCAATAAATTCAAAATAATTTTATATTCGTTATAACGATATGTATAATCCTTCTAACACCAGTATTGACATATAATGCGATCAAAACATTCTTTTGTTTTCGAAATGTACCCTATGTTTCATTTAAGCAAAGCATACAATCTATTCAATGTACAAAAATTATTACTGCAACAGCAGTCCGTGATAATTCATCTGATAAAAATTAATTTTGTTTCAATGGCCCTTGTCATTCGCTGAAGTATAATCAGCATTCGGCGGGACTGATGTCCCTTCAGTAAGAATAAAGAAGAGGAGGATGATCTCAGTGCTACTTACGCCGTGAACTCGTCAACATAGACGAACTTGTTCCGTTGTATTGTTTCGGTGTTAGCCGTGTTGTATCATCTCGTGGGTTTGCGTATTGCATCAGCAATTATGTGATTTAAATGTGTCCAGTTATATACTAAATGGAGGACCTACTGAGGAATTAGGACTTAGAAGAGCTAGCACCCACTTTTGTAGAATGTAGAATGTAGGTACTTAGATTAGTCAGACAGTTATATTTCAGATAATAACGCAACAACTGATGCAGGCTCTTATGTCCAATTCTTATATCGTGCTCCTTATAACTTCATACAAAATCACACCATTAAACATCCAAACGAATCGATCAGCTGTCCTCGCAATAGAATCTGTAGGTCCAAGGAAAAGAAAGTAATTTAGAATCAATTTCCAAACACAGATTCGATTCAACGACAGGCTGCGATTGAATCATTCATTGGAATCCAATGGCATCTTGTAGATGAATCGACAATACGATATAATTCGCTACCAACTATACACTTCCTATTGGATAAAACATCGCTGTATTTGAGGAATGCTGAGTGTAACGTCCCATTGAATCCAAGCGTAAGTCTTTGACAAAATGTCAGAATTTTCTGTGTGCAAATAACTTGTCAGTTATCATTAAACATAAATACTGTCAAAATAACTAGCAGGATATACGAGGGTTGCTCTGTATTTCCGTAAATCCACCAGTACGCAGACAGCTGTTTCACGCTTATTAGCGACCATGACTGCGCCATAGGTCGATTGGCGGAGATAGAGAGCATCAGAATGTTCATGTCTATCAGACATGTAAAGCATCTGAGATTAGGCGGCAGACAAGATCTACCTGTGTGCCATCTGTGGTACCCGGAGGTAACGGCAAATCAAAGAAAGTCGCTACTAAACAGCAGCAAACTTCTTGGTAGAACGCAAAGGCGCGTTCGCCTGGCCTGACCAGATAGGCGCGCTCCTATGTCAACTGGATATGAGAGTCGATATACGAGGGTTGCTCTATATCTCCGTAAGTCCACCAGTACGCAGACAGATGTTTCACGCTTATTAGCGATCATCAGTGTGCCATAGACACAGGGAGATCGTTTCTTCCGCCTACTCTAACTGGAAAGATGTGACTTGAGCTGTTTCGGAAAAAAGCCGTTTACTACGTTTACACGTTCGCCTTGAAACGGTTTACTATACAACACTTTAGTTAAAATCTATGTATATATGTGCTGGTTCAAACGACTTAAGGCGTTAAAACGGTTCATCTCAAAGTGATTTAAGGATGAGGTTTAACCTGTGTTAAACTGAGCTTACATGCTGTATAAACAGAGAAAATGGTTTAATTTGTTTTAGATGCAGTGGTGCCAACGACCACTTACAAGTTCAAAATCCCTTTTGTTGCGAATTTCAAAATAGGTGCTTCTGACAGTCTAACCGTTTACAGCGACACAACGACAACTTTAATAAAATACGATAAGAACAAACATTTGTGCTTCGAGAATCGAATTTTACACCACAAAACAGATACGGTTATTTACACTTTCACACGGATAATGCCTTTGCTAAAAAGTGAGGTTATTTGTGTTAAAACATTTTCTTTTTGACATTTTTGGCCAAATAAGTGATAGGTTGGCAGGACTAATACTAATTTAATCAGCTGATTTAAATCAGTTCGCAAAATTGACGTGTAAACCCTTAAGTAATGCGGTTTTAGTTGAATCATTTCAAAATAAAAACTGTTTAAGGAGCCCTGTAAACGTAGTACTTTATTTATTAAGCACTGTTCTCGACCAGACTGGAAGTCTGTGTTTAATTGGGTTTTTGAAAAAAATGTGATGACTGTAAATATCATATATTATAAGTTTTATAAGGAAACTATTTTTTCCTTTTTTGCAATAATTCAAAAGTCGTAATGTTAGATTTTACTCACTGCAACTTAAACAGAGATAATAAGTAGTGTTTTGCTCTAATAATGAATGCATGAGGTGTAACATGTTTTGAGCATAACTTAGTGCACAGTCTAGTGCATTTATGATATGAATTTCTAATACCACTATCAATAGCAGTAGTCTGCAAGACAACACTAGACTGTGCAACAACAAAATAAAAGTATACAACAGTAGCAGCATATACTAAGCCAATCAACAAAGACTGTGTCTAGAAAAAACTTCATAAAAGCAGCAACAAAAATTGCACTGAGTTATGGTTGAAGCAGTCCAGGATGGAGCTAACTTACTGCTGTTTTTTACTGTGTTCTGAAACTATTTATCACAGGAGGTCAAGAATCATTTACAATCGTCTAAAATAACAAAATAATCATACAAAATACAAAATAATGAGGTAAAATAATTTATCTAGTCCCGTTAAGTTATACAGCGATTGCCAAACAACTTTTGGACAGATAATACGTACATATAATAGCGAACTTTATTTAAAAACTCGGTATGATGGTGAACGTGTCATTTAAGCAACCTACGTCTCCTTTTCTAGAAATGGTGGATGAGATACGTAAATTTACCATCCTCGTCAGGGCAGGGTAACGATGTAAATGAACAGAATCAATTTAAACTTTGTGCACTTATTAAGGACTAGTGACAATATAATTATTTAATAAGATTTTTTCATTATCCTGTGAATGAAAAAGTGAAGCGCGTTTCTCAGTTTTTCTAAACTATGTTTATCATTTTTCACATTTTTGCACAAACATGATTCAGACTACGTTTCATCATGAGAACCAGGCTTCTTGATTCCTGTTATATTTCTTATCCAATCACCATAGTTGCTAAGTTTGGTGACAACAGTAGGCTTGTTGTTCATCTTTTTGCATCCCATTCCCCAAGATGCAATACCATCTAGTGCAGTTAAGCCATCAGCGTTACAATTAACTGGGCCTCCAAAGTCACCTTGGCATGCTGCTATGGTATGGGTACCTATGTCTACACAAAACATATTCATAGTTATGAGTTCTTCGGTATAGTGCTTTCTGCAGGCCTCCCTTGTCATCGATATGGTGTAACCCGTTTGAAGCTGCTGGGGGTAGGACCCATTTGCAAGTTTTCCCCAACCTAAGTAAGAAGAAAGATTCTTGTTTTATTAACACCCGTATGCATCGTTTGGGGATTCTAATTCTAGTTCCCTAATCGCGTTTTGCTAATCTTTGACATCTAGCCATGCACCGTCAAGAGATTACCTAATCCAGATTGGAGATACGGCAAGGTTGTGTTCGCAAGATTGTTTTGACAGTGACAGTGTCAAAATTGTCAGTTTACGGTGCATAGTAAATAAGTAATATAATCCAGGCTTACGTAACTAATCGCGTAATTGACTTACGGTGCATACGGGTGTCATAGATTTCAATGGTTGCATTCAGCAGAAAGATCGGGAGCCGCTAGTTTTGTAGCTACATCTCAACAGTTGGCGTTCTGCTGAAAAGTGTTATTTGTGCGCTCTGAGATGTCACGATAAATAGTGTGTGATGACTGTCAATTTTCAATGAAATGTCAAATGAGTGTAACATTTGTGGTAACATTTGAGGTTAGGGTGGGCGTGTTTATTAAAATAAAAGACATGTGATTGTATCAAAGTTTTGGACGATTTTTCATAGATCATTCATCATACCGTTGACTTTTTTTAAAAATATGACAACATAACCTACAAGACAAGTATCAACATATAGCACTCGCAAGGTCAGAAGTAGCTTATTACGCTCCGCTCCAAGTGAGCGTACCTTTCTATCGCTACAAAAAATAGCGATCGCTAAAGCGCTAGCTGCTAGGTAGCGCACGCGTTCAGCAGAAAATTTGGTAGCTGCTCCGCAACTGTTGAGTCTGCTGAATGCAACCAATGTAGTAAGCTTGAGTGTTTTGGCGAAACTCGAAATGGGGTTCGAAAGGGGTGTAGATAGACACGGATTGGCACCCAGAATCAAATGACACCACTCCTAGACTGAGGAAGCGCCCTGTAAAATTCTACGGCATTTTGAAGTTTTGATACCCTACCTAACTTATTTCGAACGGTTGATTTGTTGAGGTCAAAATAGGTTAAGTTGAGGGCTAAACAAGTGCTTGATATCCTGAGTCGAGTTAGACGTCTCCAATACTGAGAAAATGCTCAGATATAAATATCCGCTACCAAGGGCGTAGCTATGATTTCATTTAGGGGGGCAGACAACCCCCCCCCATTAAGAAAGTTTTTGTCACTTTTTTAAATAAGCGTGTAAGTTAATGTCAGTGAGTGAAATTGCCTACTGAAGATGTTAGACAATCGGTGAAAGTTTTCCTTTCATTTGGAACGTTTTAGTGGTTTTTGTACATTTTTAATCTCTAGTACATCCACTAGCTAGTATGCTGTAAAAATTATACATTTCTGTCGTATTCCAGCTTCTCTTTGGCTTCAGATATGTTACCGTCGTTGTTCCTGGTTAGAGTTGATTGATTATAGGGAATTTTTATAATATTGTCCCTTTACTATAGTTCATCTGTATCTCTCTGCTAAGTTAGCTATTTCCTTCCATCTGAATACGTTTTGTTTATACAGGGTGTCCCAAGACGACTAAGACAAGCAATATATTGGAACTGGGTCGTATTAGGGAATTATAGTTTTGGGAGTTTAAATTAGAGCAAATATATATAATATTCTTATTACTGCGTCACACATTGAGGTATTTGTTTTTAATCACGTGACGCCCGATTCACAATTTTTAATGGGACACCCTGTATATTTGTGACTTTTTGTGTTCCTTCCGATAAGACAATTCCAACAAACTAGCACACTTGGGGTCTAAAGTGATCAATTCAAGAGCTATAGGTACTTAAAGGATTGTACCACTACCATTGATTATAACATGTACACCTACAGTTAAATTACTTTGGTAGTGTTTCATAATGGTAGTGGTACAGTCCTTTAAGTACCTGTAGTTCTTGAATTAATCACTTTAGACCCCAAGTATGCTAATTTCTTGGAATTGTCTTATTGGGAGGAACACAAAAAGTCACAAATATACAGGGTGTCCTATTAAAAATTTTTAATCGGACGTCACGTGACCAAAAAAAAATACCTCATTGGGTGACACATGAATAAGAGAAGAAACTATATTTGCTCTAGTTCACACGCACAAAATTATAATTCGCTACTACTGTCCAGTTCCGATATATTGCCTCTCTTAAAGGGGTGATACACGTATGAACTTTAAGTACGCGGTTTTTAAGTTCGCGAACTTACTCGGCTCGACGTGGTGACACACGTGAAGCTGAAATCACTCATTTTGATAATTTTTCTAAATATATAAAATTTTTAATAAACGCCAAACACAACAAGCGTTGCGCACCGACGGCCTGCCGAAACTAAGTGGTGGCTCGCGGCTCACAGTACAAGCCGAGACAAGCTACGAGCAAGATTTCAAACCAGTTGGCTCGCCGGCGGTTTCCACGACGGTTTTAAGGTACGCGTACTTACGGTGACACACAGGCGAAAAAGGTCGTCGAGCCATAAGTACGCGTACTTGCTCGTACGTGTATCACCCCTTTTACACTCGTAGGCACCGTTTGGCGATTCTAATCCTAGTTCCCTAATCGCGTTTTGCTAATCTTTGGCACCTAGCCATGCACCGTCAAGAGACTAACTAATCCAGATTGGAGATACGGCAAGATTGTGTTCGCAAGATTGTTTTGACTGTGACAGTGTCAAAATTGTCAGTTTGCGGTGCATAGTAAGCAAGTAATCTAATCCAGGTTTACGTAACTAATCGTCCAATTGACTTGCGGTGCATACGGGTGTTAATAGTCGTGGGACACCCTGTATTATATGGCCTGCTAGTTTGCTCATAGGTGGGAAAATTGAAAAATACCGATTTGATTTAATCTCGAAATTAAATGACAACTAGCAGATATCTATATTCATAACCTGATATCATTAGAAAGCCTACCAGTTTGGACATTTGATTGTACAAACAAAAGTAAGCATTCCCGTTTGGAAAAATCAAGTTACTGCGGATTGAAGCTTCCTAACATAATCTACCAATTTCTCCAAATGTAATTCAAACTTTACCTTCAAACCTGAGCTGACGCATTTCGTGCTTAGTGACATGGAAAAACTTCAGCCCTTCGAGTTTTATAACTGCTGCGATATTAAATTTTTTCTGATATCTCATCATAGTCACAATGTCTTAACAGACATGTTGTGAACTCAACGAGTTTCTTTTGGGAGATTTTCAATGCAGTAGTTTCCCATTTACGTTCTGCATCCTCATGCCGTTGACCAGATATGTCTACTGGTTCATCCGCCTCTAGGGACAATTTCTCACCCCAAGGACAAGAAGGTATCCTGACTCTTGTCAGCTCGTACAGCCAAAGCTGTTGGTTGAGAAAAGGCTTATACCGACAGTAGTTCGGTTCTTTTTAGTCGCCTTTTACGACACGCAGGATATACGATGGGAGATATTCTAATCCGCCCCCACACGGGATTTGTACCTAAACGGTTTGCTTTAAGTCCCATATATGATTCATAAAGTTATAGTAGTAGTGACCTGAAAATCCAAATATGCGAAAATGTACAGGATGTTCCATTTAAAAAAAACATAACTTTGATATGCCACGCTTTGATTAAAGTAC
Organism: Callosobruchus maculatus; assembly: GCA_951848785.1. Taxonomy (NCBI): domain Eukaryota; kingdom Metazoa; phylum Arthropoda; class Insecta; order Coleoptera; family Chrysomelidae; genus Callosobruchus; species Callosobruchus maculatus. The sequence goes on from CATOUR010000007.1 coordinate 4,753,491, forward strand.
TTAAGTCATTATTTTTAAAATGTAGCCCAACTCGACCAACGTACACTCGCAAAGCTAATTCTCTTAAAAAGTGTCATTGTTTGGTCATAAGAGTCCGAGGCGTTGAGCTTGATTCACCCTGTATTATACATTACCTACTAAACTACAGTCAGCTCCTGCCGGTATCTCAACAACTTCTCCATATGGAACCAGAAAAGGATTAGTGTATTTCGTGTCGGTTATGTTATCCTTCACATATAACAACGCAAGGTCTGCATCGTGAGAATTTGGTTTGAAATCCGGATGAGCTATAGCTTTCTCTACTTCGTAGGATGTGCCATTAGTAAAGACAGATCCCGCATGCACTGAGAGGCCTTCAACTCCAAGCCCAATGCACTTGGCGCTGGTCAGAAGCCAATTGTTGCTTAGCACAGCTGCTCCGCAGATGTGCTGTCCATCTCGATGGAGAGAAACAACGCCGCTGTGGCGCATGATTGTGGTGTCATGACCTCCTGCGATTGCGGTTACCAGATGGGAGGTTGGTATAAAGGCGCCATCTGAAAATTGTTATCGAAGATGTAAGAGGTGCGTTTTTTTGGGTGGGGGTGAAATTGGGGTGGTTGGGGGTTGGGAGTTCGAAAAATTGAAGAATGTCTTGTACTTATAATAGACTAACCTGTGAAGGAAGATCTAGCGACACAAATCACCTTTTTAGGTCTATCCTAGCCTATTACGGAAACTAAGGGACTTAGAATTTTCTCTATACATACAAGACTTTATTGGTTTAAATCGTTTGGTATTTTGTATCGAGGACACTATTAAATTGATTCTAATGAAATTTTGACACAGTATATTTTTACCGTGGTGAGAATGAAAAACACGTATGTTTGTTAAAAATCGTGTCAGTGACAGCGTAGCAATAATCAAAGAACGAAAAGCACGAAAACAGCTCAAATTCGGTTTTTAGATGCTTTAGGGGTTCCTGGTCATTTCCTACCAGTTTTTTGGGTGGGGGTGGAAGTGAGGTGGTTGGGGAGTGAGGGGGTTGAAAAACTGAGAAGTTTGTAGTATTGATAATAGGCTGTCCATTGACCTGTGAAGGAAAGACCTAGCGGCATAAGACAATTTGGGGGGGGAGGGGGCTGGCGATTATTTGGTTGCAAGGGATTTTAGACTAAAGCTTTATGCTATGGGAAATAATAAACTGGTATCAGCGTAATGTGTGGCAAGTAATGAGTCAGCTTGACTTAGTTTTGTATTTCAGAGATAAGGTTAATGGCAAATTCTAGCTGGGACACACAGTATGATCTTTCCATATATCATATACTTTTTTTTTGCTAAAACGCAATTCTACAAAAATAACCACACTCCACTGCAGCCACAGCCTACATAAGGCTAACTTGGCACATGGCTGTTTTTGTTCTATTCTATTTTATTATGGACTTGTTCAGAATAGATCCAAATCCACGCGAAAATAAAGTTTCCTGCTGTTACTCTTCCGTATTCTGCAGAAGTTCTGATATATACTTACATGTGAATACATACAATAACAGGAGCTTCACATACATTATATAATCACCACCGGGTGATCCAACACAACTTAAGGAAATGGAAACATTTCAACTTTGTCGTCAAACCGATCGTACACTTGAATATATTAAGATACATGGATCGAGAACAGATTCAATTTTATCTCACTCGTCAAGTGGAACAAAACTGACTGATAGCTGATGATGCACAGGCAGCGTGATTCTCAGTAAGTACACATGTATACATATGTAAGTAGGTACTAAAGTCAATTTATGCAACGCCGCTTGATTTCTAGAAAAACGATTTTATCTAAAAAAGAATATACTGATCAGTAAAGTAATTTGTATTAAGAATAATAGTGCAGCTAATTCCAGACAGGAAGCCTCCATAGGCAGTGTTTATTCAACATTTTTTCATTAGACACTTATATTGGAAGTATTGGAAGCCACAAAAATCTTGAGATCGAATGCGAAGTTTTTCCTACCAGTTATCCTCTGTCGTACATATTATGAACGCTTCTTTAAAAGAGGGCTATTTCTCAAGAGATTTGCTGACGATACAACCCTTATTGTTGCTTCTCAGGAAGAACTAGTAGCTCTATTGAACGTTCTAGAACAGCACAGTGCAGCATATGGTCTTGGTATTAACTATAACAAGACCAAGGTTATTATCGTAGATAGAGAGGATGACAATCATCGAGAAATAAAGTCAATGGGCTGTTGTGAGGTAGTTCAAAGTTTTGGGTGCCTCGGTTCTTTGATCGACAATTCAGGTAACTGTGAGAATGAAATTCGAGGGCGCATTCAACAGGCACGGGTGGCCATGACAAAGCTTACTAAAATATGGCGTGACCATAAAATCACTAAAGCTACCAAAATGTCATTGGTTAAGTCTCTTGTGTTCTCTATATTTTTGTATGCCTCGGAAACTTGGACTGTTAAAAAGGCAGATCGAGCTCGCATAGATGCTTTTGAAATGTGGACGTGGAGGAGAATGCTGAGAATTCCTTATACAATGTATACTAATGTTTCCATACTGGATGAGCTCGGTAATCCAAAGAGACTATCCTCCGTTGTGTCGATGAGAATGTTTACATTCTTCAGACATATTCACAGAAGCGATAATGTGGAGAAACTTGTAGTTCAGGGTCACGCCCGAGTGTACGGCGCCGTGGCTGTTCCCCTACACGCTAGCTGGATACGACGAAGCAGTTGCTAGATATGAGTATTAAGAGCGCCACTGAACTGACAGTAAATCGCGAACGATGGCGAGCTACAGTTCTCAAAACTATTGATGATATTCGTATCGGCAATACTGTAGCTCCGACTTAATGCATTTTACGAGTTCACAACATGTCTGTTAAGACATTGTGACTATGATGATGATTTTTCAAGAGCATGGATACAAGCACAGCTGACTTTATTCCTAAAAACCCAATCCATGTATTACCTGTACTTTCCAAAATACTAAAGAAAATTGTAAAGTTGCAACTTACCACATATGTGCCATAATGCCTGTCACTCAACCTGGATTTAGGAATGTAGTACAATATCTGCTCTACTGCGACTTTAATATCTATTGACTACTTCAAAGCCTCCAATAATATCAATCATAAGCTTCTTATAAATGATTTATATTGGACTTGATAAAGCTGAAGTTTATTTTTTTGAAAGTTCTCTCAATCATACTACTCAACGTGTATCGGTTGATCAAAAAAGTTCTCCTACCTCATTGGTTCACTCAGGTGTTTCCCAGGGTTCCGCATTGGGCCTATTATTATTATTTTTAACATATACTTCCAGTTTATAAAAAGTTGAACATACTCTTATTCAGTAATTTGCATACGACACTCAGCTACTGCATTGCCATAGTCCAGAAGGTGTGATCAGTCGAAATATAATTTTACAAAAGGATATAAGTCATTTGACCAAATTCTATTTCAGCGATTACCTGAATCTAAGTCCAGGAAGTCCAAAACTATGTTGTTTTGTTCTGATCGGAAGAAAAGTGTTATTTCAAAATTATAAATTCAAATCAATAATCAAAATTTGTAATTTGTTGACAATACAAAGATTCATGAAGTTGTTATTGATACCGAATTGAGGTTTATCGAGCATGTTAAAAGTCTTTATCAAAAAATTTATTTAAGGCTTCGAAACTTGATTGGCAAACTGATTTGTTATAGATTATAAGTTGGTGATATTAATCTTAAACTACTGTAATATTTTGTACTTTCCTTGTTTGGACTACCTCACTAAGAAAATAGTCCAAATAATGGCTTAAAATTAATGACATGGTGAGGTATTATTATTAAGCTTTTATACATGAATTATTGCTGACGTCACAGCCAATTTCATTAATACATAATATATTTTTTTTACGGTCAGCCACCCGTAAATGCTGGAAGCCTATGGCGCTGTACTACAGTATTTGAACGAAATTTTTCATATAGCTTTGCTATTGTTTATAATTCTATACTATAAATATAAACAGTATTTATCGTCAGTATTTCGACCAAAATTCAAATGTTTTACATCTAGTTCGTCACTTACCTAACCGCAGCACCATAGACATGTTATGCAATCTATATTATATTCGTTTTAATCATTTTATCACTTTTGATACGGTGTAAGATTTTTATTTGATTCTTGATTTTCGTAATTGAACTGTTTAACTGAAAATTACCTGTAACTTATAAATCCTGTAGGTAACCACATTGGTTAAGTGTAAGAGCAGCGCTGGCTAGCTATCTATTACATTATAATACCGCAACATACTACTACAATATTTAAACGAAATTTTTCATATAACTCTGCTATTGTTTATAATTCTACCAAAATTAAATGCTTTACATCTAATTCGTCACTTGCCTAACTGCAGCACCATAGACATGTTATACAATCTATATTATATTTGTTTTAATCACTTTATCACTTTTGATACGGTGTAAGATTTTTATTTGATTCTTGATTTTTGATCTGTTTAACTGAAACTTACCTGTAACTTATAAATCTTGTAGGTAACCACATTGGTTAAGTATAAGAGTAGCGCTAGCTAGCTATCTATTACTATTATTATTCAAGTTTAATCAACAAGTTACTTGAGCTCTCAATTGGACTCATCTTAACGTTACATTTCAGTACGGAAACTGTTATACTTAAAATGCCTTTAGTTCGCAAAACGCACGATTTTGCTAGAAACTCGGAAACCATTACTACAAGTTCCTTAAATCAATTAATATAATGGTGGTACATAACGTCTGTACTATTCGTGTTATGCAAATATGGTTCACACTGCATTACATAGGGTTGTTCTCAACAGCATATTTTGTACCGTCACGAAACTGTTCGGATCGTTTGTGGTGCGCATGCATTGATTTTGGATGGTTTCGTGACCGTACAAACAGGAAAATCTGTTGGAACGGTTCTTTCTCTTATTTCACTGGACTCGTGTCAGTTCTGACAGCTATCAAAAAAACTAACCTCGATTTCATTTCAAAAGCCACCGTCAAAAGCCAAGAAGCCAAGAGCTTTATTAAAATTGATCGGGGCCTGAGTTTTCTGACTATGACTTGGTGTTAGTCTATCAACCACAACCGAAAAATGAGGATTATTTGGGTAATTTTAGCCATGAATAATAGTTGCCACTCACAACCAGGTATTCCTGTAACTCTATAAACAAAGTACCTGGGTTATGTTTTCCATAAGAATGACCGAATTTATCATAATATACCATTATTCCATTTCATTTCCATTTTTGGCTTTGATGAAGTTTCGGCCAACAAACGAGCCAGCCAAACAAACAACAGCAAAAACAAAAGAAGCAAAATCAAATCACACTCAATCTCAACACTAAGGACTCAAGGAAGCAAGAAAACAGAAGCCGCATAAAAATGACAAAATGAAATTGTGCGCCAAGCGGCCGATTTACTTTCTACTGCGCATGTCAGTCCTCACAGTCCTTACTCTGGACCAAGTACCAATTTGACCGTACAGAAACCGTCCCACGAACGGTAACGAAATCTGTTGGAACGCTTTATGGACCGTTCCATGAACGGTCACAGAACGTATTGGAACGCATTTCACGTTCTGCGCATGTCCGTGACGATTTATTGTACGGTATTCAGGCCTGTTGGAAAAACCTATAATAACGAGAAGCAAGCTGGGTAATTTTTATTTTCCACCATGGTTACACTAAAAACTACAACAGACTTCATTTTATAAAAACAAGACGTAAAGTAGGCAATTATTATTTTTGACCTCTAAAAAGGTTCTTTGATACCCGTTACATTTCTTATCCATTTAACATAGCTGTAAACTTTGGTGATAACAGTGGGTTTGTTGTTGGTGGTCCTACATCCCATCCCCCAAGATGCAATACCCTGTATTCCAACTAATCCTGTAGCGTAGCACACAACTGGACCTCCGAAATCTCCCTGGCATGCTGCGATTGTGTTATGGTCCAATCTGTTTAGGTTGCTAGCCACGCAAAACATATCCATAGTTATGAGTTCTTGGCTATAGTGCTTCCTGCAGACCTCCCTCGACAATGCTATAACGTAGCCCATCTGAAGACCTCGAGGGTAGGATCCATTGGCAAGTTTGCCCCAACCTGAATGAAATAAAAAGGTTAGCTCTATCGCTCTGAACTGGCTCCTCCTAACTCCTCCTAACATAACCGTTCCACAGCAGCTGCGGTACTCTGGTATTTAGGCTCTGCCTACGCGATCTGCTAAGGTATGAAAAAAATGCTCTTGAGCCACTTCGCTAACCAACTTTTCGAACGCGTTTGAAAAACGCTTACCACGCATTTTGTCTTTCAACTGTGGGAGTAAAAAAGAGTCGCATAGTGATAGGTAGAGGCTGTGGGTTGAACCCTCAAATAATTCACTTTTGACCTTTCAGGTACCGTCTTGTTCGTTACGATGCATAGAATGAAGCATTATCATGATGAAAAATCACGTTGCTTTGTGGAAGTTGTAAACACGCCTTTTCAAATACTTGAGGTAAACGTGCAATGATTGGGCAGTCACTGTTCATTGATCTTTAAAGAAGCTGATATAGCAAGTCTACTTTTCCCAAAAAAAAGACGCGCGATCATTGTTTTCTTTACCAGTAGAGTAGTTATCATTTGTCCTGATTTGAAATTTTTAATTGTATAAATAAATGAAAATAAAATTTGCATCAAAGATTAAAACAATTATAATAAAAAAATTACTAAAGTTAATCGCTTTAATGGAGCTGTTTCAAGAATTAAAAATTATTACTATTATTATTATAATAAAAGCTTGACAAGCTAATTATTTATATTGCCATTATTGAACTGATTGAGATTCTACAAATAGTCTCCGCCAATGACGTAGCCATTACTTGCTAATTCCAATTCCAAACCAGATAAAACTCAAAGATGCCAATTCCATCCTTATAACCGGCAAGCGATCAGGAAACTTGACCTTGAGAATGACAGCTGACTGTTGAGTGGTGGCAGTGCCCTGTATTAGACACTATAGAAAGGGACATGAGCCAACACAAAAAATTATTCCTGACTTATGACGTCTGATATCGTCACATAATAACACAAGTATTCTTTTCTAATTACGAAATAACTAATACTAATATAAAAAATAATATAAAAAATACAGGGTGTTCCAAAAGTTGTAACTTTCCTCTTTAGAAGCAGCGGCCCTTGAAACGGCACGGTGAATCAGCAGCAAAACAGTAAAAAAAAATTCAAGCAAGTATTCACTATTTGATTGCTACGGAAGTTGTAAGTACGGCCCTGTCGCAGGCGTCTTACAAGTAAAAGTACGATTTACGATATCTGCCTCAATTTGGACCATACGATGATGTCGAGGTCTTCCAGCGTGTCCACCACGATGTGGATTCAGCTCTTTGCACCAGCCAGACAAATCGAGCGAAAAGATCGGCATACACTCGCGAAGCCGCAGCGGTATTTTGACCACACTCACCGTACATTAAAACCACGTCCACCAGATCGTTATTGTTATAAGGATGCACGATTGTTGTTATTTTTAAATTCCGATCGTCAAGCACCCTCGAACACTATGCGACAGCAATACGACGTATGACCCGAGTATGACGAACCGATTGTTTTCTCACAGGTACCGCAAACGCGTGGCGCTGTTTTGTTATTATATGACAATACATGGTCTTATCTTTGCCCAGGGAGCAGGGACGGACTAAAGGCCCGGTCAAACAGAGAACGCGGCGGTCCGGCGTTCTCATACAATACAATGGAACGCTGTAACGCGGCGGTCTAGAACGCGGCGTTCGGCGTTCCATTGTATTGTTAGAGAACGCCGGACCGCCGCGTTCTCTGTTTGACCAGGCCTTTAGCATTGAGGATTTCTTTAGCAGTCAATATCTTGTTTTCTCTAAATATTTCGTTTATATGTTACTGGGGAAAACACTCATTTTGGCGAGTACTATCCGCTGAATGAGAAAAAGTGCCAACTTATAAAACACCCGATATATAGAACCAACCTCAGGCACGATTAAGTAAAAAAATTGATATAACAAAATCGTGTACAGTATTATTTATGCTATTTATATTACCTATCAAATGACAGTGGGCTTCTTCAGGTATTTCCTCAGTCTTCCCATATGGAAGGAGATAAGCACTGGTGAAGTTTGTGTCAGTAATGTTTTCCTTTACGTACAACAGCGCAATGTCCGCATCGTGAGCCGCTGGCTTGTAATCAGGATGAAGTATGACCTTCTCGACTTCAAAGGGCGTACCGTCGGTGGTGTTGGATCCCGCATGCACAGACAGGTGTTGAGGGCCAAGCGCAACACATTTAGCGCTGGTTAGAAGCCAGTTGGCGCTTATCAACCCTGCCCCGCAGATGTGACGACCATCTCGTTGGAGAGAAACGATACCTCTGTGACGGGAGATTTGAGTGTCATGACCTCCCGCGATTGCGGTCACCAGATCTAGGGGTAGGATGGTGGCATGATCTGAAAATGGTAATATTCTGATACTTAAGCCTAGTTTTTCAATAGCTAGTTGACGAGTGGTTAAAACAAAACTTGTGGTGAGCGAAAACAATCCATTCCATAGTCGTCGGCTTACGTCAAATGATCTGATTTACCAGTTACTAAGTGAACTCAGGGACGAAGTATGAGTTATCTTGACGTTTGTTGCGGTCAACCAATGACAAATAAGCTTGCTTTGGAGGTTATAAAAACATGGATTTTGACAGTGACGTGAAAGACGTCGATAGATTTACTTTAGTCTGTTGTGACAAATTATATCCCAAATATGAATACAAAGGACAGAGATACCTTGCCAAAGTATTAGGTTGTACTCTCAGAAAACAATTATGGCAGTTATCAGTGCAGAGGCCTATCCGTAGTTTCAACTTAAACAGAAGTAAGCTCAACCATTGGTTTCCTCTACGATAGAAGCTCTCCGATAACTACTGGTTAACTTTCATCTGTCGGTTAAGTAACTACCAGAGGATACCAGTGATTGTGAAACTGAGCCTATGAAGGGTACTTCATACACTCAGAGACAGGAAGAACTTACCTATCATACCAGAGGTACCATAATTTACAATTTTTTCCAAAAAATGGACATCTAAATGCAAGAAGGTTATAGATGAGGTCATTCGGGGTCGAACAAAGTAGGAGTATTTCCATTTTTTGATGAATTAAGGGTCATTTACTTGTTCGTGCTTTCAACAATAATTCTCTTCGTTGGTTATCCTATGTAAACTATACTTTTGTTGAGAACACAAAGGAAATATATCTTTTCAGGTGACAGGCACACACAAGTAGTTGTAAATGAACGGTCAGCTGTTGTAAAACTAAAACGGATAGTGAAAGCAAACGTCCCGCAGAAGGTATTTTTCAATGGATAAAATGACAAGCTACAGACTGTCAATAACATTACCATAAGTGGTTAGATCGATTGGAAATAGCCTCATCTATCCCTTAGTTTGGACATTGAATTTGGAACGGATATCAAAGGCTTGGATAAAAAAAATAACTTAGAAAAAATACTTTTTAACGTATACTCTTCATACCGGCCCAAACTAGTCAGTATCTGAATTAGAAATCGCATGGTATTTTTCTTTGTCTGAAAAACCCCAACGTTGTAACAATCTTTGGAACGATAGTTCTGCCTACATTTGCTAGAGATTGGACTCAAATTCTAGTATTTGGCTATATTTAGATAATACCCTGATGTTGTCAGCTAACAAAGTATATCCATAACTATGTATAAATTATCAAAAAAAATTATCAATTAAGAATACTGGAATAGTAACGTATAAGCTCAAGGTTCATTATGCATTCATTATTTCCATATATTTTTCCCAGAACCTGCTCGAATGATTGCGATTGGGTACTTTGGGGAGACTCAGTTTTGTTTGTGATTGAAGTACATATACAGGGTCCAGTTAGTGTGTAATTCTTCGATATCTCGCAAGGTATACCTGATAGAAAAAATATCAAATAAAAAAGTTATTTGGTTATTTAAGGCGCATATTCTAAAAATATTCTGAAATATACAGGGTGTTGCACGAAAGTAGGATAGTGATCAACTTGATTTTTTTATATGGAACTATAACCTTTTCTTAAATTCTTCTAGTTTCCATCATCGATCTCTATTTAACCCTAAAATATTTTTGGGATCGATTGCGACGTTGCCAAGTTATAAATTATTTTTCCAAATTTTTAAACAAGTATCCCCGATTTTAATTTATTTTAAATATATTATAATATATATTGAATTTTACCTCTCCAGCTGTGGCAGTTTTGGAAATATTTAAGCGTTCCGGTACCATTTACCGAAAAAGCGGTGTTGCCTTATCTCAGCAATTAATAGAAATAAAATTTTGAAATTATGAGATCTTACTAAATTCAACATGCGCAATTCATTGCAATAAAAATAAGTAGAGAATTCTATTTAAAATAAATTAAACTCGGAGATATTTGTCTGAAAATTTGGAAAAATAATTTATACCTTGTTGACATCGCAGACGCGAAAAAAAATATTACAAGGCGAGATAGGGTATTAGTAGATATTTCGATTTAAAACAAAAAATACAGGTTATTACATTTAAAAAAACAAATTAAAATGACCTTCTAGTTGCCGTAATTTAAAATTCTGCCAAAAACACCCTGTAGGCACAAATTGCTGGTAGCATCCAAAATAATATCCACTTAATATTCAAGTAATTCGCTGTATAATATCATTGAGAAAAGTTAAAGGAATATATCAATTTGGATGTATTACTTGTGACCTTGCAAATCCGGAAATTAATAGAAAATAAATTATAACTTGGCAACGTCGCAATCGATCCTAAAAATATTTTAGGGTTGAATAGAGATTAATGATGTAAACTGGAAGAATTCAAGAAAAAGTTATAGTTCGATATAAAAAAATGAAGTTGATCACTGTCCTACTTTTCCGAAACACTCTGTATATTTCGAAATATTTTTAGAACATGCGCCTCAAGTAACCAAATAACTTTTGTATTTGACATTTTCTTCTATCAGGTATACCTTGCGAGATATCGATTACCCACTAACTGGACACCCTGTATAATTAGCAAATCTATTGAAATGGGAACTATGCTTCAGAATATAAACATACGTTTAAAAATGAAATTAGCTTCTAAAATGCGTGTACTCATAGTTTTAAAACTATGCAATCTTGTTACTTCACCGTATTTATCATTGAACATCTTCAAAAAGCAGAAAAATACTTATTTATTTTTAGACGTGTTATCAAACGAGCAAAACTAAATAATTTTTTAATTACCTATTTGAACTTACATGTGAATACACACAACAGGAAGAACTTTATACACCTCATATTATGTAATCAGCGCAATCAAGTCAGCAACTCCTCACCTTATGGTATACGAAAGTCTCCATGCAAGTGAAAAGTATTCCTGCCTCGATCAATAGACAATTGCAAATATTTGACTATGATAATGGACTTTTGAATGCTTATATCACTCGTCAAGATATCAGTGTATAGGTACGTACATTCATTTAGGTACAATGTAGTCGATTAGCAAAAATACGTTATTTATTTTATTTATCGTATGGCTCACAAATCACATTCAATATATAAATAAGAAACAAAAAAAATACATATAAATATAAATAGAGTACATGTAGTATAGATTACAAGGTACATAGTCATTATTTTCACAAACAAACATCCAAATTTTTAATATATTCGACTGATCCGTTGGTCAGGTTCAAGAAGTCTTCTGCTTGGCCAGCATACAGTCTTAAAGGACAATCTTCCCATTTTTTCATCATATCTGCGCGTCTCCCATGTCTGGTCCTTATTCTGTTTGCACGAGACCATGTTTTACGTGGCAGTTCGAACCCTGTTAGTTTTGTGGTGATGCACTGTAGGTTCCGAGCATGTACTGGACCATTGGTCAGAAATGGAGAAACCATCATGCATTAACTGTTCAGCCATTTTGTAGGGGGGATCTCTGGATCGGAGTCTGTTAATGTCAAGGCCCTCGGAATAGTCATGAATGGGAAGTGATTCGTTTTTCCTAATTTTTTCGTATTGTAAAAGAAGAGCGTTTTTCCTGCGTAGTTGTGGCGGGGGGATATGGCTTAAAACGGGAAGCCAGTAGGCAGGAGTGCTGGTTATCGCGCCTGTTATGATTCGCATGGTGCGGTTTAACTCAACATCAACTTTCGCTGTATGGCGGCTGTTCAGCCACACCGGTGAGCAGTACTCTGCTGTTGAGTATATCAAGCCCAGAGCTGATATACGCAGTGTAGAAGCCGAAGATCCCCAGGTGGTTCCACAGAGCTTTTGTAATAAATTATTTCGTGTTCTCAGCTTAGCAGCGGTATTTAGTATATGTTGCTTGTAGCTCAGAGTCCTGTCCAGAGTGACTCCTAGGTACTTTGGGAACTTGCTATGCTTTAAGACGGTATTTTCGGGATGGGCGTTTAGTTCTCTATTCGCCAGTCTGTTATTGAGGTGGAAATAGATTACTTCCGTCTTGTTTGGATTTGGCTGGAGCCTCCAGTCACGAAAGTATTTTGCTAATTTATTGAGGTCATTTGTAAGAGTTTGTTCTGTTGTTCCTATCTTACTATGTTGCGTGGCCAGTGCCCAGTTATCCGCATAGCCAAACTTTTTTTATTCTGTTTGGGGCATGTCTCAACGGGTCTGTTGCAAAAATACGTATCTTATCTTTTTCCCCTCCCTTTTCCTTTAACCTTTAATCTCAGATTTCCTTAACGATGATGAGGCGAGCGATCGGATGTACACCAGGGTAATCAGACCCATGATGTAATACTGTATCAAAGCTTCAGCTTCAGGGTACTGCATATCCCACCTCTTGATATTTACATAGGGTACTTCAATTTAAATCGAGCAATCCACATGTGGACGTAAGCATGAAAATAAAACCAATTCAACACCCCAACAAAGGCAAGTAGGGTCACTCGCCGTGCCGACTTTGAAGTGAGTCTCACAAATGCGAGCCGCCTCGATATGAGAGGGGTGTCCTTCATGCGGTCTCTTTTCTTACAGGGAATCCGACTGTGGGATATTGTCGAGGTCAACGGTCGACGTTCACTTTACTTATACGGGGGTCAATAAAAATGAATTCTATAGCATAGATAGAATATAATTTATTATTCAATACACCATTCAACACAATAACCGCAGATGCAGCTACTGGGGTGGCAGATAGCATAAGGGGTATTATAGATCATGTTTTGTCAGATAGATGTAGTAATTTGAAATGTACGATTCAAGTAGTAAAGTAACAGTAACAGTCTGATCATTCATAATTGGTTGTCAATAACCTTCGGTGTAAACATAAAAGCACTTGCGACAAAATATAGAAAAGAAGTAAACAGAATAGATCATAAAAAGTTAATCTCAAAATTTTAAAAGAATATTCAAACTACAGTAGTTCAATCATTTCAGGAACTAATTGACTTAAACACTTCTTGTAAAAAAGATTCGGAATTCAAAAAGATGTATAAGATACGTGAAAATAACGACTGTATAAATCAAGAAACTCTCATAATGACTGAAAACCGAGTCAAAATTCATAAACAAAAAGTTAAAGAACCGGGAAACACGAATTTGGAAAATGAATTTAAAAAACTTAAGAATCAAGTCAATAGTAAAATTAAAGTATTAAAAACAGATATTTTAAAAATCAATGGGAATAAGTAGGCACAAATATAAAAAACAATGGGGCCATACACAGAGCATGTCACCGGCGTTTTTTTTTTGTGAAATACGCGCAAAACGCTCAATAACACACAAATACTACTTATTTAGGCACACCGGTAGATCCGACCGATTGTATCCCGTGCAGCGTGTCGCGTGTTAGGTGGTGTTAGGCGGACTGACCCTGTAAACCACAGCTGTTAGCGTTCGGCTACTGCTCGAGATCGCCGGGTGTCAGAATCCGCCAGCTTGCGTAGTATTCGAGAGCACAGCTGGAAAGACCACATTGGGGGCGAAGCTTAGAGAGACCCTACTTGTCTTTGTTAATATACGGTGGTGCCAGCTAGGACGATTGACATCTAGATCGAACGCGGTCGGGGATCAATACCGACCCATCAGATCACTTGATGACATAGATACGGGCCGCTGGTGGTACCAGAAGATGGCGCAAGAGAGTCGTCGTCGGGTGGGCCCGTTCCCGTGTAGTTCTAGTCGGTGCTTCCGAAGTTGAGTTGACGGAGCTACCGTGCTCAACTGGTGCGAGCGCGGGAGTACCAGTCTGGAGGTCGTGGCTTTAAGTCCCGTCAGCGGCCGACTTTTCCAAAATTTTGTGGTACGAATTTAAGTTAAGCAATCCACATGCGGATGTAAGCATGGAAATAAAAACAATCCAACACTAGGTCCCAAATTAAAAAGGAACAAACATATTTTCCAAACTTTGGGCATCTAAGAAACAGTCAAGGATTGCAACCATGAGTATGCCTTACCCTAGATTAGCCGTATCTACGTAGTATAATGTTTTTAATTGTGTATTTTTAATGGGGATCTAGTCTCCATTACAGTTTTTGGACCACAAACATCTACCAGACCAAGAAGAATGGTTCATTTCGTAATTTTTGTTCCAACTATTTCCCTTACTGTGTACAGTTATTGTCAAGTCCAAGTCATTTTTGATTGTCAGAGTGGTCCATGGGACCTAAGCTTTTGTGTCATGGTATAAGTTTGTAAGTCTGTCAGAAAGAAGAGACGAGGAAACTAAGAAAGAAAAGTGGGGAGCAAATAAGGGGAAAAAATCTTTTAGAACAGGAAGCCCGTAGGCATTTTTCAAATGTTTGGGCACGTTTTAAAGGTACACTCGAGAGTTTAATTTTGATTACTTTTCGTTAAATGCTTTAATTTTGACTATAATAATTTCGCGATGCAATTTTGTAGTTCACAGATCGAGCCGCGGCCTTGTTTGTTCGCAATGTGCTCGACTATTTAGTCCACTGATTGGCGCAACAAAGGGTTGCTGTGCGATTCAGGTTGTTCAATGAAGTCCCCTAAATATAGTATATCGAGGTCCCCATAGAGAGCCTCGTTTAAAATATTTTGCAATAAAATCCTGGAATACGGTCAATAATATATTTTAAAAAATATATGTATATAATGGCCAACGTTTCGAAGCTAGAAGTGCGTCATCTTCAGGGCGTGTGTGATATACGTATAGACTATATCACTGGAGTCTCAAATATTATTGCCGGATGGTGTAGGTTACTTGACACTTATTGACAGTCTCTCATATAGTCTATACATATTTCACATGCGCCCTAAAGATGACGCACTTCTAGCGTCGAAACGTTGGCCATTATATGCACATATATTTTTTTAGATACATTATTGACCGTATTCCAGGATTCTATTGCAAAATATTGGATTACAACGGTCAGAATTAAATAAGTAAATAAACTGGTTCGAAATGTACCATGCAGCATTCGTAATTGTGAGTAAGGATCTACTCGCAAGTGCGTTGGCAAGGAAACACCAAGACGCACATACATAAGTAAATGCTGATCGTATTGCTTTTTTCTAAAGCCCAATCTTATCGGTGAAACTTAATTCTTCATATCTACACAACAGTGGTTCAGCTGCCAGATCGTAATTCGGAATCTGTTTTTTAACGTCTCAGTGTTATACCGCCAGGTCATCCCTTTGTCAAGAACGACACCGAGATACCTGACAGATACTTGGTATACGAGTGCCTTCCACTCAAGACGTCAGTAGGAGCACCCCGACGTTTTTTCGTACAACAGATTGCCTCCGTCTTAAGCCGCGTACGCATCTGAGTGCACATCACTTGAGATGCACACATTATGCTTGCGCGCTCAATGTCTGTGTTCTCAAGCTATATAATGGATCGAGCCAACTCTTATTGGTATAAGCAGGTACCACGGAACGACCGTCATTGTACGATGTAGATAGCCCATAAACGACCACACTGAGCACACATATGCTGAACACGTCTTCTTTGCGGTGACCTAAAATCCACAAAATTCGGCTCGACCTAAGAGTAACAACTGAGCATAGAGGTAGCAAACAAACCACTTCAGCATGGCGTGCTCAAAGCCATCATCTTTTGACATTTCAGCCTCCAAGCATTGCCAACTAACCTAAAAATTCTTCCAATGCAACCCATGTTACAGTCACTGCACTGCACTGTCCCATCTCGAAAAACTGTTAAACTACACTCGAATATAGCATAACGAGTCCGTAAAGCTTCACTACAGTTACCAACAAATATCTAATTCGATTTTACTGACCAACCATAAAAGACGAACAAACAAAACAAACGTAGGAAAATTATATCGGCACTGCCAGCTCCTCAGAATGTATGTGAGACTTCAGAATTTGCGTTTATGATGAAGAAATATGCAGTAACGCATTATAGGTCAACATATCTATTGATTTTGCTGTAGTCATTCCTGAACCATCAAAATACCGTCTTTTCTAACGTAGAATGGAACATTTCTGGATACTATACAATTAAGACGATACTAAATAATTATGATTGCCATATCTGGTGGTCAATATGACAGCGTAAGAAAAGATGCTGGCCTATTAGAATTAGTTGTTTACTACCTCTATGTTCAGTTTGTAACGAAATTTTTGTTAATTGCGTTACACGTCGTCTGTGACTCCTTTTATTGATCAATTCTTCTAGAGTAATATTCAGTTGACAGGTAAATATAATATGTTCCTCCCTTATGCTTTGCCTTTACGCTAATAAAAGAACCACTTTTCCGCGCCTATGAATACCCATAATAGAGAGAGAGAAGCACCTTTCTTTATTTCTGGTATAGTTTTGATAGTTTTGAGTATGCTCACACACACATTTTGCAAATTTGAGCTATAATTTTGCTGTACGAATTTGACAAATTTTTCCATCTTTTACAACCGATACAGCCTACCGAAATACATTTCTGTGAGACTGAACGTACTCATAGATTTTTTGTTTTTTTTGGAGCTATAGTTTCAACATTGAGAGTATTTATTGAAGTATAGTTGCTCGTACCTTGCAACTACTTTTCATATAGTTTCAATTTTCTGGATTATTTGTGATATTTGATTTTGAGTCATTTTAATAAATATTTGTGGGTTCGATAATTTTTTTTGTGGTTGCATTACCTTTCAAGATTCTAAATTTCTGGAGCACTAGAGCCAGCAGCAACTTAATAGAATCATAGCCTTGATTTCTTCTTAAATCAATTAAACTGCTTTGAACTTAAGTGAGCTATAGCCTTGCTCACTTCAAGACTTTTCTTTTAGTTTTATTTTAAGTATTAGACTTGGAAGGCCTATCAAGTATCTAGGTTAGGTGATACTTTGTTGATACGATAATGATACTTTGTTTTAAAATTATATACCTTTTTACATATGCAGATTCAATTGTAAACCGTTGTGGGGAGATATCTGCTATAGCTTTTGTGTCTAACCTTTAAGAAAATTTTAGTATAGAATTTAAGCATTTTATAAGGGATCTTTTGTTGAATTTAAATAGATATTGTTTCAACTAAATTGTTGGGGGCTTTTGACTGTTCAATTCAAAGCCAAGTAGTACGCCTGAGCTTGCATAACGTTTACATCCTGGGGTTTCGCCATAGAGGGTCCAGACACTAATCCTTCCTTTTTTTTCAATACTTTGCATGACGGCGGCCGGAAGTGGTGGCCGAGCCAGACCCAGAGACCCTTCAGCCTGAAAAGAGAGAAGTCAAGCAGGAGTGGTCTGGCCTAGGGGACCTGAAGAGGCTGCCAGTCATCAAAGAGGACCCTCTGAAGGAGCTGTTAGAAGGAGCCCACAAGCCGACCTAGGAGGAGAAGACAACCTCATTTAAGCAAGCCAGGTTGTATCGTTCATCTAAGCCAGCAGTCCCCCTTTACAAACTGTACATATAAATCACAACTCACTATTTATTTATTTATAGTTGAATATCAATATACTTGTTACTGTTTAATTCTCTTTTGAATTTTCTACACCCATCCCTTCAGTGTTTCTGGAGAGGTTGGGTAAATTCACTAACTTCCTTGGAGTTTGGAGTGAAAACTCCTGGCGCCCTTTTCTTAAAGTTTTGAGCCTTTAGAGTAATCTCGCGTTAAAAGTTAGTGATTTTGCCTGACATCTCTTATAAGAGGAAAAGAATAAGTTGCCAAGGATTCACGACCCACCGTAAGTAAGCTGAGCAGCCCAAAGGCACCCCAGTTTCTGCCAGCTTGAAGGTCTCAACTTAGTTGGGACTTTCAATCTAGCATTACAAGTTGTTACTCTGAAGGCTCGACTCATGCACGCTCAAGCTCAAAGTCACGCGCGAGTCAGTCCGCATGCCCTGAGACACGACGAATGGAACGACCACATTTGCATATTCGCATATGCGTGTGTACTCAAACCATGTGCGCTGAGATGTGTACACAGCTTTAGAATGAATGATTTTAATCAGCAAACGATTCACCCACTTCACAGTTATTGTATAACAGCTGGTATAATAAACATAAACAGTATAAAATTACTGGGGGTGACGGATTGGTCGGAAAATATTGATTACCCCGACAGCGCTAGCGCCGAGAATGTGGCAAGATTTATCACCTCTCAGTATGTGCTTCGAAAGCCTTTGACGATATTATTTTTCAGAAAATTTCCTTCCCTTTTCAACTGTCTACCGTCTTTGGGGATGAAACGGCATGTTTCTTGTTTTATAGTAACATGTCAAGCGTGTAGGCGATAGAGCAAGGCAAGCGACACTTTTAAAAGCTTTTATCAGAGCTTTCAGTCGAGATATGCGGTACACTTTGGAGCAATTTACAGAAGCAACAAGATTCGGGATATGGGTTACTAATACGTGAATATTGAACTTTAGACTTGGTATGTGATAAAATAGGCTCAAGTGGAACGGATAAAAATTGAGGCTTTAGTGGTTGCTATTATGATAGTAATGTAACAATGTTTGATGAATATACAAAATTACCAAAGATCTAAAAATAATTGGAGGTGGCTCTGCCCACGATACTTGACAACCTGGGGTGTGACATACATGAGATGCCACCAATGAAGTGTCAATACCTATGGAATGGCCCCTTCCCATTTAAACAATGTACCACTCTTGCGGACGACATAAGAAAGAGAGGTCGGTAAGAAAGATAGGGCTGGACAGGGAAAAAGCACGCATAAGAAAGAGAGGTCAGTGAGAGAGACAGAACTACTTAGGGAAAAAGCACAGCCTCCTCCAACAGCTATGTAGCGCGTCGGCAAACAGTGTTGCCACAACCGACTTTTTTTGGGAGCGAGAAACAGAATTCGAAAAGAACGAGATTGTGGTTGAAAGAGCAAGATTTCAAAAAATGCAATGAGTAACGGTTATTGTCGACATGATTGTAAAATTGGAAAAGGAATAAGTGACGAGCTAATTTCGTCAAAATACCTATTCCTTCGTTCTTCCACAAAAGATAATATCGTGACGTGAGTTATAAGTTGCATCAAGCTGCACCAAAACATTATAGTTTATATTACATAGCACTGTGTACTGAATACAGGCAACCACGTATAGAGTACCAAGACTGGCGCCATCTCTAATCAATTAGTAAATTTACAACTTTCATTATAAGTACACATTATACCTTCAGTTTACAAATTTTTAAAAATATGTATACAATTGATATGGTATATAGAAAAAATGTCAGTCAGCTTTGTTATAATATATCTTGGTCAAATATTTGAATGGTTGAAAAAGAGCAAGATTTGACGAAGAGGAGCGAGGGAGTGGATCAGGCAAAGAAAGAGCGAGATATCGCTCTCAAGATCAAGCATTGGCAACGCTGTCGGCAAATCTTCGACCAGCAGCCCTGACTAGCGCTATCTCATTCTAGCCGCAAACGAGTGCACGCATGCCCCTTCCATAGGCATTGACACTTCATTGGATGCCACCCAACAGAATGCCAAGAGTCGTGGACATTGTGATCCCATACAAGTCAATTTGACAGATCGGCAGCCTTATTATGCAAAAATTCGCGACAGCGGTCGATGAGCAGATGCCGAGCAACAGCGATATGATATTAACAGGACCGCCAAACTTGTAGATTATATGTTGTTATCCGTCACGATGACGTCGTTGCATAATACGAAATTTTCGTTTGACAGCAGATATTGCGTGATTTTTGCCCGTCGCTTGTCGTCTGCAAGATACGTGATAAGGCTGCGATGAACTCTAGGAGAAGCTTGACATATATGTTCAATGGTATCATCACCTGGTAGACTTATGGCTCCAAAAATTCACCAGGCACTAGAAGCATATACGGTGGTGAGCCTGGGTGGAATATAAATCTGTCTAGTTAAACTGACTACCGTTATCTACGCAAAAATAGCCGCAACAATGGAATGCGGTAGAATATTCATGGATAAAGAATATAATAAAAAAAATATTTATGTAAACATAGACAGCCGGGCAGCTCTGATGGCCTTGACAAGTAACTACTATACTTCAAATATAGTGTGGAACAGCCACAATGCCCTAAAGACAGTGGCGAAGGCCAACATTGAGCCAGAACTAGCATGTGATATATATCATACACCATGGTACAGCTGGCGTTATTTGAGTGACAAATGAGCAGTTCAGATTGAGCAGAAAGGAGCTATGGATTGTTGGATCTATAAAGGGCCATAAGACATTCCGTGCACACCTGTAAACGTTGGAGACCAATGTGGCACATCTCCCATGAAGAAAGTGCGGTAAGACAGAGGAAACAGCTAAGTAGGTTACCTTTGACTGACCAACCTAGAGTGAAAGCACGAACTCCTATTTGAATGTAGGTCAGGAGGAAAGACAAGAAAGCATAGACCAATGTATCCCAAGACACGCAAAAGACTTATAGGATGGGACTCTGTTTGGTCTCTTTAACTGGAGATGAACATGTCTTAAGGCTGAGCAGAAACCATTAGGGTAACTGAACCCTAACTCCCTCACTACTAAAAAAAAGGTGCCTCCGCTCGGACTATATAAGGGTTGTGAACCTCAGTGCTGAGAAAATGATCCTCTCACATAAAATAACAAAAGATAATCATATACAGACTACAAAGACCCGAGTAGGATCATAACGCTTACATGGCAATAGCCCTCCTTTGTTGATTTGGGCATTCACTTCCAAGTTGTATTACGCCCTTGATACGTAAATTACAGTTCTGTTAATGATTTGGTTTATTATAATTCATAAAGGTTTTAAAGCCTGTTATTAAGTATTCCGAAAATATTCGCGGTCTGCAAATGAACATACAGAGTGCGTCTCAAGTATGGAACACCTCTATTATCTCGGAAATGGTTTGTACGATTTTCATGAATCTCGAGGTATAGCGGTTTTACAATATGGTTGATCTTACTGTAGAATTTACACTGTTGTCATGTCTACTGTTTTTCCGGAAAGATAATAAACTTTGTTATTTCAAATGGATTACCCTGTATATTCCATTTTTTAAGTCCTTGAAAAGTATAGATTATTTTTGATACAGGGTGTCCCAAGACTATTAAGACAAGGTACATATCGGAACTTGGCAGTTGTAGAGAATTATAAGTTTTGGGTGTAAATTAGAGCAAATGTATCTTTTCTTGTTACTGTGTTACCCTTACCCAATGAGGTATTTGTTTTTGGTCACGTGACGTCCGATTCAAAATTATTCATAGGACAACCTTTATATTTGTCCCTTCCTGTGTTCCTCCTGATAAAATAATTCCAACCAACTAGCACACTTGTGGTGTAAAGTGATTGAAAAGCTACAGGGGTATTTGAAGGATTCTACCGCTATGTTTTAGACAAAAAATGAAACGAAAACTGGAAAAATAATTCAACTGTAGGAATACGTGTTATAATCAACGTCGCTGGTCTAATAGTGTGATATGCAGTTAAAAAATTAATAACTGAATTTCCTGTTGCCTTTCGGCAATTCTGTAGTCATTCGTACGTGATGATTAAGGCAAACCAGTATTATCATTTTGTTACAAAAATCAAACTAACTGTCAAAAAAAAGTTACAATCTTAAAGTAGCTGTTCAAATTGATGCCCATCTTCGTAAATGCGTTTCTCAAATCTGTACCTCAATCCGGTTGCAGGCATTCGTATGGCTATTTTCTCACCTTACAGCAACCGTAGCGGTGTTGAAACTGTAGAGCTAAAAGCGGCTGTTTGTTCCAGGTGAACAGGTCCAACTCAAAGGAGGTAACTCTAACGGACGTCGAGAGAGAAACTTCTGGGGAGTTCAAGTGCGAAGTATCAGCGGACGCGCCACTCTTCCACACAGACATACGGTCGGCAAAGCTACTTGTTGCAGGTAGGTTATTTGACATATTAAGATTTATGAGTGCTGAAAATTACGCATTCAGTAGCTACTGATACCTTAGTACAGACCAGTGGGGGAATTCTGTAACTCTAAGCGAAGCGATAGCGACATTCTTCCAACACTT
Organism: Callosobruchus maculatus; assembly: GCA_951848785.1. Classification (NCBI taxonomy): domain Eukaryota; kingdom Metazoa; phylum Arthropoda; class Insecta; order Coleoptera; family Chrysomelidae; genus Callosobruchus; species Callosobruchus maculatus. The sequence goes on from CATOUR010000007.1 coordinate 4,775,957, forward strand.
TCGCTCGTTTCGGTATTCCATAAATGTCTTCGTTCCGACTGGGACATAACGAGCGCAGACGAACGGCATAAGCGATAGCGAAAGATTTTGGATCTCGTTTGTCAAGTTGTGACGTTATTATTGCTGTGTGTCAAAGTGACAATTTGCGTAAATTTATTTGTGTACTTAATTAACAATCAATGAATCGAAGAGAAAAAACTAATCCTTCCCAATGGTCGATATGACTGGATTTTGCAGAGTTTCATCCAGAAATATTTAAGCCAACTCGTGAATGCTCGTGAGTCATCGAGCTCGATCCGAAAGCGTAACGAAGTGTTAAACTTTAGTTATGCAACGCCGTCAAAAATCGTTTTCGTAAATGATTAGCTTCGTCTTCGCTTGCTTTCGTTACTATAACGAAAGTTACAGAATCGATCCACAGTACCCAGACCAGTAGGACCAGTTTCCTGTCACAGAAGTCCTTCAGGTGTTGAAGTTAAAATAGCAGCTCTTTCTGGGCATAACCTTCGTGAATAGTGATTACTTTGAAAGCCAACTTTTTGCGACAAAAGTAACTTAAAAAAGTCTAGACAGTTAGCTAGAACTAAAACAATTGTTCCAGTTGATAGTTATACGCTATACCCCATTCACATAACATGTACACACGACAGGCTGGTGGCCCAATTGATGATATTTGAATGGGGTACAGTCAACTAAGCATAAAGAATTAATGAACAAATTATTTATCCAAAATAATGCCCTCGCTTTGCTTTAATTGCAACCATAGCTGTTTATTGTAACTTAAACGCGCTATGTTCAACTTGGTAACTCACGTCATGGGTGTTGAATTTTATATTCTCTCTGATTCTATTTTCTCTGCTTTCAACAATAAGATCAAAATATATGAGCTCATTATGTTATTCGAAGATGAGCAACGCTTTTTTATCAAATTGCGATGTGGTGTATTTCAAAATAACGTTCAATAGTTATTGCTCCTGACAAACCTTTGGTTGACATTTACCTCAATGAATTTTAACCCACTTAACAAAAATCTGTACTTAAAAATGTCGGATTTAGATAGAAAATATGTGCTTTATTATAACAGAAAGTTTCAGGTCTTGCAGATACCAGATATTCAATATAATAAAATAGTCTGGACATCTGCATTTGGACATGCCTATTACAGACACCAGACCTGATGTATACTTACAAGTATTGCTTTAGATCGTTTTGTATAGTGTAACGTGAAAACTATTGGATTAGGTTTAATTAAATTTTGACACAAAAATGCGTATGGTTTTAAAAAATTGTGTCACTGGCGGAGCAGTAATCATAAAAGACTCAAAATATAAAAACAGCTCAAACTTCGGTTTCAGGCGTTTTAGGGGTTCCTCATCATTTTCTACTTTTTCTTGGGTGGGGGTGTAATTGGAACGGTTTGGGGGTGGGAGGTTGTGTAACTAAAAAATTGAATAGATTTATAATAGGCTATCCACTAACCGATAAAAGAAGGTCCTAGCCGCATAATTCACTTTTTTATATTCATCCGAAAATTGCCTTGCCTATTACAGACACCAAGTAACTTAGAGTTTTCTGATGTACACATACAAGTATTGCTTTAGATCGTTTTGTATTGTGTAACGTGGGAACTATTGAATTAGTTTTAATGAAATCCTGACACTGTATTTTTACGTGGTGAGGATGGAAAAAGCGTGTGGTTTTTAGAAATCGTATCAGTGGCGGCGCAGTAATAATCCGAAAACCGAAAATATGAAAACAGCTCAAATAAAAAAATTTGTTGTATCTATAATATTTTATTCATTGACCTGTGACAGAAAGACTTAGCGGCATAACGCACTTTTTTCCAGGCGGGTGGGCGATGATTGGGTGCCATGGAAAAAAATAAACTGGTATAGTGTTTACGAAGTCACTTGGAACAGCAAAAAATGCTTGGGCGGCTTCTCCTTTGTGAAACGCCCCCGGGACCCTGTATACCTGCCGCGCAGCGACGATAAACCGAGTGTCGGTGCTGCCGCGTTTCAAAAGGAGATGCCGCCCAAGCATTTTTTGCTGTTCCAAGTGACTTCGTAAACACTTTATCACCGGAATGTGTGGGAAGTACTGAATCAATTAACTTGACTCCATTTTTTTCATTTTTCGTAGATTTATTATTGATCTTAATTTATTTAGTATTTTTTTCTCTCTAACTATTGTTGAAAGATTTAAAGATGGTCATAAACATCACCGAAAGCTAGCCAGTTAGCACCGAGGTTGGCACCATCAGTGTCTCCTTTATGTAGTGGCTCTTCAAAATTCAAGCCACAACTAGTATCTTGGCTATAAGCCTTCCTTGGTATTTCTCTGTTAACATAAGGGCCAAATTGGTTGATGGCGACCCACCACTGCCCGTACATTTCCTATTAAATACGAGGTTAATGTCCATCATCAGGGTTCTCCCTACAATACTACTGACATACATATAACTGCTTAACTGTTCTCCTGACATCCGCTCTGGTTTATTTGATGGCTGCTTTGATGACGTTAAATCGCGTAATTTTCCAGGAACTTTTTTCATAACTCCTATTTAGGGAACAAGAGGGAATGAAACGGGACAGAAGAAAAACCGTTCCAATTTACTTACAAAGAAACCCTCTCGTTTGGTCTCAGTAGCGCAGATTCCAGGAGGGTGAACCCCGTTATACGTAAACGGTGGTTACCAGTGCCGGACCGTATATAGGGAGTCTACTTAGCAAAACAAAAATTGCATGCATATGCATCATCTTTATCATAGTCACAATGTCTTAACAGACATGTTGTGAACTCGTAAAATGCATTAAGTCGGAGTATTGTCGACACGAATATTATCAATAGTTTTGAGAATTGTAGCTCGCCATCGTTCGCGATTTACTGTCAGTTCAGTGGCGCTCTTGACACTCATATCCAGTAACTGGTTCGTCGTATCCACCCAGCGTGTAGGGGAATAGCCACAGCGCCACCCACACGGGGCATGACCCTGAACTACAAGTTGCTCCATATTATCGCTTCTGTGTACTTCTGTCTCCGAAGAGTGTACGCATTCTCTTTGGATTACCGAGTTCATCCAGTATGGAAACGTTAGTTCGATAGGCGGTATAAGGAACTCTCTGCATTCTGTTCCACGTCCACATTTCAAAAGCATTTATGCGAGCTCGATCTGCATTTTTAACAGTCCAAGTTTCCGAGGCATACAAAAATATGGAGAACACAAGAGACTGAACTAGCGACACTGCATATGTAATCAACTGTTATTTAAAGGCTGCACATAGATGCTAAGATTTACCTTTCGGTTTGTGAGGCGAGAGGCTTGCCGAAAGAGAAACCTATACTCTCGTCTCATGCACATACGGTACTTTTTAGTTGGAGGGCTTCTTTCGCTTTCAACGAGTTGCTTACATCCCATAACGATCTCAGAAGATGATCTTCTGTTAATAGGATTTGATTCTTCTATTAATAGGACTCAATGTTGTTTCCAATTCCTCCATCAACTGATTTTACGCACTCAATTTCATCACCTTGTTCATATAGTATTTAATTTTTATTTCATACAATTATTATGGTAACGAATTACATAAATCTATACAGGGTGTCCAGTTAGTGCGTAATTCTTCGATATCTCGCCAGGGATACCTGATAGAAGAAAATGTCAAATACAAAAGTTATTTGGTTACTTGAGACGCGTACTCTAAAAATATTTTGGAACATACAGTGTTGCGGGAAAGTAGGACAGTGATCAACTCGATTTTTTTATATGAAGCTACAACTTTTTCTTGAATTTCTCTAGTTTCCATCATTGATCTCTATTCAACCCTGACATATTTTTGGGATCGATTGGGACGTTGCCAAGTTATAATTTATTTTCTATTAATTTCCGGATTTGCAAGGTCGCAAGTAATACGTCCAAATTGATATATTCCTTTAACTTTTCTCGATAGTATTATACAAAGAGTTACTTGAATATTGAGTGAATACTATTTTGGATGTTACCAGCAATTTGTATATACAGGGTGTTTTTGGCAGAATTTTAAATTACGGCAAATTGAAGGGCATTTTACTTTGTTTTTTCAATGTAACACCCTATATTTTTTATTTTAAATCGAAATATCTACTAATACCGTATCTCGCCTTGTAATATCCCTTTTCGCGTTTGCGACGTTGCCAAGTTATAAATTATTTTTCCAAATTTTTAAGCAATCAGGTATACCTTGCGAGATATCGAGGAATTACACACTAACTGGACACCCTGTATATTAAGCTATCTAGCACTCATTCTTGTGACCACATTCTCATATCACTCATTATGTTGGTAAACGTGCACCTCCTAATCAAAAACTCCGAGGCCTCAGGGCCTTTTGCCTCATTTCGAACATACACGATCAGGCTTGCACGCGAGAGCCTCGGCCGGCGGGTCAAATTTCAAGCGCTGCCTGTTTTTCTGGAAACCGAGAGTTGAGGCCGGGCCTTCCAATCGAAACGACCACTAGAGCGGCCCACAGATGCTCCGGAAATCCTCAGAAAAAAACTGCACAGTCCTGGCCTCAAGGATTATTGGAGAGTATGCGGATATTCGCCGGCAATTTGGTCAGACTGTACAGGCCGCCGGATGTGGGGTTGAAAAACCATTCTATATGTGCTCGTCCTGCGCAGGCCGGGATACCAGATTGTAAATAGCATCCTCAGATAGTTGTGCCAATTTTTTGGTGTTGGTCTTAAGCGGCCCACAGGTGAACCGGAAACCTTCAGAGGAAAAACTGCACAGTTCTGGCCTGAAGGCCCTTGAACTTTGGCCTGAATACACCCTCCTTCACAGACGCTCAGGAAGTCTTTCAGTTCAGTTCTAGCAAGCATGGCATTAAAAGACGGCCTGCGCAGGCGATCGAACGTTTTTCAGTTCAACGTCCGGCGGCCTGTTCAGTCCGGCGAACCTCCACATACGCTCCGATAATCCTTGAGGCCAGAACTGCTTAGTTTTTTCTCTGAGATTTTCAGGAACGTCTGAGGGCCGCATTAAATCTGATGGTAGATGTCCATGCGAAAAATGTTCTTTTTTCAACTACTCTTTACACCAGATGTTTCTATTAATACGCTTTTTGTTGCTACTTTCACAATTTATTGCTAATACCAAACCAATATAGCGAGACAATCGTTTTTTGATGCTATGCTTGATAGAACTAAACTAAAAGATTTCCTGAGCATCTATGTAGCAGAGTGTATGGTCAGGCCAAACTCCAATTTCCTTCGGGCCAGGCCAGAGCAGTTTTCCTCTGAGGTTTTCCGGTTTTCCGATAATTTTTCACACGATGAGCCTACGGCAATTTCGTCGCTTCGGTCGCATGCTGTCACCGAAAACCGAATAGCTGATTCGGGAATAAAACCTAATCGGTGGTGAGCACTCAAATAAGACCTTTGACTTCGAAATAAGGTGAATCTAAAGTTTTCTGTTAAGTGATCCACGCCCCCTTCGATGATACCAGTACAAAATTAAAGACGTATTTACGTCCATTCGCAAGAAAACTATTCAAAAATGAACCGAAAACCCGGGATCGGCTGAAAACCTGTTTACAATGATTTCTGTGTGAACAAAAATTATAATTACCTAAGTTATGCATTTTTAACCAACTGATTATAGAATAACGATCTTCCCCAATGTGAAAAGAAAGCTGATGAAGTTATTTTGTACAACAGTTATTCTATCACGACTGACTTAAAACAAACACACTATTATAGCACATCAAACTAAAAAATGAAAAATAATTCTTAATATCAGCTGAAAATATAATAATGAACGAAAAATATTATGTACTATTGTTATAAGCGTAGGTTGCTCGATATAGGAAAAATATGGCACAAAATGTTTGAATCTAAGGTTAGCCTTGGTGGGTTAATAGTTAATGTTAATGCAATCCTATACTTTTGCAGGAGCACGATATAGGCTTCAGACTTTGTGGATGGCTCTTTTTCCGGAAAAAAGAGCTAAAAGCTAGAGCTACTTTATTGAGTTCTTACCAGATCGGCAGTGGTTTTAATGTACACTCAAAAGCAATTAGGCATCCACTGAACTAAAAGCACTAAAAATTTGATTAAAACTGATGCACCCATAACCGAATTACAGATCTAGCGTCGCATGTTTTATACATTATATTGCCTGCTACCTTGAAGCTTTGATAATAATTTTAGGGCTCCAATCTGGCGTACCTGTGTTTATACATTACTCTTCTGTGATTCTCCAGATATAGTTGGTTATCGAAAATAAGGAATTTTATACGAATAATGCTTCTTCTAGGGAACGTATCAGGATAGCTAGTTCCCAGGAATGTCAGTTATTTAAATTTTTTGAGTACGCGTCAGTTTGACATTCTACCTTTAGATGATGAACTCATAAAGTACGACAAATATTCGAAAATCTATGTAGGATTGTTAAAATTGGATATGGAGTGCGATGTCTCTAATGCAACTCACGCTAAACTAGACTGAAACTCAAAACAGCGTCCGGATTTGTAACTATCGTCCTCAAATTGTATAGGACACCAAGTTTTGTTCCCACAGGAGATCAAATAAAGATTTTATAGGTATATTTTGTGGGCCAATCTAAGCAACCGGGCTTCCGAGGTTTTCCATTTTCGTTAAACGAAACTGAAACTCAAAACAGCGGTGGGGTTTGTGAATAGCGTTCTCAAAGTATGTAGGACACGAGGTTTCGTCCTTATAGAAGATCAAATAAAGATTTTATATTTTTTGTGAGCCAATCTAAGCAGCCGGGCTTCCGAGATTTTCCATTTTCGTTAAACGAAACTGAAACTCAAAACAGCGGTGGGATTTGTAAATAGCGTTCTCAAAGTATGTAGGACATGATGTTTTGTTTTTATAGGAGATCAAATAAAGGTTTTAAATTTTTTGTGGTTAAACCTCAGGATCTGGGCGTTTAGATTCTCCATTTTCGTTAAACGAAACTGAAACTCAAAACAGCGGTCGGATTTGTAAATAGCATTCTCAAAGTATGTAGGACACGAGGCTTCGTCCTTATAGAAGATCAATTAAAGGTTTTATATTTTTTGAGGTTAAATTTCAGGATCTGGGCGTCCGAGATTTTCCATTTTCGATAAACCAAACTGAAACTCAAAACAGCGGTTGGATTTGTAAATAGCGTCTTCAGAATATGTAGAACACGAGGTTTCGTCGTCATAGAAGATCAAATAAAAGTCTTAGACTTTTTGTGGGTAAACCTCAGGGTCTGGGGGTCCAAATTTTCCATTTTCGTTAAACGAAACTGAAACTCAAAACAGCGGTCACAGTTGTAAATAACATTTCCCAAGTATGTAGGACACGAGATTTCGTCCTCATAGAAGATCAAATACAGGTTTTAGATTTTTTGTGGATAATCCTCAAGATTTGCTCGTCCGAGATTTTCCATTTTCGTTACACGAAACTGGAACCCAAAACAGAAGTCGGATTTATAGATAGCGTTCTCAAAATACGCAGAACACGAGGCTTAGTCCTCATAGAAGGCTTTAGATTTTTTGTGGGTAAACCTCAGGATCCAGGCGTCCAAATTTTCCATTTTCGTTAAACAAAACTGAAACTAAAAACAGCGGTTGAATTTGTAAATAGCATTTCCAAAGTATGTAGCACATGAGGTTTCGTCCTCATAGAGGATCAAATACAGGTTTTAGATTTTTTATGGATAATCCCCGGTATCTGCGCGTCCGAGATTTTCCATTTTCGTTAAACGAAACTGAAACCCAAAACAGCGGTCGGATTTGTAAATCGCATTTCCAAAGTAGGTAGGACACGAAGTTTCGTCCTTATAGAGAATCAAATACAGGTTTTATATTTTTTGTGAAGAAACCTCAGGATCTGCGCATCCGAGATCTTCCATTTTTGTTAAACGAGACTGAAACTCAAAACAACGTACAGATTTGTAATGAGCGTCCTCAATTTATCTAGGGCACGAGGATTCAATCTCACAGAAGATTAAATAAAGATTTTAGACTTCTTGTGGGTCAACCTAAGGTCAACCTAAGGATCCGGGCCTCCGAGATCTTACATTTTCATTAACCGAGACTGAAACTCAAAACAACGTACAGATTTTTAATTAGCGTTCTCAAATTATGTAGGACACGAAGTTTCGACCTCATAGAAGATCAGATAAAGTTTTTAGATTTTTTGTGGTTGAACCTAAGGATCTGCGCGTCCGAAATTTTCCATTTTCGTTAAACGAAACTGAAACCCAGAACAGCGCCAGCGGTTGGATTTGTAAAAAGCATTTTCAAAGTATGTAGGATTCGAGGTTTCATCCATATAGAAAATCAAATACAGGTCTTAGATTTTTTGAGGGTAAACCTCAGGATCTACGCGTCCGAGATTTTCCATTTTCGTTACACGAAACAGTGGCTGGATTTGTAAAAAGCATTTCCAAAGTATGTGGGAGACGAGGTTTCGTCCTTATAGGAAATCAAATACAGGTTTTAGATTTTTTGTGGGTAAACATCAGGACCTGCGCGTCCGAGATTTTCTATTTTCGTTACATGAGACAGAAACCCAAAACAGCGGTTGGATCTGTAAAAAGCATTTCCAAAGTATGCAGGATACGAGGTTTCTTCCTTATAGAAAATCAAATACAGGTTTTAGATTTTTTGTGGGTAAACCTCAGGATCTGGGCTTCCGAGATTTTCCATTTTTGTTAAACGAGACTGAAACTCAAGACAACATACAGATTTGTAATAAGCGTCCTCAAATTAGGTTACATCTTCGTTGAAGGTCAAATACAGATTTCAGATTTTTTGAGGGTATACCTAAGGATCCGGATTTCCGAGATTTTCCATTTTCGGTAAACGAGACTAAAACTCAAAACAGTGGTCGGGTAATTATTGTATTGTATTGTGTACCATATTTTCCTATCGTTTATCTAGTACGTTTTTTCCAATCATCTACCGTTATACGTGTGGCTCGTGAGTGGTTTAAATTGAAAATAAAGTGTCCACAAACAATAATATTGCCGTGTTCTGTCCACATTTCCCTTTAAGAGTGCCACTGCGTAAAGTTTTTATTGCGTTCCTTAATTTCCGGACACAGTTTAGTCCGGGCAGATCATTAGCGAAGTTCCATATTTATTACACTTAACATAATTTGCTTCTGTGACATTTCCTCCGTTTAGTGCAGCCATAAAGTAGAGTCATAATATTTAATTAAGTCCTGTAGTTGATCGAAGCAGTCATTGTCGGCGAGCATTCCAATGTTACTTTATTACGAAATATTATATTCAGCTAAAGAATAAAGAATTATCATGACCCATGACTTTGCTTGGAGAAAGAAACTCGTGTCATTAGCGTTGCGGTTTCATTTATATTAAGTTGCATTATGGATTAGTAGGTTAACGACAAAACTTACAATTGTATATGCAACATATTGATGGACTGAGAGTGACAAACAAGTGTCACGTTGACTTTATACAATAAAACCAGGAATTGGGGTTTTGAGTTAAAAAAAATAATAGTTTTTTCTGTGATAAATGGAAAGATCATATACATATATGTTTTATAACAAAACTGTTTTTGTTTTCTTTTTTTTCCGCAATAATTCGAAAGTTATATCAAAATAAAAATGGGTTTTTGAATCCAGTACCGAAAATACGCCGATGGCTCTTGAGCTCGTGTGACGTCACCAGGGCGGTCAGGATGCTCCTTTGACCAACGGCGCCCTACTGCGACACTAGATTCTAGATTCCCAGCCAATCGTGAAAATACTTACTGGTAACTAGTGTATATTTGTTGCAACATAGTTGATGACTGAAGTTTTCAGCTCAAGACAAAGTCTACGATAGAAATGAATATGTGTTTGAATGTTTGAATCAGATTACAGATTCCAGTAGTAAAGTACCTAATCAAATATGTTTCGTTGGAACGATCTCCTGCATCGCTGGATGGCCCAGTGATTAGGGTGTCCTATAGTGAATCTATGGGTCTTTGGTTCGAAACCCAGGCCTTCCACCTTTTTTTTTATTTTTTAGGAAAAAATTTATTGATGTGCTTTTTGCACTTACGCACATTTTTTTCTACGATCAATATAAATATGTGTTTAAATCAATTCTATTAGACATATTACTTGCAAAAATCAGTGGAAATGAAGTTTGTCCGTCAATATCAATCGCCAATATTTTTTTGTGGGTTAATAATACAAAATCAATTCGTTTTTGAAGTTTTTTAATGTAAAAAAGTATCCAAAACTCGTAAAATTTTTTTTTGAATCAAAACCCCTCTTTATTACTTGTAAAATCTCTAATAGAATCAGATTGGAAGACATATTTATGTACATTGTAGAAAAAAATGTGCATAACAAGCTCAAAAAGCATATCAATAATTTAAAAAAAAATTAAAAATTTTTTTGGAAGGCTTGGGTCTCGAACCAAAGACCCACAGATTCACTATCCAACAAGCCATCCGACGATGCAGGAGATCGTTAAAACGAAACATATTTGATTAGGTACTTACTTAATTACTGCAATCTGTAATCCGATTTCAAACATTCAAAAATATATTTATTTCGATCGTGGACTTTGTCTCGAGCTGCAAACTGTTGCAACAAATATACAGTAGTTACCGGTCAGTATTTTCACGATTGGCTGGGAATCTAGAATCTAGTATCGGAGTAGGACGTCGTTGGTTAAAGGACCGAATAGAACAGAAAACAGCCCATAACAACAGGAAGCAAGCAGACAACAGCGCTAAACAATAGAAAACGACTGACCACAGCCAAGTACAACAGAAAAGAACAGAAAATAGCTCAAAACTACAGAAATCAAGTAGATAACAACTGTAAAAACGATCAAATACAACCAAATAGAGCCAAAACTAGCTCAAAACGACAAAGAGTAAACAAATAACAACGGGAAACAATAGAAAAAGGCTAAACACAGGTGAATACAACAGAAAAGAACAGAAAGCAGCTAAAAACAACAGAAAGCAAGCAGATAACAGCGATAAACAATAGAAAAGGGCAAAATACAACCCAATAGAACAGAAAAGAACAGAAAACAGCTGAAAACAACAGAAAGCAAGCAGATAACAACTGCAAACGGCAGAAAACGCCCAAACATGACCGAATAGAACAGAAAACAGCCCATAACAACAGAGAGCAGGCAGGTAACAGCGCTAAACAATAGAAAACGACTAAACACAGCCGAATACAACAGAAAAGAACAGAAAACAGCTCAAAACTACAGAAATCAAGCAGATAATAACTGTAAACGATAGAAAACGACCAAATACAACCAAATAGAACAGAAAGCAGCCCTTAACAACAGAAAGCAAGCAGACAACAGCGCTAAACAATAGAGAACGACTGAACACAGCCAAATACAACAGAAAAGAACAGAAAACAGCTCAAAACGACAAAAAGCAAACAGATAACAACTGTAAACGGTAGAAAACGACCAAGTGCAACCGGATAGAGTCAAAACTAGCTCAAAACGACAGAAAGCAAGCAGATAGCAGCGGGAAACTATATAAAACGACTAAACACAGCCGAATACGGCAGAAAAGAACAGGAAACAGCTAAAAACAACAGAAAGCAAGCAGATAACAACTGTAAACCTGACCGCCCCGGTGACATCACACGTCTTCAAGAGCCATCGGCGTGTTTTCGGTACTGGATTAAAGAACCCATTTTTATTTTGATATAACTTTTGAATTATTGCGAAAAAAAGAAAACAAAAACAGTTTTGTCATAAAACGTATATATGATCTATCCATTTATCACAAAAAAATGTTTTATTCAAAACCGCAATTATATGTTATAATGAAATTTTTGACGTAGAAACCTAAATACGTTTTTTGACTGGATAACGCAGGATGCCAAATACTAGGCGATTACAATACCTCCTCGTTGATGAATCAAGAAGTAAAAAACGCCACACCACTAACGCTGAAGTTCCACCGCCATTATCTACGACAGCGTAACATATACTCGGTGCTATTAGGTTCTGCAGTAAGTGCAATTTACAGCATTCCTGAAACATCTCTAATTTAATCAAACTCGCTCGTTTTTAAAACGCAATTCCATGTCACTCGTTGAACAGCAACGCGGATACATCGTTACGAGAGGGGTGTTTGGAATGGACCGTTTTTTGTTAACAAAGGCAAAAAAATTCTTTTCGAAATGATCACTTTTTCGCAATTTGAAACTGGACTTGATGTGTTTCGACTAGTGCCAACGACGTAGTCCGTTGGCGGATGTGCAAGGGTTTCGCAAACCTCATCATCTTGCGACTTGGATACATCTTGAACGAGGTGTGGTGTACAAAATCCGGGCATTGCGGAGATTGAGATGGGCATTGCGGGACATTACGGTGGATTATGTGAGATTTTTGGGCATTACTGAAAAATACTGACATTTAAGCGGGCATTGCGGGCATTTATGTGGGCATTGCAAGAATTTAAATCTTAAAGGTGTATGTCGCTTAAACCGAATATCTGTTCAGCTCCTTCCGCCTCTCCACATTTTACTCGTGACCCGCGCCGGTTGACCCTAAACCGATCGCACAGTATATCCAATTATACAGTAGCGCAACTGTCCAGAATTTTGGTGGTTCGCGCATAGCATCCCGCGCATCGTTCGCAGGATGTTTAGCACGGCGATCGCCTGAGTCGTGTTCGGTTTATGAGAATGAAGGTAGTGTCTTTGACAGAATCGGATTAAGGAATTTGGTAATACGCTGATAGGAATATCGCGACGCGTGAAGTCAAATGTTGCGCCGCTGTAGGCTGTATTGACAATTCCAAAAACTCTGACTATAGTTTGTTAAGCTTCCTGAAGATGCTGCCAGGTATGCGATTCCTCCAATGTTTAATATGCTCCTTTATTACCTAATAATATTAAAGCGTGATAGCATAGCTCCGTTTGTCTCTAACAAAGTCTGTCAGGTATTAGGGTATCTGTGTGTTTTTTTTTTCAGTTTTTAGAAGAGTTAGACGTTACGAAATGTCGTTCTTTAATTATGAGCCTAAAGTCAGAATAATAATTTCTCACTGTTTCCTCACAGCACCACAACGTTCAAAAGATCTTTCACGACATATAACAAAATGAATATGATTATGCATTCCAACATTTTGAAATTTTAAGCAGGAAGTGAAGTTCATTTTAATGGATGCTCAAATAGAAAGTTCACAATAAAAAGAATCGACATGCTAGTTTCAAAAATATATCATTTTCCGCTATAAACATGATTCTTTTGTTCAATATGCCTATTCATATGTAATATATAAATACAAAAGCAAAGGTAGTCTTGGTAAACTATACAGTTTTGCAATTTTTTATGAATAACGACCAGTTTAGTATATCTTATCGTTGTTATAAACATATTGATCATTATTTTTTATGTACACCTAACAAGTTTTCATCGGTTTCGCTGCTTACCATGTTTTCGTACCTTAAACGTTTTTCTATGATGATTGATGAAGATAAATTTAAAGGTTGTGGGATAACTAGTTACAAATGTTATTTTGGACGCTACGTCGTTACATATACCCATATTTGAATCATATAAGAAAGTTTTTATATTTATTTAAGTGTTTAAGGGGTTAAGTAAGATAAGATAAAATAAGGTTGAAAAAATCTCGCATTTCGTAATTTACTTACAAACGATAAAGCCACCTATTTTCTCAGAGTTAACAATTTTCTTTCATACACCGACTATTTCTTGTCTTGCTTCTGAAAAAAAATGTTTATACCCCATTTATATGCAAAGAATCCATGATGAGTTAGAAGAATCAGTACAAAACATTTTCACGTACAATAAATGCGAATGCATGGGACAAATTGTAATTCAGAATTCCAAAGACAACTGCCTAACCTCGATGAAGAATATCACATTACTACATTGCTCTCAAAATTTACTCTATCTACGAGACATATCGCGTCCATTAAACTTATTGTAACAAAATAATTACGCTTCTTCACTCGATTAGTGCTAAGCCGACCCTGTGTTCAAAACGTAAACGGCAATACTCGCGGCTCGTGCTGAGGAGCCGACGTGGGGTTATGAGAGGCCAGTTTTTCGGAGACAAATCGTCTGCATGATTTTTAGGGAGTTGCGCTACTGTATAATTGGATATACTGTGCCGATCGTACGCAAACAAAAAACTGGTTATTATGTATGTTTTTTAGTTGTCTGTACCCTACTGCCCTGTGGCATGTGGTCAGTAGGTAGTCAGATGCGATGACAGTGTACGTGCTTGTATTTGCGGGTAATATAACGAATATTTCAGAGGAAACAGTAAGTATATACAGGGTGGTGCTCATTTGAAAAATTTCCACGATAGATTTATCGAAAACCATTGACTAAAAGAAAAAATGCCGTGATCAATAAATTTTTTGGTAAAAGAAAATTAAAACAAGTTGTCAAGGCCTGGACCCGAACCAACACAGCTCGAACTCGGATATAGTCCGGTCGGAAGGTTGACACGCTTGATGCTTAAGACGTTACGCCACCACAGCCCTGCCGAAAAAGTTGCTTCAACGAAACATATTTGATTAAGTCCCTTATTACTAGAATTTGTAATCTAATTTCAAACATTCAAAAATATATTTATTTCGTTTAAATAAGTAACTATTTTCGCGACTAGCTGGGAATCTAGAAAAAATAATGGTAAGAGGTATCGAAGTAGGACGTCGTTGGTGGAAAGATAACATTTTGACGTCACACGCCTTCGGGAGCTGTCGGCGTGTGTTTGGTACTGGATTCAAAAATACATTTTTATTTTTATATAACTAACAATTATCGCGAAAAAATAAGAAAAAAATAGTTTTGATATAAAACTTATAAGTGGTATTCCCATTTATCACAAAAATATGTATATACTCGTAACACCCCAACTGCACTTCTCCTATAAGTCGTGTTTGTAGGAGTTACTGATCACTTCAGGCATTGCGGCCGAAATTGTTGGGCATTTGCGAAAGTGCTGGTGCATTGTGGGCATTGTAAGTAAATTGCAGGTACATTAAGGGCATTGCGGATGCATTGCAGGTACATTGCGGGCATTAGGCGCGGAAATTACTGAGTAATCCCCAAAATGGGCATTGGTGTATACATTTTGGGTCACCAGTGCATAGGCCTAAAAGCAGGCCCTAATGCACCTCTCCTTACCCTAGTTCCGAAGTCCAGTTCTCCTAACAAAGGTGAGGATGGCCTTGGGTGCTGCACATCTTAGTTTCATCATGTTCAAGAATCCTTGAACCTAGTATGGTCTGCCTGTGATACCCAAAGGCTTCACAACGACATAGAATATGTATCGAGGACTCTTCCTCCTCAACCCAGCGTGTGCACGTGGGGTCACGAGCCACCCCCATCACCTACAAGTGGCATTCGAAGGTGTTATGGCCGGATAGCAGGCCGACAAGTAGCCTTAGTCGGCTTCTGTCCAGTGAGAGACAGAACTGTCCTACCTTGGCCAGAGGTCCGGAAATAAGTTCTCTAGCTAGGTGCAGATGTCAAGAGATTCCTCTCCATCTCGTAACATGCTGGTTTTGAAACCACTCCTCTATTTTCCTCCTAATGGTACATGCTACCAGCTCAACTGGATAGAACTTACTCTATGGTCGTTTATCACATCCTATTTTCCACAACTTATGGTCATTCCAGTGGCCACCAACAGACTGGATTCTCTGCCACATTTCTTCCTCAATATCTCCTTCTAGGTCTTTCTCCCCTTTTCTTTTGAGTGGGTGTTCACTGAAAAACCGTAATCGGCCATCTGTTGTCGGCCATTCGACATACCACCTCTTTTCACATCTACCGTGTCAATGATGCTGGTGGCGATGTTGAGTCTGTTTCTATGTAATTTGGACAAAACAGCAACCTGAACCGATAGCAAAAGCTTTTTCTACCCTATTCGCCTGAAATAACGGAATGAATAGGAAAAATGTTACGAAAAAAAAAACGTCAAGACCATCTACAAGCCCACAGGAAAGATACAGGAGCATTAGAGAACAGTGAAGGATAAAAGAGACCTACTCACAACACCGGGGATTTGTCGCATACCTTGCACATGTGAACAACGAAGCGATCGATAAACACAAGGATTGCAGAACTAGCTACCTGTCCACTAGGTTATACGGACAAATCAGCGGTAGCCGAACATGCGATTAAGGAAGTAGGCCATAAGATCAAGTTTGAAGAAACTCAGGTTCTTGCCGCAACGTCTTTATACTACGCCAGACTTGACAGAGAAGTTATCGAAATACAAAAACACCATAATAGTTTCAACAGAAAAGAAGAAATACAGAAAGTCAACCGGACATGGGTACCATCCTAAAGGACCTGAAGACACTGCCATATCGCAAGGGGGCGGGGCTACCAACGTTACCTGGTTGGGCCACGTCACCGTTAACAGGTATAAATACAGATGCAGATCCACCAGCCGTCTGTATTTTGGAAGTCGCCGAAGTAAAATAGCTTCTGATGATGCCATCCACTCATTGTGGCAAAACGTCAAACATTAATGCTAAAAGGCGCTGGTCTAAAAACCCAAAAGCCACAAATTCACCTGTCTCTATGTCTCTATTGCTTATTCTGTCCTGGATTATCAGTCTACAGCAACTCCTCCAGTATCCCATTTCCATCGCTAAAAGTTTTCTCAAAATGACCACTGCTGAATGATGCAGCTATGTCCTTCGCTCTACAGTCAATCTTGCAAATATCGGCTTAGTTTCTTGGTGCTCCACAGGTGACTGACGTAGGCCAAGAGATCAGCCGTAGAGCTATGCTTACGGAAGCCATACTGGCGATCATTAATGACGTTACGGTTGGCCATGAATTTCAGGAGCTGTGTGTTAATGAGTCTCCATAACCTTAGACATGATGCTGAGAGGAGATTCTCTGTCATGGACCTTACATCGAGATTCCACCAAATACCTATTGATATTAGGGAGATTACTCAATTTACCGTAGCCTCTGGCACTATTTTAGGTTTAGTAAATTCTAGTAGCTTTCAGATTATGATATCTTAGGCAGGCATCACACCAGAGTAGGCATTACTCTACATGGATGACATAGTCGTGATAGGATATTCAGACAAACATCAGTTAAAAAATCTAAGAGACGTTTTTTTAAACTTGCGGAAAATATTATCTGAAAATTAATCCCCTGAAATGAGATCTTTTCAGAAACAGGGTCAAAATCATTTTGTCATAAAATAACAGATACTAATAAAACGGGACTATTAAATTCTGAAAAAGATGGTTCCATTATTTTATTATCCAGCATCCAACACGTTTTCGTTTATATTTCATGGCCTGCTAGTTTGTTTATAGGAGGGGAATTGAAAAACACCGATTTGATAGGAACCTCGAAATGAAATGAAAACTGTCAGAGATTGATATTCAGAACCTGATATTATTAGAAAGCCTATCAAATTGCACATTTGATCTATAAAAAAATTAAGCATTCCCATTTGAAAAAATCAAGTTACCACTGATTGAAGTTTCCTTAATTACTCTACCGATTTCTCCAAATGTAGTTCAAACTTGACCGCCTAACCTAAGCTTATAATCTCTGCGATATTAGATTTGTTCCGATATCTACTTTCAACCAAAAGATGTGATTTGCACCTAAACGGTTCGCTTAAAGTCCCATGTGTGATACATAAAGTCACGCTAAAATGTACCCGGGAATCTAAATATGCAATAATATATGGGGTGTTCTATTTAAAAAAAACACAACCTTGAAATATCACGCTTTTAATAGACATCCTGTATAAAAGTCATTATTTTTAAAATCTATTCCAACTCGACCTACATAGACTCGCAAAGTTGGTTTTCCGAAATGTGGTATCGTTTGGCCACAAGAATCCGAGAGGTTGAGCTTGTCTCACCCTGTATATCTCGGTTGTGTAGTGTTATTTTGCGTAAAAAAGCTGTTAACGGATAATTTATCTGTACAACAAAAAAGTCGAAAAATGTTAAGCAAGCTTTCTGTTTGTTGTTTGCCTATATTACAAAGGTACCTGAGCACTTTTATTTTTCTCAATGATTATAGTACTGCGATACAATTTATAAGAAGTTTTGTACGTGTTCCTGACGTTTCGATTACGTGACACGGCGAAAATGGTTTTCAAAGAATATAGTATGTTTCTCACAATCTTACCGCTTTGTCGATTTCACTTCCCTCAAACGCAGCTAGAACAGTGACATTTGGTTCAGAAGACTTTTAATAGAGGCATGAAAGAGGTAATCAATAACTCTCTATAAATTACGTAAGATATGTTCAAGTAATGGGACCATGTGACAAGGAGTACTAGATCCTGTTCTAACTAGACTCTCCGAAAGTCACATAAACAAAACACAATCGGTCGGGTTCTGAAAACAGCCGACTTGATGTTTAGGCCCTGGAGCAATCACAACTACTCGATATCAGGAGTTGGATCAAATGTTAACTCCGGACTTTGAAGTACTTCCTAACGCAGGTCTTGCTTGGACGCGATTACTTTGGGAGCTATACTAACAAAGAATGAGCATCACGTTGATGAGCTTATGTGGTTATTGTGGGGCCCAGTGCATACAATATTGAAATGCGAGAAGTGGGCGGCGTGGAGAACTGAACTACAGGATCACTTTGACAACCTAAATGCGCAAAACCCCATCAAAGTCATTGAAAAGAGACTAAGACAGGTTGAAATAAGTGGCGTTCAGCTAATAAGCCGAAACATGGACTAGTATCACGAGGTTAAGAAAAATGATTTAATTGTTATAACCGCTTAGTGCATACAAAAATAAACATACTGGTGCATTTCGTTACTTTCTACATCATTTTGCTTTTTAGTAATTCCATTCTAAAGTTGAAAGAAAGAAATTCAAATTCAGCCAATCAGTGTCAACCGCGCGAAGTATCAGCAGTGCATTGTTGCCAAAAACAGCTCCGACTCGCAGACGGGAACAGAAGACAAGATAGATGCGCCAGTTCGCGTTCAGCTTCGGCATTTCGTGCGCCATCAGAATGCGGCAACACAGATTGGCTATTCGCCTTTAGGGCAGTGACGTCACTGCCCTAGGAGAATTCAAATATTTTCCTTATCTTCGCGGCTTTCCTGTGCCCAAAAAGATCAGAGAAAAAAATGATATGCTCTTTATGACGTGCTCTATCATATGCAACCAAAAAAAATGCATGATACTAGTCTATTGGGAAAATATGTCATTGAGCACCTAATCCTCACGATGAAAGAAAAGAGAAGAAATGGATAGGGAGTGCACAAGGTGGGAGAAAAAAATGAGATGCTCTTTATGACGTACTCTATCATATGCAACCAAAAAAAATGCATGATACTAGTCTATTAGGAAAATATGTCATTGAGCCCCTAATCCCCACGATGAAAGAAGAGAGAAGAAATGGATAGAGAGTGAACAGGAGGCAGAGGAGATAGAGAGAGTAAGGCTAAGGCCAGAGGGAACGGGTTTCTACTGGTTGGATAAACACAATTGCGTTTGTTGGAAATGACATCAGAGGACTCAAACAGTGCAACGTCGGGTTGGGCAGATTCTCTTGCACACTTCCGGGTATGGAAGTGCTTTGGCCTGGCGATTATGTCGAATTCCTAAGCACTCTATAATAAAGTCGATCAACATAGTCCTGGTAGAGGCATGAAAGAGGTAATCAATAACTCTCTATAGATTACGTAAGATATGTTTAAGTGATGGGACCATGTGACAAGGAGTAGTAGATCCTATTCTAGCTAGACTCTCCGAACGTCACATCAATCGGCCATAAATCATGTCGGAGCGCCGCGCCGTCCAACAAAACACAATCACTTAACGAGGTCGGGCTTCGAAGACAGCCAGCTTAATGCAGATCCCGTCTGAGGACCTGCTAAGCTGCCTCTCCACTAACAAATCGACCAGCCATTGCCCTGCGCCACCGCAAGCCGATCTAACAAAATTACGGATTTGAACCCGTGACCTCCAGATTTCCGATGCTCTGCCAGCTGAGCTATGGCGGCCATGCCAACCCAGCCTGTACAGCGTCAACAAGATGCGTCGAATCATCACACGCCAGCTGACAATTCCACTGCCGCCATCTTCTGGTAGTACGAAGCGGCTCGTATCTGTGTTCTGGTAGCATCTTGATTTGAGAGCCCGATATGCGACCAATAACATGAAAAATAGTGATACTATCATTCTGCACACATAGGTTTTTGTACTAGCTCGAGCTAGAAACATCTGGAGTCGAACGTGGTCGGAGATTGTTACTGACCATAGAGAATCATTTGTCTCTTTCTGGCTGAATCAAGATGTCGTCTATTCGACTGGTCCACTACAAGGGCCTTACTGACAGCTCTAGAATCTCCACAAGGTCTCCAAGCTGTCTGGCCGTTTTAATATTATTTCGGTGCTAATAAAACGGAACTATTGAATTCTCAAAAAGGTGGTTGTATTATTTCGTTATCCGGCATTTCTTATGCTTGTTGCCTACCCATCTCATCTTTTAATACCTTTAATGTCCGATAATGTTTCATATACAGGGTGTTCTAAAAGTTGGGACTTTCCTCTTTAGAAGCAACGGCCCTTGAAACGGCAAAGCTAATGCACGGTGAATCAGCAGCAAAACAGTAAAAAAAAATTTCAAGCAAGTACTCACTATTTGAATGCTACGGAAGTTGTAAGTACGGTCCTGTTGCAGGCGTGTTACAGGTAAGAGTACGATTTGCGATGTCTTCTTCAATTTGAACCACATGATGTTATCGAGGTCTTCCAGCGTGACCACCACGATGTGGATTCAGACATCCTGGGTCTCTAGCTCTTTGCACAAGCCAGACAAATCGACGAAGTGCAGATGTAGCAACGCGACAGTATGATGAACTGCCTGTTTTTCTCACCGGCATCGGCAGTTCGGGTACCACTAGCGCTGCCTTGTTTGTTGTGATATAGTATTATGACATGGTGAGCCATTGCCCAGGGACGGACTTAGAATTGAGGATTTCTTTGATGGTCAGTATCTCGTTTTTTCTAAATATTTCGTTTATATGTTACTGGGAAAAGACACTCACTTTGACGAGTACTTCTGCTATACGAAATAAAGTCCCAGCTTATGAAACACCCTGTATAGCGTAGTAGTATGGTGTGATGTTATTTTTTGCCTATAAAATCTGTCCTGTCTGTCTGTATCCAGCAGATAATTTATCTGTCTTTAAAGAAAAAAAAGTCGAAAAATTTTGAGCAAGCTTTCTGTGTGTTGTTTGTCTATATTATAAAGGAATTGTAAGTACTCTTTTTTTTTCAATTACAGTACTGCGATACGAATTACAAGTTTATACGTGTTCCTGACGTTTCGTCTTCGTCTTCGTTTTTCACAATCTTACCGCTTTGTCGATTTCACTTCCCTTAAGGGGCCTGGATACACACATTTATACATACGTATTTGTCATGTAAAACACGGACTCACAGTTTCTCGCATAACTCACTCTATTTTCAAACTACATATATAATATTTCAGAATGCGATAGCTAAGACCTTAATGAATTACAGTTATTTCCGATTTTCTCAAAAAAGTTTTTTAATGTGCAAAAAAAACTCGCAATGCAAAATCATACATTCTATAAATGCCTGTAATTTAACAACCAAACACGATATCAAAAGTAGGCTAAATAGTTGCACAAGCGCAAGCTTTCTTCTTCAATTTGCTCTTTGAATTATTACTGTAAGTTTAAAGGTAACTTCATGAGCTTGGAAATGCGAAATTCATTTTTATGGTGACCTTCGGACCTTTTGACCTTACCTTTAAATTTTTGGTCTTATATCGCCTCATCTTAGACAAACACACACTGGAGAAAGAGAACAGGCGACTGCGGCTCCTCGCTAACACGGGAATACGTCTTTTCTTGGATTCTCAATTTCGCGCGCTATACCCTAGACCCTTAAACGCAGCTAGAAGCGTGACATTTCAGTAATCTTCGTTTTATGTTCTTTTGTTATAAGCGACTCAGTAGACTCCTGATAGAGGCAGAGGTAATCAATAACTCTCTATAAATTACGTGAGATATGTTCAAGTAATAGAACCAATTGACAAGGAGTAGTAGATCCTATTCTAGCTAGACTCTCCGAACGTCACATCAATCGGCCATAAATCATGTCAGAGCGCCGTCCAACAAAACACAATCACTTAACGAGGTCGGGCTCCGAAGACAGCCGGCTTAATGCAGATCCCGTCTGAGGACCTGCTAAGCTGCCTCTCCACTAACAAATCGACCAGCCATTGCCCTGCGCTACCGCAAGCCGATCTAACAAAATTACAGATCGACATGAATTTATGAATGCCGGCGACAATAGCTTGATGGGACTGCGAACAATCACAGCTGGATGATAGTCAAGGAAGAATGGTGAATGGGATTGGTATCGATTTCCGTTGAAGCACGTTTCCATCCACAGAAGCTCAACATGTGCCTGTCACATTATACAGGGTGAGTCGCAGGGAACGCACCAACTCGTTTTAATTTACTACGCTCAAGTTGAGTCAATAGTGAGGTACGTTCTGTGTTTCTGGGGTCCATCAGTTAATGCTCAGCAAGTTTTTTTGAGCCGAAAAAGAGCAATCTGATGTATGATTGGTCTCAACAGTAAACATTCCTGCAGGGCTATTTTTAGACATCTGAGAGTCTTAACAACCGACTATAAAGCTAGTTAGACTCCCCATCCTATTCATAATTTTACAGGGTGTCCCATTTTGGGCACTTTTACGGCATATCTCGGTTATTTTTGAAGATAGAGGTTTGCAGTTTTCGCGACACTATGCTACTTTTTTGTTAAGCTAAAGATGCCGTCAACAAAATTATCATGGCCCTCTCGGTTTTTGAGATACAGGGTGAAATCGTAAATTATCAATTTTGGGACCACCCTCGTATCTCGGTTGTCTTTAATTTTATTGAGGTTAAGTTTAAAAAGGGCTCTTATAGGATTTTACTTCCCACACCGATTTTGAGATAATACGTTTTTTGGGCGTTTTATGATGTGCACATAACGAAAATCCACGTCACTCATTTTCGTCGGTCTGTCTGTTGGTCTGTCGGTCTGTCGGTCTGTCGGTCTGTCGGTCTGTCGGTCTGTCGGTCTGTCGGTCTGTCGGTCTGTCGGTCTGTCGGTCTGTTGGTCTGTCGGTCTGTCGGTCTGTCGGTCTGTCGGTCTGTCGGTCTGTCGGTCTGTCGGTCTGTCGGTCTGTCGGTCTGTCGGTCTGTCGGTCTGTCGGTCTGTCGGTCTGTCGGTCTGTCGGTCTGTCGGTCTGTCGGTCTGTCGGTCTGTCGGTCTGTCGGTCTGTCGGTCTGTCGGTCTGTCGGTCTGTCGGTCTGTCGGTCTGTCGGTCTGTCGGTCTGTCGGTCTGTCGGTCTGTCGGTCTGTCGGTCTGTCGGTCTGTCGGTCTGTCGGTCTGTCGGTCTGTCGGTCTGTCGGTCTGTCGGTCTGTCGGTCTGTCGGTCTGTCGGTCTGTCGGTCTGTCGGTCTGTCGGTCTGTCGGTCTGTCGGTCTGTCGGTCTGTCGGTCTGTCGGTCTGTCGGTCTGTCGGTCTGTCGGTCTGTCGGTCTGTCGGTCTGTCGGTCTGTCGGTCTGTCGGTCTGTCGGTCTGTCGGTCTGTCGGTCTGTCGGTCTGTCGGTCTGTCGGTCTGTCGGTCTGTCGGTCTGTCGGTCTGTCGGTCTGTCGGTCTGTCGGTCTGTCGGTCTGTCGGTCTGTCGGTCTGTCGGTCTGTCGGTCTGTCGGTCTGTCGGTCTGTCGGTCTGTCGGTCTGTCGGTCTGTCGGTCTGTCGGTCTGTCGGTCTGTCGGTCTGTCGGTCTGTCGGTCTGTCGGTCTGTCGGTCTGTCGGTCTGTCGGTCTGTCGGTCTGTCGGTCTGTCGGTCTGTCGGTCTGTCGGTCTGTCGGTCTGTCGGTCTGTCGGTCTGTCGGTCTGTCGGTCTGTCGGTCTGTCGGTCTGTCGGTCTGTCGGTCTGTCGGTCTGTCGGTCTGTCGGTCTGTCGGTCTGTCTGTCTATCTGTCGCGTTTTTCTACCCTCGTAATCTCAGTAACCGCTGCATGGATTGTGATGAAATTTGGGCAGCGGTATACTGTGGGGTCGTAGTAGGTAATGTTACTATAATTTTGAAAATCGGTGCATAGGCGGCGGAGTAATTAGCAAAAAACAAAATAAATTAAATATTGCTGAAACTTTGTTTTTAGGCGTTCTAGGGGTCCCTGATCATTTTCTACTTTTTTTTGGGTGGGGGTGAAATTGGGGTGGTTGGGGGGTGAGGGGTTGTAAAATTGAAAAATTTGTTGTTTTCATAATAGACTGTCCACTGACCTGTGAAGGAAGACCTGGCGACATAAATAACTTTTTTAGGTCCATCCGAACATTGCCTTTGCCTATTACAGAAAGCAAAGGACTTAGAATTTTTTTTCTATGTAAACATACGAGAGTATTGCGTCAGATCGTTGTAACGAGGAAACTGTTGAATTGATTTTAATGAAATTTTGAAACGGCATTACTACCATGGCGAAGATGGAAAACGCGTATGGTTTTGATAAATCGTGCCAGTGGCGGCGCAGAAATAATAAAAAAACTAAAAATATAAAAACAGCTCAAACTTCGTTTTTAAGCGTTTTAGAGGTTCCTGATCATTTTCTGCGTTTCTTTTTTGGGTGGGGGTGAAATTGGGGTGGTTGGGGGATTGGGGGTTGAAAAATTAAAAAAAATTCTTGTACTCATAATAGGCTGTCCACTAACCTGTGGAGGAAGATCTAGCGACACAAATCACCTTTTTGGGTGCATCCGAACATTGCCTAGCCTATTACAGAAACTAAGGGACTTAGAATTTTCTGTATACTATACGAAAATTTATTGGTCTAAATCGTTTTGTATTTTGTAACGTGGACACTAATAAATTGATTCTAATGAAATTTTGACACAGTATATTGTTACCGTGGTGAGAATGGAAAACGCGTATGTTTGTTAAAAATCTTGTCAGTGGCAGCGTAGCAATAATCAAAGAACGCGACAACTATGAAAGCAACTCAAATTCGGTTTTTAGATGTTTTAGGGGTTCCTGATCAGTTCCTACCAGTTTTTTGGGTGGGGGTGAAAGTGAGGTGGACAGGGGGGGGAGGCGGTTGTAAAACTGAGAAGTTTGTAGTATCGATAATAGGCTGTCCATTGACCTGTGAAGGAAAGACCTAGCGGCATAAGACAATTTTAGGGGGAGGGGAGGGGGGGGTGGCAATTATTTGGTTGCAAGGGATCTTAGACTAAAGCTTCATGCTATGGGAAAATAATAAACTGGTATCAGCGTAATGTGTGGGAAGTACTGAGTCAATCAACTTGACTTCATTTTTTTCTTTAAAATCCAGTTGTATAGTTTGATTTTTTCTTGCTCTAACCATTTTTCAGTTATGAAGAAAACATATTTTTTTTAAATGGAACACCCTGTATATTATTTTTGAAGTCAATCCGAAATAATTCAGGCTTCTCAAAAATATATACTAGTATGAATTTTTTTCGAAAACTAAGGTCTTCTATAACACCCTTTTTTAAACGTTTCAATAAGATAAAAAACAACCGAGATACGAGGGTGGTCCCAAAATCGATAATTTTCGATTTCACCCTGTATCTCAAAAACCAAGAGGGCCATGATAATTTTGTTGACAACATCTTTAGTTTCACAAAAAAGTAGCACAGTGTCGCGAAAACCGCAACCCTCTATCTTCAAAAATAACCGAGATACCCCGTAAAAGTGCCCAAAATGGGACACCCTGTACATTTGTTTACGTCAAAACATTAAGGCCTGATTTTATCAACATGCATCTAAAAGGGGTGATACACGTACGAACTTTAAGTACGCGGTTTTTAAGTTCGCGAACTTAATCGGCTCGAAGCGGTGACACACGTGAAGCTGACATTACTGATTTTGATAATTTTCCTAAATAAACAAAACTTTTAACAAACGCCAAACACAACAAGCGTTGCGCATCGATGGCCTGACGAAGCAAGGTGGTGGCGCGCGGGTATTGAGCGCTATGTTGATAAGTATCATTCAATAGTATTTTATCAATACTGCAAACAAAACGTCAAAGCTGGATGACACTTTGGTCAAAACTATTTTAGAACTCAGGATCAAAATCATTGCAGAAAATCAGAACAAAGCGATTGATTTGCAAATTAATGCCACATTTTCCATGTTTGCATTATAATTATAGTATAATTACTAATTGCAAACTGGGATAATTTGTGATAAAAGTAGTAGGTACCTATATCAATCACAGCAACTACAGACCTTATTTTATAATTAAAAATCCCATGTCCGTCAGTCAGATGGACTATATGAAAATACATACCTTTATGAAGAATCAATCTTTCATTTGCTGGATGTATGATTGTTATGGATCTTCTTATAGAAGTATTCACAGATGCATTGCATATCAAATAGGGTTATACTCAATTTTAATTATAAAGTGGCAAGCTTTGGCGTTCTGGGGTTCTGGATAGGCAACCAGTAACGCACATGCGTTTTGGAAGTAGCTGTAATCTTTGAAATGTAACAAAATGCTATTTTTACCTCTTTTTACTATAAAACACAGATATATTGCAGGTATTCATAATTATTATCGATAGTATATTATTGTTTTATCTAAATAATGCAATAAGTGAATTTCTTGTCATCATAACATTTAATACACCATGAAACCAGCGATCAAATGGAAATGGAATCTGGAATCTGATTGGTTGAAATTAGCAGTTGCTAAACTTTTGATTAAACAAGAAAATGCAATTTTTCACCGATTTGGGTTGGAAAATCAGACTGGAAAAGATGCTAGATGATTTACAATGCTCGATTGTATATAAGGTATGTCATTTTTGAGCTTTTTGAGGTCAACTTCAAGAGAAATCAATAATTTTCAGAGTACTTTGACAGATGCATGTTGTTAAAAGAGCTGCTCTGATTGGTCAAAGTCTTTGTTTAAATCTGCATGTTGATAAAATCGGGCCTTAATTTACTAGCTAAAGTTGGGTCAAGACTGAGATTTGCTTTGTGTTTCTGGGGTCCGTCAGTTGATGCTCAGCAAGTTTCTTTGAGCCGAAAAAGAGCAATCTGATGTTTGATTGGTCTCAGCAGAAAACAGTCCTGCAAGCATAGTTTTAGGCATCTGAGAGTCTTAACCACCGACTATAAAACTAGTTAGGCTCCTCATCCTATCCATAATGGTACATTTGTTTACGTCGGAACATTAAGGCCTGATTTTATCAACATGCATATTCTAACAAGGGCTTTGACAAAGCTTTTCTATCGGATGTTATTTAGCAAAAGCTTGCTATTGAGTATTGAGGGCAATGCTAATAAGTAGCATCCAATAGTATTTTATCAATATTGCAAACAAAACGCCAAAGCTGGGTGACACTTTTGTCAAAACTATTTTAGGATTCAGGATCAAAATCATAGCAGGAAATCAGAACGAAGCGATTGATTTGCAAATTAATTCCAGATTTTTCATGTTTACCTTATAATTATTGTATAATTACTAATTGAAAACTGCGATAGTTTGTGACAGAATCATAGAAGTAGTATCAATCACAGCCACATTAATCAATGATTAATAATCCCACCTCAGTCAGTCAGATTGATTGTAGACAAATACGTACTTTTGTGAAAAAACTTCCATATAGTGGATGCATGTTTGTTATAGACCTTTTTATGGAAACATTCATAGAGGATGTGGAGGTACACAGGGCGGCACCGTAGTGCAAATACTATGAGAAACACATTTTAAGGCATGTATACGAATAAAAATCCTCCTTTTTCTGAAGAGTATATAAAGCACCTGATTCACTTTCTGACCATACGACAGGTTTCTGGTTTGCAAAAAGTAAAGTTATACTTTTGCCAGCCCGCGGGCTTTGCCGTTAAGAAGGATAGGCAACCAGTAATGCACAACCGTTAAGTCGTGTGTTTAGCTTTATGAGAAGCAACAAAATGTTATTTTGACCCCTTTTACTTCCCACACCGATAGGTGAGGGGAGTATTGTGATCGCGAAAATTTTCGATTTTGAGATAATACACTTTTTGGGCGTTTCATGATGTCTACATAACGAAAATCCATGTCACTCATTTCCGTCGGTCTGTCTGTCTGTCGGTCTGTCGGTCTGTCGGTCTGTCTGTACGCGTTTTTGTGTCCTCGTAATCTCAGTAACCGCTGCATGGATTGTGATGAAATTTGGGCAGCGATGTGCTGGGGGGTCGTAGTAGGTAATGTTCTTATAATTTTGAAAATCGGTGCAGGGGCGGCGGAGTAATTAGCAAAAAACAAAAAAAATTAAATATTCCTCAAACTTCGTTTTTAGGCGTTTTAGAGGTTCCTGATCATTTTTTACTTTTTTTTGGGTGGGGGTGAAATTGGGGTGGTTGGGGGGTGGGGGGTTGTAAAATTGAAAAATTTGTTGCTTTCATAATAGACTGCCCACTGACCCATGAAGGAAGACCTAGCAACATAAATAACTTTTTTAGGTCCATCCGAACATTGCCTTGCCTATTACAGAAACCAGAGGACTTAGAATTTTTTCTGGTGTAAACATACGAGAGTATTGCTTTAGATCCTTCTATATTGTGTTACAAGGAAACTGTTGAATTGATGTTAATGAAATTTTGACACAGTATTACTACCGTGGCGAGGATGGAAAACGCGTATGGTTTTTATAAATCGTGCCAGTGGCGGCGCAGAAATAATAAAAAAAAGTAAAAATATAAAAACAGCTCAAACTTCGTTTTTAAGCGTTTTAGAGGTTCCTGATCATTTTCTGCGTTTTTTTTGGGTGGGGTGAAATTGGGGTGGTTAGGGGGTGGGGGGTTGAAAAACTGAGAAATTTCTTGTATTCATAATAGGGTGTAGGGTAGGTGCTGTGAAGGAAGACCTAGCGACATAAATCAACTTTTTAGGTCCATCCGAACATTGCCTAGCGTATTACGGAAACTAAGGGACTTAGAATTTTCTGTATACATACATACGAGTATTTATTGCTTTAGATCTTTTTGTATTTTGTAACGTGGACACTATTACATTGATTCTAATTAAATCTTGACACAGTATTATTACCGTGGTGAGGATGGAAAACGCGTGTGTTTGTTAAATATCGTGTCAGTGGCAGCGTATATAGCAATAATCAAAAAACTAAAAGTATGAAAACAACTCAAACTTCGTTTTTAGATGTTTTAGACTGTCCATTGACCTCTGAAGGAAATACTTAGCGGCATAAGACAATTTTAGGGGAGGGAAGGCTGCCGATGATTTGGTTGCAAGGAGATCTCAGACTAAAGCTTCATGCTATGGGAAAATAATAAACTGATATCACAGTAATGTGTGGGAAGTACTGAGTCAATCAACTTGACTCCATTTTTTACTATAATAAGAAGGTATACTGCAGGTATTTATAACTACTATCGATAGAAAATTATTTTCTCAAAATAATGCAGTAATTTGAATTTCCTGTCATCATTAGCATTTGATAGCCGAGCCATCCAGTGATTAAATGTACTGCTTTTTGGAATATGATTGGTTCAGATTAACAATTGCTATACTCTTTGTTAAACAAGAAAATGCAATTGTTCACTCATTTTGGATGAAAAATCAGACGAAAAAAATACTAGATGGTTCATAATGGTCGATTGTATATAAAGCATCCCATTTTTCATATTTTTGAGCCAAACTTCAAGAGAAATCAGTAATTTTCAGAGAACTTTGACAGATCCATGTTCTTGAATGGGCTGCTCTGATTGGTCAAAGCCTTGGTTAAACTGCGCGTGTTGATAAAATCGGGCCTAAGTATAGGCCAGAGACCAGAGGGGACCGGCGTGGTAAGCAAAAATGGCCGCCGCGTAGTACTAGACGACAACGACAGAGAATCCGACCGGCAGCAAATTTTAAAGACATTAACGTAAACTATCTTAAATAGGTAGCAGTTTACACCACATAACTCTGACGTCACTTCTGTCAATGTCAGCGTTCAGTATCCAAACAAAAATAAAGCCAACCTAAAAACCCATAAGGAATTATCAAATATAAATGTCGTCTGTCGAGCTGAAGCTTTCTCAGTCATGCTAAAATATAAAAATAATTAATAATAACTGAGAAACATGTCAAATTCTCTAACAAACCTAGGAAAAATGAAGGCTTTAAGTTAGAATAGCGGAAACAGACCTCAATAAATGTAAAATCCTCAAGCTCAAACACCGTAAAACCCTTTTTTTTCCTCTGGGAGCCGTCAGCACTTAAGCCTTTAAGGCCTATTGTACTATGACTTCCCAGAGGGGGTGACGGTGCAGGGCCAGCACCGTTGGAATGATTACGCCATCATCCCGGACGGTCCGACGGGGGTCACCCGTCCGATCCTTCCGGTTGATCATCCAAGGTGCCGGCCGCGTAAGATGCTCCGCTCAGCGCTTGTGTGGGCGACACCAACACGGTCGAAATTGAATGCCCAGTGTATATACAGTCACCCATCCAAGCCCTAATCGCGCACAAGGCTGCTGCTGCCCCACTATCGAAGGCAGACGCTGTCCATCGCGCAGCCACGTGGGTCCCCTGTAAAACCCTTAAACAGTAGTTATTGATGATAAATCAGCGTAAGAAATCACAAAAGTACAAAAAAAAAATCAACAAGCTATTTTTCACGTAATATGCTAAATGTCATTTACAGGAAAGTTGTTTGGATACTGGAACTGACCAACCACAACAAAACAGCGTCCTGTGACGTATTCAGTGATGTGGCGTATTGTACTATCTAGCGGCATCTATAGTGTATAACAGTGTCCGACGCATGTACCACATACTTGATTTACACGTTTTAACTTCTTCAGGGCTGAGGATTTATGGACATTGCTAATTGTTCAAGCATTTTATTTTTGTAGTATATTATTTCTCTTACTCAATTCTAAACATGGGTTTAATGTTGTTTCATTTTGGAGAATCGCCCCACAGGAGACAGCTACTTCAAATTTTACAAAATGAATTACAAAGCCTGCTAGAGGATACGAGGGTTGCTCTATATCTCCGGCAATCCACCAGTATGCAGACAGCTGTTTCACGCTTATTAGCGATCATCAGTGCGCCATAGGTACTGGTGGATTGACGCAGATATAGAGCAACCCTCGTATATGGACTCTTATATGCAGTTGGCATGGAAGCGCGCTTATCTGGTTAGGCGAAGTGAATGCGCTTTTGCGTTCCGCCAAGAAGTTTGCTGCTTTTTAGCGGTGACTTCCTTTGGTTTGCCGTTACCTCCGGGTACCAGATGGCGCACAGGCAGATCTTTTCTGCCACCTACTCTGCTAGAGGATGTTCCTTTAAATATTAAAATGCAGATGTACTATCAGCACGATGGAGCTTCTACAGAAGTCGCTTGTCAGGTCAAGCAACATTTGGAGGAACGTTTTCCAGGGCCTTAGACTGGTCATGGTCTTTGGAAGGGCAATAGTCAAGCTTGTGAAAACAATACTTTCCATTTACTAGACTATAACCTGCCAGAAAATGTATTTGCATAGTTGGGTCAGCAAACATTGCGGGCGTATCAAGCTGGATCATTACCTAAATTGGCCAATAAATGCGGCAATGAAATTAAATCGCTTATTAATACCCTCATATTTAATATGCACATCATAATGTGTAATCTATCAGCTTGCTGTGCCTTTTTCATGCTTTAAATTGATTTGAATTAATTTCCAATTTAACACACTTTAATCATTCGTCTATTTGATGGACATTTCTATTTTAAGAGGTATACATCCGGTGCCAAAAAAAGGGATCCAAACCAACTACAGGCCTATAGGTCTACTTTCTGTGACCAGCAGAGTGATAGAAAAATGCATCAGCCCAGAGCTTCTTAAATATCTGGAGCTCCATTACTTAATTAATGACAAACATCATGGATTTTGACATCAATATACAATTGGAGGCCTCCTGGCTTACGTCACACATGTGTGGAGTAGACTCATTCCTTCGTTTGGTGAGGCTCAGGTCGTTGAACCCTGTGCTTTCCCTCTGATCAGATACACACAAGCTTTACCATGCAGACCAGTTTGCGTAAACCAAAACCTTCAGCAGACTGAAATTCACACAAGCCGTGCTTTTTGGTTTACGCGAGCTACCGTCTTACGGTCCACACGAGCTTTCCGATACAAACTGGTTTGCACAAGTGAGTATGACGTAAAACTTGCACATGTTGCCGGGTTTGAACATAATCTTTCCATAGCAGCCGCGGTACTGTGGCAGTAGCGTAACTTCAAATTCGAGGCCTCCTCGCAAAATACTTCCCGGGCCCCCCCTGCAAGAAATTTTCCTAGACTTCTTTTTTCATGATATATTATTTATATAAAATATGCAGGGTGGGTCCTGAGTTGATTTTTTTTAAACTGTGTGTAGAAGCAGTCGTTAAAATAAACAACTTTTAGAAATAACTTTTATTCAAAAACTGAAAAATAAGCGAGATACAGAATCAAAAAATGTAGTCAAGTTGATACCTCCCACACATTAACTTGATACCATTTTATTACCTTTCGATAGCATGAAGCTATAATCTGAGACATCAGAAGTGTATTATGCCGCTAGGTCTTTCTGTTTACAGGTCAGGACAGCCTATTCTGAAAACAACAAATTTTTCAGTCTTACAGCCCTCCACCCCACAACCATCCCAAGTTAATCCCCACTCAAAAAAAGTAGAAAACGATCAGGAACACCTAAAACGCCTAAAAATTAAGTTTGAGGAATATTTGAAATTTTTAGTTTTTTGATAATTACTCCACCGCCCTTGTACCACTTTTCATTATAGCCGCATTACTCACTACGACCCCACGGCATTTCGCTACCCAAAATTCATCATAATACATGAAGCGGTTACTGAGATTACGTGGCTAGAAAACGCGTACAGACAGACAGACAGACAGACCGACGGAAATGAGTGACATGGATTCTAGTTATGTATAGATATCACAAAATACTCAAAAAGTGTATTATCTCAAATTCGAAAATTTTTGCGATCACAATACTCCCCTAACCTATCGGTGTGGGAAGTAAAAGGTAAGTCTGGACCCTGGTCTGGAGTTCATCAGGCATTGTACCTGTTAATTAGTGCACAAGTCACATTCAGCTTATCGTAGGTAGTTCTAAATTGATGAAAACTAAAGGTTGCGTGCCACTTTTAGGAATTACCAGTTTAAAATTAACAAAGTTAAACAGAAAGTGACCACTGCAGTATCTGACAGGTGCCATGCCTAATAGACAAAAATTTGAGCAAAAACTAAACATAAACAGACTAGGTAGGTACGTCTTGATAGACATGCTCACATTTTTTATTCTGAATCTCTCTTATTTTACAGTCTTCTAAAAAAATATTTGAAAAACTAGTCTATTTCAACGACTTCTATACACAGTTAAAAAAGTATGAACATAGGACTTACCCTGTATATATTATAAAGAGAAAATCCTGGGGTTGTGGCCAAAATTTTGGAAAGAAACACGGGTCACTGTGAATCACAGACTTTCAAATGCAGTTCTCAAACAAAAACGTCAAAAAGTATTTGACTAATTTAACTCGGCATCTTCCACAACACAGATCACACAAACAACCAATATACATATAGGTGTAAAATACAAATTATACAACGACCTTTACATGTTTAAATAACCCAAAGAGTTACAAAATTTGTGGTTTGAAAACACAAATTTTTCGATTCAAATTTTTTTAGAAGGTCGTTGCTTAGTATATATTTTACACTTATGTGTTGGTTGTTTGTGAGACCTGTGTTGTGGAAGGCACCAAGTTAAATTAGCCAAAAAATTTTGAGGTATGCTGTCTTGTCGTATTTTTCAATCTATTGCGGATACTGCACCGACTTTTGGGGTTTTGCTTTGCCGTCTGTTCAGTCATAAAAGTATAAGAGTAACGATTTCAGGATGTGTAAAAATCACGCTGTTTCTCTTCTCTACCTTCGAAACCTACACCTATACTGCAACGCTTATATATACATATAACTACTGAGGAGGGACTTGTGTGCACAGCCGGTAAATCTTGTCTCCACGTATGACTGATGGATGTACTAAAGTATGTTTTGTTTGTTTTTCTCTCGAATAGGCAACTGAGCCTTGTAGGCCGACAACTTGAATTTTCGCAAGTGGTAAATATGGTCCAGTCCTTTGTCAACGTCACCCAATTCAGATTTATCTTACTTCAGTCAGCGTATGTACGTATACCTGAGATACAGCTACAGTAGCGTATGAATTAATTGATTAAAGAGTTATACGTTTGGAGAAAGATGACGCCGGTAAGGGACCGAATATCATATACCATTTTTAGGCGTTGGATTTTTCATATGTTCAAACGTTTGAAAGCGTCTGTTGATGTAGAGACGAGGTTCTCAAATTTTTGTCGCTGCAATTATTGATACAATACTAAGTAGAGATAAATAGCTCGTGCTGTCATTTTCGTTACTTTTAGGAAATTTTATTCAGTAGAGCCACAAAACACAAATAAAACCGTAGCACAGCCTTCTTTTCAAAGAAGTGCTCAAAACGAAGTTTCAATACTCTCAGTTTGTATTGTATTTGCAGCGGAAAGACTCACAAGCACCAAAACACTTTGAAAATAGGATTAGCCTTTTCAAGAATCTGAGCTTACGTTTTACGAATTTTAAGCTTATCGGAAACCTGGAAAAGGTAGTAACGTTCTAAACGTGTAGACAATTTTGCATCTCAAAATACGTCGGGTTTTAAATGCTACCTTCATTAATTGACTTCCAAATGATGAAATGGTCACTAGGAGTGATAACGAAATCTTGGCTAACAATGTGGAAAACACCATTGCAAACAGATAGCTCATGATAGAATATTAGGCAGCAAGATTTAAAAATGTACGAAAATAAGGAGTTTGTTATATTCTACTGTATGCAGCAGTCTTACCTACATTTTCAGAGTTAATTCACTAGCACTAAACATGATTTTTTATCACTTTCAGAAATTCCAGAAGGTCACCCTGTACTCAGGACAGAAATGCTGAAAGTGGCTCCAGGGGCAAAACTCAGAGCTAATTGTACGACGCCTGGGTCGTATCCTAAGATGAACGTCACATGGTACATCAACGACCAAGAGGTAACAAAATGGCTTCTGATGTATACGCTTATGTAGTTTCAAATTATTTTCTAACAAAATCTTTAAATTATATAATCACGTAAATATGATTACAGCAAAAGCATACAAATACCTAGGTTTCGTCATCAGAACTAATAGACAGTTCAGTCATCATCAGTTCAAAAACTATAATTTTGCTTGCCTTTCTTTTGTTAGATCTATAGAAAATTTTAGGTAAAATAATGACCTCATTTATATAGAAAAAGATGTGGGGTGCTATTTGAAAAAAAGTTGGGGGTGAGTTTTAGGGGTTGTAGAACTAAAAAAAATGCTTCGAAAGCATGGTATGATAGGCCATTCAGTACCCTTGAAACGCCCGCTAAGTTTTCTTTTTTATCCGTTTTTGTTACAAACATATTAGGCGTCAAATTCTTATTTTATTTATCTTTATGCTTATGATTTTACGAAAAAAATATAGGTTTGTGTCCAAAAACGAAGGTACTACAAGATTTTAAAGGTAATAAGGACCTCAATTGTGTAGGAAAAGATATAGGGTGCTATTTGGAAAAAGAGAGTTGGAGGTGAGTTTTAAGGGTTAAGTACAAAAAAAAGGTTTTGAAAGCTAGGTATGACAAACCCTCCGGTACATCCTGAAATACCACACAATTAGTGTATTAGAAAGAGCTGGATTCAGAGGAACATCATATAAATTAACAAAAAATTATCTATCAAACCGCGAACAATTTGTCAAACTATCAGAAATACATAGTCGTGAACAAATTGTAAAATACGGCGTTCCTCAAGGTACAGTTCTTGGACCGTTATTTTTTAATATATATTTGAATGACTTATTTAAATTAAAAAGTGGGGGTAAAATAGTTAGCTTTGCTGATGACACTGTGATATTATACCAATCAAGTAATTGGATAAATTTGAAACACGACATAGAAAAAGACTTGATACAAATATCACAATGGTTTAGCAGCAGACTACTAACTATAAACTATAATAGAACTCACTTAGTCGCATTCAATTCATATGCAACATATTTACCAAATTATACTTCGCTTTCATTTAATATCGGTAGAGAACATATAGAAATTCAAAGATCACCCAATACCAAATATTTAGGAATATATGTTGACAAACACATGAAATGAGATATACATATTAAATACATAGTAAAAAAACTGAGACTCATTTTACACAAATTAAAATATATATCGAATATACTTCCTGAAAATGATTTACGTATATTATATTCTGCTTTAGTAGAAAGTCATATGACATATAGGATTTTAGCTTGGGTGGCTGCTAGTAAAAACCGTATACATGAATTAGATATTATACAAAGACATATAGTTAAGATGATATTTCATAAACCACGACTTTATCCCACAACAGCTCTCTATGAGGACACCAAGATATATGACATCCGACAGCTGTATTTCTTACATTGCAATTTACATTATTATAAGAATAAGTATGAACAATCAAAAATTATGCACACCTATGAAACAAGATATAAATTATTCTCCAACCTTGTTTTCAAACCGCATAAAATTAATGCTTAGGTCATATGTTTACCTATCCTCAAAGCTATACAATGTATTACCATCAATTATTAAAGAAATTCGAAGGTTAAGCCATTTTCAAGAAACAAATAAAAAATCATCAACTACCCCGTTTTCAAATACACAAATACATTGAGCTTATATAGTAGCAGTATAATTTATTGAACTCAATAAAAAATAATCATCCGTCAAAATTACAGTTTAGCTTATGTTTTATAGTAAAATGCATTCGGATTAAGTATCCCTCGAAATGTAAATGTAAACTTACATAATATTATCAATTTACATGTTTGCTGCGTTCAAGCTCTTCCACCTTCTGCGTCTTTTGATGTTTATTTAATTTATTAATTACTATATGGAACACGTAAATTTTATGAATAGACATTGTTATTATTATTCTACAGTTCCTCTCGCATAATTGCGGTAGCAACAAGTGTTAACGAGCTGTGCCAAGTCAACACCCGGACTGTTATTGATCGGAATTTAGGAAGGATCGCACAATATTACAGGTCTTCAGGATCACAGACTTTTGGAATACTTTCAGTAACTTTTCGTCCAGGCCCAGCTGTTGAAGGTGTTGCGTAAATGTGTTTGGTGTAAGGCCTGACACCGACATAATGAGGGGGACAATAGTGACTTTGTTTTGTTTGGAATGGCAATATCTATCAAATATTCGGTATATTCGGTACCGGCAAGAGTTTTGCATCCGCTTGTTATGTGATCTACTGTTTCCTTTTGTTGCCGACATTTTCAGTAGCTATCGTTTATTATGGATTGATCTTTAGTTACGTATTTCTTGTAGTTTCTCGTCGCAATAACTTGGTCCTGGATAGCAAGCATAAACCCCTCAGTTTCTGGAAATAGCTGGCCATCCTGCAGCCAGGTGTATGACTGTTTTTCATTTATGTGGTCTTGCGTAATACGGTATCTATGTTTGCCATGGAGTGGTTTCTGCGACCAGGTGCTTATTTTTTCTTGTTGTGACTGTGTGGGATTGTGTGTGTCTGCGACGTGGTCTGGACATGATAGGTTGAGTGGTGTATAGTTTTTGTCTGCTCGATTGCTATTGCTCGATGTAAATTTGTTTGTTTGTTTTGGAAGAAATGTTTGAGTGTCTTTATCTGTCTTGTGCGAAGCGACTGTATATCTGTAATCCCTCTGCCTCCTTGTTTCCTGTCTATGGTGAGCCTTTCTCGGCATGCGTTTGGATGTGACATTCGGTGTTTCGTGAGTTCCGCCCGTATGAGGATGTGGATGTTTTCTATATCAGTGTGTGACCAGTTGATTTTATTATTATTGTTATTGTTATTCTCGTTTGAACCCTTTTTTGTTACGAGAATAATTATCACGTGTCAATGAAATTCAGGGATACCCTGTATATTCTTCGTCCAAAAATTTAATGTGTAGAAGGAGCCTTGAAATGAACCTTTTTGAGGCTCCATCAGACAGCTGCTACTTTAACATCCCAATCTTCCTTATTTACTCAACCCTCACCCTCATCCTCTGACTGGAACGTTTTGTCCTATATCGATCCAGCACGACTTGAGTTTCAAATCAACTAAATGTATTTCGTTGCAGTCCATTAATGCCGTCACTTAAACTTCAATGCCAGATTGTGAGAATAAACCGACACTTTATCCGACAACTTCTAAATTACAAAGTTAATTGCTTCATTTCTTGTGAATGCACCGTCCATTCCATCCTATAGATCTGACAGAAACGGACTGGCCTAACTTTCGAGACCGAAATTTGTTCAGAAGTGGACATTGGAGACATAAGAGCAGTAAACCAACAGAAACAACTACTCCGTGGGTAGGGAATGCAAAGCTCGTGAGCTTGAAGCTCCAGCGAGTTTATGAATTACAATACTGCGAGATCTCGCCAATTTCGAGATCTCGCGAGATTGGCGACTTTGTGCATTTTTTTGTAAATAATCATATTTGACAAAATTTGAAAAAAATAAAAGAAGTTATAAGTATTCCGGTGTTCCTCAGGATCTTTCCTATCCCCTACACTGTTTCTGCTGTACATCAACGAGCTGCTGGAAATAAAATCCAATCCAATCTACAGCTTCGCAGATGACAGTACATTAGTGTCGTGCATGGAACCAGGCAAGTTGCTATCATCCCAGGAGACGGTACGTCGGCGACAGCAGCATGCCTCACAGATCAACGCAGATATCAAAACAATTGTCGGGTGGGGATTAGCAAATAAAGTACAGTCCAACGTACAAAAAACTCAGGCAACAACACTTACAAAGAAGCCTCACGATGGCTTACCAACCGTGGAAATGGAGGGCCACCCCATAGTCGAATCACCTTCCGTCAAGCTTTTGGGCATCAACATCAACAATAACATGTCCTGGCACGACCACGTCGTCAGTATTGCTAAAGCGGCATCCCAGAAGCTTGGAGTTTTGTTCCGCTGTAGGAAGTTGTATACACCAGAGCAACTGCTGATGCTCTACAAGGCACAGATCCGACCATCGCTGGAGTATTGCTCCCATGTGTGGGGATGCGCTCCGAAACACTCTCTAAAGCTTCTGGACACTATCCAGAAAAGAGCAATTAGATTAATCGATACGCCTAACCTCACAAAGGACCTCCACAGCCTGGAACATCGAAGGAGGGTGGCTGACCTATCCTTGTTTTACAGATTCTATCACGGAAGATGTTCGGGTGAGCTCTCCCAGATAATAACACCAAAGGCCGTCCGAACCAGGAACACTAGAGAAGCTCTGCGAGCTCATCCTTTCCAGGTCGAGGTTCTTACTCCCCGAATTAGTCTCCTCCAGCATTCCTTCTTTTGGAGAACTTCGACGCTGTGGAATCAGCTGCCGGGGAATTTGTTTCCCGACGGTCACAACCTGCAGCGTTTCAAATCTAACGTGAACCGACACGTATCCTCTCGCAGCGCTTCTACAGCGCCATAGGCT
This sequence comes from Callosobruchus maculatus, assembly GCA_951848785.1. Classification (NCBI taxonomy): domain Eukaryota; kingdom Metazoa; phylum Arthropoda; class Insecta; order Coleoptera; family Chrysomelidae; genus Callosobruchus; species Callosobruchus maculatus. Next base: position 4,815,583 of record CATOUR010000007.1, read on the forward strand.
TTCAGCCTTTGCTGGAGGCTAACCATAAAAAAAAAACATTCATTTTGTCCATCAAAGGTTGTTTGACATACGAGGATTGCTCTACATCTTACATCTGTGAAGCGAGATACAGCAGTCTGCGTACTGGTGGATTGGCGGAGATGTGAAGCAACCCTCGTATATCAGCTCTCATATGCAGCAGCATATAGAACCGCGCTTCTGGTCGGTTAAGCGCCGTGGCGTCCCACCAAAAAGTCCGCTGCTGTTTAGCAGCAATTTTTTTTGGTTTGCCGTTAACTTCGGGTACCAGATGGCGCACACGGCAGATCTTTCTGTCGCCTGCTCTCACATTGTTTGACATATCTATTTGTCTATAATTTTTTAATAAAGTTCTAAGTAGTAAATGTACGTATCTATCGAATACCAAATGAAATCAGTCCCCTCTTCTAATATCAAAGAAAAACCTTTTAGTAACGAAACAGTTCACTTATAACAAACAAAACAACGAGAAGTGAATAAAATGAACTTTACTCACTTATCTTATCAGTTGACTATTCAACTGAGATATTATTAACAATTAAATATAGCTATATCTATTCAGTAGATTCATGAGATGTTGCAGAATAATGAGCAAAATATACCAATCTAATGAAATATTTGTTCAGTTCAAATCGTTGGGAAGGCCCTTTTAGATTCAACGCTAGTTGAAGCCACAGATCTCTTACACGAACTGTAAAAGTTCGCATTTTGATCCACCAGACTTGTATAAATTCATTTCCTCTTTGATTAATGCCTCCAGAGGATTCGTAGTTGGTTTTCTGTTTTTTAGGTTCTTTGAATGCAGCAGTCAATGTTGGCGATGGTTGGCTATGGGTCAGACTTTTTATTTGTAGTATTGTTTTGGATATTTTTTTAATGCAGAGTAGGCTTAAATACTTAACACCGTCAACTATTTTGTCAGGTAACGGCATACCACGCTGAAAACGCCGAAGGCATACATATCGTACAAATATTCCTTGATAAAATGTTCTAAGGCTAAAAAAAAGCTGTCATCTATCGCCGAGCTAAGCCGCGTCGGGCGCGGTTAGTGCATGGATGGGTGACCCCTTGTAAACAGAGCGTGTCGTTAGCTTTTTTGTAATGTTCTTTTTTTCAATCGAGGTTGCTTTTTATAATCCTAAATACCACTTTAATTAAATTTCAAATAAGTTGTTGTTGATAGGGGACTGTTTTACATAGGTCTGGTAGGTAACGCTACAATCAGGACGTTTGTTGGGACCGCTAGTTTATAACTACAAAATTAATGAAATAAGTACAGTTTACAAAAAATAAAAAAGACACCCTTTAAAGTTAATGCTAACTGAAAAATTAAAAACAAATATAGTCGAAAAAACTAGAAAAAAAAACGCTTTGAGGAACATCGAAATAAAAAGTTTTAAAATAGGTAAACGAAAAATACTGGTATTACTGTGAAAAAAGCGTGGGTGCTTCGTGTCGTATTATTCGTAAATCGAACCCTCGACACTTTTTTCACAATCGTGCTAGTATTTTTCGGTCATTGTTGTTTTAAGCTTATTTTAAAACTTATTTTGAAATTTTTAGTTCGAAAACCTTTAAGACCGTGTTTTTCAGTTCCTTAAACAATACGAGTATTTATTTAAAACAGTAATAACATGAGCTACCTTGAATCTTCTTGAAAATCCACCACAACAAAACGAGAGATTGATGAGAGGTATATCAAATACCCTGCTATACAAGGGTGTCCAGTTAGTGCGTAATTCTTCGATATCTCGCAAGGTGTACCTGATAGAAGAAGATGTCAAATACAAAGGTTATTAGGTTACCTAAGTCGCATATTCTAAAAATATTTTGAAATATACAGGGTGTTGCGGGAAAGTAGGATAGTGATCAACTTAATTTTTTTATATGGAACTATAACTTTTTCTTAAATTCTTCTCATTTCCATCATTGGTTTCTATTCAACCCCAAAATATTTTTGGGATCGGTTGTGGCATTGCCAAGTTATAATTTATTTTCTATTAATTTCCGCATTTGCAAGGTCGCAAGTAATACGTCCAAATTGATATATTCCTTTAATTTTTCTCAATACTATCATACAGCGAATTACATAAATATTAAGTGAATATTATTTTGGATGTTACCAGCAATTTTTATCTACAGGGTGTTTTTGGCAGAATTTTAATTTACGGCATCTTGAAGGTCATTTAACTTTGCTTTTTAAATGTAACACCCTATATGACTTATTTTAAATCGAAATATCTACTAATACCCTATCTCGCCTTGTACTATTTTTTTTTCGCGTTTGCGGCGTTGTCAAGTTATAAATTATTTTTCCAAATTATAAACAAATATACCCGATTTTGATTTATTTGAAATAAATTCCTCTACTTATTTTTATTGCAATGAATTGCACATGTCGAAGTGAGATCTCACAATTTCAAAATTTCGTTTCTGTTAATTACTGAGATGCGGCAACACCGCTTTCTCAGTAAACAGTACAGGAACGCTTAAATATTTCCAAAACTGCCACAGCTGGAACGGTGAAATTCAATACTTGGGGGTTTTTGAACATACAGAATTCACCAGTAACACCAGTGTTGTCAGATTTACCACTTTTACGTTAGACTTCATAAATGGTGCATTCCATTCAAAATTATGACGTAAAATTGGTAAATTTGACAACACTGATGTTAGAGTTTTTGAATTCTGTATGTTCAAATACTCCCAATTATTGAATTTCACCTCTCCAGCTGTGACAGTTTTGGAAATATTTAAGCGTACCGGTACCGTTTACTGAAAAATCGGTGTATACCTCAGTAATTAATAGAAACAAAATTTTGAAATGATGTAGGGGATTCTATTTAAAATAAATCAAAATCGGGGATATTTGTTTGAAAATTTGGAAGAATAATTCATAAGTTGGCAACATCGCAAACGCGAAAAAAAAATATTACAAGGCGAGATAGGGTATTAGTAGATATTTTGATTTAAAACAAAAAATATAGGATGTTACATTCAAAAGAACAAAGTAAAGTGGCCTTCAAATTGCCGTAATTTAAAATTCTGCCAAAAACACCCTGTAAATACAAATTGCTCGTAACATCCAAAATAATATCCACTTAATATACAAGTAACTCGCTGTATAATATTGTTGAGAAAAGTTAAAGGAATATATTAATTTGGACGTATTACTTGCGACCTTGCAAATCCGAAAATTAATAGAAAATAAATTATAACTTGGCAACGTCGCAACCGATCCCAAAAAAATGTTAGTGTTGAATAGAGATCAATGATGGAAGCTAGAAGAATTTAAAAAAAGTATAGTTCCATATAAAAAAATAAAGTTGATCACTATCCTACTTTCCCGCAACACCCTGTATATTTCAAAATATTTTTATAATATGCGTCTTAAGACACCAAATAACTTTTGCATTTGACACTTTCTTCTATCGGGTATACCTTGCGAGATATCGAAGAATTACCCACTAACTGGACACTCCGTGTACACCTGGCGCCTAGTCCACTTCTGCCTTCGTCTCTCGGGAAAGAATTAAATAACAATGCCCCTTCATTCCGGTCGTCGCTCCACTTTAAATAATTCCTTTAAATGTAGATTTATGTGGGTGCGATTAGCATCCAGATGATGATTTATTGTTGTTTTATCCTCACCCCTTCGCTTGCTGTTGTCACCGGCAGGCGCCAGCGAATAAGATACTATGTATAAATTGGCAAAAAGATGAGCTCCGCCTCATGTAGAAGGGGATTTGGCAGGGATGTTCTCCACGAGTAAAAACAACACTGGCTGCTATGTTCCTAATCCTTGATTGTCAAATGAAAACCATCTCTGAAGGTTTTCTTGAGGGTTGCGGCTATGCCACTTTTTATTTCTAAGGGTCAGTCTCAGATATCTTATATACGGGGTAGCATCAAGACATTTGCTTTGAAACGGATAAACATATACTCTGTTGCCTGATACATTAGACTGGATTGACGTATATTTGATAGGTATCAGCTGACAAAGAAGTGCATATCAGATTTAATTTCTTAGAAGTGCAAGTCAGGACTATCTTAATAAAAATTCACAGCAAAGACGCTTAACCGAAACATACACAATTTTTCGTTTATATATTGTTAAGAGTCAATTACTCGTCAGCAACGGTAAGAGCACGGAGTGCAACCTTGTCAGGTATATGTCAAACAGCTGTCAAGTGGGATTTATGATTCCATGAATTTAACGGACATCGAACAACGAAAAAGTTGGTTTAACAATAAAAAACAGATGGTAAAGTAAAGCAGCTACTGATCTGACTCATCCGATCGCAGACACTTACTGTACAAGAGTGAACTACCCTATTTCTGACCGATCCCAGATCACTTTCCGAACGCTAGGATCAGTGATCCAACTGATCGGGTTAACCCGATAATAGTCTCCGTAAAGGCCTTTAACCTTTGAAATTTTAGGATTATGAACTGTGTTTTTTAGAGGACCTGTCAACGTTATGTGCCGTCAGTGTATCGTTGCCATTTTGTTCACTTTTTTAGCAACGTAGGTCTAGTGATATATCACAGAAAAGCTTATCTCTTTCTCTTTGAAAGTAGTAAGCACATTTCTTAAAAAATGTGGACGTTGGACGAGGTAGATCTCGTTCTAGGAACTTCTTCGACTCAAGTGGTTGTTGTTCATCCCTTGTCCTTATTTTACTATAACCTTGTAATAATATTAACTAGTAGAATCCAGTACAACTTTTGAGCCGTTACTATGAGTGACAGACGACACTGTTATTTGCGGCTGCCTAATGTCAAACAATTCAGTGCACAAATGCAGCAGTTAATGACATTTGAGTATTTCAATTTACTTCATACACATACACTAACTTAAAAAAACCAAAGTTTTCCTTCAAACTTGGTGACTATAAAAAAAGTTATCACTAGCAACAAAAATCTAATTTTTGGTCATGCTGCGATGATAAAAAATGGGCAGGGGTGTGAACAAATTGAACAAATGACCTACCTCTACATAAGTACGTTCTCTATCACCATAGTCACTCTAAATTAGTATCTGGATTCTTTCTTCTTCTGATAAATAAGCCGTTCTTAATTTACCATTTAAAATTAAACACTGTAAACACCAAACGCAAGTACTAAATCAGTTTGCTATTCGAAAATAGTATGTAAACATTGTACGTCTAAAAAGATCCTGATATTTTATATTTCTTTGACATATTTTTTCATAGACATACTACCTTTTATTTTACATTCATCATCCTCCAGTGTTGTAGCAACAATAGTACAAAATATAAGTAAATTAATAGAACTCAAATTTTACAGAATCTTCGCTTTTTAATGTTGTACTTATTTACTATTTTTGAAAAAAAAAGGGAGAAGTAAAACCTTTTGTGTAAAAAAATCAAGATGGCGGCAGTGCACTGAGTGATGATGTCACACAGCTTTGACAGGCCCTTTCAAAAACGCAATATAAAATCCTGTCCATAACCCTAAAATTTTATAAACATATTTCTATTGGTTTGAAAGAAAATGCCTTGTTGCCCGACTTTCTCGCTACTCTCTATTTTGCCTTTGTCACCTCACATTCAGTAAAAGGGTAGGCTATCTGACATTTATCAGAAGGTGGTGACGCTAGCCCTAAGTTTGGCCTTCTTTATAATACCGCTTCTTGTTGAATGTCTAAAGTACCCGAAAGATTGATACATTAATTGCTGTTATCTTCAATGATAATGCGCTCATAGGTGGGATGTGGAGAATATATGTATACGTCAAAATCTTATAGTCTGATAAATACGCGTAGAAATTTGAGAATTTACGAGAAGAAATTCGTTGTGGCAAGCTTCTGGCTAATATCTAATGATAGGAGTGATCGGATATACCAATGGGAGTGGAGGCAGTGCAGCCGATACTGGTAATGAAGAACAATTGGATTATGAAATTAATGTGATGTATTTGTCATAATTATCATGCCAATACGCTCACACAAGGTGATACCTTTGAGGGTGGCAATGTCTGTAATAGGTATTACAAATATAGTGTTTTAGTCGAAAGCAAAACACATGGAACCCGCAACTTGTTTGTGCTGTTCAGAAATATGTAACTGAACTTCTGCACTTAGTTTGTATTCTTGCGTCGACCGCAACTGTTGTATTTCAGGCCAAAAGGATCGATTAAAATAAAAGTTGCAACCCCTAAGAGGAATGTTTGGAAACATGCTTCTGAAAGCCGCTATAACAGAAACTGGAAAGTCCATTTTACAGCTTTCAATGGCCTTTTGAGAAGTTTTCCTTTAACTATTTCAAACTGCTGCAGGTTTTCAGCAACAAGCAATTGAGGTTTTGAATAAGGATTTTATTTTGCCAAAAATGGAAAGATCATATATAAGTTTTATAACAAAACTGTTTTTGTTTTCTTTTTTTCACAATAATTCAAAAGTGACAAATAAAAATGAGTTTTTGAATCGAGTACCGAAAACACGCCGACGGCTCCCGGACCCGTGTGACGTCACCATGGCGGTCAAGATATTCCTTTGACCAACGACGTCCTACTCCGATACTAGATTCTAGATTCCCAACCAATCGCGAAAATACTTGCTCGAGGCTAAGTCTACGATCGAAATAAATATATTTTTGAATGTTTGAAGTCAGTACAGATTCCAGTAAGTAGGTACTTAATCAAATATGTTTTGTTGAAAAGGTCTCCTCAATTAAAGGATGGCCCAGTGGTTAGAGAGTCCGGTAGTGGATCTCAGGGTCTTTGGATCGAAACCCAGGCCTTCCAACTTTTTTTTTATTTTTTTTTATCAAAAAATTTATTGATGTGCTTTTTGCAGTTGTTACGCACATTTTTTCTACGATCAACATAAATACGTGTTTGAATCAAATTTTGTTAGAACATATTACTTGCACTGCACAGTGCTTGTTAAATTTTTATGAAAATTTAATTGTTAAGCTTCATTGCCCAAAGTTAAATAAATACTAATACCAAGTGACAAACAGAATGTGATTACGAGCTTGAGTTACTTTTTTTACATTAAAAAAACTTAAAAATTAATGAATTGAATGGATGAAGGGATTTTGTTTAATTAGCCACCTATTACATTTAAAAAAAAATTAATGGCGATTGATATTGACGGACAAACCTCATTTCCACTGATTTTTTGAATTATCAACTGCCTCCTGTACTTAGTTTTTGCACTGTGCAGTGCAAGTAATATGTCTAACAGAATTTGATTCAAACACATATTTATGTTGATCGTAGAAAAAATGTGCGTAACAAGTGCAAAAAGCACATCAATAAATTTTTTGATAAAAAGAATTAAAAAAAAGTTGGAGGGCCTGGGTTTCGATCCAAACACCCTGAGATCCACTATCGGACTTTCTAACTACTAGGCCATCCTTCGGTTGAGGAGATCTTTTCAAAGAAACATATTTGATTAGGTACTTACTTACTGGAATCTGTAATCTGACTTCAACTTTAAACATTCAAGAACATATTTATTTCGATCGTAGACTTTGTCTCGAGCTGCAAACTTCATTCATCGACTGTGTTGCAACAAATATGCACTAGTTGCCAGTTTACCAGTACGTATTTTCGCGATTGGTGGGAATCTAGAATCTAGTATCGGAGTAGGACGTCATTGGTCAAAGGAGCATCTTGACCGCCATGGTGACGTCACACGGGTTCGGGAGCCGTCGGCGTGTTTTCGGTACTCGATTCAAAAACCCATTTTTATTTTGATATAGCTTTTGAATTATTGCGAAAAAAAAGAAGACAAAAACAGTTTTGTTATAAAACTTATATATGATCTTTCCATTTATCACAAAAAAATGTTTTTTTTCTTAATTCAAAACCTCAATTCGTAGCATCTCATATGTTCATATTTTTAACAGGCATGGAGATAAGACTTTGTTTTAGCGGAAACCTAAATGCTGGTCGAGTGTGGTGCCGAAAGACTCGGTTTGACGTCCTGAGATCACTCGCAGACTATCCCCCCCCCCCCCTCCCCCCCGACGAATGCACTGATCATTTTGATTAGATGAAAGCGTATCTTATAACTGATCGATACCGTAATACGAGCAGCCAAATTCAAAAGGTAGCATTGAATAGGTGAAACTTTCCCGAGATATTTTCCGCATACGAGGTATGTGCGATGTGAGTGGAAAATTAAATTTTGCGGAATTAGTTTTGTGGAGGCAGTTTTCATCTGCGTAGGCGATGCTTTGTGTGGCCAAAAGCAATATCCGCTGGTGACGTAAAGCGCAGCAAAAGTATGGGAATCCTTCAAACTCACAAAAAAAGGCAGCTCTGTCGTTGCTGTTCGTTTTCCGCCAACATTCATACCGCGCCTTTTCTCTGTTGGAAAATAAATCGTTAATATGTGTCTCTTTGAGTGAGTTTGTACAGATGAATGTTTTCATTTACAGGATACTCAAAAAAAGCATGCACAGGAATGCCAGTGCGACTCTCATTTATTTGACAGCTAATATAAAAAGGTGATTGGCGCCACCTACGAACAATGACTGCCCAAGGTCCATATGGTCCTGTCACACCCAATCAAGGACATAAATACACCACATTTGCAAGTCAATTGCAGCACCTCCTGCAAAGCAGGAAAATAATTGTGTGACCAACATAAATTGACAAGCGAAAAGAATTCGTTGAAAGAAGTAAGGATGTTATCTGACTCTTAACAATTCTATATTATTTCCTCCTTTTATGACTTGTTTTATTTTATATACAGTGTGAGTTTTTAGTAACGGCTCGGCCGATAACTCCACTACTGTAGAAGATAGCGAAAAAAGTTGTATACAAAAGTTGTAGCCACGGATATGCTCCTTGTTCGGCAAATATTTAGATTTATACAGGGTGATCGATAACTACGTGGTGATTGAAACATGCGTTTTTTTAAATGACACACCCTATATATTATTCCATATTTAAATTTTACTAACGATTTTCGTTCTTCCAATATAGGGTACTGTTACATTATACGGGGTATTTCAAAAGTTATGACCATTTTTATATCCAAATTGCGGTACTGTATATCAAAAAGTAATGGATCAAAAATTATTTTTTTTACATGAAAAGATTAAAAATATCCTCTAGTTCCAAAATCGGCTATAAAAAAGCCCCTGTTGCATATTCGTATACAGGGTGATGTAGAATGCAAAATCTAGATTTTATCTGTTTTTTTCAAAATGTAACCCCCAATATTTTATTATACCAAAGAATTGGTTGTAAAATGCTCTTTCATCTTTGTATAGCACTTGTTGTACCTACGTCCATCAGTTTCCGAGATATTTCGATTTTTCGGTAAATTGAAAATATAGCTTCTATTTGTGTACTGAAATTTATTTATTTTGCGAAGGTACTATCTAATTTGTTTTTTAATTAATGAACAACTGAATTATAAGGTCATGAAACTATTTAATGAAGTCAAAACCCTAAACTATCGAGATAATAAAGGAAACAATTTTGTAAGCGTGATGCATAATTATCAAGCAGATTTAGCAGATAGGCTTTGAAAAATTGGCAGTTTTCATAACCTGCTCAATAATTCGGTAGTGTGTGAAAAACCAGCTTTAAAATTAATCTTTCTATGGGGGGATATTTAGGAGAACCTTTGAAAAATTGTCTACTTGTCTCTGGAATATATCAACTATGAACAGCAATATCCAGAACGGAGGCACTCTAAAACCAATGCGTTTGAAAGATTGAAGAATCGTTTTATTTGGACTGTGTCGCTCAATATTTCATAGCTTACCTAATATATCTGCTTGATAATTATGCATGACGTCTATAAAATTGTTTCCTCAGCACACTTGACCTATATTATCTCGTTGATTCAGTGTTTTCACTTTATCAAGTACTATTATGGCCTTATATTTTAGTGTTTTGTTAAGCACAAATAAAATTTGATAGTATTTTCTCAAAATAAATAAATTTTAGTAAACAAATAGAAGGTATACTTAAAATTTGTAGAAAAATCGAAACATCTCAGAAACTAATTAATGGAGCCATAACAGGTGCTTTACAAAGATGAAAGAGTATATTAAAAGCAATTATTTGGTATAACAAAATATTGGGGGTTACATTTAAAAAAAGACAGAAAATCTAGATTTTGCATTCTACATCACCCTGTATACGAATATGCGTCACGGGTTTTTTTTATAGCCGATTCTAAAACTAGAGGATATTTTCAATCCTCTCATGTATAAAAAATAATTTTTGATTCATTACTTTTTGATATACAGTACGTTCATTTGACCGCGATTTGGATATAGAAATGGTCATAACTTTTGAAATACCCTGTATAATGTAACAATATCCTATATTCCAAGAACGGAAATGATTAGTAGAATTTGAATATGGAATAATATGTAGGGTGTCTCATTTAAAAAAATGCATGTTTGCATCACCACGTAGTTATGGATCACGCTGTATAAATCTAGATATTTTATTAGCAAGGAGCATATCCGTGGCTACAACTTTTGTATACAACTTTTTTCGCTATCTTCTACACTAGTGGAGTTGTCGACCGAGCCGGTACTAAAAACTCACCCTGTATATGTGCAAGCCTGCACAAGTGACATCTAGATCGAACGCGGTCGGAGATCAATACCGACCCATGTCATAAATTCGGGCTGGTGGTACCAGAAGGTGACGCAAGAGAGTCGTTGGGGGGCGGGCTCGTTCCCGCGTAGTTCTAGACGGCGCTTTCGAAACAGAGCTGACAGGGCGACCGTAGCTCAACTGGTGAGAGCACCGGAGTACAAATCTGGAGGTCGTGGGTTCGAGTCCTGCCAACTGCCGATTTTTTTTGGTACGAATTTAAATTGAGAAATTGACATGCGGATGTAAGCATGAAAATTAAAGGCAAATCAGCTAATTTTAAATTGGTAAAGTTGTGTTTAATGTAGCACTTTGAGGATTTATCAATTTAAACTTATCAACGATAAACAGAAGATGACTACTGCACTGCACACTAAAAAACCAAACATAAACAAACTAGGTGCGTCCTGATACACAAGCTCAAATTTAGTTCTTTTGATTCTGAATCTCGCTTATTTTTCTGACCTCACAAGCTCAAATTTAGTTTTTTTGACTCTGTCTCTCGCTTATTTTTCAGGTCTTTCCATTTACACTGTTTAGCTTGTACCTGAATGATTTATTTGAAATTAGCAGTTTTGGAAAAATAGCATGTTTTGCAGATGACACCCTCATGCTATATAAAGCTGACAACTGGACAATATTGAAAGAAATTATTGAAAAAGTCTATTAATATTATTCGATGGCTTGGTACCAAAATTTCAACAGTAAATTTTAATAAAACTAATTTCGTTGCCTTTACTTCCTTGCATGAGCTTTACCTTGCAATGAAAACCTCTCCCTTAAATACCATACAAAAAAATGAAGTCAAGTTGGTTGACTTAGTACTTCCCACGCATTGCGGTGATACCAGTTTATTATTTTCCCATAGCGTTAACCTATAGTCGGAGATCCTCTTGCAACCAAATCATCGCTCATCTGCCCACAAAAAAGTATGTTCTTCCGCTAGGTATTTCTTTCACAGGTCAATGGACAGCCTATTATAAATACAACAGATTTTCCGGTTTTACAACCCCTCACCTCCCAAAGTCAAAGTAAAAATACTGTGTCTAAAATTCATTTAAATTAATCCAATAGTTTCCATATTACACAGTATAGAACGATCTAAAGCAATACTCGAATGTTTACATCATCAAATTCTAAGTCCCTCGATTTCTGTAATAGGCAAGGAAATGTTCGGATGGACCTAAAGGTTGCATGTGTTATGTCGCTAGGTCTTTCTTTCAAGGTCAGTGGACAGCTTATTATGAATAAAACAAATTTCTTAGCTTTTACAACCCCCCACCCCCCAATAACCCAAATTTCACCCCGACCCAAAAAAAAACTAGAAAACCATCAGGAACCCCTATAACGTCCAGTGGCGGCTCGTCCAGCCTAGAGAGGTAGTGCCAGATTGACAGCCAAAATTTCAAACCGATTTAAAATTAAAAAAAAAATACTTATAACTAGCCGATAAGCTGAATTTAACTGAGTGTTTATGTTCGACTTATCAAGCATCAATAAACTGAAAACATTATTCAAATGCACTTTAGATTTTTCATGGGTCTTCATTTTCTCCCATATATGAATAAGATCATCCGTGCCTTTTTTCACCCAAGTGTCATCGCTTCCAAATAGAACACACACAAAACAAAACAGTTTGCTAACTTCTTCACAATTACTTATCAAATTGTTCTTATCATAAATAATTTTATTAAATTTACGACAACGCGATTTCTGTCCACTACCAATAAGTTACTCAATTTTTAAATCAGGTGTTGGACGTCCTAATTCCTTAATCTGCAGTTTTTCTTCCAGCGGAAGATTACTAAATGAGTTTATAATGTGCCAATTTTATTCATTTTCGCTCAAATGATAAAATATATCATATAATATATAATATATAATATAATATAATATATAATATATAATTAAACATATAATTAAACAGAAAAGAGATACCAATCCGAAAACAGCGCACAACTCACTCAAACTAATAAGATCTAAATTTCAAACCTTTTACGAGAAAAGCTGACATCAGCATCAAACATAAACAAATCGAAACTGCTGAAACAAGACAAAAATAGCGATCCATACGAATGGAAATATGGGTAATGTACCTGGCACGATCTACTTCGGATTTTCGTATTTAAAATACATCCAAACGTCCAGCATAGCGTTATCTCTGTCACTCATAAGCGTTCGTGATAAGATTTCTCTCACTCTGTTTGTGCCTCGTAAGAAACGGCACGGTCGCGTCGCGTCGTCAGCTCTCATCGTGTAAGTTGCCACGATGCCACGTGTTGCCTGGTGCAAGCATTTATGCGCTGAGGCGCTATTGCCATTTCATATAAAACAGAAAAAGTCGTTGGAAACTAACATAGAATAAGAAAAGTTTAAGAGATAGATAAATATGTTTTTGTCGAAAATTAAGGTAGCGCCATGACACTGTGGCACTACCTCACCAGCCACCACTGATAACGCCTAAAAACGAAGTTTCAGGGATATTTGAAATTTTTGGTTTTCATAAAATACTCAAGAAGCGTATTGAAGGTTTTCGCGATCACAATACTCCCCGAAATTATCGGTGTGGCAAGTAAAAGACTGAAAACAAGAGTAGATAGTATGAAATTTCTTTGATTATATTATTATTATTTTTTCTTTAAAAACCCAATTGTGGTATGGCAATGAAATTTGTTTAACTCTGAATGTGAGGACGTGTTCCGTCAAACTGCAACCCATCACTTTGATGTTTTATGTCAAAGTGACGACATAGAGACGAGCTTAGGCTAAACTATTCGAAATCTCTCTCTCTCTTTGTAAGCCAACGTATTTCCTATACCAGCTTGATCTATTCTAGTATGTGAGGATGAGATACAGCCATGTGTGTAACATCATCAAAAAACAAATCTGCACACAGAGAAGAAAAATCGATCCAATATCCCGAACGCGTCTCCCGTATATCCGGAGCCGCGCAGAAATCTGGCGATAATCTTCCTTTTCGGCAACTATACCTAAGGGGTTTCGCGATAGTATTGGAAAATTCAATTGACAGGCGAATCTTTGAAGTTGTAAACGCGCTAGGCAACAACGACGGAAATATATCTTCTATAAAATCCTTTGTACCTCAAACACGGTAAGGATTGTAGAAGAGAATAGTAAATGGTAGATATCTTATTTCAAGTAATATTAAACTTTGTAGACTAGTCTCGGATGCGATTGGATTGGACGATGAAACGATTCAGATAGATCAACAAAATTTTAAGGGTCTAGGGTATAGCGCGCGAAATTGAGAATCCAAGATAAGACGTATTCCCGTGTTAGCGAGGAGGCGTGGCCGCCTGTTATCTTTCTCCAGTGTGAGTGTCTAAGATGAGGGGAGATAAGTCCAAAAATCCACAGGTATAAGGTCAGAAGGACCAAAGATGAGGTCCAAAGGTCGCCGTAAAAATGAATTTCGAATTTTGAAGCTCCTGACGTTACGTTTAAACTTACAATAATGATTCAAAAAGCAAATTGAAGAAGAAAGCTTGCGCATTATAACTGTGGTAGCCTTTTTTCGATATTGTGTTTGGTTATTAAATTACAGGCACTTGAAGAATGCATGATTCTGCATTGCGAGTTTTTTTGCACACGAAAAAACTTTTTTGAAAAAATTGCTCTTAGATATCATTCGTCTTAACTACCACATTCTGAAATACTGTGTATGTAGTTTGAAAAACAAGTGAGTTCAGTTGGAAATGGAAATCCGTGTTTTACATGGAAAATACATATGTAGAACTGTGTGTATCCTGGACTTTTAAACTTGGTAGGCCAGCATGGGATAAGATTGAACGCTAAAACGATTCAGATAGATCAACAAAATTTTAAGAGAGTCACATAATTGATAATGTTTGAATATTATGCCACAGAAAAACTAGTGATGGACAGCCGAAGTCAGACATGTAGGCCACCTTTTTGCCGATCTAGGCCTACATAAGTAGATTAGGCCATTAGGTGCAAAGGTGCAGAGATAGTTCTTGAAAGAAATTTGCCTAGAAAATGGAAAATCTTTATTTGGCTCTCTACTAAGATGAAGTCTCGTGTTTTGGATAATTTGAGGGTGCTCATTACAAATCCGTTCGCAGTTTTAAGTTTCAGCCTTGTTTGACGAAAATCAAAAAGTTCATATCTTTCAGATATCTTCAAAGGTTTGCCTAAAAAATCGAAAACCTTCATTTACTTTCCATAAAGATGAAGCCTCATGTTTCGGATAACGGATTACAAATCCGGCTGCAGTTTTTAGTTTCAGTATCGTTTAACGAAAATCAAAAATTTCAGTTCTATCAGATCTCATCCAGGTTTCCAGGATCTCCTAAGGAATCGAAAATCTTTACTTGGCTTACTATTGAGATGAAACCTCCTGTTTTAAGAATTTGAGGGTGCTGACTACAAATCTGTTCGAAGTTGTGAGTTTCAGTCTCGTTTGACTAAAATCAAAAATTTTATATCTTTTGGATGTTTAGAGGTTTGCCTAAAGACCCGAAATCTTTCTGGATTTCTGTTAAGATAAATCCTTGTGTCTTGGATAACTGGAGGGTGCTGATTACAAATCTGGTCGCAGTTTTGTATTCCAGTATCGTTCGACGAAAACAAAAAAATGTAGACATTTCAGACCTTCAGATCTGCCTAAAAAATCAAAAGTCTTCATTTGACTTTCTGTTAAGGTGAAACATCCTCTTTTGAATAATTTGGAGGTGCAGCTGATTACAAATTCGGTCGCATTGTGAGTTTTAATCTGGTGTGACAAAAATCAGAAATCTAAAATCTTTCAGATCTTGAGATCTTAAATCGAAAACCTTCATTTGGCTTCCTATTAAGATAAAACCCCGTGATTTAGATAACTTGAGGCTACTGATTGCAAATGAGGTCACATTCCTGAGTTTCGGTCTCGCTTGACGAGAATCAAAAATTCAGATTTTCAGGTTTACCTGAAAAGTCGAAAATATTTATTTGGATTTCTATTAAGGACGAAACCTCTTGTTTTTGATAATTTGGGGGTGCTGATTACAAATTAGGTCACAGTTTAGTGCTTCTGCATCGTTTGATGAAAATACAAAAATTCAGACCTTTCAGATATTCAGCTTCCCCCGGGTTTAACTAAAAAATTGAAAATGTTCCTTGGCTTTCCATTAAAATAAAAGCTCGTGTTTTGAATAATTTGGGGGTGGTGATTACAAATCTATTTTAAGTTTGAGACTCGTTGGACGAAAATAAAAATAATCAGATCTTCAGGTATGCTTAAAAGATCAAAGTCCTTATTTGGTTTTCTGTTGTGACGAAACCTCTTGTTTTTGACAATTTGAGGGAGCTGATTACAAATCGGGTCACAGTTTTGTGTTTTGTATCGTTTGATGAAAATAAAAGAATTCAGACGTTTCAGGTTTACCTCCGGGTTTGCCTAAAAAATTGAATGTCTTTATTTGGCTTTCATTAAAATGAAAGCTCGTATTTTGGATAATTTGAGGGTGGCGATTACAAATCCGTTTTAAGTTTCAGTCTCGTTTGATAAAAATAAAAAGAATCAGATCTTCGGGTTTGCCTAGAAAATGAAAATCTTTCTTTGGCTTTCTATCAAGATGACACCTCCTGCTTTTGACAATTTGAGGGTGCTGATTACAAGTCCGGCCACAGTTTTGTGTTTCTGTATCGTCTGATGAAAATAAAAGAATTCATACCTTTCGGAACTTCAAGTTTACTCCCAAGTTTTCCTAAAAAAATGAAAATCTTTATTTGGCTTCCATTAAAATGAAAGCTCGTGTTTTGGATAATTTGGGGATGGTGATTACAAATCCGTTTTAAGTTTCAGTCTCGTTTGGCGAAAATAAGAAGGAACAGATCTTGAGGTTCGCCTAAGAAATCAAAAACCTTTATTCGGCTTTCTGTTAAGATGAAACTTAATGATTGGATAATTAGATGGTGCTGAGTACAATTTAGGTCGCAAGCTTTGAGCTTCCGTCTCGTTCAGGTTTACCTAAAAAATCTAAAATCTTTGTATTAAGACGAAACTTCGTGTCTTAGTTAATTTGACGGCCCAATATCATGTTACAACTGTGTTATATAGGGCCTTTACACCCCCTAATCCGCGGTATGAAATAATATACTACACGGGCAAAGTTGTTAATAGAAACATCGCGCGGTTTATACTGGGGCATAATGCGGTTTAATTTTGATAAGTAGCCCGAGTGGCGGGTCCGCAGCGCAAAGTGCGCGCTAAATTATTTCCTAATCCTCGGCGAACTCCCGATGGCCATTCTGGCATGGCTCCGCAACGGCGGCTCAGATCCCTGCTAGCCCGTTCGAAATTCCTCTCCATTCACAATCTTATATACACTCTCTGTCATGCAAATATTGTATTACGGCCGTGTCCCTTATTCTACGGTAAGGGTAAGGGCTAGTGATACCACAAGCGGGGATGGAAGCAATCATGAAATTGTGCCAGAGTATCAAGAGTCTGTGTAAGGTGGTTATTCACTTTTTTTGGTAGTGAGTGGGTTAGGGTTCAGTTGCCCAAATAAATAATATAAATAATATACAGGGTGTTCCATTTAAAAAAATACATGTTTGCTTCATAACTGAAAAATGGTTAGAGTAAGAAAAAATCAAACTACACCACTGGATTCTACAGAAAAAATTCTATAAGATTCTTTTTTTAGCTTTTCAATGAGATAAAAGACAACCGAGATACGAGGGTGGTTCCAAAATCGATAATTTTCGATTTCACCCTGTATCTCAAAAACCAAGAGGGCCATGATAATTTTGTTGACGGCATCTTTGGTTTCACAAAAAAGTTGCACACTGTTGCGAAAACCGCAACTCTCTATCTTTAAAAATAACCGAGATACCCCGTAAAAGTGCCCAAAATGAGACACCCTGTACTTACGGTGACACACAGGCGAAAAAGGTCATGGAGCCATAAGTACACGTAGCTGCTCGTACGTGTATCACCCCTTTAAGTCTTAATTTGTACTTTGTACTGTTTTGAGGTTTTACCGTTTTACTGTGAACTGTGAGGTTTACGCCGTTTACGCCGCTAACCATACCTGTTTTGTGCTTCACTGCTTCAGTGTATATGTTTTGTGTTTCATGTTTGTGCTTGGCACTTGGCGTCCTTGGCGTATGGCGTGGTTTATCATTTTTTCACACCAACCACTATAAAATATCTGCTGTTTCTCCTGCGGGTTTTTTATCGTGTTTTCTTTGACATCATTTTATAATAAAGAAAAGCCAACTATTAGTGGATGATGGTAAATATTATAAAAAGCTCAACAATGATCCTAACATCACATTACAAAAGAAACACCTTAGTTCGCCAGCTTAAAGACAATGGTTTTATTTCCAGCCTTGAATCCAAGAACTTAACGTGCTATAACTTACACCTCGTTTATATACCTTGCCTAAAATTCACAAACCACAATTATTATCAATGAGACCTATAGTTTCTTCTATCAATGACCCTAATGGGAAACTAGCTAGATTCCTCACTGACATTTAATATCTGCCTATAATAGTGAAAATGAATATTACATCAAAGATTCCTTTTATTTCAGCTCTTTTATAAATGATTACCAACTACCACCAGGTTATGTCATAGTTAGTTTTGATGTTGTATCACTATTCACGAATGCATATACCATTAGAAGTTATTTTAGATACACTGACTAGAAGCTTTAAAACAATTTCTCAACATTGTAGGCTTGATTTAGAATCCTTCTTACAAGTACTCAAATTCATTTTTGATTCCAATTGTTTGGTGTTTGATAGTGAATTTTATAAACAAATTTTTGGTACCCCAATGGGTTCTAGTATAAGCATCTGTCGTGATTCATTCCATACCCAGACAGCCCAATATATTCCTGGAATATCCTTATTTCATCCATTGAGAATGTTCAGCGCCGGTACTCTGTAATCTAGAAACGTGTTTCTATGCACTATGTACTATGGGATCGGCTGGCCTCGTAAATATGACAGCATGACGTGACAGCGTAGTAGACACATGACAGGCACCCGAAACTGCCCGATCGTCATGGTCGTCATGGTGATAGAAACATGCCTCTATCTCTTTAAGTTAGAGAGTACCGACACTGAACATTAAAAGAATGTTATATGGATGTTTTTACTGGTTTCATTCCCACGAGGATGTACGAGGAATATTATGCCATGATTATTCCATGAACGTGTCGATCAAAATATTCTGGTAATATTCATAAATTGATATTATCTGAAGAATAATCTATGAATATGCCTTTTGGTTATTTTGGTATGATTCTTAATGTAGACGTGGCCGCGTCGCCGCTTGGCTCCGTTACAGGTTAGCTTAGGCTTGAGAACTTTGAGGTTAGCTTCATTCGTCACGGGGCGGTGGCTGCTTGTGCTTGTGCATTTTTCTCCTGTGATTATTGGATAGTTATCTGTGTTCTGGGACGTGAGTTTCACTTGTTATTTAGTTTACAACTTCATCTAGGAGCGACTAGGTGTAACGATTTTGTCTCTGTAAATTATCGACTTTGTAGCACCATGTGGTAGCAACTCTCTTGTTCAGAGTCTAATCTCTATGTTCTTGTCGTAGGTACCCTAATTAATAATAACAACCCATTTGCTATATTTGTGACTATGAATTTCCAGTGTTAATGCTATTAAAATTGATTAAAATACAACAACTTTTGGTGGTGAAAATCTAGCATTGTAGTTAATGAAGTGTATTTGAATGTACATCGTATTATGCTTTGAAATAGTGTTTCACATTCTTGGAATGTTCATCAGATAATCTATATATTCATGGACTTTTCATGGAATGATACAATGTCCCAAAATGGTGATTCTTAGAATGTTCCTAGAATATATTGTGCTGTCTGAGTAAGTGGGGTTTGGCCAAGACACCAACTTGCGCCTGCGGAGAGCCCCGCCAGACTGTCCACCACATAGTGGCCGAATGCCCTCTCACATCATACCATTTTACTACCCTCACCTGTCGGTGTGGGTAGTAAAATGGTGATTTGACGGCTAAGCAGTTTCTTTTGAGTATCGTGTGTGATACATAAAATCACACTAGAATTGACCAATGAATCCCTGACCTTTATGTAGCTCTCCAGTGGGTATATTGAATGTTATTTGATATTTGCATATATTGAATAAATACGTTCTTTTATTGTATATCTAGGTTATCATCAGAACTATACACCTCCGTTGACACGTAAAGGCGAATGTCATAATTCGGTGAAAATGTCATTGATACGTCAATGCACATAAATTTGACCGAGCTTCAAACCATGACGTCAAGGCGTACTGCAAAAAAGCACTGTCCCCGAATAGAAAGTGAAAATCGCTCTCCTGAAAAATCAGTAAAAATGAGATATACCTATACGGATTATCAGCGGCGACATGATAATGAGCAAAATGCTTCTTTTGACGAGTAGTATAATTATGCCGCCACCAGGTGCGGGTCAAAATATCCCTTTGGCTGAATCCGTACTATGTATCCAAATTTTCCTAATTATTGTGTCCAGGACCTTCTTCTGGATACATAATTTATACGCACATGAAAAGTACTCCCGTAAAACTAATCCGCAAAATTTAATTTTGTACTGGTAGGTATGTGGTATGAGGCGTAGCGAACATCATGGCATACTTTGTTAGGGGCATAACTGAAGGAACTTTCACTCTGGCTGCCAATCATCTAAATTGGCAGTAAAATATGCGCAGGGAGTTATTTTACGAGTCAGGGTTAAGTAGATAGATAAAGTAATATCCTCGAACTTCTTCACTTCGTGTTCCAGGGACGTTAGTCTGAGACGAAGATAAAATATTGATAACGATATGAAGCCAGGCTCCAATGAGATTGCTGTTCTGTGGTATACCTACCGTAGGGTATGGCTGTCTAGTATACAGGGTGTCCCTGAATTTCCTTAACACGTGATATTATCGTAACAAAAAAAAGCTCAAACAAAACAGCCTACCATGCCTTCAAAACATTTTTGTACTTCAACCCTTAAACCTCACCCCAAAATTTAATTTTCAAATACCACTCAATAGTTTTTCCTGCACAAATTGACCTTATGTTATTTGAAATCTTGAGGACCTTTGATTGAATACAAAAACGTGTTTTTTTTGTCGTAAGCATAAAATAAAATGATGCAATGAAAAAATGAAAATAAGTTAAAACAAAAAAACTTTTAAAAAAAGCTTTCATTAAAAGGTTCTAAAAAAAAGAAAATACAATGTTTCCTTTAGAATGTTAACTTTCAACTTATAGCCTCATTATACATAATTTATATGATCATAAAAGCTTATCGCGAGGATTACGTAAGTACCTATAAGAATTCAATTGAACTGGAATTTTAACACAATTTAACTTAGCAGACCAAGTTAGTCAGTTGAATAGGTACTAGTTTTATAAATCGCGCGACAAGCTTTTATGATCATATAAATTGTGTGTAATGATTATAAGTTGATAGTTAACATTCTAAAGGAATACTTTATTTTCTTTTTTTTAGAACCTTTCAATAAAAGCTTTTTTTAAAAAAGTTTTTTTGTTTTAATTTATTTTTTACTTTTTAGTTATTAACTTGCATTTATATCAAACAAAATTATTATTTATTCTCGGCAAGCCCTTTTATTTGATACCCATATTGCGGAAGTGCATTAAAAAAAATAACGCCATTTCGCCATCTTGGATGGTCCGCCATAGTTGATTCAGAATGATGTCACATTATTTTTCGAGTCACTCTCAACAAGCTCTTTCACTGTACAAAGACTCTCTTCTCTCAGGTCGTAAACAACGTTCATGCAGTGATAAAACAGCTCACCGACTTTGATTAGTATATTTTCCCCAAACTCTTCCAACAAAACACATCATCGTATTATATCTAAAAATACATATTATTTGCCATCATTTGAACGACAGTTTCTAACTTAGAATTTGCGCTATCCTGATACCCACTCATTTGCATAGATTTTCTTTTATTAGACATCATGAAAACCTTAAACTAAACTAAAAATATAGACCTCCTCTAAACATAACCTTAAAACTGTGTTGGTGATAAGAGTCCACTAACGACACGAGTTTATCCCTATTACTTTCCCAAAGTCAGTCTAGCACACCAAATGTTCCTTTACAACTTATTATTGGAAATTCCTTACCGCGGATCTTCTTTGCCACTTACGTCGCATCACAGGCATACACACCGGCTGTCCGATCTACCCTTCGGGGTTGCTCGGTGCACCAGCATTTGGTTAGCTACCCCCCTAACCTTATGTCGATGTCGTCAGCGTCGTCGATACAACCTGGTGATGACCACTGAGTAAGTTGTATAAAGGAACTCGTACAATTTGATCCAGAATCTCCTGTGACTGCTGCCAGATTCTTGCTCACACCGCAAGCCTCTAGTTGAGCGTCAAATGCAAAAACTCTCTTCTCTCAGGTCGTCAGGTTCACGCAGTGACAAAACAACTTGCCGGCTTTGAATAGTATATTTTCCCCAAACTCTCACAACAAAATTCATCGTTTGACTAAAAATGACATCAGTGGGTCTATTGTCAGTGATGAAATTCCTCTCATTAGATTGTCATTCCCCTTAACATCTACTGGGCGTTCTCATATCAGTATGGATATCCATATTGTAGAAGTGCATTAGATAACTATTCCACTATTGGATTTAGAACGACGGCTTATCGTGCATTGTCATCCAAACTAAACGTGAATACAAAATTTCAACTCAATCGGTTGAAGATATCTGCTTCAAAATTGAGTTGCAAGATTCTACCCGAACAAGCTTACATACATTGCAAGTTAAACAAAAGCTTTTAATAATAATATCTATCAGTTCATTATTTGTTGTGCCGGTTGCACCATTTTTGGTGTTAAAGTCCCAGGCAGCACGTCAACATCTAGAGAAGTCAAACGCGCACTGCTACGTACATATATGCCCCGTTCCGTTGTAAACTGGGTTTTTTTTCATGTTTTGCGTCTGTTTTGATAGAATCGCACAGAGACGGAATTAAAAATGAGGATTTCGTTATCGGTCAATACTGATATCTTTAAAACATTTCGCTTATATGTTACTGGCAAAAATCACTCCTTTTGGCTAGTACTATATTCCCTTTGAAGGAAAGTCCCTACTTAGGGAACACCCTGTATCTATCATTTTGAAGTTTCTGATTTACGAAACGCTGCCCCAACTTGTGCACTTCATAGCAGATTCAAAACAGGCGAGATTTAATAGCATTCCTGGAAAATGCAGCACAGCGAAGATATGAAACATGAACTGTACTACACGCGTCTTCACCCTATAAGGGTAATGAAAATTTTAATAATGGAAGTGGCAGGGTTGTTTATGTGAAATAAGCCCCTTGGGATTTAGACTACGTTATCTCCTATATACGCAGGAGCTAGAGGATATGTCATAACGGAGATTAAATTAATAAGCTTGTGGAATGTCTGGATCAGCATGCTTTAAAATATGTTTACGCTGTAAGGGGTCACTCACTACAAGCTCTCCTTTATCAGAAAATTTGTTATCGCTGAAGATATTGTTTCTCGACTCTATTGCGAATGAAATAAAATCTGGTATCTTGACATAAAGATGCGGTTACATGTATATGTGTATGTTTTTGAAAGCCTTTGGTGTGTACAGGGTGACCTAATATGAATGGACGTCGGCAATATCTCGGTAACCGTTAATCGTATAACTTCGAGCAAAAACTATTATTAGGTAAATTGGCTAAGAGAAATCGCTTGAAATTGTTTTCAAGTTCCGCAAGTAGCCGCTTAGGGGGCGTAACTGTTACGGTCAATCAGAAAAACGGCTTTTTCTCAAAAAATATGCAAATAAAGGTATATTATAAATTCTACCGTCATGTAGACTGAACAATTTTGATTTTTTTTGTTAATTGTTTTTTGCTCTATCTTGTAAGATGTAGTGATGGGGGAATGCTTTTTATTTAAATGGCCGTAACTTTGTTATAAGTTAATTAAACAAGCTAGGTCTCGTTTGAAAGAGCTGTTCTTACTTAATAATCAGTTATATAAAAATTGTCTAAGTTTGTCTTGACTTAGTAGCTACAGGGCGATATTTGACATAATAACAATTATTACGCATTATTACGAAAATTTTAAATGGTATGCTATACATCTTTTAACATTTTAGAGGACAAGGTTCCTAAAAAGCTAGCGAAAGATTCAACCTCCTAGCTATTTTCAAACCGGAGATATCAGTAAAACAAGTATTCTGACCAGTGTGCTGTGAGTTTCAGAAACAATTGCCGCCCTATAGGGATATAGCCTCCGTCTTATCATTTTAGTAATCATTTTATAGATAATACTCAAGTAAAAACACTAAAAATCATATTTTCACTTTCTGAAACAACCACCAGGTAGTAGGCGCTAATAAGTGCTTTATGCAATTTTCATGATAATGGAACTTCTAAAAGGAACAAACAAAAATAAATTACAGTATAAAATTGATTATTAGTTTAGTGTCATTATTAAAAGTCAATTTGAGCTGATCACAAAGTGTTATATGAACTCAACAAGCAAGGATACTAAGAAAGAAACAATTTCATCGACTGAAGCTTCTTTCGAATAGAGTCGTGTCATATTTTAGTAAGCTGATATTGTTCTTGATCTAGATCTTTTTATAGTAAGCCGTTCAACCAGGCAGAATACCAAGTATTTCATTGGACTAACTTATGTCACCTTATGCATCCAAAGTGTTTGCAATTCAAAGAAGATGTGTGAGAATCCTTTCAAGCTTAAAGTATAGAGATTATTGTAGACAAGCTTATATTGAGTTGAAAATAACGACGACTCCATGCTCATATATACTCGAATGTCTGATATATGTAAAGAAACACCTCAATGAATATTCAACCCCAAGAGATGTCCACCAATACAATAGACGACCGAACCTAAAAATAATCCCTCAGTACACAAATTATTTCGGTGCTGGGTTCTTTAATAAGTGACCTGTGATATGTCATCATCTTGAAAAATTTAAATTTGTTTTAAAATCTTACCTATTAAGTAAAGCTTTCTACTCTATTGAAGAGTGTCTAGAAAACAACTTTAGCGACATGACTGTATGATTTTATTTCATGTATTATTGTATTGTTTGTTCGTTCTTTTGTTTGTGATTTACCTATTTATTTATTTATATGTATTCTTTTAAAATGACTTATGTAAGCACATATCCTGCACATGAATTTGTGATTTAAATTTTCTTATTTATTTCTTGAATGACCTGTGTAAACACATATTTGTGTATAAAACACCAATAAATTATTATTGTTATTATTATTATTACTGTCTTAGTGACATGTAATGAACCTTCTTTTTTCTTTTCCATTTTCATTTTAACACAGCTGTGTTCAAATATTCCACTACAAACTGAGTATTAGTGACTAGAAGGCGAATCCAGAATAGTAAGCCACCTTTGGCACTTTGCTCTTCCAAGAATAGGGCGAATGATCACGAAGTTCAGTGTGTCGACACAGCGAAATCATATTTTTCTTTTAAAGATTTGAAACTGTATACCTTCGGTATACTGAAAAAAGTGACAAAGTCAAAAATCGACGATTTGGCGATTTTGATACTAAGCGACAACAATTAATTCTTGTTCAGGAAAAATTGGCCAAATGAATACTCAAATATTTTGGAAAGTTTAGTTGACAGCTTGTTTTGAGTCCACAGAACTAATAAACTAGCATGTAAAAGGGAACAACTGGACTTGATAATTTATACATTATAAGACATGTCACGAAAAAGTGACTATCTTGACTACTAAAGCTGGTATAATATCCCTCCCTGCAGATAGGAACAAGAAGAGCAGTGCCTTGTAATTAAACTGTTCTGAATCGAATCAGACTTTAGTTTTAAATATGATTGATCATGTATGTAATTATCTCAAGAAAAATAAAATTTATTCTGACCATGATAGTGTTAATATATTTTTGAACATTAAGCGTTTCCAAATCAGAAATATAGTCTAATTTCTTCAAATTTGTTGAAGATAAGGTCACTGAACTTTTTGTCAATAATAAGATAACTCACAGTAAACATGTATGAGTACTTTGTTTCCTAAAAGAAAACGCATTAACTAAAATGATTACTCTCAATATCTACTTGCGAGGAACTACTCTTTTTGACTTTGTCACTTTTTGGAGGATGCCAATGAATTGGGTACCTGTGTATATGGGAAACTGTTTAAATTTAACTTCCTTTTGATTAGGATCAGAACAGAGGAACACACACACACAACTACATTATGTTGAATCATTGAGTGATAATACTTTATCTTCAGCCTACCAGCACACATACCTTCCTCACACCATCACTGACAGCCGAGGATAAAATAATATTAACTATAATAAAGCTTTTATTACAAAGCACAATATAATAAAATACCACGTACAACTATTGTTCTTACTAACATCATTACAAAGATCTGTTTTACATGTTACACAACTCCTCACTTCAGTTACAAACTTCACGTAATCTATGCAGGGATCTTTGTTATTCTTACTCACGACCCAACACGTCCTCGAGACATCTGAAATGTAGCTATAGTAAGATTGCTAGTATTCGCTACAGGCTGGGGAATGCCCAAACAAATACACAGTTGTCTCATATGCTTCTTGATTAAACGTAAACATATACAGGGTCTTAGAAAGGTTTGCAAGTGGTCGACCATTAGGCATAGGCGCGTACCTACGCCATACGTCGCTAGGTCTGCCCCGGGAAAAAACTAACTTTGATTTTTATGAAAGCTTTTATATTTTATAAGAAAATAGTGTTTGTATATTGTATCCGAAGTCACTTCTAACAGCAAAAAAAATGCTTAGGCGGCATCTCCTTTGTGGAACGCGACGCCGCCCTTATACCGCAAGTTTTTCAAAATACAAGATTTCAATTATGACAGCGATAGGTGAGGGGGGTATTGTGATCGCAAAAATTTTCGATTTTGAGGTGATACACTTTTTGGACATTTTATGATGTCTACATAACGAAAATCCACGTTACCCATTTCCGCCGGTCTGACGTCTGTCGCGTTTTTTCTAGCCTCGTAATCTCAGCAACCGCTGCATGGATTGTGATGAAATTTGGGCAGCGATATGCTGTGGGGTCATATTAGGTAATGTTCCTATAATTTTGAAAATCGGTGCATGGGCGGCGGAGTAATTAGCAGAAACTTAAATATTTCTCAAGCTTCGTTTTTAAGCGTTTTAGAGGTTCCTGATCATTCTCTGCGTTTTCGTGGGTGGGGGTGAAAAGGTGTGTGGTTGGGGGTGGGGGGTTGAAGAACTGAAAAATTTGTTGTGTACATAATAGGCTGTCCACTGACCTGTGTAGGAAGACCTAGTGACATAAATCATCTTTTTAGGTCCATCCGAACATTGCCTACCCTATTACCGAAACTAAAGGAGTTATATTTTCTGTGTACATACGAGTATTTATTGCTTTAGATCGTTTTGTATTTTGTAACGTGGAAACTATTAAATTGATTCTAATGAAGTTTTGGCACAGTATTATTACCGTGGTGAGGATGAAAGGCGCGTATGGTTGTTAGAAATCGTGTGAGTGAGCAATAATCAAAGAACTAAAATACGAAAACAGCTCAAACTTCGTTTTTATATGTTTTGTTGTAAAACTGAAAAGTTTGTTTGTAGTATTGATAATAGGCTGTCCATTGACCTGTGAGACAAAGACCTAGTAGCATAAGACAATTTTAGGGGGAGGGGGCAGACGATGATTTGGTTGCAAGAGGATCTCAGACTAGAGCTTCATGCTATGGGAAAATAATGAACTGGTATAACCGTAATGTGTGGGAAGTACTGAGTCAATCAACTTGATTTCTTTTTTTCATAAATTGGTAAAATATTAGATATTCGTTTAGGTAGTGCTTTCCTACCAAGGGAAATGTGAATAGATTTCCTCTTTAATGAGTCACTAGTTAAATCGCTTATTATTTGAAAAACCCCACATGTCCCAAAATCACTATTTTGAGAAAATCCAAAAAACTGTTTTGAAAGCGACTTAGAAATCTATGGAAATAACTACTCCAACATAAGGTATGTGTATCTTGTGTTAAGTTTCTAACAAAAGAAAAGTAAAAGATCTTCCGGTGTTCTGACAGAAAGAAAAATGGCATCGGACAATAGACACACAATTTTTTTGCAAATAATTTTATTTGGTTAGTGCTCTGAATTACGATAACATAATAGTACAAAAACAGGCCAGTTTTCATGAAAATATTCAGCTGTGGCATCAGTAGTTGGCCTTCCACACAGTTTTTCGACATTTGAGATGCCACATGCCACCACATGTCAGGAAAGTTTCTCAAATAACGTTTATTGCATGCATTTGAGACAGGAAAAGTGAGATTTCTGCTCAAAATATGCGTCTATCTTAGAAGAATGTGTTAAGTTGAAGAAGTCCAAATATCAGATATATGGACATGTGGTGTAAATTAATCACAGCACCCCCATCTATAACTCTGTAGATACTGGAACCACTAGGCAGTGACATGTCTTAATGTACAGTATTGGTCAAGTTTTGAGTAAAACTAACAGAATTTGTTAACTGAATCCGGTATAATATGAAACCAATAAAATGAAAGAATTAAAATTTAACCATATCGGGTGCAATTACCTTTTTCAGCTGATACAATTTTCACACAATAGTATTCAGAAACTTCGTCCACTTCATCTGTTCTACCGGGTTCATCTAAAATTTTCCACCAAAATAAGCAATTCAAACGTTTGTTGCTGCTCTGTTTCCAAAACCCTCAATACGTTTCGCCATTACACATTTCTCCGAATTTAAGTTTGCGGCACCTGTAGCTCTGGAACCAATAAGAATACAAAAAGGAGCTAGCCGTACCAAGTGTACTTTGGCTCCCTGACTTTGACAATCGACGCTGACACGGAACATAACCTAAAACTAAAAGGCCCGTATTATTTTGGTATTTTCGCCGCTTTCGCGGTTTATGTACCGCTGATATTTTTCATCTGAGCATCTGAGGTTTTTAATATATTGGAATTGAACTAACGTCTATTATTTATTGTGAATTAATTAAAAAAATAGCTTTAAGATGTACTATATATAATACATTATTTTCAAAGCATTGCAATTTAAGGCTGCATGTGAAAAAATTTCACCCTAGTAAGTTCACAATAGAGACGTTTGTACAAAACAAAAAAAAACCGTCATCAAAAGATTCAAAATACTTGCCAAACCAGACGCCGAAGAAGCAAGATAATATCGCGCTAAACCTCTTATATCCACCAGAATAAAGCTAACTGAATTTCAATATAAATAAATTGTTTATTATTTTTTATTTTGATCATTTACAATGTTAAAACTGATTCCTTTTCGAATACCTAAGTATACTAAACTAATTAATTTTACAACTATAAAGAAATAAAAGATTGATATACATATAAAATGTTCTGAGTTATCGATAATAAAAGTTTCCCATATGTTGCACACTAAAATGACCACAGTGTATAATAATACATAGGCACATAATAAAATAATACAATTTACGTTACATTTTCATTTTCAAGTTTAAAAATATAAGGCGCGACAATTTTCAAATCATAACATGACATTAGTACTCTGCGCATGCGGAAGTCAGGAAGCCAAAGTACATTTGGTATGGCTAGCCGCTTGTTAAGAATACACCCACCTCTTTGTAATTCTAGTTCCCTCGACATTACATGAAAAAAGTACTAGTATCGAATATGGTAGTATAGCCATACAGTCGAAGAAACGTAAGAAAAATCGTGGTTATTCAAAAATATTTTAAGTGTCTATCATGATTTCTAATAGTGTCTTAAAAATGGTCACAGCGTGGGTGGTAAAACTTTCAAATTATTTCTGGCCCTTGTTATATTATTTGCCAACTGCTTTTTAGTGTAGTTGCAGAATGATATTCAAAGACCGCCAAATTGCATCCACCTCGATTTCTTGTATATTTCGAAGCTTAGAGGGTTTGGGGGGTGAACTTTTAAGTTACTTAGAGCCCCGATATGTAGGCATTTTGGAAATCTATCTATATCAATCTACTGAGCTGTGCTCGTTTTCTTGCCCTGTATGTACAAAAATATTTTGAGGACTTACGCAGATTGATGACAGTAAAATTCATACTACTAGCTGTCCCATTAACTTCTTGTTTTGTCTCTCTTGTCTTGCCTCCTACAACAACTTCTCCAGATTCACAGTCCACAATACCTGTAGTATCCTCGTCTATTTCTGTACAATCCACACACGAATAGCAATGAAGACTAGCTGCATATACTAAAAGATGTAAGTAATTATCAATTGCGTACTTGCTGTATTTTGTTTTCACATATAAACAAACAAGTAATTTTATAATGCAATTTGAAAAGTTATGATTTATGAATTTGTCATGCAGTCTTTCAAGGTAAAGGTATTTTTACACGTGCATGGTGGTGGGGATGTTAGGTGGAGCTGTACGGTTTTGAAATCGAAACTTCAAATGGACTAGTATCATGAATTTTTTTTTGCTGCATATGACAGAGTACGTCATAATCAGCATCTCGTTTTTTTCTCCGATTTTTTTGGGCACAGGAAAGCCGTGAAAATAAGGAAAATATTTGAATTCTCCTAGGGCAGTGACGCCACTGCCCTAAAGGTGAACAGCCAATCAAATGACAGATATGTGTGCTGTGTTGCCGCACTCTGATGGCGCGCGAAATGCCGGAGCTGTACGCGGGCTGGCTCGTCTATCTTGTCTTCTGTTCCCGTCTGCAAGTCGGAGCTGTTCTTGGCAACAATGCACTGCTGATGCTTCGCGCGGTTGGCACTGATTGGCTGAATTTGAATTCCTCTCTTTAAACTTTAGAATGGAATTACTAAAGAACAAAATGATGTAGAAAGTAACGAAATGCAGCAGTACGTTTATTTTTTTATGCACTAAGCGGTTATAACAATTAAATCATTGTTCTTAACCTCGTGATACTAGTCCATTGGTGCACGCTGAAAAAATTTGCAGTATCTTCGGTTCTGGACAAAGTCAATTTTTCTTCATACTGGGGTATCTCGTCGAGATATTCACACCTAGTGCATTTTTGTTACTCTGAAAAATCGGGAAATTTCGAAAAAAGAAAATAATTCTTTCATATATGTTGACATACTTTATCTAGACTTTAAATAAGTTACTCATATTTTAGGATACAAATTTTTATATCTAATTTTACCAGTGTATAATTATTGTAGTATTTAAGTTATCACTTTTAAGTCAATTTGGAAAATAATGGACATATTTTTTTTCTATTCCGTTAATTTTTAAATTGATATCTTCAGTCAACATGAGGTATATTTGCAGCATAGAAAAATACATCCTTTGCAAATACGTAGCTGTCTTATCTTAAGTACGTTAAACAATACTATGTATGAATAGCACTCACCTAAATGAATCATACAGGATAAAGTAGCGAAGTAGCCGATACGAATACAAATCTTCATGCCATAGCCTCATGGGCTATGTTCATCCCGAATAAGGTCAAGGTTTATTCATGAGTTCTATTCGCATTGATTTGGCGTCGATCTGTCAAAGTATAATTTAGGTCAGCAGGAGCATATTACAGTATTATACAGTATGAGGATGAGGTGATACTAAGGCCCGATTTGATGAACACAGGCATTTTAACAAAGGCTTTGACCAATTAGAGCAGCCCATTCCAGAACTTGCATCTGTCAAAGTTCTCTCTGAAAATTATTGATTTCTCTTGGAGTTTACCTCAAAAAGGTGAAAAATGACATGCTTTACATACAATCGACCATTATGCATCATCTAATACCTTTTCAACTCTGATTTTCCATCCGGAATGGGTGAAAAGTTGCATTCTCTGGTTTAACAAAGAGTTTAGCTATTGCTAATCTTAACCAATCAGATTCCACAAAAACCGTACATTTGATCACTGGGTTAAATGTACTGTTAAGATTATGATGATAAGAAACTCAAATTACTGCATTATTTTGATAAAACAATAATTTACTATCGACAACAATTATAAATACCTGCAATTACCTTTGTATTACAGTAAAACGGGGTAAAAGCAACATTTTGTTATATTTCACAAAGTTAAACATACGATTTAGCAAGTGTGCATTATTGGTTGCCTATTCCTCTTATCAGCTCGCGGCTGGCAAGAGTATAACGTATAACCTTATTTTTCCTAAACCAGAAATCTGTCGTATAGCCAGAAAGTGAGCCATCAGGTGCTTTATATATTTTTCAGAGAAAGGGGGGAACCAGCAGGGGCGATTTTTATTCATATGCATGCCTTAAAATGTGTTTCTGCGCTACGGTGCCTCTTACGCATTGCCTTTACAATTCTTACCTCCTCTGTGATTATTTCTATAAGAAGGTCTATAACAAACATGCATCCAGTAGATCGATAAAAGTATGTATGTATGTATCTAGTATTAATTTGCAAATAAATCGCTTTGTTCTGATTTTCTGCTGTGATTTTGATCCACGAATTCTAAAATACTTTTGATAAAAGTGTCATTCAACTTTGACGTTTTGTTTCCAATATTGATAAAATACTTATTAATATAGCCCTCAATACCTGATAGAAAGCTTTTGCTAAACAACATCCAATAAAAAGGCTTTGTCAAAGTCTTTGTTAAATATGCATGTTGATAAAATCGAGCCTAAGAGAGACCGGCACCTATCTTTAGAACCACCATCGGATGAGTTTGCAACTACAATAGACCTGAGCGTGTATGGAGACTCATCTGTGCAGGTCTGAGAGACTTTTTTTAGGCTTCCCTGGAGCGGGGGGTTGCTTTGCAAAACATGATGTGTCAGCTGTCTGCTCAGAAACCACAGAGGTTGTTCATGTCGGCATGGAAGCGTACTTCCTGCGAACAATCAAATCTTGTGATACAGATCGTTCGCTAAAAATTCTGGTCCAATGCTTGATCGTCTGGGCTCCAGTGGACTTTTTGCACGAATACGCTGTTACCAAAAATACTAGCCCCAAGGAATATCTTTCTGACTTCGAACCAAATGTGGCCCTAAAGCGACGTCAGATGTAGTAGGCCCTTACCTGTGATCGGAAATGACAACGTCGTTTTTGTATTAAATTCGACGTTGTTAGACCTTAGTCAGTATTTTCATAGTAGTTAAGGCAATAACGCGTGATTTTAGTATCGAGAAAGAAACCGGATGACGCTTAGTATTTGAGGTCTAGAGGCAGTGTAGAAACTCACCATTGCACCATAACCCCAAAATGGGACGGATATGAGATAGAGAGGGGGTGTGAAAACGTTGAAAAAAATCGTTAGCCAAATGAAAATGCGGTAGCATTTTAGTACACCTACCAGCTAGTGTTACAAAAATCGTCATCCGAAATCTACGAGCGGTTTGTGTGTATCGAGTTTTCTAAGAATGAAAATAAAAAAGTCGCGACGTAACCGGTAGTAACATGATGGAGACAAACTTACAGAACCTCACCGTCGAAAACCGATTCTGAGTCCAGGAACAAATACAACGAAACCCTCCGTCATGCAAAAATCCAACTCGATGCTAAAATAGAACAGAAGAAGGTTAGGTCGCATGCCAATGGCAGCCGTTTCTTTTGGATTTTGATCAAGAGGGTAACTTCTCGAGGAGCAGCTTGCCTTGATCACATGTACTGAAGGAACAGTCGCAACTGCATCCAAGAACAAAACCGAAGCATTTGTCGAGACGTTTACATAAATGAGAGCATTAGGCCCGACATGATACCCTCTATTGTTATGAAGTGGCCACCAGGGCTCGCTCCCATGCTTACCGGCCTATTTCGGATGTCTTAAGATTCCAGCATCATTCCAACAGAATAGAAAAGAGGTTGCATCTAGCCGTTGCCAAAAAAAAGGATCCAAAGCTGATCCAACCAATTACAGCCATCCCTCAATCAATGACAATATGGATTCCAACTTCAAAGATCAACTATAAAGGTCTCTAGGCTTACGTCACACATGTGTGCATCCAACCCATCCATTCATTTGGCGAGCCTCACGTTATTGCTCGTGATATTTTGAAGGTATTAAATCAACTGTGGGATGCAACTCTCCTATGCAAGCTTTAGTTCTACGGTTTTACGGCCTCAGTGTTAAGCTTTGCGGTTGGCTTGCAGACTTCCTATCAGGTCGAAAAATCTCTGTCGTGGTAGACGGCTTCTCCCTCTTCGACTTTGTTTCTACTTCACATCGATGATCTGCTCTCTACAACTAAAAACTCCATTCACAGTTTTCTCTTTGGCCAATCTGGAACGCAGAGGGCTGACAGCAGCTGATCGCTTCCAAAGGATCTAGAGTCCATTAACGCTTGAGAGTTCAAGAATATAAAATTTAGTACTTCCCAGACCTAATATTGTACGCTATCGAAAAAGAAATTGCCCAAGAAAGCACGCGGTCTTAATGAATAATCAGGTTCTGCCAAAAAATCACTCATTCAACCTCTTAGGAGTCAACATTACAGAAAATCTGGAAAAGTATTACTCAAAAATAACGAATAAGGTATCATTCTTGCCCCAATTAAAGCATTATTCTTAGGTTGTATTTGAATTGTTATTAATAGTGCTTATAATTTTAAAGGATTTCATAAATGAAACGTAACAAATGTTTGTTCTTTAACGTATTCATTGAACTTTCACTAATACATCAAATAATTAGAAGGCCGCTTATAAAAGGAATATAATAAACTAAAAATAAAATTCATACAAAACTATAAGGGCACATACAAAAAGAACATAAAAAGCGCAACGTAAAATTTTGTTTTTTTTTTACTTTTCCATGTACTTGACGTTTCGAGAGAGTCTTAAAACGTGGCATAATCCACCATTAGCTAAAAGTAGAACATTTTCATTGAACATAAAGCAATCCTACCCATTTGTGTTTTGTTACACGCTCCAGATGTCCGTTTGAAATCATAGTTTCAATTTTACGTTAAACCGAATCACTATAAACACTTCGGAATAAAGCGTAATATAAACCAATACGGTTTTATTACTTCAACAGTGAATAAAATGGAAAAATGTCAAATAACTATCAGGAAGCATGATAATTACATTGCTACCATTTTGAAACAGTTATAGGTACTCCATGAATTGAAGAAGAAAAAACAGATTTGCGTAAACAAACGCACGTCGCTAAGTGTCGAGTTGTAACACGATCATTTGCATCTCTTGAGTCAACAGCAGAGTTTTAACATTAGGTACATTTGCATTTTCGTCTCAGCAAATTGGTTAGTCGTGTAGATGTACTTACCAAATGCAATACCTATATAAACAGCTGAAAACTCAGGAAGCGGAGAACAATTTTTGACATTACAACAACGCAGGTGAAAATAGCCGCCGCCAGTACCGATGGCCTGACATTCACGCACAGCTTGGAAGTGACACTGGCCCTTTCGAACCAATCAAATTGCTCCGTTCACGAAGTATTATAACGTTGTATCTGAATGAGCAATGCATTTTATTTTCATCTGTGATCATATCAGTTTGTATAGCTTATACAGAATTAGCAAAATAATGTATTTTTTGTCACGTAGAGGCTTGACTAGGCTTTGCTCCTAATCTAAAAATGAAAAACTGATTATGAATCAGAACGTTATTTCAACGTCTGAATACGTCATTCTTTGCACACATTATTTGTGGAGTACACAACGTTGTTCTACCGCGAAAATGAGCCACTGTAGAATTGTGTGTTTCGTTAAACGTTATTATGGCGCTTTAATAAAATGGTATAAATTTCCACCAAAATCAAACCGTTGACATTCTAACGTAAAACGGATTATCAACCGTTCACACGTTTAGATTACGTTTACATGTGTTTACTGGGATACTGCTTTGCGGCACTATTATGTGAAACATCTTTGGAACATTGCAGACTGGTGGTATGAAATTGTTAGCAAACTTCTGTCTCAGGTTAGGCGAATGAGTGTCATCTCCTGGTATGAATATTTCCATCAGGTGCAGGGGTAGAGAAAGACAATATTTTCAGTTTATTTGTATTTAGGCACCCTAAGTTTTTAATACTTTCGAAAATATGATCATATTTTCACATAACTGACCTGCGCAGGTATACCTGCTCAAGGCAATCCTCTCCCTACTGTTCTAAGGTCGCCCTCTATTTTTCTGACTGTAATCTCATCTTCCTAAGTGACCCCACTCCCCCTTGGCAATATATTTCCAATATAATATCGACGACTTACTTTTATGTGTATGGTGATGCACGATAACGACGTTGCTCCCGTTTCCAATTGAAAATTCAATGAGCGCGAATATATTTTAGAGGCAAAGCTGCTTAAATGCCAAAGTTGATCCAATTCGTCTCATTTAAGCCAAAGCGAGGCTCCGGCAAACAGTGCAGATTAAATATAAACACTGTAAACCTCCCTAAAATGCCTAAAAAGTGTTTATTTACACGTTTTCCGGAAATGCGCTAACGCTTAAAAAATATAAAAAGGGCGGACGTAGCAATTCCATTTGAAATTGGAAACCGGATTGCAGAATACAGGGTCTGATGGGGTTCGTTCTATCAAAGAAATTGGTGTGTTTAGCTGTTTTGATGGATTTATCGAAAGCGCCGTCAAAGAAAGGAAAACAAATTACATGGACGGCTTCTTTAGCCGCGCAGAGCTGAGCCTGATTCAGACACCTTTAATTCAAATGTGTACCGTTTGGATTAGCTGGATTTGTTTCGATGGGAATGCAGCTCTTGCAACTTGCAGTTTTAACGACGCTGTCGATCGATGTACAAGTGTCCAATTTTGGGCACTTTTACGGGGTATCTCGGTTGTTTTTGAAGATAGAGAGTTGCGGTTTTCACGACAGTGTGCTACTTTTTTGTGAAACTGAAGATGCCGTCAACCAAATTATCATGGCTCTCATGGTTTTTGAGATACAGGGTGAAATCGAAAACTATCGATTTTGGGACCACCCTCGTATCTCGGTTGTCGTTTATCTTATTGAAAAGTTTAAAAAATGGTCTTATAGATTTTTTTTCTGTAAAATCCAGTGATGTAGTTCTATTTTGCCTTACTCTAACCATTTTTCAGTTATGAAGCAAACATATTTTTTTTAAATGAAACACCCTGTAAGTCAATCGGAAATCATTTAAGCTTTTCAAAAATATATATTAGTATCAAGTCGTTTTGAAAAGATACTCAATATCTTTAAACTCAATTATTTAATTGTATTTTATACGCTATTAACTACTATTTGCAATAATGTTCAATAAATATTCCTTAGTCCATTATTACATTACTTAAAACCAAACAACATTATATCTGAATAATATCAACACATTATTAAATTTGAATCAAAATAAGAACTGAAAACATCGAGGAGCTTTTAGAGATGTTGGTTCAAGTTGGGGACTATTTCCCTTGATGCAAATCTGACACAATCTCTTATTCTTTTCATAGCATTTAAAATAAGTATTGGTTTCTCTCCTATTATGGCAATTCAATATTCCCATACTTGGATCCTGTGCAAATGTTGAAGTATCTTAAACTTGTATGGATGGTAATTGTATTTTTTTAGAATTCTTTCTGCAGTTGATACTACAGTTTCTTCTATGATGATGAAGGCGTTGCTTCTAATACGTTTGTTTCCCTTTGCTCCCTATTGTCATTGAAATAAGTGTTAGGACATTGTTGAACAGAGGATCCGTACCTAACTATATTTATTTTTAGACGAGCAAATATATATGGAAACGGTTGCTATCTCTCTAGGTATCTAAGCTACCCTTATTATAGAAAATTGACAATAATTAAAATAAAAATACAAAGAACAAAGCTATATTTAATAAAAATGTAAATGAAAACTGACAGTCTCGCAAATTTTTTACAGATGTGCTTTTTTGTTTTTAATAGATGAGTCATAGCCCACTATCTACTCAATATTATAATAACACAATAATCATTTGAATGAGACATTATTATTTGAAAAAAGTATTTTGATTCTTTTTATCGAATTTGAGTAGGAAGTCTCTTGTAGAGTAGTAGAACCATGGCCTACTGCTACAAATAAAAAAAAAGAAAAAATCAAATTTTGAGCGCAATTTTCAAAATAGCTTAATACTAATATATATTCTTGGAAAGCTTGAATTATTTCCGATTGACTTCAGAAATAATATACAGGGTGTTCCATTTGAAAAAATATATGTTTGCTTCATAACTGAAAAATGGTTAGAGCAACAAAAATCAAACTACGTCACTGGATTCTACAGAAAAAAGTCTAATAGACCCTTTCTTAAACTCTTCAATAAGATAAAAGGCAACCCAGATACGAGGGTGGTCCCAAAATCGATAGTTTCGATTTCACCCTGGATCTCAAAAACCAAGAGGGCCATGATAATTTTGTTGATGGCATCTTTAGTTTCACAAAAAAGTAACATACTGTCGTGAGAACCGCAACTCTCTATCTTCAAAAATAACCAAGATACCCCGTAAAATTGCCCAAAATGGAACACCCTGTACAGGGGGGGTGATATGCATTAAACACTCATCATTGGGATCTCTAAAAGTATAAGTCCCAGTTACACAATCATTGGTAACCTCCGGTAGTTACTTAAGGGGCCTAGATAAACGCATTTATATACAGGGTGTTCTAAAAGTTAGGACTTTCCTCTTTAGAAGCAGCGGCCCTTGAAACGGAGAAGTTAATGCACGGTGAACCAGCAGCAAAGCAGTAAAAAAATTTCAGGCAGGTACTCGGTATTTGGTTGCTACGAAGTTGTAAGTGCGGTCCTGTCGCAAGCGTCTTACTGGTGTAAGTACGACTTACAATGTCTTCTTCAATTTGGACCATACGAAGTTGTCTAGATCTTCCAACGTGTCCACCACGATGTGGATTCAGACATCCTGTGTCTCTAGCTCTTTGCACGAGCGAGACAAATCGACGAGGTGCAGGGTGAGTACGACGGTTAGGGAAACGATCGGCATACACTCGCGAAGCCGCAACGGTATTTTGACCATCACACTCACCGTACATTAAAATCATGTCCACAAGTTCATTATTGTTATAAGCGTGCGCCATCGTTGTTGATTTTGAAGTCCGATCGTCAGATGTAGCAAGTCAAGCGCTCTCGTACACTATGCCACAGCAACGCCACGTATGACGAATTGCCTGTTTTAGTGTTTTCTCACCGGCATCGGTACCGCTAGCGCTGCCCTGTTTGTTGTGATATTATGACATGGTGGGCCATTGCCCAGCGACGGACTTAGAATTGAGGATTTCCTTAATGGTCAGTATCAGTTTTCTCTAAATATTTCGTTTATGTGTTACTCAGAGAAAACACTCATCTTAGCGAATACTACCCGCTGTATGAAAAAAAGTCCCAACGTATGAAACACCCTGTATATAAATTATATATTTGCCATGGGATTCACATTCAAGTACACGCACATAACTCACTTATTTTTCAGACTACATACATAAAACTTCTGAAAGTGACATTTAAGACTTTAGTGAGGGAAGATTCATAGCGATTTTTCCAAAAAAGTTTTTTAATGTACAAGAAAACTCGCAATGCAAAATCATACATTCTTCAAATATTTATAATTTAACTTCAACTTCACGCGGCTAGCAGGCCACTACGGAACTTGCTCTCGCACAATAAAATCCCACATTAAAGCTGCCGAAGTCGACTTTCTTTTAAGACTTCATAAGGGTAAACCAATGCATGGCGCCTTCTACGAATATCTAGAAAAACAGCTTGTCTGAGCAGTTGACCTCCTCTTTCCTTGGGTCTAGTGGACTGAAGTTTATAATGACTTGCCAGGGCGGTGTCTTTAACACCTTGGTATACCGTAATAGGGTCATGGTTGTAGATATAGGCATCCGCCTCACACGGTAGAGCCTGCCAATAGGCGCCAAAGATGCTTATGCATCTCTTGTCTCTTGGAGATGGTATGTGCTATCGAATAAAAGTTCAAACAATATATGGAGACAACCCAATTCTTCGCAGTTTTGGTGTTTACATTTTTCGTGTGCGATCAATAGTTTCCATTCTACAGTGCCCCAAAGTTAGGGGGTGGTTTGTGATTGTTACTAAAATCAGAATTTTATCGCGTATAAAGTCGAAGAACGCTATCAAAAGTTCTGTAACACTCTTTGTCCTAAGAGAATAACATTTCTCATTTCACTATTATCTTCAATTTTTTAAATACCACATTTGGATTTGGAATGCTTTGTCTCTTGGAGAACAAGAACTGGCCGATTTACTGGAGCTACTCGTTCCTCATGCTCTAGCTTGTACAGGCAGACAAGCCCGACTAGTCCTCCTCGACCACCAACAGGAAGCGAAGTTCGTTTTAGAGGCACCTGCCGAGGTGAACAGCATCGTTAAGGAGGAGGAAAAACGGACCAAATGTCAAGAGTTGTTTGGACAACCTCGCAGACTTCAACCACGCTACACTCATAGTCTGGGTTTAGTTCTTTGGCACAAGTCTGCTCTCCTCTTGGTTCTATGACATTCAGTATTAGTTTTTGAAATCTGACTTGGACGTCTCCTCCTTTAGCTTTTCCTTCCA
The DNA here is from genome assembly GCA_951848785.1 of Callosobruchus maculatus. Lineage (NCBI taxonomy): Eukaryota > Metazoa > Arthropoda > Insecta > Coleoptera > Chrysomelidae > Callosobruchus > Callosobruchus maculatus. The sequence goes on from CATOUR010000007.1 coordinate 4,855,770, forward strand.
TCGCAGCATCCCTGATCTTATCTTAATAAGTCTCCCTTGTTTTGTCAGTTCGCTATCTGTGAAAAAATTTACCATTGGACTTGTTTTTTTGCGCTGGGAATTTCAATGTTGTCGTTCCATATAGGCAGCTCTGTTGAGTATTTTTTTTTCGGCGATTCTGCGAAAGCTACTGGTGGATGCTTTCACCCCTATCTCACGCTTCTATGTATGTGTTACATCTATTAAGGACCAGTCAGACCTGTGCTATAACTTTATCATTGTTCTGTATTCTATGTGTTTTGTATTCTGAGGTCACTTATCAATACAGTTTGTTAAAGAATGGCGCGTAGTAGATGCCCATTCTCCAATTCTGTGTAAGAAAAAGCTAAATAAAATGCTGTTATTAAGAGAGTGGAAGATGCCCTCAACAAGTTAAAAACTAATAGAGCTACAGGCATTGATGCTATTTCTGCCGAAACATTAAAGTGCCTAGGTGAAGACGGCATCTCTCTTTTATATAATACTTGTAAGAGGGTCTGGTCATCCGGTGTTTGGCCAGATGAATGGTGCACATCCATTTTTGTTCAACTTCATAGAAAAGGGTCTCTCATGCAAGCAAGGTTCTACTATATGTTTTACAGTCTCGTTTGAAGGGTTTTATTGGCTGGAAAATTTCTCAGGCGCAGGCAGGTTTCGTAAAAGTACGCGGTACGCGTGAACAGATCTTAAACTTAGGACAGATTATTGAAAAATCCAGAGAGCATTATTTTCCCGTTTTTATCTGCTTTGTGGACTATTCTAAGGCGTTTAATAACGTAAAGTGGCATAAACTGTGGGAAATCCTTATATCCATGGGAGTCCCTTACCACTTAGTATTACTCATACAGCAACTCTATGAGTCTAGCTCAGCTCGTGTAAGAATTGATGTAACCTGTCTGGTCAAACAGCAACCAGAAAAGGAGCTCGTCAGGGATGCGTATTATCTCCGATGTTATTTAACATTTACTCTGAATTTGTGATGAGACAACTGGAGTGGCGGTATAACTGTTGGCGGAAGCAAAATATCTAACTTAAGATTTGCTGACGATACAACCCTTATTGCTGCTTCTCAGGAAAAACTAGTAGCTCTATTGAACGTTTTAGAACAACACAGTGCAGCATACGGTCTACAACAACACCAAGGTTATTATCGCAGATAGAGAGCATGACAATCATCGAGAAATAAAGTCAATAGGCCGTTGTGAGGTAGTTCAAGTTTTGTGTACCTCGGTTCTTTGATCGACAATTCAGGTAGCTGTGAGAATGAGATTCGACGGCGGATTCAACAGGCAAAGGTAGCCATGACAAAGCTTACTAAAATATGGCGTGACCATAACATCACTAAAGTTACCAAAATGTCACTGGTTCAGTCTCTTGTGTTCTCCATATTTTTGTATGCCTCGGAAACTTGGACTGTTAAAAAGGCAGATCGAGCTCGCATAGATGCTTTTGAAATGTGGACGTGGAGGAGAATGCTGAGAATTCCTTATACCGTCCATCGAACTAATGTTTCCATACTAGATGAGCTCGGTAATCCAAAGAAACTATCCTCCATTATGTCGATGAGAATGCTGACATTCTTCGGACATATTCATAGAAGCGATAAAGCGAGCTACAGTTCTCAAATCTGTTGATAATATTCGTGTCGGCAATACTCTAGCTCCAACTTAATGCACTTTACGAGTTCACAACATGTCTGTTAAGACACTGTGACTATGATGATGAATAAGAGCCCAATTTGCCAATAAGTGTTTATTTGTGACCAGTGAACAGCCTTACATACTGTATATTATGGTATTCGTGTATTGAGTATTAGTGGTCATGCATGATGCAAAGTCAAAGTGTTAAGTTAGATCTTTGATGTGTAAACATCATCGAATCGTCTAGAGTTTTCGGGAATGACGGTTGGGCATTCTAGAATGTCATCTGGGTGTCTCGAATTCTCTAGATGGTTCGATGAAGTGTATATAAGGCGTCACAGGTAGCGTGGCAGTAGTAGTTCAGTTTAGTTGAGTTGTAGCTGAGAAAAGGTTGAGAGATATTTTATTGAGTTGTAAAGTAAAACGGTGAAAGTTACGTCCAATTTGATTCCTTGGGTGAAGAAAAAGGGGCCGTCGTGACAATATTCATTATTGATTATCTGTTTCCATATCAACGCCAGATATAACTAAGTGGATCCTGATTTTGGCTGTTTCAGACCTCTCAGTTTTAGCTTCTAGCGCTTTTATTTTAATTATAATTTTAATACGCCTCTGTTAAATATTATTTCGAGCATTATTTCTAGGCATAAGGTCAGCGGGCACGCGCCCAGCATAAGCTTGATGCCTCAATGAGGGCTGGCTAGTGAGCGTAAGCTGTTTTGCAGCCATTGTATCTTGGAATATACAAGTACACCATTCTTTTAGCTGCAACAGCTAGACAAGCCGCTTTTACCATTAATAACCTGCTCTCATTTCGTTGTTCTACTGAGTAATTTTGAGAATATAGCAAACATGATTTAGCGAAGTCAATTTTTTTGTTTACTTTGTTATTGGGATACTCCTGCGTGACGTCATATGGAGGTCCTACGAAGAAACAACAGACGTGCAGCACAAAATTATTCTTTTTTGTTTTTACAATATATACACCCAGTTATTGATATTATTAGCGAATTGGGACGAAGTAGAGACCATTTTTTAGTGTGACAAAAAACAGAGACTTAACTTTGTAACATAAAACAAAAACTAAATTCAGGACTCGCCCAAAAGAGTATCAAAACCATTTAAGTTTCACTTAAAGGATAGTGTTCCCAATGTCAGTATATACTACTATTAGAATTGATGAAATATGTATGTATGCATATTAATATGTACATATCTGCTCTAGAAATGTCCATATTGCATAATTGATAAAAATCTGTACAATATTTTAGGAATACAGAGACCAAAATACAGCAAAAAAACTTACCTTACTTTCAGAAACTCACTTAATGGCGAAAACGATACAAATATGACACGTTGTCAGCAAATGACATTACGTCTATCCGCACTCGACGAGGGTTTCTGCGGCTATAAGAGCAACGGAACGCGGAAAGCGGCAGATCGACAGCGGACAGTCCACGGAAGCTTAGCGAATGCACTCGGCGGTAGCCCGTCCGGAAAGTGACGTCACTCCCGGGCAGTAGGGGACTTTTCCGTGTCGATCCGCGCGGGACGAGAGATAGCAAATAGGCAATCGTGATACCTCTCATCTGGCAGCTCACTACGGATACAGACTTACACGTCCATACTCGTAGCAATATCAATCTGTAACGCCAACTGTGGTGAGTGACCAGTTCCTAGACACAAAGCAGAATAATAATGGCCGCCGTTGGCTGGCGAGTTGGGACTCGTCCTCTAATTGGTGTGTAATTTGGAAGGCTTACCGACGCGGCAACAAAGGGCGCGCATACCTTACGCCAATTAATCAACACCTACTTAGAACGATACCAGACACGAGCCAGAACGGAGAGGGTTATTAATGGCCGAGGCGGCTTGTCTAGCTGTTATTCCGCTGGAACGACGTTGCAGCAAAAAGGATGGTGTACTCGTATATTCCAAGATACAACGGCTGCAAAACAGCTTACGCTCACTAACCAGCCCTCATTGAGGCATCAGGCTTATGCTTGGCGCGTGCCCGCTCACTTTATGACTGGCGTGTCGGAATAATGCCCGAAATGATATTTAACAGAGGCGTATTAGGATAAGAATTAAAATAAAAGTGCTATAAGCTAAAATTGAGGTGTCTGAGCCAAAATCGGCAACAACTTAGTTATATCTGGTGTTGATATCATCATCATAGTCACAATGTCTTAACAGACATGTTGTAAACTCGTAAAATGCATTAAGCCGGAGCTAGAGTATTGCTAACACGAGTATTATCAATAGTCTTGAGAACTGTAGCTCGCCATCGTTCGCGATTTTCTGTCAGTTCAGTGGCGCTTTTACACTCATATCTAGCAACTGTTTCGTCGTATCCACCCAGCGTGTAGGGGAACGGCCACGGGGCCGCCCACTCGTGGCGTGATGACCCTGAACTACAAGTTTCTCCATATTATCGCTTCTGTGAATATGTCCGAAGGTTGTAAGCATTCTCATCGACACAATGGAGGATAGTGTCTTTGGATTACCGAGCTCATCCTGTATGGAAACATTAGTTCGATGGGCGGTATAAGGAACTCTCAGCATTCTCCTCCACGTCCACATTTCAAAAGCATCTATGCGAGCTCACAGTTCAAGTTTCCGAGGCATACAAGAATATGGAGAACACAAGAGACTGAACCAGTGACATTTGGTAGCTTTAGGCCCGATTTTATCAATATGCTCCACTCCAACGAACAGATTCTATTCGTTGATTTTTAACAAACTCTTTCTATTGGGCATTGAGGTCTGTAGTTAATAAGTATCATCCAATAGAATTTTATCAATATTGGAAACAAAACGTCAAAGCTGGATGACACTTTTGTCAAAAATATTTTAAAATTCATGGATCAAAATCATAGCACAAAATCAGAACAAAGCGACTGATTTGCAAATTAATGCCAGATTTTCCATGTTTACCTTTTAATTGTTATTGTATAATTACTAATTGCGAACTGCGCTGGTTTGTAACACAATCATAGGAGTGGTATCATCACAGCCACCTTAACTAATAATCAATAATATCACCTCACTAGTTACTACTTCAGTCAGTCAGAAATTGATTATAGACACATACATACTTGAAACTTCCAACTAGATGCATGCTTGTTATAGAACCTCTTATAAATATAGTCACAAAGTAGGCACAGGTGCTGCTGATATCATTCATCCTATACTTCAGGTTTATATGAAATTATTCCTTCCTCCATGTAGGGTCTAATAATTAATAAATAATTCAATTGCCTCTGTATTTTCTGTAATTATCTGTTCCCTTCAAAACCAGGAATGGTTTTTGGCTTTATCCACATTCCACACTTTTGCCTAGAAAACTTAATGAAATTAATAGTTAATACCAATTCCAATAATAAATTCACATTGCTATTCTTTTATTTAGACATTTATTTTCACAAAACAGGTACGGAGATACGTTTCTCGTTTCTTTTTTCACACAAAACAGGTACGGTTATTTTTTGCCTTGTGATGGGATAACTCGAATGAAAATGTACTCGAGCACTAGATTATTGATATAACCGACGTCACTTGATTACGAGTGAACGATGCGAGTATTGCGAGTTACAAGTGAAAGCAGCAACTAAAACGTAAAACATTTTTATTCATTCTGAGCTAAACTGAACCAACGGCAAGTGTCGCTCCGTCACCGTTGCGCCGGATCGAGCGACACTCGAATGAAAGAGAATCTGCTAGACAGTGATGTAGGAATCGTACTTAGCAAATATGAATTAACAAAGAAGCAAACTAAATATAAATATTCTATATAATGTAATTTTATTGAATTTAGTTGTAAGTTGTTGAGAAAAAAGTAACCATATTTTTTTAATCTAACAAAAAAGCTTCGACAAACTGGACACAAGTAACATCAAATTAACAATAATTGATAGGGTAAAACAGTAAACATAAATAGAATAATTTATAAACTTACCACAAACTGAACATTTCAAAATAATATTAATAAGATATTATATTTTCGCATTAGTTTGAGCAAAATAAAGTACTATAATGATAAAAAATTAAAACTTATTCTACAAACTAGGTAACTGTGAATAAAATATGAATTATGGAAGAACTCACAGAAAGAGGGATTAAAAAAATTACATTTTTACCAAAAATTAAAACTCTCATTCTAGAAACTGGGTAACTTTGAACAATGACAATAATAGAAACTCACAGACAAGAATTTGAAAAAATAATAATATCCAGATTTTTTTGTGATAATCTGCTTACTTAATAAATTAGAGAGTTGAGCTGCTTCAGAAAAAACTCTTTTCGATGTTACCGACGGCGACGCACTTGACACGCATAAATATTTACTGACAAGTTCACTCAGGTCATACTAAGTGAAATTTAACTCGAGTGATTATAGAAATCAGTCTGTTTTCCCCATCACTATTTCGGTCTAGTTAAAAGCACAATAAGGTTAAAAGCAACTGTCAAGTTGGCGGTGGGGCATGGGGCGGTACCTTGACTGCCCTGTTGCCAGATGAATATTTTACTCGTAGGACAGAGCAGCAGTTCTGCCGTGGTGTTTCTGAAATGCACTAGATCATGGCCGACTCTACACTAGGCCGGAGCCTTAGATGTGGCAACGTGGCTTAGCTGTCAAATAGTGGGCCTATAGTTTCAGGATAATTATTACATTTTATATGTATTAGAGTTCATCTGGGTTAATAAATTAAGAAAAAAATGCTTTTTAGAACTACTACTACTAATACCACATACATCTGATGTCTGGTTCATCATAGTCAGATACTACAAAATAAAAATAAAGCAACCTGTTTCCTGCTGCCACTTCCACTTAAATGAACATTCAATTTACTTTGTAAGTTGTCACTTGAGCTAGAAAAATTCACTATTAGGTCACTGTGAAGCCATTCTTGCTGGTCTTGATTTCCCTTTCACTATCAAATGCTTTCGTAGGTATGCCCAGATGTATGCCCAGATGAGTTCCATTAACTGTATTTTTCTGTGATATTTGGGAGGTCCAGAAAACATTGTAGGTACCACATTGTGCTTTAAAATAGGTCTTATATCCTTTGAAATGTTTGTAAAGTATTGTCTTTATTCTTATAAATATAACCAGCCCTAATGAGGAATACCTTTCACCCACTTCTGTTTATGTCCTTCTTTGGAAGCCCCAATTGCTATTGCAACCTAGTACTACACACTTTGCAGACATCTTGTTATCTTTATAGTTTCGTTTGTGCAGGTAAATGATTAGAAACACATTAAAATTCACCTTTCAATCTTATTTTTCACTCTGGAAGATTACACTAATGCCATGACTAATGACTTAACAACAAACAAAATGACGGCCCGTAGATTCAGTGTTGCCATATTTCATGCTCCGGCCTAGTGAGTAGAGACGGCCATGACTAGATGAAAGTAATAAAATGTACAAGATTGTACAGAATTGTACTAAAACCCGTGACCCGTGAATTTAATTATGAGCTGGCAATTGGCACCATATGGACGCTTTATAATCTTGTGAAGAGCAAAAAAACAAAAAAAAACTCTCAAACTTCTGCATTCTTGCATTATACATCCATTTGACAAGCTACAACGTATGAAATGAAGATTTTTATTGATTTTTTGAAAACTGAAAATGTACTAGAATTCAGCTATCGTGTACCTACTTTTGTACTTTGACGTCGAAAATGAACTAGAAATAGTACAAATGTACTAAAAGTGCAATACTGCAAAATGAGACGTGTTAACCTATTCCGCTGGTGAGGTTTCAGCAACTTCACTTGATAGGATATTCAATGTTTGCAAACGAATGAAGCAAGCATAAGAAAAAATAAAAATTGGATTCATGGGAGATTTGTTTCAAAAGCACATTTTAATGCTGTAATCTTAAAGCGTGTTATCTTCCAGGGGTACTGTGGGTGTATGGTGTAACAGCCTTTAATCAAGACATTATGTAACAGGACGGGAAATTTCAGTGTAAAAAGCTCAGAGCTAAAAATAGCAGATTCCCAGAGTTGGAAATCTGGCAACGCAGCGCCATAGACAAAACTCTTGTTCTTCTTTTTCTTCTATCTCAACCTTTGTTTTATGACGTATGACTGTTTTGTGATCTATGATCTCGATATTGCCCTCGATTCTTGAGTTCGATAGAGTAGAACGCTCCCTGGGGAGCGTTCCCTCATTTGTTTCTACTCCCTCATTTCAAAACGAGACGTTGGTATTCTTGAGCAGAAAGGAGGGAGCAAAATGATATCTCCTCGTTATGCGAGGTTGCCAATTGTAACAGCCAATTAGAAACGATTATTATTTGACACTTGAAACACGGAATATACCCTAGCTTGGAATAACGTGTGTTTTGTGTATGCGAGCTTCTTCTTTCGTTATGGTTGAAGTGTTATGTTTGTGCTAATAGTATTTTCTTGCCTTCTTGGCGAAAACATTCTAATGAATTTTTTATCAGACTACTCATATGGGTCTTCTTTATGTAGTACATCTACACCAACATTCAGTCGTTCTTCAGCATCGAGTATCGACATTGTCTTCATTTATTTGGTCCCCAATTTTTGCATTTGCCATGTCCAGGTTTAAAAATGAGAAAATAGTCAAAAAACAAATACCTTCAACGTTCAACTATTTGCGAGGCTAATCCATTACAAAACATCACCTGGAATTGGAAATAACAGACCAACAGACCATGTCATTTTACTAAAAACAAGTGGAAGGGAGCCAATCATATGCCTTCCCCATTTCGTTCTATTGCAAATTGTGAGAGATGTATTACTGACTCCCTGGGGACCACTGTTCACCTGTCATTCATTTCAAGAATACAGTTTTACTTAACACCCCAGCGGACACGCCCACTTTCTCTTAGTTGTTCTACTCCCCGCATTTCAAGAATAAGGGTCAAGATTGCAAACACGAGTTTAACAATGTCAAACCACAGTTGTGTTGTTCTGTAGGATGCGATGCCACAGAAACTGATCGAAGGGAAGACGAGGGTTGTCTTACGTAGTGATGGGCTTTAAAAATATGTTTCTAATTGATATTGTTGGCATGATAACTCTTTTGTATTATTGGGCAACGATCTATAGTTATGTGAAGTGTTTGAAACCAATATACCTGTCATGCCATATTCATAGCGGAAGCACTGGCTGCGTTAGTAATATTATTATGCAGATGTTTTTCTAAATTTTATGATTCAGGGTTCATTATTTACTTGCTTCAGAATAGTTATGTTATTTTTATTATCTTTCTAGTAGTTATTTATGCCCTACTCACCTACTGTATAATATAAACTATATTGTAACTACTTTTTCATGTCATTGAATTTTATAGAATGTTAAATAAGATTAAAATATGAAATCACTTTATTTTACCTACATATATTTTGTTTTTTCAGTTTCTATCATATTTGTTATTGTAGTATCTTGAGCAAGTCTTATTTTTTACGGATAAGGAAAATTGATCTGTAAAGCATCGACATCGGGTTATTTAGCACATACAACATTGTGATATATGAATTTGTTGTTTAGGACAAATAATACCATATCATGATTATGTAACTACATAATTATATTCTATATATAAAATATGAACCACAAATAGGCCACGACGAACACAAGATATCTTCTGACCGACAACATCCCATCTCTAGGCAAAAAGTAGTGATCTGATACGTGAGACAAAGTACCTATTTTGTGCTGACGCGGCGGACCTATTTTGTGGGTGTTTTTGACGTATTCATCTGTACCGTACCTGCTTTGTGTTCATTTGTTTTGTTGACAAATACCTAGATTCCTAGATGTTCATTTTCAATTCTCTTTTTACTTACTTTTTCAAATTAAAAAGGTATATAAGTTTTCAGCAGCCCTTTGCACGATTTGCCTATTAAGGTGGCAACATCCTCTCAACATAAATATTATTTTGGATAAAGGTATAAGTAAACTAAGGAATCTGTATACCTATTTACAAAAGGAGGATGATATAGGAAAAACCAACGAGAAAAACGAATCTGGTTAAGTGCTTCCATAATATATATATCCTTTTTTTACTATAATACAAAGGTATTATATCTCACAGGTATTTATAATTATTATAGATAGTAACAGCCCTGTTTTATCAGGATGAGAAATTAGATTTTCTTTTCATCAACATGTTCATATCAAAGTGCTGATCAAAGTGGGTTGTGATTGGCGAAATAATGTGTTTTGCTTTGTGAAATGCAAAAAAATGTTTTTTTTACCTGTCTTTACTATAATACAAAGGTATATTGCAGGTATTCATAATAATTGTTATAGTTAGTAACTTTTTTTTTATCAAAATAATGCAGTTAATTGAATTACTTCTCTTCATTATCATTTTTCAATACATCAACAATCCAGTGATCAGATGGTGGAATCTGATTGGTGTAGATCAAGAGATCGTTAAAGAGCTCGTTCAACAAGAAAATGCAAGTTTTCACCCATTTAGGATGAAAAATCACACTGGAGTAGATACTAGATGGTTCATAATAGTCGATTGTATATAAAGCATGTCATTTTTCACCTTTATGAGGGAAACTTCAAGAGAAATCAGTAATATTCAGAGAACTTTGACAGATGCCATTTCTTGAATGGGCTGCTCTGATTGGTCAAAGCCCTTGTTAGAATGCATGTGTTGATAAAATCCGGCCTTAGTGATGTTATGGTCACGCCATATTTTAGTAAGCTTTGTCATGGCCACCCGTGCATGTTGAATGCGCCGTCGAATCTCATTCTCACAGCTACCCGAATTGTCGATCAAAGAACCGAGGTACACAAAACTTTGAACTACCTCACAACGGACTATTGACGTTATTTCTCGATGATTGTCATGCTCTCTATCTACGATCACAACCTTTGTCTTGTTGCAGTTAATACGAAGACCATATGCTGCACTGCGTTGTTCTGAAATGTTTAATAGAGCTACTAGTTCTGATGATGATATTCAATTTTAATCAACGACCATTTCAAGTTTACCTACCAAAGCTAAGGGAGTCAATTACTTACAAATTGGAACACATGCATCAGTAAAAGCAATGACATTCCCGCACACATAAAAATAATTTCTTAGATGGAGCACAGATGCTTTAATTCAAGTATACCATAACTTACTACACGCGCAAAGTTATGCTAATCTTAAAGTGAGAATACGATATCTTTGACCATATAAGGGTTAGATTGAGAAAATATCTTCAATGCAAAGCTGGGAAATTCTTGATAGCAAGAATACCAAAATCTTAAGTCAAGCATTTGGTAATCTTGACAGAATTATTTCATAATCTTGACTGAAGTATTTCATAATCTTAACTGGGAGCATTTCATAAACTTGACGCAAGTAGCTCAACTTTATTCTAAAATTGTGATATTCTTGAATGAGGAATCTAGTAGTATTAATTTGAGCAATCAAATTCTTCTAAGAGCATGTAGAAATTTTTCTGGAGAAATAGTTCTGCAAAATTTCTTAAATGGCATTTAATATACCTAGTACTTATCTAGGAACACCTGAGTCAGGTCTTCGCATCCCAATATTTTTAACAGCTCATTCATGGTTGGATAGATCCAGTGAAAGAAGCTGATGGGAACTGGGACGCGACTCAAATGGCGGTGGACCAGCACTACCGGTAGATTGGATGGCTGATGGTTGACGGTGGTATCACGGGTATCACGTGGCAATAGCAATTTATTAAACAGTTTGACTAGATACTATTATGTGCTATTATGCAGGATCCAGGATGCAGGTGTTACGCTACGGTGCTAAAGACGGCGGCGAATGCGACAATCCGAAATCTGTTGAGTAGAGAGGGTGGAGAGGTTAGAGTTGACCCGTGACACGCTGTGCGCCTGCGCACTCTGACGTTAGTAGACGTCAAATAAATGATTTACTTGATACAAATAATATAGGGTGTGCTTGTAAAACAGTCTTCATTTTCAAACCAAGATTATCATATTGTAAATTAAGGTTCGCATTTGCAAGCTGTCTATATTTTTGATAGAAGTAAACTGGACACCGCTGGAAAAAATGATAATCTTGATATGATATTATGATATATTTGTTACTAGACTATTATAGTCTTGGTTGCAAAGAAAATTATATTTTGTTTTGGAGCATATTTCCTTAAAATAAATATGGAAATCAAAAATATATTATTCTTGATACAAATTTTCTATAATTTTCTCATCAAATATTCTTTCTTAGAGTGAGAACCGATATTCTTGTTGTGAGTATGTATTTACAAGAATATCACAATTATTGACTTAAGAATTTCTTTTTATGTGTGCGATTTCGTAAAGCCGCAGCCGAATGGTTAAGTATCATTGTTGGAAGCACTGCTGTTAAGTTGAATATAAATCCGTCTCTTTGGAGGCCAGCATAACAGTGAGCACGACAGAAAATAGAAAAAAGAAACGCAGAGTTAAATGCTGCGGATATCTGTCGATTCAGATGTACAACACTGTGCGAAAATCTACATCAGGCTAAATGCGAAATGCAGCAGAGTGAGTAAATGTCGACCGGCCTCGTCGCTGAAAGGTCGAAATACAAGCGCTGCGAACTTTCCGCTAAAAGGGAAATGGTTTTTAAATGGGACTGGGATTCAAAAGCTCTGAGTACCAGCTATGCAAGTCATTCGTGAGCCCTACATACGTATGCGTATGTATATTTTTGTTGGGACGTTAAACATTTTTGGTATGTTCGAAAATAGATGCAGGTAGTCTTTGAGCAGAATGCACCAGTTTTAGTCAGCAACGTTGCTGACTACGGACTAGTGTGTAAGGAAGCTGAGCTTTAAGATCATTATCATAGTCACAATGTCTCAACAGACATTTTGTGGACTCATAAAATGCATTAAGTCGGAGCTAGAGTATTGCCGACGCGAATATTATCAGTAGTTTTGAGAACTGTAGCTCGCCATCTTTCGCGATTTACTGTCAGTTCAGTGGCGCTCTTGATACTCATACCTAGCAGCTGTTTCGTCGTATCCACACAGCGTGTAGGGGAACGGCCACGTCACCGCCCACTTGGGGCGTGACCCTGAACTACAAGTTTTTCCATATTATCGCTTCTGTGTATATGTCCGAAGAATGTAAGCATCCTCGTCGACACAATGGAGGGTAGTCTCTTTGAATTACCGAGCTCATCCAGTATGGAAACGTTAGTTCGATGTGCGGTATAAGGGACTCTCAGCATTCTCCTCCACGTCCACATTTCAAAAGCATCTATGCGAGCTCGATCTGCCTTTTTAACAGTCCATGTTTCCGAGGCATACAAAAATATGGAGAACACAAGAGATTGAACCAGCGACATTTTGGTAGCTTTAGCGATGTTATGGTCACGCCATATTTTAGTGAGCTTTGCCATGGCCACACGTGCCTGTTAAATGCCTGAGCTTTAAGATATGGGTTGTCAAAAAATTGAGACTTTGACAAATTTCTAAAATGACTTATATTTTTAAATGAAAGGGAAGCTACCAGCGATTGTTATTTGTGGCAGTCTAATATCTCTAAAATAAAATTTAAAAACCAATAGTAATTTTTCTGAAAAGTAAGGATATTTTAAAATTATCGTTAGAATTTTGTACTATTTCACGTTATAATTGTGTTTATGGCAATCCATTTTCTGCCAAGCTAAGTATGTTTTCACATTTTAACAGATTTTAATGCAGTTTTCATTTACTATGGTTTTGGTAATAACTTGAAGCTTCCTTAGTTAATCTACCGAAGATAAAATGGATGTATAGTGATTACTAAAACAATTAGTCACACGACACAGCTTTCTGAATTTTATAATCGCTGCGATATTTATTTTTCCTCTAATATCTATTTATAATAGTGTGTGATACATAAAGTCATAGTAGCGTTGACCAAGGAATCTAAACATGTAATGATATACAAGGTGTTCCGTTAAAAAAACACCTTTGATATGTCACGCTTTTTCTAGGCGCCCTATATGAAAATCATTATTTTTAAAATATAGTTCAACTTGGCATACATATACTAATAAATGAAGGGATGAATGAATGAAAGAAGGAGTGAGGTTTTCGGGTGACCAGAACCACCAGTACATAGGCCTACAAGCGGTCATTTATACTCCTCTCCTCACGTCCAACCCTCATCGCAACAGTGAGGTTGGTCTTGGGTCCCTATATCCTTAGATTCAGAAACGTTTGAACCTGGTATGATCTCCCTGCGATACCTTAGGGCTTCTTAGCGAATAGAATGAGTGCCGAGGGCTCTTTCTCCTCGCTACAGCATTTGTACATATCGGGTAGCTTGCCACTTCAATAACATATAAGTAGTGTCTGACCGAAACTACTTTTTACGGCCGAAACCGAAACCGAATTTCGGCCTCCGTCTCAGTTTCGGCCGAAACCGTAACCGAAACATCAATATAACGTTAGTAATTTTTTCGTGGATATGAATAACATTTCATCAGCATTATCACACCTTATTTCAAATAAATGATTTAACTTTTTGAAATAAAAAGTTAATCTGAACCAAATATCAACTATTTTATATTTATACTATATTTTGTATCTACGTAATAACATTCCAAACTTTGGTCAATCTTTATGACACTGTTATCAATTAGCTGCCTTAAAACTAAATTTCTGAAGTACCTACGTGCTACTACTAGATATTTTTGAAAGTATGGAGTAAGGAGGAGTTTCAGAAACTGTTGTGAGCTTCAGAGCTACAGCTATTGTCGACTATCAGTGTTCATAACTGAACAATCTAATATTGTAATATTGTAAGCGAGAAATAATAATTTATCAACTTTCATTGCAAATAGCTTCCTCAGTCTGGATAAATTTGACTAGAAGCATTAAGTAGTTGTTCAGTGGAAACAGTCATCGGTAAGGGAGACGTGAATTTTAGGGGAACCTTTCTCAAAGACAGGCTGCAGAAATGCCATTATACAGGATGGCCAATCAGGTGACGTTATTAATTTTTTTTAGATAGCCCGTACTGAGACCTATCCAAAACGTCCCCATGTATGTGTAGCGATTATTGATAGTTTTCGAGTTATGATTTATTCTTGGAAAATTTAGATATTTTTCAGTTTTTTCAAGAAATCGTCAAAAGCAGAAACAAAAATACTTCTTGGCTTTTATTTTTTCCTATAATTATACTCAGCATTAAGCCTATTTTAATATCCAATATATAAAACCTGTACATTCGACCAATAATTAAGTACATTTTGGGCCCAAAGTTTGAAATCACTGTTTTTAGTCGGGAGACCAAAACTTTCAAAATAAAATTAAAAATATGAACGCGTGCTTCTGGAGCACCAAACTAGTCTTAAGAACTTTGCATGATATCACACTTCCGAGATAGTAATGAAAAATAGCACTTATGAGGGCATTTTGCGCCATACGTGACTGTTAAAGGTAAAAAGGTGATAATTCACGAATTTCAAAAATTATCTGAAAACTATTATTTTACTTTATCATGATAAATTGAAGAAATAAAACTCGTAACAACTAATAAACCCGATAACAGTTGATGTTCTAATGACTTTTAATAAAAAAACTAATACCCTAATTGTGATTTTTGACGTGATTTTGCTATGTACTATTGAACTGCTAAATTAAGTTGTATGGTGTGTTAGCAGAGGAAAGGAATAATAAGACAATAATCTGACTTTCATTTCCATGGCAGAATTACTTGGGAAGCGGTATCGTAGCATATGCCAGAGTAGCTTTTTACGAGTTTATGTTACGAAGGGTTCGAGAATATCCCGATTTCTTTAGCTTCTTGTGGACCGATGAATCCTGGTTGCGAGGACAAGACTGTATAATATTCACAATTACCATTATGGGGCAACGAAAAATCCTCACATTGCACGACAGTCGAACTTTCAGAACAGATTTAGTGTCAACTTGTGGACGGGAGTAGCGAATGGATAACTTATAGGCCTCGTCCAACTGCCGTCTAGGCTGGATGGAGTGACACATTTAGATTTCCTGCAAAATACCTTGTCCGACTCATTAGAAGCCGTAAACCTTGAGTTGGCCCCCCTCGTTGTCCAGATTTAAATCCCATTCACTTCTTCATCTGGTGCTATTACAAGGAAATCGTCTACGCTCGTGATAGTAACACCGTGGAAGAGCTCAGACAAAAATTAGACGAATGTAAAAGGAAAATTAATGAAAACACAACTGCGTTTCGCCGACATGAGCTCGCAAAAAGCTACTCTGAAAGAGAGGGATGGCGTATGATACGACACCGCTTTCCAGGTAATTCTGCCATAAAATTTAATGTCAGATTATTGTTTTACTATTCGTTTATTTTGTTAACTCTCCATACAACTTAATTTAGCAGAAGTTCACTTACTTAGCAAAAACAAAATCACAATTTGGGTATAAGTTTTTTTATTAAAAGTCATTAAAACATCAATGATTATCGGGTTTATGAGTTGTTACGAGTTTTTTTCTTAAATATTTCATAATAAAGTAAAATAATAGTTTTTTAAATAATTTTGGAAATTCGTGGATTATCATCTTTTTACCTTTAACAGTCACGTATGGCGCAAAATTCCCCCATAAGTGCTATTTTTCTTTATTATTTCGGAATTGCGATGTCTTGCAAAGTTTTTAAGATTAGTTTGGAGCTCCAGAACCAGGCGTACATATTTTTAATTTTATTTTGAAGGTAGTGGTCTCCTGACTTAAAACAGTGATTTCAAGCTTTGGGCCCAAAATGTACTTAATTATTGGTCAGATGTACATATTTTCTTTACTGGATATTAAAATAGACTCAATACCGAGTATAATGACAGAAAAAGTAAAAGCCAAAAAGTATTGTTGTTTTTTTTGACGACTTCTTAAAAAAACTGGAAAATCTCTAAATTTTCCTAAAATAAATCAAAACTCAAAAACTATCAATAATCGCAACACATATATGGAGGTGCTTAGGATAGGTCTCGGTACGGGCTATCTAAAAAAAAATTAATAACGTCACTCGATTGGTCACCCTTTATAATAAGGGAAGAGATACCTGAATCCCCTCCCTACCACCGCTAGTGGCTTCTACTAACCATTTGAAAAACGTCAAATTTGCGTCGGTCACCCTGTATTTTTTTTCAAGTATATAATATCGGCAAACCAACTTCGCTTTATACACGACCAACAGGCCGCACATACTACAACAACAATTCCCTTGTCAAACTTTATCAGATGACTAGAAGCATCACGTATGCGTTCTATCGAGGTATCCGAGTAATATGCTTCAGACGCGTCGCAATATATTCCTGTTTATATTCTGTGAAAGTTGTGAGCAAAATTGCAATTTGCAACACTTGGCTAACTCTACTGACTATGAGTAATTAGTGTAAAGTTTAGCAATTACGAGATAGTTTCATGTTAATCAAACCAGCGACTTTTCTGGCCCACGGTGAATCATCATCTAATGTGAGCTGAGAAGCGATTATTATATAATTCCTGGCGTAGTTCAGCATATTCTTCTAGAAAAAAAGGAGTAGCAGTCTCGTCTCCATACAGAGCACAAGTAATTACATCAACGATATCCTTGTTAGTTCGAAGTTACATGATATACGTTAAACTTCTCGCTCACTCAGTTGTGCTTGAGAGATCAAGCAAGCGAGGGACCTGAAGTTGACGTCACTTTGACATTGTGGTTACTTCAAGGTCAGGAGTTTGGATCGTAGAAGTTACAGGATCTGTAATACAGGCAGAGTGGTCGCCTACAGACTGCTTTCGACGCAGACTGGATAAAAGTGAACTAAAGTCTATCCAAATAAGAGATAGACCAAAACGTAAACCATTACGTAAACGCAGCGTTGCAGGTGGACAGAGTAGCTCCTATTGGCCTATTTGGGTGGGTGTAAGGGCGCACACCCCAATCGACCAATAGGAGTTGTTCTGTCCACCTGAACAGCGGCGTTTACGTAAGGGTCACAATTGAATTTGTTTATGTTTTGGTCTATCTCTTATTTGGATAGACTGTAGAACCAGACACAACGGGTAGTATTAGTGAAATTATAAATCGCCACCACCACCCAGGAGACGGTACGTCGACGACAGCAGCATGCCTCACAGATCAACGCAGACATCAAAGCAATTGTCGAGTGGGAACTAGCAAATAAAGTACAGTTCAACGTACAAAAAACTCAGGCAACAACACAAAGAAGTCTCACGATGGCTTACCAACCGTGGAAATGGAGGGTCACCCCATAGTCGAATCACCTTCCGTCAAGCTCTTGGGAATCAACATCAATAATAACATATCCTGGCACGTCAGTATTGCTAAAACGGCATCCCAGAAGCTTGTAGTTTTGTTCCGCTGTAGGAAGTTGTATACGCCAGAGCAACTGCTGCTGCTCTACAAGGCACAGATCCGACCATCGCTCGAGTATTGCTTCCATGTATGGGGATGCGCTCCGAAGCACTCTCTTAAGCTTCTGGACACTATCCAGAAAAAAGCAATTAGATTAATCGATACGCCTAACCTCACTAACCTCACAAAGGACCTCCACAGCCTGGAACATCGAAGGAAGGGGGCTGACCTGTCCCTGTTTTACAGATTCTATCACGCAGGATGTTCGAGTGAGCTCTCCCAGATAATAACACCACAGGCCGTCCGAATCAGGAACACTAGAAAAGCTCTGCGAGCTCATCCTTACCAGATCGAGGTCCTTACTCCCCGAGCCAGTCTCCTTCAGCGTTCCTTCTTTTGGAGAACTTCGACGCTGTGGAATCAGCTGCCGGGGAATTTGTTTCCCGATGGCTACAATCTGCAGCGTTTCAAAACTAACGTGAACCGACACTTATCCTCTCGCAGCGCTTCTGCAGCTCCATAGGCTTTCAGCCTTTGCGGGAGGCCGACCATAAAAAAAACCTCATACTCGGAATAGCCTTGGACGCTGTCCTTCCCTAAGCGCACACGGAGAGGTCCTTCAACGTCCTTTTCCCAGGAAGGGTCGAATGGTAGAGGAGTGACAGTTTCAAAACACCCCCCGGTCTTGCGCTGTTCATGGACGGTACCAAGTCAAAAATAGGGAAAGGAGCGGGAGTAGCTGTTATCAAACTAAGAGTTTAAATCTCAGTAAACCTTGGGAGGTATACCACAATCTGCCGAACAGAAATTATAGCCATAATAGTGTTGGAAGTCAGGTAGCTGAACGCTTTGCCCCTAATACAAAAATCTATAAAAACCTTTTCAGATAGCCAGGCTGCCCTGAAAGCACTGAGCTCCAAACGGGTTGAATCAAGACTCGTATGGAACTGCATATATCTTCTCAACGAACTTCAAACATGGCCGACACACCAGATTGGACAGTGAGGAAAGCACTCCTGCACTGGTGAGATACACCAGCGCTACTACCCTCGCCCCCCCCCGCCCCCCCCCCCCCGAGGATCGTAGAATAAAACAGGAATGATCTCCGCATTCTGTTTGGAATAAACAACGGATTGTCATTTCTGTTGAGGACAAAATAGCGGAGAACATATTTTGCTCCTGTCCAGTATTGAACGAACTAGGCTCCAGGAACCTACTGAGTTCAAGGAAGCTTTACCAATCATGACCATTGCCTCTGCCAAGAGGTGTGGATTGTACGGTGAACTGGACACAATAGGGTCCCTGCGGGACTCCAGCATTTATAGGATGGTACTTGCTTACTCCGTAAGATGGAGATGATTCCAATCATTTGGTTCACAGAAAAATCGGAAAAATGAAGGGTACCGGCTGGATTCGAACCAGCGTCTCCGGCATTCTAGGCCAGCGCTTCACCAACTGTGCCACGGTACTCCGCACCACAGCAGATACACAGCGCCTACGACCTGGTGTCGACTCCACCGACACCCACCACTCCCCCGTATCCCCTTGGTAAAGCGCTGGCCAAATGATTGGAATCATCTCCATTTTGCGGAGTAAGCAAGTACCTTTCATCTCCTAAAATCCTAGCCGACTGAGCAGTCGTAGTTTTCAGTAGCATAAAGAGCTGTCATGCAAACAGCGGTTAGAGATTCACACTCACCCAACTGCCGACTAGATGTCTCTGAATGACTGAAATCATGGTTCGCAGGAAGATACGGGGGAGTGGTGGGTGTCGGTGGAGTCGACACCAGGTCGTAGGCGCTGTGTATCGGCTGTGGTGCGGAGTACCGTGGCACAGTTGGTGATGAAGCGCTGACCTAGAATACCGGACCCGCTGGTTCGAATCCAGCCGGTACCATTCATTTTACCGATTTTTCTGTGAACCAAATGATTGGGTCCAGCATTCATGTTATGGAAAGGAGAGGAGGAGCCGTCTACCACGACAGAGATATTGCGACCATTTTAAGGGGACGACCGTATAACGAAAGCTTGTTTACGAGAGCCGCATGCCACAGTTGATTTATGCTTTTGGAATATCAAGGGCAACAATATTTCTAACTCAACATTTTATTGTGGTGCAGTCATAGTTGAGTGTAATCTAGAGGGCAGAAGAATTTGGGTTTAATCCCCACCATGCAGAATTTGTAACTCTTTTTCTAGCTTGATATATGCATCGAAGAAAGAAGATATTAATGTCTACCTCCAAAATGTTTGTTAGTATCAAGTGAGGTACCAAGAATACGTGATGCTATTTTTTTGGGATTTAGCTAATCTTGACGTTGATTGCTGCTTGTTGACTCTAGCATTTATTTTTAAATACTTGGATAAAAAATATTATGCATATTGACATGTTTGTTAGGTCTTCAACGAGTTGATGCTATATTAGGTGCTCAGTGTGGTTTTCCAAATACTGGCAATTCTCTACAACTAGTCAAGGATAATATCGCAGACAACTAGTTTACTGTTTTCATATACTTGGAGTGAATAAAGCGAATATTCATTGTATACTGTTAACATCTTTCCTTCTTTTTTTCCCACGTGTACTTTATTTACCATCGCTTTAAATATGCAGCTCATAGTTAAGTGTAAGAGTAGCTTATAGCTAAACTTCGCCATGCTTTTGCTGCATCTCCAACAGATGTTTACCTGATTTATTAATAAAGGTGTTTATTATTATTATCCTAATTCTCCAAATTTATCTCGCATGACTGCGGTAGCAACAAATGTTGACGGGCTGTGCCAAGTCAACACCTGAACTATTATTATTGATCGGAGTTTAGGAAGGATCTTACAATATTACAGGTCTTCAGAATTTTGGAGTATTTTGTGTAACCTTTCGTCCAGGCCTAACTGTTGTAGGTTGGTGTGAAATTGTTTGGTGTAAGGCCTGAGGCCGACATGATTAGGATTTTTTACTTTTTGAAACCTGACCGTCGGTACCAAATATTTAGTAAAACAATCAATTATTATATTTCCAAAATATAAATTTTTTACGACGTTTCGACGCTTCTATTAGGCGTCATCTTCAGGTATTAAAATCAAAATAAAATATCAAAAATGTCAAACAGATACAAAATGACTAACATTCAAAATTATTTTTTTTAAGAAACAGAAGCATAATTTAAAACAAATTATTAAAATGCAACAGAAAACTTACATTATACCACAACAGTCATATGTATTATGCCGGGTGGTGTTGGCAATTTGGTTTTTAGTGAGAGACTGGCGTGGTGGAACAAAAATACCAAGCTGATAAAATATACGTTAAAAAAATATATACAAGTACAAAACATAAGAAAACAATTAAATATCGAGGAAGGTAAATATTGATAAGATGGAAGAAAGTATAGGCTATGTTCCATTTATTAAATTTGCATATATGCACGAAAGATTGCTTGTATCTGTCCTGAAATACATGCTGTTAGAACTTCTTTTTATATGTATCATCTCTAAGATGTTTCTTTTATACCAATCTTTCTCTTTGCATGAAGTTCTAACGTTGTTAAAATCGATGGTATGTTTATTTTCTATAGCATGTTTGCTGAGGGCGGTAGAATTCAGGTTCTTATTTTTAATATCATACTTATGTTTATATATGCGTTTATTTAAATATTGCTTAGTATGTCCTATGTATAAGTTGGGGAAATCTTTAGAAGGTATTTCATAAACCAAGTTGCTATGCATGTCCTTTCCTAATGCAGGTTCAGGCTTGAAAATACTGCACGGGTTGTTGTCGTGGCAGTATGGGCAACATTTATGTTAAAGTTATTGAAAATTTTATTAATGTTTTCGGGGAGTCCAGGTGTATAAGGCATTGAAAAATATTTCTTTTTTATTATTACCATTATTTGAACATTGCCGGCGGTTATAAAGTTGATGAACTCTCTTCTTGATAGTGGTGTTTGTGAAGTGCAGGGGGTAGTTGTTTTGGGACAGGATATTCCTTACCTTTTTGAGATTGTCAGGTCTGTTTTTGACGTCAGGAAGCAAAATGGCTCGATCAGTGTGTCTATTTATTACACTGGTCTTGTATGTCTTCGGCACATTAGGGGAACAATGGTAACTTTGTTTTGCTTCCAGAGTTGTTTTATTTCTATCGCAAGGTCAGTTTATTTGGACATCTGTCCAGCATAGGTGTTTTGGATATTCGTATCGTTGGAAATAGCAATATATATTAAATAGGTAACTTTGTCTGCCTTTGACTGAAAAACTGTATCTGGCCTATTTGCTGGAATAGTCTTGTCTGTATGTATTTCAACGTCCCAGCATAGTTTGTATTCATTGTTTTCGAGTACTGATGTCGGTGTGTAATTGTAATATGGATCTGTCTTTTCTATTAGCTTGTTATTATTATCTTCCAGATTCATCCGTGGACGCCACAAGTCTTGATCTACGAGTCCCCATTCGCACTTCCTACCGGCCTCCTAGGGGTACAATCCGCGATGGCAGTACGCGCAGCACCCACGTTATTCCTGGCAGGCAGGTTGAGGTTGCGCTGCAGAGCACGGTTACTGGGACTGTACGATTCCAGCGACCTGCTGGACGTACAGGAAGATGCACCTCAGTTGGCGCTCGTCATGGTGCATGACGTCACAGCTGGGGCACAGACTGTCAGACTGACAGGTGAGTATTATCTGACCAACGGATCTGAAGCTACAAATGGAATGCGGACTAAAATGTTCGATGTTGCCAAGTTTATCCATAAAAAAACAAAATTAACGGTAACATCAATTTAAGATATTTTTATAGCTGGTTTAATATAGTTGTTAATGTATTTAACAACTGATATTTTTATATATTTTTTAATGTATTTTTATTTAATAACCGATATTTCTTAATCTACCTGTTATAAAATGTATATATTTTCTGAAGATATGATCAACTTTAGGTGAATCGGGAACAACTCACGAATCCTGTCATCCAACGTCTTGTCAGGGAACCTTATTGGTTGAGGATCTGCTACCATGCCGTTGGCATAGAAATTAAATCTTGCTATTGGCCGCCCTACCACTAGCTTTATGTTCCTGTCTCTTTCTCTGTCTGGAAATATCGAAATACCAGTGGCGTTTTGTATGTCGCGTTTATAATCTTTCTACAGATCGTCCCAAACTATTTGAATATCTGTTTTGTCAAGTTTATTGTCTTGTCAGCTTGTTAGCTACACCGTTTTTCGTCGTTATTATTGTTATTATCTTACTTAAAAATGAACATTTATACAAAAGGAAAGACGCTTCATAGCCCTGAAGTGCTCATGTAAAATCCGCACACCCATGGCTAGTTGATGAATGAAATCGGCCATGTTTTTTTACAACTATACCCCTCTTGAATGAATGAATGAACAAGGACCAGAGGCTATCCAGCACGGAATGTGGCTGGTGCATAGGCCACACGATGGGCCCTTTTGCGCCTCTATCCGCGCTAGTTCCTAAGACCTGCCCTTTTGGCAAAGGCAAGTACATTCTTAGGTCCTATCCGTTTTATCTCTATTGGTTCCAAGGTTCTTGAGCCCAGCATAGCCTGCCTGTGATAACCCAGGGTTTCACAGCGACACAAGATGTGTGCCGAGGATTCTTCCTCTTCACCACACCACGTGCACGTTGGGTCGTTGACCACCCTCATCACAAACAAGTGACGCCTGAAGGTGTTGTGACCTGTTAGTAGGCCTACTAGCAATCTCAAGTTACTCCTATCCAGAGAGAGACAAAATCGTCCTATTCTCTCTTCAGGCCCTGCTAATAGCTCCCGATCCTCTCGGAGATGACCAGAGATGTTGTTCCATCTCAGAGAGTGTTGATTCTGGATCCACTCTCCAGTTGTTTTCCTAATCAAGTCTGCAGACAGTCTTAAGGCTGGTTTCGGGTCCACAAAACTGTTGCCGGATCCCATCCTAGCCAGATGATCCGCCATTTCGTTACCCCTCTTACCGATATCCCTTAGCTTCAGAACCGTTGGCCAGATAATAAGAATGTTTAGGACAAATATCTCGTGTGATTGGTAATACCATTTTTCTGTAATAATAACGTTTTCCCTCCTAAAAAACTTATTAGACTGTGGTACTGGTAGAATGAATGAAAGAATGAGAAAGGCCTTTTGGTGACAAGATCTAGTACGTAGGCCTGTAAGCCCTTTTAAACCTCTCCTAACTGTAGTTTTCAACTCCAGCCCTCATTTCCCAGTATAGTTAAGGATACATAAAGAATTAGCTGACATCTACTAAATCAAAGTTAAGTCTATCGATCTATGTAGTGTACTTGTGTCTTAAGGTAATTTTATGAATGCTTGGGGTTCACTAATACCGAAGTTTTCTCTATTCTCTTTTCTGCCACTAAACAAGAAAATATTTATTTGGCGTATATATTCCAGACTGTCTCTAACCTAACGGTAAACTTAATCCCAAGTGTTTCTAAGCATTATGTCGTAGTCGGTGTGTTTTCTGATCTAACAGTCATTCGAACAATAGTATGAGACATGAACAAGTCATTTTAAGTAAATTACGAAATGGACATACCAACTGGACTCTTCTGTATGTGCTGAGTGGCAATGAGGTACCAAACAGTGAGACATGTGGAGAACTTTCATGAGTTACATATATTGCTGTCTTGATCTACCTTTCAGATCGCTAGACACATGTTACAGATTGGAACAAACCTTCAAACAGTCTTATAAACCAAGCCTGCAGAAGTAGAAGAGCCGCTAAGCCTGCAGAAGTTCAAAAGCTGCTATTTTTTTTTTGAATGCTAAAGTTCGCTTGAAACTTCTGATTGATTCAATTTATTAATAAAACTTATCAAAGCACCTAGTGAGCTTAGCAGTCGACACTACTTAAGTAAAAAAATTGTATCCCATTACTAACGGTATGCGGCAGGGCTTGAATGAATGAGGAAGAGATGATTTCTGGGGACAAAAGCCTGCCCATCTTATGTCTTCAGGTTCAAGGACCCTTGAACGTAGTACAGTCAGCCTTTGCTTCCCAGTTGCATTACAGTGGCACAGAATGTGTGCCGAGGACAGCAATCTTGCAAGTAACCTTAGCCGACATCTGTCCAATGAGATTGTGACTGAATGAATAAGGACCAGAGGCTATCCAGCACAGAATGTGACTGGTGCATAGGCCACACGATGGGCCCTTTTGCGCGTCTAGTTCCTAAGACCTGCCCTTTTAGCAAAGGCAAGTACATTCTTAGGTCCTATCCATTTTATTTCTATTGGTTACAAGGTTCTTGAGCCCAGCAGAGTCTGCCTGTGATAACCCAGGGTTTCACAGCGACATAAGATGTGTGCCGAGGATTTTTGCTCTTCACCACACGACGTGCACGTTGGGTCGTTGACCACCCTCACCGTCACGAACAGGTGACGCCTGAGGGTGTTGTGAGCCGTTAATAGGCCTACTAGCAATCTCAAGTTACTGCTATCCAGAGAGAGACAAAATCGTCCTATTCTCTCTGCAGGCTCTGCTAATAGTTCCCGAGCCTGACGGAGATGACCAGAGATATTGTTCCATCTCAGAGAGTGTTGATTCTGGATCCACTCTCCAGTTGTTTTCCTAATCAAGTTTGCAGATAGTCTTAAGGCTGGTTCCGGGCCCACAAAACTGTTGCCAGATCCCATAAGCGACTTTTTGTACCTTATCCACCGAACAAACGGAGTAGCCATGCACAATATATGTAAATTTTTACTGTATGGTCAAGGGTTATATGCACACCGTCTACAAAACTGCATACTGAGAGCAGTGATGTTATTATAAACAGAAAAATTAGCTTCGATTTATCCGAGTAAAGCCCCAAAATATGGGTTTGAAATAATTTTTTACTCCGTTTCTTCAGTATAGTACTTTAGACGATGGACATTCAAGACAAGTACCTACTATTAATTTCTGTATTTTCTTCAAGGAACATGGAGCAGTCCACATCCTTCTCACATCATACTATTCATCTGCTTACTTGGTAGTCAGAAGATTCAGTAATTTGTGCAATAGTGTTGAAACTATTCTAGTGTGTGAAGTACCTACTCTCAAAATGGAAGATTGTATATGTTTCCCAAGAAGAACATCAGTGCTTAGCGCTACATGAATTGTAAATAATCATTTTATTTTAAATATTTATGTGGTCGATTTCACAATCTCACATGTTGTAGTAACCTTTAATTTAAGTGTATGATGGAACAACGAGGGCTGCTACTACCTGTTTGAGGACTAACAAGGCATAATGCCTCAGTACGGCTACTTAGATAGGACTGAGGCTTGCCACACTTGATAACAGAAATCAACCCAATGGTCAAAGGTTTCTAAGAGTGAGATCATACGGTTATCCCGTAATTTTTCCACATGAATCTAGGTAATTTGATTTTCTATAGACAGTTTTATAAGCAGTAGTGGGCCCGATAGATATTTTTGTCACGCTGCCACGCTAAGAGGATCAGTATAGGTCAATCCAACTTGGGATTTTAGACTATGATGTTAAATTCAGGACCAACTAAGCATTTTACTCCCTTTCAATTTCATCATGTCGCATACTCAGTCACAAGAGCTGCATATTTAATATGAGTCAGATTTGGAAATCGATTACATAAATATGCTATGATAATGGTCGCCAAGGATGCAAGAGGGGGCAGAGAAGTTACACCATTTTTTTTAAATACATCAACTTTTTGTTCATCACAGCATTAAATAGTTATGTACTGAGAATCCATGAAATCTTTCATTGAAGGGCTTGTCGACTAAATATAATATGTATATAGTTATTTTACTTCACGATACTAAATTACATATTTATGGTGGCCATTACCTCTGCTGTCCTCATATTTCTAACTGGCGGCGTCTATGTACGTGAGAATAATGCTACCTGTTGTACTCGTATGTTTTAATTCCATCTGATATTGTATTAATTTGTTTCGTATTTGTCCATGCAAAGGGACAAATTCTTACTCAAAATTCTGCAAATGGGTATTGTAATTACCATATGTTCTCAACCAAATGTAAATAACGCTTTTTTGAATAATCGTAAGTTTAATATAAGATAAATTAGGGTTGTACAGTTTGGGTGGAAAACAGCTGATATATCGCATAAAGGCAATATTTTAGGAATATGTCAATGAGCTCATAAGTTCAAAATAAAAAAAATCATTAAAATCAATGCAACAGTTTCCTCGTTACACAACATAAAACCATCTAAAACAATACTCTCGTATGTTTACATCAGAAAAAATTCTAAGTCCTTTGCTTTCTGTAACAGGCAAGGCAATGTTCGGATGGACCTAAAAAAGTTATGTATGTCGCCAGGTCTTCCTTCACAGGTCAGTGGACAGTCTATTATGAAAGCAATAAGTTTTTCAATTTTGCAACCCCCCACCCCCAACCACCCCAATTTCAGCTCCACCGAAAAAAAGAAGAAAATGATCAAGGAACCCGTAAAACGCCTAAAAACGAAGTTTCAGCAATGTTTATTTTTTTGTTTTTTGCTAATTACTCCGCCGTCTATGCACCGGTTTTCAAAATTATAGGAGCATTATCTACTACGACCCCACAGCATACCGCTGCCCAAATTTCATCACAATCCATGCAGCGGTTGCTGAGATTACGAGGGTAGAAGGAAGCGACAGACAGACAGACAGGCCGACAGAAAGACAGACAGACAGTCAGACAGACCACCGGAAATGAGTGACGTGGATTTTCGTTATGTAGACATCATAACACGCCCAAAAAGCGTATTGTCTCAAAATCGAAATCGAGATCACAATACTCCCCTCACATCTCCGTGTGGGAAGTAAAATGATGCTATTTATGATTCATCCTATTTATACTCTATACACGTACATTGAAAAGTCTGGAGTCTTTCTTTTTTTGTGGAAATTGTATTTAAGTAATATCATTCTTTAAAGTTTAAATTTTTACTCATTTACCAACACAGGTTAGTAATTAAAAGATCAAACTCGTATAAAGGAGAAGACATAATAAGATGTGCTGGTGAACCAGTAGCAGCCACTACGTAGCTTGATATCAACAGATGGCGAAAGTGCACCGTATTTTTAGTACACATACACCAACATTGGAACAGTTTCTAAATACAGTTTTACTGAAACCCTGATTACATCTATATTATTTTTAGTACACATACACCAACATTGGAACAGTTTCTAAATACAGTTTTACTGAAACCCTGATTACATCTATATTATTATTAAAATTTAAAGTGATTCTGCGATAAATTTCAGACAAATATTTTGGTTAGATTCATTTCAAACTGTGTATAGAAGTCGTTAAAATAAACAACTTTTTTCAGAAAACTGAAAAATGAGCAAGGTACAGAATCAAAAAAGTAAATCTGGGCTCTGATTATGTTAAATTTTGTGCTCGGATTTTTGTCAGATCGATTAGGCATTGTATCTGTCAGAGAGTGCAGTAGTCACATTTTGTTTGTTGTTGTTAATTTTAAATTCGTAAATTTGAAAAGTGGCACATTATTATAAGACAACTCTCAGGACTTACCGATTAAAAATTTAGTATAGCGTTTATTGTAAATATAAAATAAATTAAATACAACAAACAACAAGTGTCCCAAAAAAGTTAAAAACTTGTGCTTGGGTACAAGGTAATTATTATAAAATAGAAACCACAAATAAGGGTTAATTCAGGAATATTTCAATTCTATAGATATTAGTAATAATAGGTATTACATATGTCTACAAGTTGGTGAATTTTAATGCGACTATTTTTTTTTTGTTGGAGCCATACGACATCGAC
Source organism: Callosobruchus maculatus (assembly GCA_951848785.1). Classification (NCBI taxonomy): domain Eukaryota; kingdom Metazoa; phylum Arthropoda; class Insecta; order Coleoptera; family Chrysomelidae; genus Callosobruchus; species Callosobruchus maculatus. The sequence continues at coordinate 4,884,521 of CATOUR010000007.1, forward strand.
TACAAAGGCCATTAGCCGTTTTAATATGCAAATTTATTTATTAGATGAGGGTGTGTAGAATCTGCAGGTCCTCATAGGCACCAAATAAATATAAAGTACTGAACTTGGAATGGACCAAGTTTAGATCGTGTCATATCTTGTGAAAGAGCTTGATTATTTTCAGGAACTTAAGAAGTGAATGCGATTATTATTTACTATCCATTGTTATAAACCATACTTAAATGAATTTAAAGCCACTAGACATTTTATGCTTTCTGGTATCTTATTGTATATAAGCTGACAGTGACTAGAGCACTAATTGGTACAAGCTTTATCCATTAGACAAAAAAAAAACGTAACAATAACTATGTACGTCTTGATACACAACCCAGATTTATCTTTTTTAGTCTGTATCTCGATTATTTTTCGGTTTTCGGAAAAAAGTTATTTGAAAAAGATGTTATTTTAACGACTTCTATAAACAGTTGAAAAAAGTATCACCTTGTGACTGACCCTGTATACACGTTACCCGAATTTAATTTTTTTACAACGTATTCTGGGATAATCACTAATAAATTAGTATTCTATTTATAGTTTGTTAGTTTGTTGATAAAGGTCAGTCAATTCCATAAGGCAGGTGTAGTGGATGGTAAGAAAGTCAACAGGATGTTATTAGATTGACATGCGTTTATTGAATGAATTTACAATACGCTTAGCTAGCATAGGAAACATCGGTAGCCTTAGGTTCGCTGAACCAGCTAACACGTGAATGAAACGCAATGGAAATACTAAACTATAACAGGAAATGCGGACACACTTACGATAGTCTGAAGGAGCAATAAACTAACCCTTACATCTCCCCCTTTCGAAGAATGGCTTTTGCTATGGCCACTTGCGAAAGTCATTCTTAGAATGTGGTATCATACGCAGTGTATCAGCAAACCTGTAATCTAAATGTAGGTCATAATAATACAAGTAATACGAACCAAAGATGTATCATTAAACACATCGTAGACCTTAGTCTTAATTAACTAGATATACAAATGTTTACTCATTATATTTCCTAATTAGAAAATCTGCAGACAGCAATTTATGAAATTAAGTATTACTACAAATTTTGCGACAGGCCTGTCTAGTACTATAATATGTTAAATGAGATATTTTCTAACCCTATCTTTATGTACGGGATATTGCCTGCCCCTATTGTCTTTTATAACACAGTTTGGTCCTTGTAAGGATATGACAGGAAAAGGACCGTCAAACCATGAATCAAGCTTATGTCTGTCTTCATTTGATACTAAGACCAAATCGCCAGGAAAAATGCTGAGGCCTTTAGATTTTACGTCATGCTTAGCTTTTCTGTCACCCTTAGCTTTTTCAAGGAATTCCCTAGCTTTTTTATGAGATAGTTGCAACCTATGCCGAACTTCTTGCTCGTAAGCGTCGATATTGTAGATTGGGTCTATTTGAGCCCCTTTTAGCATGTCTGGCAAACAAGCTTTTTTCGCAAAAATTAGCTCAAAGGGGGTATACCCGTGAGTTGTATTTGGCGTTGTGTTGTAACAAAACGCAAAATACCTCGCCCACGTACACCAATCTGACCGTGTCTCATTAATATACATTCTTAAAAATTCATTAAGCACTCGATGGTTTCTCTCACAGCCACCTATAGTTTGACTGTGATATGCCGTGGACATTTTATGCTCGGTTTTCAGTAATTTGGCTAGGTTGGCAAATAACTCGTTTTTATATTCAGTGCCTAGATCAGTTCTGATTTCTCTCACAGGCCCGTATATAAGAATGAAATCCTCGAAAATGGCTCTGGCAACTGAGGCGGCTTCTTTGTTAGGGATGGGTAAAATGACTATGTATTTGGTTAGCTCACACTGTATAGTGACTGCATAGACGTTACCTCGATCTGATCTCTGGAATGGTCCTATAGTATCAACGCAAACAATATCGAAAGCCTTCTGTGGAGTAGGAGTTAAAGTGAAAGGCTCATTATGTTTATTTTGAGGTTTATTCACTTGACACTTATGACAATTTTTGACATATCTTGCGACGTCACGTGACATATGTTTCCACCTAAAAGAAGATTTCAGTTTTTTCAACAGATGTTTTTGACCGCAATGACCTCCCCATAACGGATCATCATGATATTTTTCTATCAATCCTAACTGTTCCCCTTTATCAGTAATAAGTTTTTGTGGCGAACAAAGAGTAATTGATAGTTTCTGGAGAGAATTTTGCCCTAACTCTTTAAATTCATTTATTGTGCACATTTTAAATAACTCGTCATCTATATATAATCTTAAATTTGGAATAGAGCAATCACCAGCCATTTTATCAAGCTTAGATAACAATTGCGCTAGAGCAAAATTACCGTTAGTGAGTTGCAATCTATCCCGCGCGCGTAACTTTCTTTTAACAATTATATAAATATCGATATAGCTAGGCCTAGTCTTAAATTTCAGCAAGGGCAATGTCAATGATTCGAAATTATTAAGTGTCTCGTATATCTTAGGGAGGGAATTTGGTTCTATTTTAGTATCAATAGCCTTGGGATCAACTGATTGATTAGCTTTCGTTTTTGTCATAGACCTTGTAATAGCAAAAATGTCTGAATACTCTTGCTGCTCTTGATGCATTTGTTTAAGAGTTTCAATGCTTATTCTTGACAAAGCATCTGCGGCTACGTTACTGTTTCCTTTAATGTACTGAATCTCAAAATTGAACTCTTCTAAATCAAGACGCATCCGGGTGAGTTTGGAAGTGGGGTCTTTCATAGAAAATAAATAAACAAGTGGCCTATGATCACTTCTCACGATGAACCTCTGATTGAACAAATAGCATCTAAAATGTTTTATGGCCCAATGTATGGCTGTAAGTTCTTTTAAAATGATTGGTTTATGTACTTCACTCTTTGAAAACGCCCTCGACGCATATGCAATTGGCATCTCCTCTCCATCAAAGTTTTGAGAGAGAACTGCACCGCACGCCAGATTTGAAGCATCTGTCGTTAAAATAAAGGTCTTAGTGAAATCAGGATATTGCAAAATTTTTGGACTTATCAATGCATTTCTTAAATACTCAAACGAATGTTGGCACTCCTCCGTCCAAACGAACTCGACGTTTTTCCTAAGCAGTTTATTCAACGGATGGGCAATACCCGCAAAGTTAGGAATGTGCCGACGCCAGAAGTTGCAAAACGACACGAAGCGTTTGACCTCGACAGCTGTTGATGGTACGGGATATTTTTGTATGATTTCAATTTTAGAATTATCTGGTAAAATACCTCGGTCTGTGATCCTATGGCCGAGAAAAGTAACTTCTTTTCTGAAAAAATTGCATTTTTCGGGGTTGAGCTTTAAATTATATTTTCTGCACGTTTCAAACACCTTTTTAAGGTTGAAAAGATGATGTTTTTCGCTGATTCCTATGACTATCAGATCATCCATATACAGAAAGGCTCTTTCTGGTGTTATACCAGCGAAGGCTAGTGACATCATTCTCATGAAACTATTAGGGCTGACGGACAACCCAAAGGGGAGGCGAGTAAATCTATAGGTACCCGAGTCAACAGTGAAAGAAGTATAGTCACGGGAGTCTTCATCTAAGGGAACTTGATGGAAACCAGATATTAGGTCTATTACGGAAAACCACTTAGCTCTTCCGAGCTCATCCAGGATTTCATCTATTCGGGTAAAGGGTATTTGTCTGCTATTAATTTTCGGTTTAAGGCCCTAAAATCTACTACTAGCCGCCATTGCTTCTGTCCGTTTAGCGGTTTTTTGGGTATCAAAAGTACTGGACTATTGAATTCAGAGCTCAGTGAGGGTTCAATGATGTTATTGTATAACATTTTTGTAACTTGCTTATTTATTTCCTCCTTTTGCAATTTGGGAATCCTATAGTTCTTTATATAAACTAGTACGTTATCCTTTAATTTCAATTTTTGTGTGTAAAAATTATTGGTACCCAAGATATCAGTCTTCAAAGCAAAAACATCAGAAAATTCCATACAAAGTTTAGTTACATCATGTTTAACAAATTCTGGAACTCCGCTTAAATTTAGTTGACTCATTAGTTGATTAGGTCGATCCTGGTGCTCAAGTTCTATTTTGTGTATGTTAAATTGATCGAGGCTGACAGTTGCAAGATGAGGAATCTTCAAATATACACTTTCAAATGTTGTATTAATTATCTTGACTAACGGATTTTTCTTAGATACTATGGTCCGCGCTACAAAAACCCCAGGTAGTAATTCTTTATTTATGACGAGGGAGTCCTGATCAATATATTTTAAACTATTTATTTCTCTAACAACTTCGCATCTTGGTGGTACGTAAACAGAATTTTCTTCAAGGCTGCTAAACATAGGAATAGTAACATTTCGCTCCAATCTGAATGTTATAGTCCAGTTCTCGAAGTTAATATTTGTTTTATATTTTACCAGAAAGTCTCTGCCGATAATGCCGTCTCCCGGGATGGGGAAGCTGTCATCAACAATATGAAAATTATGGCGAACTTGAAATTCATCAATTAGAATTGAAGATTCTAAAGTACCTAGAGAGTTGCAGAGTCCCTCCGTCACACCCTTAATTTTGCTAGCGTTCAACGAATTTATTTTTTGGTACGATAAAACTTTACCTTGCTTTAAAATTGAAATATCACTCCCAGTATCGACAAGAAACGTACATTTATGACTACCTGTAGCATATGTTTTAAGCGTGACAAAATTTGAAAGTGCCAAATTTATGGAATATATTTTTAATTGTTGTCCCCCAATCGAGTTTGGGGGGCCGATCCGTTTCCCGAGCCCGCGTCAGTTGCACAAAAACGGAATGATCTATAATAATTATTGTTTTGTACTCCCGTATAATTATTTCTGCTTCGGTGACCACGCCCCCGATTGTAACCTCTGTGTGGGCGACCACGTGCGTTATCGTTGGTTTGATAGGAATTTCGAAAATTTTGATTTTGTCTGCCCTGATAGCCTAAACCCCGACGGCCTCTATTGAAGTTTCTATTCCGAAGAAACATTACATTTGAAGTTTGAGGTTGACCGCTCGTAATCACGAATTTCGTTATCACCTCTTGTATGGATGAAAAAGAACCGGCTTCTAGAATAATGCGTGATTTTTCGGCATTTACATTCTGAACGAGCGATCGGACAGTGGTTTCTACTGAATACTTTTCAGCAACTTCTGTGGGCACACCTTCCGAGATGAATGCGCTTCTGAGCTTTTCTGCTAAGCTCTCCATCTCAGCTGCGTAATTTGAGGGATCTCTGGTATTTTGTTTAAAATTTAAAATTTTAGCCGTCAGTAACGCCGAGCTGTCACATTTTATATTATTTTTCAACTTTTCACTTATTTTCCTGACGGTGTCCTCATTTGTGGTAATGAGGCTCCGTGCTCTACCTGTTAATCTTGTTTTGATAAAAGCTACGGCATTGCTGGTATGATTAGTGCAATTTCCCTCTAATACTTCTAATGCATCCAAAAATGATTGTAAATTATCCGGAGATCCGTCAAACTGGGTGGGAAGTATTTTACTAGCCAAATTAAAAAAATCCTTTACATCCATCTCTGAAGCTATGTGCGCTTGCTCGATATTGCTTTCTTCGTCTGACTCGGATTCGACCGAAACTATTTCCTCTTCCGACACATTTGGGTCAATTTTTTCCAAGCAAGAAATTGGAACCTTATATTTTACGTCAAGTGTCTGAAAACATCTAACGACCTTGTCTCTAACTCATAGAAATTGCTGATTGCATAGTCTTTTTTCTAGAGAATCTAAGGAATCCCACGATCGAGCTAAGATTTCTGTGAAATCATTAAAAAGTCTTAGTAAATTTTGCCTTACTTCCTCCCGAATGGATTCTGACTTAGGAGGATGTTTCTTCAGTATTCTTTTACTCTGGCTAATTAAGTTATCTTTGAGGGCATTCAATTTGGCGCTTAACTCATCATGGTTTGCCAGCATTACTATACTAAACCTTCTTACTAACAAAAATAAAATACTGCCGCATCATACAAAACAAATAGGCTAATAGTACTTACAATTGTCCTCATATAACTACACTTCCGCAACTTGCACACATTTTTCCGCGCACTCATCACTGCACCAAAAGTTCAGCAGCCGCTAATCCAGTTCCAGGAGTGGCCGATGTATGAGATACATACTCACGCAAACGATGTACGTAGTAGGCACCACTGATAAACAAATTTGGGCAAGATTTTGGACCATTGGATTGGATATATACAAGTGAGCTTTGCTGATAAAATGTGTAACGCTAAGGGCCCAGAGCAGAGACTGCAGGAGAATGGTGTGGTGAACTCTAATTTTATAGTTCAAGAATCCGAGTACAATATCACCAAGGACGTAAAAATAATTTTGTACCTCATATTGGTTTTGCTGGGCCTCATGATTGTTTCGAAGGTGGTCAAATCCTGGCAGGGTCGCCATGTAGTGGATGGTAAGAAAGTCAACAGGATGTTATTAGATTGACATGCGTTTATTGAATGAATTTACAATACGCTTAGCTAGCATAGGAAACATCGGTAGCCTTAGGTTCGCTGAACCAGCTAACACGTGAATGAAACGCAATGGAAATACTAAACTATAACAGGAAATGCGGACACACTTACGATAGTCTGAAGGAGCAATAAACTAACCCTTACACAGGTAATAGGTTCTACAGATATTTTCACTTTTGTTGAATGAGCATGTCATAGCACACATTCACCATTAATTGATATCAAACCGTACCCATTTTTTATACAGAGTAACATGTCTAACAAAATTTGATTCAAACACATATTTATGTTGATCGTAGAAAAAATGTGCCTAACAAGTGCAGAAACACATCAATAACTTTTTTGATAAAAAAAAAATAAAAAAAAGTTGGAAGGCCTGGGTTTCGATCCAAAGACCCTGAGATCCACTATCGGACTCTCTAACCTCTGGGTCATCCTTCGATTGATGAGATCTTTTCAACGAAATATATTTGATTAGGTACTTACTTACTGGAATCTGTAATCTGACTTCAACTTCAAACATTCAAAAACATATTTATTTCGATCTTAGACTCCGTCTCGAGCTGCAAGCTTCATTTAACGACTGTACTGCAACAAATATCCACTAGTTACCAGTTTACCAGTACGTATTTTCGCTATTGGTTGAGAATCTAGAATCTAGTATCGAAGTAGGACGTCGTTGGGCAAAGGAGCATCCTGACCGCCATGGTGACGTCACACGGGTTCGGGAGCCGTCGGCGCGTTTTCGGTATTCGATTCAAAAACCCATTCTTATTATGATATAACTTTTGAATTATTGCGAAAAAAGAAAACAAAAACAGTTTTGTTATAAAGCTTATATATGATCTTTCCATTTGTGACAAAAAAAATGTATTCAAAACCTCAATTAGTAACTGTGTACAGTTTTCGGAATATTTTTATTTGAAAGTTATGAAGTAGTAATCGATACAAGTTAAACAAAAATACAAAAGAATGCACTTATACAAGACTACTAAAATAAAAACTAAGTACAGAAAATTCAATTAGGGTTCAAAATGTCCTCCGTTTTTACAAATTCACAAGTCTATCCTTTTTTCTAAAGAATCCACTCGCCACATGTCTGTGTATTCAACACATTGATTAAAAATATCTAAATTTACAAAAAACAAGGTTTCAAATATCTAATTATTGTTGACTTATCGCCATGACTATCAATCAATATCAGTTACCGATAAGAATGGATATCTGGAAGAAGAAAGGAAAGCCCTCCATCCCAATATTTTAACACTTGATGAGGTTTCACCTACGCGACCGAAAACTTTTAATACACATAATGCATAATAATTAATAAAAATAATAATTAATAACTTTAACATTACTTTATACCAGCATCAGTTATTACTCCGTAACCTTCAAATCAAAATATTCCGAAAACGGTACATGGTATCGAGTTTAACCAAGAGTTCCTTTTTGGTATAAGTCTAACCTGAAAAAAATTATATTCAACACTAATTGGTAGGAACCGTGTAAAAACAAAAAAATGCATGGGATGTATTAGCCACAGCATAGAAAACAACCAGCATAATATCTCTGAGGATTTCCCATACAAAAATGGTTCCCACAGAATTTGACCATGGGATGACTTTACGGATGTGAAGTTTGGGAAGAGTTGCGAAAATGAAAATATCGATACCGATACCAACTCGATATTTTTTAGCCAAATAGCGTGGTTCATACAGAGCATTTTGTGCAACTGATTACACCCCTAAATAATTATATAATTATTTTCGATACCGATACAAAAGTATCGATACCAGCTTGGAATGCCTCAAAAAGTATCGATGACAAAAATACTCTATATCAATGCAGAGGTATCGAAGTATCGTTAGCGTCCCTACAAAGAATCATCCAAAAGGGGGGATGCGAGTCTAATTACCGCCAACCTGAGTTATTGTGCTGGTTGTTTGCTATGCTGTGGTATTAGCTTCCAAAACATATTCGTATGAAATTTCGTTACAACGTTACCAGTAGTTACTGCAAAATCGTAAAAAATTTGTATATTTTTTTTTTCTTTACTCATTTTTGTGAATACGAAAAATTTTTACTTAGCAAACCTCAACTATTATTTTTCAGTTTTCTACCTACCGTAGAGCAGGAGTCACGTTTTTTTTAAACTCTGTATAAATAAATGTTCTGTCTCAACTTTAAACTATGTGATAAAAGCGTTGTTGAGAGCACGAACAAACACACCCAAAACTTTCCTATAGCATATAGAATCCGCGCTCTCTGGTGGCCAAAGCGGACGAGCCGTGTCGTTCCACCAAAAAGTCTGCTGCTGTTAGCAGCGATTTTCTTTGGTACCTTCGGGTATCAGATGGCGCACCGGCAGAACCTTTCTGTCGTCTGCTCACACATTCTTTACATGTTTGGTAAACATAAAAGACCTCAGATGCTCTCTATTTGCGTCAATCGACCTATGGCACACTGATGATCGCTAATAAGCATGAAACAGCTGTCTGCGTACTGGTGGATTGACGGAGATATAGAGCAACCCTCGTATATTTCCTACGAGTACAACGTTTAGCATGGATATAACGCCCTTGATATTGTCGTTATTGTACATAGTATCTCGTGCCAATTTTATGTGTGATTTCAATGCCAATTGAATTACCCTCAATTATGATCAGTAAGTGTTTGACAGCATGTGCTTTAAGCTCAACGTTGAAACGCATTATGTCAATTCCAATTCCAACGGAAGGTATCAAGAATGAAGATAAATTTGGAGGTAACTCAGCTCTAGGAAGATATCTTAGTAAGACTTTTCGCTGAAGCGCAACATGAGCATCCAAGTCCATGGTTGCAAAAACATCAATTCCTAAAGTGCGTTGTTATGTGATTTTCAGCCTCAGCTAAAAATTTCAATAATGTTATTCGAGTATTTTCAATTTGTAGAGAAGTGTGGGGAAATCTGCATATAGAATATGCTCTGTTTTCCATTCTCGTATTTAACGGAAAGATTTGCTAAGAAAAATTAGGGTCAGGTCTCTAAAACAAAATCGAATGTTGACTTCGGTTACTGGAAGCTTAAAACGCATGCTGAACTTAGTGTAAGTTACTTGTTACATTATCGTGAATAAATGATAATGATATGTTTGTAATATTTTATGGCCAAATATACGATTTTTGAAAAAACCTGTCTTTTTGTCTTTTTATCTTCCGTCAGTTCATTTTGGAAATCAATGCAAAAATTCACTTTTCAGCATATTGCCTAGACTAATGGTTTGGGTCTGGCAAGTTTTTTTTGAGATAATAAGAACGTCAGTGGGTTTTTGAAAAAGCCTCAATTAAATGAACACTTGTTCAGGCAACCCGGTGGTTCGGTGGTAGTTTGGAAATAACATATTTTAATTGATAAAGTGTAATTTTTATTTGGTAAACAGATCAGTGGAGGTGAACCTCACTTGAGATTTTAGACTAACAAATACTATGCGCTCCTTATGAAACAAATTTTTATACGTACTGGACTAAACAAATAAAAATAAGTTAAAACAAAAAAACTTTTTTAAAAAAAGCTTTTATTTAAAGGTTCTAAAAAAATGTTTCTTTAGACTGTTAACTATCAACCTATAGCCTCATTATACACAATTTATATGATCATAAAAGCTTGTCACGAGGTTTGTGTAAGTACCTATAGGAATTCAATTAAACTGAAATTTTAACACACCTAAACTTAGCAGATCAGGTTAGTCAATTGAGTAGGTACTAGTTAATTTACACAAGTATATCGCGCGACAAGCTTTTATGATCATATAAATTGTGTATGATGAGTCTATAAGTTGATAGTTAACACTCTAAAGGAAACTTTTTTTTAGAACCTTTAAATATAGGCTATTTTTAAAAAAGTTTTTTTGTTTTAATTTATTTTTTACTTTTTGGTTATTAACTTGCATTTATATGAAACAAAATTTTTATTTATTGTCGGCAAGCCTTTTTATTTGAAACCCATATTGCAGAAGTGCATTAAAAAGAACTATTTCGCCATCTTGGGTGATCCACCATAGTTGATTTAGAATGACGTCATATTATTTTTCGAGTCACTCTCAACAAGCCCTTTTACTGTACAGACTCTCTTCTCTCAGGTCGTAAACAAGGTTCATGCAGTGATAAAACAACTCGCCGACTTTGAATAGTACCTATATTTTCCCCAAACAAAACGCATCATCGTATTATATCTAAGAATACATACTATTTGCCATCATTTGAACGACAGTTTCTAACTTGGAATTTGCGCTTTTCTGATATCCACTCATTTTCGTAGATTTCCTTTTATTAGACATCATGAAAACCTTAAACTAAGCTAAAAATATAGACCTACTCTAAACATAACCTTAAAACTGTGTTGGTGATAAGAGTCCACTAACAACACGAGTTTATCCCTATTACTTTCCCAAAGTCAGTCCAGCACCTCAAATGTTCCTTTACAACTTATTATTGGAAAATCCTCACCGCGGATCTTTACCACTTACGTCGCTGTCACAGTCATACACACCGGCTGTCCGGTATACGCTTCGTGGTTGCTCGGTGCACCAGCGGTTCGTTAGCTACCCCCTAACCTCATGTCGATGTCGTCACCGTCGTCGGTACAACCTGGTAATGACCACTACGTAGGTTGTATAAAGGAACTCGTACAATTCAATCCAGAATCTCCTGTGATTGCTGCCAGATTCTTGCTCACACCGCAAGCCTCTAGTTGAGCGCCAAATGCAACAACTCTCTTCTCTCAGGTCGTCAGGTTCATGCAGTGATAAAACAACTTGCCGGCTTTGAATAGTATCTTCCCCAAACTCTCACAACAAAATTCATCGTTTGACTAAAAATGACATCAGTGGATCTATTGTGTCTATTGTCAGTGATGACATTGCTCTCATTAGGGCCGATTTCTCAATGTCCAGTTGAAAGTGTCAGATAGTAGCTGCCAGTTAGTGTTTCTATGGATACAACTTTCAGATAAGATTTACGTGAATTCGCAAGTTTAACCTTTAATTGTTTAAACAATTTATCTGACGTATAACCGTTAACTTCCAGATAAATATTTAACTGGACATTGAGAAACCGGCCCTTTTCCCCTTAGCATTATTGGGCGTTCTCATATCAATATGGATATCCCACAGAGTTAACATCTATAGAGGGAGTGTAAACAACAAAATGCACAGGTCGCTGACCAGCCAACATGTAACGGAAATTTTGACAGCTTAAGGGCATTACCAGTAGCGTGCGGCTTTATATTAAAATTGGATGTTCATTAAAAGATTCAATTATTACTGTGATGTTACAAAACTGATACCAATAAGTTGTATTAGTATTTAGCTATACTTAGAGAGTTACCCTTATTATAATTTCATTGTAACAGTTGATAATTTATTATTACCATGAAGTGTTTTTCAAACCATATCTAACAGTGTTCTGAAGGGTAGCCTGTTGAAATGGCTGCATCGTATTTTTACTTCAGCAATAAGATATAATAATTGCATTAGGTAATATCCAGTTCTATAAAATTATCATAGATAGATTTTCTGTAAGTAAATGTGGCATACATTTTTGCATTTTACGTCCTCAAATAGTGTAAAAAAATGGAATTTGGAAAATTCATGTTGATTGACATGAACGTAATGCGTGCACAAAACATACATTAAACAACCATTATTATTCCTCAAACTGGAGTGAAGTTACTTTTGTTTCCACTTATCCCCATATATTACGCTACTGAAAACTAATACAAAACCTATACTCACCTATGATAAGAAGTGTTCACCGATTCGTCGCTATTACAGCAAACTATGCACTTTTTATGTTGTCTCATCATGCAATTAGGACAATATTGTTCATAAATAATTTAATTCACACCACAAATAGTCACAAAGTCAGTCAAATATACACTAAAATCACAAAAATCTCGACACACGCAATAACCGCAACTACAGTGACAGCCACATGACAGCTTAAGGGCACGCCGATTGTAGGTTGCTAGATTTATGACATATTAGAAGTTATTGCGACATTCCGCTATGAAATTTACCATTTTTGAGATTTGATTAAATCAATACAAATTATCTTCACGTAAATCAGTTACATTGCAAGTATATTGGAATGTATAGTTAAATACCCAGTTGAATACATTGTGTTCAAACTGCGGAAACTGCCAGATTTTGAGGAAACTGGAAGCGGACGAAGAAGAGTGGCAATAGCGCTATAGATGTTGGCTGGCCAATATTCAAATTAGGCTCCCTCTAGAGACGTTAACTCTGTGGGATATCCATATTGTAGAAATGCATTAAATAACTATTCCACTATTGGATTTAGAACGACGTCATACAGCCTATCGTGCATTGTCATCCAAACTAAATGTGTATACAAAATTTCAGCTTAGTCGGTTGAGGATATCTGCTTCAAAATTGAGTTGAAAGATTCCACCCGAACAAGCGTGCATACATTGCAAGTTAAATAAAAGCTTTTAAAAAGGTGCAATTTCCTAAAGGTACAGTTTCACCATACGAATCAATAGACTTTCATAAATGAGAGTGTCTTTATTACCTTATGGAATACACACATAAATACAATTTGAGGCTATAATTTCGAACAGCACATTGCATTTCGTCCCACAAATTAATAACCTCTGAACGAGCTGGTGATCCATCACGTTTCACGCTCCGCAAATAAAATGTCGGCCAGGCTTTGAAGAATCACTCTTGATATATTGTATGTATATGGGCAGATTTTTTTGATGAGCCTCCATTATGTGCTGCAATAAACTTTCTTCTCACAAGACTGGAAGCTGTCCTGTAACAATTCAAATAATTGCTTTTATTACCTGTTAAAGTTATAGAACCATGTACACTGGTTCTAATACAGGGTGGGGCATAAAAACCAAGTGTTTTTGGTTTGAGTAGTACTCATATATTAGAAAAGGGAGGAGCGCGCGGTTTATTACAATACATTCCTTGACTCAAACCATTTCACTGTCTTACTTGCCACTTGCCATCATGGAGCGGCAGACGCTAGAACAACGCGTATCATATGGCGTGGCATCATTGGCCCATATTTTTTTAGAGAAAATGAGGTCACCGCTACAGTAACATCTGAACGTTACATTAATATGGTGAATACCTTTTCCACACCTGAATAGCAAAGAAGAGGTGTGGATATCAAAGATTTGTGGTTCCAGCAAGAGGGGGCCACGGCACATCCATGGCTGTCATTCGCCACCTGTTCCCAAATCGTCCAATTTCGAGGTTTGGTGGCATGTCATGACCTGCTCGGTCTCCCGACTTATCAATTTGTGATTTTTTTCTATGGGGGTAACTCATGTCACGGGTTTAAAGGTTTAACCCCCATACGTTAGACGCAGAGAAGGAAGCGATTCGCCATGGAATCTCTCAAAAATCAACAGAGACGTGATGGAAACAGTGCAGTGCAATTTTCGTGAACGGCTGCATCATATGCCAGATGTAATTTTTGCAGTTAGATATCTCAAAATGGTCTATTATCAGCTATGTTCTACTACCAATAATTTTTTTAGAGAAAAAGCTAATCATTTTATGATTATTTCAAAAACACTTGACTAATATGCCCCACCCTGTATAAGTTACTGTATTTTGGTGTAAAAAGGTACATTCGACATAACCTTAAGTCTAATATAAAGCCTGGTCCAGATGCTACGTTTGCCACAACGTTTTGTCTATGCATTCAAAACGTTGCAGACAAAATGTTGCGTGTGGATGAAATAACGGTGCATTTTTGAGAACTGCGTGGAGACAATAGAGTTGCAGTGATAACTGAGCTAGTGAGCATGGTTATCCATAAACTGCACACATTCAAAACTATGACGTAAAACGTAAAATTGGTAAATCTGACAACGCCGATGTTAGCATTTTTGAATGCTGTATATTCAAAAAACCCCACTGTATTGAATTTCACTTCTCCAGCTGTGGCAGTTTTGGAAATATTTAAGCGTTCCGGTATTGTTTACTGAAAAAGCGGTGTTGCCGTATCTCAGTAATAAATAGAAACAAAATTTTGAAGTTGTGAGATCTTACTAAATTCGACATCCGCAATTCATTGCAATAAAAATAAGTAGAGGGCTCTATTTAAGATAAATTAAAATCGGGGATATTTGTTTGAAAATTTGAAAAAATAATTTATACCTTGGCAACGTCGCAAACGCGAAAAAAATATTACAAGGTGAGATAGGGGATTAGTAGACATTTCGATTTAAAATAAAAAACACAGGGTGCTACATTTAAAAAAACAAAGTAAAATGACCTTCAAGTTGCCGTAATTTAAAATTCTGCCAAAAACACCCTGTAGCTACAAACTGCTAGCAACATCCAAAATAATATCCACTTTATATTCAGGTAACTCGCTGTTTAATATTATTTAAAAAAGTTAAAGGAATATATCAATTTCGACATATTACTTACGATCTTGCAAATCCGGAAATTAATAGAAAATAAATTATAATTTGGCAACATCGCAACCGATCCCAAATATATTTTAGGGTTAAATAGAGATCAATGATGGAAAGTAGAAGAAGTTAAAGTTGATCAAGTTGATCACTATCCTACTTTCCCGTAACACCCTGTATATTTCAAAATATTTTGAAAATATGCGTCTCAAGCAACCAAATAACTTTTGTGTGCAAGATTTTCTTCTATCAGGTACACCTTGCGAGATATAGAAGAATTACGCACTAAATGGACACCCTGTATATATGTTTCTTCATACAGGCTAAAGGATAAAAAAATCTTTCGTTAAAACACTCCGATGCACGACGGTGGACTGTCAGGACAAGTAGCTTACATAATTTTCTGTAATACTTTTTTTGTATGTTATTTATTTTGACGGTCTTAGGTACCTTCTTAGCTGCCAGAATGTTAACCTTCAATTCAAAAAAGTGTTAGAAATAGCTAGTTATTACATTGATATTCGCGTTTTTGTCCTACTAGTCCACGGTCGTGCGAATGTGTATGGCGCGACATCTAATACCGGAGTCTATCTATTTTCTATATGAATGGAGTGATGTTTTAGTTCCTGTTATTTTACTAGAATTTCATGTTACCTCAAGTGTTACCTTCATGGACATTCTTCATTTAACTTTCTTGTCTGGTGTTTTTCAAAGTTTTGTTAGCGTTCGAATATAAAACGTTCTGAAACTACTCACTTTGTATATTTTGAGGTATCTTTAGGAAGTTACAACTAAAAACAACTTCATACTATAAATCGTAATTATAGACCTCTAATGAACAATAAATCAACTAAGTATTTCTATAGGCCCTGAAAACAAGTTTGGAAAACATCACTCTCTAATGGGTACTGGTAGTCCACCGTCGTGTTCTCTTGCAACAAAAAATACGTCGTGCACCGGAGTGTTAAAAATGAGAAATTTCATACTCTAAATTATGATAAAAACTCATTTCACGTACTGTCGAACTTGGAGAACAACAAACCCTAAACAATAAAATATTCTACAGATAAAGACATCAACATCAGGTAAGTATGTTAAAAATTATTCAGTACTTCTTACAACAACCTCATTGTCTTAGGTCTATTCTAATCCCTATACAAACTGGCCGCTAATATGTACAGTAGCCCTATTACCTAGATCTATTGCTGTATCAATTACAATGTTTCGAGCAAGGCTTACCCTTTAAGCTATAGGGCAGTGAGCTTAGACGTCATCATATTGAGAGATAGTGCACCTTTAAAGACTACTTAATCAGGTTGATAAGAAGAACGACTCAATATAAAAATATGCAGCTCTTATATCAATCACAAGTAGGTACAAAATATGATTTTGTAAAGGATTTTGATCTACTGCGATGGACTTCAGTTACTTTTTGTAGGATAAGGTCATCCAAACAAAAACTCCTTATCTTTCTATTTCCGAGGTTCTGACTTATATTAGGTCATCCTCAGGCAACAGAAAATCGAAGCATTAGTACTTCGGGATGATAGTGGCTCCCCTCATTCCATGCACGATATTCACGTACTGTAACGTACAGCAGCTCGTTAATGTACAGCACAAACGGTATAGGGTATAGAACAGATCCCTGCGGAACGCCGACATTTATTGAAAATACGTCTGAGGAATAGCCTTTGACTACAATTTCACAATGATGGGTTAACTCAAGGTTCTGTGTTGACCGGAGGTTAACCCTAGATGTCATGTTTCACAAATAGTGGGTTTCGATTTTACTTGAGGTTAACTCTGAATTGACTTGACCCCAAGAAATTCTTGAATTAACCCCAGGTTTGTGATGACGCATGCGCATTAGGTTATATCACTTTGGTTTTGCTACTTGCTAGGCGTTTGATGTTTCATATTTCATTGTTTACCTTAACGCTCTCCTTCGTTCTTTTTATTTGAAATGGATGGTTATGACATACATGCGTATAGCAGTGATAAAGAAGCAATGATACCAAGAATATTTCGATCTAGAGTCAATTATTTTGAAAAATATGATGACCATGACTCCTTTTTTAAATTTTTGTATTTTTCTTTCAGCACCTTTACAGATCCGCGGCTATTATTTGCACATTTGCAATAAAATTCTTCTCCTATTTTTTCCCAGGCGTTGTCTTTTTCGCGCCATGTTGTTGCACCTTTTGTTTTGCATTCTACGACATGCCTGCACTTTTCTACTAACGAAATGAGCAGATATTCTTCATCTTTTGAACAGTTGTTCCCTCTTTTTGGTCTTTCCATGCTGACACACGGGCACATGCACGGCTATTATTTGAAAAAGACCCCAGAAACAACTACAACGCCAAGCAGTCCAAACACCAACCCAACCTAAAAATCTTTTATCTATGCCAAACCCCAAATGACTGCCAATGAAATGAAAAAACGTCTGTGAAAAAAAAAACCAAAATGGGGTTGGAAATCGCATGGAACTGACAACTTAACGATCTCATTCTTTGACAGTCTTGTCAGAAAAACACAAAACACCAGCACGAAACACCTAACGAAGGAAATAGGAAGAAGGAGAAGTTTAAATATTGCGAGCACAGTACCACCAACCGCTAAAAATAAAACACAACTCGCGGTCAGTTAACCCTGCATCATTTTATGATTGTGAAGCAAGAGACGTTCCATTGTTCGAGCTAAACTCGCAGGTCGAAGTTAGTAAACCGTCAGAGTGACCACTGATTGTGAAACTGGGCCTAAGGAGCTGTTCAGCCACTGGCGCAGGCCAGGTGGTAGTCGATAAGCAGCAGGCTTGACCAGAAGTCCCACATCCCACACTCTATCGAAGGCTTCCGATACATCAAGTGCAACAACACGGGATTCGCTATGATTTTCAATTGCTCTGATCCACACGTGACTGATGTAGGCCAGGAGGTCGACCTTAGAACTATGCTTACGAAAGCTATACTGGTGATCATTTATGATGTTACTGTTGCATAGGTATTTCAAAAGCTGTTTGTCAAAGACAGTCTCCATATTCAATGTTTATAAGACTATCACCCGGAGTGATTCATTTATTTCTTTTATCCTGTACTAAAGTATTTTCGTTTTATCGTTATCGATATCTTCCTCAAAGTCTTACTAATCTATTCACTTACCTGTAATATTTGACAGCTATCTCGATAGTAAACACCCCAAAAGCAGCTACGATACCAGAAACGAACACAACGGCAGCTGGGTAACAGTCGACGATACCCACACTTATGAAAGTGGATCCCCTTGATGTGCAAATTGGTTTTTTCGTATAAATTAAACCGACCTCTCTCATCTGCAGGCCGCTTTCGTGTATTTTTCTCAGACTGAAAAAGCAAGTGGGGAGTGTATAGGTACAAAGGCAATGTGTGGAACTTTCAGTGCATTCGTTAGCTTTTCGGAGAGAAAAACCGCCCCAGGCATACTGTGTGAAGCAGGGTGTCCACGACAGAATGTATAAAGCATCCCTGAATTTAGTTAAATTCGTACCAGAAAATGTCAGAAAAAGTCGGCGGCCAGCGGGACTCGAACCTATGACCTCCAGGTATCCATTACGACATTGTCTGGTAGGAATTTAAATTGAAAAATCCACATGCGGATGTAAGCATGAATGAGATGTTGTCAAGTTGATTGACTCACTACTTCCCACATATTCCGATGGTACCATAGCATGAAGATATATTCTAAGATCCCCTTGCAAATAAATCGTCGCCCGCCCGACCAAAACGTGTGTTATTCTACTAGGTACTTCTTTCACAGATCAGTGGACAATCTATCATAAATACAACAAATTTTTGAGTTTTACAACCCCCACCCCTGAACCATCCTAATTTTACCACTTCCCAAAAAAATTTGAAAATCATCAGGAGCCCCCAAACTGTCTAAAAACGAAGTTTGAGCTGTTTCTATACTTTAGATTTTTCTTAATATTGCTGCGCCGCCACTGAGACAAATTTTAAAAATCATACGCGTTTTCCATGCTCGCCAAAGTAATAATACTGTGCCGAGTTGCCTAAAAACATAGTTTGAGGAATATTTGAAATTTTTCGTTTTCTGCTGATTACTTCGCCGCTCATGCACCGATTTTCAAAATTGTAGCAACATTACCTTCTACGATCCCACACCATATCGTGTCCAAATTTCATTAAAATCTATGCAGCGATTACTGAGATTAGGAGGCTAGAAAAACGCCAACAGACAGACAGACCGATAGACCGACAGACCGACAGACCGACAGACAGACCGACGGAAATAATTGACGTGGATTTTCCTTATGTATGCATCATAAAACGACCAAAAAGTATATTATTACAAAATCCCCAATACTCCCTTCACCCATCGGTGTGGGAAGTGAAAGTATAAGGTTCAAATTTACGGGATTTCTCGATCAGCTGTCTCTTAGAGAGATGCAGTTGTAAAGATTGAAAGTAAAGTAAAGGGACTAGGACTGTACACAATGGGTATTATGAGTGAAACTATAAACCACCATATACTCGGATTGCTCTCGCACTCTACGGTTTGTAAGGATCCTACAACGTCCTTTTCCCAGGAAGGTGCGAATGGAGTAGGAGTGACAGTTTCATATCACCCTCCGATCTTGAACTATTCACGGATGGCTCCAAATCAGAACTGGGGACAGGAGTTGGAGTAGCTAGCTATTGAAGAAAATTAGGATGAGCAAAAGTTAGGACAAAACATTACAGACCCAGCAGAACATGCTGTCATTTGCCTTCAGGAGAAACAATTAGAAAGAAATTTCTATGTATATTCCAAAATTGCTGCTTAGTTGAAGCCCTTCGTTATTTCCCAGAAAAACAGGTGGCAAAATTTTTCTTCCACATTTTCTGCATTTGGTAGGACTGTCAGTTACCAGCAAGTATTCTATATAAGGTATTTTAGGTTGTTAAAATAGGGAAATATTGCCTGCGTTAAAATCACACAGCAACAATAAAAACTTTTCAAGACTATTATTGACCTACTCTCAGCTATTTAGATGATATTCTTTCATCATCAATCATCAGTATACTGATTTGTCAAGTATTCAAATAAATATTAGTCCTAGTTCTCAGAAACTTATCCTATTTATGGTTATGTTCACCAGTCACATCCATAAAATATTAAATTCCGTGTCTCGAAACAACGAAAAAATACTATGTCAAAATAGTGCCTTGGCAGTGCCGTGACACAAGGCGTCCATAAATAGTAGCAGGCACTAACTTTATTAGTGCCAGGCAGTATTTTTGTCTTAGTGCGCATGCGTAGATGTCAAACATGGCCAGGAATTATTAGTGCCTTGTTGCATGGCGTCTTCAATAACTCCCTAATAGGTCGGTGCTTTTATATATATTTTTTGTAGGGCTAGAGACATAAACTAACCCGATTTTCAATATTTTCTTGAATGACGAGTTTTTCTGTATTGCTAGCCAAGGGTCTATAACTTGAAGGAACTGGATCTCTTGAAGTCCGCACTTCTCCGACTCTTCAAATATTTCACCTGAAACAGTATCGTAAACTTGCTAAGAGTCATTTAATTATCAAATTATTCTATTTGGCTTCGAAGACCACTGGTTTACACTGTAATGTGAAAGCTTTGTTCTGAAGCTGTATACACGTACTTTATCATCCATCATCTATCAGTGCACTGAATTCAGATACCAGTCTTTCACATCAACTAATTCCTTTCAAGGACACAGCACGTATCGATATTCATTATCAGTATTTTATGAGTTATATCTACTTATATTGCCTTACCTACAATCTTATAACCAGGCCCAGTTTCCATATGGAAAGCAAACAGTCCCTCTCTCATTTTCCTTACTCCTTCTTCCAGATGCAAGAAGTTATCTGGTTTCCCTGGCGGTGCCACTTTCTGGACATACAGTGCGTGCCTTATCGGCTCAGTAGCGTTCTACAAACAAAATGATCCATACGAGTTACTGTTCTCGTTTTTCCCAAATAAGCAGCCTAGGAGGCATAGTCTAAATGCCAGAGTATGGCAGCAGCTACGGAGACGCCAGTTAGAGGAAATTTGTGGATGCTGACTTTAACTGGTAGTACTGGTATTTAGTTTATTAAATTCTATAGCACTTTCTCAAAAGAAATAAATTTTAGTACACAAATAGAATATATATGTATATTTAAAATTTGCTGAAAAAACAAAATATCTCAGAAATTGATGAATATAAGTATGAAAGAGCATATTGAAAGCAATTCTTTGGTATAATAAAATGTGGTGAGTTACATTTAAACAAAAGAGAAAATCTAGATGTTGCATTCTACTTCACCCTGAATATGAATAGGAATAGGATTTTTTTCTAGCGTGTGCTGAAACTAGAGGATATTTTTTTTAATATACAGTACATTCATTTGACAGCGATTTGGGTATAAAAATGCTCGTAACTTTTGAAACACCCTGTATAATGTTACAATACCTTACATTTTAAGAACGGGAATCATTAGTAGAACCTAAATATGCAATAATATACAGGGTGAGTTTTTAGTACCGGCTCGGTCGATAACTCCACTACTGTAGATAGCGAAAAAAGTTGTATAAAAACGTTATAGCCACAGATATGCGCCATGCTCAGAAAATATTTATATTTATACAGGGTGACCCATAACTACGTGGTGATGCAAACATGCATTTTTTAAATGAGACACCCTATATTTTATTCCATATTCAAACTATACTAATGATCTTCTTTCGTTCTTTCAATATACGGCATTGCTACATTATACAGGGTATTTCAAAAGGTATGATCATTTTTTTATCCAAATCGCTGTCAAATGAACGTACTGTATATCAAAAAGCAACGGATCAAAAACCCTTTTTTATACAAGTGGATAAAACATATCCTCTAGTTTTGAAATCGGCTATAAAAAAAGCCCGCAACGCATGTTCGTATACAGGGTGATGTAGAATGCAAAATCTAGATTTTCTCTCTTTTTTTAACTGTAACCCCCAATATTTTATTATACCAAAGAATTGCTGTTAATATGCTCTTTCACCTTGGTATAGCACTTGATATGACTGCATTCATTAGTTTCTGAGATATTTCGATTTTTATACAAATTTGAAATATATACTTCCCATTTGTTTACCAAAATTTATTTATTTTGAGAAAATGCCATCAACATCTATTTTTCTTAACAAACAACTAGAATATAAGGCCATAATAGTACTAGATCAAGCCAAAATACTGAATTAACGAAATAATATAGGTCAAGTGTGCTGAGAAAACAATTTTATAGACGTCATGCATGATTATCAAGCAGATGTATCAGGTAGGCTTTGAAATATTAAACGATACAGTGCAAATAAAACGATTCTTCAATCTTTCAAATGAATTTGTTTTAGAGTGCCTTCGTTCTGGATATTGCTGTTCATAGTTGATATATTCTAGAGGCAAGCAGACAATTTTTCAAAGATTCTCCTAAATACCCTCAATGGAAAAATTAATTTTTAATGCTGGTTTTTCACACAGCATGGAATTACTGAGCAGGTTATGAAAATTGTCAATTTTTCAAAACGTACCTGATAAATCTGCTTGAAAATTATGCATCACGCCTAAAAAATTGTTTCCTCAGCATACTTGACTTTATCATCTCGATTTTTATTTGGACTGTGTCCTTTGATATTTCATAGCCTACCTGATAGATCTGATGCTTGATAATTATGCATGACGTCTATAAAATTGTTTCTTTAGCATACTTGACTTTATTATCTCGATGATTCAGGATTTTCACTTCATCAGATAGTATCATGACCTTATAATTTGGTTGTTCGTTAAATAAAAAACAAATTAGAGAGTACTTTCTCAAAATAAATGGATTTCAGTAAACAAATAGAAGCTATATTTTAAATTTGTAAATGTGTCTCATTTAAAAAATATATGTTTGCATCACCACGTAGTTATGGATCACCCTGTATAAATATAAATATTTTCTGACCAAGTATCATATGCGTGACTATAACTTTTGTGTACAACCTTTTTTGTTATCTTTAACAGTAGTGGAGTTATTGACCGAGCTGGCACTAAAGACTCACCCTGTATAGGGTGTCTAAAGAGCGTACCCTTGGCTACAACTTTTATATATAACTTTTTCCCTATCTCGGGATGTAGTGGAGTTATGTACCGATCCGGTACTAAAAACTCACCCTGTATACCTATATCATAACGTTTGCCATCATATCACGTCAAAATTTCAAGTACAAAATGTTGCATATTGGTAAACATGGAAAATTATAGCCCTCTATAGGTACTCCTGCAGTACCAGTTATGGTCCAGGTCTAAGATCTGCCAAGAAGGACGAACGAAATGACACAAAACAGAAAGAAAGGTTAACCAGACTAGCTGCAGATAAGGTGATATGTTGGACAAATTGAGTGTATACCTAGGAAATTGTAGTATGTATATAGCTATTCGCCTATATCTCACACAAGGCACAGCCTTCGAGGTAGCGCTATTTTGTATTGCATTACAAAAATAAATAAATAAAAAATAAATACCATTACCACACTGCGCACATTAAACTACAGGTTTTCCAACCCTCCGACCGAGCTAGCGGTTGGTAGAATAACCTACTCCTACTTTAACATTTTCAATAAGCTGTGCTTACACCTACTCATTTCCATAATTCTGTACCAGACAACGGGCAACGCTTCCATTGACCCAGTAGCTTGATAATTCCGATTCTAAAACCGAAACATTGAATTTAAATGCGGGGCACGTACGGGCGCCCGATCCCTGTGTGGCGTAATTGCAGCACATCCAATAAATTGCACCAAGACATTTATTAACTGTAATCGGCTATTTATGTACGACAGCTTTTCAAAGTAACGAAACAGTGGTACAAATCATCGATATATGGGGCTACGTGATTCATGCGGGCTTTAGAGACTATTGTTCCGAACTCACGCCAGCGCTACGGCCTATGACAAGCTGCACTGCAATAATATATGTGTTTACCAAAAACAGTAAGCTGTGTGTTTAGATGCTTGTAAGAGTCGATAAAAACCTTACAGAAGTAATTCTTTAAGGCCTGTATTCACTTTAATTGGTGAATTAGTGCAGGTGATTGGGCTGCATACTCTCCCCAGGCCTCTTTACCATGTATTCTTATAAATGGCATAAAGTAAGCAGATGATGCTGTCATAATAACTAACAGCCAAGAAGGGCTCCAAAACATGGTTAATGTTTAACAGAACAGGGAATAAATTTTAGGCCGGCGTCGTTTAGCGTTAAGGCTTGACGTTTCGCCTCCACAAGTGGATGGCATATTCAGAAGCTATTTCACTTCGGCGACTTCCAAAGTACTGACCGCTAGAGGATCTGCACCTGCATTTATACCTGTCACCAGTGACGTGGCCCAATCAGGTAACGTTGGTAGCCCCGCCTTCTTGCGATATGGCAGTGTCTTCAGGTCCTTTAGGATGGGTACCCATGTCCGGTTGACTTTCTGTATTCCATCTTTTCTATTGAAATTACTGTGGTCTTTTTGTATCTCGATGGCTTCTCTGTTAAGTCTGGCATAGTATGAAGATGTTGCGGCAAGAACCTGAGTTTCTTCAAACTTGACCTTATGGCCTCCTTCCTTAAGCGCATGTTCGGCTACCGCTGATTTTTCGGTATAGCCTAGTCGACAGCTAGCCTTATGTTCTGAAATCCTAGTGTTTATCGATTGCTTCGTTGTTCCTATGTATACACTTCCACATGTGCATGGTATGCGATAAACCCCCGGTGTAGTGAGTGGGTCTCTTTTATCCTTCACCGTTCTCAAATACTCCTGTATCTTTCTTGTGGGCTTGCAGATGGTCTTGACGTTTCCTTTTCGTAACATTTTTCCTATTCTGTCTGTTATTCCAGGCACATATGGTAGAAAAGCTCTTGCTATCGGTTCAGGTTCTTGTTTTGCCTTATTTCTTCTCATTGTTCTTGTTATTTCTTTTTCTGTATAGCCATTTGCCTTAAGAGCGTTCTTTAGGTGTGGCAGTTCGGTGTCGAGTTCCTCTGGTTCGCACACTTTTCTAGCCCGATCTGTCAAAGTTCTAATAATTCCGTACTTCTGTGATTGGTGGTGGTTTGATTCTTTGTGTAAGTACCGGTCAGTATGTTTTGATTTTCTATACACCTTGTGTCCTATTGTAGCTCCATTTCTTGTTAGAAGAACATCAAGGAATGCCAGTTTTTTGTTTTCTTCTACCTTCATGGTGAACTGAATATCTTTATGCACGCTGTTCAGGTGTTCTAAAAATTCTTCTAGCCTTTCTCTCCCGTGGCTCCAAATGACAAACGTATCATCCACGTATCTAAGCCATATCTTGGGCTTGTATACCGTGTAAAGCTTTCGCGGCCATCGTCCAATGAATTTGTAGTTCTTGGGTTTTTAGGCCGGCGTCGTTTAGCGTTAAAGCTTGACGTTTCGCCACCACGAGTGGATGGCATGTATAAGATACAGTATTTTGGAAGTCGCCGAAGTGAAATAGCTTCTGAAGATGCCATCCACTCGCGGTGGCGAAACGTCAAGCTTTAACGCTAAACGACGATGGCCTAAAAACCCAAGAACTACAACTTCTTGGGCTTGTATTGAGCGCTTTTCAATGCTGTCTGTTCGATGTTCTCCATTAAAAGTTAGCTACGACTGGACTTAAAGGGCTTCCCATGGCTACACCTTCGATTTTTTCGTACATTTTGGAGTCCCAGACGAAGTAGGTTGTTGTTAACACGTGTCTGAAAAGGTTCGTTATGTCCTCTGGAAGTATGTTCTTGATGTGTTCAATGGCATCGTTTAATGGCACCTTTGTGAACAATGACAAAACGTCGAAGCTGACCAGCATATCGGATTCTTTCAGCCGTATGTCTTTGATTTTTAAAATAAAATGGGCTGAGTCCTTGACATACGAGAGGGCTCTTCCAACGTATGGCTGTAACAATGAGGTTAGGTGTTTGGCTAACTCGTAAGTAGGCGAACCTTGCGCTAACGATCCGGCGAAGTGGAACGTTGGGCTTGTGAATTTTTGGCAATCCAATCTGTGAATCCCTGTGATATTTTGTGCGGTCATAGTAGGTAATGAGAGAGGTGCCATGACGTCAGGGCAATCAGCAATAACCTCGTTTTGACATTCTAGAGGTTCCGAGCATTTACAATTTTCTCCAGTAAGGTGTAAAAGTGGGGTGAATGATATAAGATGTAAATCCAGTATATACTCACTGGAAAGTAGAACCTATTGAAGACTGTGTCATCCACACCCACTTTCAGTCGTGACTTCAGCAAATCCTCCAACGTTTGGATGCTTGTAGATGATGATTGCAACAGAGCCACTATGTTTGCAGAGTAAGAGCTGTTGATCGAAAACAAAATGATATTTTTCACATTACCAAGGAAATGTCAAAATCGGTTCTCTGTGAATACGTTTGGGAGTACTCTTAAGAAATAACCTTTTGTGATGACTGATAAGTAAATGTGATGATGATGATGATGATAAATGACTTTCTCTGATACTAGCTAGAAAATACTCTCAAGAAATAAGTGCTTGTGGAAATGGAAAACTCTAATTATCAGCAGGATGCAGTTGCGGTTTCAACAATACTCAAATAGGATTTTCGTATAACTAGTTCTGCATCTTAAGTTTTGTGCGTCCACCTTTTAAACATCCAGAAACCGTTACTTGCACACAGCGCAAAATATGATCTCTGCCTAATTAAAGTTGAATCGTAATTGTATTTCTGATTATTCAGTAGACTATGATCCCATATGGTTAGCCACGATTTAGCAAAAGCTCTAATCAATTTTCTCCAAACTGAAGCATACCGTAGGTTGTGACCCTAGAATACTAACACTTTGTGCTCTTCAAAATCTTATAGCCTTGGGGTAGACCAGAAAGTTAAAAAAACTAAAGGTACCTTTCTGACATAACTGTCAATCCTACCTTGGAAAAGAGGATATAGATGTGATCGAAATTTTAGCAAATAATATACGTTTCAACCGCTCTTGCTCCATGCATAATGCTTAAATTTATGGAGTGGAAATCCTCAAACATCCAAAGTCTTAAAGATGTTTATGGTCACCGGAAAGAACAGACGCATGGGCAGAATGTACATTGTAAAGCTCAAGGCAGACTTAGGCCCGATTTTATCAACATGCGCATTTTAACCAAGACCAATCAGAGCAGCCCTTTCAAGAACATGCACCTGTAAAGGTACCCTGAAAATTATTGATTTCTCTTCAAGTTTATCTCAAAAAGGTAAAAAATGACATGCTTTATATACAATCGACCATTGTGAATCATCTAGTATCTTTTCCAGTCTGATCTTCCATCCCAAATGGGTGAAAAATTGCATTTTCTTGTTTAACAAAAAGTTTAGCAATTGCTAATCTCAACCAATCAGATTCCACAGAAGCGGGACATTTGATCAATCGATTGCTGATGTATCAAATGGTAATGATGACAAGACATTCAGGTTACTGCATTATTTGGATAAAACAATGACTTACTATCGATAATAATTATAAATGCATGCGCTATTTCCCAAGTGTGCATGTGCAATGTGCATTACTGGTTGCCTATCCTGAACGGCAAGGGTCGCCAGCTGGCGTACAACCTTATTTTATATACCTAAACAAGAAACCTGTCATATAACTTGTATAGTCAAAAGTGAATCAGGCGCTTGACATACTTTTGAGAAAAAGGGAGCAACTGGCAGGAGGGATTTTTATTCCTGTGTATGCCTTACAATGTCTACGCTGCACCTTTACACCCCCTGTGAATATTTCTATAAGAAGGTCTATAACAAACATTCATCCAGTAAATGGAAGATTCTTTATGAAAGTATGTATTTGTCTATAATCCACCTGACTGACGGAGATGGGATTTGTAATTATTAAATAAGGTAGTTGCTGCGATTGATGCTACTTTATGATTCCGTCACAAATTATCGCAGTTCGCAATTAGTAATTATACAATAATTATAATATGAACATGGAAAATCTGGCATTAATTTGCAAATCAATCGCTTTGTTCTTATATTCTGCTATGAGTTTGATCCATAAATCACCATGGATTTCTAAAACATTATTGACAAAAAAAGTGTCATTCAGCTTTGTCGTTTTGTTTTCAATATTGATAAAATACTATTGAATGATACTTTTAACGTAGTCCTCAATACCCAATAGAAAGCTTTTGCTAAATAACATCCAATAGAAAAGCTTTGCCAAAGCCTTTGTTAAAATATGCATGTTGATAAAATCGGGCCTGAATGATGCACATTTAGAAATTAGGCTTAGCGGGTCCGCCAGGCACGTATTTAGAGGGGGGTCCAGGGGGCCCGGACTCTCCCCCCGAAGAGTTACAAAATGCCGTCTAAAAAACAGAATCCGCAAATTTGCACCCCCCCCCCCCCCGCAAATTTAAGGTAGCAACTCTAATCTGGACCCACCCGAAAGGTCAACCAAGTGTCACCCATAGACTGGACCGCCCCAAAACCAAATCCTGGATACGTGCCTGGAGTCCGCACACGGGGCTTCTCATGCAAAGCATTGTAGTGCTACTAACGGGTCGTTTGATGGTCGTCTGGAGTGGTATGTGTGTCTTGCGCGTTTGATGGCGCTAAATATTTGAGGTCATGCTATTAAATCAGTCTTGATTTTGTAATTATATATACAAAGTGTTCCACCATCATGTCGACAAACTTTGAGGTATCAAGTACAATTAAAGTTATCGAGAAAAAATGCGAAAAAAAGGACCTTTTGATTAATTTTTTATTACATTTTCAATTTCTGTGTCACGACTCCATGGGTTCGCGCAGTTGTAGCGCTATAGCTTGATTATTTATCGACCGATTCACGACATTTTGGACTCGTTTTATAGGAGAATGACTGAGCATATCAACTAAAGCAAAACAAGATAATACCTGACAATTTCTAAGGCTAAAAAATTTACCAAACTGAAAAAATTTTTTTAGAAGAGCACTTATTTGGGTTACTTACAAATAATTTGGAAAAAAGCTGTATTAGTGCCTATTTATTAAGACATTTTAATGTTCAGTAGGATGTTTCCTGTCCTATCACATGTAATTCGTGTATGTAGCACTAAAATTTTCGACAAAATAGGCCTTTTTGTATTATGACTTCTGTATCACAGCGCCATGTGTTCACGCAGTTGTAACGCCATATCTTGATTATCTATCGAGCGATTCACGAATTTTTGGACTCATTTTATAGGGGAATGACTGAGTATATCAAGTTAGGCAAAAAAATACAATATCTTATAATTCCTAAGACTTAAAAAATTCACCAAACTGATTTTTTTTTGTAATGCACTTGTTTTGGTTACTTGCAAATAATTTTAAAAAAATCCGTAATAGTGTCCATTTATTAAGACAGTTTTATATTTGGCAGGATGTTTCCTGTCTAACCACATGCAATTCGTGTATGTAGCACGAAAATTTTCGACAGAATAGGCCTTTTTGTATTATGACTTCTGTATCACAGCGCCATGTGTTCACGCAGTTGTAACGCCATATCTTGATTATTTATCGAGCGATTCACAAGTTTTTGGACCCATTTTATAGGGACTGGGCATGTCAAATAAGGCAAAAAAGTAATATCCGACAATTTCTATGGCAAAAAAAATCCACCAAACTTAAAAAAAATTGTAATGCACTTGTTTTGGCTACTTGCAAATAATTTGGAAAAAAGCCATATTAGTGCCTATTTATAAATACGGTTTAATGTTTATCAGGATGTTTCCTGTCTAAAGAAATGCAATTTGTTTATGTAGCACTAAAATCGTCGACGAAATAGGCTTTTTTATTACGACAAATTTTGAAATAAACGAGAATTTGGTATGCACATTGTCTTTATTGGAGCAATTTACATGAACAAATTTTATTATTTTTATTTTTAGTATTATTTATTTAGTATTCAGCCAAATGACTGAAAGGCAACTAATTGAAATGAGATATGTTGGAATCACTTGGAAATCAAAGAAAACAGACTGGAGCGTAGCTTAACGTCGAGAAACACAGAGCGTTAGTTTCAGAAGTCAAGCGTGCCTAAATAAAAATGGCGGACATTTTGAAAATTTCGTTGATTAATTTAAATACTAAATAATCACATTTGTTCATGTAAATTACATATAAGTAATAATCTGTACCGAAGTCCAATAAAGACAATGTGCATACCAAATTCTTGTTTATTTCAAAATTGGTCGTAATAAAAAAGCCTATCTCGTCGAAGATTTTAGTGCTACATAAACAAATTGCATGTCCTTAGACAGAAAACATCCTGATAAATATTAAACTGTGTTTATAAGTAGGCACAAATATGGCTTTTTTCCAAATTATTTGCAAGTAGCCAAAACAAGTGCACTACAAATTTTTTTTAAGTTTGGTGGATTTTTTTTGCCATAGAAATTGTCGGATATTATTATTTTGCCTTATTCGCCATGCCCAGTCATTACCCTATAAAATGGGTCCAGAGACTTGTAAACCGCTCAATAAATAATCAAGATATGGCGTTACAACTGCGTGAACACATGGCGCTGTGATACAGAAGTCATAATACAAAAAGGCCTATTCTGTCGGAAATGTTCGTGCTGCATACACGAATTGCATGTAGTTAGACAGGAAACATCCTGCTAAACATTCAACTGTCTCAATAAATAGGCAGTAATACGGCTTTTTTTCAAATTATTTGCAAGTAACCAAAACAAAGGCATTACAAAAATTTTTTTTTCAGTTTGGTGAATTTTTTTAGCCTTAGGAATTATCAGATATTATATTTTTTGCCTTAGTCGATATACCCAGTCACTCCCCTATAAAATGAGTCTAAAAAGTCGTGAATCTCTTGATAGATAATCAAGATATGGCGTTACAACTGCGTGAACAC
The DNA here is from genome assembly GCA_951848785.1 of Callosobruchus maculatus. Lineage (NCBI taxonomy): Eukaryota > Metazoa > Arthropoda > Insecta > Coleoptera > Chrysomelidae > Callosobruchus > Callosobruchus maculatus. The sequence goes on from CATOUR010000007.1 coordinate 4,915,406, forward strand.
ATGGCGCTGTGATAAAGAAGTCATAATACAGAATGGCCTATTCTGTCGAAAATTTTAGTGCTTCATACACGAATTGCATGTGGTAAGACAGAAAACATCCTGCTAAAGATTAAAATGTCTTAATAAATGGGCACTAGTACGGCCTTTTTTCAGATCATTTGTAACTAACCCAAATAAGTGCATTACAAAAATTTTTTTTTCAGTTTGGTGGATTTTTTTAGCCTAAGAAATTATCAGATATTATCTTTTTTTGCTTTAGTTGGTATGACCAGTCAATCTCCTATAAAATGAGTCCAAAAAGTCGTGAATCGGTAGATAAATAATCAAGCTATGGCGCTACAACTGCGCGAACCCATGGAGTCGTGATACAGAAATTGAAAATGTAATAAAAAATTAATTGAAAGGTTGACCCCTTTTTTTAGCATTTTTGCTCAATAACTTCAATTGTAAATTGAAATTCATGTATCATTCGACCACATCGTCAGTGCCAGTCCCATGGATCCAGCAGAACGAGCATCTCGTGCGACTATAGACGCGTCAATCAGATCGACCCATGTGCGAAGGTGCTTAGGATAACGTGTAAGCAGTTACCTGTACAAGAACATGCATGACACAAACAACATAATGGATGTTATTCGACCAGGCACACTGGAAGGTATTATTGCGATCCCTTGCTGACACATAGCACTGAACGAGAAGAATGCTGCCTCCTGGACAGACGGATCTAGCAGATGCTGTGACGGGGCTATCTGAAAAGCTTAGTATGTAATACACGCAAGGTAGCGCAGTTAGGTTAAGTCAAGAGGTGAACCATTGGTCGAAATTTTGTACAGCAATGCCCAAAATGAGTCTCGGTAATCTCTACGAATTCTTCTCCACTAATTCCGAATAATTTAAAGTAAAACCCTGATTTAAACTGTTACCTGGGACATGTTAAGATATTTTTATCACTACCCTGGTACCAGATTAATTAACGGTTGGCATTAATAAATTTTCAGTAATTCGAGAATATTTCGAGATTCCTACCTCCCAATATCCCTGAATTCCGCCACCACTGGAACACTTCTCAATAGATATTTTCGCGGATACGTCCGCAACTGGTTCAGGACTAGTCACTGTCCAACAAAATTTGATTCAAACACATATTTATAATAATCGTAGAAAAAATGTGCGTAACAAGGAGTGCAAAAGGCACATCAAGACCCTGAGATCCACTATCGGACTCTCTAACCACTGGGCCATCCTTCGATTGAGGAGATCTTTTCAACGAAACATATTTGATTAGGTACTCACTTACTGGAATCTGTAATCTGAGTTCAAATTCAAACATTCAAAAACATATTTATTTCGATCTTAGACTTCGTCTCGAGCTGCAAGCTTCCTTTATCGATTGTATTGCAACAAATATCCACTAGTTACCAGTTTACCAGTACGTATTTTCGCGATCGGTTGGGAATCTAGAATCTAGTGTCGGAGTAGGACATCGTTGGTCAAAGGAGTATCCTGACCGCCATGGTGACGTCACTCGGGTTCGGGAGCCGTCGGCTTGTTTTCGGTACTCGATTCAAAAACCCATTTTTATTTTGATATAACCTTTTTAATTATTGCGAAAAAAAAGAAAACAAAAACAGTTTTGTTGTAAAACTTAGGTATATATGATCTTTCCATTCATCACAAAAAAAAATATATTTTTCTTAATTCAAAACCTCAATTGCCGCCTTCAGCGTCCATACTTCCACGCCGCAGAATAGAATAGACCAAACATAACATCTCATCATCCTGTATCTGAGACTGAAGTTCAAATTTTTTTTAGTAAGAAATTTTTAAAGCTTCAGAACTTCTACTTCCCTTAGTGAAAAAAAGGATGGAATAATAATAGAAATTCAAATATATTGGTGAATGTTCAAATACCTTTCTACTGAGGTACGCTGCTTTAGCCCACTCCCATCTGATTATAACTATCATGGCAATACTTAAGACGACAACCATAGTAATTGTAGATATCCATACGTTTGTGTCAAACGGTAAAGTGAACACGTTTGTGACGTAAGATAGCTTGGGCTCTCTGAACACAAACTTCGATCTTGTTGGCGTTGTCATCGCTATGTAATCTATAATATCTACTCTGTCTATTGTGAAGAATAATGGAGTACCTAAGGACATCAAAGTAGTAAGTTACACCCAACACAATACGTACATTACAATGAATAACCTAAATTGCAATAACCTTAAAGCACTGGTGATGTTTCAAAGACAATAACAAAACACGTATACAAGGTATTAATTAAGTATGTTAACAAGCTTTAACCACGAATAGTACTCCGAAAAATCGAAAGAAAATGTCATATGAACATGGGTCCGGAAATGCTTCCTAAGGGAGCTACGCTCCTTTGCATGGGGCACCCTGAAGACGGTTTTCCCTCGATATTCTCGAAACCATTCATAACAAAATTAGGAAATTAGGTACGATGGGTAAACTTTTGACGCTGGATCTGATTCTGAATTCAGAATTTCATAATTTCAATCAGAGGCGTATCATACGGGAGGAGTTAAGAGTAAACTTAACCCCATTTTCTAAACGGTAATTTTTTTGACATTTTGATTTTAGAACATGGTATCTCAGAGATCTGTACGTAAAAATGGTCTCCTGGTACATCTCGATAGGGCTAAACGTTTTCGAGAAAAATGCAAATCATTGAATCGATACAGGCTATTGTAAATAAATAAATGTTCATCTACTTACACCCGTATGCACCGTTTGGCGATTCTAATCCTAGTTGCCTGATCGTGTTTTGCTAATCTTTGACATCTAGGTATGCACCGTCAAGAGATTAACTAATCCAGATTGTAGATACGGCAAGGTTGTGTTCGCAAGATTGTTTTGACAGTGACAGTGTCAAAATTGTAAGTTTGCGGTGCATAGTGAACAAGTAATCTAATCCAGGTTTACGTAACTAATCGCGCAATTGACTTACGGTGCATACGGGTGTTAGTAAGTGTGCTGTGTCTGTGTGTGTGCTATTTACAATAGCCTCCATCGATTCAATAATTTGCATTTTTCTCGAAAACGGTTAGCCCTATCGAGATGTACGAAGAGACCATTTTTACGTAGAAATCTTTGAAATACCATGTTCTAAAATCAAAGTGTCAAAAAAATTACTATTTATAAAATGGGGTTATTTTTACCCTTAACTCCTCCCGTATGATACGCCTCTGATTAAAATTATGAAATTCTGAATTCAGAATCAGATTCAGCGTCAAAAGTTTACCCATCGCACCTAATTTCGTAATTTTGTTATGAACGGTTTCGAGAATATCGAGGGAAAACCGTCTTCAGGGTGCCCCATGCAAAGCAGCGTACCTCCCTTAGGAAGCATTTCCGGACCCATGTTCATATGACATTTTCTTTCCATTTTTCGGAGTACTATTCGTGGTTAAAGTTTGTTAATATACTTAATTCACACCCTGTATGTTGTTCATGCCCATCAATTTATGTTACAGCCAGTAATTGCAGTAATAATTTGTATTATTTTTTTCAAGATGATTTTAATGATTTGATGTAAATTATAGAGACCATCCTTTCTTCTTAGTATTCTTATAACTGAAGGTAACTTTTTTTGAGGTTTTTTCAATTTAAATTTATCGAATAAATAATTGGTCAAAAACGAATATAAAATAAACAAGGGGGATTAAAAACATACAGGAAGGATTATTTTTTATGGGTACGATGTGTGTGAATATGTCATGGGTTAAATAAATGAAAATGAATAGGCAGTTTGTACTTTGAAGAAAGGAAGTTGAAACTATGTCCATTAAGAGATGTATTTACATATGTAATTTCACTGCATTTAGTACATACCTAATTATCTGTGCCTTTAATCTAAGAATACATAGTATAATAATAAACTAAAACAAATTATATCTAAACTCAAATAAATACGTCTGATTTTTTTTTCGATTTATGAAGGGAATATTTTTTATCTCAGAATCGAGGTAGTGGGAGTAGGGGATTATCCTAATTCATAAAACTAGTACACCCTGAAAACAGACATTTGGTATCGACGATCCTATCTGTCATTCACACCAATGGAATAAACCATTACTATTTTCACTTCTGATTTTATCGCAGACATCTCAATTTATTACTTGAAAATTGAGATCAATAGTGCTTCATTCCATACATAAGATATAAGCTCAAGCACTTTGGAAACTTCATTTCAATGCAAAAAGATATAAAAACACAGCTAAACTGAAAGACCGTTAGCAGATCGATGGAAAAAAATATTTTTTGTCCTTAGAAGTCGTACTTTTACAATTTTTACATCTGTATTCACCAAACACTGCCATACTAAACTTTTTTATCTTCGTCAAACGATACTGGTACTCAAAACTCCGACAGGATTTGTAATGAGCATCCTCAAGTTATCCAAAACACGAAGGTGCATTTTAATTGAAAGCCAAACAACGATTTTTGATTATTCAGGTAAACCCGAAGATCTGAAAGATCTATTTTTCTATTTTCGTCAAACGATGCTGAAACTCAAAACTGAGACCGGATTTGTAATCAGCATCCTCAAATTTTCCAAAACACTAGGTTTTGTCTCATTAGAAAGCCGGATAAGGATTTTCGAGTTTTTGGAGGATATGAAATTTTTGATTTTCTTCAAACGAGATTGAAACTCAAAAGTGAGACCGGATTTGTTAGGAGCATCCTCAAATTTTCCAAAACACTAGGTTTTGTCTCATTAGAAAGTCGGATAAGGATTTTCGGCTTTTTGGAGGACATGAAATTTTTGATTTTCTTCAAACGAGATTGAAACTCAAAAGTTAGAGCGGATTTGTAATCGCCACCTACAAATTATCCAAAACACGAGGTGTTATCTTAGTGGAAAGCCAAATAAAGATTTCCGATCTCTGAGATCAACCTGGAAATCTCACATTTCTGATTTCCGTCAAAAATGATGGAACTCAAAAGTGCGACCAGATTTTTTACAATCACAATGGTCCACAACATGAGTCTTCAGCGGCTTAATATTAATAGAATCCCAAATAAGAACATTCGAGTTTTTAGGTAAACCTGAACATATGACATTCTTGATTTTCATGAACCGAGACTGAAACTGGAAACTGCGACCGGATATGTAATCAGCATCGTCAAATTATCCAAAATACCAGATTTTTGATCTTAATAGAGAACCAAATAGAGAATCTCGAAGTTTTAGGCAAACCTGAACATCTGAAAGATCTGAATGAAGTTTTTTATTTTCGTCAAATGATGTTGGAACTCAAAACTGTGACCGGATATATAATCAGCATCGTCAAATTACCCAAAATACGAGATTTTTGATCTTAATAGAGAACCAAATAGAGATTTTCGATTTTTTAGGCAAACCTGCCGTCAAACTATGTTGGAAATCAAACCTGCCACCAGATATATAATCAGCACCCTCAAATTATTCAAAACAAGAGGTTTCATTTTATGATCCATCCAAATAGAATAATTGATCCTTTAAAGTAAATATGTTAGTGAGCATTTCTGGCCGCTAACTCTACCCTCTCTAAAATCCACCACATCCACACGCTTGACATCTCATAAGGTCGTTACGTATTACCTCCAATGTCAGCTTCGTTTCTAATCAGTTCTCCTATCATTCCACTCCACTCAGAGGTTACGCCATTGAAATAACCCCAAGTGGATTTAATAGAGTAGTTTAACGTGGCATTAATTACATCACTCAAATGCTCCACAAGAACGTAGTTCACCTTTGCTATGCTGTCGATATGCTTATCCCTGCAAAAGTATTGAGGATTGAGCATTTGGAGGACTCAATGTAAAGAGTGTCCAAGTCACTTTTCAAATTTTTGAGAAAAAAGCTTTTGAAGTTTTTATTTCTCTCTGGAAATACTAGGTACGTTTCTTACGTTCTTTTGATTTTTTATAATTTTGTATTTTATTACTTTTAGAGTGGGTGACTTTAGGCACAATATGGTATCGTGGTCTACTCTGCAAGATTTTGTTTTTTCAAAAATGGACTTATATAGGTATTTTCTTCTTTGGATTTCTAAAAGGTAATAGAAGCTTGTAACGTACTTAAAGTATTTTTATTTTATAATATATGAGAATACAAAATATATTACAAATACAAAACTTATTCATAAATATCGGTGTGAGAGTCTATTGCTTCATCAAGAACTTCATTTTCTGAGCCAGCACGCATATATCAGGATGTATTATTATCTGTACATCAGATATGTGATCTGTAAGAGAGAATTGTATGATGAAATTGATAGTTTTGCTTTATGTGAGAAAATGTTGAGGTTATCTCAACATAAAACAGAATGTTCCTACGCAAACGCAATATTATCCACAATATTAAAAAACCCACTTACCTGTGTTTCTTGTACTATCTTTCCACAATTTTTCAACCATAAACTATTAGACAAATTAAGTAAAATAATAAATCATAGGAGCATGCTTCTATCAGTGAATGGAAAAACGAATTGCAAACCACAAACTACGCATAAATGAACACACAAGTGGATAAAGTGTCATGTAACATTTTTTGAAAAATGTGTATTTTTTATTCAAGAAGCTTAAAATATGCTCCCATTTCATTCTTAAGTCCCTTTGTTATGTTATTTTCATAAACAACATCGATATTTAGGTGACAAAGGTGTTATGTACAATACGTTTTACTTTTCACAGTGGATAAAGGAGTCAAGGTAAGAAAGAGTATAAATATGGTTCTATGAAAAAATTTTTGAAACCAACGAAGGGCATCCAAAGAAAAAAAAGAAAAACCAATTAGTGATTAGAATAGTTTCAAGTTTTGTGTTTTTTTTTGCAATAAAAAACACCAATGTTTGTGTACGTAGCTGTTTTTTCGATATGCTTTTAATACAGGCTATGCCATTTTTTCATGTATGAAGGTATCATGTACATTCAAAGTCCATTTTCCCGTGAAATATAAAAGTGTCTCCAAATTAAAAAAAAACAGACGAATAAAATACATAACTAAGCTTTAAAAATACTTGAACTATATGCCTCAAATGTGGTGCATAAAAAAGTTTGAATCGAAAATCTTTAAATCGATTTTTCTCAGAATAATTACTTTGTGACATGACACCTTTATCCACCTGGGTCTTCAAATAATATGCTAATGGACTAAGGCAATTTTTACGTTGAATTGGTCATTCATAGTGACTAACAGACTGTGTCCTTGGACTCATCTTCCAGTGAAAATTATATTTCATCCTCGGTTTTATCTAATATTTAGCTGGACTTAAGCACATGTTGCACTGAACTGAGAACCATTTTAAAAAACTCATATGCTCATATAATCTTACAACAATTTTAGAAATACTACCAAAAGCTAACAGATACCAGTAGTCTATAATTGATGAAAATGTGAATTAGGCACTTCCTGCATTGGAACCTTCATTTGAACTTAAGTACATGACTTTGAAAAGGATTGGAAGCATTTTGTTGATAGTCAAGGTATAAGAAAAAGCTTTAAAGGTGGTTTTTGAGTGAAATTTGTTGACTTTCATATAAAAACCGCATTTTAGACATTCCATACCCATTCTTCAACTTGTAGATTTTTTTTAGCCAAATTCGTACTTAGTAGTAGACCCGGAGAGGAAGTCTTATTTATCTGGAGTAATTTGCAGCACACTATACATACCAGTAGTAGCAAACATATAGATATTGGGAAGCAGTACTTTAAAAAAGTATTGGTTCGCCATCTATCTACCAAAGCCAGTACCTGAGCGTTTAATCTGAGGAACCGAGCACTGTTTATGTGGCCCGTTTAAAAGCATCAGGTATAGGAATTAAAGAGTAGCAGTTTCATTCATTCATCCGAAACGAGAAGATCAAGAATGTTATAAGAGCTTTCTTCAAATAGTTGCTGCCGATTTTCATTACTTGATAATGAGTGTTCCACAAAAAAGAGTCTGTTTGTTGTAGTATCCGCAGGGACCTATACCTGATGCCTTTAAACGGGTCACATAAACAGTGCTCGGTTCCTCAGATTAAACGCTCAGATACCGGCTTTGGTAGATAGAGGGCGAACCAATGCTTTTTTAAGTACTGCTTCCCAATATCTATATGTTGCTACTACTAGTACGAGTTTTGCCAGCTAGGCACTAACAGACAATTTCATTTATTCGTCTGAGACCTAAATCATACTGACGAGCTTTAATAAAAGCGAAACGACGTCGTCTGTGATTGGTTTCAGATGAATGAATGAATCGGCTACTCTTTAACTATACATACCTTTTATCTGTTAGGTGGTTTAAAGAATTATTATTTGTAATAACAATGCAAGTATTCAAAGTCGTGCCCATTAGGTTACTACGCCTTCTTATCAACTGTGTTATCAAGTTCTTTCCTGGATCGTATTCAACAAGTCCTTCTGAGGGTGTCCAGTAGGCAAAGCTGTCTACGGTTATTGAACATCTCTCGTGTCTTTTGTATATCTTCTCTATAAATACAGTTTGATTTTTGTGTAGAGTGCAGAGAGTGACGTCACTATCCAGGAGTATATTAAGTTTATCGAATGATGTATTTGTTTCGGCCTTTCTGTAGAAGATCCATTTCAGAGGAAAGGCAAATAGGTTTCTTTCATTAATCTAAAACAAATGTGTATATACGTACTTGCACAGTTCAGAAATAGGTTATAGTAGTATCTGTTTCCAAAAAGTGTATTTAGAAATTCATACTTCCATGATTTTCGATCAAAATGAAACAAATTTTCTCCCTAGAGTTTTTATGTTTATGCAATAATTGAATTTAACTTTTTATCTCACTTTCTGTTAACAGCAACATTGCTCAGTGACCTAATTATATGAGTTTTTGAGGAAACTAGTACACCATCTAAAAATCCGATTCTTGAAGAGCATTCCAGGTATTCACTAAATTCACCAACAAAATGAACATTTTTAAATCAGGCATATGAAGAGCTGTAAAGATATTAAAACAAAAACAAATTTTTAGAAATTGTAACTGAGAATGAGAGTTTCTCATCGTGAGATTGCCTAGTGGTTGACATGAGTGTTTTTCAAAATTTGTTATACGTTCAAAATGAACCTTTGCTCAATGATACTATTGTTCATGAAACAAGACATTCCTATGTTCTAACGGCTAGTCCAAACGCTACGTTTTTGATTACATTTTGTCTGTGCAGTTTTAAAACTGAATGAAAACGTTGCAAAAATAGAGCGTCCACATAATGCCATTTTGTATTCATGTTTACGCAGTCTTGTTGATTCTGATCATGGAGGAAATATTACTCTAGCCAAAGTACTCGAAAACCATCGATACAAACTATACAGGGACATTGAAATACATACAGACAAGACTATCACAGTCAATAGACCAGATATATTTTTCCAGTCAAAGGCTAACAAAACTACCTGTTTGATAGATATTGCCATTTCCAATGATGTGAATATCCAAAACACCTACTCTGGGAAGGTATCTAAATACACGGACCTTGGCATGGAAATAAAACGACTTTGGAAACAAAACAAAGTCACAATTGCCCCCCTTATTATGCCAGTCTCAGGCCTTACACCAAACATGTTTACACAACACCTTCAACAGTTGGGTCTGGGTGAACAGTTACACAAAGTATTCCCAAAGTCTGTAATCCTGAAGACGTGTAATATTGTTCGATCCTTCCTAAGTTCCGATCAATACAAGTCCGAGTGTTGACTTCGCACAGCCCGTCAACACTTGTTGGTACCGCAATTATGCGAGAGGAACTTAGAAAGTTAGATAAATGATAATAACTTTATTCGCCATGAAAAAATAGGTAAATACAACAAACACACATACTAAATTCATAATCAGAATGATGAAAGGCGGAGTGTCAACCAATAAGGTTGTATTTCAACTCAACCCAAAAACTAAATAAAAGAAAACAAAGAACAAATTAAAACTACTGATAAAACTATTTAATAGTTTAAGAAGAACAACAGAACGAAATAGCACAAATGTGGCTTGTAGATATTGTATTGTCGAGTCATAAATCAAAGAGACCTATTTTTTCTAACTCATTCACGTATGTACTCCTTGAAAAATTAATTTTCTACCTGCGGTCAACATTTTCTTTGAATTTTGCTACCAAAATCTAATGTGCCTGCTTCTTTTTGTCTCTGTCACTGTATTTGTTGGACTTGATACGCCAAATTCATTGGAAGCTTCCATATAATGCGATAAAAGCTCCCAGGAAATTGTCTAAGATGTGTCATTCCCCAGCAGACAGAAAGAATTCTGCCGGTGCGCCATCTAGTACCCGAAGGTAACGGCAAACCAAGGAAATACCTTCTTAAGAGCAGTAGACTTCTTGGTGGGACGCCAAGGTGCGCCCGCTTGGCCAATAGAGAGCGCGGGTTCTATACGCCGCTGCGTATGAAAGCCGATATACGAGGGCTGCTCTATACCTCCGTCAATCCACCAGTACGCGGACAGCTGTTTCACGCTTACGACAATGATATTTTAATTTCATTACTCGAAGAAAAACCTGTCTTGTGGGATAAAACCCTCGACATATTTAAGGACCGAGACGCCACGAGAAATGCTTGGCGTGAAGTTTGTCTGGGCTTGCATAGCAAATTTGATGCAGTTCGTCAAGGGATGTAATCGACATTCTGAAGTAATTGAGGTTTTGAATTAAGAAAAAAAAAAAATTTGTGACGACGCCCTACTCCGATACTAGATTCCCAGCCAATCGTGAAAATACGTACTGGTAAACTGGTAACTGGTATATATTTGTAGCAACAAAGTTGATGAATGAAGTTTGCAGCTCGAGATGAAGTCTACGATCGAAACAAATATGTTTTTGAATGTTTGAAGTCAGATTACAGATTCCAGTAAGTAAGTACCTAATCAAATATGTTTCGTTGAGAAGATCTCCTCAATCGAAGGATGGCCCAGTGGTTAGAGATTCCGATAGTGGATCTCAGGGTCTTTGGATCAAAACCCAGGCGTTCCAACTTTTTTTTTATTTTTTTTATCAAAAAATTTATTGAAGTGCTTTTTGCACATTTTTTCTACCATCAACATAAACATGTGAATCAAATTTTGTTAGACATATTACTTGCACTGCACAGTGCAAAAACTAAGTACAGGAGGCGGTGGACAATTCAAAAAACCAGTGGAAATGAGGTTTGTCCGTCAATATCAATCGCCATTAATTTTTTTTAAATCTAACAGTTGGTTAATAAAACAAAATCCCTTTATCCATTCAATTCATCCATTTTTAAGTTTGTTAATGTAAAAAAGTAACTCAAACTCGTAATCACATTCTGTTTATCACTTGGTATTATTATTTATTTAACTTTGGGCAATGAAGCTTAACAATAAATGTTCATAAAAATTTCATCGTCTATGTTGCAACAAATATACACTAGTTACCAGCAAGTATTTTCACGACTGGCTGGAAATCTAGTATCGAAGTAGGACGTCGTTGGTCAAAGGAGCATCCTAACCGCCGTGGTGACGTGACACGGCTCGGGAGTTGTCGGCGTGTTTTCGGTACTGGATCCAAAACCCATTTTTATTTTGATATAACTTTTGAATTATTGCGAAAAAAAAGAAAACAAAAACAGTTTTGTTATAACACTTATGTATGATCTTTACATTTATGACAAAAAATTTTGTTATTCAAAACCCTACTGCTTCAACTGTTCGAACAACGTGTGTAGAACGTCCCAACCTCATATCTGGTTTCATTTATTGGATGGATCCATATAAGTCGATTTTGTATTCTTCTTTTCATTCGACGGCGATATAACAATAAAACTAAAAGTTGTTGCCTCTTCATTCCCAAAATAATTTATAGTTCGATAGAGAACGCAGCTATTTTCATATAAACATACTCCAACCACGGTCACGTCGCGAATCCAGCGACAACGGCGTTTGCAGCGGCGACGACCGCCGTGTGTGTAAACCGAGAAAATTCTATGGACGGCGACGGTAACTTGACCGTCGTGGTAAAATCCGCCGTGTGTGCAACCGACCTAACGTTTGCCTGCAACGTTTTGAACTAAACAGACAAAACGTCGTGAAAAACGTAGCGTTTGGGCTAGCCTTTATTCTATGAAAAATCTTACGTTTTCTAAAGCTCTGTAGGAATTTTCACACTCCAGACTCATTACAAACACATGCCGATTAGCCTGTTCCGGATATTCCAAAGATTCTGTGCTAATCGCCACATTAACACGGTATCCAGAACTGCTTAACTTCTTTAGCATAGAGAACAGTTCTGAAACGACATCGAGAAGGTCAATTATGTTTGAGCAGATTTTTTTTGTCATAGACGTACCAAGCAATGCATCGTCAGGATGTTATTTATTTATTGCATTTCGTTATTTATTTGGGGTTTTAGGGTACCTATAATAGAAAAAATCCATAAATATGCCCCCCCCCCGACGAAAGCAAATTTAAAAGGTGGCAATCTTAATCTGGAGCCCCCAAAACTTAATAATCATGTAATGGCGCAACAATCTAATCCACAAAAATACCCCCCCGATGAATATTTTTATTTCTTGCTGATCAAGTCTCTAAGTTAAGAAAAGTTAAAATGTGCCAACCGTAATCTGGACTCCGCCTCCCAAAACCAGTGGCGTAACTAAGGCCCCGCAGGGCCCGCAGTTTTGGGGGCTCCGTAGTCTTGAAGGCTCAGGGTCCTCATGCGCCGTCGTTTGTGCAGCAAGGAAGTAGTAACTTATTAAAAGGTTACTTTTCTTGTAATGTTAATATTTTCTACAAATAATACCTAAGAACACTGAAAATGTGGGACAGTATTGCATTTTAAACTAAACCCTAAAAATCGGTACAGTATCCGCAGCAAATGGAAGAATACGGCAAGGGAGCATACGTCAACAAATTTTTGGTCAATTTATCTTGATGTCTTCTACAGCACAGGTCACACAAACAACCTATAACAATACAAACTAAACATAGACCTCTTTAAAAAAATTCAATTGAAAAATGTGTGTTTTCAAATCACGAATTTTGTAATTTTTCGGGTGATCTAAACATGTAAAGGTCGTTGTTTCATTTGGATTTTACACCTATGTGTTGGTTATTTGTGTGACCTGTGTTGTGGAAGAGGCAGAGTTAAATTAGCCAAATATATTTTGAAGTTTTTTGTTTGAGAATTGTATTTGAAAGTCTGTAACTCAATGTACATTGCTGTTTTTACGAGCAAAACTCAACGTTAAAGCCTTGAAGATGACAAAAATATTGCCAAAGGCTTGGCAACAACCTGGTAGTCTCCTTTATGCAATGACCCGTATTTCTTTTCAAAATTTTGGCCAAACCCCAAGACTTTCTCTTTAATATATACAGGGTGAGTCCTAAGTTGGTACTTTTTTTAACGGTGTATAGAAGTCGCTGAAACAAACTAGTTTTTTTCAAAAAACTGAAGAATAAGCGTGGTCCAAAATAAGAAATAAGAAAATAAGAAATGTAAATCTAGGCTAGTTTATCAAGGCATACATACCTAGTTTGAATATATTTCCGTTTTTTGCTCGGATTCTTATCTTACCGATTAAGCATTGCACCTATCAGATAGTGCAGTAGTCACTTTCTGTTTATCTTTGTTAATTTTAAATTGGTAATAAAATCTGGTACAATGCCTAATGATAAGATAAAAATTAGAGCAAAAACTGAACATAAAGCAACTAGGTACGTCTTAACATAAGCCCACACTCACTTTGCTTGATTCTGTATCTCGCTTATTTTTCAGTTTTTGTAAAAATGTTATTTGATTTGAAAAAGTTGTTTACTTCATCGACCTCTATACACCTCTATACAAAGTTTAAAAAAAAGGATTAACTTAGGACCCTGTATATATACATGATATATTATGAAAAAAGAAGCCACCGTAAAAATCTTGCGGGGGGGGGGCCATGAAGTATCTGAGGGGGGGCCCCGAATTTGAAGTTACGCTACTGCCCAAAACCAAATCATAGGCACCTGCCTGACTATCTTGTTATGAAAGCAAGTCTCAGCAATGCATTATTAATAATTTGGCTATAGTGCTCTATAAAACAAAGCTTGGAAGCAAAGCAGACCAGACGCCCGGATATTTAACACAGTTAACATTAAAGAAAGATATATTGTTAAGAGCATAATCGCACTGAACAGTATAAACTTTTGTGGGAAAAGATTTGCTGTGACATTTGTTGATGTTAAGAAATATCCCATTGGTTTAACACCTCTCATTTATATTGACAAGATCACTTTGGATTAGTTCATGATCGACAATATCTGCTACAGCTCTGAAAATATGTAAATCAGGAAATAAGAAATAATTATAGTGCTTAATATGCATATCAATGTCATTTATGAAAAAACTAAGAAATAAAGGTCCACAATAAGAACCCTGAAGCACCCCTGACGTTTATACTCACCTCACTGTTCAAAACATTATTATTAATTCTAACAAATTGACAAAATTTTTTGAGAAAACTAAGTATTATGGACTACTCCGAAGCCTAATGAATCTAAAGTTGTAAAAGCAACTAACAATCTTGGCTGAATCCTTGTAACTTGAGATGATAAATCTTCGGCACCCAAAAAGACTTACTGAATACTTCTTTTTCCAAAATCGGTAAGTAGTGGGTGATTTTTTTAGAGCTTGGATTTTGAAAATTGAAAAAAATGCATACATTTTGCAAAAGTGAATGAAGTCTTTATTTGGACCGATAAATCAATACCCGCCATTTATTTTTTAAAGATAATTTCATGTAAATGTTGACCGCGGCTGCGCTTTAAATGGTCTATCCTCAAAGTCCAATTTTGGCATACCTTTTCCTACATTGTGGCCAGTATTTCGCCAACAACGCGTTCAATGTTTCCTTCCAAGGCAGCAATCGTGTTTCGCTTGTCTCTATAGACGAGAGATTTAACGTAACCTCACAAAAAAATCTAGTGGGGCTAAATCGCACGACCCTGGTGTCCAATTGACGGGGCCAAAACGTGAGATTAATTGTTCACCGAACTGGCGTCTCAATGAGTCCTCCATGGTTTCGCGTGCGGTGTGGCTTGTGGCACCGTCCTGTTAGAACCACGTATCGTCCCTGCCCAATTCTTCCAATTTGGGTAGAAAGTGCTCAAACATTGAACAGTAACTTTCTCCATTGACGATAACATTATAGCCTTTGTCGTTTTTGAAAAAATACGGTCCAGTGATGCCGCCGGCCCATAAACCACACCAAACAGTGACTTTTTCAGGATGCAATGACAACTCCTGAATTTCCTCTGGCTGCTAGTCGGACCAAATTGGGCAATTTTGCTTGTTTACGTAGCTATTGAGCCAAAAATGGGCTTCGTCGCTGAAGATAATTTTTTTCGATACAAAAGCGGATCTTCTTCGAGCTTTTCTAAGGCCCATTCGCCGAAAACCTGGCTTCAGTTCTTGCGTCAGCTGTATTTTGTAGGATTTTAGGCCAAGCTACTTGCGCAAAATTTTCCAAGTGGTCGAATAACACAACCCCAGCGATCGGCAACGGATGGACATTTCGCGATCCTCGTCAACACTGGCAGATACAGCAACAATATTCGCTTCGGTGCGCACTCTGCGGACACGGGTTGGTGGATTAATGTCCAATAGAATTGAAATTGGTTTGAAATTTGCTCACAACGCCTTAGATTGCTTGTTGCGTGGGCCGAATAAGACGACCATAAAATGGACGCAATTTGCGAAATACATTTCTCACTAGGCACGAATTTTGATAATAAAATTCAATGATTTGCAAGCGTTGTTCGGATGTCAGTCTGTTCATGTTGAAATGGCAAAACATACTGAGCATTTCTGACTTTCGCAGATGCCACCAATCGTACGTCTACTGCCAAAAATCGTAACCTCAAAAATCAAGTACTAAAACAATCACCCAATATATGTAGATACCGCTGTTTTCCATGGGTGTTTCAGTTAGTTGTTGAAATCACTCTCTTTGTGTCGACGTTCTGTTTTATTATACAGTATGCTTCCTAAGTTGTAACTTTTTTTCACATGGCATTCAGCATTTAGTAATATCACAATACTGGCCGATAACGAAATCCTCATTTCTAGTTCCGTCCCTGTGCGATTAGATCAGAACAAAGACAAAAAACAAAAAATCCAGTTCACTGCGGAGCACAGATATACGTAGCAGCGCGCGTTTGGTGTCTCTCGAACTGTTGACGTGCTACATCGAATTCAAAAACAACAAAAACGGTGCAACCGGTATAACTATAATGAACTGGTAGATATGAGTTTAGTGTACGGTGAATGTGGTCAAAATTCCTCTCAGACTTCGCGAGTGTATTCTGATCATTTCCCTGGCCGTATTCACCCAGGACCCCTTCGATTTGTCTATCCCGTGCAAAGAACTACAGACACATTTCTATTCACATCATAGTGGACACGCTGGGCGCAGCCACGTATCCAGGATTTGGTTTTGGGGGGTCCAGATGATGGGTGTCACTTGCTTGACCTTTCGGGGGGGGGGTCCAGATTAGAGTTGCCACCTTAAATTTGCTGTCGTCCGGGGGGGGGCGTGCAAAAATTTGTGGATACCATTTTCTAGATGGCGTTTCGGGGGGGTCCGGACCCCCTGGAACCCCCCCCCTCTAAATACGTGCCTGACTAGACGACCTAGATAACCTTGAAAGGTCCAAGTTGAAGAAGAAATATTTGGATTTCCAGTTTCCCGGCGCGAACTTCGAACTATATTTATAAGGCTCATGTGACAGGGACCGCACTTAAAACTTCGCAGCGAACAAATGGTATGTATTTTCAGGCGCGTACCTGGGGGATGGGGGTTATCGAGTTAAACACCGCCCCCCCCCCCCGAAATTTCTAAAAATTTCAATAGAAACTATCAACGGTTAATACGCAGTCACACTTTCAATGTAGATAATAATATTTAATTAAGTATTAGCAACTAAGTATTATCAAGTCTCAGCGAAATATTAAACAATATTGCAAAACAATCATAAAACAGCAACTCAATCTTTCCCAACCTTTTTTGCAACAAAACCAAAGCATTCAGGCAAATATTTTGCTTTTTTGGTGTTTTCAGCAACTTTTTGTTTTCATGCGGCCGGAAAATGTCAAACTGTTGATGTTTTGTCCACGTTTCTGGAAGCTCTTTGAGTCTGATACGGGCTCAACTAGGGGGAGAAAAATAAATCCCTGGTTCAGTTGGCCCTGCTGATGAGGGCTACGGACTATGTTTGAAAAAATAAAATAGAGCGTTAAAAATACCTGCCAACTAATTGAACTTTATACAGAAATTAGGTTTTTATGTATCTGATTATAAAATTGCTATAAAAGGGCAGAGGCCGTAAAGAAATTAGGAATATTTTGTGATGCTTCTTCCGAGGGCTCGTCCGAGGGTCTGATGATTTGTATTAGGTATAATTTCATTATCAGTACTATTCGTTTTTATACAGTTTTTACAGCTAGATCGCATTTCTCTACTAATACCGATATTACCGACATCACCTTTTCGTAAACCTTCTAATAATTCTTCTGTATCGGTTCTTTAGGCTGAGTCTAACCTAAAAAGGTTTTTGGCTTTTTGGTTTAATAACAAAAAACCCGATTTGCAATTTTTAGCAAGCTACGTTTTCTATCGGGGCCACGAAGTTGACTAAATGTTGTCTATATGTGGACAGCAGTTTACAATTTGTATTTGCTTTCAAACATTTTCAGTTTTGTTGTATTGCTGTGTTGTTGGCAGTATTTGTTTTGTGGGCTGGATGTGAACCTCTATCGACTGACCGATCTAGGACAGATAACTATCCATTCATATAGGTACTACGTTGCTTTTTGTCTTGGGGTATTTTCCGAACAAAATTTCATGACGGAATATTGATGTTACGTCCCCAAAAACCATGTAACTAACATTTTTACTTTTTACTGTGAACGCGAAGCGGCTTAAAAGCACCTGCAAAGTTCAAACATAAAATTTCGCGCCAAAGCTGTGACGTAATAAATCTAAGCGTGACGTAATAAGTCTTTCGTGGAGCTATCTTCAGAATGTGACTGTACCTTGTCATCTGACCTCCTTTTCTCCATCTACAGACATAACCTCCGCTTCGTATTGATATTGACAGATGTTTGTTTACATCATTTCATTATCTACCTTGGTTAAATGCGATACCGAGACAGTCGTGACACCAGGGGAGGTTATGTATGCATGACATTAGTGACAGGCTGTTAGGGACGAGTGTTGCCGAATGACGAGTAAAATTGTGAGAAGTAACTATGAAACATTCTCAGAGTAAACTGCTAATTACATAACAATGCAAAAAATGGAATAGCTCTGCAATATAACATTTATAGTCTACAAAAAGAGGGAAACTAAGTAAACATAAAATAAATTTTACATCCTTTATATAAAAACTATGCAAAATATTATCAACGTGACAACCTTGAATCTACGCCCAATTCAAATTAAAATAGTCACGTCCTATGTACATCCGGCATAAAAATCACTTTCGATTGATTGATTTCTTAGGCGGGAGGTTTAAGAGATTTAAATGAGCTCTTTTCAAAGGGATGATCTTCAAAGTCTATCTTTACTCCACGTGGGCAGAAAAAAATTGAGCAAACACTGCCATCATTACAAATTAGATACAAGCAATCCATTTCAGTCATTAAACGGGCAATATTAGCAAGTTGGAAAATACCCCATTATAACAGATATGTCGTGCTTTTCTGGAACCCCCCCCCCCCCCGAACGAAAATCCTGTGTACGCGCCCGAGTATTTTCTTACCAATTTTTTTCTTCTACTGCTGATTTACCGTACATTAGCTTCGTCTTTTCAAATCCAGTTGTTTTTGAAAAGCTGAGTCCCAACTTTGAAAACACTCTGTATTTAAAAGCGAATTTCGAAGAATACAAATCCTTGTTTATAGCACTGAGCTGTGAAGCAACATCTCGTGTTACGTCCATGACCTCATTTTCGTAATTCCCCTTTAGACTACTTACCCCTTTTGCTACAAGATATTTCCGTAACGGTTGCTATTGTAGCGTAGTTTTTTACGACTTCGGAGACCATATCAATAAAAACGTTGCCGGTTGCCTTTCGGCAAATGCACGATAATGCCACCAAATAGAAAACGTTCATTTTGTTCCCGATTCGATTCAGCGACCTCTCAGATTCTAGAAAGGGATGACAGGAATTTATTTCAGGTGGCATAGGAAATTGTACTTCTTGATAAATAGTATATAAACATGATAGGTAAATAAGTAATATATATGTTACGGTTAAAGTGTTTACTTTGATAGTTTATATACTAGCAGGATAGTATACAAACTATCCAAATGTCTCATTATTTTGATGGAAATTCATATTTCAACTAAAATAGCTATGAATATTGGTTGGTTTGTATACTAGCCAGCTAGTTTATAAACTATACAAGATATGCCGCTAAAGTATATAAGATATAATACATATTAACCAGTGTTTCTGGTCAGTTTACAAACTATCCACATCATTTGGATAAGATATGCACCTAATATCTCTAGTAATACATAATAACCAACTCGTTGGTTAGTATGTAAACTAACCAATCCCTGTAGTTAGTATGTAAACTAACTAATTTTCTTTGGTTAATTTAACAGAAAAGTGAGGTTATATGTTTATGGCAAGTGCAAGTGTGACGTGTTGGTATTGTTTACTGTCGTGAGTGTCGTGCCTTGTAAAATTTGTTTAAGAACAGGTATCTAGTTACCAAAAATGGATCAGCAACAGCAATTTAAAAAGCTACTATTAGAATGTTACGAGAAAAAATTCAAAATTAATGAACGACATTGATTATAATGTACTTCTGCAACATATAAAGAGAATACGCGAACAAGGACCTAACACTAATAACAAGATTGATTATCATGAAATGAACACTTATGATTTACAGAGAATCGAATCACCTTGTGTAATGTAAATAATGTAATCTAATATAAAAGATCTGGAAAGATTATTTTACGTTTGAGTGAAACCTATGATGCTATTAAAGCTGCCCAGGGTCTTGAGATTTATTTTGTATGAATATTTTGTTACACAAATAGTATTTCCGTTTGTTTTACTTATTTTTAGGTAATTATAGCAATTGTATGTTGTATTTTTGAATAAACTTTACTATTGGTTAAAAATTGTTTTTCTGAACTAAAGCAACCAAAGAGGATTGGTTAGTTTACATAGTAACCAACGAGTTGGATATTATGTAGTATTAGAGGTATTGGGTGCATACTTTATCCAAATGATGTGGATAGTTTGTAAACTAACCAGAAACACTGGTTAATATGTGTGATATCTTTGTAGTATAATACTTTAGCGGCATATCTTGTATAGTTTATAAACTAGCTGGATAGCATACAAACCAACCAATATTCATAGCTATTTTAGTAGAAATATGATTTTCCATCAAAATAACGAGAGATTCAGATGGTTTATATACTAGCTGGATAGTATATAAACTATCAAAGTAAATACTTTAACCGTAACATATACATATAGAAAATACATCCCTGCATTGTCCCAGAACCTATATGTATGGAATTAGCAGAAGCCAGGTGACCCTGGACAACAAGGAACTGGCGAAAGCCCGGTTGGAGGGAGACGACTTCAGGCAAGCCAAAAGATTCATAACAGGCCCTCATAAGAGCCGAACGCTAGGGATTTGAATAAAGGCAAAGAGACACTCAAACTTCTGGTGAGGGTTCTCACTGGCCATTGCCGGCTGAATAGACATTTGTCACTCATGAGAATGGTAGGGGACTCCATTTGCTCCAGATGCTGGGAGAAGAATGAGACAGCGTTCCATTTCCGGGGCAGATGTGCAGTTTATCGCAACCTTAGGGTTCAGATATTCGGCACGATGGAGTTCAGGGAGGAGCTACTATATTCAGCGAAATGGTCGGACATACTGACTTTCGTTAGGAGTTCTGGTTGGTTCGACAAGGAGCTTTCTAGGATGTAGAATTTTAGCATTTTCAGTGATTGGTTCAGTGGAGTTGTCAAAAAGGGCCAAAGGTAGTCTACTTGCCTGGCTTCGCCTTCCCATCACTACTACTACTACTTCTACTATAGAAAATACAAGCTTTAACCAGCGAGTAAATGAAAGAAAAACAAAAGTTGCAGTTGCAGTTAGGTTGATTGATTCAGTGCTTCCTTCACATTATGGTGATATATTTTCATTATTTTTTCATAGCACAACCAATTCTATTCTCCCGCTCTTCCTACCGCAAAAAGGCATTTAACACAAAAGCTCTCTTAAATAGTTTCTTCCATCTCTCCCCGTAGGAACTAGGTCGACATGGTTTTTATTCTGCAATCTTAACCTGATATCCTAATCGCATGGCAGGCCGATTTTCCGATATGCACAAACAGATTACATTATCAGTATTAATCTTTAAAGGACAATGTTCTATAGAAAAAAAAATGCTGGGCTTTCCCACCAACTACTTCATTAGAGAATGATCAGAGATCACTGGAGTACCCAAAAGCAGAGGCTTTTATATTGTAATGATTCGTTTTAAATTTAGTTTCACCGCCACTAACACTACTTTCATAAACCATAGACCTTATCAATCTTCACCACGGCCCACGGTATGGTTTAGAAGTTTCATGGCTATCAGTTTACTGATCAGCTACTTAAATTACAGAACGATCTACATTATAATTGAAATAAAAAAATTGTATAAGGTAGGTCAGCATTGAACTAAAGCGTATTATGGTATTATGATGGATATATAAGTACAGTCGTCTTCTCTTGTCTAGGAATTACAAGATTCTTATTGAGAAAACTATATGAACCAAAAAAATGTGAGGATGAATATTCACTTAAATTTATTCTAGGCTACAATAATTTTTTTACAGAGCATTCAAATCTTTTTGAATTGACAGCGCAATGATGAGCCCGTTACGAATACAACATACCTACTTTTCAGTTTCACAACCCCCTACCGCCATACTATCGCTATTTTACCCCCTATAAAAGATGTGAGGAGACAATTAAATGATGTCTAAAAATCATACGTGTTCTCCGTCCTCGCCATGCTAAAAAACTGTGTAAAATTTTTATTAAAATCAATTCAATAATTTCCAGGTTACGCAATACAGAACGATCTAAAGCAATACTCATATGTATGAGTATACATCAGAAAATTGCCTCGGTTTCTGTGGTAGGCAAAACAATATTCAGATGGGCTTAAAGAAGTGTATTATGCCACTAGGACTTTACTTCATAGCTCAATTGACAGCTTATTATGAAAACAATAAATTTTTCCGTGTTCCCCCCCCCCCCCCCGCCCAATCACCCCAATTTCACAAAAGAAGTAGAAAATGATCAGGAACCCCTTAAACGCCTAAAAACGTTTGAGGAATATTTGAATCTTTTTTGCTAGTTACTCCACTGCCCATGTACCGATTTCAAGAATTATAGCAGAATCTGAAAAACGCCAAAAGGCAGGCAGATCGACAGACAGACAGAGCGACCAAAATGAGTCAAGACACCTATCGATGTGGGAAGTAAAAAGAATAAATTTATTTAGCTTCTTAGGTGGTTTTGGATAGCAAGTGCCAACTGCTCCATTGATTGTCGTCAGGTGCAAAAAATATTTAAATCATGGGACAATGGGATATGACAAATATATTCAGCAATTTTAAATTTAATAGATCTTGCAAATCTGAGATATTATATTGAATACCACAATCTAAGCTATTTTCCCCTTTCTAACCGATAATAGGATACTCGGCCTTCAACCCTGACCCATGGTATAGATGCTTTTGTCTATACATAGCAGTTGGTTCCTAAACAACGGTCTCCTATCGTGCTTCTCCCGGTGCAGTGCAGAAATCTACATATGTGACTCTCTCTAATTTAGAAAAAACCACAATAAATCAGTTAAACAAGCAGCTCTATATCACATGTTGTGTCAGAAAATACCTTCTAGTTATGCTGAGCTCACTGGTTTGATTCCTCTTGCAATATATATCGAACCCTGAACGAAAATGTTTAGCGGTTTTATATGCCTGCGCGACAATTGTGTGGTAAATAAAGTTTAGATATGTTCACAGGAAATATGTTTGCCCTTTCAATCTTCCTACAAATTGTACGGAACATTAGGCACAATTGGTGGAATTATTTTATCATAGCATTGCACAGATTTAAGGGGCCTGCGTACATTTATGCATTGGTCAGTGTTAATGGCGTAACTTCATCGTTTATAAATGTAACATGTGGCGTTCCTCAGGGATCCGTATTGGGACCTCTTCTGTATATAATCTATACATCACAGTTATTAGCCTGTCTAAAAACGAGTACTGCCCATTTGTATGCGGATGATACGCAGGTTTATGCATCTTTCAAAGCTGAAGATGTATTGTCAGCTGTTGACAGCATAAACGAAGATTTACAAGCTTTGAACACAGTTTCAAAAAATCAATGTCTCGAACTGAATCCGCAAAAGTCAAAAGCTATTTTATTTGGTAGAAAAAAAATAGAAATGATATAGCAATCTCTATTAGATTGAATATAGATGCAGTACCAGTACCTTTAGTGGATAGTGCGATAAATTTAGGAGTTCAAGTTGATACAGATTTGAGATTTCATGGGCATGTATCAAATAACATAAGACAATCGTTTCTCAAATTAAAATTAATATATTTCCAAAAAAGGTACCTCAATGTCCACTGGAAAAAGACTCTCTGCGATTCCTTGGTTTTATCTGCTTTCAATTATAGCGATGTCTTGTATCACTCATGCTTAACAAAATTTGACTCTAACAGAATTCAACGTATACGGAATTCATGTGCTAGGTTAGTGTGTGGTTTAAGGAGAGGGCATCCAATTTTTCATAAAATCAAAGCAATAGGCTGGCTGCGTATGTCACAGAGACGCATACATCTCTGTCTTGTGCTTTTTCATAAGATAATCCTTGAAAAAACACACTTTTATCTTTATAATAAAATAGTATTCAAGTCGGATTCACACAATGTCAGCATACGGGGAAAGGAGTTGATAAGTCCACCCCAGCATAATACTTACTATTTCGAATGGTCATTCTAATATTGTATAAACAATTTGTATAATATGCTGCCCTCAGAATTTAAGAGATTTTTAATCGAAACCTTTAAACGTCGTGTCCGAACATTTATAGTTGAAAATGCCATTTTCGAATAATTATGTATTTTACTATTATCTTATATAATTTATGTATAGTATTATTAACTATCTTAAATAATAATTATTAATAGGTATCTATATAATTACGATTATATATATTTTTAGAACATTTTTCTAGCAAAATTTGCTATGGGAGTATGTCTTTCATGAAGCGAATTTATTTAGTTATTTATTTAGTCACTGATCTATTATATGTTTATTTGTGCAGCAGAAATGTGTACCTACAGATTTTGCAATGAAAATTGAGGTTTTGAATAAAGAAAAAAATATATTTTTTTTGTGATAAATCGAAAGACCATATATAAGTTTTATAACAAAACCGTTTTTGTTTTCTTTTTTTTCGCAATAATTCAAAAGTTATATCAAAATAAAAATGGGTTTTTGAATCGAGTACCGAAAACACGCCGACGGCTCCCGAACCCGTGTGACGTAATGATGGCGGTTAAGATGCTCCTTTGACCAACGACATCCTACATCGATACTAGATTCTAGATTCCCAGCCAAACGTGAAAATACTTGCTAGTAACTAGTGTATATTTGTTGCAATATAGCCGATGAATGAAGTTTGCAGCTCAGGACGACCTCTACGATCGAAATAAATATCTTTTTGAATGTTTGAAATCAGATTACAGATTCCAGTAAGTAAGTAAGTACCTAATCAAATATGTCTTATTGAAACTATCTGCTGCATGTTCGGCTGGCCTAGTGGTTAGAGTGTTGGCTAATGGATCCGTTGGTCTGGGTTCAAAGCTCAGCCTGTCCAATTTTTTTTTATTTTTTCTTATCAAATAATTCATTCATGTGCTTTTTG
This sequence comes from Callosobruchus maculatus, assembly GCA_951848785.1. Taxonomy (NCBI): domain Eukaryota; kingdom Metazoa; phylum Arthropoda; class Insecta; order Coleoptera; family Chrysomelidae; genus Callosobruchus; species Callosobruchus maculatus. Next base: position 4,940,414 of record CATOUR010000007.1, read on the forward strand.
CACTTGTTATGTACATTTTTTTCTACGATCAACATAAATATGTTTTTGAAACAAATTCTATCAGACATATTACTTGCACTGCATAGTGCAAAAACTAAGTACAGGACGCAGTGGACAATTCAAAAAATCAGTTCAAATGGTGTTTGTCCGTCAATATCAACTGCCAATATTTTTTTTAAATGTAATAGTTGGTTAATAAAACAAAATCCATTCATTTTTTAAGTTTTTAATATAAACATAAAATAAAACTCGTAATCACAATAACAGTCTTCTGTTTATCACTTGGTATTTTTATTTATTTAACTTTGAGCAACGAAGCTTAATAATTAAATTTTCATAAAAATTTAACAAACAAAAATATATAAACGCAATGCAAACAAACAAAACTTATTCTTCTATGAGTTTCAATGTTATAATTATCTTTACTGTACGTAGATGCTTTTCTGTTAAAATATTTGTTAGTAATTTCATCTTATATGAAATGAATCCAATTTTTTTAATAAATGATTAATATGTACATCCCAACGTAAGTGTGAGTCTAAATATATTCCTAGATACTTTATACTTTTTTCTATGTTCGGGACTAAAAAATATAGTTTTATTTTTGTTTGCTTGAAGTGCTAGCTCTTATGTAAAATAATTATACTTATAGTTTATTTATCGTATAAGTACTTATTAACAATAATAATATTAAATAATAAAATAATTATTTTAAGTTTTGGTCAAGAAGATAATTATAACATTGAAACTCATAGAAAAATAAGTTTTGTTTGTTTGCATTGCATTTTTATATTTTTATTTGTTAAATTTTTATGAAAATTTAATTATTAAGCTTCATTGCTCAAAGTTAAATAAATAAAGATACCAAGTGATAAACAGAAGACTGTTGTGATTACGAGTTTGACTTACTTTATGTTTATATTAAAACTTAAAAAATGAATGGATTTTGTTTTATTAACCAACTATTACATTTAAAAAAAAATATTGGCGGTTGATATTGACGGACAAACACCATTTGAACTGATTTTTTGAATCGTCCACCGCGTCCTGGACTTAGTTTTTGCACTATGCAGTGCAAGTAATATGTCTGATAGAATTTGTTTCAAAAACATATTTATGTTGATCGTAGAAAAAAATGCACCTACATAACAAGTGCAAAAAGCACATGAATGAATTATTTGATAAAAAAAAAAATAAAAAAAAATTGGATAGGCTGAGCTTTGAACCCAGACCAACGGATCCATTAGCCAACACTCTAACCACTAGGCCAGCCGAACATGCACCAGATAGTTTCAATAAGACATATTTGATTAGGTACTACTTACTGGAATCTGTAATCTGATTTCAAACATTCAAACAAATATTTATTTCGATCGTAGAGGTCGTCCTGAGCTGCAAACTTCATTCATCGGCTATATTGCAACAAATATACACTAGTTACTAGCAAGTATTTTCACGTTTGGCTGGGAATCTAGAATCTAGTATCGATGTAGGATGTCGTTGGTCAAAGGAGCATCGTAACCGCCATCATTACGTCACACGGGTTCGGGAGCCGTCGGCGTGTTTTCGGTACTCTATTCAAAAACCCATTTTTATTTTGATATAACTTTTGAATTATTGCGAAAAAAAAGAAAACAAAAACAGTTTTATTATAAAACTTATATATGATCTCTCGATTTATGACAAAAAAAAAATTGATTCAAAACCTCAATTAGTCATTTCGGCGGATTTTTTAGTCAATAAATTCAAACACTTTTGAATTGCGAGTAAGACAGAAGGAATTCTGCCGGTGCGCCATCTAGTACCCGAAGGTGACGGCAACCAAAGAGAGAAACGCTACTAGCAGCAGTAAACTCTCCTTGGTGGAACGACAAGGCTCGTTCGCTTTTTGCCACTAGAGGCGCGGATTTTGACGCAAGCAGTATAGAGTAACCCTCGTATGCTTTTTGAATTATTGTTCTTTAAATGCGATCGGAGGTAACTGAGGTGTCTTTAATAGATGCAATGTAACTGAGGCGCTACAGTTGAATGATTCAACTTTTAGAAATACCATGGAAAATACGTTATGAAATCCTGTCTGCTTAGTTGGTGGTTAATAGGGTTAGGTTACGTAAGAATGGTTGAGAGGAAGAGCACTGTTGTCGTGAACTCCGCCATTTGAGGTATATCTGTATATATCTACACGGTACAACTGTGCGTCTCCAATGCAAAATCTTAGGTTCAGTCGGCGTCCGAGGTCACTGGGCGTCCGGATATACGGACGCCCAGTAACCACCCCCTTAAAACCTTGTTTTCGATACTTATAACATGTGTAGATTCCAAAACCGTTAAAATCGGCTGGACGCCCGCTGGCACCTAATACTGATTTGCGTACAAAATCGAAGTTCAAGCTTCTACCACCTGCTGCGCTGGGGGTCCTCATTTATATACTCACCGTATACAGAATCCAGTGCAAGGGTTTACCCGGCGCCGTATACAGAATCCAGTGCACGGGTTTACCCGGCGCCAATTTTTTATATTAATCTATTTTTAGAATAACTATACTACGTACACTGCAGCGGTTTACTCGGCGACTGCCGTCGTTTGTTGTCATTGAATATTGTCTCTCCTAATGCATTGGAGGATTGTTTTGGATTTAATTCAGTAGCTACCGTTGGAGCTAAACTCTAGGTTTACTCTAAAGTCGGAATAATAACGAACAAATGTGCATAGATAACAGTTTTATGTTTTACTTCTATGAAGTTTAAAAGAGAAATGTAGTTCGATTCATTGATTTATGCAACTACAGTGCCTGTAACTAATATTGCTATTCTTGTGCTCGGATATGAGATTTTTGAAAATTGGTTACTACGATTATCAGTAGCTTTCAAATATTTCATCTAGTCGAAATAATTCTCTAAAGGCGAGACGCAATCTTCCAAAAATTTTATTCCAAAATCTAATGTTTTGAAGTCTGAATTTTTCAAAAATTTCATAATTTTTCACGAACCGTCCCATTGTTTACACAAAATGTTTCTTAACATCGGTTATTTCCGAGAGTATCACAAACTAGTAAAATTTCAAAATGTTTATTACATCTTCAAGTTTCTCAAATTTCCAAAATTGGTCGAAAAGTTCATTCATTCAAAAAACCTCATTTTTCGAATAAACTGCTTCTTTGGTTGTTTTCGTTACAAATATCTCGGAATTTTCCAAAAACTTTTGAATTTTATCGCAAGGGTCATTGCTTTGAAAAAGTAAACATTTTTAAAATACAAAAAATAATCAATATGTGAGTAATTTTCGACAATATCATAATTTGGTGTAATTTAAAATGTTTATTTTTCAAAATTTCGAAAAGTTGCAAAATTGGTCGAAAATTTCACTTGTTTTGGAATCATCTCGTTTACCAAAATCATAATTTTCTTAAGGTTTCTGTTTTGAAGATCCAAATCTTTCCAGGAAACTAAAATTTAACGTAATTAAGTCTGATATCTCAAAATTTTTATATTTTTCTGAAAATTTTATAGTTTTTTAGGAAGGCAAATCTTTTTCGAAAATTTCATAATTATTCCACAAAGTTTCAAAACTTTACGTTTTTTCAGAGGTTCTCAGTTTTTGACAAAAGGAAACTATTTTAAAAGTTTGAATTTTTCTTAGAGACTTTCATATGATATGGGAGCGAAATAGACCAAACTCCAGTTTTCATGTTTTACGTGGAAATCAGTAATGATTGATAGCTGTTTATCCAACCCAATTGAAATATCCTCAGGTGTTCCTCAAGGGTCAGTCCTGGGACAACTCTTGTATTTAATTTACACAATTGATATGTCCAACTCCGTAGAAAATTCGTCAGCAATGTGTTATGCTGACGATACACAAATTTACAAAAGCTTCAACATCAACTCCATGGATAGTGCACTCCTTCAGATTAATAATGATCTAAATGCCATTGCAAACTACTCTCAAAATAATAATTTGAAACTTAATAAAGACAAGTGTTCTGTAATATTATTTTGCCCAGGCCCTAAACATCATTTTATAACCAATCACTTTGATGTCAAAATTAACAACGACTCCTTGAATATGGTAAATACTGCCAAAAATTTGGGATTGACCATTGATACTGATACTCTGCGTTTCAAAGAACATGTGTCAAATGTTTTGAAAAAATGTTATATTAATTTGAAGTCTTTATATGTAAATCGTTCAATTTTGAATTTTAAAATAAGAAAAAACTATGTGAGTCTCTCATATTTCCTAGCATATTTTATTGTAGCAGTGTATACTATTTTTGTTTAGATTCGGTTACTAAGAACAGATTACAAAAACTGCAAAACATGTGTTGTATTTTCTTTGAAAAAATACGATCATATCTCTTTGAAGAGAAATCAGCATGGTTGGTTAGGCATAAAAAATGCGTGTAAATATTACTTAGCAACATTTACGCATAAAATTTTTTCTTCTCGCTCCCCCCCTTTACGAGAAATTTGTATCTAGACGTGGTAATTTAGACATCAATTTCAGAGATACCCATGTATAAAACTGTACTATATCGCTGATCATACACCTACAATGCCATCAAGATTTACAATGATTTAGATGATACATACAGGGAGGGCCAATAGTGCGTGGACGCAGAATTGCGGGCTTACTAAAAAATATTTCAAAAATCTGTCACTTGATCATAGTAGGGATCCTTAAGGGCTATAACGTAAAAATATTTTCACTTGAATTTTGACGTTTATACAGGGTGATTCATACCAAACCTACATTTTTTTGAATGGACCCCCTATATATTATTGCATATTTGGATTCCTTGGTCAACTCTAATGTGACTTTATGTATCACACATGGAACTTTAAACCGTTTAGGCGCAAATCACCATTTTTGGTATAAGTAGGTATCAGAAAAAAATTGAATATCGCAGCGATTATAATACCTAGAAGGCCCTGACTTCGCGGTACGATTAAGCATGAAATGCGTCACCTTAGGTCAGACGGCTAAAATTGAATTCTTTTTGTACTTGGAGAAATCAGAGGATAAATTAAGAAAACTTCAATCACAGATAACTTGATTTTTTCAAATGGGAATGCCTATTTTGGTTTAAATAATCAAATCTAAAATTTGATTACCTTTCTAACGATATAGCATTCTTGACATCAATCTTTTTTCGTTTTCATTTTATTTCAAATTTTCAGTCAAATCGGCGTTTTTCAATTTTCCTGCGTGCAAGCAACCTAGCAGGCCATGAAAAATAAACAAAAGCTCGTTAATATCGAAGAAAGCAACTAACTTAGTAAAAAGATGCAGACTAGTAAAATTTCAAAATATTTATTGCATCTTGAAGTTTCTCAAATTTACAAAATTGGTCTAAAAACTCATTCATTCTAAAAACCTCATTTTTCGAATAAATCCTGCTTCTTTGTTTGTTTTTGTTACAAATATCTCGGAATTTTCCAAAAGGTTTGAATTTTATCGAAAGGGTCATTGGTTTGAAAAAGTAAACATTTTTAAAGTACAAAAAACAATCAAAATGTGAGTAATTTTTAACAATATCGTTAGGGTACTTACAGAGGTCGTGAAATCGCCTCGGGAGTATACATAGCGTAAATAAAACCATATCAAGAAGCAGTAGGAAACAAAAAACATGATTTTACGGACGGCCAGAAAAAGATATTTGCAAAATAAAATAAGGATATATTCAAATTTTTCCACGTGACTTAAAACAAGGGCTGGCGTCACAGGTATCTTATCGATATCGACAATCGATACTGCTACAGCGCAGGTCAGTGAGATTCAACTGCAAACTATTTCTGATGTTGCCAAATTTCTTTTTAAATATTTACGTTGGCCATATATCAATAATTTAATTTACGAGCGAGTTTTGTTATATGGGTATACATATCCGCAAATCAAATAAGACTTCTCTTTTATCCTACTACAGCCGTAGTTCCTCATTGAGTAATACTGCGAGATGCAAAATGCAAAACGAAATCATATCAGCTGCTCGAACGCAACCATATTTTCTTTGTGGTTTGCCAACTGCGCATTCGACTAGAGATGAAACAATGCGACTCAATTCATTGATACTTAAACATATTTGAAACAGGCAATTAACCCACTGGCAATTTTGTTGCAATACATTTTTATATCTGATAGGTATCACAGTTCATCCTGTTTGTGACCGAGATTCGCAACTAATCGAAGCCATCATTTTATTTCGACGCATCCCATTATGAATGAATTCAAAGATAGAATCTAAATCAAGCCCATCCCTACGAGGTGAATTAGTAATCTAGCCTAACTTTTATTCTTTTGACTTTTGTACTTTTGTGTGTGCCTGTTTTGTGGTTATAATGATCAATGTCAAAATGTTAGGTTAGCATTGGCTATCAATATCGCATATCAATACTTTACATCCCATCACTATAGGATATCACTGACGTCAGAGGTTGTTTGCGCGGCATTTTGAAATAATTTTTGGAATATCCCTCACAGCCGATTCCAAAAAACCAAACAAGTGATTTTGTCATGTTTACTAGGCTCTAAGGAACGCGTAAATGACATAACGTTTTTTTCTGCAAGTACCCTAGTAATTTAAAATGTTTATTTTTCAAAATTTCGAAAAGTTGCAAAATTGGTCGAAAATTTCACTTGTTTTGGAATCATCTCGTTTATGAATATCATAATTCTCTTAAGGTTTCTGTTTTGAATATCCAACTCTTTCCAAAAAACTCAAATTTCACGTGATTATCTTGAAGTCGGATATCTCAAAATTTTTATATTTTTTTTTTTGAAAATTTTATAGTTCTTTAGAAAGTCAATTTTTTTTCGAAAATTTCATAATAATTATTTCACAAAGTTTCTAAACTTTACGTTTTTTTCAGAAGTTCTCAGTTTTTGTCAAAAAGAAACTATTTTAAAAGTTTGAATTTTTCTCAGAGATTTTCATATGATCTGGGAGCGAAATAGACAAACTCCAGTCTTCATGTTTTACGTGAAAATCAGTAATATGCAGCTTGATTTATGTAACAAATACAACTTTGGTTTGCCAAATTTATGGAGTCACTGTGTATAATTAAAAATGAGACTGCTGATGACTGCTCCTACAAACCCCTGTTAAACTTTTTTCGATACCTTTCTAGTTTACCCAACTATCGACCACCTCTAAAAAATTTGATAACGCCACATATTAAGATTATACTGTAAATATAAAATAATATAATGGTATGAAATTATCCAGGGCAGCGCACCTAAAGAATCTGTTTTAATTGCGCCCCACTTTCCTGTACGTGCTGTAATTTTGTTTTGTTCACCCTCGACATCCATATAAATAATCATTCAACTCTCATAAGCCTTTTTGTGAACATAAAATAATTTGTGAGATAAATGGGGGGTGTCCAGAAGGGAAGACCATATAAAATGTTAAAGGTCATTGTTTATTTCATAAAAAATCCAGTGTACAGGTTTACTATGCTCCCCTATTGTAAAGTAAATCTCTTAGTATCATCATATTCTTTGTGTTTTGCAGCGGTTTACCCAGCGTCTGTCGCCGAATCTTGCCCTTGAAATGTGCATAGTACCGAAATTCCTTGAGATAACAGCGTCTTTCTCAGCTATCAAATATTCTCTGCTCACGACGTACTTGCAGATTTGTGTTTCTTGCATGGGTACAGTACTTAATAGCATGCTAAGAACAGAACAGGAGTTGGGCGTTTAGGCTATACCGAAAAGCCTATGAACACATTTCCTCCATAATATGCTAATGCAATTCTTCAGTATATTCCATTTCCGTATAAGCGTAGTGTACCCACAATATAATACACTCAAAGGCAATTTTTGGGGTATAGTGACTTTATTTTAAGTTGCAGTACGCGATGAAAAGTTCTATACATATTCTGTGCTCAAATCTCCGTAACCATATACAGGGTGTCTCAAAAGGACCCGACTATTTGAGGTAGGGAAAAACCAAATGGAGAGATAAAGGAAGAAATTTTACTTTTTTTACTTTTTCAAAATAACATTGTTTAAATGACGCCCATTTTGTTGATGGTATTCTTCAAAGCGTTTATGCACATTATCAAAACGGTCCAACTACTTAGAGTGCACGAGACGCAAATAAAGCGTGGTGGAGGGAGTAAGCCCGCACCGCTCGCTCGGTAAGAACACTGGTTAGATATTGCACTTTTAGTTGCCAGGATGCATGTTCAGTTGCCACAATATTGAAGAAAGCATCAGATCGGTAGCAACTCAGCAACTCCTTGGAACAGTGATTGATAAAATGTGCACACATGGTTTGAAAAACGCCTTCAAGAAAAAGGGCGTCATTTAAAGCATGTTATCTTGAAAAAGTAAAATTTCTTCCTTCATCTCTCCATTGGCACTAATCAATGGTGTTTACAATAAGCCGGTTTTGGTTTTTCTCTACCTCAAATAGTCGGGTCGTTTTGAGACACCCTGTAGTATTGTACCACTATAACTGCATAGCTGTATCATAGTTCTTGGGCAGTGACTCTTCTCTCATTAGCCATTACGCTTCTAATCAGCACGCTCAAAGTTCCACCCATTCTAACGGCTATCTCAGAACCCTTGCCTCGTGGCAATACGCCATTTAAGGGTGGACGCCTAGTAACATCAACGCTGAATTTACAAAAAGTCTGTATATAAATTCTATTAATAGACAGGCATAAAAAATATGGACGCCCAGTGGAGCTAACGGTGAACTATGACGCCAAGCGACCTGTTTCTGAAACTTACTTATATACAGTTATATACGCCAGACGCTGGGTAAAACGCTTTTGGTCCGGACGCTGGGTGATCCGCTGTAAATATATATATATATAGACAAAACAAAAACAAAAAAGGTGCAACCCGGGCTCCGACACACCGGGCCGCTGTTCCATTCCCCAGCGACTGCTCCTCACACCGTGAGGTGAGCAATCACTGGGTCCGCGTATCGTGCGTCCTAAGCAGACGAAGGGACCCATGGATGACTGCCTTCTGCATTCTGGCGGCTAAGATGTGCGCCGCCGCACGGCACACCGGCATTTTGCGCAGTGCAGAGAGCAGCGTATCCCTCATACCACCTAGGGATCCAATGACCATTACTAGCAGACTCACAGTGTAGTCCGGCCAGAGCCTGCGAAGTTGTCCGAGGAGCTCCTGATACTTGGTCCGCTTTTCCTCCTCCTTAGAGACGATGTTCCCCTCGGCAGGTGCCGAGAACTCGATAACGAACATCGTCTTTTGTTGGTAGTCGAGGAGGACTATGTCGGGCTTATTTGCATGTATAAGCTCGAGCGTGGAGAATGAGTAGTTCCAGTAAATTCGGCACCTCTCGTTCTCCACAACGGACTCAATGTCCCCTGGAGCGTATGGCAGCACCGGTGTCTCATCTATACCGTATGAGTGCCTTAAATGGTAGTATAGCACTCGTAGAGCCGCGTTGTGCCGATAGACGTAGGCTGTGCCAGCGTACACCTTACACGCCGACAAGAGGTGCGTAAGGGTCTCTGGCGCCTGCAGGCAGGCTCTACAGCGGATATCGGGCACATCCATACCCATAATCCGGCTACGGTATACTAAGGTGTTGAAGACACCGTCTTGGCAAGCCATTATAGAGCTCTCAGTCTCCGACTTCAACCCATTAGACCTTAGGAAGGAGAAGGTCAACTGCTCAGATAAACCATGCTCTTCTAGATGTTTGTAGAAGATTCCGTGCATTGGTTTATCTTTGTGAAGTCTTAAAAGCAATTGGACTTCAGCAGTTTTAATCCGGGTTTTTAATTGTGCGGGAGCAAGTTCCGTAACGGACTGCTGACACCTCCGCGTGAAGTCGAGCGTGAGACTAAGTTCTTCGGCTGCCCGTGTTGCTGCTTTAAAAAGGAAGGCTCCTTTACCCGCAATCTCGTGCTCTCGCACAAAGCGGATCAGGGGATCGGTGCTCGTCGTAACATAGCAGGCAGTGGCCAGTACTACTCTGTTGTGCAGATGCTCCAAACTCAATAGTCCACGCCCTCCCAGGTGTCGCGGGAGGTATATTCGCGGGACAGAGGATCTAGGATGTAGACTTCCCTCCATATTCATCCTTTTGCGGGTCTTTATGTCGATTTGTCGCAGCTCTTCCACGTTCCAGTGGATAGCACCAAAGCTGTATAGCAACAATGGGACCGCAAGCATGTTTGTGGCAGCGACTTTGTTTTTGCCGGACAGTTCTGACGACCAGATCTGCCGGAGTCGGTGCAAATACTTGCGGCGGAGACACTCTTTGACCAATTCTGCCTCTTGGATGTGACGCTGCGCCACTCCAAGGTAGGTATAGGTATCTCCGGCATGCAGTTGTCGCAAGATGCTCCCATCAACGAGCTGCTCCTCATCTTCACTATCTCCGCAACGTCCTCTTTTGAGATGAACCATGGCACATTTGTCTATCCCGAACTCCATACCAATAGCTTGACTGTAATCCTGCACTACCCTAAGCGACTGCTCTAAATCGCGTTGTCCGGAGGCATAGAGTTTCAGGTCATCCATGTAAAATAAGTGGGTGACCTTGTGCCTCCGGTAATTGGGCTTGCCACAGCTGTATCCCTTAGTATTTTTCAGCGCTATGGACAAAGGCAGTAGCGAGATGCAAAAGAGCAAGGGACTCAAGGAGTCTCCTTGGAAGACCCCTCTTTTAAATGATACCAACTCTGTTCGAACCCTGGTTTCACCCGATGTTATAGTGAACTGAGTCTTCCAGAGCGGCATCAGTTGTTTGATGCATCCCACTATTTGATCATCTACCGAAAGACATTCCAACAGCCGCACAATCAGTTCATGAGACGTAGTGTCGAATGCCTTCCGATAGTCGATCCAGGCCATAGAAAGGTTTCGCAGGTAATGCACGGAGTCCTGTGTGACACAGCGGTCAATCAACAGGTTATCCCTGCAGCCAGCTACTCCTTTCTTAGACCCTCTTTGTTCATATACGCTGAGAAATACGGGATTTACAGCTTGAAGGATACGCATGTACAAGATTCTGGTGAAGAGCTTGTAACATGCGTTCAGACATGTTATTGGCCTGTAGTTTTTAGGATCAGACAAATCTCCGGTCTTCGGGAGAAGCACGGTTCGACCCTCGACAAACCAAGCCGGAATTGGCTGCTCCTGATTTAGCCACGAGTTAAAAACTCTAGCTAAATGCCGGTGGCAACTGGGAAACTTTTTCAACCAGTAGGTGTTTATGCCATCCGGGCCAGGAGCTGCGAAATTCTTTGCGCCTCGTAAGGCACCAAGAATTTCTTCCGTGTTTATCGGGTGACGCAGTACATTCAGGTTTGGAGTCCTCCTACAAACGGACTCGAACTGCGCCAAGGCCGGAGTGTCTGCTTGGAGAGGTTTGGGGTGTTCGTAAATGCCCCTCCAGAAAGTCTCCACGCGATCAGCAGTTGGCGGCTGCTCTATGACTGGTGCTCGCTGTTGGAAGAGACGAGCAGGCTTTTCGGAAAATAATCTGTTTTCCTCCAAACCTCTCGCCCGCGTCACCAGTGATCGTTTAGCAGCGATTAGCGTCCGTATCCTGTCAAGACAATGCTGCTTGACAACAACCAGTACCGCTTGACTGAGCGTGTGATGGTCGCGCCTTAGCTCTCGGGCTATCTGGCGCACGCGGCGCGTAAAAGGCCTACCGGCCGCTCTATATTCCATCACACACTGGATACGGGATGCTTCTTGGCGAGCCAACTGGATTTTCGCTTCCATCTGGCGCACCCGCCTCTGTGCTCTCTCGACAGGAGAGTCTCTCACTCTCCCCTGTCCAGCCAGCCTCAGAGCCGCAGCGTAAATTTCGCAGTTGATGCTCCAAATGTCAGAGACCTCCGATAGACGTTCACTCAACGCCTCATCCTCTCTCTTTAAATCTGCCAGCTTGAAGGACCTCTTGTTGTTATGCAAGGCCCTTCGGTCACTGAAATCTCCAGGTGAGACGGCTTCGTCGATTTCCCTCTCAGCGGGCCTCATCGGCGACCTTCCAGCCTGGTTAACAGGCCTTTCAGTCGCCGGAGGGGCAGGCTGAGCTGGAGCACGAACGTATCCCTGCCCCCGAAGGTAAAATACCTGGTTCCGCAAGCTCTGGGAGGTAATTGTGCTATGCTCTGGATGCATTTCACACCACCTCCCATGCATGCGGGACATGTATCCCCTACGGCGCGGGCTACTGCTCTCGTAGCAGCTCAGCAGGTCATCCTTCAGTTCCGTCGTCCACCTAAAACGGTCCATGTCGATGCGTGTGTCGTCGTCAGGGCGATCCGAGGCACCGCCACCTTGCCCAGAGCCGGCTTCCGATACCGGCCTGGTGTGGGTGCTCTTCTTCTGGGGCGGTCGAACCAGAAGGTAGGGCCCGTCCGGTGGTTAGCCTTAGGGCCCCCAGCCGACATTTCGGAGGCAGCCGACCACATTGCCTCCTAGGGATGACCTGTACAGGTTGCCGGCCGGCTTTCATCCCTGGCTTGGGTTATCCCCACAGTGTCGCCACGCACCGAATAGCCGTTTGATGTTGGTCGGCTTCCTGGGGGCGCATTTTATACCTACTGCCAGGTGCTATCAGCCGCCCCTAACCTGGGGTCAGACGCTGTCGGGAAGCCGTCCTTAACATAGGTGCAGCCGCTTCCTCACTATGGTGGTTCATACGCCTGCTTTCACAGCCGGTGACCACCATAGGCCCTTTTAAGGCAAGGACTACCAATCTTTTAGTCGCCTTTTACGACAGGCAGATTAAACCCTGGGAACATTCTAAACCCGGACCCAGACGGGGACATATATATATATATATATATATAGGACAAAACAAAAACAAAAAGGGTGCAACCCGGGCTCCGACACACCGGGCTGCTGTTCCATTTCCCAGCGACTACTCCTCACACCGTGAGGTGAGCAATCACTGGGTCCGCGAATCGTGCGTCCTAAGCAGACGAAGGGACCCATGGATGACTGCCTTCTGCATTCTGGCGGCTAAGATGTGCGCCGCCGCACGGCACACCGGCATTTTGCGCAGTGCAGAGAGCAGCGTATCCCTCATACCACCTAGGGATCCAATGACCATTACTAGCAGACTCACAGTGTAGTCCGGCCAGAGCCTGCGAAGTTGTCCGAGGAGCTCCTGATACTTGGTCCGCTTTTCCTCCTCCTTAGAGACGATGTTCCCCTCGGCAGGCGCCGAGAACTCGATAACGAACATCGTCTTTTGTTGGTAGTCGAGGAGGACTATGTCTGGCTTATTTGCATGTATAAGCTCGAGCGTGGAGAATGAGTAGTTCCAGTAAATTCTGCACCTCTCGTTCTCCACAACGGACTCAATGTCCCCTGGAGCATACGGCAGCACCGGTGTCTCATCTATACCGTATGAGTGCCTTAAATGGTAGTATAGCACTCGTAGAGCCGCGTTGTGCCGATAGACGTAGGCTGTGCCAGCGTACACCTTACACGCCGACAAGAGGTGCGTAAGGGTCTCTGGCGCCTGCAGGCAGGCTCTACAGCGGATATCGGGCACATCCATACCCATAATCCGGCTACGGTATACTAAGGTGTTGAAGACACCGTCTTGGCAAGCCATTATAGAGCTCTCAGTCTCCGACTTCAACCCATTAGACCTTAGGAAGGAGAAGGTCAACTGCTCAGATAAACCATGCTCTTCTAGATGTTTGTAGAAGATTCCGTGCATTGGTTTATCTTTGTGAAGTCTTAAAAGCAATTGGACTTCAGCAGTTTTAATCCGGGTTTTTAATTGTGCGGGAGCAAGTTCCGTAACGGACTGCTGACACCTCCGCGTGAAGTCGAGCGTGAGACTAAGTTCTTCGGCTGCCCGTGTTGCTGCTCTAAAAAGGAAGGCTCCTTTACCCGCAATCTCGTGCTCTCGCACAAAGCGGATCAGGGGATCGGTGCTCGTCGTAACATAGCAGGCAGTGGCCAGTACTACTCTGTTGTGCAGACGCTCCAAACTCAATAGTCCACGCCCTCCCAGGTGTCGCGGGAGGTATATTCGCGGGACAGAGGATCTAGGATGTAGACTTCCCTCCATATTCATCCTTTTGCGGGTCTTTATGTCGATTTGTCGCAGCTCTTCCACTTTCCAGTGGATAGCACCAAAGCTGTATAACAACAATGGGACCGCAAGCATGTTTGTGGCAGCGACTTTGTTTTTGCCGGACAGTTCTGACGACCAGATCTGCCGGAGTCGGTGCAAATACTTGCGGCGGAGACACTCTTTGACCAATTCTGCCTCTTGGATGTGACGCTGCGCCACTCCAAGGTAGGTATAAGTATCTCCGGCATGCAGTTGTCGCAAGATGCTCCCATCAACGAGCTGCTCCTCATCTTCACTATCTCCGCAACGTCCTCTTTTGAGATGAACCATGGCACATTTGTCTATCCCGAACTCCATACCAATAGCTTGACTGTAATCCTGCACTACCCTCAGCGACTGCTCTAAATCGCGTTGTCCGGAGGCATAGAGTTTCAGGTCATCCATGTAAAATAAGTGGGTGACCTTGTGCCTCCGGTAATTGGGCTTGCCACAGCTATATCCCTTAGTATTTTTCAGCGCTATGGACAAAGGCAGTAGCGAGATGCAGAAGAGCAAGGGACTCAAGGAGTCTCCTTGGAAGACGCCTCTTTTAAATGATACCAACTCTGTCCGAACCCTGGTTTCACCCGATGTTATAGTGAACCGAGTCTTCCAGAGCGGCATCAGTTGTTTGATGCATCCCACTATTTGATCATCTACCGAAAGACATTCCAACAGCCGCACAATCAGTTCATGAGACGTAGTGTCGAATGCCTTCCGATAGTCGATCCAGGCCATAGAAAGGTTTCGCAGGTACTGCACGGAGTCCTGTGTGACACAGCGGTCAATCAACAGGTTATCCCTGCAGCCAGCTACTCCTTTCTTAGACCCTCTTTGTTCATATACGCTGAGAAATACGGGATTTACAGCTTGAAGGATACGCATGTACAAGATTCTGGTGAAGAGCTTGTAACATGCGTTCAGACATGTTATTGGCCTGTAGTTTTTAGGATCAGACAAATCTCCGGTCTTCGGGAGAAGCACGGTTCGACCCTCGACAAACCAAGCCGGAATTGGCTGCTCCTGATTTAGCCACGAGTTAAAAACTCTAGCTAAATGCCGGTGGCAACTGGGAAACTTTTTCAACCAGTAGGTGTTTATGCCATCCGGGCCAGGAGCTGCGAAATTCTTTGCGCCTCGCAAGGCACCAAGAATTTCTTCCGTGTTTATCGGGTGACGCAGTACATTCAAGTTTGGAGTCCTCCTACAAACGGACTCGAACTGCGCCAAGGCCGGAGTGTCTGCTTGGAGAGGTTTGGGCTGTTCGTAAATGCCCCTCCAGAAAGTCTCCACGCGATCAGCAGTTGGCGGCTGCTCTATAACTGGTGGTCGCTGTTGGAAGAGACGAGCAGGCTTTTCGGAAAACATTCTGTTTTCCTCCAAACCTCTCGCCCGCGTCACCAGTGATCGTTTAGCAGCGATTAGCGTCCGTATCCTGTCAAGACAATGCTGCTTGACAACAACCAGTACCGCTTGACTGAGCGTGTGATGGTCGCGCCTTAGCTCTCGGGCTATCTGGCGCACGCGGCGCGTAAAAGGCCTACCGGCCGCTCTATATTCCATCACACACTGGATACGGGATGCTTCTTGGCGAGCCAACTGGATTTTCGCTTCCATCTGGCGCACCCGCCTCTGTGCTCTCTCGACAGGAGAGTCTCTCACTCTCCCCTGTCCAGCCAGCCTCAGAGCCGCAGCGTAAATTTCGCAATTGATGCTCCAAATGTCAGAGACCTCCGATAGACGTTCACTCAACGCCTCATCCTCTCTCTTTAAATCTGCCAGCTTGAAGGACCTCTTGTTGTTATGCAAGGCCCTTCGGTCACTGAAATCTCCAGGTGAGACGGCTTCGTCGATTTCCCTCTCAGCGGGCCTCATCGGCGACCTTTCAGCCTGGTTAACAGGCCTTTCAGTCGCCGGAGGGGCAGGCTGAGCTGGAGCACGAACGTATCCCTGCCCCCGAAGGTAAAATACCTGGTTCCGCAAGCTCTGGGAGGTAATTGTGCTATGCTCTGGATGCATTTCACACCATCTCCCATGCATGCGGGACATGTATCCCCTACGGCGCGGGCTACTGCTCTCGTAGCAGCTCAGCAGGTCATCCTTCAGTTCCGTCGTCCACCTAAAACGGTCCATGTCGTTGCGTGTGTCGTCGTCAGGGCGATCCGAGGCACCGCCACCTTGCCCAGAGCCGGCTTCCGATACCGGCCTGGTGTGGGTGCTCTTCTTCTGGGGCGGTCGAACCAGAAGGTAGGGCCCGTCCGGTGGTTAGCCTTAGGGCCCCCAGCCGACATTTCGGAGGCAGCCGACCACATTGCCTCCTAGGGATGACCTGTAGAGGTTGCCGGCCGGCTTTCATCCCTGGCTTGGGTTATCCCCGCAGTGTCGCCACGCACCGAATAGCCGTTTGATGTTGGTCGGCTTCCTGGGGGCGCATTTTATACCTACTGCCAGGTTTGCTATCAGCCGCCCCTAACCTGGGGTCAGACGCTGTCGGGAAGCCGTCCTTAACATAGGTGCAGCCGCTTCCTCACTATGGTGGTTCATACGCCTGCTTTCACAGCCGGTGACCACCATAGGCCCTTTTAAGGCAAGGACTACCAATCTTTTAGTCGCCTCTTACGACAGGCAGATTAAACCCTGGGAACATTCTAAACCCGGACCCAGACGGGTATATGGATATATATATATATATATATATATATATATATATTTTCCTCTTTGATACTAACCTGATCCACTAATAGGAACTTGAGCGTATTAACCTGAGCCACTTTGACGGATGTGAGCCATATAGACGGCTCAGGTCCGTTTGCCTTTGTTTCTCGGTACATTTGGCCTACTACAGTCAATTTCAGACAAAGCTTTGGTAGATCAAATGTCACAGATTGTAAATAACGAAAACATGTTCCGTGCTCTAATGTCAGAAAGGTAATAAACGTCATAATGTGGTGGCTCAGGTTAATACCATTGCTAGGAAATATAGTTCACAGAATTTCCACAAATGGCGCTGCGATTTCATAATTTATATACAAGTATATACCGGAAATTGTTACAAACATGAGCCAGAGGATTTGGCAACACCGATCATCAGGTCCATGCTATTTTATCAGGGCTAGATGCTCCGCTGTCCGGTTTTTCGCCCGCTGTGCGCATGACGTCACCTCCGAGTGATTCTCATTAGGGATATATGGGTATTATAGTTATTTTCTTTTTACCGCGCTTATTTTCACATTTACTCTGAAGTGACGTCATACGCACAGACTCGCGCCACAATAAGGACCGCCCACCATGTGCAACATCCTACTGATCAAGGTTGGCATGAATATTATGGGGGGAAAAATTTAAAGTTATTAGCTGGATTTTCTCAGGTGGCTCAAAGGTTTTCACGTAGTCATTTAAAAATTTATTTTTTATTATTAATTTTATGAGTTGTGTTTTTATTATTAAATATTTACTTAAATAGCTTAAAATTTAGAGTTTAATATTGAAGATATTAAGGTAGTAGATATACTTTTAAGTAATTTTATTTATAAGAAAATAGATTTCTAATTTTACAATGAAAATGTAATGTTTTATTAAACTATATAAATTATGAAGAAATATAAACGAATTTCATCGCTTAAAGATTAAATTAGAAGCTTATCTTTGAATCACATAATTCCTTAATTGGAGAATTTTCTCAATTTTATCATTAACAGTGATATACCGCTTTTTGGTTTCAATTAAAAATAAGGGTGAATTTTTCACCAAATTTTTAGGTCGAAACTAAATGCAAAATTTTGCTTCTTATTTAAGAAAAATTGAGAGTTTCAATACTTTTTAAGTGCAAGTTAAATGTTATAATTAACTATTATCCTAAGAAGAAGTTCAGTCTAAGGCTCCTTGATTTCATTCATGGTAAAGGCCGATTAAAAGAATTAGTAAAAAGAATGCAATAATATATGTATATCTAAAAATATTAGAAATTGTTATTCTTGGGATTATTGGTAATAAGAGGGTAATTTCTACATCAAAAATTAGAAAAATGATTGCGATTAAAAAAAAATGTAAAGAAAATGGTAATCGAGCAGCTGATTTAGGGTCAAATCCGCATTCAAATGGGCTACTTTTTTCTCGATCAATAAAGTTTTTTTTTGAGCAAATATTTAAAATTAAGATTAATAATGAAGAAATTAATAGGATTATTATAGCTAGAAAAGATAGGATTTTTATTATTTATACTAGTTTAAGTAGATTTTTTGATTGGAAGTCAAATATAATAATTATATTATATAAATAAAATTTATCTACCTCATCAGTAAATAGAAATATAAAGAAATAGTCAAATTACATCAACAAAATGTCAGTATCAAGCTGCTGCTTCAAATCCGAAGTGATGAATTGAAGAGAAATGGTTTAGATAATGGCGAATTAAACAAACTAATAAAAATGTAGATCCAATCATTACGTGAAGTCCATGAAATCCGGTACAAATAAAAAATGATGACCCATATACTGAATCTGAGATTGTAAATGGTGCTTCGTAGTATTCATAAGCTTGAAGAATTGTAAAATAAATTCCTAGTAAAACTGTCAATCTTAGTCCTTGAAGAGTTTGGGTAAAATTATTTTCTATTAATCTATGATGGGCTCAAGTAACAGTTAGTCCGGATGTTAATAAGATGATAGTATTTAAGAGGGGAATTTCTATGGGATTAAAAGGCTGAATTCTTTTAGGAGGTCAATTTATACCTAAATCAATACTTGGTCTCAAGGAGTTATGGAAAAATCTTCAAAAAAATGATACAAAGAATAATACTTCTGATGTGATAAATAAGATTATTCCCCATCGAAGACCTATAGTTACTTTTCAGGTATGATATCCTAGAAAAGTTCCTTCACGTACAATATCACGTCATCATTGAAATATAACTAATAATATGATTGTATTTCCTAAAAAAAATAAATTTTTTTCATAAAGATGGAATCATTTAATTATTCCTATTATAGTTGTTATAGTACCTAGGGATCCTAGGATAGGTCAGGGTCTTACATCTACTAAGTGGTAGGGGTGATTTTTATGGATTGTCATTAATTGACTTCTCTAGAATAAAGGGTTCTTAATACTACAAATACATATGATTGAATAATAGAAACAGCTGTTTCTAAGATTAGTAATAAAATTTGGGTCATGATTAAAATATTGATTATGAATAATGATAAGGAGGGCCCAGTCCTTCCTAGAAGTGTTATTAGTAGATGTCCTGCAATTATATTAGCTGATAGACGAATACTTAATGTACCGGGTCGAATAATATTACTAATAGATTCAATTAATACTATGAATGGTATAAGTAAATTGGGTATTCCTTGTGGTACAAGATGTGTAAATATGTGTATCGTATTATTAATTCATCCAAAGATTATAAAGCTTAATCAGAGGGGTAAGGCTAGTGTAAGAGTCAGGACAAGTTGTCTTGTTCTTGTAAAAATATAGGGGAATAAGCCTAAAAAATTGTTAAATAAAATTAATGAAAATAAAGAGATAAATATTAATGTTCTTCCTTGAGATTTGTTATTATTAATTAGGACTTTAAATTCTTTATGAAGTAGTGTCGTAATTTTGATTCATATTATATTAAGTCGTGAAGGAATAAATCAAAATAATGGGGGAATGATAATAATACCGATAAATGTTCTTATTCAATTAAGGGATAAATTTATCCCAGTTCAGAGTATCTAAAGTTTTTATAATTTCAATTTATCTCTATATGTATACAGGGTGTTAATTAAGTATGTTAACAAACTTTAACCACGAATAGTACTCCGAAAAATAGAAAGAAAATGTCATATGAACATGGGTCCGGAAATGCTTCCTAAGGGAGCTACGCTCCTTTGCATGGGGCACCCTAAAGACGGTTTTCCCTCAATATTTTTGAAACCATTCATAACACAATTACGGAATTAGGTACGATGGGTAAACTTTTGACGCTGAATCTGATTCTGAATTCAGAATTTCATAATTTTAATCAGAAGCGTATCATACGGGAGGAGTTAAGGGTAAAAATAAACTCATTTTCTAAATGGTAATTTTTTTGACATTTTGATTTTAGAATATGGTACTTCAGAGATTTCTACGTACAAATGGTTTTTTGGTACATCTCGATAGGGCTAACCATTTTCGAGAAAAATGCAAAGCATTGAATCGATGCAGGCTATTGTAAATAAATAAATGTTCATTTATTTAATAAGTGTGCTGTGAAAAATAATTGAAATAATTGATAAACAACTTAAGAGCTGTCAGTTTATTCAGTTTAGAGTTATTACAAAACATTTAGGTATTATTTTTAAAGTAACATTATTTAATAAGAGTTTGAACAAATAAATAAAATACTAAGACAAATAGAGAATGTTTTCTTAAAGTGGAAGTGACCGCCACCAGCTGAATATCAGTACACTTCTACTTGACAACAAACTCTGAAACACCATATTCTAAAATCAAAATGTCAAAAAATTACCATTTAGAAAATGGGGTTATTTTTACCCCTAACTCCTCCCGTATGATACGCCTCTGATCAAAATTATGAAATTCTGAATTCAGAATCAGATTCAGCGTCAAAAGTTTACCCATCGTACCTAATTTCGTAATTTTGTTATGAATGGTTTCGAGAATATCGAGGGAAAACCGTCTTCAGGGTGCCCCATGCAAAGGAGCGTAGCTCCCTTAGGAAGCATTTCCGGACCCATGTTCATGTGACATTTTCTTTCTATTTTTCAGAGTACTATTCGTGGTTAAAGTTTGTTAACATACTTAATTAACACCCTGAATAAAAATAAATCCCTTTTCCCTTGGTCACGGCATCACGTGAGAATGACTTGACCATATTGACCAATACAAATTACAGTATCCAAAATCCAAATTACAGTATTTTGGAAGTCGCCAAAGTGAAATAGATTCTGAATATGCCATCCACTCGTGGTGGCGAAACGTCAAGCCTTAACGCTAAACGACGCCGGCTTAACAACCCAAGAACCACAAATTCACTCGACGGTGGCCGAGAAAGCCTCACACAGTACATCAGGAGTAATAATTCCACCCAGTCAAGGTCAAGTGGGCGTGTTATTTGTATATATTTGATTGCTAACTATTCTGAGCCGAAACCCAGCTGTAATCTTGGCAACATTGCTTGGCTCAGGAAGATTCGATAATTTACATAAACTTGTATATCAAAGGCTCACAATGGTATTAAATGTATGCATGGCTCATGTATGTACTATAAATATGAATATATAAGCATTTTCAAAAATATTTATTTTAAATAATTTCTTATGTATATTACGGTTTTTAGATACAACACAATATATCTGGAGATGAAAATAAAACTATTATTTATCTAGCACATCTCTAAGTAGGTGGCTCAGTATATGGTCAATTTCCAATTGGCTCAGGTTTGTTATAATGATGTATATATATATATATATATATATATATATACTTGGCTGGCGCACCAAGTGAGGACAGTACATATTAGTGACCAAGTGAGGACAACGAGATAATGGCATCATTTTATGATAGATATTACGAAGATGTGCCATTTGATAAGAAACATTCAAATATACACATGAAAGCTATTTTATCGATGAGAAAATTGATACGTGTATATCGAGACAAGTGAGGACCTTTCAATGAAAGAATTAAGTGAGCCACGATATACCCGCTTTTTATCCCAGAGAACAACGGAGGTCCGAAATCGGTATACAACGCACCAAGCGAGGTCATAGCTGTGTTGCCAAAATGACACCGCAATATAAGCCGTTCTACGACTTTTACTGAATAGGTGTTTTTTAAATTACACTTTACAACAACTACCCTGTTGTTGTAACGTGTAACCTGATGGACTTCAATGATGTGTGAATTCACAAATGCTTTGACATCATGTTCTGCTCCCATAGACATATGGTCATGAATCCTCCAAATAATTGATTTAGAATCAGTGTTATATAGATCTTTGTAACTACATTGTTTTTCCATTTATAGGCGAATAGACTTTGCTTTTGTTATTTTTGTGTGAATTTTAAGAATATCTGATTAATATTTTTCCTTTTAGTAAGGAGCTTTACGCTGCTTGCGTCAAAATCCGTGCCTCTAGTGGCAAAAAGCGAACGAGCCTTGTCGTTCCACCAAGGAGAGTTTACTGCTGCTAGTAGCGTTCCCCTTTGGTTGCCGTTACCTTCGGGTACTAGATGGCGCACAGGCAGAATTCCTTCTGTCTACTCGCACATCTTTCACATGTTTATTAAACATGGAAAAATTGATGCTCTCTATTTCCGTCAATCGACCTATGGTGCACTGATGATCGCTAATAAGCGTGACACAGCTGTCTGCGTACTGGTGGATTGACGGAGGTATAGAGCAACCCTCGTATATCGGCTTTACGCTGCTTGCGTCAAAATCCGTGCCTCTAGTGGCAAAAAGCGAACGAGCCTTGTCGTTCCACCAAGGAGAGTTTACTGCTGCTAGTAGCGTTCCTCTTTGTTTGCCGTCACCTTCGGGTACTAGATGGCGCACAGGCAGAATTCCTTCTGTCTACTCGCACTGTGTCGACATTTCATCAAAATCAGTTCAATATTTTCCACGCTACAGAACAATCTAGAGCAATGCCATTATTACGTATACATCAGGAAATTCTTGGTTTCTGCAATAGGCTAGACAGTGTTCGGATGGATCTAAAAAAGTGTCACAGGTCAATGGACAGCCTATTATGAATACAATAAGCTTTTCAGTTTTACAACCCATCATCCCCCAACGATCCCAATTTCTCCCTTACCAAAAAAGTAGAAAATGATCAGTCACGTCTCAAACGCCTAAAAACGATGTTTGAGATGTTTTTATATTTTTAGTTTTTTTCATTATTGCTGCGCCGCCACTGATACGATTTCTAAAAACCATACGCATTTCCATTCTCGACACAGTAATAATACTATGTCAAAATTTCATTAAAATCGAACAAAAGTTTCCACCAAATACAGAACGACCTCAAGCAAAACTCGTATTGGAAGTCCCTTGTTTTCTGCAATACGCAAGGCACTGTTAGGATGGACCTAAAAAAGTGTATTATGCCGCTGGGTCTTTCTCTCACAGGTCAGTGTGTTTGCGTGTAGTCTGTATGTGTGTGTGTAATGGCTTTACTTTTAGCATTTAGATTTTACATTACATTATTAAATGTTACATCATTATGCGGAATTAACCCAAGATTGACAAGTTTCATATATTTGGCCATTTTTTGATAAGCTTTAGACAACCTATTATGAATACAACAATTTTTTCATTTTCATAGCTAGAGATGTGTAGAATGGTTCTGATCCGGTTCATTGATCCCGATCTTTAAGGTGACCTAACTGAACCGAATCCTAAATTTAATCTCAACGGGTCAGTCGGGTCACAAATTCGGCGGCTTGTTCATCAGAATCACAAAGCAGGATGGTGCGTGCCATGGCGATATGTCGGTCAGTCGATCTGACGATTGGCGATGTTCAGTTTTCTGTTCAGTGTTCTGCTTAAGCTACAGGACAGCCATAATGCTCAATGTTCTGGGATCTGAATTTAAAAGAATATTTAGATAGATATTTTAGGGCGAATAATAAATGAATATTTTTCTTGTATGATGAGTTGTGGCTGTTTATAGTAGAGACAAAAAATTCCTTTTACGTGCTAGGAGTGTATTTTAACAAATACGAGAAACTCAAAACTGAATAATTATTTACTCAAATCGAAATTTATAAAGAATAGTATTAATACATATACATCTCCTAGGTACATATTTATAAAAAAATAAATATCATCTGATATAAAGATAAAACAAATTAATAAATTATACATGAAGTGTACTGTACTGTACTGGCTCATTTCTGTCTGCACCGAGTACCCAGATTGGGTGGTTCCTTCGTGCTTCGGTTGACCAATCGTTCACCTTCGATCTTGAGATCTTGAGATCGAAGGTGAACGATTGCATTCGCTAGTCGGGATCCGACTGACCCGTGAACCGGATCACTGTTCCGGATCTTTGAGGTGTTCTAGATCCGGTGATCCGCATCTTAAAAATGACCCGATATGCCCATCTCTATTCATAGCCCTCCACCATCCATCCTGTAGTACAAAATGATTAGGAACCCCCAAAAATCCTAAAAACGAAGTTTGAGGAATATTTGACTTTTTTGTTTTTGCTAATTCCTTCATCGCCCATGCACGGATTTTCAAAATTATAGCAGTATACTACCTATTACGACCCCACAGTAAATCGCTCCGTGCAAAGGTTACTGAGATTATGAGGATAGAAAAACGCCAACAGGCAGATAAACCGACAGACCGATAGCCTACATGTCCGATAATGCCATATAAATATTACGGGCCTGTCTGACAGATACGCTATCTGAAACTTATCAGAGACCGGTGAAACCGGTTCTAAGTGTAACAGACAGACAAACCGACAGACCGAAAGCCTATCTGTCATATAAATGATATGGGCCTATGTGACAGATACGCTATCCGAACTTATCAGAGACGAGTGAAACTGGCCCTAAGTGTAATGAATGGGTATCAAAAAAGAATGTAGGTAAGTCTTCAAGGACAGTTTTCGTGTAGGTCTAAAAAGCATAGAATTTAATATTTTTTAGGGCAATGGAGGGTACTTTATGTTAACAACAATTTTTCGAGATTTCATCTCCCTCTCTCCCCACCTTCCCTATTTCATCCCCTCCTAAAAAATAACAGATAATTGAAAACTCATAAAAAGCTTGAAACAAAGGCCGAGGAGTTTTATCTTCCACTACGCCTACGCCCAGCTTTTCATAAAGTGCAGCTTTACCTACTACTACCCAGCAACATACTGCTATCCAAATTTCATCCATTTAAAAAATGCAACGTAGGTGCACCTAAGCTATACGACCAGCTCTGTCTAATTAAAATTTTCACTATTCCTTTAGATCGAGAACTCATTTCGTTTTTACATTATTTCCAACGTTCAGCATGCGCACAGGTCATTTTAAGGTTATACAGGGTGACTCAAGCTCAACGCCTCGGACTCTTGTGACCAAATGATACTACTTTTCGGAAAATCGACTTTGCAAGTGTATGTAGGTCGAGTTGGGCTACATTTTAAAAATAATGACTTTCATACAGGGTGTCTAATATAAGCGTGACATATCAAACTTATGTTTTTTTCAAATGGAACACCCTGTATATTATTGCATATTTAGATTCCTGGGTGAATGTTAGTGGGACTTTATGTATCACACATGGGACTTTAAGCGAACCGTTTAGTATATAGGGTATAGGTGGATGTCAGAAAAAAATTGAATATCGCAGCTATTATAAATCTTAGAGGGCTGTGACGTTGCCATGTTACTAAGCATGAAATGTATCAGCTTACGTTAGACGGTCGAGTTCGAATTACATTTGTACTTGGACAAATCGGTAGATCAATTAAGGAAACTTCAATCAAAGGTAAGTTGACTTTTTCAAAGGGAATGCATAATTGTTTTTATACGATCAAATGTGCAATTTGATAGGCTTTCTAATTATATCAGGTTGTGAATATCAATCTGTGGTAGTTTTTATTAAATTTCGAGATTTCAATCAAATCAGTGTCTTTCAATTTCCCTACCTATAAACAAACTAGCAGGCCATGAAATATAAACAAAATCGTGTTCAGATGGAAGAAAACAACTAACTTCGCAAAAAGATCCAGCAGAACTAGAGTAAAAGAACAAGATTATAAAAATTCCCTACAACAAATCAACTCTAACCAGAAACAATGGCGGTAACATGTCTAAGGTTAAAGAGAAGCTGAAGTATGACAGAAATGGATAATTTTTACAGCCTACTAGCGACTGCAATGTACTACAGATTAAAAATTTCCAAAATCACTAAACACTTTGAAATGAAAGCAAAACTTTCAGCGATCGTTGCCGTCAGTCTAATATCTTCAGAGCGCAATTTCACATTTAATGGCATAAATCAGTAGTCATTTCCGTCAAAGGCAAAAGTAATGATACCTCTCACTGTCGTCCTTTGAACTTTTCAGTATCTATTAGCAAGATCACAAAAAAGGAATACTGACAAATCATATTTTAATTTTCTGTCAGATAAATTATGTTTAATAATTAGAGCAGATTTTTAATTTATTCTTCATTTTCGGCGATCTTGCTTATGAGTATTGAAAAATTTGCAGAACTCCAGTCAGAGGTATCGGTTACTATTTTTTTAAATCATGAAATGTGAGATTGTGTTCTGAAGCTATTAAGCTGCCAGCAACATTTCAAAATTCACAATGGTTTTGTGACTCTTCAATCTTTAGAATATTGTAGTAGCCGGTATGCTGTAAAAAATACCTATTTCTGTCATACTCCAGCTGCTTTTTGACCTTAGATGTGTTATGTCTGCTATTTCTGGTTAGAATTCATTTGTTGTAAGTCATGTTTATAATTTTGTCCTTTTACTTTAGTTCGTCCATAACTATCTGCTAAGTTAGTTGTTTTGTTCCATCTGAACAGTTTTTTGCTCATATTTCATGGCCTGCTAACTTGCTTATAGGTAGGAGAATTGAAAAACACCGGTTTTACTGAAAGTTTGAAATTAAATCAAAACTACCAGAGATTTATATTTACAACCGCATATCATTAGAAAGCTTATCAAATTGCACATTCGATGGTATAAAAAAATTATGCATTTCCATTTGAAAAAATCAAGTTACCTTTGATTGGAGTTTACTTAATTGATCTACCGATTTCTCCAAGTACAAATGTAATTCGAACTCGACCGTCTAACGTAAGCTGACACATTTCATGCCTAGTAACACGGCAAAGTCACAGCCCTCTAAGATTTATAATAGCTGCGATATTCAATTTTCTTCTGACATCTACCTATACCCAAAATTGTGATTTGTACCTAAACGGTTCGCTTAAAGTCCCATGTGTGATACATAAAGTCACACTAAAATGCACTGGAGTCTAAATATGCAATAATGTACAGGGTATTCCATTTAAAAAAACAGCTTTGATATGTCACGCTTTTATTAGACGCCCTGTAGAAAGGTCATTATTTTTTAAATGTAGTCCAACTCGACCTACATACACTCGCAAAGTCGATTTTTCGAAAAGTGGTATCGTTTGGTCACAAGAGTCCGAAGCGTTGAGCTTGACTCACCCTGTATATGCGTTGTGCGGCCGATTCGGGTTCAGTACGGTTGACGGTTACATGAATTTCAGATCGATCCGAAAATATACCTACTTGAAGATCAATAATAGTAAAAGGGCAAGAAGGACGCTTACAAAAAATACTCAGGTGGTCCTCTGTCGTCTATATCACCCGGTCCTCGTCTATCACTTCTAATAGTATAAGCACGTAAACACTGTATATTATACATAACAGGTAGAAAATGCGAAATTTGCTTAACAATCCTAATATCTTCGAGTGATTCACCACCGCCTACCGGTCCTCACTTATTCCACCTATTCGTATAGAGGTATACTAATTCAACGTTCATGCAGTAAAATAACATTCATTAATATGTGCTAGTACGGATTTCAGTTGAGTGAAAATAAATACAACTTAATGTAAAATTAACCTTTGGAGGGATCTAGGTAATTTGGTATCTTAGATAAGAACTCTGTTAAAATTTGACCATTATAGGGAAAAAAATCAAATTATCTGTGACCGAGGTTTCTTTAATTAATCTACTGATTTTTCCAAGTTCAAAAAGATTTCAAATTTAACCGTCTGACGCACCTTATGCTCAGCCGTACCGAAAAGTCGTGGCCTTCTAAGATTAGTAGTCACTGTGATACTCAATTTTTTTCTGATACCTACTTATACCAAGAATGGTGATTTGCACCTAAACAGTTCGTTTAAGGTTCCATATAAAAAACATGGGGTCAAACTAGAATTTACCAAGCAATCTAAATACGCAATAATATATTCCACTCCATTCATTTAAAAATGTAATTTTATTATGAATCACCCTGAATAAACTTAAAAATTCAAGTGAAAATATTTTAACGTTATAGCAGTCAAGGGTTCCCACCCCCCACCAAGTGACAGACTTTTTAAATATGTGTTAGTAAGTCAACAATCCTCCGTCCGCCCAGTGTTGGCCCACCCTGTATAGGTAAATAAACGTATCAAATGTCTCCTAGGTCAGTATTCGGATAAGTCTGAAAAGTCTAGAATTTCATATTTTTTAGGGAAATCGAGGGTATTTTATGTTTACAAGAAATTTTCGGGATTTCGACTCCCCCATCCCCACCTTCCCAATTTCATCCCCTCCCAAAAACGGTAGATGATTGGTAACTTATAAAAATAATTCTGAGGGGTTTTGTCTCTCACTACACCAACGCGAAGCTTTTTATAAAATGAATTTTTACTTCCAACACGATAGGTGAGGGGAGTATTGCGATCGCGAAAATTTTCGATTTTGAGATAATACGCTTCTTGGGCGTTTTATGATGTGTACATAACGAAAATCCACGTCACTCATTTCCGTCGATCTGTCTGTCGGTCTGTCTGTCTGTCGGTCTGTCGGTCTGTCGGTCTGTCGGTCTGTCGGTCTGTCGGTCTGTCGGTCTGTCGGTCTGTCGGTCTGTCGGTCTGTCGGTCTGTCGGTCTGTCGGTCTGTCGGTCTCTCGGTCTGTCGGTCTGTCGGTCTCTCGGTCTGTCGGTCTGTCGGTCTGTCGGTCTGTCTGTCTGTCTGTCTGTCGCGTTTTTCTACCCTCGTAATCTCAATAACCGCTGCATGGATTGTGATGAAATTTGGGCAGCGTTATGCTGTGGGGTCGTAGTAGGTAATGTTCCTATAATTTTGAAAATCGTTATACGGGGGGCGGAGTAATTAGCAAAAAACGAAAAATGTCAAATATGCCTCAAACTTCGTTTTTAAGCGTTTTAGGGGTTCCTGATCATTTTCCACTTTTTCTTGGGTGGGGGTGAATTTGGGATGGTTGGGGGGTGGGGGGTTGTAATACTGATTTTCAGTTTTTTTCAATTTGTTTTATTCGCAATGGGCTGTCCATTAATATGTGAATGAAAAGCCTAGCGGCATGATACACTTTTTTAGGTTCATCCGAACGTTGCATGCTTATTATAGAAACCACGGGACTTTGAGAATTTTCCGATGTATACATATTAGATAGTTTTGTATTTTATAATGTTGAAATTACTGAATTGATGTTCATCAGAATTTATGATGTACACATACGGGTATTGTTTTAGATCGTTCGATATCGCGTAACGCGAAAATTGTTCAATTGATTTTAATGAAATTTTGACATAGTATTACTCCCAAGCCGAGGATGAAAAACGCGTATGTTTTGGAAAAATAGTGTCAGTGGCGGCGCAGCAATAATAAAAAAACTAAAAATATAAAAACAGCTCAAACATTGTTTTTAGGCGTTTTACGGGTTCCTGATCATTTTCAAATTTTTTTGGGTGGGGTGAAATCGGGGCGGTTGGGGGGTGGGGGGTAGTAAAACTGAAAAATTTGTTGTATTCATAATAGTCCGTCTATTGACCTGAAGAAGAAATACCTAGCGGCATATTGCACTTTTTTATGTCCGTCCGAACTTTGGCTTGCCTATTACAGAAACCAATTTTGTGATCTGCACATACGAGTTTTGTTTTATTTCGTTCTATGTATATTGCGTAAAGCGAAAATTATTGAATTGATTTTAATAAAATTTTGACACAGAGTTACCGCTGCGAGAATGGAAAACGACTCTGTTTTTGAAAAACCATGTCAGAGGCGGCGCAGCAATAATCAAAAAACCAAAAACATAAAATCAGCTCAAACTTCGTTTTTAGACGGGTTGGAGGCTCTTGATCGTTTCGCATTGTCCAGTTCAAGCATGTAGAAAAAAACTATGGCGCCCTAGTTCCTAAGAAGGGAGACGCAAGAAACTATTTACGAGGGTTTTTGTGTTAGATGTTGTTTTTGGAGGCGGATGGGCGATAATTCAGTTGCAAGGGAATTTTGGGCTACAGCTTCATGCAATGGGAAATAATAAAATGGTATCATCATTATGTGTGGGAAGTACTGAGTCAATCAACTTGACTCCATTTTTACCTATTACTACCCAGCACCATGCTGCTATGTATAAAAATATCGTCCTCTTAAAAACGCAACTTTCGGCATGCACACAGGAGACTTTCATGTGATGTATTCGTTGTGCGGCCGATTTGGTTTTAATGCAGTTGTCGTTTACATGAGAAGAGCAGGAAAGACGTTTACAAAAAATACTCAGGTGGTTCTCAGTTTGTCGTGCATGTCAGCCGGTCCTCGTTTATCAGTTCTAATAGCATAATCACGTAAACACTGGAAACATGACATGCAGAAAAGTCGAAATTAGCTTAACAATACTAATATCTACGAGTGAGTCACCACCGCCAGCGGTCCTCACTTATTCCTCCTATTCGTAAAGAGATATACTAATTCAGCTTTCATGGAGTAAAATAACATTCATTAACATGTGCTACTACGGATTTCAACTAAGTGAAAATAAATGCAACTAAATGTAAAATTAACCTTTTCCTTTGTTAAAATTCGACTATAGGGATGTAGATACCGCGTGGCACATATAGCGAATAATTCGACCCCTCTAATTACCAAAATTTTGCTAATAATCTGAACATGTCAATAACGGCGAATTCAGGTAACTTAGTTCAACGGATCTATTTTGAACGTTTATTGACTAGTCTAGGCACTGCGACTACAGGAGCAAGACTTTTTCAATCAGACCAACTGAAATAGGACATGACTCTTGCTTGCTAAATCGCTGATGCTGAAAATGGTATCGCCCTTCGTTATTAAAAACAAGTATTCCTGAGAAGAACTGAATCAATAAACTTGACTTCTATTTTTTTAATATCTGACCATGTTTTGGGAATTATTCAATATTTGTAGAAGCGTAATTCGAAAATTGATTTAATCTAACGCGTGAATCAGTTGACTGCACTTTCGGTTGGCATTTGGCGTCATAAAACGTGTCTATGCCTGTGATACAATAAAGTTAGCTAGAAAGGCAACAAATCTGTAACGAGAATATACTGTTAGATAAGGGTAGATATGCTTGACAGGGGTACAACATTTATGAATTCAGAAATTTGTACTGTACAGTTATACATGAGGTTCAATCAATATGAACGATAATTGACTAACTTAGTACTTCCCACACATTAAAGTGATATCAGTTTATTATTTTCCCTTTGCATTAAGCTATAGTCTGAGATCCCCTTGCAACCAAATCATCACCCTCCTGCCCTCAAAAGACATCCAACACAAAAACTCTAGTAAATAGTTTCTTGATACTCCTCTCCATAGGAACTAGATCGACACTGGTTTTATTCTGCGAGCTTTAATTGGATGAAACGAAACGACCAGGAACACCCAAATCGCCTAAAAACGAAGTTTGAGTTATTTTTATATTTTTAGTTCTGACACGATTTTTAAAGACCATACGCATTTTCCATCATCGTCACGGTAATACTACTGTGTCTAAATGTAATTAAAATCAATTTCAGGTTACATAATACAGAACTATGTAAAGCAATACTCGTATACAACATACGTCAGAGAAAATCCCTCAGTTTCTGTAACAATCAAGGCAACGTTCTGATAAACCTAAAAAGTGTATTATGTCGCTAGGTCCTTTTTTTGTAGGTCAATGGAGAGCGTGTAATGCATACAAAACCTTTATTAGTTTTGCAACCCTCCAACCCAACCACCTCAATTTCACCCTCACTCAAAAAACAGAAAATGATCAGGAACCCCCAAAAGGCCTAAAAACTGGTTTGAGTTGTTTTTATATTTTTAGCTTTTTTATTGTCGCTGCGCCGTAGTGACGGCACGATTTCTAAAAAGCATACCCATTTTCCATGCTTGGCATGGTAATAATACTGTGGCAAAGTTTAATTAACGATCTAAAACAATTTTCGTATGTATGCATATATCCGAAAATTCCAAGGCCATTGGTTTCTGTAGTAGGCAAGGTAATGATCGGATAGACCTATAGGGCCGCTGCGCCGCTAGCACTCTTTCACAGGTCAATGGACGAATGGAAAATACTTTAGGAGAAGTCTTATTTCCAACAAAAAAGTCATATAAAGTAGAGTCCGATTTTCAACTGTTTCAGAGATACCTAAATTTGATTTTCATTGAAATGCAGACCTCCAAACGAAAACCATAATCAAACAAAATTTTATCGTCGGATTTTGGAATTTTTAGTATTAGTGATTAGAAAAGACGATGTCACGTCATTGTTTACTAAAAGAAAGTGATCATGTATCAAACACTCAAACTCGAGATCTAATTTTTATGTACTTTAATAATGTTCTATTACATCATAAAAAAGAGATCTATCAACTAAAACTTCAGTATAGGGTCTACAAATTGTATGATATTAGAAGAAAACTTCAAGTTTTAACTTAAAATCGAATCGTCTTAAAAAGTCGCTAGGTAATTTCATAAAAGATGGTAGATAATCAAGCAGAACATGCAAGCCACTTTATAAAGTATCGTGTATCCATAGATTTTCACTGGTGTATAAATGAGAGGTTGTAAATAATCCAGAACGAAGTAGTAGAAAATTAAGCATGATATCTTTAGGGAACAACCTCGTATTATGGATCAGTCATGAACATACATACGCGTCTCTACTTTTAGAACGGGCAACGGCGTTGGTGTTCACGCATACAAGGAAATCATCCTACAGCTCCACCTACGCTGTTGCTGGTATTTCTTAGCGGAAGATGTGGTTCACTGCGCAAACAACTGGTATGTATCCGTACATCCGTACCATTTCATGCCAGTACACATTTTGGAGGAAGGCGATCCTGTCAGAAGAATGGATTTTTGTCGACTTATGCTTCATGTGGATGCCGGAGATGCAACTTTTTTAAGTAGGATTCTTTGGACGGATGAATTCATACGTAACTGAAAATCTACGGTTACAAGACACTTTATAACGTGGTCTGCATGTTCTGTTTGCTTGCCTAACTTCTTAAGACGAATCTATTTTAAATCGCAACTTGAAGTTATCTAAAATTATAGTTTTGAGACCATATACCGAAGTTTTGGTCAACTGATCACTTTTTATGACTAATCGTGATGTGATAGCACATTATTCAAGTAACCATAACAAAAATTAAAAATCTGATGACAAGCTTTTGCCAAACCGTCTGTTGAAATTTTGCACTCCTAGCGATCCAATATGCCTTTAGAGTTTAAATCTCTTACTGCATATGTACACATTTACAACAAGCTTATGGTACCAATGAACAACTAGAAAGGCATGTGTTTACCTTAAAGTGCACGGTTAATTATTTGGTGATATTTTAAAGATTCCTCTTTTTGTAACGTTTTTGAAGTCACTTTTCAAAGCATGCTAATCTTGACACTATCAAGAGTGTTATACCTGATCCCTTTTTTTAGTTGGTAATGACGTGATAGCATATTTTCTAAGGACTAATACCAAAAATTTCGAAATCCGACAATACAATTTTGTTTTATTAGGGTTTCAGTTTGGAGGCCTGCATTTTAATGAAAATCTCTATAATGAATACAACAAATTTTTGAGTTTTACAACCCTCCGCCCCCCCAACGACCCCAATCACACTCTCACCCAAAAAAGTAGAAAATTATCATCAAATCCTAAAACGCCCAAAAACGAGGTTTTTGTTTTTTGCAAATTACTCCGCTGCCAATGCACCGATTTTTAAAATTATAGGAGCAATACCTACTAGGACCCCATAGGATACCGGTACCCAAATTTTATCACAATCCACGGTTACTGATGTGACTAGCCTAGAAAAATACGCAAAGACAGACAGACCGACGTTATATAGACATCATAAAACGCCCAAAAAAGCGTATTATCTCAAAATCGAAAATTTTCGCGATCACAATACCTATCACAATTTCCTATCGGTGTGGGAAATAAAATTAACTAAAAAGAAGCAGAGGTCATAAAAAGGCGCGAAAGGCATTTCAGATGGTAGGGTGGTATCGATTAATTAATATGCATGTGGACCTCGGTTATTGCCTTATACATTACCGGTCCTCTCATATTTGTTCTAATCGTAGAGATATACAGAGAATGTGGAAAAAGTGCAACTATCTTTTAAATACTAAGACTGTCAGATCGTTTTGTACCGGTGATCACTTGTTCTCTCCTATTAGTACAGAGATATACTCAGGGCCGTAGCTAGGCGTTGACCATGGAGGGGGTTCATGGTGACCTTAGGAGGGGTTCATGTATAAAAGAATAATTATGTAATGTCTTAATTTGTTAAACATCTGTATAGATTGTATCGCTGCTTATGTGTCATGGGCACCGAGGGATTGGTTGGTAGTAGAATAAATCACTAAGCTTGGAGAAAGCATCCTTGATTATCTTTATTTTGTATTATTTTAGTAGTTATTTCATTCATGGGAATACTCATGCGGGGGTTTGAACCGGCCCTGGATATGCTTGCTGATTGCTTATTCCGTCTAAGCTACCATTCATTGGTCCTCCTGTTCGATTAGTTTAGATGAAATACTACCGTTGCGGTCAATGAACTTTGTTATTTATCTGCACAGCGTCCTAAAACGTGTCTCCAGGTAAATCGATCCATAAGGTCGATTATAGACTTCTATTTACTATAAGATTTTCAAGTATCATGATGTGTCGATTGATTCGTTGTCTTCAATTATCTTCTTGAAATGTATAGGCAATGACATCTGAAACAGATATTACGAAACATCTGCCGACACGTTCCAAATAAATCTGTTACTTTGAGACCTTTTCTGTGCCTACCTATTCCTTGACAAATAAAATCAAATGAAAATTTGTCCTCAGTAACGTAATCTGAAGGCTTGATACCTCGGTGACTACACATCTGCTGCTCACGTAGAACTGCCGTTTCTACTAGCAAAATCGATGTAACAGCTAAATACTACTGGAGTTCAGCTTTAAAGGTGGACAGAGAATGTTTTTTAAACTGTGGAACAGCAGCGGTTCCTGAATTTTTGAAAGGGGGCGCACAAAAGTTTAAATAAAAAAATACACAAAAATCCTACCAGAGATTATTTAGGCCGCAGCTGCACTCTGCACATAAGTATACATAAGTATCTTTATACAAGTAGGAGGAATAAGCGAGGGCAAGTGGCGGCCGTAAAGGACTCAAACATCAGTATTGTTATGCTAATTTCGACTTTTTCACGTCATGTGTGCAGTGTATACCTGTTCATACTATTAGAACTGATAAACGAGGACCGGGTGATATACGCGGCAAACTGAGGACCACCCGAGTATTTTTTTATCGATCTAAAAGAATAGTTCATTTTAATTAAACAGAGTTGGTCATATGGTTTAGGTGTACCTAAGTGGCGTTTTTTAAGTGGATGAAATTTGAAAAGCGGCATGCTGCTGGGTGGTAATAGGTAAAGCTTCATTTCATGAAAGCTGTGCGTTGGCGTAGTAAAAGGCAAAACCCCTCAGACTTCTGTTTGAGCGTTTTATGAGTTAATCATCTACCATTTCTGGGAGGGGCTGAAATTGTTAAGGTGGGGAGGGGGGAAACCTTGAAAATTTGTTGTAAACATAAAATACCCTCCATTGGCCTAAAAATATGAAATTATATACTTTTTCAACTTATTCGGTTACTGACCCAGGAGACATTTGATACGTTCATTCACATATACAGGGTGGACCAATAGTGAGCAGATGGAGCATTGTTGACTTACTAAAACATATTTCAGAAATCTGTCACTTGGTCATGGTAGGGACCTTTGAGTGATATAACGTTGAATATTTTCACTTAAATTTTGATGTCTATATAGGGTGGTTCATATCAAACTTACATTTTTTTGAAGGCGACTCCCTATACGTTATTGCATATTTGAATTCCTTGGTGAATTCTAGTGTGACTCAATGTATCTTATATTGACCTTTAACGAACCGTTTAGGCACAAATCAGCATTCTTGATATAAGTAGGTATCAGAAAAAATTTAAATATCGCAGTGATTATAAATCTTAGAAGGCCGTGACATTGCGGTACGACTAAGCATGAGATGCGTCACCTTAGGTCAGACGGTTAAATTTAATTTTTTTTTGTACTTGAAATCAGTAAATTAATTAAGGAAACTTCAGTCACAGAGAACTTGATTTGTTCAAATAAGAATATCCATTTTTGTTTACAGAATCAAATGCAGAATTTGATTACCTCGATCTCAATCTTTTTAGTTTCCATTTTATTTAAAATTTTCAGTCAAATCAGTGTTTTTCAGTTTTCCTACTTATAAGAAATCTAGCAAGTCATGAAAAACAAACAAAAGCCCGTTAAGATGGAAGAAACCAACTAACTTAGTAGAAAGACACAAACAAACTAAACAACACAACAAACGGAAATTCCTTACAACACATAATCTCTAACAACAGCGGTAAGAAATCTAATGACAATGACCAGCTGGCGTATGACAGAAGTGTTATTTTTCCACAGCCTACCAGCTATTGAGATCTACTAGAGCTTGATAACAAAAAACGATTAAAAATATTGAAACAAAAAAAAAACTACCAATGATTGCTGCTGACAGTTTAGCATCGTCAGAATGAAATTTCACATTTAATGGGATAGAAAAGTAGTCATCTCTGTTAAGTCAAAAGTAAAGATACCTCTAACTGGAGCACTCTGAGCATCTATTGATGTGATTGTTAGATTTTTTTATTACTCCATGTTGTAACTGTGTTTATTTCATGTATGTTCCTACCAAGTAAATAATGTTTTATCATATAACATACTGCAATTCAGTTTTCATTTTTTGCGATTTTGCTAATAAGTAGAAGTACCATTGAAGAATTTGAAGGGCTCCAGGCTTTTGACTTACGGCTATTTTATGGAACTAAATGTGAAAATTTATTCTGAAAATATAGATACTCCCCTGCCAGTAACGATCGCTGGTATTTTGTCTTTTATTTAATTTTTTTTGTACTGATTTTGGATATCTGCGTATAGCTAATAGGCTGTGAAAAGTAAGCCTCCTTGTTGCCGCTGTCGTTTCTGGTTAGAGCTGATATCTTGTAAGACATTTTTATAATCTTACCTCACTAATCTAGTTTGTTTGCGTTTTTATGCCAAGTTAGTTGGTTTCTTCCATCTGAACAGGTTTTTGTTTATTTTTCATGGACTGCTAGATTACTTAGAAGCTGGGAAAGTGTAAAACACCGATTTGACTTAAAATTTGGAATAAAATGAAAATTAAAAAAGATTGATTCCAACAATCCTACATTGTTGGAAAGGTTATCAAGTTTTAGATTCGATGGTATAAGAAAAATTAGGCATTCCCATTTGAAATAATCAAGGTACATGTGATTGAAATTTCCTTAATTATTCTACTGATTTCTCCAAGTATGACACGTTTTATGCTTAGTCACACCGTAAAGTTACGGCCTTCTAAGTTTTATGATCGCTGCGATATTCAATTTTTCTCTTATACCCACTTATATCAAAAAAAAAGTGATTTGCGCCTAAACGGTCCGTTTAAAGTTCCATATAAGATACATGAAGTCACACTAGAATTCACTAAGCAATTCAAATATGCAATAATATATAGGCGGTTCTATTAAAAAAATGTTAGTTTGATAATCAGCCTATATAAACGTTAAAGTTTGAGTGAAAGTATTTTAACGTTATAACCTTCAGGGGCCCTACCATGATCAAGTAACAGATTTTTGAAATATCCTTCTAAGTCAACAATCCTCCGTCTACTCACTATTGGCCCACCCTGTATTGCATCTATCACATAATAATATGCACTCTGAGAGGAATTCACATATTTTGTTGGAATGTTTGAAAAGAAAAGTATTTTATAACTTATCGAATTTTTAAAGCTGAAGCTGGATTGACATGAAACGAGTGAAATCGGGTCAAGCCAGACCAAAAACTCTTAAGATGCTTATCGGAGCAGCTAAAATCTGACGAACTTGGAACGATTTGACTCGGATAGCACTCTACTCTCTCAGACACTCTCTCCCATTTTTTACCTAAGTCTAAAATATGCTTCTCAGTTGTACAAAAATGAGCTTTAACAATTTCAAAAGGCATATCACACGGTATCTAAAACGTCAGTTGAATTGACCATCTTAGATTCCAAACGAAAATTGTATCACTCGATATTAAACTAATTGAAACACCTGCTGGTTCTCACGCATAAGGGCATGGTTCATGATTTCAGAACTGTCTAGTAATCGCTATACCGAAGATCCTACTCCTAAACCCTTCATGCATAGAGCGATGACCTGCAATCTAAAACTTTTCTGCCATAAAAGCCGCTTAGATCTCATTCCAAAAGTTCCTCATGATGGGGCACTTGTGAACAAAATTATGACTCGCAACACCTAATTTTCTTCTCAAAGACAGCAACGTGTAATATGGGAAGCTAAACAATCAAGTACACAAAGAAAAGGCGAAATATCGTGAGAGGCATTAGTCTGCCGGTATTTCATCGTTGCCGAATTTCAGGACCTCACTTGTCGCATGCACTGGTATGTAACGTATATGGGGTGGCGGTATACAAACTCGAGAAACCATCTGGTGCCAAAGCGGTGAACTAAAATGTATACATTTACCATAAAACGAAAAAAATGAGGACCAGCTGAAATTTTCAAATTTGACTCAAGACCATATCCGCAACTCACCACAAAAATTTCAAGCGAAGTCCTTGTGAGGTCCGTATATTGGTCCTCACTTGGTCGCGGTCCTCACTTGTTATGCAGATTTTGCACGGGCTAGCCTCACTTGTACCACGGGCCAAAAATATATATATATATATATATATATATATATATATATATATATATATATATATATATATATATAGACAAAACAAAAACAAAAAAGGTGCAACCCGGGCTCCGACACACCGGGCTGCTGTTCCATTCCCCAGCGACTACTCCTCACACCGTGAGGTGAGCAATCACTGGGTCCGCGTATCGTGCGTCCTAAGCAGACGAAGGGACCCATGGATGACTGCCTTCTGCATTCTGGCGGCTAAGATGTGCGCCGCCGCACGGCACACTGGCATTTTGCGCAGTGCAGAGAGCAGCGTATCCCTCATACCACCTAGGGATCCAATGACCATTACTAGCAGACTCACAGTGTAGTCCGGCCAGAGCCTGCGAAGTTGTCCGAGGAGCTCCTGATACTTGGTCCGCTTTTCCTCCTCCTTAGAGACGATGTTCCCCTCGGCAGGTGCCGAGAACTCGATAACGAACATCGTCTTTTGTTGGTAGTCGAGGAGGACTATGTCGGGCTTATTTGCATGTATAAGCTCGAGCGTGGAGAATGAGTAGTTCCAGTAAATTCGGCACCTCTCGTTCTCCACAACGGACTCAATGTCCCCTGGAGCATACGGCAGCACCAGTGTCTCATCTATACCGTATGAGTGCCTTAAATGGTAGTATAGCACTCGTAGAGCCGCGTTGTGCCGATAGACGTAGGCTGTGCCAGCGTACACCTTACACGCCGACAACAGGTGCGTAAGGGTATCTGGCGCCTGCAGGCAGGCTCTACAACGGATATCGGGCACATCCATACCCATAATCCGGCTACGGTATACTAAGGTGTTGAAGACACCGTCTTGGCAAGCCATTATAGAGCTCTCAGTCTCCGACTTCAACCCATTAGACCTTAGGAAGGAGAAGGTCAACTGCTCAGATAAACCATGCTCTTCTAGATGTTTGTAGAAGATTCCGTGCATTGGTTTCTCTTTGTGAAGTCTTAAAAGCAATTGGACTTCAGCAGTTTTAATCCGGGTTTTTAATTGTGCGGGAGCAAGTTCCGTAACGGACTGCTGACACCTCCGCGTGAAGTCGAGCGTGAGACTAAGTTCTTCGGCTGCTCGTGTTGCTGCTTTAAAAAGGAAGGCTCCTTTACCCGCAATCTCGTGCTCTCGCACAAAGCGGATCAGGGGATCGGTGCTCGTCGTAACATAGCAGGCAGTGGCCAGTACTACTCTGTTGTGCAGATGCTCCAAACTCAATAGTCCACGCCCTCCCAGGTGTCGCGGGAGGTATATTCGCGGGACAGAGGATCTAGGATGTAGACTTCCCTCCATATTCATCCTTTTGCGGGTCTTTATGTCGATTTGTCGCAGCTCTTCCACGTTCCAGTGGATAGCACCAAAGCTGTATAGCAACAATGGGACCGCAAGCATGTTTGTGGCAGCGACTTTGTTTTTGCCGGACAGTTCTGACGACCAGATCTGCCGGAGTCGGTGCAAATACTTGCGGCGGAGACACTCTTTGACCAATTCTGCCTCTTGGATGTGACGCTGCGCCACTCCAAGGTAGGTATAGGTATCTCCGGCATGCAGTTGTCGCAAGATGCTCCCATCAACGAGCTGCTCCTCATCTTCACTATCTCCGCAACGTCCTCTTTTGAGATGAACCATGGCACATTTGTCTATCCCGAACTCCATACCAATAGCTTGACTGTAATCCTGCACTACCCTAAGCGACTGCTCTAAATCGCGTTGTCCGGAGGCATAGAGTTTCAGGTCATCCATGTAAAATAAGTGGGTGACCTTGTGCCTCCGGTAATTGGGCTTGCCACAGCTGTATCCCTTAGTATTTTTCAGCGCTATGGACAAAGGCAGTAGCGAGATGCAAAAGAGCAAGGGACTCAAGGAGTCTCCTTGGAAGACCCCTCTTTTAAATGATACCAACTCTGTTCGAACCCTGGTTTCACCCGATGTTATAGTGAACCGAGTCTTCCAGAGCGGCATCAGTTGTTTGATGCATCCCACTATTTGATCATCTACCGAAAGACATTCCAACAGCCGCACAATCAGTTCATGAGACGTAGTGTCGAATGCCTTCCGATAGTCGATCCAGGCCATAGAAAGGTTTCGCAGGTAATGCACGGAGTCCTGTGTGACACAGCGGTCAATTAACAGGTTATCCCTGCAGCCAGCTACTCC
This sequence comes from Callosobruchus maculatus, assembly GCA_951848785.1. Taxonomy (NCBI): domain Eukaryota; kingdom Metazoa; phylum Arthropoda; class Insecta; order Coleoptera; family Chrysomelidae; genus Callosobruchus; species Callosobruchus maculatus. The sequence continues at coordinate 4,981,482 of CATOUR010000007.1, forward strand.
TTTCTTAGACCCTCTTTGTTCATATACGCTGAGAAATACGGGATTTACAGCTTGAAGGATACGCATGTACAAGATTCTGGTGAAGAGCTTGTAACATGCGTTCAGACATGTTATTGGCCTGTAGTTTTTAGGATCAGACAAATCTCCGGTCTTCGGGAGAAGCACGGTTCGACCCTCGACAAACCAAGCCGGAATTGGCTGCTCCTGATTTAGCCACGAGTTAAAAACTCTAGCTAAATGCCGGTGGCAACTGGGAAACTTTATATATATATATATATATATATATATATATATATATATATATATATATATATATATATGAGGGGGTATGAGGGATACGATGCTCTCTGCACTGCGCAAAATGCCGGTGTGCCGTGCGGCGGCGCACATCTTAGCCGCCAGAATGCAGAAGGCAGTCATCCATGGGTCCCTTCGTCTGCTTAGGACGCACGATTCGCGGACCCAGTGATTGCTCACCTCACGGTGTGAGGAGTAGTCGCTGGGAAATGGAACAGCAGCCCGGTGTGTCGGAGCCCGGGTTGCACCTTATTTGTTTTTGTTTCGTTTATATATATATATATATATAGGACAAAACAAAAACAAAAAGGGTGCAACCCGGGCTCCGACACACCGGGCTGCTGTTCCATTTCCCAGCGACTACTCCTCACACCGTGAGGTGAGCAATCACTGGGTCCGCGAATCGTGCGTCCTAAGCAGACGAAGGGACCCATGGATGACTGCCTTCTGCATTCTGGCGGCTAAGATGTGCGCCGCCGCACGGCACACCGGCATTTTGCGCAGTGCAGAGAGCAGCGTATCCCTCATACCACCTAGGGATCCAATGACCATTACTAGCAGACTCACAGTGTAGTCCGGCCAGAGCCTGCGAAGTTGTCCGAGGAGCTCCTATATATATATATATATATATATATATATATATATATATATATATATATATATCTGTATATCTGTATATGCTTCAATAAAGACTATTATTATTATTATATGTATTTGCCATGTGAAACACGGATTCGCAAGTACACGCACAACTCACTTGTTTTTCAAACAACATACATAAAATTTCAGAAGGTTCTAGTTAAGACCTTAATGAAGGACAGTTCAGAGCGATTTTTTTAAAATAGTCTTTTAGTCTGCAAGAAAACTCGCAATGCGTAATCATTTTACAAATGTCTGTAATTTAACAACCAAACACGGTATGTCAGAACAAGGCCAGCGAAATAACCTAGCGCAGGCTTTCTTCTTCAATTTGCTTTTTGAATCATTACTGTAAGTTTAAAAGTAATGCCAGGAGTTTCTAAATGCAAAATTCATTTTTATGGTGACCTTTGGACCTTACCTCTGGACCTTTTGAGCTTACCTATGGACTTTTTGTAATCGACCGTCAGCAGTATCGCAAGGCGACTTTCCTCCCCTCATTTTACTTTAGACCTTAGAGTAACGACTGAACATAGAGGTAGTAAACAACTAATTCTAATAGGCCGACATGTTTTCTTACGTTAAAAAAGACGGTGTTTTGATGGTTCAGGAATGATTGACCTCTACTGCGTTACTGCATATTTCTTCATCATAAACGCAAATTCTGAAGTTTTATATAAATTTTGAGGAGCTGGCAACGCCGACATAATTTTCGTGCTACTTATTTACGGTAGAAGCTCGACTGTCAAACGTTTGCTTTGTTTGTGCCTCTTTTATGCTCGGTCAGTAAAATCGAATTTGCTATTTGTTGGTAACTGTAGTGAAGCCTTACGGACTTGCTGTGCTATACTCGAGTGTAGTTTAACAGTTTTTTAAGTGCAGTGTTTATAACATGGGTTGCATTCGAAGAATTTTCAGGTTAGTTGGCGTTACACAGCATTGTTTACAGTTTGAACCGTAACTGCGAGGTCACCGCGTATCAATTTTTGGAGGCTGAAATGTCAAAGATGATGGCTTTGAGCACGCCATGCTGAAGTAGTTTCTTTACTACCTCTATGTTCAGTTGTTACTCTGAGCTTTAGAGAAACGGATAGCACGAGAATATGTAGTTCGTGAGTTATACCCTAGCCCCTCAAGTCTTACACCAATCTCACTCACAGTGCATACAAATATAATTTTGTTGATCTTTCTATACCTGCACTCACTAATGTGCGCATTTATGTCATGCTAAGGGCAACTGATACATGCAACTGTCTTCAGTCGTCACGAATGCATATACAAGGAATGAATGCAAATGGGAACTTGTGCGTCATCATAAGGTAATTCGGAGGGAAGAGCAAAAAAAGAGTTCAGGAAGGAAAATTGATTTTAATATAATAAATGTATATGTATGCCTAAGAAATTTCACCACTTTTCAAGTTATTTTTGAATACACCTGTGTATAAAAAGTTTGAGTTTTTTGGATATACAGGGTGGTCCAATAAGCGCGCGGTGCTCTCTCTACTGTTTAAATTAGACGAAAATGTTTCAAATAAAAAACGTTTCCTTTCAAATGTTCTACATTAGGAAAATACTTTCAAAGATGGCGGACTTCCGGATATACCGGAAGTAGGTATCAACTTCCTTATTTTAAATGGAACACCTTGTATATTATTACGTTTTTGAATTCAGCATCGATTTTTAGGTCCAGTTTGTTAACCATTCTTTATGTTGTTGTGTTTATGTTTATGTAATCCAAATTTTGAGAAGTTTGTTGACAACCAGCATAAAGTCTAAGCATTTGGGGTGGTATTATTGGAAACCGCATAAATAAACTAATGTTTTCCAACGCTTTTTAAATGAAAATTTGGAAAACCTGTTGAAAAATTCACCACTGGAGTTTTTGAAAATAATGTGGTTACAGTTAGATATAGCAAAAGCATATTTTAGTATTAGAGGTCGAAACACTTTGGATGAAAGGTCTTCTGCCAATTGTTTCGTCTGCGAGCCACGCCACCTACGATTTTTCCAATTCCTACGCAATAATTACAGACCCGTAAATATCTTAAAAACCATCAAAAACAGAACCACATGTGCTTAGACAAAAGTGAAAGAGAATTTAATTTCGCATCCGCCGATGTGAAACTTATCATACCATCCCATTTGAAAAAAAAAAGTTTTTAACGTTTTTAACTTCTCAAATTCGAAAATTGCTAGTCTATTGATTTAATGTTCCTTTGAAACAACGATCTTACTGAAACACAAGTACGTTCCTTGCTTGTTTCAAAACCGAAAACCTCATCTTTCTGACACGTTTAGTTTCCGAGATATTAACATTTCTTGTAAAGTACTACAAACGTCAAATTTTGTAAAAATTGCTGAATAACTCCGAAAATAGGCTTCGTAGACATAAATAATGGTTAACAAACTGGACCTAAAAATCAATGCTCAATTCAAAAACGTAATAACATACAGGGTGTTCCATTTAAAATAAGGAAGTTGATACCTACTTCCGGTATATACGGAAGTCCGCCATCTTTGAAATTATATTCTTAATGTAGAACATTTGAAAAGAAACGTTTTTTATTTGAAACATTTTCGTCTAATTTAAATGGTATGGCCGCTAGAGAGCACCGTGCGCTTATTGGACCACCCTGTATACGGATCTATTAGTCACTGATTAATAAAAACCCTTTCTCTCCAGACGCCAGTGAGTCTAGTTCGTAATTCTTTCAAATGTTTGCCTCATAGTAGTGCAATATACATATGTATTCGACCAATGGAAGAAAAATGGTTTTTAGCACTGGAACTGGTAGGTAGTAGTAACTTCAGTGTTCATCCTACAATGTATGCTGAGAAATAAAATATATGGCTAGTGTTTTTCGAGGCTTCTTGCGTATTTCATTTAATACATATCTCTGCAGATCTTGTAATGTGCAGTAAAAAGTCAAACTGGTGGAACAAAAATGTAAACGAACACTCAAGAACGATACTAAGTCACGTGTATTCATGCGTAGTAACAAGTGGATGAAGTCTTTTCCAAATTATAATGTATTCTAACTCCCCAGTTGTAGTATAATAACTTAAAAAAATTACAACTCTAACTACCACCTTACCGTTTGGCAGCAAAAACCTCTTGATGCCAGTTTAAGCTTCAAATTGCGATATTCTAACAGAAAAGGGCTTACCAATAGTTTCAAGTATGTAGTTTCATAAGATATGACGATAGAAAGTTGCACACTTTTAACAACACTTAAAACTTAAAGTTGCAATGTTTTGACGAAGATTTTAAGTGTGTACTTTCATAAACTGCAAGGATACAAAGTTATTAATTTTGTTGCTTCGTCGCTTGCTTACTCCATCATGGCAAGGTTAGAGAGTAAAGGAATGCAACCAGGGTTGCCATATCCACTAAACATCATCGCTTTAAATGGAAAATGAAAAAATACGATCAACCTAGATGAAGATATACTCTTAGAATCACAAGCTGTACTCAAAATTGTACATTCAATGCTAATCCTATTTATTTATCTCAAATTTTAAGTAGGGTTCTGCTGCGTTACTCGCAGTTTATCGTTTCAAGTTTTTGGCCGTTCTACAGAAAAGCCCGACGACACTCTGTATAAACTATACCTTTTCCGGCAGTTGTTTTAAAAGAATCAAATTATATTTCTGAAGCATCAATAATGATAATTTAAAACTGTCAGTTGCAACATATACGATTTTCTTTATGACGAGATATCTATTTTTTCTTAATAACTGTGAATAAAATCATATTGTTTTACCTTAGTTATAGTTGAAAATTACAGTATTGCTTTTAGTTTCTGAGCACAAAAGTTATATCGCAGTTTGCATACACAGTTGTTTTCACTGGCTAGTATAGTGATCATACTAGCAGCTAGTTAACAGAACATAGTTTGACAATCTTTAATACATGTCTGTTACCTCACTCGAAGGAAAAGAATAAAAATATAAAGTTGAGGTCTCACCAAATGTTTTCTACCTACGAGTATAAACCGACTTGAAATATTATTTTTTTATATTGAGGGGGCCCGTGAAAAAAATTGCGGGGGGGGGGGGGGCCGAAGACCTTGGCACGCTACTGCAGTGTGGTAATTAAGGGCTAATGTGCAATAGGCGGTACCAATCTCTCCTCATCTTCAGTGAGGGCCATCGTCCAAACCTGTTCTACTTTTTCACAAGAATTAAACAGAAGGATGATCTATATAAATTTTATTATAAAAGCAGAGGAACTATATCAATATAGAATTCACACAGTTCTTTGTACACTTTGAATTGGTTTTAATATCTACACATATTCAGCTATATACGTCTTCGATATTTTAAAGGTATCACATCTTTGGCTTAATGTAAGATTACTGCTGTGAGCTCTCACTCATACTCCCTGGTTTTCCATTAGTATGATGTCTCCGTTCCGTTTGGCGGAGTTGGTACTTTGAGTTTCTTCGTGCTGGGTATCTACATCGTCGGTGTTGACTAACGTCCACTCAGTGCACCTGCTGGCAAGATAAGCCTCTGTATACGAAGGATAAATAAGGGTTTCCAGAAAACCAGAGAGGTTTTAGAATCTTTGAAAGCCTTCAGAGCTACTTCATGGTTTCGGACTAGCTAAGATGAATCAAATAATTTTTTAATTTGATTAGCTTGAGACTAAAGATAAACACTCTAATGGTCCTGATAGGATTTCAGTATTTCTAGTAAGGAAAGTAATAGGTATATAGTTTAAGACATTTGTCTTTTTGATAAATGTTTACTTTCGTACTGGAAGGTTTCCTCAGAGTTTTAAACCTTAAGAAAATAGTTCCAAATTATAAAAAAATAAAAAAGGTGATTCTTCTATAACTTATTAAAATTAAAATTATAGACTAGTAACAATCCCTTCCTGTTTCTTCAAATTACTGGAATACTACTGGTTAAAGCAGTTTTTAGGCACAATAAATATTTTTTCAGAGAATCAACATGGTTTTCGCAGTCGAAAATCGAAACTTACGGCTTTGTTGAACTTTGTTCAAAGGTTGATTAGACTAACAGAATCTGGAGAATGTCCTGTTGGGATATTTTGCAACCTCAGTAGAACACTTGACTGTGTGAATCATGGAATACTTCAAAAAAGTTACTGCATCATGATATAGTCGGAATATCATCTATTTGTGTTCAATTATTCATGCAAAATCAATATCTTAAGTCATAACCGACTACTATTGACTTGGATGTCTCTCAGGGATCAATTTTAGGACCGGTATTATTCTCACATGTCAATGACATTGAGAATGATGTGTCCAATGGTAGTTTTAACTTCTATGCGGATAATGATGCGACACTACTGTCACTACTGTCTAACAAATCCGACGAATTTTTACAAAAAAAGTGTGAACATTGTGACAAACAATATCTATCCATAGTTCTCCAATCACCACCTTCATATGAATTTAGAGAAGACATCTATTCTAAGATTCCGCAATATGCAGAAACAATTGAGGTTTTGAATCAATTTTTTTTTTGTCATAAATCGAGAGATCATATATAAGTTTTATAATAAAACTGTTTTTGTTTTCTTTTTTTTCGCAATAATTCAAAAGTTATATCAAAATAAAAATGGGTTTTTGAATAGAGTACCGAAAACACGCCGACGGCTCCCGAACCCGTGTGACGTAATGATGGCGGTTAAGATGCTCCTTTGACCAACGACATCCTACATCGATACTAGATTCTAGATTCCCAGCCAAACGTGAAAATACTTGCTAGTAACTAGTGTATATTTGTTGCAATATAGCCGATGAATGAAGTTTGCAGCTCAGGACGACCTCTACGATCGAAATAAATATTTGTTTGAATGTTTGAAATCAGATTACAGATTCCAGTAAGTAGTACCTAATCAAATATGTCTTATTGAAACTATCTGGTGCATGTTCGGCTGGCCTAGTGGTTAGAGTGTTGGCTAATGGATCCGTTGGTCTGGGTTCAAAGCTCAGCCTATCCAATTTTTTTTTATTTTTTTTTTTTATCAAATAATTCATTCATGTGCTTTTTGCACTTGTTATGTAGGTGCATTTTTTTCTACGATCAACATAAATATGTTTTTGAAACAAATTCTATCAGACATATTACTTGCACTGCATAGTGCAAAAACTAAGTCCAGGACGCGGTGGACGATTCAAAAAATCAGTTCAAATGGTGTTTGTCCGTCAATATCAACCGCCAATATTTTTTTTTAAATGTAATAGTTGGTTAATAAAACAAAATCCATTCATTTTTTAAGTTTTAATATAAACATAAAGTAAGTCAAACTCGTAATCACAACAGTCTTCTGTTTATCACTTGGTATCTTTATTTATTTAACTTTGAGCAATGAAGCTTAATAATTAAATTTTCATAAAAATTTAACAAATAAAAATATAAAAATGCAATGCAAACAAACAAAACTTATTTTTCTATGAGTTTCAATGTTATAATTATCTTCTTGACCAAAACTTAAAATAATTATTTTATTATTTAATATTATTATTGTTAATAAGTACTTATACGATAAATAAACTATAAGTATAATTATTTTACATAAGAGCTAGCACTTCAAGCAAACAAAAATAAAACTATATTTTTTAGTCCCGAACATAGAAAAAAGTATAAAGTATCTAGGAATATATTTAGACTCACACTTACGTTGGGATGTACATATTAATCATTTATTAAAAAAATTGGATTCATTTCATATAAGATGAAATTACTAACAAATATTTTAACAGAAAAGCATCTACGTACAGTAAAGATAATTATAACATTGAAACTCATAGAAGAATAAGTTTTGTTTGTTTGCATTGCGTTTATATATTTTTGTTTGTTAAATTTTTATGAAAATTTAATTATTAAGCTTCGTTGCTCAAAGTTAAATAAATAAAAATACCAAGTGATAAACAGAAGACTGTTATTGTGATTACGAGTTTTATTTTATGTTTATATTAAAAACTTAAAAAATGAATGGATTTTGTTTTATTAACCAACTATTACATTTAAAAAAAATATTGGCAGTTGATATTGACGGACAAACACCATTTGAACTGATTTTTTGAATTGTCCACTGCGTCCTGTACTTAGTTTTTGCACTATGCAGTGCAAGTAATATGTCTGATAGAATTTGTTTCAAAAACATATTTATGTTGATCGTAGAAAAAAATGTACATAACAAGTGCAAAAAGCACATGAATGAATTATTTGATAAGAAAAAATAAAAAAAAATTGGACAGGCTGAGCTTTGAACCCAGACCAACGGATCCATTAGCCAACACTCTAACCACTAGGCCAGCCGAACATGCAGCAGATAGTTTCAATAAGACATATTTGATTAGGTACTTACTTACTTACTGGAATCTGTAATCTGATTTCAAACATTCAAAAAGATATTTATTTCGATCGTAGAGGTCGTCCTGAGCTGCAAACTTCATTCATCGGCTATATTGCAACAAATATACACTAGTTACTAGCAAGTATTTTCACGTTTGGCTGGGAATCTAGAATCTAGTATCGATGTAGGATGTCGTTGGTCAAAGGAGCATCTTAACCGCCATCATTACGTCACACGGGTTCGGGAGCCGTCGGCGTGTTTTCGGTACTCGATTCAAAAACCCATTTTTATTTTGATATAACTTTTGAATTATTGCGAAAAAAAAGAAAACAAAAACGGTTTTGTTATAAAACTTATATATGATCTTTCGATTTATCACAAAAAAAATATATTTTTTTCTTTATTCAAAACCTCAATTAGCAGCACTGGATCTTAAAACTGCACACTTTGAGCTGCGTCTTCAGGAAAAAACGAAATCCTTAGGACTATATTTAGACAAGAATCTTAGGTTTAAAGCTGACTGTAGCCATATGGTTTTCAAGTTGAATTCACAAGACGATGTTAAAAGATCTAAGAACTACTTTGACAGAAATCCAACTTTTAACTCTTTACTATGCTCATGTAGAGTCTAGACTAAGATGTGCTCTGTATTCCTGTGGCATATCAGCAGATGCACAGATACAAGATACTTTATTATGTGGCCTGCATGTTTTGTTTCCTTGCCTAGCAACTTTTTAAGACAAATCCATGTTTAATTGCAACTTGAAGTTTTCTTCCAAAGTTATACAGTTTTGAGACCCTGTACCGAAGCTTTGGTTAACCAACCACTTTCTTATGACTAATCATGATACAAAAGCACAATACTCAAGTACCTATAACAAAAATTAGAAATCCGATGACAAGTTTTTGAAACGGTCTGCTGAAACTTTGTAGTCTCGGAGATCCATTAAAGTTTTAAAGATTAAACCCTGTGATTGAGCTTGTGTTTACCACATTAATAACAAGTTTATGATACCAATGAGTAACTAGAAAGATGGGCATGTTTTTACCGTAAAGTGCATGGTTAATTGTTAAGTAACTTTTTAAGACTAATTCAGTGTTTTGTAACGCTTCTTCAAGTCACTTTTCAACACATGCTGATTTTGACAACACCTCGCAAAGTGGTTGATACCTGATCAGTTTCTTCTAGTCGATAGTGACGTAGTAGCATATTTTCTAAGGCATAGTAGCAAAAAATTCCAGAATCTGACAACAAAATTTTGTTTATTAGGGGTTTTGTTTGGAGGTCTGCATTTTAATGAAGATCTGTTAAATTCAATTTATCTCGAAAACTATTAGGAACTGGACATGGTGTTATATGAACAATTTTATAGCTTACCACCTCTACTATCACCACCCCAAATATCTGTATCGAATCACCAATAACCCTGTATGTTCAAAAGCACAGATCAATACCTCCCAAAAAAGGACCTACATAATTTTAATATAAGGCAGATTATGATGATTCACAATCATGTACCCTTTGCTAAAGGCTGTAATGGAAATAGGTCACCCAATATTCTAGGACTAATAATTTACAACAAGCTGAACGACTTATTTGGTATTTTCTAAAGCGAAACACGTTAAACTTTAGGGTCGTACAAGATCAACCTGAACCACATGTATGTTGGATGCTATTTTTGCTTATTGAGTGACAAGAGCCACAATATAATTCTTAAACATACCGCATGCTTTCGGTCCTAGGTCTCAGCCACCAATCCTTTGTTCTACTTGTAGCTGAGCTACCTTTGGTCCTTATCAGTGATCGTCTGGTTTTCCAGTTCTCCAAGTGGTGGCGGATTGACTTCTGTACTTCAGCGTTCATGAAGCAATACAATAATGCCACTGTGAAACCCTGAGAAAGGATATACGTTTAGTTTAGTTTAGTTTAGTTTATTTATAACATATTTACAAGGCAAATAAAACTATAAACTATACTACTACAATAAAAAAATAAGGCGGTTAGTGGCTCAAACAATTTCTTATGAAGTAAGGATAGCTTTAATTTTGTTATCTTTTTTAATTTAATTTTGAGTGTTAATTTATTAGATTTTATTCCATTCCATTTCCATGAAAAGCTACCCCTTGTATACGGCCGTCAACCAAGTGACTAAATGATGAATTTGGTGCAACATATCCTTTCTAGTCGGTAAAGATCGGTAAAATTAGTTATCCGAACTTTGGAAACTAAGGGCAATGAGGGAGGCCACAACATTTATCTTTCTTTTTACTGGAGTGCTGTAATCGCGAAAATTTTCAATTTTGAGGTAATATGCTTTTTGGGTGTTGTATGATATCTACATAACGAAAATCCACATCACTAATTTCTGTCGGCCTGTCTGTCTGTTGGCGTTCTTATAGCCTCGTAATCTCAGTAACCGCTGAATGGATTGTGATGAAATTTGGGTAAGGATATGCTGTAAGGCCATAGTAGGTAATGCTGCACTATAATTTTTGAAAATCGGTACATGGGCGACGGAGTAATTAACAAAAGACAAAACATTTCAAATATTCGTCAAACTTTGTTCTTTGGCCTTTTTGGGGGTTCCTGATTAAAATTTGTTGTATAAAATATCATATAAATGCATTTGTGTGCGAAAAGAAGACATGTGGATAGCTGTAGAAGCATGTCAAGGACGTCAGGAGAAATATGGACGAAATAATCTTCAAAACAGAGCCATGAAATTAATTGGATGGGATGCAAGCAATAGGTTAGGTAAAATTTGAAGCTCATTGATACAAATAAATTGAACTGGATTGAGTATTTGAATTGTTCACTTTTTTTGGGTGGGGGTGAAATTGGCGTGGCTGGGGGTGAGGGGAACTGAAAAATTTGTGGTCCATTGACCTGTGAAAGAAAAACTTTTTTAGGTCCATCCGAATATTGCCTAGCCTATTACAGGAACCATGGGACTTGAAGTTTTTTGATGTATACGTACGCGTATTGCGTAAGACCACTCACTCTGCATTGTATAACCTGCAAAATATTCAATTGATTTTAATGAAATTTGGATACAGAATTACTAGCGTGGCGAGGATGTAAAATCGTGTCAGTGGCGGCGCAACAATAATCGAAAATCTAGAAGTTCAAAAACATCTCAAACTACGCTTTTAGGCGATATCGGGATGCTGGTCGTTTTCCAATTTTTTAGGGAGGCATAATTGGGGTAGTTGGGGATTGGGGGTTGTGAAACTGAATAATTTGTTGTAATAGTAGTGGGCTCTTCGTTACCCTGTAAATGAACGACATAATATGATTTTATGCTTTATCCGAATGCTGCCTTACCTTAGACAAGAAACAATTCAAAATTGTATCGTTGTAGATAAGTCTGTAATGTGTGTAGGTCATCATTAAACTAAGAGCAATAAAATTCTAACCCGTTAGGTTAGGTTGAAAGTGAGTGGGGTAGAGCTGCCTCCTTCCACTGCGACCCAATTGTGTCTATTGTGGCTCACACCTTTTCAGAGTTCACTGAAGACAGTTTGAGTGTACAGCAGCATATATCAATAAAAGGTGTATTGACGAACGGCATCTACGATTCTTTTTATCAATCTTCTGGAATGTTTTTTGTTGTTTATTCACACAAAGGGATATGTTATTCCTTGTTGCTTTAGGGGTGTGCTCGATAGGTAAGGATGTATGCTCTACATTTTAGTGTATTTTAACATTCTAGTGGAAAACTGTATTATATTTTTAACTTTTATATTTTTAGGCAATGTACCGGCTTTTTATTTTGACTGTTTTGCCGAGTTAACTTTTTTAAATGTTAAAATCTTTTATATTTTAATTGTAACTTTATGTGTAAAAATTTTAAAATTTTTTTTAAATTTGTCTGTTAGACTGAATTGTCAATGCTTTTACTCATCGTTTTGGCACTCCATGTTTTACTTATATATTTTTCGTCTTCGTATGAGCCCTGAAGAAGGCGTAAAATAAACGCCGAAACGTCGGCTCTTTGAGTTAAAAACCTCTTGGATTAATTTATCCCAAAATCCGAAGAAACCTCTTCTACTAAAAAAACTGGGATAAGAATTACTTTCAACTGGATCATATATTTCTTAATCCCCGATGAAATTCTGATTTTATTATTTTAAATTATACATTCTTTCTCTCCATGACACATTTCGATATATTTTTGATAGCGCTTACCAAACCGACACTTTTTTTCGAAAATCGTCGCAAAGCAGTGTTTTCATCCCTCCTCGTCGAACCCAAACTTAGGTGTAGAATCGGGGAACCAATGTCTGCGATCCCACCAAATATCATTTCTTTCCGACCTATTGCCAATAAAAAAAACCCTACCGCCTGGACTAACACCAACGTTCTTACTTCTATAACTACCTTCTAAGAATACTTGTTCTACCTGCGTGGACAGCAAAACAGCCCTAGCACATTCGAAGACATCCACTCTGTCATCAGTGATGCCTGGACTATAGATGGTGACCACATACGTGATGCCCAACAGAGGCGTCAGAACCAATAGAGCTTTCGCGGCTTTGTGGTACTGCTGCATCTCCAATGAGTTTGATGTTCTCAATTTGGTGATGAGCACCCACATTATACCCAGCAGGAATAATACATTCAGCAGCAACACAACTAGTTGTGGCCCTTTGTAGATCCAGTCTACCATGTGGTCTTCAAACCACAGACACTGTAAAGAAATATCGATGAAGAAATGGAAATAGTCTTATACGAAATAAGTTAAAAGCAGAAAACCTTTTTTTAAGCTTTCTTTAGTAAATGCTCTAAAAAGAGGAAAATAAGATTTTCCTTTAAGATTTTAACGATCAACTTATAACCTTATTATACACAATTTATATGATCATAAATGCCTGTCGCGAGGTTTGCGTAAGTGCCTATAAGTATTTAGTTAAATTGAAATAAAACAAATAAACTTACCAAATTGTTACTCGATTAAATAGGTCGTACTAGCTTATTTACAGCAATAAATCGCGCAACAAGCTTTTATGATCATATAAATTGATAGGTTGATGTTTAAAGTTTTAAAGGAAAATACTGTTTTTTTCATTTTAGGGGCATTTAAAAAAGGTTTTCTTTTCTTTTAATTTATTTTTTACTTTTTATTTATTAACCTTATTATCCTCAACCTCTTTATTCTCAACGAACCCTTTGGTTGAATACTCTTACTATAGGAAGCTAAAAAAAATCAAAATTCCACCATGTTAGATTAAGAGTAATGGCAGAATATTTTTTTTAATTATTCTCACGTTATTTTTCAAGTTACCCTCACCAAGCTCTTTCATTTGATAGCGATATTGTAGAAGTGCATAAAAAATAACTATTCCGCCATCTTAGATGTTCCACCATATTAGATTTAGAATTACATCACATTATTTTTCAAGTTACTCTCATCATGATCTTTCATTTGATACCCATATTGTAGAAATGTATTAAAAATAGCTAATCCGCCCTCTTGGATGGTCCGCCATATTGCATTTAGAATGACGTCACAAAGCTTATCGTGTATTGTTATCAGAACTAAACGTGTTTACAAAATGTTAGCTCAATCTGCTTCAAAATTGAGTAGCAAGATTCGACCCGAACATACATTGCAAGCTATTAAAAGCTTTTAATAATAAAAAAGACAAAGGTTCTGAATACGCTGGTTTCAAAATGTAGGAAAATATTGTTTGAGCTTTTTAATAGTAAAATATCTATGTAGAATTATTTCAGATGAGAAAATCTTGGGGTTGTGGCCAAAATTTTGAAAAAAGAGACTGGGTCACATCATAGAGGCGACTCTGGTGTTAACAGCCAAGCTTTCGGCAATGCTTACTGCCATCTTCAGGGCTTTAACGTTGAGGTTTGCCAATTTAAAACAGCAATTGCATTGAGTGCAGACGACTTCTTAATGCAGCTAATAATGGCCACAATTTTTCATAAAATTTTAAAGAACTAGACTATCATGGCGTCTTCCACTAACAGGTCAGGAAACAAACAACATATAATTGTAAATTACAAACACACAGAAACGACCTTTACATGTTTAAATTTTAAAGCCCGTAGCTTTCTGTCTCCACAATTCACAAAGTAACGGCCATTTTATCACCTGTTAGACCAAGAAGGTCTTTATTTGAGAAAGTCTAGCTCATAAAATGTGTGTTTTAAGCCACGGATTTAGCAATACCTACGAGTTTTAAAATTTAAGGGCGTTTCTGTGTGTTTGTAATTTACAATAATTATATGTTGTTTGTTTCCTGACCTGTTAGTGGAAGACGCCATGATAGTCTAGTTCTTCAAATTTTATGAAAAATTGTGACGATTATTAGCTGCATTAAGAAGTCGTTTGCACTCAATGCAATTGCAGTTTTAAATTGACAAACCTCAACGTTAAAGCCCTGAAGATGGCAATAAGCATTGCCGAAAGCTTGGCTGTTAGCACCAGAGTCTCCTCTATGATGTGACCCAGTCTCTTTTTTCAAAATTTTGGCCACAACCCCAAGATTTTCTCATCTAGATTAAGTTTTTGGCCATAAGCTTCCTTTGTATTAGAATTATTTCAATATGATTATATTAGTAACTTCAGTATACTACTTTAATTAATATAATATTATATTCTCTTTGCTCTAATATAACAATGGGTACAACAGACAGACAAATAATAATACATTCTGGGCTCTCTAAATACTGTAGCTCCTGGATTCTATCAACCTAGATATAATACTTTCTATTCCTTCTTATAATCGATAATAATGAAAACACTCGTTCTCCATGTGGACGAAATAGACAGTAAGAAAAAAGTGCATTTATTATAAATCTATTTTAGCTAGTCAACAACTGTGGCCCTTACTGGGTGAAATGCATTGACAAAAGAGTATACAAACTTATTTTCTATAAAGACTTACCATACTTATTGATTCTTCGTCAAAAGGCAGTACTCCTTTTGCAACGGCCCAAATCAACATTATGATCATAGGAAGCCCTGAAACCAACTAAAATTATAATTAACTAATCTATAATATATTTGACAAGACCAACTAACCCCATCCAATGCTGAAGTACACTCTGAGCTTGAAGTTTTCCCTCGTTAGTGTCCTTACTACGAGAATGTACAGATAAAGACCTACAAAATATCAATATTACTCAAAAAAATGACGCGTAATTTTCGTGTTCTGCAAGATACCGGATGACGCTTGATATTTGAGATCTAGAGGCAGTCGAAACTTTTTTGTCATTGCACCATAACTCCAAAACGGGAGGGACCAACTAATGTTCCAAAAAATCGTCATCCGAAATCTATGAGCCGTTTGCACGTACCGATTTTTTTGAAATGAAGAAAAAAAAAAGAATCGCGACGAAGCCGGTCGGAACTTGATATAAAATTCTTTGCTTGTTTTGTAGATAACACAAAAAATTCTGTCATCCGTTTCTGCTGGGCAGTTATGAGAAATATAGTATGAGCTTAAAGTTCGATTTCTTAAAGTCATTTTCGTTAGAAATCGTTAAAAAATTGTTTTTATTGTTTAAAACGGAAGACGTTTCTTACACATGTTCTTGGGAGGTCCAGCTATGACATATGCGTCAATGTTGTCCATTTTTATTATGTTTAAAAATATTTTTCAACCCCAACTGTTGCTTGAAATTTGTAGACACGGTAGATGCACCAAAAGGTCTGTTTGGGAGTTCCATTATCTATAAAATTTTAGATTACAACGTTTCGACTGATCTGGTATCTTCAATCAGTTTACCTGAAGCAGTGGCGTAACTTCAAATTCGCCCCCCCCCCCTCCCCCCCCGCAAGATACTTCTCGCGGCCCCCCTGCTAGAAATTTTACGTGGTCCCTTTTTCAGAATATTTGATGTATATATACAGGGTGAGTCCTAGGTTGATTCTTTTTTTAAATTTTGTATAGAAGTCGTTAAAATAACAACTTTTTCAAATAACTTTTATCCGAAAACTGCAAAATAAGCGAAATACAGAATCAAAAAGAGTAAGTCTAATCCCTGGTCTGGACTTGTGTATTGAGACGTACCTAGTCTCTATATGTTAAGCTTTTTGCTCAAATGTTTGTCTTGTCACGTATATTGTACCAGTGTACCTATCAATTAGTGCACCAGTCACTTTCTGGTATATGCGGATGACATCGACACCGTAGGAAGTAGTACTACCAAAATAAAGGAAATCTTTATAAAAATAGAAAACGAAGCCAAAAAAGTGGGCCTCAACATCAGCGAGGAAAAAACAAAATATATGCACGTCAACCGCAGAACAGGTAGAGACAGGATAGGATAAAACATAACTATGGACACGTATAACTTTGAATGCGTAAAAGAATTTCAGTACCTAGGCGCCACCGTAACACACGACAACGATATAGGCAGAGAAATACAGGCAAGAATACAAAAGGGCAATAGGTGCTACTATGCATTGCAAGAATTATTAAGATCAACAATCCTATCAACAACGCCAAAAATTAGAATATATAGATAGATCTATAATCAGGCCCGTCGTAATGTGTGGCGCAAAAACCTGGACAATCACTAAGGAGAACGAACTACTATTGAAGCGCTTCGAACGTAAAATACTGAGAAGGATCTATGGCCCTAAAGTGGATGAGATAACCGGACAATATCGAATCAGAACAAATGAAGAATTGTAAAGAATGTTACCAAACCAATCATCACCAATGAAATAAAAGCTCAAGGGCTTCGATGGGCAGGACATGTTCTGAGAGCCCAAAACGAATGCTCATTAAACGAGTATGGGAGGAGAACCCAGCCGGTAAGAGACCACTAGGAAGACCTAGACTTAGATGGAGGGACAACATCGAAAAGAAACATAGAGGCCCTAAGAACACAGAAATGGGGAGAAAAAGCTATGGACCGCAATAGATGGAGGCAGATCGTGCTTGCAGCAAAGACCCATGAAGGGTTGTGACGCTACAGAGAGAGAGAGCCAGAGATATTAGTCACTTTCAGTTTATCGAGGTTGTTTTTAAATTTGTGAATCCTAAAATTTGCGTTTACAATAATTTGTTGCTTTTAAGAATGCCAGTTTAAAATTAACAAAAGAAAGTGATTACTGCAGTATCTGACAGGTGCAACGCCTAATAGATAAGGCAACAATCCGATCAAAAAACTAAACATAAATAGCCTAGGGTATGTACGTCTTGATACACAAGCCTAGATTTACATTTTTTATTTTGGATCTCGCTTATTTTTCAGTTTTCTGAAAAAAAAATATATGAAAAACTAGTCTATTTCAACGACTTCTATATATTAGACAGAAAATCTTAGGGTTGTGGCCAAAATTTTAAAAATAGACACAAGTCACTGCATAAGGAAACTGCTAAGTTTTCGGCAACGTTTATTGCCATCTTCGGGGCTATAATGTTGGGGGGGCAAAAAAACAGAAATGTGATTTTCAAATCCAATTCTCAAACAGAAAAGACGTCAAACAATTTTTGGATAATTCAACTCGATGTCTTTCACAACACAGGTCACAGAAAGAACCAACACATAGGTGTAAAATACAAACTAAACAATGACCTTTACATGTTTAAATCACCCGAAAAATTACAAAATTCGAATTCAAATAAATTGAAAACACACATTTTTCGATTTTCATTTTTTTTTTTAGAAGGTCGTTGTTCAGTTTGTATTTTACACCTACGTGTTTGTCGTTTGTGTGACCTGTGTTGTGAAAGACATCACGTTAAATTAGGCAAAACATTTTTGACGTATGCTGTCTTACCGTATTTTTCTATTTAGTGCAGATACTGCGCCAATTTTTAGGGTTTAGTTTAAAATGCCGAATGCCAGTTTTTAAGTGATAGATATGTATAACGGGGTTCGTAGGTATTTTTTGTAAAATATACTAACCACAAGGAAAGCGACCTTTTAATTTAGTATCTACTTTCTTGTTGCACAAAGGATGGCGCTTGAGGACTTTGGGCCTCCAAGACAACGGGGCCCCCAAAACGACGGGGCCCCCCGCAGCTGCGGGCCTTGCGGGCCCTCAGTTACGCCACTGACCTGAAGACGATTGAAGATACCAGATCAGTCAAAACGTTGTAATCTAAAATTATATAGACAATGAAGTCCGAAACAGACCTTTTGAAATTTTTCAACCCTTATAGGAAGTGACATTATTGAACGTCTTCCGAACCTTTTTAGGATGCGTTCAATGCAGTGCTATGACAGTTGGTTTTACCAGTCCGCCATGGAACACATCACGGTATTT